>JASDDO010000019.1:411638574-414038574 GCA_030015575.1 Agapanthus africanus
TTGTGTTTCGATGTGTATTGATTATAGGTACTTCACGTGGACTTCCGATACGACGAAGCACATCGACTTCGGCTAAGCGATGAGAATTGCGGTGAGTAGATTTATATCTACGGGGTAAGTCGGATGGATAGCGTATAGCACCCTGCAAATCTTAAATGAAAACTAATATATATGACACTCGGCGTCCAATACCAACCCATTGAGATCCACACTCAACAACACCTAAACCAAATCCCGGCCATCCAAGACCGCCATCGTAGGATCGACGGAGGACAGCATCTGAAGGAGATCCCAACATCTATCAGTTGGCGCCGTCTGTGGGAACGAAAGACTTTTTTTGTTCCATCATAAAAGTTGATCTTCCGCCCTCGATCCAATGGCGAGCGACGACCGCAACGATTCGAATACAAGCCGCCACAACGGAGGCGGGAGTGGCTCACCTCCCCCTCCTAATGCCATCCATGTCTTGTCCGTCCGGATAGACAGGCTTACGATGCTGGTAGATGCCCTCGTCCTCGTTCAAGTGGTAGGCCCTACCCACTAGACCGCGGCTCCCCTTCCCTGGGATAACGACATCCGCCGAAGGACGGACGGGCACACTAAAGCCCTTGATCTAGCTCACCCTCATTACAGCGCTACCAAGCGCCAGCGGGCCGACTCCGTCCACCTTAACCCACACGCGATGATTGATTCCATGACCCACTGGCGCCGGACAACTCCACGCCACGTTCCCAGGGAAGACTGGGCCATCGCTCCGATGCCCGTCGCGCGTTCTCTCCCTTTGAGGAGGTGTCAGTCAACTTTCCTGCTTCCAGGCACGATCGACGCCCCCACTCTCACCGGGACCGTGCGAACGACGAGCACCGAAACTAACCGAGAAGGGCCTCGCCTGAGGATTTGAGACACATGCTAGAGCGAAATCGAAGCCGCACCTTGGCGCAGACTCAGAGCAGGGGTAGCCACCACTCCGACTGTGCAGAATCCTTGGGATACCACCACCGAATCGAAACCCTCGAGAAGAAAATTGAGGGCATACGACGGGACAGCCATGCGTCCGGCGAAGGGGTCCGATACTCCGCCGATTCACTGATGAAGCCCTTTACGGAAAAGCTGCTGGCTGAGTATGTCTCATCCAGGAACAAGCCGCCAAAAGTGGCCCTCTTCGACGGGAAATCCGACCCGAAGGACCACTTCGACGCATTTACGGCGGGCATGAGCTTCTAGGATAACTCTAACGCAGCCCAATGCCGAGCTTTCCCCACCACCCTGATCTGGGCTTGCCGGGACTGGTTCCGAGGAATCATGCCACGCTCCATCTCGACCTTCGATGAGCTGGCCACCCAATTCCTCGGTCACTTCATCGGGAATCGACGACAGAAGAGGACGGTCGACTACCTGTTCACCATCAAGAGCGGAGACAAAGAATCCTTCAAAGGATATGTCTCCCGCTTCTACAACGCGCCCTTGAGGTCCCCGAGCACCGTGATGAAACGGTCATTACCGTGCTGAGGTCGGGTCTTAGGCACAAAGAGTGGCTCTGCTCTTTTGCATTAGCGCAACCTAAGACCATGGCCGAGGTCTAAACTTGGACCGAGTGAGAAATCCAACTCGAGTCCAAGGTGAACTCAAACCTGCCCCGAGCCGACCAGCCAGACAGAAAGAAAAAAGTCAGGGAGGAGAAAAAGAAGGTCGATCGTCTGAAGCCCTACGCCCCGAGGTTTCAGGAGTACAGTCCCCTAAATATCTCTCAGACCGAGCTGTTGGAGGAAGCTAAGGGTGAGAGGTTCTTAAAGCTCCCGCCAGTCACCCAAAGGGCAGGCAAACGCCTCCGTGGCCTATACCGCGCATTCTACTGGATGCAGGGCCACCCAACTGAAAACTGCAAACAACTTCGTGACTACATCGAGAAGTTGATCCGCTCAGGACACCTGGCGAAATACCTGTGGGATAAGCGGCAGGCAGAACAGGAGAACAAGGACCAAACCCCTCCCGGAGAATTAACGATCAGCCACATCATGGTCGTTACCTCGGATCAAGTTCGGGAGAGCGGTGGAGATCGTTGCCCCCGGCCTTACAACGCTGAAAAGCTCAAGTTGTATAAATAAGGAGAAAAATTGTACCTTCTTTTGGAATAATATAATTCCTGTTGGCGTTTGAAAGTCTACTTTAATACCACCATGAGGTTCAAGAGGCATCAAGCATGCCACATTTTAATTTTTATTAGGTGCTAAGTTAGACTAACAAGATCATTACTAGATTATTAGGGTTTGCATTTGTGATGTGATTAAACCAAGAGAAGAAAAGAGCATACAACCTTTGTAGTTCGAGTCTTTCTCTTCTAAAGCTCTGGGTTGAAGTCCACGCGACTGTACAAGGCTCCTCTTCGAGTTGAACGACCCTCCTTCATGATCTTCATGCAAAAGACGATCCACCCGAAATCTCTCTAGCCCAAGCTAATTCTACCCTAAACTCCTTTAGTGTAGCAAACACACCACATCAAATTACTAGTTTGGTGTGGGATGGTGAAGTAAGGGATGTTGAAAGCTAACAAAATTGTGTTCAAGCTTCATGTGAGGGTTGAAGTTTGAACCATGACATTTGAGGAGGAAGATGAAGCTAGAGAGCAACCATGAGAGCAACTCAAGATAAATGGCTAAGTGTTTAGAATGAGACTAGAATGAATGGAAACTCTTGACCCCCACTCATTCAAGCATGAAATTTTGCAATATAAAATTGCAACCATACTTGAATAGTGAGTCAAGATGAATAAACTATGAATAAAGCCCATGCTTGCAACCATAGTATAATTTTCCGCCTCTTTTCTATTTTTCTCAAAAATAGAAATCATGTCATGCTCCATTATATATATATATTAATATATATATATAATGAAGAATAATTAGTGAGCTAATGATATTAGTTAAGATATAATTATATCACATATAATATATATCACATTATTAAATCAACACTTAATTTAATAATCTGGTTATATCACATATGACCGACTAATATCATTCATCTGTATATCACATTATCAAATCAACACTTGATTCGACAATCTGGTTATATCAATATAACCGAACCGATAACAGATAACTGCCAGATTACAATACGGTATCACATACTCATATTTAATCAGGCCCACGCACATATCAACATATGTGCTCTACTTCGTTTCGCTCAAACCAGGAAACTTCTGTTTGGGACTCTAAAGACTCGTCAATACGCCGCAGTAGGTGATGATCACATCAATCACCTACAAGCCGTCAGCGGTACTAGCTGGACGTAACGGCTACCCGGGTATTGAGCGATATGAAGATCAACAAGCAAGCTCGTCCATACTCTCCATGAAGCCTATCAGTAACACTACCGTACAGTCCGGTCTCTTCGTCTGATATGTCGCATATCATGTCTAGAGGTGGTAAACGTCAGTCCCCAGTAACGTGATAAGTCATGCCGATGTCTGGCCTATAACGGTTCGAGAAACTACTGATAACTCTTATCAGTAAATCTTAGCAGCAGCCCTGGCCAGGGACTTCCAGTTATAGCCAATCGAGCACAGCGCAACATCAACCCCTAATACCGGGAGAGACGAAACCCCTCATATCGCTCATTGCCTCCATGTGACTCGGGACTGTATCCAAAATCCACCTGTTTGCACGACTCCTTTGAGCCGTGGTAGGGAGGAAATCAAAGCACAGTGGGAACCACACAAGACTCTATGATGATCTCGGGTCTACAGACTAACCTGTACCAGTGTCATCAGAGGACTGCTATCTGACGATAGGTATACTACCACATAGGAGTCCTCGGCGAGTCATGTTCGGTGTACCCATTCTTCAATGAGCACATGTGTACAATCTTTGATGTCACACACCAATGGTTGTGGGATCAACCATCGCCCTCTAAGAGACAAGAAACGTACACGCTGGTCTACATTGGAATATCGATGCCCTGGTCTCGATATTCCCACGACTAGGAACTGATTAAATGATGTACTTGTGGACCACCCTGGCCCCACTAGTATGATCTCATCATAGTCCTGGTAGTCAAGTACATATCCTAAGGGCTTTATCAACATGTAAGAGACAGACAGTATAAATACCAGTCTACATATTAAGATAAAGGTAACATGATAGCACACTATCATGCCGAGCAAGAAAGTCATATATATATGTCCAAGCATCCACTATATCATCAATAATGGCCTCTAGGGCATACATATTACTAACAGTTTAGTTATGTCCATAGAATGTACGAAGAGAAAAGAAAAAAAGAGACAATACACTATTGCCAAAAACATTGTTTATTTATTAATTAAAGGGTATTATGGGCTTCACGGCCTTACAACAATTACAATAGAGGGGGCGGGGATCAAGGAAGCACTGTTGATGGTACTCCGAGGAAATCTCCTGCAGTCGAGCCTGAGCTTCCTCTACCCGCTCCCTCTTACGGTGCCCGCGGACCCTAGATGTCACGGAAGCGCCGGGGACCCCATCGGCCGGACCGGAGGCAATGATCAGCCTTTTCTGGAAACACTCCAGAAGAAGACCCACTGATCGCTCCCGTCTGCTCTGCGAGATCAGGCCGAGGTGATAGAGTGTGTGCACCTTGTCAAGAATCCCGTCCCTCAGCTGCGGAGACAGGGCATTGTGCAGACTCGGAACATCCTCCATATTGCATAAAGAAACACTTGGAGGAGAGTAGAACGCCAGGGAAGTAGGCGACCAAAGTGGACCTCCACTCGGTCTATCACCGTCTCGTACGTCTTCTTGGATCGATCGGGGTAGTAGAGGTATAAGTCGTCATGGAAGATGATCTCCCTGATGGGGAATATACGCCCAGACATCTTTGAAGGAATGCAAGATTGAGAGGAAACCAACACCCACTCAAGGATGCACCTTCAGAATTTATAGATTCTACAAAATCTTCCAACGGCCGAAATTTACTTACGCAGTGACGTGAATCACGGGATATCTCAATTTCCCGATATAGAACTGCCATGTGTCGGCCATGCCGGTCTTCACTAGCGGCTATGCGGCCCTCAAAAAGTTGAACGATGCCCACACCCCCGCCTATGCGGACCGCAGAAGGTTGAACGCCGCCCAACGAAGACGCAAGGAAGTCTCGAAAGCCCTCCTCTCGAGGCCACCGAGCAGCTTCCTGCTCGGACTATCCCTAGCGGGTAGCTTCCTGCCCAACAACGCTAAGGATCTAAAGCCCTCATCATGAGGCCACCGAGCAATCTCCTACTGGCTCATCTGTAGTGGGTAGCTTCCTGCCCAACTACGCTGTGGATCGAAACCCTCCTCTCGAGGCCACCGAGCAGCTTTTTGCTCGATCCATCTGCCCAACAACGCTAAGGATCTAAAGCCCTCATCATGAGGTCGCCGAGCAATCTCCTGCTGGCTCATCTACAGCGGGTAGCTTCCTGCCCAACAATGCTGTGGATCTAAAGCCCTCCTCGTGAGGCGACCGAGTAGCTTCCTGCTCGGTCATCCACCAGCGGGTAGCTTCCTGCCTAACTACGCTGTGGATTGAAGCCCTCCTCTCGAGGCCACCGAGCAGCTTCCTACTCGGTCCATTCCTAGAGCGTAGCTTCCTGCCCAACAACGCTAAGGATCTAAAACCCTCCTCACGAGGCGGCCGAGCAGCTTCTTACTTGGTCCATCTGCAATGGGTAGCTTCCTTACTAACAAACGCTGTGGATCGAAAGCCCTTCTCACGAGGCCGCCGAGCAATTTCCTGCAGGCCCATCTGCAGCGGGTAGCTTCCTGCCCATCAACGTTGCAGATCTAAAGCCCTCCTCACGAGGCGACCGAGAAGCTTCCTACTCGGTCCATCTGCAGCGGGTACCTTCCTGCCCAACAAACGCTGTGGATCGAAAGCCCTCCTCGCGAGGCCGCCGAGCAATTTCCTGCTGGCCCATCTGCAGCGGGTAGATTCCTACCCAACAAACGCTATGGATCGAAAACCCACCTCGTGAGGCCGCCGAGCAATTTCCTGCTGGCCCATCTGCAGCGGGTAGATTCCTACCCAACAAACGCTATGGATCGAAAGCTCTCATCGCTAGGCCGCCGAGCAATTTCCTTTCTGGCCCATCCCTAGCGGGTAGCTTCCTTCCCAACAACGCTAAGGATCTAAAGCCCTCATAGAGAGGCCACCGAGCAGTTTCCTGCCCGGTCCATCCCTAGCGGGTAGCTTTCTACCCATCAACACTAAGGATCTAAAGCCCTCACCAAGAGGCCACCGAGCAGACTCTTGTTCGGCTCGTCCATGTGGGGTAGGTTCCTGCCCTAAGAAAAGATGGATCCAACGCTCTCATCAAGTAAGAATTAGTCAACGCCGACCTATTCTAACTTAGCTGTTTTTCGATTCATGCTAAATGAACGATCGTCACCTTGACTCTGGGGAACAGGAGGGTATCGACCTTCCTACACTTGGCTGTCACTCGACTTACACTCAACACACGATCGTCATATAAAAAGGCCGGACACCAACCCACGACCTAACACTCATAGGATGAGACTATTGACGAGCTAAATATACTTGTAGAATGAAAACTGGGCAAGAAAAGTATGAAGAGCTAAAATACTCAAAGTAGACATTCGAGAAGAAAAAAGAGGCTCAAAATTATTTATGATAAAAAATAAGCACAAGGTATTCTGGGCTCCCCAGCCTTACAAAAGTGCTCGGAGGCTTACAAAATTTTGGAAAGAAAAACAAAAACGCCCGAGGGAAGAAAGCTCAGGCCGCAGGCTCCACCAGGATCTCGCCCTGCTCGACGCTACCCTCAGGGGCCGGAGCTTCAGTCTCTAGGATAGATTCGCCCCCTGCGGCTACCTCCGCACCAGCCCCCTGCGGCGCATCCTCAGAGCGAGGATACTGAGCGCGGAGCTCACTGTCGGCGATTTCTGGCTTCAACGCCTTGACGACGTCGAGAGCCTAGTGCCAAACAATGGGCGAGGATTCGGCAAAGTCGGCGTAGAACTGGTCGGATGCCTTATACTTCTCCATGGACTTCGCAGCCCGGGTCTCGGCGAGCTTCACCGCCTCAAGCGCCACTCGGACGTCCTTCTTAAGAGCGTCCCTCGACTTCTTCCCCGCGTTATAGAGTTTACTAGCCTCCTCCAACTGGGCCTTGATAGCCCGGCTGGATTCGCTCAGAAGTCGGTGAGACTCCTTGTACTTAGAGTTCGTCAACTCCTCGGCGACCACGCGAGCGTCGAGGACGGCTGCCCTCTCCTCCGCCCGCTGCAGCTGAAGGCAAAGCTCTTCCTCCTGTGAGGAAGATTCGCCCGCCTTCTTCAGAGCCGGTGCCATCTCCTCGGATTCCATGGCAGCGAGGAGGGCGCAGTGGTGAAGGACTTGAGGAAAACAACAAACGAGTTAGAAGCTCGATTCGAGAAGAACAATACTTGAGCAATTATTTCAAAAAAAGGGAGAAAGTCTAATACCGACCTTTACCGCCTCCTGAGCAATGGCGGCCACCTGTGCCTTCATGGTCCCTCGGGGAATCTTGCCTCCGGCCGCTCGCACCATGTCTGAGAGCAAGCTGTCAGCGACGGAAAGCCCCGAGAGCACTTCGATGCAGACATCCCCTCCTGCACTGGGATCCCGGCAGTAGGCGAATGAGAAACCATCCTTTTATACCTCTTGAAAGGGACCTCGGCAGGCTCGGCCTCCTCCTCCACCTCCCTCGTCCGGGGATCCGGGTCCTTCGCGTGCTTCTACCCGCCCCTCCCCCTGCGGCTTTCTTCCGGGGCTCGTGGCGCGGCAAAAGGCTTGCTCGGCGGAGTTGGCCTCGGGGCCAAACTCGAACTGGGTTGGGATGAACTTCCACCCCCAGTCTTCTTTTGGGCCTTCGCGGCCATGACAGCTAAGAACTTGGATCAGTCCATTTGCTCTGCAAAAAGGAGAATAAACAAAAGAGAGTCAGTGACACTGAAAAGGGCAAAGAAAATGCATCAAAGTCTAAATAGATCATCCATGGCCCTAACTTACCCAGAAAGCATGTGGGGCTGAGCCCAGCCCAGCCCAGCTCAGAGCCTACTCAGAAAGTAGGACGCTGGATCAGCTCCCACAAAGATACCACCCTTGCCTCGGGTGAGGATGACGGTTTCGCCCTCGGGCAGTCATCCATGTGCCACTGTGTAGGCACAGGCCATTTCTCGCCCTCGGATAGCCCGATAAATACGAAATTCTCCTTCCATTCATGGATAGAAGAAGGGATGACTATCACACCCGACCCGACCATCCCGCCTTTACGTTTTTTGAAGGAAAAATACACCCAGCTCGGCTTATCATTGCTGGTGCCAAGATGATTCTTATAATAGAGGAAAGAAACGAGAAGGGCCAAACTGAAAGGGTTGTTTTCAAGTTTCAACCGGACCAAAAACCCGAGGAGGTTTCTCCACGAGTTCGGCGCTAGCTGGCCCGGGGCAAGATGGAAGCAACGAAACACCCCACATATCTCAGTTGAGAAGGGCAGAAGCATTCCGGCCCGGAATGCTTCCAAATACAGGATAATCTTCTTGCCCTACACTTGGTCCACCCGCTTACCCTCTCTAACTAACCGAAGCGAATAGTTTGAGAGAATATGGAATCGAGCCCGAATCTCGGTAAGCTCGTCCACATTCCTCAAGACGGAGGGCGCATCACGGGCGTTCCCGATGCGCACCTTAGAGGCCCTTGTCGCCGCCCGACGGCGAACGACACGGGCAGCCTTGGCTCTAGGGGCGAGCCCGACACAGATGACGCGGCGGAGGAACCCTCTCGGCTATCTGAAGCCGGAGGGGAGGAAGACCCGCTAGACTCGTGTAACAACCCCAATATTAACATACCTCTGTATTTTCTTTCTATAATAAAATATTGTATTTATTTATTCTTAATATTTTCTGTATATTTTTTTTTTTATAAATATATTATTTTATTCTTCCATCTATTTTTCCCAAACACATTTCTTTAAAACTAAATTTTAACTTTTTTTTCAAATTAAACATAAGATCTAACTTAGCCCATAACTCAAATCCAATTTCATTTTCATTTTCTTTAATAAAACTATGAGCCCAAAAGCCCACTTTTTTTAAGCAACATCATATATTTAATTCTTATTAAATATGTGTATGAACAATCTTGTAGCTCATTGTGTTGGAGATAGTGCCCTCAGAGTCAATTATTGGATCACAGGCACGTGATTGCAATGATTGAGGGGAGGACCTGTCCCAGTAGTACAGTCTTACTCGAGATGATAGTATGCTATCTGGTTTATCTTTATCATCGTGTACTGCTTTAGGTGACCTTACGAGTCGCTATTACATGTTGATAGAGCCCCTAGGATTCTTGCTTGACTACCAGCAGTATGAGGGCGATCATATAAGTGAGAGCTGGAGTCTATAAGCACATCCTTAAAAGGTCCCTAGTCGAGGGAGTTTCGAGACAGGGCATCGATACTCCGGAGTAGACTAGTGTATACAGTCGAGACCCCGACGAGGGGTGGTGGCCGGTCTCACAAGCCACTGGTGTCAGTTGGTTCACCTAAGATGTATACAGGTGCTCATTGGGTTATGAGTACACCGGACAGGACTCGCCGGGAGCCTGCTAGTTGGTATTATACCTGACGTCAGATAGCAGTTCCCTGGTGACATGTGTACAGGTTAGTTCATCGACCTGAGATCGTCATTTGTCTCGTGTGAGTTCCCACTGTGCTTTGATTACTATCCTACCACGCTCAAAGGAGACGTGCAAACAGGTTTTAGTTGGGTACAGTCCCGAGCCACATGGAGGCAGTGAGTGGATCTGCAGGGGTTTGTCTCTCCCGGTATTGGGGGTGAGGTCGCGCTGTGTCTAGGAGAGCCAGAACATGAAAAGTCCTTGTCCAAGGCAGGAGATTTGCTGGTAGGTATTCCAGTAGTATCTCAGGGTGTCCTGGGCTACACTCCGACACGACTTGTACCGCTATTGGGGGTCTGACTTTTACCAACCCCTAGGCCCGCCATGCGATACTCATAGACGAACGGACCGGACTGTACGGATATTGTCACTGACAGGCTCAGTAGGGTGTCAGGATGAGTTCGCTCATCGACGTCCCTTTTGGTCAATACCTGGTAGCCCGTCACGTATTGGCTTATACCTCTGACGTGCTAGTGGTTAAATCCACAGCCATAGTATTGACGAGTCTTTAGAGTCCACCACACACTCAGTTACTCAGGTTTCGGGCGAAACGCTGTAAAGGTCGTATGGAGATATGGCAGGGTTCGATCAGATACGTGCGGTATTGCACGGATCATGATCGGACGGTTTTTACTAGCCGGCTTTGGCTTAAGCCGGATCCTAGTATTAGATAGTGTAGTTTTGTCTCTTTGCATTTGTGTTCAGTGAGAATACAAATGCAGGCATGTATTTGCAGTAGTGGGGTTTTCCTGTAATTTATTACGGGATCAGTTTTCTGAAGTTGCCAGTTTGCATTCCGTTCCGGCCGGTTTTCTTTTATTCCTTCACTGCCGGACTTTTTGATGGAGGGGGTTAATTTCAAGTTTGCAATTAACTTATTTGATGAGGGGTTTCATGCATATTGAGAGCTTCTTGATGGTTCTTTCATCATTAGATGCTTTTTGCATCACTTGACTTGCTTTCATGTGATTTGATGAGAAGAGAAATGAGGATGACTATTTTCTTATGCTTATCTCTCATTTCTCTTTTTGTATTTTTGACACTCCACCATTTTCTTCATGGGGCCGGCCATATTTTTGGGAGGGAGATGAGAGGATTCATTTGGGGGTGGTGGGATTTTATTCATCTCATTTTTCTCTTTGACTTGCTTGCAAAAAAAATTCCACACAACTCTCCATAGCTCATTTTCTTTCTCTACCTCCATACATGGCAACTTCTAACCCTCAAGAGACATAGCCTACTACACTATTCTACAGCACATCTTGGACGCGTCGGCTAGCCAACTTCGCGCCCGAGTTGCCTCGGTCAAGAGGTGGGAGCCCGTAAAAGATTCCGGCTACGTGGTGCCCTTTCCGACGAGGAGGAGATGAACGGAGTTTCCGCGGGAGATCGGAGTGGAGACGAAGACCGAAGGACACGGATCGCTTGGTATACTTCTCTACTCTTATTTTAGTTTGCTAGTTGCTAGGTTAATGGCCCGATCCGGGATAGAAGTGCGCGGTGGTGCTGGTTTGCTAGTTTGTAAAATTTTTGTTTCCGCGTTTCCGGCGTCGGATCGACGGCCGGGGCGCCCTCGCGGACTTACATTGGTATCAGAGCCACGCCGTTAACCTAACCTAGCTTGCTCTAGTATGTTTAGTACTCGATCGAACAAAATTCCCTAAAAACCGTATTTTGTATGCACATGTGTTCTCTGTCGAAATTTTTTTGGCTCCAAAAATTTTTCAGGTTGTCTCAGAATACTGTGCATGGATATTGAAGCAATCTGTGAAAATTTAGTCGCGCGATCTCTCCAAACCGCCGCGGAACCGCGGCCAAACCCATGCTTGGGCCGCGGTTTCGCCGCGCTTTTGATTGATCACTTGATCAAAATTTTGCAGATAGCTTATGAGTTAAAAATAGGGGTTTTGGGATATTCTTTTTGGGCCCAGATTTTCTGTAAGTGCTACAGTAGTGCTTGGGGCCCACTTCCGTGATTTTGTTCGATCGGATATTTTAAACATGCTAGTTCACAGTATTTACATTATATCTGCGCCCGTGAATGTCACTTGATCGGTAAATCCTGTCTAACTGCTATAGCCCTTTTAGACGGATTTGCGAACGTGACATTCACGTTGATGTTCTGTATTGTGCTGTGATGTTGTGGATCGGTCGTGGGGGATAGTCTGGTTGCAATATTAGTACAGTTTTGTTTTATATGTACATTTGATATTGCGGGGCGAGCGTCCGACATGTAGACTGCCGTCACTGCCTGTTTGTATTATTCTTTTGGGGCACAACCAGGTTGCGGTCGATGTACCCGTTGTATGTATTTTACTTTCTGTACTAGGATTACCCCAAGGAGGGGTGCACGGATAGCCGGGTTCTAGAGGGCAACAAGCCCGCATCTCATGGCATTGAGATGAAGGGGGCTTCACTCTAGAATTGGCGGGCTATTCGCCGCACTCGTAGGGGGTATAGGTTGACCCAGGAGGGATGCCCAAGTTACCGGATTCCGTGAAGTGCTGGGTGGTCCATTCACGTTGCTGAAGGGGCTGCCTCGCTTCAGGTTTTGGCGGGTAACTTGCCGCGCCCGTAGGGGTCTAAGATTTTCATTGCACAGGCTATCCACACGACTAGGGGAACGTCGGGTTTCAGAAGCGGCTCTGTGAAACCCGGGGATCCCAGATATCTGTATTGTTCTGTGATGCTGTACATTTCTGTGCTGTTGCATTTTATCACGCCTTGAGCGAAAATTATATATTGTATATATACTAGTAGATGTTGTATATGTTTTGCATCCGCGCTAGTCCAGTCCCCGCTCTGTCGTTAGTTAGCTAACCTAACGGGTGATGACGGGATCCAGTGGCGAATGCGGATGGCATATACGTACGTCAGTATATTTTCATTCTTTCTGGTGTGATCAATTGATGGGACTGCGTTGATTCGGATCAATACAAGATAAACAAACCTACTCTGATGTTGTTGGAACATTTTTCAAAAAGCTGTTATTGCATTGACGTTCACTTTTGTTTTGCACAGTGGTATTCAGTTGGAATATCCTGCTCCTCAGTCGACGAGGCAAGGGCCGAGATCCCTTCACCGGGAGTGACCCTTTGGACAAAAGTTTGCGTCAGGGCAATAAATTCACTATAGCCGTTTACTTTTGCTTTGCATCGTGGTATTCAGTTGGAATATCCTGCACCTCATTCTACGGAGAAAGAGCCGAGATCCCTTCACCGGGAGTGACCTCTTTAGCAAAGATTTTCGTCACTATATTTTTTAAAAGCTATCCGTTCTTTCAACGATATCAAGTTCATTACGTTAAAGGTTTTCGCCAAAAACCATTCGTAGCCCTCCGTCATTTCAGACGGGTAGCACGTAGTATTCATGCTATGTTTGTTGGCCTTCGTCAAGGCATAGTGTATGGTAGCTGCTTGTTACCTTTCTGCTGCATAGATAGATGCGTTGGTTTGGGACAGTCGTATAGCCTTGTTGACCTTCGTCAAGGGCTTGTACGGGTGGGTTCAAATTAACCTGGACAATGACGGGTAGAACTTGACATGTGACTTATGATTTGTTGACCTTCGCCAAGGTCATAAGAGCATGGGGCAAAAATCCACATCGGGAGTTTCAAAAGAACTGAAACTTGCCAGATATGCGCATACCTTCTGGAGTGTGATAGCGTGAGCGGATTCCGTCACGTTATCATGCGATGATAGTTGGATCCCGATTCCCACTGATGAGTTGGTTTACTCCTCGGGTGATCCCGGTTAATTCTTCTTTCAGGTTTGGGGAAGAATTTGACGTTACAGTGGGAGGTTTCCAGATTAGATAAAGTGATAACCATTCTGATCTAGGTTAGAGTGCACGCTGAGTGTTTTCTTTTCTCTCTCTCTTTGGCAGCGACCATTGACCCGACCCTAGACTATGACTCAGTGACCAAGTTAACCGAACCTTCTTATAAGACTGGCTTTTGGATTGTCAGAGTTGCAAACCTCATTGCCACTCCTACTTTTACCCTTTTCTCCTGGACACCCCGTATTACTACGAACGTCCACTTCCATTGGACAAAACCATCGTATGGTTATATACGAACTCGAAGGAATTCGAGGATGGTTTCTGGTTCTGGAGAAAACGAATAGGACTATTCAGTTGTCTTTTCCTTTTACCTTCTCTCAGGTTGCGAGTACTCCTTGGTTTAGGAGATAGTATGCCTATTACGCAAATTGGGTAGTCTTCTTCCAAACCTTAGGCTGGTGCCGAACGGTAGGGAATGAAGAAAGCCAATTAGCCTAAACGGTGTACAGAAGGTATTAAGTTCAGACAAAGCAAGGGATTAGTAAGAGGGCAAAGTAAATTGCGACTGATATTCACGACCAAACCAAGTATTTCTTCGCCAATTCTAAATCACCTTTGTATTTCTCTAGGACACTCCGTATCACTACGAAGATCCCAGTTTATTGGATAATCCATCGTATGGTTATATACGAACTCGAAAGGAACTTGTTCCAGTTCAGGGATGGATCCTGGTTCAGGAGAAATAGGAATTAAGTTCATTCGGTTGTCTTTTATCCTCACCTTCTCTCGCATTGCGAGTGCTCCTAGGATTAGGACAGTACACCCATTATGCTTATTGGATAGTCTTCTTCCAAACCATAGGCTGGTGCCGAACGGTAAGGAAGGAAGAAAACCATTTGGCCTAAAGGGGTGTACAGAAGGTAATGACTAAAGACATATAAAGGGATTTGGAGAGGTGGCAAAGAATTATACGGTTACAGTCGTGAATCTAGATAATGGAAGAGGCATTACTATGAATACCAGGATACCCCATCGAAACATTTCAATGTTTCAGGTTCACTGTGTACTGTTAAAAGAAAACTGATTTCCCGATTAGACACTTGCTCCAGGGTATGTATTTACCAGGTATGATTCTCAGATCTGTATGGTTTTACAGATGATGAGTGGGAGTAAGTTATTGGGAATTAGGTGATCATCCTCATTATATCGGGATTCGTTGTAATTGGTGATATTTGAGGAAGTCACCTGGGTTGTTTGCCGGTTGGCAAATATTTGGTTTTGAATATCCGTTGTTATGCACCAATTTCAAATTGATATATCTGTACGTCTATTTTGATAGAGTGAGATATACCTTTTCGAAATTATGTCTACGACATTTACTTATATCAATGGATGGTTAGGTAAGGAGCATTGAACAGCGGTGTAATTCTTCTTAACCATAAGTACAGTTTTCAACCTACGACACACAGTAAATGAGTTATTAGACTCAAGGGACTTGTACAAAGTATTGTATATTGTCCAGTGTCCATTAGGACAGAGGGGTTGATCCTCGTACTATATTCGGCTTACTTATGACTTCTCTAGTTTTTAGACAAGTGTTTCGTAGAAACACAGGGTCTGAATTTTGAGAAGTTATAGGTATATGAATAAAGTAGAGAACCTGGTATTGCAAGTATCAGGATTCTTCAAGGAGATCGAAGATGTAGATACTTGTGTATGGTATTCAGTTGATAGTAATGATTAAGAGAACTAGCTTCTCTTTCAGGTTACTCATAATTGGAAGTATTCCTAAGTTGAGTAACGCTGATCGGCCTCTTTCCATTTAGTTGACATGCACTGGAGACAGCTGCATGATTTGAATCTGGTTCAATTAAATCAGTGCCTCTGTTTCTATATTGGATATAGAACAGTTCATATCTTGACATTGTTAAGATACGGGGAGTTGTCCGGCTTATGCTTAAAACCAGACACTGGACAACTCAAGGCACGTTTCTGTAATGGCTGTTTGTGGGTTGACCCGGGCTATGACGAGGGTTGACTTTCTACCATCTGGAAGATCAATAGTGATATTGTTCTTGACTTGCCACAGTTTTAATAAAAATGGAATTTTTTAGAAAACAGTAGTGGGAGTATGGTAGAACTGGAAGTGATTCCAGAACCGCAAACGATTACTGAAGATTTGATAAAGAACCTAAAGATTCAATCTGGTTTGACATTCCATTGGCCACTCCGCAGATATGGTGGGTAACCTCAGGCACCCGAGAGGTACTTCGGTATGCTCAGGGACGGTGGCAGGGAGGTTCTTGTTTACCCATACTTGCCATTGCTGTTGTTCCAGACTGTGAGACCCGGCAGGAGGATGAGTATAGCGTCGTTCTAAACTAGATTTAGAAGTGCACGTCTGTATAACTCTGCCAGAGGGTTGTCGTAGTCAGTGGGAGCAGCGGAAGCATTGGTGGACATCAGGCTTATGTCTATTTATAGACTAAAGCAGATATAGTGGAGATAGATCATATATTTCTGATGTGACAGTCATAGGTTTGACTTCATCAGAATAGGGGATGGATCTGTTAAGAAGGTAGTAGGGTGTGATGTCCTGGTATTTGATGACATACACGGAGTAGGAAGTGATATTCCTATACTACGATCGGTTATACTTTGGTTGTCACACAGTAGTTTCTCCACATGGGACTTGGATATTATATCAGACATTCTGGTTACTGGATCTATGGTTTTAGATCTAGATTTGGGTGGTTTCCCAATCTGGGTACTTAGACAGCATTCTATGAGTATTTAGAATGGACGACTCCTGGCACGGTAGTGTACCTGCAGGTAATGGAGTCACCCTCTCTAAAGGTGTCTTACAGACTAAACGGGAGAGGGATGTGCATGATTGGCAGATCACTTGCTTAGGCAATTGAGTCAATCATGAGATGTCAAGTACCACACCAGATGTTGTTTTTGCAGTAGGTGCAATAAGTTGATATTAATCCAATCCTGGAGAAACAATCGGAAGCAGTTTTAGAACATAAGTGAATGTTCTAGGGATTTGATAACAGCAGCCTCTTTTAGGAGACGGTTATCATTCCAGGTTTCCAAGGTGACCTGGATGGCAGAGTGGCTGTCAGAGTTATAGTTTTCCCTCTGACGAGGAGCAGTATTTTGGACAGGTGGTCCAGGTGGATACTGAGGGAAGGTATGGCGCAGGATACTGATTAAGTTCAGTTGACGATACAGTCTAAGAAGTTTGGATTTGGAGTTCATTTATGAGCTAGGTCCCATCAGATATCCAGACACATTCTAAGACAGATATTGCTCATTTCGGGAGATGGCTTTCTCCGCGAACTTGAGATAGAGAGAGACATAGAAAGAAACATCAGAGCGGATCCACTCACTGAGGCTATTCCTCGAACGCAATAGTTTCGCAAACGAGCTTTGTGAGACTGACTAGTAGAGGAGTTGGGTGTTCGGTATCACACGGGCTGTGAGTATGCGACATCGCAATAATTAGCCTTGAGTGCAAGTGGGAGATTGTTGGAGATAGTGCCCTCAGAGTCAATTATTGGATCACAGGCACGTGATTGCAATGATTGAGGGGAGGACCTGTCCCAGTAGGACAGTCTTACTCGAGATGATAGTATGCTATCTGGTTTATCTTTATCATCGTGTACTGCTTTAGGTGACCTTAAGAGTCGCTATTACACGTTGATAGAGCCCCTAGGATTCTTGTTTGACTACCAGCAGTATGAGGGCGATCATATAAGTGAGAGCTGGAGTCTATAAGCACATCCTTAAAAGGTCCCTAGTCGAGGGAGTTTCGAGACAGGGCATCGATACTCCGGAGTAGACTGGTGTATACAGTCGAGACCCCGACGAGGGGTGGTGGCCGGTCTCACAAGCCACTGGTGTCAGTTGGTTCACCTAAGATATATACAGGTGCTCATTGGATTATGAGTACACCGGACAGGACTCGCCGGGAGCCTGCTAGTTGGTATTATACCTGACGTCAGATAGCAGTTCCCTGGTGACATGTGTACAGGTTAGTTCATCGACCTGAGATCGTCATTTGTCTCGTGTGAGTTCCCATTGTGCTTTGATTACTACCCTACCACGCTCAATGGAGACGTGCAAACAGGTTTTAGTTGGGTACAGTCCCGAACCACATGGAGGCAGTGAGCGGATCTGCAGGGGTTCGTCTCTCCCGGTATTGGGGGTGAGGTCGCGCTGTGTCTAGGAGAGCCAGAACATGAAAAGTCCTTGGCCAAGGCAGGAGATTTGCTGGTAGGTATTCCAGTAGTATCTCAGGGTGTCCTGGGCTACACTCCGACACGACTTGTACCGCTATTGGGGGTCTGACTTTTACCAACCCCCTAGGCCCGCCATGCGATACTCATAGACGAACGGACCGGACTGTACGGATATTGTCACTGACAGGCTCAGTAGGGTGTCAGGATGAGTTCGCTCATCGACGTCCCTTTTGGTCAATACCTGGTAGCCCGTCACGTATTGGCTTATACCTCTGACGTGCTAGTGGTTAAATCCACAGCCATAGTATTGACGAGTCTTTAGAGTCCACCACACACTCAGTTACTCAGGTTTCGGGCAAAACGCTGTAGAGGCCGTATGGAGATATGGCAGGGTTCGATCAGATACGTGCGGTATTGCACGGATCATGATCGGACGGTTTTTACTAGCCGGCTTTGGTTTAAGCCGGATCCTAGTATTAGATAGTGTAGTTTTGTCTCTTTGCATTTGTGTTCAGTGAGAATACAAATGCAGGTATGTATTTGCAGTAGTGGGGTTTTCCTGTAATTTATTACGGGATCAGTTTTCTGAAGTTGCCAGTTTGCATTCCATTCCGGCCGGTTTTCTTTTATTCCTTCACGGCCGGACTTTTTGATGGAGGGGGTTAATTGCAAGTTTGCAATTAACTTATTTGATGAGGGGTTCCATGCATATTGAGGGCTTCTTGATGGTTCTTTCATCATTAGATGCTTTTTGCATCACTTGACTTGCTTTCATGTGATTTGATAAGAAGAGAAATGAGGATGACTATTTTCTTATGCTTATCTCTCATTTCTCTTTTTGTATTTTTGACACTCCACCATTTTCTTCATGGGGCCGGCCATATTTTTGGGAGGGAGATGAGAGGATTCATTTAGTGGTGGTGGGATTTTATTCATCTCATTTTTCTCTTTGGCTTGCTTGCAAAAAAAATTCCACACATCTCTCCATAGCTCATTTTCTTTCTCTACCTCCATACATGGCAACTTCTAACCCTCAAGAGACATAGCCTACTACACTATTCTACAGCACATCTTGGACGCGTCGGCTAGCCAACTTCGCGCCCGAGTTGCCTCGGTCAAGAGGTGGGAGCCCGTAAAAGATTCCGGCTACGTGGTGCCCTTTCCGACAAGGAGGAGATGAACGGAGTTTCCGCGGGAGATCGGAGTGGAGACGAAGACCGAAGGACACGGATCACTTGGTATACTTCTCTACTCTTATTTTAGTTTGCTAGTTGCTAGGTTAATGGCCCGATCCGGGATAGAAGTGCGCGGTGGTGCCGGTTTGCTAGTTTGCAAAATTTTTGTTTCCGCGTTTCCGGCGTCGGATCGACGGCCGGGGCGCCCCCGCGGACTTACACATTGGTTAAGTTTTTGCATTGTTATTCCATATATCACATGTTTAAATCCTCATTCTTGCAATTATTTTTTTATCAATTTTTTATTCTTCTCATAATTTACAAATGAGACCTTTCATTTCCAAAATGAATGGTGACTTTTCATTTCTCTTTTAATTCCCATATTGAATGCATATATTATTATAGACAATTCACCATTACACCATCTTTATTTGTCCTCCTCTTTCTTTTTCTTCCTCACATTTTTATATCTCTCCCTTTTCCCTCTTCACCTAGAGTCATAGAAAAAGAACACCAAGAAGTTTCAAGAAAGTCTCGCTAGAAACGCGAGGCTATCGGCGGATAGATAAGTCCGGTGACAATACCGGCTTGTGTATATAAGTCTCTTCTCTCTTCCTCCCTACATATCTTTATTCTCCTCTTGTCATATCTCGTGAACCCGCTATTCTTTTCATATCGTAATCCGTAAGAGAAAATAAATATAAATATATACATATATATAAGTCTTTATATATGAATCTATATGGTTTAATAATAGCTTATTGCTTCTTGTTCAAATTAAAGTGTTTTCAATTCATTGTTCATGACTATAAATGTTTATTATGAGTTGTGAGAACATAAATTTCAGGCTACAATATATTTATAATGTCTCATAAAATTGGTTTGCTTATTAAAAGAAAAATAGAAGCTTGCATAAAAATACTAGTTAATCTTTTTGCCAATTTTAATATACATATCAATACCTTTACCTTTAAAATAACTTTTAGAAATTAATTTTTACTTCTGGAAATTTCAGAATATTTACATATGATAGAATATATTATTTTGTACATGCTGTAAAAATTCCAGATCGAATCGCTTAACGGTTTAGGAATTATATCGTTTTTATTCACTGTTCGTAAAACAGAAAACTGCAGTTATCGGTCAACTTTTAGGACACATAACTTGGTATACCGATATCCAAATTGAGAAAACTCAGGTGTTTTGGATATCTTCATCGAATAATATAGATTTTCTTAATTTTATGTTTTTACTGAAAATCGACGTAAAATATACAAAACTGCATTACAATATTAAGTGACGAATCTGGACAGAATCTGTCATGATTCGCACACTGTTTTTAAATTGGACATAACTCGATCACCCGATGTCCGTTTGTGACAAAATTTAGATGTGTAGATGAAAAATTGATAGAAATATAATTTTATGTATACTAGATTACTTTTAAATGCATGAAATAACCCGATATAGGCTTTGCAATACAATATATAGTTGCTGTCTAGAAATCTGAATTTCTATTTTAAACGTTGATATTAAAATGATCATAAGTAGAGCTTCAGAATCCAAATCATATGAATCTTGGCTTTTTTGGATAAGTACATCGAAATACCTACAATTTTCTACTGATCTTCGTAATCTGAAACCCGATGAAAATTAAATCAAACTGCGTTTTAAAAATGTGTGACGGTGCTGAATAGATTCTGATCTGTTTTGCGCGATGATACGAAAACATGTATATCTCCCAAACCGGTAGTCGTATTTAGGCGAGAATGAAACTCACGCGTGTATAACACTTAAGGCTATGTTTTCATTTATATTCTGATTTCAAATGACTTGATTAACTAGTCGTACATATCACATATTTACAACATTGTTTTGGAGGTTACTTGTATACTTATCTCATATCATGTTCTGTGATTGCTTATTTATTTTTATTTATATGATTGTGAGTAAATCATTACATGCTAGAATTGACTTGATCTTGACATGACTCAATCATGAATACTTGAACCCAATATGTACACTTGAACCAACTTGACTCGAACCATAAATACAATTAGCATGACTTGCACTTGACATGATTACATGAACTCAATCTTGAAAACTTGATATCATACATTATCTTTTGTATTCATAGATTCGATTAAGACTCAAAATATTAATTATAGACTTATATACACGGGGTGTTGGGATAGTTTGAGTATGAATCTAAAGGAATCTCATGAGTCTCATTAATACAAATCATGTTCCTGTGGTACCGGGTAGAAACGGTACAAATCATGTTGCTGTGGTACCGGGCTGAAACGGTACAAATCACGAATTCACGAATGAGGGCCCGTGTTTCCAAGCCCTTGGATGATAGCCTGTTGGGTTTGGAATACTTCAATAACAATTGAAGTCCCGCTATTTTAGACCCGTGATTCCTTGCCCCTGGATGATAGCCTTGGGTTCGAGAATACTCTTGAGATTGGTTGACATTCACACTTGAACTCACGTTAGTTAATTTTACCCTTTTAGAGACCTTTTAGGGCGCTTACATTCACTTCATGTTCATTATACCTATACTCCACGGCCATATTATACTTGTTTGCCATGCTGATATAGTTGACATACACATTACCATGTATGCTACCATACTTGTTTATATGTTCATGATTTATATTCATGCTTTACTTGTTTACTATGCTCATGTTATATTGCCATACTTACATAGTTGTCATTAATATCACTATGTTATATTTGTTCATGTTTTATTTCCATTCATACTATATCACATGTCATCTTGTATATTCATTTATATACTTTCACATCCCACCTTTCTTGGGGACTTACCGAGCGTTAGTTCGCTGACGGGTATTCTACCCACTTCTTTCTATTCTTGGAATGTTCGTCAGGTGATATTGAGATAGAGAAGATAGAAGTGGTCGAAAAGGAGTATAACTAGTTCGCATGACAAACAGACGTATAGTTTCATTCAGTTTTTTCATTTCATTTCAGCTTATTTATGTATGCCTCCTTGTTAAGGCTTATCATGTTAAATATCTTGTATTGAGATATTTTGTCTACTATGAATCATGAATGTAATAAATCACAGTTGGATTTCATTCTTTTGTTTATTCTTGTTAGTTTATGTTGCTTATAAACGCTTAGCGTATTTATTTCGAGAAATGACCTTCTAGGAATAAATACGTCGCGGGCTTGCCACGTCACCATTTCTATCTACTGGAAAGTGGGGCGTGACAGGTTTTGTTGGTGGCCCATGCAGGTCAGAGCTGTATGGAACCCTACCATGCAGGTCAGTTCTGCATGAACATCGTAAGTAATATAATATAAGAATTATGAAGTCTAATTATTATATTCGACTTTTCTTTTGAATCCTACCACATTCCTTGAATCCATCTTGAACTCCACCTTCAGCTTCCTTGAAGTCCATCTCTCGACTTTTGAATCCTTAACTCTTGTTTATCCTTTCTATTTGTATCTCGTAGGCCTATTAGCACAATTGTTTAGAGTATCGATCGACGGAGCTCGAAGACGACATCATCCTTAACTTTCCAGTACCTTGTTGTAACATCCTTCTTGAGTAATTTCGAGGACGAAATTATTTTAAGGAGGGTAGAATGTAACGACCCCAATATTAATATACCTCCGTATTTTCTTTCTATAGTAAAATATTGTATTTATTTAATCTTAGTATTTTCTGTATATTTTGTTTTTTATAAATATATTATTTTATTCTTCCATCTATTTTTCCCAAACACATTTCTTTAAAACTAAATTTTAACCTTTTTTTCAAATTAAACATAAGACATAACCCAGCCCATAACTCAAATCCAATTTCATTTTCATTTTCTTTAATAAAACTATGAGCCCAAAAGCCCACTTTTTTTAAGCAACATCATATATTTAATTCTTATTAAATATGTGTATGAACAATCTTGTAGCTCATTGGTTAAGTTTTTGTATTGTTATTCCATATATCACATGTTTAAATCCTCATTCTTGCAATTATTTTTTTATCAATTTTTTATTCTTCTCATAACTTACAAATAAGACCTTTCATTTCCAAAATGAATGGTGACTTTTCATTTCTCTTTTAATTCCCATGTTGAATGCATATATTATTATAGACAATTCACCATTACACCATCTTTATTTATCCTCCTCTTTCTTTTTCTTCCTCATATTTTTCTATCTCTCCCTTCTCCCTCTTCACCTAGAGTCATAGAAAAAGAACACCAAGAAGTTTCTAGAAAGTCTCGCTAAAAACGCGAGGCTATCGGCGGATAGATAAGTCCGGTGACAATACCGGCTTGTGTATGTAAGTCTCTTCTCTCTTCCTCCCTCCATATCTTTATTCTCCTCTTGTCATATCTCGTGAATCCGCTATTCTTTTCATATCGTAATCCGTAAGAGAAAATAAATATAAATATATACATATATATAAGTCTATATATATGGTTCTATATGGTTTAATAATAGCTTATTGTTTCTTGTTCAAATTAAAGTGTTTTCAATTCATTGTTCATGACTATAAATGTTTATTATGAGTTGTGAGAACATAAATTTCAGGCCATAATATATCTATAATGTCTCATAAAATCAGTTTGCTTATTAAAAGAAAAATAGAAGCTTGCATAAAAATACTGGTTAATCTTTTTGCCGATTTTAGTATACATATTAATGCCTTTATCTTTAAAATAACTTTTAGAAATTAATTTTTACTTCTGAAAATTTCAGAATATTTACATATGATAGAATATATTATTTTGTACATACTGTAAAAATTCCAGATCGAATCGCTTAACGGTTTAGGAATTATATCATTTTTATTCACTGTTCGTAAAACAGAAAACTGCAGTTATCGGTCAATTTCTACGACACATAACTTGGTATACCGATATCCAAATTGAGAAAACTTAGGTGTTTTGGATATTTACATCGAATAATATAGATTTTCTTAGTTTTATGTTTTTACTGAAAATCGACGTAAAATATACAAAACTGCATTACAATATTAAGCGACGAATCTGGACAGAATCTGTCCTGATTCGCCCACTGTTTTTAAATTGGACATAACTCGAACACCCGATGTCCGTTTGTGACAAACTTTGGATGTGTAGATGCACAATTGATAGAACTATAATTTTATGTATACTAGATTACTTATAAATGCGTGAAATAACCCGATATAGGTTTTGCAATACAATATATAGTTGCTGTCTAGAAATCTGATTTTCTATTTTAAACGCTGATATTAAAATGATCATAAGTAAAGCTTCAGAATCCAAATCATATGAATCTTAGCTTTTTTTGGATAAGTACATCGAAATACCTACAATTTTCTATTAATCTTCGTAATCTGAAACCTGATGAAAATTAAGTCGAACTGCGTTTTAAAAATGTATGACGGTGCTGAATAGATTCTGATCTGTTTTGCGCGATAATATGAAAATATGTATATCTCCCAAATCGGTAGTCGTATTTATGCGAGACTAAAACTCACGCGTGTATAACATTTAAGGCTGTGTTTTCATTTATATTCTGATTTCAAATGACTTGATTAACTAGTCGTACATATCACATATTTACAACATTGTTTTGGACGTCACTTGTATACTTATCTCATATCATGTTCTGTAATTGCTTATTTATTTTTATTTATATGATTGTGATTAAATCATTACATGCTAGAATTGATTTGATCTTGACATGACTCAATCATGAATACTTGAACCCAATATGTACATTTGAACCAATTTGACTCGAACCATAAATACAATTGGCATGACTTGCAGTTGACATGATTACATGAACTCAATCTTGAAAACTTGATATCATACATCATCTTTTATATTCATAAATTCGATTAAGACTCAAAACATTAAGTATAGACTTATATACATGGGGTGTTGGGGTAGTTTGAGTATGAATCCAACGGAATCTTATGAGTCCCATTAATACAAATCATGTTACTGTGGTACCGGGCTGAAACGGTATAAATCATGTTGCTGTGGTACCGGGCTGAAACGGTACAAATCACCAATTCACGAATGAGGGCCCGTGTTTCCAAGCCCCTGGATGATAGTCTGTTGGGTTTGGAATACTTCAATAACAATTGAAGTCCCGCTATTTTGGGCCCGTGATTCCTTGCCCCTGGATGATAGCCTTGGGTTTGATAATACTCTTGAGATTGGTTGGCATTCACACTTGAACTCACGTTGGTTAATTTTACCCTTTTAGAGACCTTTCAGGACATTTACATTCACTTCATGTTCATTATACCTATACTCCACGGCCATATTATACTTGTTTGTCATGCTGATATAGTTGACATACACATTATCATGCATGCTACCATACTTGTTTATATGTTCATTATTTATATTCATGCTATACTTGTTTACTATGCTCATATTATATTGCCATACTTACATAGCTGTCATTAATATTACCATGTTATACTTGTTCATGTTTTATTTTCATTCATACTATATCACATGTCATCTTGCATATTCATTTATGTACTTTCACATCCCATCTTTCTTTGGGACTTACCGAGCGTTAGTTCGTTGACGGGCATTCTACCCACTTCTTTCTACTCTTGGAATATTCGTCAGGTGGCATTGAGACAGAGAAGATAGAAATGGTTGAAAAGGAGTACAATCAGTTCGCATCACAAACAGACGTATAGTTTCATTCAGTTTTTTTAATTTCATTTCAGCTCATTTATGTATGCCTCCTTATTAGGGCTTATCATGTTAAATATCTTGTATTGAGATATTTTGTCTACTATGAATCATGAATGTAATAAATCATAGTTGGATTTCATTCTTTTATTTATTCTTGTTAGTTTATGTTGCTTATAAACGCTTAGCGTATTTATTTCGAGAAATGACCTTCTCGAAATAAATACGTCGCGGGCTTACCACGTCACCATTTCCATCTACTGGAAAGCGGGACATGACAACTCGGCTCCAACAACTGGAGCCTCATCATCCAACTCTACCCTAACTACCTCTATAAACTCATCAGATGAAGACATCTAACCTAATTCAAGGGAATGGGCTCGTCGAGGAAAAATCACGGGTGATCCGATCTAAAGGAAGAAGCGCCGGGCAATTTTCGACAACGAGAGTGAATTAGGGTAAAAGTGTTGACCTTAGGATGGTCTCCTCCTATTTATACACTCCAAAGAAAGTATCCAACGGCCCTGATTGATTCTCGCCAAAATGAAACGCCGCGCCCAACAATCGGCGGGGCTCCACATGGCAATCGGCCATTGGGGTCGTCTTTTCGACTGCAGGAGTCAAAGACAGCCTGTAACTTCTGCCAACCGACATTCGACACGTGGCCCATATCCCAACTGGCGATCGACTGAAACGGCGCCCCCTCTTTAAAGCGCGATCATTTCATTTGATCCGCTGATGCCATCGGGGATACGCGCAAAGATTCAGGCACACAACGAGGCGACACGTGGGCCCAAAGATCGAAACGACGCAACCACCAAATGCCGTGCTATTCCCGGACGATCCGCATTATGATTCTTGGCACCAAATTGAACAGAAGAAAAACCGAGCAGACCACTCTCGACCCTACCCTTGGATAGGTCGGAACGAGAGTTGGGGGCTAATGATGATGCTCACAAGTGGTATCCCCTCATATTACGACAGGTAGCAAATGACGTGTCCCGAAGGCTACGGAGGTGGAATAAATGAGTTGCATTATGAGGATTCATCGGGACTTCGTCTCGAAGAATGTATCCAGCCTTCCAGGAGACCTCCCTGAATGTATCCGGCCTTCACCTAGGGAACTACCAACAGCCCATCTCCGAGCTTTTCCAGCCTCCCGGCTTGTCTCCGAGCCCCTGACATGCCGAGCTTCCGCGGCCTCCCTGCTAGTTTCTGAGCCCCTGACATGCCGAGCTTCCTCGGCCTCCCGGCTCGTTCCGAGCTTATGACATGCTGAGCTTCCTCGGCCTCCCCGGATCAACCAAGAGCGCGGATCCCATGCGCCCCGCAATGGCTCCGCGTATATCGCCAGGGCGAGATATCCGCCTCCCCACGATCCACGTCCCACGCTGGCGCATCCCTCCATTAATGGGCGTATCCCTCCATTAATGGGCACATCCCGCTATTAAAGGCGACGATAATGCGGGGGCGTAACTGACGGCGGATATCTCGCACCTACTCTCTCCATGCGACCCATATATAAACCCCTCTCTCAGACGACTCAGGTAATGGGAATTTATCTCAATACGCCGCTATCCTGCACATATTTCTCGGCTCTAACTTGATCGTTGGAGGGTCATACGGTGGTCACCCATTCCGGGACTTCTTTGCAGGTAGCTCGGCGTCCAACACCAACCCATTGAGATCCACACTCAACAACACCCAAACCAAATCTCGGCCGTCTAAGACCGCCATCGTAGGATCGACGGAAGACAGCATCTGAAGGAGATCACGATATCCATCAATTGAGATCTGGCCCATAAGAACTTTATCTACATAATTGGTTGAAAATCCTCTTACCACCAAATGGGGCTTTCGAATATAAGACCCTCCACCAACTGAGAGAATGTAATTGCCGCTCAAGCAAGACTCTATGGCACCATTCCCACACTACAAACCCAAGTTTTACAAACCCAAGCTTCTCAAGCGTTTCCCTACGCTTTCTATTTATAGATGTATGCATGCATTGATGGCATAAAGTTTCCTATAGATTCTTCGCATTAAAAGAGAGAAGCAAAGTTGCATGCTGCTTGGGGTAATTGCAGAGATTGTGTGTATTGAGTTGATTTTATGAGGTCCGGCCTCATTTCTTATTTTGAGGCCTGCTTTTCAAACATCCAACCTTTCATGTTTTTGACCGATCCGTACCGGCCACCGTGATCTATATATGCTAGAAAAATTATGAATCAAATTTTACAAGATTTGGAGACTTCTAACACATCCATCAAAAGATCTTGTATTTCATTTATCGTAAAGACGTCGATTTTTTAGTCTATTCGATGGATTAGTTAAACATTTTCAAATCTCGTAAAATTTAATACATAACATATCTAGCATGTGTAGATCATGACGATCGATGCGGATCGATAAAAAACATGACGAATTGTGTGTTTGAAAAGTGGAAATTAAAATAAATAATGAGGATGGACCTCACAGAGTGTGTGTAAACATTGGTTGGATATGCTCTTTACTTTCAACGGCTAAAATTAAGACAATTAAAAATTCCATTTAAGTAATGCAGCGAATATCCTCTTTCCTAATTTTTGAGATCCATAATTATATGATTGGAATCAAAAGGAAAAAAATAATTCAAATTCCATTGACCCAAAGATAAAAAAATCAGAATATCCAACACATCCTCGTATTTGAATATGAAAATAATCTGAATATCTAACAAATTCTTATGATTCCAAACAATATTATCCAAAATAAATGAATAGAGATATATATGCATCCCAAAAATTAGAAACTAGATTATTTAAATGGATATTTTAGTTGTTTAATTTGAGTCATTGGAAAAGCAAATAGCAGCTCCAACGGCTGTTATTCAGATTTGTGAATTTAAAAACACGAACCCGCCCTAAAATATCCGTACTCTACACACACCCCACTTTTTGAACTCAAAAATTAAATTACAAAGCTGCATAATGTATATAAAGAAACATAAATAAATTTCCGAAAAGAGTTCTATTCACCTAATTTTGTATTAAAAAGTTTTTAAAAATTTTCCTTAAATTTATATACAATCCCCTTAATCTTAAGCATCTCCATATACCTTCCAAATTCCTTAAATCTGTTCTACTGATTATACGATAATCTTTTTACTATTTATTTATTCTCTAAAATCTAGTATCACAATTTATTTATCTGACCAAAAACTTTCTTCTGTGCGATCATTGATTGACATACCATGAAATTGTAAAATACACAATTTGGTAATTGAATCTCACAAATATGTTGCAAAATCTATCATGTATAGAGAGTTATCTGAGGCCGCCAACAGATTGGACACGCAACACTTGGCTGTGGAAGATAGGGGTCCCACTTGGTTTTAAGTGGGTTGGGAATTTCTCTATGCGATCACATCTTTATTGCATAAACATGTGCATCGCACGCACGTACCAAAGGCGATAGCATATCTACCCAGAACAAAACGGGTCGGGTCTTCACTGGCAATGCGATCCAAACTTCCATCAGGTCTTTCGCCGTCTTGATCTAATTTCTCCCCCAAGAAAGCCCTAATTTTCCCCTTGGAAATCAAAATCCTCGGAGATGGGGAAGAACGATTTCCTCACCCCCAAAGCGATCGCGAACAGGATCAAGGCGAAGGGGCTGCAGAAGCTGCGGTGGTACTGCCAGATGTGCCAGAAGCAATGCCGGGACGAGAACGGGTTCAAGTGCCACTGCATGAGCGAGAGCCACCAGCGCCAGATGCAGGTCTTCGGCCAGAACCCCACCCGCATCGTCGACGGCTACTCCGAGGAGTTCGAGGCCTTGTTCCTCGAGCACATGAAGCGCTCCCACCGCCACTCCCGCATCGCCGCCACCGTCGTCTACAACGAGTACATCAACGACCGCCACCACGTCCACATGAACTCCACCCAGTGGGCCACCCTCACCGAGTTCATCAAGTACCTCGGCCGCGAGGGCAAGTGCAAGGTCGAGGAGACCCCCAAGGGCTGGTTCATCACCTACATCGATCGCGACTCCGAGACGGTCTTCAAGGAGAAGATGAAGAACAAGCGCCAAAGGTCCGATCTTGTCGAGGAGGAGCGGAAAGAACGTGAGATCGCCGCCCAGATCGAGCGGGCCGTGTCCATGCTGCCCTCGGCTTCTTCGTCGGAGGACCCTGACCCTGACCCTAACCCTAACCCTGGCGCTGAATCGAAATTGCCGGAGAAAATCAAGATTACGCTGGCAAAATCGAATCTTGGCGAGAAAACCGCCATGAAAAGCGCCCAGTTAGGGTTTGAGGAGGTTGCTGAGTCGGAGAAGAGCGCGAAGAAGGGGAAGAGTGTGGCGGGCAATTCGTCGTCGGCGCTGGATGAGTTGATGAGAGAGGAGGAGAAGGCGAAGGAGAGGAGTAACAGGAAAGATTATTGGTTGTGTGAAGGGATTGTGGTGAAAGTGATGAGCAAGACGTTGGCCGATAAGGGGTATTACAAGCTAAAAGGAGTGGTGATTAGGGTTATCGATAGGTACGTTGGGGAAATTGAGATGTTGGATAGCAAGCATGTGTTGAGGGTGGATCAGGAGGAACTCGAGACGGTGATTCCGCAAATTGGAGGGGTTGTTAGGATTGTGAATGGGGCTTATAGGGGCTCGATTGCGAGGCTTTTGGCGGTGGATGTAGAGAGGTTTTGCGCAAAGGTGCAGATTGAGAAGGGGGTTTATGAGGGGCGAGTGCTGCAGGCTGTGGATTATGAGGATATATGCAGAGTTTTGCATTAGAGTGGAGATAATTAGGTCAGTTATACTCATCATAACACTATAGTTCCATTTGTGAATATTTGGACCCTACTTTTGTTGGTTATTTGAAGTTGCTCATTTTGCTAGCTGGATTGCTCTCACGCAGTTAGAAGAACCGCATTGGATTCACAACACAAACTAATTAATATAAAATTCTTGTCTTTGGAAATTTCTACTTTTTGAAGATAATAGGGCACTTCTTTTATAAAAAATCATATCATGTTTAAATTCTTATGTATAAAATCTACCTACTTTTTTTTTAAAAAAAACCAACCTATTCTGCCCTTTAAGCTCCATCTTCTGGCACCATACTTGCAAGGTTAGGTTAGCCATATTCATTGTCACTATCATTATGTTTCCGTAAATCCCTACAGGACATGCTATTTGGCTATTACCATACTATTTATCAGGATTGTTCATGCCCTGTTATAAAAATGTGTGGAATGCCCTATGCAAATAGATTTAAAAAACTATCTTTGTATTCCGGCGGTTTTAATATTTGAAGATAATATGGTTACTATGGAATTTATATCATGATGATCATAATGTGAATTTAAAATTGACCACTTAGAGCGGCTTCAACTCTTCCTACGTCATATGTGATAATATCACTTTCTTAGTTACTGATGACTCTCTCTTCACACACTAAATTGATTTCATCTAGGATGATGCCTATTTCTATGTCAATGGTCCATCTCCATCACCGCCTTTGTTTAAGTTTCCCTAGTGTATTTTTTTTATCATGCTCTATGATGTTTTATCAGATGATTACTGCCTGATAATTTAAACTTGTTCTTTGTTCGCTTATATAGAGCAGGTTTTTTAAGAACAAGAAAATTAAATATATAAATGGTAAGGTGTTGGGTACATTGTGGATGATGATTGAACATGATAGATTTTATATAAGATAGTCTTTTGGGCAGTTGCATATCTTGATATATTGTGGGTGAACATGATGAAGCATGACAACAAGATTCTTTCATACATGCATAGTACTGCTTCTACATAATCAGGTTGTATTTTGGACTTTAGAGAATGAGAGTGAGATCCTTTATATTGTGTTTGAATATGTTATCTTTCATGGAAATGGAAATGGAAATGGATTCAGATTTTGATGCTATGGAACAGATTGGAGATTAAATAACTATATGATATGTATATTAAGCAAATATATATGTTAGAAATCTTGTAGATCTAATTACTTATTATTTGGCTTACTATTACAAAGAAGTACAAGAAATATAGATAAAGAGTTTGATTTTCTGTCCAATCACAATCTTATTTTATTAAGTAGGCGAGATTTCCATCAATAAATTTAAAAAGAGCAGTTAATTAAAGCCAAAGAATTCAAATTAGGTACTTAATGTAATCGCCAAGAATTTGAGGACATGTAAATAAGTCGTACCAAATTTTAGAATGACAGAATTTGAAAGCTTTCTGTCACAAAAGTTTTTGAATTTGATGATCATTTCACATGAGGGAAATGCTATTGACCTTTGAAGAACGGAGTAGGCTAGAAGCTGAGCAAGAAGATAGTGGAAGAAGCTGGATGAACAGTCAAAAATTTCGAGGAGAGGGTAACAGAGTCTCTCTCTCTCTCTCTGCGCGCGCGCACACAATAAGCACTTAATACAGGACAACTTATATAAAGAGTATACACGGTTTCGAGAAAAATTCTTTAGGCGTGATCTGACATGTGAAAATTAAAGACTCCTGGCTACATCCTGATGAATTCTTCATTGAAGGTGTTTGGGATCAGATTAGATGCCATGATAAAATTTCATTTTCTTGATAGAACTTGCATTTCTGACATTTCTGTTTAATGATTTTATTACTTTCTAATGTGAAATATAAAGTTTTGTATAAGGGAAGGTATTCAGTTTACTATCAGCATGATTTACAGCATACAAGTCTAGTTGCTTGGATGAACAGGTAGAAGGTTAAGTCATGAGATTTTTCTAGCACAACTATTAGGATCACTGATATAGAGTTCAATATGTCGAAGCGTGTCATTTGTGATAAAAGGCACCTGCACGAGTGTCCTTTTGGATTTGAATATTGAAGATGAGGATGACCAGGAGAAATAGTTGGGAACTTTCTGAATTTGATGGCCACAGTAGGTTATATGATTATCTGATCTAGCAAATCAGCTCAAATGTTTGGAGTCAATATTTAGTAATAATGATTTGGCTTGTTAAAAGTGGCCGGAATATAACACAGCTATTATGTATGTATTCCCCAAACACTTGGGTATTTTTTCCCCTTTTCGATATACATGTTGACATGTGAACGCTCTTGAAAAACACATCAAATTGTTAAATCTTGGGAAATTATTGTGGATCAAGTGAGGATGATGTATACAGACTGATGGTATAAAGGCGTTGATCAAATTATAGACCAATTGTTTAAGTGGATTGCTCATTACCATTGACAACAGTCAATAATAACGAAAAGCTATTATTTCAACTTCTGTGGTCGCTTAGTGAACTCATTAGATACATCAAAAATTGCATACCCATCTTTTAGCTATATAATATATCCTGTCCATGTTCCATAGCTTATGGAAGGTTTCCATGCTTGATATTTTATTATAGAGAACTTTCTACTAGTGTTGTGCACTTGTGTGTCCAAGTAGCACTCCATAATGTTTTGTAAGCCAATGGTTTGTCTATTACTCTATTTGAAAGACATAGGACTTATTTCCTACATCAGTATAAAATCAATAGGATTCCTTTGGTTTCTCATTCCAGAATGCACCTGCATTTATATAAAATGCATGTTTGGATAGTTTAGGATGTGGGATCTTTAGCTAATGCTTAGCCGAGGTTTTTTTTTTGCATGTGGTATTTCTTTCCTTTCCTTCCTTCTTTCCTTTTTTTCCCTTCCTTTCTTTTTTCTTTTATTTTTTTGGTTGGGGGTTTGGGGGGATTCCATTTTTATAATTAGGTCTTTTAATCCGGAGGAATTGGCTATTTTGAGGGGTTTTAGCCCTAGGGATTGTAATTTTGGCAATATTATTGTAAATGGCCCATTCCTCTCTACTGTTTAGGCAATAGCTTTGTAATTTAGGCATGAATGATATGACACCCGTTGCCCTCTGCTTGTTACATTGGATTTTTAGACATTTATTTGATATCTTGAATTTCTGATGTCTGGTCCCATTTACTTGTAACCAATGGAAGAATGAAAACTGTAGTGTTTCAAGTGTTTGGATTCAAACGTATTATCAGGTCAATTGTAGGATTCACATTATTGATTATACTATGGTCTAAGTCAGTTTTAAAAATTTAGGCTTGTTTAACTTGCTCAGAAACAAGGGTTCCTGAACGTCACTCACTGTGATTTTGTTTTGAAGGAATTTATTCTGATTAGTTTTCAAGAAAGAATTTGGATGCAGCAAGTTGAATATGCCTTGATTAAAATCTTCATACGGAGGGGGTTGTGTTTTTTTCGTTTGATGAAGAGAAAGAAAAGGGTGACAAGATTATTTAGAAGTCGGAAAAGTGTTTAATGAGTCTAAGTTTACGTGTTTCTTACTTTAATGATGGGTTATTTGGGTATGGGGTGACTAGTCCGAACCAGACGCAATATATTGTCTTTAAGTATTAGGTTATTAGATCATATCTATAGAAACAGCAAAAATTTAAGCTTGAGGATCCAATGCATGAATTCTGTATCCTTCGCTTCTCTTGCCACACCCACTGTGTGCTTTTATGTCTTAAAATTACACAACTGTATTTTACGTTGATTCCAAGCAGATTGGCTTTATGAAGGCAACTGTAACTCACCACCATTAAAATCAAAGGAGATGGCAAGCCTTCTACTATGATTTTAGTAAAATTTGATTATCATTCATGTAGTGCCGATATGATGGGATTTGATGATCCCTTGTTCAGTTCTTGAAAACATTATAAATAAGAGTGAATATATCTAGCATATGAGAATAATGGAGGAAAGAAGCCCTAGGGATTGTCGGTAAAAAGTTCTATTGTCGGTAAACCATTAATTTTGCACCCACTAAATCAACGGTGAAAAAGTCGTAGAATCATATGCAATTTGGTGTATCCGCATCTTAGATGATAAAGATGGAGATGATGGGTGCCGATCGTCGAAAAAAATAATGGATGGTGTATTTTTTCGACGCCATAGGAGGAAATTCTCTCCTATGGCACATTTCCCCCATTATTCTCATATATTATATATAGGTTCAAATTTATTCTGCTTCATCTTTTGGCGTTATTTTTGTCTGAAAGCTGAATGTAAATTCTATAATTTTTAATAACATGTATATCCTGCTAAAACTATATCTTGTCTTCTTTTTGTAGAATGTTAGAATTAAATTTATTCCCTTGCCTGATGCTATTATTATTTACTAGTATTTGACAAGAAAAAGAATTGACTAATCTCCCTAGTTGTTGGATGTTATTTTACTTTTTTCTATTTTGATTGTATATTTCTTTCTGTTAATCTATTTGGCCAAAAACTTTGTACAGGGTGTATGGTTACCAAATCTATGAAATTTTCCGAGTTCAAGCATTCGCATTCAATGATCTTTTGGGTAAGGACCCAAATGACGAGATTTGATGCTTAAAGAGACGGACACTGTTGAAAATGATACGAAATTGAGAACCTATTGTGGAATCTTTATTTGATATTTACTCTTGTTTTGAATCGAGACATGCGGAGAAATATCTATGAGATGGTGATGTTGTACGTGAACATGGTAGATGCTATGAGTGATGATTATAAACCCCAAATGTCTTATAAATTATTGATAATTTTCCGTTTATTTGTTTTCTTGAAAAGTAAATACTTTGTTGCATAGCAGGGTCTGAAATGGTATAAAATATTTTGAAGGGCTGTAACAGAGTCGTGTTTCTCCAAGGCTGAATTTTTTTGACAATTCAGTGGTATAAATGGTAAATTTTATTTGGTGTATGTTGAAAATATGTTGGAAGCTGATGACATATGTTTGTGACTAAATGGTATTGTATCTGACAGCTATTCTTCTCTGGATATGCCTGAAAGATGCCCCAATGAGATATTTCTTGATATTTTGTATTAGATTACAAAAACAAATTGATTCACATGCAACAGCTAAGATTTATGCAGCCTAATTCGTTTGTATTGACATTTTAAAATGTTCTCACCTATTTGTGTAAGATTCTATTCCACCCAAGAGGTGAATAATCCAACTCTTATTATTGTTTTACATAATTGAAAATAAACTGCAGCTAAATTAATTATTATTGTTTTACAAAAGTTTTTAGTTGTTATAAAACCTCTTACATGTGATATGTTGCCTATCATATCTAGTTTCCTGAGATATCTAAGTGGTAGCCAGCGATAACTAAACATTTGCATGTGATATCTAAACCGTTATTTGCGATATCTAAATAAATTTTACGAATTGGTTAGATATAACAAGTTACTATGTAGAAAATTTTCAAAGCGGTTTTTTACCGCCATTTTGAGGCCAGGGGCTTTGACAACAAAAAAGTGCTTGGGGGCATTTGACAATTTACCCTAAATATAAATATAGTTTTTTCCCGAAGATAATTGAGAGATGAGATAAATTGGAAAGTGATGTTCAATTAATTTTCTCTTTTTGTTTCATTTCCATAGTTCTAAATGGAGAGCAATATTAATAGAGCTTAACGGGGTTGCGGATTTCCAGAGCCCATTAGCTGTGCAGCATGCGTCCAACATAGGCAAAACATGAGGGAAAGCATAGGATAAGTTGGACGGGTCCCAACCCGGTCACTTGACTGCAACCATGAGGCCGTGGTCCGTGATCGACCCTAGTCCCATTAAATTCATGTTAATATGTGCTTAATGACTATATGTGAAGATCTGAAGAGCTGTATGCAAAATTTAAACAAGTTAGGGAGTTGTCTGTAATAAATAAACAAACCTCGTTCTTTTTGCTTAAATTGATCTCGGGAGGCATCATAAACTAAAACCTCTGCTTCGTGCGTCTTCACTGTACAGAATTGCAGAAACCCCAATTTCTAGGGGTTTTCTTCGAGGAATTATGATATGGCGACGCTTAAGCTCTCTAAATTCCCAAACAATTCTTCAGAGACCTCCTTTTTTTAAGCATTAATGGCTTCCTTCTCTCCTTCACTACTCAGATTCAGCAACGAAGAAGGGAAAGGCCGCACCTTTACAGGTATCTCCATCCTTTTTACTCTAATTAGATTCTATTGTATTGATGATCAAATTGAGAAATTAGGGATTTTTCTTTCTTCTCCCCCCCCCCCCCTGGAGACTGCGCATAGGTTCAACATTTTGCTTGAGCATTGAAATTAGCGTAAAACATGAAGCCTCAGCAGCTCAATTATCAACAAAATTCATCTCTTGCTTCAAAATTGCATTTTTCCTAACTAATTGGGAATATTTGAATTCATGAATTTATAAAATTTGCTTCCTTTGGGATAAAATTTTGTTCTCCCTGGTTATCGATATCCAATTGGGTTCTGTTGCTTTGCTAATTCAATTGAGAAATAAGGGCTTTCATGTGAATAATGTGAATGCACTAAGAAATTTGATGCCACAGACCCAGTTATTCTTCTTATTGCATCTTTGTCTAAAGTTTAATATCCTATTAGTAAGCCGAGCTGGGCCGATTTATCAGATTCTGATATTCTTAATCGATTCAGTCAGATATGTAGAAATCTTTCTCATTATCACAATGGATCCTCAAAAAACAGTGTTTGTATCGAATAAAGTATATACTTCAACTTTCGTGTGCTACGACTTTGGCTCGTAAATAAAACAAAAAGAGGGTGGGGGTGGGGTGGGGGGTGGGGGGTTAGATTCGGTTGTTTTCGTTATTAAAATTTCAGCAACAATTTCCGTCGCAGGAGGTTTATGTTATATAGTAGTATAATTTGATCTTGGTAATATTGCGATTCTGCTATTTGATCCAACGGAGCCTCCTTTTTAAGTTGTTGGATATGTCTTAGTGTAGTTTTGGTTCTGGATTCATGAAAAGTATTGAAATGATGGTACATAATATGAAGGTTATATCTTGGATAAAGTAATATCCACTTCCACTCTTTCCTTTTTTCCTGATTAAATTAAGTAATATGCATGGCAATGTGCACAAAACTATATACTTCAATTTAAGCTGTAACTCATTGTGGGTTATTCATTTTTCGTTCTTTCTTTCGTAGGAGAGGAAAATGAGAGATAGGGTAAGGCTCTGGGCCAAGGGAGGTGAAGGTGGTAGTGGTTGCCATAGTTTCCGGCGTACTCGAACTGATCGGTACGGGAAACCTGATGGCGAGAGCTTAAATTTTTGTTTCTTTTGTTTCTCTTATTAGCATTTTACACATAATAATGTCACTCTCTAATTGAGCATAAAAAATACAATAATCTCGATGTTTCTAAAATATATTGTATTCAATATATATAAGTGTGCGTGAATCCATGCCTTGAATTTGACATCTATTATGACTGCAGTTGTATTTACTGATTGGTTTGGCTCAAAAAATTTAGTAATTCAATATACTATTTGTTTTGGAGGTTCTTATTACTTTCTTGTCAATGAAGGTGGTAATGGTGGGAGAGGCGGCGATGTTATTCTTGAATGCCCTTCAGCCGTTTGGGACTTCAGTAATCTGCAGCGTCATGTGGTTGGTTAAGAAAACCTTGAATTCATGTATTTCTTATCTGTCACCTCAAGTAGCATTTTACTTCAATTTTCCGAGTGTCTTATCGCTTTTTCCAATTTTTTTTACAATAATTGTCAATTCTCTTTACATTTTTGTTTATTTTGCAGAATGCAAATAGAGGGGGCTATGCGGAATCCAAGAATAGAATTGGTAGTCATGGATCGAACAAGGTTATATTTTTGTAAAACTGTGTTGATTTTTACATTTGTAATAGCTGCTCCTTTCGCTTGTTCACAGATTAATCTCAATCATGTGGCAGGTTGTGCAAGTACCAGTTGGCACCATAATCCACCTAGTTTTTGGAGAAACTCCTTCGTTTGTTGTGGAAACTAAAAATAAATATTTACAGCCTTGGGAAATTCCAGACGATGATAATAGTGATGATAGTACCAATTCATTAAGCTCGTTGAAGTTGGAAGATCTTCTTGGCCTTAAATCCTTAGCTAGTTCTCAGAAATGTTGTGAATTGTTTGTCTCAGCAATCCAAATTCTAATTAGGAATCTACGACTGCTGTTAATTTGATTGTTCTTGATTTTATTTCAGTACAACAGTTGAAGAAAACTGCTTCTGCAGCTAGAGATTGTCCTGAAACTTATACCATTACATACCATATCATTGGAAACTTGTTCCATTACGTGCAGCAGTATATACAATATTAATTTATAATTAACATCTTACGCAAAGCATGGTTAGAGCTTAAGAGAGACCAATAATTTGTTTCATTACATTCATCATTTGCCATCAAAACTTGTTTACATACACATCATTGGTATCGGTGAATAAAATAAAGTAAAAATCTATGATTACCCTTTCCAATGCTTGATAAGTTAGATGCATATGGAAATTAATAAAACAAAGAGAATACTGCAGCTCCCAAGAATTGCCCTAAATTTTTTTGAGATAATAGATGGAATAAATTAACCACCCAAATTGCCATAAAAATTGTTAGTTCAGTTATAAACTTTCCAAATGCAGAGTCCATATCCTAAGCGAATGAGAAGGAGCTCGAAGAGCATGTGCACGATGCTTGTTAGCCTCACTTTCGAACAAGGTATCTCAGACCGGTTCACAGAAACCTCGACCATCGGGATGTTAAGTCGTTTAGACGATCTCGACATCAAAACACCACCTGAAATTGTTGAAGGAAGTTGAGAAAAGATGAAAATGTATCAGGTGTTAAAAAAGATAAATGATAGGTTACAATGTATTGACTTTTCGAGTATATATTGAATAAGATGGAAGCACCACCAGAATATACAATGATAAGTATTGCATTCATGACCTTATCACTTTTAAGTTTTGAGTAGTCTCTCTAGTAAACAGTAAACACATGTCATTCCAATTAAGAACAACCAAAGTACAAGAAGGCAGGATCAAGCAATGATAGAGAAGTATGATTTCGATGTTCCTAAGTCAAATCAAAGACTAATGGCTAAATTGCAGGGAAACTCATACTTCTGGACTTACAGCAGGAAACTAGGTTGCCTTTTTAAAGCCTACACTTTGCCTCTAAATTCAGTTTGGGAAGGAAAAAGAAAAGAAAACACTAGCAGATATGGAATTTCCACCATGTCATATTTAGAGGTTGCCATAAGATTCTTTTGCCAAATTTTCTAAATGATGTTATCCAATCTCCTGGCAACCAAGGTTGCATGGACACGGATTCAGAGACACGGATATGACACGGTGATACGGCAAAATTCTAAAATATAGGATACAGGGACACGGCTATATATATAATCTTATAAAAATAAATATGAAATCAAACTATTATGTCAATATTAAACAAGAAAAAATTAACGAGTCTAAAATATTACAATAACATACTAAAAATATGTTTATACACATACGACAAACATAGAACGCATATTATACATAAACGATATATATACAACGCTTCCGATACGTGTCGTGCAAGTATCGGTGTCTGACACGGATATAGCAACCCATTGGATGTATCCATGCAACCTAGCTGGCAATAGAAATCAATGACAAATAAAGGGACTTGCCATAATTATAAATGACCAGCAGGTTGTACTCTAAATTTTCCTGGAGCAGGAAAAAAGAAAACTGTAAAATTAGGGTAACAATGATATATTTTCTAAATAAATCTTTTTTCAACTCTGATGCACATGTAAAGCAAGGGAAAAAAAAACAACCATCCTCGTTTCTAAACATCCCAAATAATGTACTGAAAAAACCAGGTTATATAAACCAAAGCTCTCCAAGTTACCAATACCATGCTACAAGTTACAGTAGTACGAGGATCACATAAATACCTCTTTGATCTAATGTTTGTAAAAATCTTCCTTGCTGCCGCCTTTGTAAACATCTTAAATCCACGCTGCAATGATGCAGAAATTGAAAGCAAGAGGTAATGCGTGTTTGGCTGCTTTTATGTTCTAGAATTCATAATTAAAAGGAAAAACAAACGCTGCAATAATCATATGATAATGTTCGTTTCTCAAGCACTCAAGTATACCTGCGTATCACAAATTCCTGGCCCAGCAGTTAATAGAACAACACGATGGAAGCCCTTCATAAGAAAATTCGGTACCACTTTCTCTGAAAAAATCCAAGAAAAACCTATTAATATAAAGAACTGGAAGAAACAATCAGAACCAAGCTTGTAGCATTTTTCATGCAACATTTCCTGCAAGTATTCAAGAAAAACCCAAACCCATTGTTGTGTCGTTTTCAACTTTTGTGCAGCAATTTTATTATCCGAAGCATGGTGGTTGTGTTTTATTCAACAATGCAACACTAGTTGCAAATTTGCAAGGAATAAGGATTGATGCTGACACCCCTAAGAAATGCTATGTTAACTTTAGAAAAGGTTGCGGCTGTAGCCAAATTGGTTCATCAAATGCTGCAAAATGTCCCCAACTGTCACTTCCTATGTCCCATGTTACTTACCAAACATTAGCGATGAAAATCAAGTTGCAAAATTTAAACCAAACTACCCATAAAAGAAAATTGTAGAATTAAAAGATATAAAATATAAAATAAACCGTTGCCAGAGCCTCGTCCTATGAGCACGGGAACCAAAAACCGCAACTTCAATATCAGATATCTTATGCATTGAATCATCTTGTGTTGTAAACTTCGATTTAAGCTCTTCATTTTTATCAGCTAATGCACATATCTGGTGATACCAAGAGAGAACAATTGATATTTTGTACAGATATGGGCTTCACTCGAGAAATTTAAAGTTTACTGACAAATACAAATACTAAACACTTCTTGAAAATTTTTATTTTATTTAAAGATCGTAAGAAACCATGTTTGTATCCTGAAATCCTTGTACAAGAGGTAAAATAGGTCTTTTGCATCTCCATCACTAGAGGAAGGAGAAGAAGAGAACTACTCAAGGTTGGTTTCCCTCATATCCATGTCATCTATTATTGCTTTGTTTATCATATTTCCACGGGTTCAGAATTTTTCTATTTTATTTTCGAAAGGAAAAAAAAAATACATTTGATGATAGACGAATTCTGCTATCAACTTGAAGTCCTTATTGTGTGATATATATCTAAAATAATGTTAAATGACATCTTATTTTAGCGAAATTCATCCTTTTAAATTATTGTCATAATGTTGTCATTTGATGATAGATGAATTCTGCTACCACAGCAGTTAAGGGGTTCATGTTTCAGATTTCAAATTAGATACAATAACCTCTATAAATAACAAATAAGTTTAGTGACTTTCAAATATAAATACTGTAATCTATTTTAGTACCACATAATCTCATTTAAACAACAAATAAATATCGAAAGATAAAAAGACTCATATCCAAAACATATGGTATTATTGTGCATTTAGTTGGAAAAAAGCACCATGACATGCTATCACATTGGAACATGTATACAGTACTTATCTAAAATAATGTTAAATACTTAAATTAACATAATATTTTAGTGAACTCTATTTTTATAAATTATTGTTATGATGATGATGTATGATGATTGACGAATTATGATACTACATAGTCCATATTTATCTTTTTTTCCTAATAAAGACTATATCTAATAATAATAATAAGTTCTTTGTATTTTTTACTAATAAATACATGACATGCTATAACAAATTTTTTAAAGTTTGGTTTTGAATATTTTTTGATATTTCAGTTTAAAAATATCTCTTTTATTATTAATTTGTATAAAAAGGAAACACTATGGTTATAAATTATAGCAAGGCTTTAACTTTGCCAAGTCGATTGAGACCTACATGCAAATATCTTGAATTTTTTGAAGCTAATATATTATAATCTTAAATTTTTTAGTTTTCTGTGATTCCTTTTAATATGAATGGTTTGTGGAATATATTTTTTTTCTACAAGTATGCAAGGACTCGTCATCATTGTATGCTCAAATTATTTTTTAAGGTTTACTTTTTGTCCACGTAAGCAAGTTATTCTTTTAAACATAGTTGCTATACTAATTTTGTTCATTATGTATTGATATTTTGATATGTTTTTGTCATAAGATTGAGACTCCGGATATTGAGAATAAAGATTGTTTTTAAGTATAGAAATAGAAACACGGCAATCTCAAATGTTCTTTGTATGTTAATCAAGACGGGAAAAAACATGATGTTAAAATCATTATATATTTTGTAATTTTGATATGACCTTGTATTTCTTTCATTCAATATTATAACTATTTTTGTTAGATACTTACACAAACATGCATTTTAATAGTATTTCTTATCCAAGACATTGTCTAATTAGGCATTGCCCTGCTGCTCAATAAAATATCTACAGAAAAACTTAAAGTTGCATGAAACCATACCTCATAAGTAAACTTCTTGTCGGTGGTTGAATGCTGCTGCAAACATCAGCAAAAAAAGTCTTTTTAAGATAGATTTCATGATTAGGGTTTTTTTATATTGACCCCCTAAAACGATAGATAGTTTGAAAAACACCCTCGAAAACTTCATAATTTTAAAAACACCCCCTGAAACTAAACCGTTAACTAGATCCATCCCTCCGTTACATTGATTCGGGGTCAACCTAAGCTAAGATAAACTAGGGTGACTTCGGACAAATCTATTGTCCATTATTAACCTCTCAGTTTCCAACTTCATAAACTACTACTCATTCAAGCAAAAACCCTAATTTTCACTTTCTCGTCCATCAAAAACTCTTCGATCATCATCCCAAAGCTTCCATTAGGCCTTCTTCACGTTTCACCAAGGCCATCTCATCCAATTAAACTTCGGAAGTTGATGAAGTAGAGGCATATTTAAGTTTATTAAAGATTGATTTCCCCCTTTTGTCCTTTTCTTGCATTCTTAGACTCTACATGCTAATTTGATGCAATTGCATCATCTTTCCACCATTTCCCCAATTGTCTCAAATTGTACCCTATCTCAAACTTTAGAGGTGAATGTTTTTGTTCAAAAATTAAGGTTTTTTAAAAGTGTTTTTGTTCAAAAATTAAGGGTTTTTTTTTGTTGCTTTAATTGACATTGCATGCTAATTTATGTTCACTCAACTATATTCCTCTAATGTTTCTTATTGTACCTAGTTTTCAATTTTATGGTCTAGGATTCGGATACACAAGTTATTTATATGTTTAAGAATCAATTCACTTTTACTTTTTTGGTTTTTTTTTAAGATTCCATGCTAATGTGATACCAAAGTATTATATTGCCACAATTTCCCAAGTGGTATCCAAGTATACCCTAATTTCAACTCTAAGGTTAAGAATTCCCCCCCAAAAAATTACTCTTTTCTTTTTGTTTTCATAGAATCTGCATGCTAATTGAAGTTCATCCAAGTAAACTCCTTATCTTTTTTTTAAGTACGCCTAGTTTTATGTTATAGGTTTTCTGATCAATTATTCTCCAATTATACCAATTTTAGAGTTATAAAACACCCCATATAGTTGTTAGGGGACAAAAGGATAACTTTAACCCCCTAATGGCTATTAATAACCATGCTTCAAACGTTTGTAAATCATGGGGGCTTATTTAGTTGAGTTAGTAGTTTTAGGGGGTGTTTTTAAAATTATGAAGTTTCTGAGGGTGTAATTCAAATCAGCAATGTTTTAAAAGGCCTGTATATAAATTAAAAAAACCTTATGAGTATTGTATCATACATAAGTTCTCGAAATATATGTTACTATAGTTCACGACAACATAAACCACCAAGGTGAAATTAAAGTTCAAACCAGAATTGTCAAATTATGATATGAATTGTAATATCGTTTTTGCTTCTGTATCATATTATGTATCGTATCGTATATCGTAAGATACGATAATTACCTTTGTAACAACTAATCAAGTAAGCATACAACTATTTTTTACAATTATATGATTAAATTAGTGTTGGGGTCGAAAATTGCACCTCGGTTGATCAAGTCAAAGTCAAGGTCAACCCGAAGCCAAGTGGACCCAAGCCCAGATCAAGCGGGTCTATGTCCAGGTCGAGTCCGAACATGAAGCGGCCGGTCCCTCCTCCATGCCAAAGATGAAATCATGTAATAAATAATTTTTATGTAATTTTTTTTATGCATGAATGGGCATAAAGCAAAATTTTTGTAAAGCCCATGGCTTATATGCAAAAAGAATTGGCACATGAACCATGGGATAGGCAAAATGCCATTTTGTGAAGCCCAAGGGGCTATATGTAAAGTGTATAGCCTATAAAGGCAAAGATAATGAAATATTTCAACAACTTTTTCTCTCTCCCCAAAAGAATCCAGATCTGTGATCTTTCTCCTTCCTCAAGGTTCTAAAACCTTCTTCTTTCTTTTGAATTAAATCAAGAGTTTTACTCTTCCTTTTCCAAAACTAAATAGTTTTTCACCACAAAACCACAAAGGGGAGCTTGGATCTGCCATTAGATCTCAAAAAGAGGAGATTTTTAAATCTCACCCCCTTTCTCCAAGATCCGGCCAAACGAAATGAGACCCATCTCCAGAAACCCCACTTTGGGAAAGATCCAGGACTCAAGAGGAGAAGCCCCTTCATCAGCTTCGAAATATCTTAGGAGTTTAACTCCTCATATATATACATATATACAAAATAATAAGTGCTCCTTTCTGGGAGTACAACTTCCATTGCAGGGACCAAATCCCTTTTGCCTCCCGAGCGTCCGAGCGCCCACGTGCCTGGCACGTGGGGCGCTAGCGCTCTTGCGCTCAGAGCGCTAGCGCCCAAAACGCTAGCGCCCGAGCGCCCACGTGCCAGGCACGTGGGGCGCTAGCGCTCAAAGTGCTAGCGCCAGCACCCGAGCGCCCACGTGCCTGGCACGTGGGGCACTAGCGCCCTGCGCTCAAAGCGCTGGCGCTTTTTCCCACGCATCCTTTGGATGCCCTTTCCCTTTTTTATATATACATATATATACATACACACACACACATACTCCACGACATTGTCCCTGTTAGAAAAAAATTTCTAACGGGGCGCTGCCCCGCACCTCGCAAGGGGGCTGCTAGCCCCCTTGACCCCCAGCCTGCTATCCGGGTAGCGGGACCCCCGTAAAAACTCTGCGGGCTCCCAATATATCCGAAACCCCCTTTCAAAACACAACACACATACACTGCACATTGAGTTCGCATGACCTGTTTGACCCGTTAATCGGAGGTTCCCTCGCTCCAAAGGCGAGGGGTAATTAACGGCAACTTAGTCCACGGCTGCCGAAGATTTGGTTCCCCGCAATCAATAAACCCCAGTCTACCCTAGGCAAGGGGAGTCTGTAATGCGCCTGACAAAGCGCACGCGCATTCCCATCTCAATGGGAACACCCTACAGATTCTGGCACGCCCGGTGGGGTCTATCTCTCCTCCCATATTTCGGGTTAAACGTTCATGCGAACTCAATCAATATACGTATCTATATTTATACTAAAATAATGCTTTTTCATGCAGGTTTTCAAGCAAACACTTTTCAACAATGTCTCCAAAGATAATCTCGACTCTCAGCACAGCTCCCATCTCCTACATGATGAAGATGGACGCCAGGACGGTCCTCCCGGCCAGTCTCGGGCGACAGTGGGAGGAGAGCCGTTATCATTTGGCTCTATTCTGTTCGTACCAACTAACGCCGTCCCTGCTCTTCAAGCCCCAGTGATGGATAAACCAGCCTCAAAGGAGAAAAGGCCGAATGTCATGGTCGCGAAGGCACCTCAGCCCAAGCGCAAGTCCGTTTCCGAACGACTCTCCATGGTCCCAGCTGGGGGCAAGGCCATCAACACCAACAAAGCAACAAGGCATCTCGGACAAGCTCCAGCGGCGCCCCTGACAACTGCTCGGTTGGGTATTTTCTCTAAGCTCCCCATCACTCGGCCTATGGCGACTTCCCGAAGAGGAAAAGCCTGCCAGGCGCTCAAGGCAGAGAAGCTGAGGCAGAAGCGGCTCAGATACAGAGCCAACAAAAGGGCTAAAGCTTCGGCCATGTTAAAATTTATGAATTTCCAAAGCCCGGACCGCTCTGCGAAACCAGCTGCCAGTGATGAAAGGATGGCTGAATGTTATCCACACAGTCTACATGGTAGACGCCCGTCCCAGTGACAACCTTCGCAGCAACGATGGGGCCACCACATCTCAAATCCAACATGGTTTGAATGTGGTTGTCACTTCCCAAGACCAGCATCCTCCTGAAGTTAATGAAAATGCTCCAAGTGAAGCTGATAAGCAGAGAGATCCCTCAGTTCATGAGGAGTCGGGCTCGGAAAGTGAAGATGAGCCAACTTTCCATCCTAAGACCGCAGAGCAGCAACTTCTCCAGGAGCTCCGAAAGCAGCTCAGAAACAAAGACAAGGAGATGGCCAAGCTCTACTAAAAAATTGACGACTTGACAAACGTCGTCTTACAGCTCACGACCCAACTTTCCTCTCAGCCGCCCAATCAAGCGTATGGTTCTACTCATAGACCGGGAAACGGTGTCTCGAGACAGCCGATGCCTATTCCCTCAAATCCAAAGGTGGGCGGACCGCATGAAAGCCAGTCGCATCCTATCTCGGGAAATGTCTTGGCGGCCGATGACAGCAACCCGCTAACTCAAGATCAAATCATGGATTTGGTTGCCAACAACGTCAAAACATTGGTAGCCGAAGCCGGAGGGCAAAAAGATGCCAGCAATAGCCGGAGACCATATCCTGCTCGGCACGATCTTGTGGAGTTTCCCACTGGCTATGTCGTCCCCAAATTTGAAAGGTTCGATGGGACGGAAATGCGAACCGGCACATTGCCCAATTTAAAGCATCATGCGCAAATACTGGGGGCAATGAGGATGGAAATGCGAACCGGCACATTGCCCAATTTAAAGCATCATGTGCAAATACTGGGGGCAATGATGCGCTCCTTCTCCGTCAGTTTGTTAATAGCTTGACGGATGTTGCTTTCGATTGGTATGCAAGCATACCAGATGACTCGATCACGACGTTCGCTCAAATAAAATCCATGTTCAAGCAAAGGTTCATGAGTGTCAGCGATAAAATCACCATTGCCAACCTCGTAAGGACAGAGCCAAAGAACATTGAAAGCAACATGGATTTTATAGTCCGATGGCGCAATCTCTCTGTCAAATATGAACCGCCGTTGGAGCAAGACCAATCCGTCAGTCTTCTTATAGAAAATCTGAAGGACTGGATGAAACTTTTCCTGTGCACCGCAGGCCTTAAAACATTCCAAGAGCTGACCAAAAAGGTCCAAACGTTGGAACGCTCAAAGCCCAAGTCCGCTCAGGATCTTCAGTTCACAAACAGACCGAAACCTTGGAGGGACGACAACCGAAAAGGCGAAATTTCTAACAACACCGATTCTCTAAATAAGCAGAGAGCGGGCGGAGCAAAAACTAACAAATCTCAAGAGCCAACTTTGGAGGAAAGAAGAAATAAGGTCTACTCATTCCGAAGGGACAAGGTCCACAAAATTTTTAAAGATGCTCTGAAGAATGGCCTGCGGCTACCAGAATCAAAAAAGGTAAGTGAAGCGAACATGACTGATCATCCCAACTTTTGCCCATACCACCGAGTGCTGGGACACACTATTGAAGACTGTTGCATCTTCAAGGATTAGGTCGAGAAACAATACAAGACGGGAGAAATATCATTGTCCCCTGGCGTGTTAACAAACAATCAAGCTGCGACCGCCAATTTCATACAAACAGAGACCGAAGTCCTTCAGGGATCTGATTCTCTCAGACATCTGCCTTTCTCTAAAAAGAGCGGACCAAGACAACAAGCTAAGAACCAAGCGAGCAACATTGCCAATGAAGAAGCAATAGACGGGTACACAATCCATACGGTCTATATGATGGAGCTCAGAGGAACAAGTCCTCCTACGCCTTATAACCATGACAATGACGCGGTTGTTGCCATCCAACATCGGCCCGATCCAAATGTGAAGAGCTCGCTCAGGCCATTAAGCCAAAGGAACCCATGGTTCATGCTGAATCAAGTTCAGGCGGTAAAGATGACCCCGTTGTCATACCCGGAACTATAAAACAAGCATTATTCCAATGGCTTCAAAAGCAGCTTCAGGACAGGGACAAAAAGATGACCAAGGTCCATTCAAAAGTCAACGAGCTGGCAAACGCCGTGGCAGATCTCATGACCCAAGTCGCCCAATTACATGTTAGTTATATGTATGCCCTAGAGACCATTACTGTACATACAATTGTATATTGTAGTGGATGCTTGGACATATATATGGAGGACTTTCTTGCTCGACATGATAGTATGCTATCTGGTTACTTTTTATCTTAACATGTACTCTGATTGTCTCTATGTCACATGTTGATAAAGCCCTTAGGATGAGTACTTGACTACCAGGACTATGATGCGGATCATACTAGTGGGGGCAGTGTAGTCGCCAAGTGCATCCTTCAAATGTTCCTAGTCGTGGGAGTACCGAGACAGGGCATCGATATTCCAGAGAGACTAGCGTATGCGCTTCTTGACCCATATGATGGGCGATGGATGATCCCATATCCATTGGTGTTTGACATCAGAGAAGGAATACGGGTGCTCAGTGGAGACTGGGTACACTGGACGGACTCGCCGAGAACTCCCAGATGGTATTATACCTCACGTCAGATGGCAGTTCTCTGGTGACAATGGTACAGGTTAGTCTGTAGACCCGAGATCGTCATAGAGTCTTGTGTGATTCCCACTGTGTTTTGATTTCCATCATACCACGTCCAAGAGGGCGTGCAAAAAGGTGGCTTTTGGGTACAGTCCCGAATCACATGGAGGCAATGAGCAATAGGAAGGGTTTCGTCTCTCCCGGTATAGGGAGTTGATGTTGCGCTGTGTTCGATTAGCTATAACTGGAAATCTCTGGCCAGGGTTGCTGAGATTTACTGGTAAGTGTTATCAGTAGTTTCTCGAACTGTTATGGACCTCATATCGACACGACTTATCAAGCTACTGGGGTCTGACGTTTACCACCCCTAGGCGAGATATGCGACATATCAGACGAAGAGACCGGACTGTACGGGAGTGTTACTAGTTGGATTCACGGGAGAATGTACGGGCTTTCTTGTTGATCTTCCGATTGTTCAATACCTGGGTGGCTGCTACTGTTGGATATAGTGCCCTCTAAGTCAATTATTGGATCGCAGATACGTGATTGCAATGATTGAGGGAGGACCTATACCGATATGAAAGTCTTGCTCGAGATGATAGTATGCTATCTGTTTTGTCTTTATCATTGTATACATGCTTTAGTTCTCTATTGCATGTTGATAGAGCCCATAGGATTCTTGCTTGACTGCCAGCAGTATGATGGCGATCATATACGTAGGAGCTGGGGTCTGTAAGCACATCCTTAAAGTGTCCATAGTCATAGGAGTTTCGACACAGGGCATCGATACTCCAGAGTAGACTAATGTATACAGTCGAGACCCCGACAAGGGGCGATGGCCGGTCTCACAAGCTATTGGTGTCAGTTGATTCACCTAAGATGTATACAGGTGCTCATTGCATTATGAGTACACCGGACATGACTCGCCGGGAACATGCTCGTTGGTATTATATATATCGTCAGATAGCAGTTCCCTGGTGACATATGTACAGGTTAGTTTGTCGACCTGAGATCGTCATTTGTCTCGTGTGAGTTCCCACTGTGCTTTGATTACTACCCTACCACGCTCAAAGGAGACGTGCAAACAGGTTTTAGTTGGGTACAGTCCCGAGCCACATGGAGGCAGTGAGCGGATCGTCGGGGATTCGTCTCTCCCGGTATTGAGGGTTGATGTCGCACAGTGCACGGGTGGCCATTACTAGAAATTCTCGGCCGAGGTAGTGGAGAATTACTGATTTGGATCAGTAGTTTCTCAGGAGGTGATGGGCTTCATACCGACACGAATTATCGCGTTATTAGCGGTCTGACTTTATCCACCCCCTAGACTCGATATGCGATACTCTTAGACGAACGGACCGGACTGTACGAATATTGTCACTGTCAGGCTCAGTAAGGTTTTTGGATGAGTTCGCTCGTCAGCTTCCCTTCCAATCAATACATAGGCAACCGTTACGTACAGCTTGTACCTATGACGTGCTAGTGGTTATACCCAGTGCCAGTGTGTTGATGAGTCATTAGAGTCCCCCACAGACCGTTTCCCAAGTTCGGGCGAAACGTTGTAGAGGCCGTATGGTTTTATGGCAGGGTTCGGAAAATGCACGTGCGTTTACGCACGTGTCATATTTCGGGCAGATAATACTGGTGGGCTTTGGTTTAAGCCGGATTCAAGTATTATACTGTGTAGATATAATATCTTTGTCTCAGATGCATTTGTATTCGGTCGTAATACAAATGCGGGTATGTTTATACTGATACGGGGTTATCCTGAAATTCGTTTCAGGATCGCTTTTGGAAGTTGCCAGTTTCCAGTTTTCTATCACCCGTATTTAACATTCGGTTAAATGCGGATTTATCTTTTCGTCACTTGGGTGAGTCATGAGATGAGTTGTGTTTCTAGAAGGTTCTAGAATGGTGACTAGGTTCATGAATCATTCACTTGCATTAATTGAATGGATGACTAGATTAATGACTCATTCTTGCATTTAATGTTATGCAAGGTGTCATTGGTGATTCATCTTTCCTTTAATGAAGTGATAAGGATTCATGCTTGTGGTCACCCTCTCTCTTCCTCCTACACTCACCTCCCTCATCCTTTAAATTGGCCGGCCCCTCTCTCTTGAGTTTGGCCAAGTTTGTTTTGGGAAAAGATTATGATAGATTTGTGTATGGAAATTTCATATAGCTCAAATTCTTATCACCCGATTCCAAAAAAGGCAACTTCATTAACCGTTCGTCCATAGCTTTGGACGTAACGAGACAAAGTGTTCTACTCATTCTCTACATCAATCTTGGTCATCTCTTTTAGCAAACTTGATGATTGAGTTGGCTCGGTTCAGAGGCGGGAGCCCGTTTAAAGATCCGTCGACGTGGTGCCACCTGGACGAGAAGACTGGAGATTCAGGAGATCGGAGCAGTCGCAACAAAGCGTGGGATGATGGTTGAAGACCAAAGAACTCGGATCGTTCGATATAACATTTCTACCCACTTTGTAGTTTGTTAGTTTAGCTTTAATGGCCGATCCGGGTTATAGTACGCGATAGCACCAGTCAAAAAGTTTTTGTTCCGCATTTGGCGTCTGTTAGACGGCCGGGGCGCTACCGTGGACTTACAGTTACGTTTAGCTGACCGCTTGCAGCTTGTGGGTGTTTGATATGATCATCACCTACTGTCGGCGCATTGGCGATTCTTTAGTCCTACACAGAGCTTTCCTGGCTCAGGCAAAACGGAGTAGGAGCACATATGTGATATGTGCGGCACCGAGAATAATACGTGTATGCAATACCGTGTTAGATTCTCGCGATATGAGATATCGGCCGGGTATATGGAATATAGCCGGGTCATCGGATCAAATGTTGATTCGATGAACTGATATAGATTATATTAGTCGGTTATTTGTGAAATAGCCGGATTATCGGATCAAGTGTTGATTCGATAATTTAATGTATAATTATATATTTGATATATTAAATTACATTAACTAATATTATCTCACTTAAAGATTCTTTTTCTCACCGAATAATACATTGATATATATGCGATATATGTTAATTGTATTATTTTCTTTTGTTACAAAAATATATTATATATGTGATATATAATATTGTAACAAGTTATGTTTACAAATGCAACATAATTAGTGGAGATTAAACATGGTTAGGGTTTGATTTGGGTTAATTTTTTCTAGAAGCTTCTAAAAGCTTTTGTTTTGTTTCTTGCAAAGATATTATGTGTTGATATTTTGGAAATATTTTCTTAACCCAACCCACACCCTTTAACCCTAGTTAAATCTCTACAATGGTTAAGTGTTTCTTGACTTAACCATGGTTGCAATTGTAATGATCATAACAATTCATTATTCATCACAAAAGGGATTCTTCTTCTTCTTCTTTCTTGAGCTCTTGAAAAGCTTTCTAGGTTTTTCTTTTGTGATGGATTAGTGTGAGATTATGAAAACAAAAGAGAGCTAAATTCCTACTTCATCATCCTTATCTAGTTTAGCCATTTAGATTAGGGTGTTCTCGTCTCTAATACTTGATTAGAGAAGTGAGATCTTGGCTTAAAGAAACTTCAAGGTAGATCATCTTCGAAAAGGAAGACTTCAAGGAAGCTTGGATCGTTTGGCTTGTGGAGCCTCTCTTGAGTCTGGGAGATCATGGATCGCGGCGAAGAGACTACTACTCGGAGCTTATGAAGCGAAGGAGCGGACTACAAAGTTGTAATTGAAGGGTTTCCAACAGCACCACTATAAGGGTTTGGAGGCAACACACACATGCCATATTTAAATTTTTGATGGTGCTAAAGAAACATTCTAAAGGATCATACTAAAAAATTTAGGGCAACTAAACTTTAACACAAACATAAGTAGAAAAGGCTAAGGTTTTGAGAGTACAACCTTTGTAGCTCCCTACGCTAGACTCCTTGGCTACTTGAGGGTTGGAAAAAGGTCCGCTTGAGATCCTCTAGGTCCATGATGATCCACCCGGAGTCCTCTTTGTCCAAGCTTGAAGCTTCACAAGATCAAGAGAAGAAATGGAAGCTAACACTCTACACTAATGGGCAAGACTAGTGTAGAATGGTGTTGTGGTTGGTTTTCTCACTTCAAAATCCTAACTTGGTCACTCTTTGGCTCACTTGAGAAATCTAGAGAGCAAGAGAGAAAGGAGGAAGAAGATGATGGCTTATGAAACTCAAGATAATGATAAGCTTGTTGAATAAAATGAGAAAATGAAAATATATATATTTTCACTCTCTCATTCTCAACCATGGTTATAAAATATCTAGATGTTTTTGTTTGGAACAAAAATGACCATAGAAATTAAATCATGGTTAAACAAAAGGGTTAATGAAAGAATAAAATATTCAACCATGAAACAATTTCCATTTTCATTTTTTTTCTTTTCCAAAAATACCATATATTTTATAAAGGGTGTGAGTCTTATATTGCCACCATCCACTATATCAACAACCATGATAGAATGATGTATGCATGTATGTGTGCATGCACATCCATATGCGAATGAACGCATGCATGTATGCATACAACAAAAAAGACAAGAAAGGATTTCAAGTGAGAAACTAATGGTCAAATGATAAATCAACACTTGTTTTAGCAACCCGGTCATATCACATAAGATCTGACCAAAAGCAAACCGCCCGATTAATATACGGTATCCCATACACGCATTTTAACCGGGTCCACGCGCATATCTCATATGCGCACCACATCGTTCCGCCTGGACTAGGCAACTCCATTGTGGGACTCTAAGACTCGTCAATACGCCGGCAGTGGGTGATGATCATATCAAGCACCCCCAAGCCGCAAGCGGTCAGCTAAACGTAACGGCCATCCGGGTATTGAGCGATCAGAAAAAAACAAGCGAACCTGTTACAACTCCCGTCGAGCCAACCGGCAACACTACCGTACAGTCCGGTCTCTTCGTCAGATATGCTGCATATCAAGTCTAGGGATGGTAACGTCGACCCCAATAACTCAATAAGTCGTGCCGATGAATGGTCTATAACAGATCGAGAAACTACTGATAACACTTATCAGTAAATCACAACAGCCCTGGCCAGGGACTTACTGATATAGCCAGTCGAGCACAGCACAGCATCAACTCCCAATACCGGGAGAGACGAAACCCCTCCTATCGCTCATCGCCTTCGTGTGTTTCGGGACTGTACCCAACGGCCACCTGTTTGCACGACTCAGTAGAGCCGTGGTAGGGTGGTAATCAAAATATAGTGGGAGAACACACAAGACTCTATGACGATCTCGGGTCTACAGACTAACCTGCACCAGTGTCACCTGAGAACTGCTATCCGACGATAGATATAATTCCATATAGGAGTTCTCGGTGAGTCCGTCCAGTGTACCCAGTCACCACTGAGCACCCGTATACGATCTCGATGTCAAACATCGATGAATGTGGGAACATCCATCGCTCATCATATGGGTCTAGTATCATATACGCTAGTCTACTCTGGTATATCGATGCCCCGTGTCGATATACCTACGACTAGGGACATTTCAGGATATGCTTATAAACTACAGATGTCCCACTAGTATGATCTCCATCATAATCACAGTAGTCAAGCCTATATCCTTAGGGCTTTATCAACATGTGTGAATGAATAAAAGCATGATCAAATCAACATGTCAGATAAAGAAAAACCAGATAGCATACTATCATGTCGAGCAAGAATGTACACTGAATATATATATATATATATATATAAATACATCCACTATCATATAATGGCCTCTAGGGCATACATATATCCAACAGTAATCCATCTTGCACTAAGGCCAGTTATTGGCGTATCTCATACCCAACATCTCAAAAAGTCGCTCATGCTGCGGCTGAGGGAGGGCCTTGGTGAATGGATCCGCGGTGTTATTCTTTGTGTCTACTCTCCTAATCTCGATCTCGCGGCGATCTACAATCTCCCGGATCAAATGAAAACGCCTCAGGATGTGTCTGGACCGCTGATGGGACCTGGGCTCCTTAGCTAACGCCATAACCCCATTATTATCACAATACAATGGTATTGGATCAATAATGGTTGGAACTACTTCTAGCTCCGAGACGAACTTCTTCATCCAGACAGCTTCCTTGGCGGCATCATTCGCAGCAATGTACTCAGCCTCCATCGTAGAGTCTGCAACGGTATCCTGTTTGGAACTCTTCCAACTTACCGCCCCTCCATTGAGGGTAAATACAAACCCGGAGATAGATTTGCTGTCGTCCTTATCGCTCGGGAAGCTCGAATCGGTAAAGGCCTCCATTTGGAGATCTCTATTACCATACACCAAGAACAATTCTTCAGTCCTTCGTAAGTACTTAAGAATGTTCTTCACAGCTATCCAGTGATTCTCCCCTGGGTTGGATTGATACCTGCTTACAACACTAAGTGCATAAGCTACATCTGGGCGTGTACATAACATCGCATACATTATAGATCCTACTGCCGAAGCATAGGGTATAATGCTCATGCGAGCTCTCTCTTCATCGGTCTTTGGGCAAGAGTCCTTGGAGAGAGTAACCCCATGGCAAGCGGGTAAGGCACCCCGCTTGGAGTCTTCCATACTAAACCTTTTTAAGATAGTGTTGATGTACCTGGTTTGGGACAATCCCAATAATCTCTTGGATCTATCCCTATAGATCCTTATGCCCGGAATGTATGTGGCATCACCCAGGTCCTTCATGGAAAACTTTAGTGATAAGAAAGATTTGACCGACTGTAGCATAGGAATATCATTTCCTATCAGAAGAATGTCATCCACGTACAATACGAGGAATGTGATAGCTCTCCCTATAGCCTTCTTATAAACACAAGGTTCATCTAGATTTTTGATGAAATCAAACTCTTTGATAACATCATCAAAACAGATGTTCTAACTCCGTGATGCCTGCTTTAACCATATATGGATTTAAGCAATCTACATATTTTCCCGCTGCTCCCACTGTCAATGAAGCCCTCCGGCTGATCCATATAAACGCATTCTTCTAAATCCCCATTTAGAAATGCCGTTTTAACGTCCATCTGCCAGATTTCATAGTCGTAGTGAGCAGCAATAGCAAGTAGGATCCGAATGGATTTAAGCATGGCTACGGGCGGAAAAGTCTCGTCATAGTCCAAATCTGGTCTTTGACGAAAACCCTTTGCCACAAGTCTTGCCTTATAGGTCTCTACCTGCCCATCTACACCAATCTTTCTTTTAAAGATCCATTTGCACCCCACAGGTTTTACCCCAGAGGGTACAACGTCCAAAGTCCATACTTTGTTGGTGTACATAGACTCCATTTTGGATCTCATGGCATCCAGCCACTTCACAGAGTCTCCACTCGTGATAGCTTGCTGAAAACTGGTAGGATCATCATCCTCCATGATGCAGTCTTCTCTGTCACCATCAATAAGGAAATCGTAGTACCTCTCCGGTGGGCGAGAAGTCCTACCAGACCTACGGAGTGGCCGAGATTCCTCAGTTTCTATTGCAACAGCCGGTTCAACCAAGTCGTCATTTATAGTTTGTGTCTCTAGAACCTCTTCTAGATCTACCACATTGCCATCAGTTTCATTTGTGAAAAACTCTTTTTCCAAGAATGTGGCATGCTGAGAAACAAACAACTTTTGTTCCTCCTTGTGGTAGAAAAGATATCCATAAGAGTTCTTTGGATATCCCACAAAATTACACATGACCGACCGTGTCTCGAGTTTGTCCGGATCCTGCTTTTTAACATAGGCCGGGCAACCCCAAATCTTAAATCTCTTAAAAGATGGTCTCTTTCCATGACATATCTCATATGGCGTGGTAGACACGGTTTTGGTTGGAACCCTGTTCAGTAGAAACGCTGCGGTCTCCAATGCATGCCCCAAAATGAGACAGGTAACTCAGCATGGAACGGACCATATCTAATAGGGTCCGATTCCGTCGTTCAGACACACCATTGTGTTGTGGTGTGTAAGGAGGAGTGAGCTGAGAGAGAATCACATTCTCTTTTAGGAAGTTTGCAAATTCTGTACTGAGGTACTCCCCACCTCGATCTGATCGAAGCATTTTGATATTCAAGCCGGTTTGTTTTTCTACTTCGAGTTTATATTCAGTGAATTTCTCGAAAGCTTCGGATTTGTGCTTTAATAAAAATACATGACCGAATCTTGAGAAATCGTCAATGAAAGTAATGAAGTAAGAAAAACCGCCTCTAGCCTGTGTAGACATTGGTCCACATACATCACTATGTATGAGTCCTAGGAGCTCAGTAGCTCTTTCTCCGTGTCCGGTAAACGGAGTTTTGGTCATTTTACCCTTGATACAAGACTGGCAAGTCGCATAAGATTTATATTCAAAAGGGTTTAAATATCCATCTTTGTGTAACTTGTTTAGTCTTGTTTCGTTAATATGACCAAGTCTACAGTGCCAAATAAAAATTTCATTTATTTCTGAAAGTTTTCTTTTATTAGTGTGTTGTATGCTGAAAACTGTGTGTTGATTAAGGACGTATATCCCGTTATTAAGCGTACCATACCCAACCAACATTTGATTCAGGTGAATGTTCATAACATTATTCTGCAATACAAAATTATATCCTTCATTGTCTAACAAAGAAACAGATATTATATTACAAAGCATACTTGGTACAAAATAACATGGGTTCAAAACCAATATACACCCAGACGGCAACCCCAAATGATACTCTCCTACTGCGACTGTATGTACATTGCAACCATTTCCAACGCGGAGAGTATGGTCACCTGTCTTCAAAACCTTACTATTTCTCAGCCCCTGCATAGAATTGCAAATGTGAGAATTTGAACCTAATATCTAGGAAGCAGAGTTTATTGAAAAACAGTTTTCTGTCACAAACACACCTGAAGCGGAAGCATCCCCATGCTTCTTCTTGAGATTTAAGTACTCCGTGCAGTTGCGCTTCCAATGTCCTGTTTTGTGGCAATGAAAACATTCCCCTTTCCCCGATTCTCCAGCTTTGGACTTGTCCTTCCCCTTAACCTTTTTAACTCCACCCCTAGGCTTGGTGGGCTTCTTCCTCATCTTTCCCTTGGCCTTAGCCTTTGGGCGAGAAGAAGAAGATTGCCCAACACTCAAAACGGGAGTTTTTACTAATTTCAGTGTGCTCTCTGCACTCCTTAACATATTAAGGAGTTTAGGTAGTTCCTTCTCCATGTTGTGCATGTTGAAGTTTTTGAGCAAAGGAGGAGGGGAGGGACTGCAGAATAATATCCGTATATTGTTCATTGTCCATCGTCCATCCAAGGTCCTCAAGCTCTTCTATGAGAGCTATCATCTTCAGAACATGGTCTCCTACTGGTGTACCAGGGGCCATTCGCATCTGAAACAATTTCTTTGATGCTTCGTATCGTAATACGCGGGATTGCTCTCCATACAACTCCTATGTATGGAGGAATATGTCGTGAATGTCCATATTCTCGTGCTGCTTTTGATGTGTGTTATCCATCTTTGTGAGCGCGAGGCATTTGGCCGTGGCACAGTCAGCGTCCCATGTCTTGCGGACTTATCCGCAACTGAGGATTTTGGACCTGGGATGGACGGGGCTGGAGCCGTGAGGACATATGATACTTTATCATAAGTCAAGGCAATTTTCAGATTTCTCAGCCAGTCTTTATAATTGGTCCCATTCAGTTTATTTTTATCTAGTAGAAGCTTGAGTCCTGTCATTGGTATCTGCCATTAAGAGAGAAAAGAATACACTCAGCGAAAACTCTTGCAAAGATCAGATTGGTTATTTATCTTGTCTAATCGATATCTCCCACTGCTTTAATCAAGTTTTTCTTTCAAACCTTAAAAAGAAAACTAGCCAGGATTAATTACAGTCTACAACTTCGCTAACCGTTCAGCCAGGCCAGTGTCGGTACTTGAGGGAGGTTCCCCGTGCTTTCGCACGGACCTAATTAAAGTAAACCTCGTTTTCCCAGAGGCGTAGCCCCGTTAACACCTTTCTAGACACCTAATGAGTTAGCTAATTGTAAACTGTAAAACTCTCCTGGGAGCAACTATTGCCCACAGTGGGATCGGGATCCAACCATCATATGGAAGGTATGCAATCTCATTGCAAATTTCAACTATTGAAATTCCCGATGTGGTTTTTACCCCTAGCACTCATGACCTTGGCTATGGTCAACAAATCACAAGCACTAGTCATGTTCAACCAGTCATTTCTTGATTAATCAGACCCGTTCACATGACCCTTGGCTAAGGTCAACAAAGTCACATGCCCGTCCTAATTAATCTGCATCATATGCATTGTAGGAAGACATCACTTAGCTACCGTACACTATGCCTTGGCTAAGGTCAACAAACGTAGCACGAATACTAAGTACTCTACTTCCTAAAATGACGGAGGGTTGCGGATGATTTTTAAGAAAATCTTTAACGCTTTGAACTTGATATCGTCGTAGAATCAAATGGTTTTCAAAAGGAGTGGCTCGAGCTCCGCAGTTTTGAAATGTAGCTTTTCATAAAGAGCCGAGTGCTTTTCAAATCCGATTCTACAACATCTTTTAGGTTTATTTTCTTTACATTAATCATATTAATGTAGTCCCATCATTTAAGTCCTTAAGCCAATCACAGAAAAGAAACGAAAATACAACGTACGCTTATGCCATCCGTATTTGCCGCAATATTCCGTTATGCACCGTTAGGTTACTTAACTAACGGCATACCGGGACGGGACTAGCGCGGGTGTAAAACATAAGCAACGTCTACTATATATCATATATATAATATATCATTCGTCTCAGATATCACATCACAGTATACAGGCAGCAGAAACACAGATATAATGTGGGATATACTAGGACGTCCGTATTTAGTATTTAGCCAACAATAGAAAATACGGATTCCACAGTCGCGATGAATAGCCAAGCCCACACCCCTAGACCCCTACGAGAGCGGCAAGCGACCCTACCAATTCTGGAGTTTAGGAGACCCGGTCTCGACTCCTCGAGATGGCCTCCCACTGAACCTCAGAACCCGGTCACTTGTGCTCCCCTCCTTGGGTCTATCCTAATGCAGAAAAGTAAATAATATACAACACTGGTGGCATCAACCTCAACCTGGAAGTGCCCCAAAAAAAAGAATATTACATTACATTTGAATTTTACATGAATGAAAAGAAAAACTCTCATCTCACATAAAAACCCCCGGCTATTCAACCGCGACAATCCTGCACATCATATCTCAGCAACACATAATATCATATATCATCAACGTAAGTAAGTATGCGTATCCCGATTGTCGTTGATGTATAGCAACGAAACCGGCGATATGCAACATACTACACTTACGGTCACAGAAAAGAAAGTGTAAAACTACAACATTTGGAATCAACAATCACTTTAGACATCGCAAATCCGAAATATCACATACTTCGCATTTCATGCCTAACTATGTGAATTCCACATATTGTATCACATTCCAGATAAATAGTAGTATTAAACTTTCCGATCGAATAATCAAATACTCAAGATTTCCTAAATAGCTCAACACTTGAGCGGAATTCAAAAATCCTGGAACGTGTCACAGTAGCAGCGGTCCAGCCGTAGAAAGGTCAAGCCAACGCCTCACATGTGGCACGCCGTACTGCCCCAAACCCTAAGGTTTAGAGACAGTTCAGACGGTCACATAATCGAGTTAATATTTGTGTTCTTCTCGAGGGTCCACCACGTTACTTGCACGTATTTCCGAAAGATTTAAACTCGAGAAAAAAATTCAACACTTCAATATTTTTCGTGCCAGGAAAAAGTGAGTTAATGATATCCGTTCGAACTTTTTAATACTTTCTAAATTACCCGAAAACAACACGAAATTAAATATTCCGATCGAATCAACGAATTCAAAATAATCTCCAGAACACTCAACACTTGAGTCAGATTAAAAATACCCAAAAATATGTACAAGCAGACACCAACATTACTGTATAAAAAGCCACGGATCCGCGGCCCAAGCAAGGTCTAGCCGCGGTTCCGCGGCGATGTATACGACTTACTGCTTCGTTTTTTACAGCATTGCTTAGATTTCCCTGCTGAATTTTTTCAGTATTTTTAATTCTGAAAAAACACAGTTTTTAAAAATTGTACAGAGAAGGGTTAAAATGGCGTATTTCGGGGTTCGATCGGAGTTTTAACTTCGCCTAAGCGTCGCCTAAGGTTCTAGCCTGGCTCTGATACCATGAAGGGTTTCCTACAGCACCACTACAAGGGTTTGGAGGCAACACACATGCCATATTTAAATTTTTGATGGTGCTAAAGAAACATTCTAAAGGATCATGCTAGAAAATTTAGGGCAACTAAACTTTAACACAAACATAAGTAGAAAAGGCTAGGGTTTTGAGAGTACAACCTTTGTAGCTCCCTACGCTAGACTCCTTGGCTACTTGAGGGTTGGAAAAAGGTCCGCTTGAGATCTTCTAGGTCCACGATGATCCACCTGGAGTTCTCTTTGTCCAAGCTTGAAGCTTCACAAGATCAAGAGAATAAATGGAAGCTAACACTCTACACTAATAGGCAAGACTAGTGTAGAATGGTGTTGTGGTTGGTTTTCTCACTTCAAAATCCTAACTTGGTCACTCTTTGGCTCACTTGAGAAATCTAGAGAGTAAGAGAGAAAGGAGGAAGAAGATGATGGCTTATGAAACTCAAGATAATGATAAGCTTGTTGAATAAAATGAGAAAATGAAAATATATATATTTTCACTCTCTCATTCTCAACCATGGTTATAAAATATCTAGATGTTTTTGTTTGGAACAAAAATGACCATAGAAATTAAATCATGGTTAAACAAAAGGGTTAATGAAAGAATAAAATATTCAACCATGAAACAATTTCCATTTTCATTTTTTTTCTTTTCCAAAAATAATATCCATATATTTTATAAAGGGTGTGAGTCTTATATTGCCACCATCCACTATATCAACAACCATGATAGAATGATGTATGCATGTATGTGTGCATGCACATCCATATGTGCATGAATAAGAATGAATGCATACATGCATGCATACAACAAAAAAGACAAGTAAGGATTTCAAGTGAGAAATTAATGGTCAAATGATAAATCAACACTTGATTTAGCAATCCGGTCATATCACATACGACCTGACCAAAAGCAAACCGCCCGATTAATATACGGTATCTCATACACGCATTTTAACCGGGTCCACGCGCATATCTCATATGCGCACCACATCGTTTCGCCTGGACTAGGCAACTCCATTGTGGGACTCTAAGACTCGTCAATACGCCGGCAGTGGGTGATGATCATATCAAGCACCCACAAGCCGCAAGCGGTCAGCTAAACGTAACGGCCACCCGGGTATTGAGCGATCAGAAGAAAACAAGCGAACCTGTTACAACTCCCGTCGAGCCAACCGGCAACACTACCGTACAGTCCGGTCTCTTCGTCAGATATGCTGCATATCAAGTCTAGGGATGGTAACGTCGACCCCAATAACTCAATAAGTCGTGCCGATGAATGGTCTATAACAGATCGAGAAACTACTGATAACACTTATCAGTAAATCTCAACAGCCCTGGCCAGGGACTTACTGATATAGCCAGTCGAGCACAGCACAGCATCAACTCCCAATACCGGGAGAGACGAAACCCCTCCTATCGCTCATCGCCTTCGTGTGTCTCGGGACTGTACCCAACGGCCACCTGTTTGCACGACTCGGTAGAGGCGTGGTAGGGTGGTAATCAAAATACAGTGGGAGAACACACAAGACTCTATGACGATTTCGGGTCTGCAGACTAACCTGCACCAGTGTCACCTGAGAACTGCTATCCGACGATAGATATAATTACATATAGGAGTTCTCGGTGAGTCCGTCCAATGTACCCAGTCACCACTGAGCACCCGTATACGATCTCAATGTCAAACATCGATGAATGTGGGAACATCCATCGCCCATCATATGGGTCTAGTAACATATACGCTAGTCTATTCTGGTATATCGATGCCCCGTCTCGATATACCTACGACTAGGGACATTTCAGGATATGCTTATAAACTACAGATGTCCCACTAGTATGATCTCCATCATAATCACAGTAGTCAAGCCTATATCCTTGGGGCGTTATCAACATGTGTGAATGAATAAAAGCAAGATCAAATCAACATGTCAGATAAAGAAGAACCAGATAGCATACTATCATGTCGAGCAAGAATGTACACTGAATATATATATATATATACATGTATAAATACATCCACTATCATATAATGGCCTTTAGGGCATACATATATCCAACAGTAATCCCTCTCTCTTAGTTATAAAGGTGTTTACTTGCATATTTAACCCTAATTGTCTAGCAAAGATCCTCGCTTTGGGTTGTTCGGCACGTCCAAATTTTAAATCGGGCATAGTTGATATCTTATAGACCCTTGTGACAGTGCCTAGTAACCCTACAGTGGTATCAAAGCCAAGCTAAAGCTTTAGACGAAGTCTAGACGAAGTTTAACGTCCGATCGAACCCCGAAACATCGCATTAGACCCCCTCTTTGGAAATTTTTTTAAATGTTGATTTTTTCTGTGTTAAAAATACTCAGAAAATTAAGCAGGGAATTCTAAGGATTACTGTAAAAAACGAGCCCATGATACCTTTAATGCGCCGCGGAACCGCGGCAATACCCTGCCTTGCGCGGCGGTTCAACGGCCAAACATTGGAATTAGGGTTTGCTTTTTGCACAGTAACATCCGTAGGTACTTTTACATGTTTCTGGGAATTTTTAATTATACTCAAGCGTTGAGTTTTCTGGAGATATTTTGTATTCGTTGATTCGATCGGAAAGTTTAATTTCGTTTAAGTTTTTCCGGGTAATTTAGAACGTGTTAAAAAGTTCGAACGGATATTAATAACTCACTTTTTCTCATGCCGGAAAATTTCCAATTGTTGGATTTTTTCCTTAATTAAAGAATATTCATAGTCGTGCAATTAACGCGGTGGACCCTCTAGAAGAACACAAACCTTAACTCGATTATATGACCGTCTGAACCGCCTCTAAACCTTAGGGTTTGGGGCAGTACGGTGTTGCCACATGTGAGGCGTTGGTTTGACTCTTCTACGGTTGGACCATTAGTACTGTGGTATGTGCTGAATATTTTTTTGAACTCCGCTCAAGTGTTGAGCTATTTGGGAAATCTTGGGCGTTTGTTTATTCGATCGAAAAATTTATCATTGTCTATTTATCTGGAATGTGATACAATATTTGGAATGCACAAGTAGTTATGAGATAACTAATTTAAATGTTATAAATCTAGCAGTTCAGTCTCATTTGATCGGTTGCCACGGGATTTTGATGAGATCAAAAGTCCGTCGCAATCACGTAGCGTACGCGGATACTCGCCGGGAAAACTTAATAGATAGCCACGCCTCATAGCCCCGACCAAGTGACTGTAGGAGAACCCCGTCGCCAAAAGCATCCGTTCGGGTGCTCGCGGCAGCGGTGTTCCGCCTTAGTGCACTTCGTCGACGGCATCCGGGGATGCGGCCGTCTACTAAAGTTTGCGATGAGCATTCGATCAGGATGTCGGGAATCTTGTTGAATTGCCCGACTAGATATTGAAAAGTGTTTTCGAGATCGAGACTAAAATGCGGGGTTTATAATTGTTAGGCATGCGATGTCTCAGGAATTCATTTGGTTAGGCATGAGATGTCTAAGGAGGTTACGGATTCCAACTGTTGTAGTTTTACACTTTCTTTTCTGTGACCGTAAGCGTAGTATGTGGTGTATCACCGGTTTCGTTGCAATACATCAACGACAATCGGGATACGCATACTTGCTTACGTTAATGATATGAGATATTATGTGTTGCTGTGATACGTTGTATTGGATCGTCGCGTTTTGAATAGCCGGGGGTTTTATGTGAGATGAGGATTTTTATTTTCATTCATGTAAAATTCATTGTATGTAATATTCTTTAATTGGGACACTTCCGGGCTGAGGATGATGTCACCATTGTATATTATTTACTTTTCCGCATTAGGTAGACCATGAAACAATTTCCATTTTATTGGGACACTTCCGGGCTGAGGATACGCATACTTGCTTACGTATATTATTTACTTTATTGGGACACTTCCAAGGCGGGAAGCACAAGTAACCGGGTTCTAGGGCCCAGTGGGAGGCCATCTCGAGGAGTCGAGACCTGGTCTCCTAACCCTAGAATTGTCAGTGTTGCTTGCCGCTCTCGTAGGGGTCTAGAGGCGTGTGTTTGGCTATTCATCGCGACCGTGGAATCCGCGTTTTATACAAGCTCGTATAAAACAAGGAAATCCTAGTATATCCAATATTTCATATGTTTCTTCTGCTGCAATGTTCTGTGATGAGATCATGTTACTGCCTGAGACGAATGTTTATATTATATATATGAGATATATGTTATATTGCTGATTTCGTTTCAAATGTGATGCTTGTGAAGCATAATAAAATGGGACTTCATTAATGAGATTAATGAAACTAAAAGAAACCTAAAGATATTGTAGAAACTTGTCTCAAAAACTGGTAGCTCTAGTTCTTGCTTTGCATAGCGGTATTCCTTGTAGAATATCCAGCACCTTATTCGATAAGGAAAGAGCCGAGATCCCTTCACCGGAAGTGACCTCTTTAGCGAAACTAGCAGATGCTACAAACTCGGTTTGTCTTTTGATTGTTTTTATAGTTTTTGCTTTGCATAGTGATATTTGTGAAATATCCTGCACCTTATTCGATGAGGAAAGAGCCGAGATCCCTTCACCGGGAGTGACCTCTTTAGCAAAACTAGAAAAGGCCTAAAAAACATTCCATTTAAAATCACTCGATTCTACAACGATATCAAGTTCATTACGTAAAGGGTTTTCTTAAAAACCTGTCGTAGCCCTCCGTCATTTCAGATAAGTACTACTTAGTATTCGTGCTACGTTTGTTGGCCTGCGTCAAGGCGTAGTGTGCGGTAGCTAACTGGTGCTTATCTGCAGCATACGATGCGATTGGATTAGGGTAGTCGTGCGACTTTGTTGGCCTGCGTCAAGGGTCGTGCGGGTAGGTTTAATTCAATCAGGAAATGTACGGGTTGAACTTGATTAGCGGACTATGGTTTGTTGGCCTGCGTCAAGATCATAGGACGCTAGGGGCAAATATTATTGGGAATTTCAAGAGTTGAAATTTGCAATGAGATTGCATACTTTCTATGAGATAGTTGGATCCCGATACCCGCTGCGAGTAAGAGTTACTCCTGGGAGAGTTTTACACATTACAATTAGCCGATTAAGTAGGTGTCTAGAAAGGTGTTAACGGGGTTACGCCCCTGGGAAAACGAGGTTTATTTTAATTAGGTCCGTACGAAAGCGCGGGGAACCGCCCTCAAAGTACCGGCACTGGCCTGGCTGAAAGATTGGCGAACTTGTAGGGTGTAATTAATCCCGGCTAGTCTTTCCTTTTAGGACTTGAAGAAAGATTTGACTAAACCAGTGGGAGACATCCTGATTAGACATATAAATAACCAATCTAATCTTGCAAGAGCATACGCTGAATGTTTTCTTCTATCTCTCTCCAGGTAGCGACCATGTCACGCCTTAATCAAGATAATAATACGGATGTATTGACCGAACCCGCTTGTTATACTGCGCTAAGGAACGTTGGTCCCGCTCAAACTTATAATTGTTATAAGACAGAGCAGGAAATAGGAGATTACCAGAATTCCCGTGCCGCCCAAACGAAGAAAGTGCATGCCGATGCATCTTTTTCAGGTGTGTTCATTACCGAGAACTGTTTCTCAGTATTCTTTACGTCTTGGGTATGAGATACCGGATCAGGATCCCGCAAATGTAATTTGTTACATGGGCTACAGATAGGTAGAGAACTGAGAACGAGTGATAAGTTTCAAGAGTTGGAAATGATGCAAGTGTTACAGCCAAATCTGTTGGCAGCTATCACCCTGTATTACCAGAATACATTGATTCTGAACGAATGCTATTAGATATCGAACCTGATATACAACATCATATTAGTCTCATTATTAGTAAAGAAGGATATAATTTTGTATTGTTGGATAATGTTTTGAACATTTCCTATATCAAGAGTTGATCGGTTCAGGCACGTTATCTAAAAGCATAGACGTTCTAAATCAAACTACAGTTCTTAATATACAGAACACACACAAGAGGAAGTGTTCAGAAATGAACAAATCCTTTTTGAGGCATTATAGACTAGGTCATATCAATGCGACCCGACTAGCTGAAGTTACATAAAGATGCATATTTAAATTAGTTTGGATTTACATCTTGTAAAACTTGCCAGTCATGTCACAAAGATAAGATGACCACAGCTCCGTTTATTGGAAACAGAGAAAGAGTTAGTGAACTCTTGGGATTGATACATGCTGATGTATGAAAGTCCCCTGTCTACATATGCCAGGACCGGTTCTTTGTACTTCATTACATTCACTGATCATCTTTCAAGATTCAGACATATGTTCCTGTTGAAACACAAGTCCGGACCTTTTGAGATATTCACGGAATATAAGTTAGAAGTAGAGAACCAAAAACGAGTTAAGTATTATGTCCTTTGATGTGATCAAGGAGGAGAATACTTGAGCACGGAATTCCTGGACTATTCTAAAGGAGAATGAGATTCTCTCTCAGCATTACTCCTCCGAATACACCACAGCACGTCGGTGTATCGGGGCGGAGCAGTCACACCCTATGAGATATGGTGTGCTCTATGATGAGTACTATTGACTATTTTCTTTTGGGGTTATGCACTTGAGAAGTTGCATACCTATTGAATAGGGTTCCAACCAAATCAGATGCCTACCACTCCATATATGGTATGGTATAGGAAGAGCCCATCTCTTAAAAATGTTAAGATTTGGGGTTGTTCGGCCTATGTTTAAAAGCAAAATCCGGACAAACTCGAGGCAAGGTCAGTTCTGTGGAAGTTTGTTGGATATCCCAAGCATTCGCAAAGGAATATCTTCTACCAAACTGGGGAACAAAAGGTGTTTTTGTTTCTCAGAATGTCACCTTTGTGAAAGGGAATTTCTTGTGAAGAAATTATTGGTCATGGGATAGAACTGGAAGAAGTTCCAGCTATACAAACTGCAGCTGATGATTTGGTAAAACCCGGAGGATTCAATAGTTTCCAACGAATCTCAGCCTCTCCACCGATCTGGTAGGGTTTCTCATCCACCCGAGAGATACTTCGATTTCTCTATGACAGTGGGAGCGAGGATTGCATCATGAGATGATGACCCAACTAGTTTCGAGCAGGCCATCAGGAGTGGTGACTCTGTGAGAATGGCTGGATGCTTAGCGATCTGAGATGGAATCCTTACACACCAACAAAGTATGGACTTTGGTTGCTTTATCTGACGGGTTAAATCCACATCAGGAGCAAGTATATCTTGAGAAGATTACTTGGTGTACATGGAAAAGTTGAGACTTTCAAAACTATGCTTAAGTCCATGCAGATCCTACTTGCCACGGCTACATACCATGACTACGATATCTGGCGATTGGGTGTCATGACTGCTTTTCTAAATATTGATTTGGAAGAGAGCGTCTATAAGTACACAGCCAGAGGGCTTCGTAGACAGTGGGAGCAATGGAAACGTATGCAAGATGTTTTATGTGATAAATCAGGCATCGCGGAATTGGAACGTCTGTTTTGATGTGGTAGTCAAAGAGTTTGACTTCATCAAAATGGTAGATGAACCTTGTATATACAAAAAAGGTAGTAGAGAGTATAGTGGTGATCATCGTAGAGTACGTGGATGACATACTCTTGATAGGGAAGGAGTTTCCTATGCTACGCTCGGTCAATCTCCTCTTATCATAAAGATTCTCCATATAGGATCAAGGTGATACCTCCTAAATCCTGGATTATGGATCTATAGATAGATCTAATTGGATGTTAGGATTCTCACTAGTTGTAGTGAGATGGTATCAATCGATCCTGGGGAGAATCACCGGAAAGGTTCCAGGGTGTTAATGACGACTGAATATCGGTCGCAGGCATTGTCTTTATCCTTAGTGGAGGGACAGTATGTTGGAAGAGTTCCAAGCTAGATACCGTGACTTACTAGACGATTAAAGGCAAGATACATCGTTACCAAGCATGCTACCAAAGAGGCAGTCTGGATATATATGAGTTCATGAGATGAATCTTGTTCCTACCATTGTGCGATAATGGAGTTGTGGCTTAGGCCTAGGAACCCCCGTCCCATTCGAGATCCAGACATATTCTTAGGCAGTATCACCTGATCATGGAGATGGTTGATCTCCAGGGAGATCGAGGTTAGGAGAGTAGACACAGAGGACAACAGCGCGGATCCACTCACAAAGGCCTATTTCCCAGTAGAGACTTTTATGGGATGGTTGAGTATGAGATACTTCAAGCACAACTTAATGTTGGGTATGCGATGCCACAACAGATGGCCCTAGTGCAAGTGGGAGATTGTTAGTTATATGTATGCCCTAGGGGCCATTACTGTACATACGATTGTATATTGTAGTGGATGCTTGGACATATATATGAAGGACTTTCTTGCTCGACATGATAGTATGCTATCTGGTTACTCTTTATCTTAACATGTACTCTGATTGTCTCTATGTCACATGTTGATAAAGCCCTTAGGATGAGTACTTGACTATCAGGACTATGATGCAGATCATACTAGTGGGAACAGTGTAGTCGCCAAGTACATCCTTCAAATGTTCCTAGTCGTGGGAGTACCGAGACAGGGCATCGATACTCCAGAGTAGACTAGCGTATGCGCTTCTTGACCCATATGATGGGCGATGGATGATCCCATATCCATTGGTGTTTGAAATCAGAGAAGGAATACGGGTGCTCAGTGGAGACTGGGTACACTGGACGGACTCGCCGAGAACTCCCAGATAGTATTATACCTCACGTCAGATGGCAGTTCTCTGGTGACACTGGTACAGGTTAGTCTGTAGACCCGAGATCGTCATAGAGTCTTGTGTGATTCCCACCGTGCTTTGATTTCCATCATACCACGTCCAAGTAGGCGTGCAAAAAGATGGCTTTTGGGTACAGTCCCAAATCACATGGAGGCAATGAGCGATAGGAGGGGTTTCGTCTCTCCCGGTATAGGGAGTTGATGTTGCGCTGTGTTCGATTGGCTATAACTGGAAATCCCTGGCCAGGGTTGCTGAGATTTACTGGTAAGTGTTATCAGTAGTTTCTCGAACTGTTATGGACCTCATATCGACACGACTTATCAAGCTACTGGGGTCTGACGTTTACCACCCCTAGGCGAGATATGCAACATATCAGACGAAGAGACCGGACTGTACGGGAGTGTTACTAGTTGGATTCACGGGAGAATGTACATGCTTACTTGTTGATCTTCTGATTTCTCAATACCTGGGTGGCTGTTACGTTTAGCTGACCGCTTACAGCTTGTGGGTGTTTGATATGATCATCACCTACTGCCGGCGCATTGACGATTCTTTAGAGTCCTACACAGAGGTTTCCTGGCTCAGGCAAAACGGAGTAGGAGCACATATGTGATATGTGCGGTACCGAGAATAATACGTGTATGCAATACCGTGTTAGATTCTCGTGATATGAGATATCGGCCGGGTATATGGAATATAGCCGGTTCATCGGATCAAGTGTTGATTCGATGATCTGATATAGATTATATTAGTCGGTTATTTGTGAAATAGCCGGATTATCGGATCAAGTGTTGATTCGATAATTTAATGTGTAATTATATATTTGATATATTAAATTACATTAACTAATATTATCTCACTTAAAGATTCTTTCTCTCACCGGATAATACATTGATATAAATGCGATATATGTTAATTGTATTATTTTCTTTTGTTACAAAAATATATTATATATGTGATATATAATATTGTAACAAGTTATGTTTACAAATGCAACATAATTAGTGGAGATTAAACATGGTTAGGGTTTGATTTGGGTTAATTTTTTCTAGAAGCTTCTAAAAGCTTTTGTTTTGTTTCTTGCAAAGATATTATGTGTTGATATTTTGGAAATATTTTCTTAACCCAACCCACATCCTTTATCCCTAGTTAAATCTCTACAATGGTTAAGTGTTTCTTGAATTAACCATGGTTGCAATTGTAATGATCATAACAATTCATTATTCATCACAAAAGGGATTCTTCTTCTTCTTCTTCTTCCTTGAGCTCTTGAAAAGCTTTTTAGGTTTTTCTTTTGTGATGGATTAGTGTGAAATTATGAAAACAAAAGAGAGCTAAATTCCTACTTCATCATCCTCATCTATTCTAGCCATTTAGATTAGGGTGTTCTCTTCTCTAATACTTGATTAGAGAAGTGAGAGCTTGGCTTAAAGAAACTTCAAGGTAGATCATCTTCGAAAAGGAAGACTTCAAGCAAATTTGGATCGTTCGGCTTGTGGAGCCTCTCTTGAGTCTGGGAGATCATGGATCGCGGCGAAGGGACTACTACTCGGAGCTTATGAAGCGAAGGAGCGGACTACAAAGGTTGTAATCTCTCTCTCTTAGTTGTAAAGGTGTTTACTTGCATGTTTAACCCTAATTATCTAGCAAAGATGCTCGCTTTGGGTTGTTCGGCACGTCTAAATTTTAAATCGGGCATGGTTGATGCCTTATAGACCCTTATGACAGTGCCTAGTAACCCTACATTACAATTACAGCAAAACCAAATTTTGGTTCGTGAGCTAGGGATTGATATCCGGAAGCAGCCAACCGATACTCCATCCGGCCCAAAAGCGGAACACCTTTACGAAAAACGGCCACGGTCAACCTCCAGTCCCTTTGATACGTACACTGAACGTGGTAAGCGGACAGTAGGTGAACCAAAGACTGATCTTCCTCAGGGTCCAGCATCAGTAAGGGCACCTACTCTAATGGAGAGAAAGAAGAAAATATACTCTTTCAGGAGGGAGGAAGTCCGCAAGATATTCGAGGACGCCTTGAACAACGGTCTGCAACTGCCTATTCTAAAGATGCCGCATGAAATGAACATGACCGGCAATCCCATATACTGCCCATATCATAGAATCGTGAGTCATACCATTGAAAACTGCTATGTTTTTAAAGATTGGATGGAGAACCAATACAAACTTGGGAAAGCCTCACGGTTGTCAAATGTACCGACAAGCCACAGAGCTACGGTCATCAACACAGCCCCGCCAAGATCAAAGTTCGAGGAGCTGGGATAAGCAAACCATGGACCACCAAGTCTTTAAACTGGGAATAAACGACCACCATGTCGTTAAACTGGGAACAATCGACATCTAAGTCGTTAAACTGGGAGTGTAAAAAAAAATGTGTGTAAATAAAAAAATATATATGTATATATAAGTATATAAATAAAAAGCCGAAATGATGGGGCAACTCGCAATAAAAATCAGCGAGTAAAAATAAAGATGAAAATAAAGCCGAAATGATGGGGCAACCGCGAATAAAAAGCCGAAATGATAGGGCAATCGCGACCTTCGCGATAAGAAAAGCTGAAATGATAGAGCAATCGCGGTAAAAAAAAGCGGCGAATGATGAGTCGCTCCTGATACCCTATTCCAGTGCAGCGATGCAGACGCCAACCAAAATCCAATTTCCCAAAATTCTCCCGGCCCTACGGTTGGTCTCCAATTTGACCACCGTATACAATTCACGGGCTCAAATAATTCTCATCATACCCATGCCCCACCGCAATCACCAGTTACGTGGCTGGTCTCCGCCCTTGGAATTATGCTCCATTGGGAAGACCCACTCATGTGTCCTCACGATGCATGAGGAGAACAAACCTTCGTGGGATCCTTACGACTCACAAAGGAAAAACACACTTGGGGGTCTTCACGACTCCTAAGGAGAAAATGCACCTGCGGGATCCTTACGACTCGTAGGGAGAAAATGCTTTTATGGGACCCTTACGACCCATAAAATTGAAAAGCCTTAAGTGATAGGGATCTAAACCTGTCTCCTAAGCCATCGCTTCCCAATCCCCAAGTGGCGAATGATGAGTCGCTCCCGGTACCATATTCCAGTGCAACGATGCAGACGCCAACCAAATTCCAAACTCAAATCCAAAACGGCGAATGATGAGTCGCTCCTGGTAGCATATTCCAGTGCAGCGATACAGACGCCAACAAAATTCCAAACTCAAATCCCAAACGGCGAATGATGAGTCGCTCCTGGTACCATATTCCAGTGCAGCGATACAGACGCCAACCAAATTCTAAACCCCATACCCCAATGGCGAATGATGAGTCGCTCCTGGTACCATATTCCAGTGCAGCGATGCAGACGCCAACCAAATTCCAAATCCCATACTCCAACGGCGAATGATGAGTCGCTCCTGGTACCATATTCCAGTGCAGCGATGCAGACGCCAACCAAATTCCAAAATACCATACTCCAACGGTGAATGATGAGTTGCTCCTGGTACTATATTCTAGCGCAGCGATACAGACGCCGACAAAGTCCCGAAATTTTTCCGTCCCTACGGTCTGGATCATACATTCTGTAAAACTGTATACAATCCACGGGCGTAAAACGATCCCGATCTCTCCCAAGTCCTACCGGCGAGACCACATTCAAAGTCCTACCGGCGGTGAAGATTAAAAAAAAAGGTATGTCCACAAGCAAAATGAGCACGGATGAAAACCCGAAAGGGCTCCGTGAGTAAAAACAGCAGGACTTCCGGCGAGTTTGTGAAAACCCGAAAAGGCGCAAACTCATGCAAAAAAAAGATGAAATACACTCATAAAATCCTCTCGACTTTGTGAGGAGAAAATTCCAGCGTGAGATCCTTACGACTCACAAAGGAAAAACACACTTAGGAGTCCCCACGACTCCTAAGGAGAAAATACACCTACGAGATCCTTTCGACTCGTAGGAAGAAAATACTTTTATGGGACCCTTACGGCCGATAAAATTGAAAGGCCTTAGGTGATAGGGATCTAAACCTGTCTCCTAAGCCACCAATTCCCAAATCCTCCGGGCAAATGATGAGTTGCTCCTTGCATTATTCCAGTGCAGCAATGCTGATGCCAAACAAAAACCAAAATCCCCAAATCCTCTCATGGCAAATGATGATTCGCTCCTGGTACCATATTCCAGTATAGCGATACTGATGTCAACCCAAATCAAATCAAACCAACCAATTCCAACAGCGACACTCCGTCTCGAGGAAACGTCGACCGGCGACACTCCGTACTGGGAAAACGTCCAACAACAGACACTCCGTAATGGGGAAACGTCAAACAGACACTCCGTCTCGGGGAAACGTCGACCAGCGACACTCCATACCGAGGAAACGTCCAACAACAGACACTCCGTAACGGGGAAACGTCAAGCAGACACTCCGCGCCGGGGGCACGTCAACCAGCCGACACTCCGTGCCGGGGAAACGTCGACCAGCGACACTCCGTACCGGGGAAACGTCCAACAACAGACACTCCGTAACAGGGAAACGTCAAGCAGACACTCCGTGCCGGGAACAAGTCAACCAGCTGACACTCCGTACAGGAGAAACGTCCAACAACAGACACTCTGTAACGGGAAAACGTCAAGCAAACACTCTGTGCCGAGGACACGTCAACCAGCTGACACTCCGTGCCGGGGAACGTCGACCATCGACACTTCGTACCGGGGAAACGTCCAACAACACACTCCGTAATGGGGAAACGTCAAGCAGACACTCCGTGCCGGGGACACGTCAACCAGCCGACACTCCGTGCCGGGGAAACGTCGACCAGCGACACTCCGTACCGGGGAAACGTCCAACAACAGACACTACGTAATGAGGAAACGTCAAGCAGACACTTCGTGCCGAGGACAAGTCAACCAGCCGACACTCTGTACAGGGGAAACATCCAACAACAGACACCCCGTAAAGGGGAAACGTCAAGCAGACACTCCATGCCAGGGACACGTCAACCAGCCAACACTCCATGCCGGGGAAACGTCGACCAGTGACACTCCGTACCGGGGGAACGTCCAACAACAGACACTCCGTAACTGGGAAACGTCAAGCAGACACTCCGTGCCGGGGACACGTCAACCAGCAGACATTCCGTAATGGGAAACGTCAAGCAGACACTCCGTGTCGGGATAACGTCGACCAGCGACACTTCGTACCGGGGAAACGTCCAACAACAGACACTCCATAACGGGGAAACGTCAAGCAGACACTCCGTGTCGGGGACACGTCAACCAGCCGACACTCCGTGCCGGGGAAACGTCGACCAGCGACACTCCGTACCGGGGAAACGTCCACCAACAGACACTCCGTAACGGGGAAACGTCAAGAAGACACTCCGTGCCGGGGACACGTCAACCAGCTGACATTCCGTGCCGGGGAAACGTCGACCAGCGACACTCCGTACCGGAGAAACGTCCAACAACAGACACTCCGCCTCGAAGAAACGTCGACCAGCGACACTCCGTCTCGGGGAAACGTCCAACACAGACACTTCATGCCGGGGAAACGTCGACCAGCGACACTCCGCATCGGGGAAACGTCCAACGACCGACACTCCGTACCGGGGAAACGTCAGACAGACACTCCGTGCCGGGGCCACGTCGACTACAGACACTCCGCCTCGGGGAAACGTCGACCCGCGGCACTCTGTGCCGGGGGCACGTCTACCAAATCACTCCGAGTCAGCGAAACGTCTACTACGGACACTCCGCCTCGGAGAACGTGTCAAGCGTCGACCGTCCATGTCGTTAAAAGGGCAATGCATCCCAAAAGTGGGAACCAAAGCAAGTCGCCTCCACGCGAAAGAAGATCCATCAATTTCATACACACGACCCACATATGTGGTGTGCATTTATTGATGGGGGCACTTTGTTGGGGTCGAAAATTGCACCCCGGTTGACCAAGTCAAAGTCAAGGTCAACCCCAAGCCAAGTGGGCCTAAGCCCAGATCAAGCGGGTCCATGCCCAGGTCGAGTACGAACATAAAGCGGCCGACCCCTCCTCCATGCCTAGATGAAATCATGTAATAAATAATTTTTATGTAATTTTTTTTACGCATGAATGGGCATAGAGCCAAATTTTTGTAAAGCCCATGGCTTATGTGCAAAAATAAATAGCACATGAGCCATGTGATAGGAAAAATGCCATTTTGTGAAGCCCAAGGGGCTATATGTAAAGTGTATAGCCTATAAAGGCAAAAATAATGAAATATTTCAACAACTTTTTCTCTCACCCCAAAAGAATCCAGATCTGTGATCTTTCTCCTTCCTCAAGGTTCTAAAACCTTCTTCTTTCTTTTGAATTAAATCAAGAGTTTTACTCTTCCTTTTCCAAAACTAAATAGTTTTTCATCACAAAACCCACAAAGGGGAGCTTGGATCTGCCATTAGATCTAAAAAAGGGGAGATTTTTAAATCTCACCTCCTTTCTCCAAGATCCGGCCAAACGACAGGAAGAAGAAGGAGACTTATCTCCAGAAACCCTACTTTGTGGAAGATCCAGGGCTCAAGGGGAGAAGCCCCTTCATCAGCTTCGAAATATCCTAGGAGTTTAACTCCTCATATTGTTAGTTATATGTATGCCCTAGAGGCCATTACTGTACATATGATGTATATTGTAGTGGATGCTTGGACATATTTAGGGAGGAATTTCTTGCTCGACATGATAGTACGCTATCTGGTTGCTCTTTATCTTAACATATACTCTGATTGTCTCTATGTTACATGTTGATAAAGCTCTTAGGATATGTACTCGACTACTGGGACTATGATGAGATCATACTAGTGGGGCTACGGTAGTCGACGAGTACATCCTATAACTGTTCCTAGTCGAGGGTGTATCGAGACAGGGCATCGATGCACCAGAGTAGACTAGCGTATACGCATCTTGACCCATATGATGGGCGATGGATGATCCTATATCCATCGGTGTTTGACATTAAGGATGGTGTACGGGTGCTCAGTAGAGACTGGGTACACTGGACGGACTCGTCGAGAACTCCCAGATGGTATTATACCTCACGTCAGATGGAAGTTCTCTGATGACACTGGTACAGGTTAGTCTGTAGACCCGAGATCGTCATAGAGTCTTGTGTGATTCCCACTGTGCTTTGATTTCCATCATACCACGTCCAAGAGAGCGTGCAAAAAGGTGGCTTTTGGGTACAGTCCCGAATCACATGGAGGCATTGAGCGATAGGGAGGACTCGTCTCTCCCGGTATAGGGAGTTGATGTTGCGCTGTGTTCGATTGGCTATAACTGGAAATCCCTAACCAGGGTTGCTGAGATTTACTGGTAAGTGTTATCAGTAGTTTCTCGAACTGTTATAGACCTCATATCGACACGACTTATCAAGCTATTGGGGTCTGGCGTTTACCACCCCTAGGCGAGATATGCGACATATCAAGCGAAGAGACCTTACTGTACGGGAGTGTTACTGATTGGATTCGCAGGAGAATGTACATGCTTGCTTGTTGATCTTCTGATCGCTCAATACCTGGGTGGCTGTTACGTTTAGCTGACCGCTTGCAGCTTGTGGGTGTTTGATATGATCATCACCTACTGCCGGCGTATTGACGATTCTTTAGAGTCCTACACAGAGGTTTCTTGGCTCAGGCAAAACGGAGTAGGAGCACATATATGATATGTGCGGGGCCGAGAACAATACGTGTATGTGATACCGTATTAGATTCTCGCTATATGAGATATCGGCCGGGTATATATGATATAGCCGGGTCATCGGATCAAGTGTTGATTCGATGAACTGATACAGATTATATTAGTCGGTTATTTGTGAAATAGCCGGATTATCGGGTCAAGTGTTGATTCGATAATTTAATGTATAATTATATATTTGATATATTAAATTACATTAACTGATATAAACTCACTAAAAGATTCTTTTTCTCACTCGGGTAATACATTGATATATATGCGATATATGTTAATTGTATTGTTTTATTTTGTTACAATAAATATTGTATATGCGATATATAATATTGTAACATGTTAGGGTTATTAATGCAACATGTTTAGTGGAGATTAAACATGGTTAGGGTTTGATTGGGTTAATCTTTTCTAGAACTTTCTAGAAGGTTTTGTTTTGTTTTGTGCAAAGATATTTGTTTTGATATTTTGCAAGATATTTGTTTAACCCAACCCAACCCTTTAACCTTAGTTAAATCTCTACAAGGGTTACATATACCATGGTTGCATTTCTAACCTCACACTTGAGTTTCATTATTCATCACAAAAATATTAGATCTTCTTCTTCCTTCTTCTTCTTTCATGAAAAAGTTTTCTAGCTTTTTATGTTGTGATGAAAATGAGTGAGATTAAGAAAACAAATGAGAGATAAAATCCTACTTCATCATCCTAATCTATCCTAGCCATTTAGATTAGGGTGTTCACTTCATTTAGTGAGTGAGAGCTTGTGTTAAAGAAACTTCAAGGTAGATCATCTTAGTTATCGAAGATCGGAAGCAAGCTTGCATCTTTCTCTTCGTGGAGCCTCTCTAGAGTCCGGGAACATGATGATCGCAGCGAAGGGACCTCAACACGGAGCTTTAGAAGTGAAGGACCGGACTACAAAGGTTGTAATCCTAAACTCTTAGATATTAAAGTGTTTAACATGCTTTGTTTCGCCTAATCTCTAATTTAAAGATCTTGGTTAGGGTTGTTCGGCACGTCTAAATTTTAAATCGGGCATGGTTGATGCCTTATAGACCCTTGCGAGAGTGCCTAGTAACCCTACAGTGGTATCAGAGCCAAGCTAGAGCTTTAGGCGAAGTCTAAGCGAAGTTTAAAGTCCGATCGAACCCCGAAACCCCGACACGAACCCCTTCTCTGGAAATTTTTAAAAATGTTGATTTTTTCATATTAAAAATACTCAAAAAATCAGCAGGGAATTCTAAGGATTTATGTAAAAAACGAGCAATTAATTCTCTTAAAGCGCCGCGGAACCGCGGCCGTACCATGGCTTGCGCGGCGGTTCCGCGGCGCTGCAGTGGCATTAGTGTTTGAATTTTGTACAGTAAAATCTGTAGCTAATTCCTGATACTTCTGGGTATTTTTGATATTACTCAAGTGTTGAGTTTTATGGGATGTATTGGGGGCTCGTTGATTCGATCGGATAATTTAACTTCGTTTAAATTTTTTCCGGGTAATTTTAGAACGTGTTAAAAAGTTTGAACTGATATCAATAACTCACTATTTCCCCTGTCCGAAATTTTTTCAAAAGTTGGATTTTTTCTCGAGTTTGAAACTTCCGGAAAATCATGCAAGTAACGCGGTGAACCCTCTAGAAGAACACAAACCTTAACTCGATTATGTGACCGTCTGAACCGCTTCCGACCCTTAGGGTTTGGGGCAGTACGGCGTTGCCACATGTGAGGCGTTGGCTTGACCCTTCTACGGCTGGACCACTGGTACTGTGGCATGTGATGGATACTTTTTGAACTCCGCTCAAGTGTTGAGCTATTTGGAAAATCTTGGGTGTTTGATTATTCGATCGGAAAGTTTAACATTGTCTATTTATCTGGAATGTGATACAATATTTGGAATCCACAAGTAGCTATAAGATAACTAATTTGAATGTTATAAATCTAGCAGTTTAGTCTCAGATGATCGGTTGCCACGGGATTTTGATGTGATCAAAATTCCGTCGCAATCACGTAGCGTACGAGGATACTCGCCGGGTAAACTTAACAGACAGTCACGCCCCATAGCCCCGACCAAGTGACTGTAGGACAACCCCGTCGCCAAAAGCATCCGTTCGGGTGCCCGCGGCAGCGGTGTTCCGCCTTAGTGCACTTCGTCGACGGCATCAGGGGGTGCGGTCGTCTACTAAAGTTTGCGGCGAGCATTCGATCAGGATGTCGGGAATCTTGTTGAATTGCCCGACTAGATATTGAAGTGTTTTCGAGATCGAGACTAAAATGCGGGGTTTATAATTGTTAGGCATGCGATGTCTAAGGAATTCATTTGGTTAGGCATGAGATGTCTAAGAAGGTTGCGGATTCCAACTGTTGTAGTTTTACACTTTCTTTTCTGCGACCATAAGCGTAGTATGTGGTGTATCGCCGGCTTCGTTGCTATATATCAACGACAATCGGGATACGCATACTTGCTTACGTTGATGATATGAGATATTATGTGTTGCGTGATATGTTATATTGGATCGTCGTGTTTTGAATAGCCGGGGGTTTTATGTGAGATGGGAGTTTTTCTTTTTCATTCATGTAAAATTCATTTGTATGTAATATTATTTTATTGGGGCACTTCCGGGCTGAGGATGATGTCACCATTGTATATTATTTACTTTTCTGCATTAGGTAGACCCAAGACGGGAAGCACAAGTAACCGGGTTCTAGGGTCCAGTGGGAGACCATCTCGAGGAGTCGAGACCGGATCTCCAAACCCTAGAATTGGCAGTGTTGCTTGTCGCTCTCGTAAGGGTCTAGGGATGTGGGTTTGGCTATTCATCGCGACAGTGAAATCCGTGTTTTATACAGGCTCGTATTAAAATTACGGACCTCCTAGTATATCCAATATTTCATATATGTTCTTCTGCTGCAATGTTCTGTGATGAGATCATATTACTGTCTGAGACGAATGTTTATATTATATATATGAGATATATATTATATTGCAGATTTCGTTTCAAATATGATGCTTGGGAAGCATATTAAAATGGGACTTCATTAATGAGATTAATGAAATAAAAGAAACCTAAAGATGTTGTAGAAACTTGTTTAAAAACTGGTAGCTCTAGTTCTTGCTTTGCATAGCGGTGTTCCTTGTAGAACATCCAGCACCTTATTCGATAAGGAAAGAGCCGAGATCCCTTCACAGGGAGTGACCTCTTTAGTGAAACTAGCAGATGCTACAAACTCGGTTTGTCTTTTGATTGTTTCTATAGTTTTTGCTTTGCATAGTGGTATTTGTGAAATATCCTGCACGTTATTCGATAAGGAAAGAGCCGACGATCCCTTCACCGGGAGTGACCTCTTTAGCGAAACTAGAAAAGCCTAAAAAACACTCCATTTAAAATCACTCGATTCTACAACGATATCAAGTTCATTACGCTCATGGTTTTCTTAAAAACCTGCGTAGCCCTCCGTCATTTCAGATAAGTACTACTAAGTATTCGTGCTGCGGTAGTTTGGCATGCGTCAAGGCGTAGTGTACGGTAGCTAACTAGTGCTTATCTGCTAGCATACGATGCGATTGGATTAGGGTATTCGTACGGCGTTGTTTGACATGCGTCAAGGGTTGTGCGGGTAGGTTTAATTCAATCAGGAAATGCACGGGTTGAACTTGACTAGCGAACTATGGGTTGTTTGGCATGCGTCAAGGTCATAACACGCTAGGGGTAAAAGAATTATTGGGAATTTCAAGAGTTGAAATTTGCAATGAGATTGCATACCTTCTATGAGATAGTTGGATCCCGATACCCGCTGCGAGTAAGAGTTACTCCTGAGACAGTTTTACACATTACAATTAGCCGATCAAGTAGGTGTCTAGAAAGGTGTTAAGGGGGTTACGCCCCTGGGAAAACGAGGTTTACTTTAATTAGGTTCATGCGAAAGCACGGGGAACCTCCCTCAAAGTACCGGCACTGGCCTGGCTGAAAGATTGGCGAACTTGTAGGGTGTAATTAATCCTGGCTAGTCTTTCCTTTTAGGGTTTGAAGGAAGATTTGACTAAAACAGTGGGAGACATCCTGATTGGATAAATTGATAACCAATCTAATCTTGTAAAAGCGCACGCTGAGTGTTTTCTTCTCTCTCTCCAGGTAGCGACCATGTCACGCCTTAATCAAGATAATAATACGAATGTATTGACCGAACCCGCTTGTTATACTGAGCCGAGGAACGTTGGTCCTGCTCCAACTTATAATTGTTATAAGACAGAGTAAGAAATAGGGGATTACCAGAATTCCCGTGTCTCCCAAACGAAGAAAGTGCATGTTGATGCATCTTCTTCGGGTGTGTTCATTACACAGAACTGTTTCTCAATATCCTTTACGTTCTGGGTATTTGATACCGGATCAGGATCTCACATATGTAATTTGTTACATGGGCTACAGATAGGTAGAGAACTGAGAACAGGTGATAAGTTTCATGAGATATAAACGGTGCAAGTGTTGCAGCCAAGTCTGTTGGAAGTTATCACCCTGTATTATCAGAATACATTGATTCTGAACGAATGTTATTAGATATCGAACATGAGATACACCATCATATCAGTCTCTTTATTAGTAAAGAAGGATATAATTTTGTATTGTTGGATAATGTTTTGAACATTTCCTATATCAAGAGTTGATCGGTTCATGCACGTTATCTAAAAGCATAGACGTTCTAAATCAAACTACAGTTCTTAGTATACAGAACACACACAAGAGGAAGAGTTCAGAAATGAACGAATCCTTCTTGAGACATTGTAGACTAGGTCATATCAATGTGACCCGACTAGCTGAAGTTACATATAGATGCATATTTAAATTTGTTTGAATTTACATCTTGTGAAACTTGCCGGTCATGTCACAAAGATAAGATGACCACAGCTCTGTTTGTTGAAAACAGAGAAAGTGTTCGAGAACTCTTGGGATTGATACATGATGATGTATGTAAGGTCCCCTGTCTACACATGTCAGGACTGGTTCTTTATACTTTATTAGATTCACTGATGATCTCTCAAGATTCAAACATATGTTCCTGTTGAAACACAAGTCCGAACCTTTTGAGATATTCACAGAATATAAGTTAGAAGTAGAGAACCAAAAACGGGTATAAGTATTATGTCCTTTGATGAGATCAGGGAGGAGAATACTTGAGCACGGAATTCCTGGACTATTCTAAAGGAGAATGGAATTCTCTCTCAGCATTACTCCTCCGTATACACCATAGCACGATGATATATCGGGGCGGAGCAATAACACCCTATGTGATATGGTGTGCTCTATGATGAGTACTACTGAGTTTCCTATTTCCTTTTGGGAGTTATGCACTTGAGAAGCTGCATACATATTGAATAGGGTTCAAATCAAATCAGTTGCCTACCACTTCATATGTGATATAGAAAGGGAAGAGCCCATATCTTAAGTTTGTTAAGATTTGGGGTTGTCTGGCCTATGTCTAAAAAGCAAAATCCGGACAAGCTCGAGGCAAAGTCAGTTCTGTGGAAGTTTGTTGGATATCCCAAGCATTCGCAAGGGAATATCTTCTACCAAACCGAGGAACAAAAGATGTTTTTTTTCTCAGCATGCCACCTTTGTGAAAGGGAATTTCTTGTGAAGAAATTATTGGTCATGAGGTAGAACTGGAAAGGTTCCAGCTATACAAACTGCAGCTGATGATTTGGTAAAAGCAAAGGATTCAATAGTTTCCAACGAACCTCAGCCTCTCCGCCGATCTAGTAGGATTCCTCACCCACTGAGAGATACTTCGGTTTTCTCTATGATAGTGGGAGCAAGGATTGCATCATGAGATGATGACCCAACTAGTTTCGGGCAGGCCATCAGGAGTGGGACTCCGTAAGAATGGCTGGATGCTTAGTGATCTGAGATGGAATCCTTATACACCAACAAAGTATGGACTTTGGTTGCTTTATCTGAAGGGTTAAATCCCCATCAGGAGCAAGTATATTTTGAGAAGATTACTTGGTGTATATGGAAAAGTTGAGACTTTCAAAGCTATGCTTAAGTCCATCCAGATCCTACTTGCCACGGCTACATACCATGACTAAATGATGATTTGGAAGAGAGCGTCTATAAATACACAGCCAGATGGCTTCGTAGACAGTGGGAGCAGCGGAAACGTGAGCAAGATGTTTTATGTGACAAATCAGGCATCGAAGAGTTGGAACGTCTGTTTTGATGTGGTAGTCAAAGAGTTTGACTTCATCAAAATGGTAGATGAATCTTGTATATACAAAAAAGGTAGTAGAGATTATGGCGGTGATTCTCGTAGAGTACGTGGATGACATACTCTTGATAGAGAAGGAGTTTCCTATGCTACGCTCGGTCAATCTCCGCTTATCATAAGGATTCTCCATATAGGATCAAGGTGATACCTCCTGAATCCTAGGTTTTATATTTATGAGATAGATCTAAATGGATGTTAGAATTCTCACTAGTTGTAGTGAGATGGTATCAATCGATCCTGGGGAGAATAACTGGAAAAGGTTCCAGGGTTATAAGGACGACTGAATGTCAGTCGCAGGCATTGTCTTTACCCTCAGTGGAGGGACGGTATGTTGGAAGAGTTCCAAGCTAGATACCGTGACTTATTAGACGATTAAAGGCAAGATACATCGTTACCAAAGATTCTACCAAAGAGGCAGTCTGGATATACATAAGTTCATGAGATGAACTTTGTTCCAACCATTGCGTGACAATGGAGTTATGGCTTTAGCCTAGGAACCCCCGTCCCATCAGAAATCCAGATATAATTCTTAGGCAGTATCACCTGATCATGGAGATGGTTGATCTCCAGGGAGATCGAGGTTAGGAGAGTAGACACAGAGGACAACAGCGCGGATCCACTCACAAAGGCCTTTTTCCCAGTAGAGACTTTTATGGGATAGTTGAGTATGAGATACTTCAACCACAGCTAATTGTTGGGTATGTGATACCACAACAGATGGCCCTGGTGCAGGTGGGAGATTGTTAGTTATATGTATGCCCTAGAGGCCATTACTGTACATACGATGTATATTGTAGTGGATGCTTGGACATATATAGGGAGGACATTCTTACTCGACATGATAGTATGCTATCTGGTTGCTCTTTATCTTAACATGTACTCTGATTGTCTCTATGTTACATGTTGATAAAGCCCTTAGGATATGTACTCGACTACTGGGACTATGATGAGATCATACTAGTGGGGCCACGGTAGTCGACGAGTACATCCTATAACTGTTCCTAGTCGAGGGTGTATCGAGACAGGGCATCGATGCACCAGAGTAGACTAGCGTATACGCATCTTGACCCATATGATGGGCGATGGATGATCCCATATCCATCGGTGTTTGACATCAAGGATGGTGTACGAGTGCTCAGTAGAGACTGGGTACACTGGACGGACTCGCCGGGAACTCCTAGATGGTATTATACCTCACGTCAGATGGCAGTTCTCTGGTGACACTGGTACAGGTTAGTCTGTAGACCCGAGATCGTCATAGAGACTTGTGTGATTTCCACTGTGCTTTGAGTTCCATCATACCACGTCCAAGAGGGCGTGCAAAAAGGTGACTTTTGGGTACAGTCCCGAATCACATGGAGGCAATAAGCGATAGGAGGGGATTCGTCTCTCCCGGTATAGGGAGTTGATGTTGCGCTGTGTTCGATTGGCTATAACTGGAAATCCCTGGCCAGGATTGCTGAGATTTACTGGTAAGTGTTATCAGTAGTTTATCGAACTGTTATAGACCTCATATCGACACGACTTATCAAGCTATTGGGGTCTGGCGTTTACCACCCCTAGACGAGATATGCGACATATCAAGCGAAGAGACTGGACTGTACGGGAGTGTTACTGATTGGATTCGCAGGAGAATGTACAGGCTTGCTTGTTGATCTTCTGATCGCTCAATACCTGGGTGGCTGTTACGTTTAGCTGACCGCTTGCAGCTTGTGGGTGTTTGATATGATCATCACCTACTGCCGGCATATTGACGATTCTTTAGAGTCCTACACAGAGGTTTCTTGACTCAGGCAAAACGGAATAGGAGCATATATATGATGTGCGGGGCCGAGAACAATACGTGTATGTGATACCGTATTAGATTCTCGCGACATGAGATATCGGCCGGGTATATGTGATATAGCCGGGTCATCGGATCAAGTCTTGATTCGATGAACTCATACAGATTATATTAGTCGGTTATTTGTGAAATATCCGGATTATCGGATCAAGTGTTGATTCGATAATTTAATGTATAATTATATATTTGATATATTAAATTATATTAACTGATATAAGCTCACTAAAAGATTCTTTTTCTCACTCGGATAATACATTGATATATATGCGATATATGTTAATTATATTGTTTTATTTTGCTACAATAAATATTGTATATGTGATATATAATATTGTAATATGTTAGGGTTATTAATGCAACATGTTTAGTAGAGATTAAACATGGTTAGGGTTTGATTTGGGTTAATCTTTTCTAGAATCTTCTAGAAGGTTTTGTTTTGTTTTGTGCAAAAATATTTGTTTTGATATTTTGCAAGATATTTGTTTAACCCAACCCAACCCTTTAACCTTAGTTAAATCTTTATAAGGGTTACATATACCACGGTTGCATTTCTAATCTCACACTTGAGTTTCATTATTCATTACAAAAGGATTAGATCTTCTTCTTCCTTCTTCTTCTTTCATGAAAATGTTTTCTAAATTTTTATGTTGTGATGAACATGAGTGAGATTAAGAAAACAAATGAGAGCTAAAATCGTACTTCATCATCCTAATCTATCCTAGCCATTTAGATTAGAGTGTTCACCTCATTTAGTGAGTGAGAGCTTGTGTTAAAGAAACTTCAAGGTAGATCATCTTAGTTATCGAAGATCGGAAGCAAGCTTGCATCTTTCTCTTCGTGGAGCCTCTCTAGAGTCCGGGAATATGATGATCGTAGCGAAGGGACCTCAATACGGAGCTTTAGAAGTGAAGGACCGGACTTCAAAGGTTGTAATCCCAAACTCTTAGATGTTAAAGTGTTTAACATACTTTGTTTCGCCTAATCTCTAGTTTAAAGTTCTTGGTTAGGGTTGTTCGGCACGTCTAAATTTTAAATCGGGCATGGTTGATGCCTTATAGACCCTTGCGAGAGTGCATAGTAACCCTACACATATATATACATATATACAAAATAATAAGTGCTTCTTTATGGGAGTACAACTCCCATTGCAGAGACCAAGTCTCTTTTGCCTCCCGAGCGCCCACGTACCTGACACGTGGGGCGCTAGCTCTCTTGCGCTCAGAGCGCTAGTGCTTTTGTGCTCAGAGTGCTAACGCCCGAGCGTCCACGTGCCTGGCACGTGGGGCGCTAGCGCTCTGACGCTCAAAGCGCTAGCACGTACCTGGCGCGTGGGGCGCTAGCGCCCTTGCGCTTAAAGCGCTGGCGTCCAAAGCGTTGGCGTTTTTTCCCACGCATCCTTTGGATGTCCTTTCTCTTTTTTATATATACGTATATATACATATACACACACATATACTCCACGACACTGTCCCTGTTAGAAAAAAAATTTCTAACGGGGCACTGCCCCGCACCCCGTAAGAGGGCTGCTAGCCCCTTTGACCCCCAGCCAGCTATCCGGATAGCGGGAACCCCGTAAAAACTCTGCGGGCCCCCGTTATATCAAAACCCCCTTTCAAAACACAACACACATACACTGCACATTGAGTTCACATGACCTGTTTGACCCATTAATCGGAGGTTCCCTAGCTTCAAAGGCGAGGGGTAATTAACGACAGCTTAGTCCGCGGTTGCCGGAGATTTGGATCCCTGCAATCAATAAACCCCAGTCTATCCTAGACAGGGAGAGTCTGTAATGCGCCTGACAAAGCGCACGCGCATTCCCATCTCAATGGGGTGACGAAAAACACCCTACAATTAGTAACATGAAACGGTATATTAAAAGAATTATAAAAAGTAGCATAACCCTCAGTCACGCAACCGACACAATATATGTAGAGTTCAAATAGAAAAATACATGAAACAACACAAGTCATCTGAACAGTCATATCTCATAAATTAATTAGATAATTAAGTAAAATGGTACTATACTCGAAGGGTGTAACCCATATGACATAAACATAAATTTCACAAGTAGCAATATTTTCTAACTAAGTTCACACATTATAAACTAAAAACTTTCAAAAAATAACACAACAAAACTATTAATTAATCTATAGCCTCCTATCAATTCATCGCCTATCATCATCGTCGATGAGAATGTTTTTATTTTCCTCATCTTCACTTTTTTATTGTACGAACTCCTCTTATTTTTTTACTTTCACTATCTTCTTTTCTTTTTCTTTGCAAGTGTTTTTGGAATGGCATTCAAAATTTTGAGGTCCTATCATAAATTGGTTTTAAAATATTAAGAATTTTAAAAATTTTAACAAAATTAACCGGTAAATATAATATCATTCTACCTCATTTATTCTTTTCATACCACTTGATTTTTCATCAACTTCAACGTAATCATGAACATCCATCCAAGAAGCGTCTTCCAGTAAACAAGAACCTTCTTTCTTCGTAATTCGTCATTGAATTCCTTATCTGATAAACAAAGATGCTATGCATCTCGTTTTGTTCTCTTTTCTTCTGTCTTATTTCTACAAGTCTTGTGTTTTGCGGCTTAAATTTGTTAGGATTTTAAAGATGAGATATTTTATATTTTAAAGATTTTTAAACCCGATCTTGAAGATCTAGGCCTGACCCAATAAGACATGGGGCCTTTAAATATTGTATCGTTCATATCGTATATCGTATCAAAACGCATCATACCGTACGATATGTATCGTATATTCTAAGATACGATAGATTTTCTAATACAGAAGGTCGATATGTATCAAAAACTTTTCATATCGTAAGATACGTATTGTATATCGTAAGATAATAACTATGGTACAAACAAACAAACAATATATATATATATATATATAAGAGCGATACATTGCAAATCGGTCCGCGTTTTTTAAAAACGGGAACTCTCAATTTACGACATATTTGAACGATCCGATCCGTTCAAGTTGATCACCCTACCCTCAAATATACGTGTATGAAAAATCAAAGGCTTTAAAGATGTTTAACATATGCATCGATGGGTGCAAAAATGAACGTCTTTCGATAATGCAACATAAATTTCATCTGATGGGTATGCTAGAGATTTTTAAATCCTTTGATTTTTCATACACGTATATTTGAGGGTAGGGTGATCAACTTGAACGGATCAAATCGTTCAAATATGTCGTAGACCAAGAGTTCCTGTTTTTTAAAAACGCGAACCGGTTTGCAATGGATCACTCCCATATACATAAAGTCGCATAATTTATAAGCTTGAAAATTATGTTTTTTCTCTAATTTTAACATAGGAAAAATTGGCCACCCATAGAGAATGCTAACAAGCATGACCTTTCACAATTACAAGATTATGGATCAGAAATGTAACAAACAAGTATTCTACCCACTTACTCCAACTCCTCAACAAGAGCTCCAGGAAGTCTAAGCTCTTCATTAAATGCAGGGATTATCAAAGATATATATTTCTCGGCAGGATCAAAGAAACTAGTAGGGCATGGAAAGCTGGGAAATTTTAGGGTCAGTAGAAGGGGTTTGTTAGATGTGTTTAACATAATATCATAATCTAGGAATAGAAGGTATCCAAGTGTAGATAATATATGCTTATATTCCACAGTGTCATTCACCATTTGTCTCTTAATTTCCCTATGCATAAGTTTATCTAGCACCCACTTCATAAAAAGTACCAAGTTCAATGAACAAGTAGTCTTTGGCTTGTGGCACAGAGTTTAATTGCACAAGGTTGAAGTTTAAGTCGACATTTTTTCGCTCTTCTGAGTTACCATACACAAATTGTTGCCTCAACATAAAATCTCTAGATCAGCCCATTCTTATAAGGAAAAGGATAAGATGATGACAATTATCTGAACATCCCCAGTTACCATACGCAAATTGTTGCCTCAACATAAAATCTCTAGATCAGCCCATTCTTATAAGGAAAAGGATAAGATGATGACAATTATCTGAACATCCCCATTAAAACAAGGTTCACACTAATTCGTGATTCAACACTGCATTGCATTTTTACGTTGTTTTGCTATTACCTTCTTCAAAGAGATGGGATCCTCAAAGAACGCATCAGCTGCAGCAGGTCTTTCAACCCTACAGCAAAATAAGCAATTAAAAATCCAAATATAAATAAAAATAAAAATTCAAAACTTTCGCATCCAAAAAGGGAGCGTGATTTCTAGATTCAAGTAAGAGATCATTACGAGTGCTTGCATCCGATCTTTCTCACGAATTCGAGGAACAAAGCAGATAATCCAAGCAGCAGGATCAATGCCTGCACAAAGTTTGAAACAAGGATCAGTGAATGGTGAGTGATTAATAGAATTAGGGTTAGGGTTTAGAGTGGGGAGATGAGACGAACGAGAGAAGAGGTGAGAAGAGAGAAAGGGATGAGAGAGAGCATCGCCTTTGTTTTTATTGGGTACTCAAAGCTTCTTTAAGCATAGTGTAAAGAGTCAACCCTCGCGGTCGCTTTGGATCTGCTGCAACATTGTCGTCTCAAGAAACCCACCCAGGCCATCCAATACTTCTGCATTAGCCAGAAAATCGGCCCTATATTTACTTAACGGAATATATGAGTGGCTCTAAACTCGAGCGACCGTGTCCATTTCCAGATATTCTCTAGCATTAGCAATGCAATGCTATAAGGATTGCCTTTGTGGTTAATCCATCTGATAACAACAAGAGAGTCACACTCAAGCCGGTCTTTGTTTTTTTGGGCACCATGACGAAGTTGTAAATATTTGTAATGGGTCCTATTAAAACTTGTACTATAAATTTATAAAAAGAATAAAAAGCCCGTCTAGCTCAGTTGGTAGAGCGCAAGGCTCTTAACCTTGTGGTCGTGGGTTCGAGCCCCACGGTGGGCGTTAATTTTAAAATTTTATTACTCTTCTCTCTTTAAATTTTCTTTTAATTATATTACTCTTTTGGGTAAATTATTAAAAAGCCCCCGGCCCATTCTAGCCTTGTTTGAAAACCCTCGGTATTTTCAAAATTGTTAATAGGAACTTCTGTTCAAAACCTCCGTGAGAAAACTTTTTATATTACTCCTCTCTTTCAATTTTCTTTTACTTATATTCCTCTTTTGGGTAAATTGTAAAAAATCCCCCGGCCATTCTCGACTTCTTTAAAAACCCTAGGTATTTTCTAAATGTTATTAAGGACATACTATTCAAAATCTTAATTTGTGAGAAAAACCCGGGCTTTATTTGGTTCAAGCCTGGTATTATAGTTTAAATGAAGTTATAAAATTAACCTTCTCCTTACCCACGGTGTGCGTTTATTTTTAAATTTTTTTATTACTCTTCTCTCTTTAAATTTTCTTTTAATTATATTACTCTTTTGGGTAAATTGTTAAAAAGCCTCTGGCCCATTCTAGACTTGTTTAAAAACTCTGGGTATTTTCAAAATGGTTAAAAGGAACTATTATTCAAAATCTTTGTGATAAAACTTTTTTTTTATATTACTCTTCTCTCTTTCAATTTTCTTTTACTTATATTACTCTTTTGGGTAAATTGTAAAAAAGCCCCCGGCCATTCTAGACTTGTTTAAAAACCCTCGGCATTTTAAAAATGGCTATCAAGAACCTACTATCCAAAATCTTAATTTGTAAGAAAAACCCTGGGCTTTATTTGGTTCAAGCCTGATATTAATGAAGTTACAAAATTAACCTTCTCCTCACTCGACAGATTTCTTCACGTTCCTTTTCTGGCTCTCTCTCGCCTCCTCCGTTCCCTCCTCCTCCATCGCTCGCTATCGCCGTCGACAACTCCTGCCACCGCCTCATCGCTGGCTTCTCTTCTTCCGCCTATGAACTCTGATCCATAACCCCCACTGCCAAATCCTCTCCTCTCGCTCCTCTCCTTCATCTATGAATCCGGCAAGATCCATCGTCGCGGTCGGCTCGATCGGCCGTGTGTCCAACCTCATCGATGTCGAGCCGGTGTTCCAATGGTCAGGATTAGTGGCGATCCCCGTTCTATGGCAGCGATTAGAGAGTACGAGAAGGAAGAAGAGGAAGATGACGAAGAAGAAGAGGAAGAGAAAGAGATGGGTTATGCGGGAAAGCCTGCACCGGCTTCATAGAATTTTTTATGCTTGAGTAAAGTTAGGATTTTGAGAGTGTTATTCCAATATTTTTTTAATCTCAATTTGGGGGAGTTTTAGGGTTTTGAGAAATGCGGTAATAGGAATAAAATTAGCACGAAAGTAGAGTGGTGAATCAAGGATGGAGGAGAGTAGTTATACTTCATTGATGATTTGTAAGTCTTGGCTTACAGTATTGAAGATTCAATAGGATGTGAAATATGCAATTCTTTTGATGGATCAATATCAAGTGTCTCTCTTATTCACATTTTAGTTATCATCATGTATTATAGATTGGGACTCTAATAAAAATGATCAAGGGAAGCATTTTTTTTATAGTCAAGTGTTTAGATGATGCACATAGGTGTAAATGCATTTCATAAAATTATAACCATAAGTAATTTTTACAACAAAATTATAACAAATATCGTAACGTTTTAATGTAAAAGGCCAACGAAACTTGACGGTGGATATATAAACATAAACTAAAATACCAAACAACCAGCAACCAACATGTAGCTATTTTAAACTTAATCAATAGGAGCAGTGCATGTCGCTCAATTGTGACGCTCATTGCCACGCTAACTGCAATTTATCTTCCATTTTTGAATATCCATATTGTTTATGTGTCTTGTAGGTGGCCTACCCGGTCGTTTTCTCATCAAAGGAGACTGAATCTCAATATTCTCTTTCGTCACTGTTGGCTTGTAAAATGCAGATATTGGATAAATTGTATTCGCGTAAGTAGCCATGAAATATTCAATCGTCAAGAAAGGGTCACAGTAGTTATAAATTGACTGTATCAAGAAATTGATAACGGCGCAAGCATGCCTTCAAGGAATCCTAATAACATCGCATTCTCAGCATGTACATGATTGAACTGACACATTGATCCAAACAGTTTTAATGTCGAACATCTCATAATGCTATGTATCGGCTTGATGAACAAAAAACTCTCTCGCAGCTTCCGGATTTTTGTTCGGAATTTCCTCCGATTTGGGACATAACACTCTATTCCACCCTTTAGTTTTTTCTCAATGACTATTAAAGTGATTTATCAAACATGCCCTTATATGGTTTACCATTTGAAGAATAGGAAAAGCACGGGCATCACGTATTCGGTTATTATATGATTCAGTAATATTTGATGTAACATGACCATATCTGCATTCAACAAACATATAAATAAATAAAGACCACATGATGACCATGACTGTCTAGATATTGCAAGCAACTGTCTAGATGTTACAGACAACATTAATAGATGTTACATGCAACTGTGGTAGATATTACAAGCAACTCAGTAGATGTTACATGCAACTGTTGTAGATGCTACATGCAACACAGTAGATGTTACAATCAAGTTATTAGATGTTACAGGCAACTTAATAGATATTACACGCAAGTCATTATATGTTACGACAACTTAGTACATGTTACAGGCAACCGTCTAGATGGTACATGCAACTCTCCAGATACATATTTATGTTAATCATGTTCATAACCAAATTAGATGTATTGAGGAACAAGAATTGAGATTGTACCTTATTCCAGAGAAATGACAATTAGCCCAATGTTGAGAAATGTAACGTTCAACCATGGTTGTAAGCAACTATCGATTCCTTCTTTAATAAGTTCATCTTCCTCAAGAACTCAACCATCGTGTACTGATAATACGCTATCTCTATCAGACGCGCACAAGTTTCGGCTTTCAAATTCTTCATACCAATCTTTTTGAGCCTATTTTTAAAATTCTGGTTCAAGTGAAGAATGCTGTAGGGTTCCTAGGCACACTAATGGGGGCTCACAAGGCATCAACCATGCCAAATACAAATTTTACAAGTGCCGAGAAACCCTAATACGGATCGTTGACTAGAGTTTAGGTAAAACATGCAACTAGTTAACAACTTAACTAAGGGAACGGAAATACAACCTTTGTAGATCCGGTCCTCCACCTCCATAGCTCCATGATGAAGTCTCCTTGCTGTCCAAATCGAATCCCGGGCTCTAGCGTCGGCTTCATTGGAGAAATGGGCGGGCTTGGTCGTCGGCTTCGATGCCGAAGATGATCTACGTCGAGGCAACACAAGATCAAGCTCCAACTTCACCAAGTCATGAAACTTGTGAAGAAAACACCCTATACTGCTTGGCAAGAGGTAAAGGATGAAGAAATAGGAAGTGGGTTCACTTTGAATTTGGATTTCTCACTTGGAATCAACACTTGATAAATTTCAAGAAAACTTTTCTTTCTTCATCAAGAAGAAGAAGAAGAAAAGAATGGAATATGAATTAATTCTAATTGAATAATTAAGTGATGGTTATCATAATATAACCATGGTAAAGTGTAGAGAATAAACTAAGGTTAGGTGAATGGTTAGGTTTAGTGGTAAAAACAAAATGGAAGGCTTTTCAAAGATGCTTTGAAGCTTCAAGAAGCTTTTAGCAAAGAACAAATAAATCCACCATTTTATTTTGCCAAAAATGATTAAATAAATAAACAAATAAATAAATAAAATCAAAACCCTAACCATTACACAACCATGGTTTAATCATACACTTAACCAAGTTAGCATGTATCATCAAACATGATACAATCTTGTGCACAAAAGTATATCACATATACAACTTGTGTAACTTCAAGTGAGAAAATCCATTTAAAGTGAACCAATACTAGTTAATGCAAAGTAATATATCAAATATATAATTATGCATTAAATCATTAAATCAACACTTGATTTAACGATCCGGTCATATCGCATATCACCGACTAATATTCAATGTAGCGGCTTATCAAATCAATCCTTGATTCGATAACTAGGTTATATCGCATACAACCAATCGATACATTCTTCGCGAGAATGGAATACGGTATCACATACACGCATTATTCTCGGTCCCGCACATATCTTATATGCGCTCCTATTTCGTTTCGCTTGAGCCAGGAAACCTCTGTGTAGGACTCTAAAGACTCGTCAATACGCCGGCAGCAGGTGATATCATATCAAGCACCCACAAGCCGCAAGCGGTCTGCTAAACGTAACGGCCACCCGGGTATTGAGCGATCAGAAGATCGACGAGCAAGCCCGCTCACACTCCTGTGAATCCAACCAGTAACACTTACCGTACAGTCCGGTCTCGTCGTCTGATATGTCGCATATCTCGCCTAGGGGTGGTAAACGTCAGACCCCAACAGCTCGATAAGTCGTGTCGATATGAGGTCTATAACAGTTCGAGAAACTACTGATAACACTTACCAGTAAATCTCAGCAACCCTGGCCAGGGATTTCCGGTTATAGCCAATCGAACACAACGCAACATCAACTCCCTATACCGGGAGAGACGAATCCCTCCTATCGCTCATTGCCTCCATGTGATTCGGGACTGTACCCAAAAACCACCATTTTGCATGCCCTCTTGGACGTGGTAAGGTGGAAATCAAAGCACAGTGGGAATCACACAAGACTCTATGACGATCTCGGGTCAACAGACTACTCTGTACCAGTGTCACCAGAGAACTGCCATCTGACGTAAGGTATAATACCATCTGGGAGTTCTCGGCTAGTCCGTCCAGTGTACCCAGTCTCCACTGAGCACCCGTATATCATCTCTGATGTCAAACACCAATGGATATGGGATCATCCATCGCCCATCTGTATGGGTCGAGAAGGTATACGCTAGTCTACTCTGGTATATCGATGCCCCGTCTCGATGTACCCACGACTAGGGACCTTGAAGGATGTACTTATGGACTACCCTGTCCCCATTAGTATTATCCGCATCATAGTCCAGGTAGTCAAGTACACATCCTAAGGGCTTTACCAACATGTAACAGAGAGACAATCAGTATACACGTTAAGGTAAAGAGCAACCAGATAGCATACTATTATGTCGAGCAAGAAAGTCCTCCCTATATATGTCCCAGCATCCACTACAATATACATCCAATATACAGGAATGGCTTCTAGGGCATACATATAACTAACAATCTCCCACTTGCACTAGGGCCATCTGATAGCAGTGGTTGCAGTATCTCATACTCAACCATCCCATAAAAGTCTCTCTCTGGGAATAGGGCTTCGTGAGTGGATCCGCCGTGTTATCCTCTGAGTCTACTCTCCTAACCTTGATCACCCTAGAGATCAACCATCTCCATGATCAGGTGATACTGCCTTAGAATATGTCTGGATCACTGATGGGACGGGTGTTCCTTGGCATAAGCCACAACTCCATTGTCACACAATGGGAGGAACGAAGTTCATCTCATGAACTATTATACACCCAGACTTCCTCTTTGGTAGCATCTTAAGTAGCGATGTATCGAGCCTTTATCGTCTAGTATGCCACGGTATCTAGCTTGGAACTCTTCCAACATACCGTCCCTTTACTGAGGGTATAGACAATGCCTGCGACTGATTTTCAGTCGTCCTTATCACCCTGGAACCCTTCCAGTGATTCTCCCCAGGATCGGTTGATACCATCTCACTATAACTAGTGAGAATCCTAACATCCAATTAGATCTATCTCATAGATCCAAAACCCAGGATTTATGAGGTATCACTTTGATCCTATATGGAGAATCATTGTGATAAGCGGAGATTGACCGAGCGTAGCATAGGAAACTCCTTCCCTATCAAGAGCATGTCATCCACGTACTCTACGAGGATCGTCACTATACTCCCTACTACCTTTTTGTCTATACAAGGTTCATCTACCATTTTGATGATGTCAAACTTTTTGACTAACACATCAAAATAGATGTTCCAACTCCGCGATACCTGCTTTATCCTATAAAGCATCTTGTACACGTTTCCGCTGCTCCCACTGTCTACGAAGCCCTCTGGCTGTGTACTTATAGACGTTCTCTTCTAAAAGAGTATTTAGAAAAGCAGTCATGACACCCAACCGCCAGATATCGTAGTCATGGTATGTAGCCGTGGCAAGTAGGATCTGGATGGACTTAAGCATAGCCACTTGAAAAGGTTTCATCATTATCCACGCCTGGTCGATGAAGAAAAGCTTTAACAAGTCTAGCTTTGAAAGTCTCAACTTTTCCACCTACACCAAGTAATCTTCTCAAGATATACTTGCTCCTGATGGGGATTTAACCCTTCAGATATAGCAACTAAAGTCCATACTTTGTTGGTGTACATGGATTCCATCTCAGATCACTAAGCATCCAGCCATTCTTACAGAGTCTTACTCCTGATGGCCAGCTCGAAACTAGTTGGGTCATCATCTCATGATGCAATCCTCGCTCCCACTGTCATAGAGAAACCGAAGTATCTCTCAGGCGGGTGAGGAACCTTACTAGATCGGCGGAGAGGCTGAGGTTCGTTGGTAACTATTGAATCCTTTGGTTCTTTCAAATCATCAGCTGCAGTTTGTATAGCTGGAACATTTCCAGTTCTACATAACAGATCTTGCCTCGAGCTTGTCCGGATTTTGCTTTTTAGACATAGGCTGGACAACCCCAAATCTTAACTAACTTAAGAGATGGGCTCTTCCCTTATCATATCAAATATGAAGTGGTAGGCAACTGATTTGATTTGAACCCTATTCAATAGGTATGCAGCTTCTCAAGTGCATAACTCCCAAAAAGGAAATAGGTAACTCAGTAGTACTCATCATAGAGCACACCTTATCATATAGGGTGTGATTGCTCCGCCCCGATATACCATCGTGCTATGGTGTATACGGAGGAGTAATGCTGAGAGAGAATCTCATTCTCCTTTAGAAAAGTCCAAGAATTTCGTGCTCAAGTATTCTCCTCCTTGATCTCATCATAGGACATAATACTTATACCCGTATTTTGGTTCTCTACTTCTAACTTATATTCTGTGAATATCTCAAAAGGTTCGGACTTGTGTTTCAACAGGAACATAGGTCTGAATCTCGAAAAATCATCAGAGAATGTAATGAAGTATAAAGAACCGGTCTTGGCAAGTGTAGACAAGGGACCTACATACATCAACATGTATCATCCCAAGAGTTCACTAACTCTTTCTCTATTTCCAGTAAACGGAGCTATGGTCATTTTATCTCTGTGACATGACTGGCAAGTTTCACAAGATGTAAATTCAAACTGATTTAAATATGCATCTAAAATGTAACTTCAGCCAGTCGAATCGTATTGATATGACCTAGTCTACAATGCCTCAAGAAGGAGTCGTTCATTTCTGAACTCTTCCTCTTGTGTGTGTTCCGTATACTAAAGAACTGTAGTTTGATTTAGAACATCAATGCTTTTAGATAACGTGCCTGAACCGATCAACTTTTGATATAGGAAATGTTCAAAACATTATCCAACTATACAAAATTTTATCATTTCTTTACTAATAAAGAGATTGATATGATTTTGTATATCAGGTTCGGTATCTAACAACATTCGTTCAGAATCAATGTATTTGGAATACAGGGTGACAGTGACCAACAGACTTGGCTGCAACACTTGCCCCGTTTTCTGCCTCATGAAACTTATCACCCGATCTCAGTTTTTCTACCTTTTTGCAGCCCTATGTAACAGATTACATATCTGGGATCCTGATCCGGTATCATACACCTAGGATGTGGAGGATACTGAGAAACAGTTCTTTGTAACGAACACACCCGAAGATGATGCATCAGCATGCACTCTCTTCGTTTGGGCGGCACGGGAATTCTGGTAATCCCCAATTTCCTACTCTGTCTTATAACAATTATAAGTTGGAGCGGGACCAACGTTCCCCAGCTCAGTATAACAAGCGGGTTCGGTCAATACATCCATATTATTATCTTGATTAAGGCGTGATATGGTTGCTACCTGGAGAGAGAAAGAAGAAAACACTCAGCGTGCGCTCTTGCAAGATCAGATTGGTTATTATTTTATCTAATCAGGATGGCTCCCACTGTTTTTTTTATCAAATCTTCCTTCAAACCCTAAAAGGAAAGACTAGCCGGGATTAATTACACACTACAAGTTCGCCAATCTTTCAGCCAGGCCAGTGTCGGTACTTTGAGGGAGGTTTCCCGTGCTTTCATACGGACCTAATTAATGTAAACCTCGTTTTCCCAAAGGCGTAACCCCGTTGACACCTTTCTAGACACCTACTTGATCGGCTAATTGTAATGTGTAAAACTCTCCCAGGAGTAACAATTACTCGCAGCGGGTATCGGGATCCAACTATCTCATAGAAGGTATGCAATCTCATTGCAAATTTCAACACTTGAAATTCCCGATAATATTTTGCCCCGAACAATCTATGACCTTGACAAGGTCAACAAACCATAGATCGCAAGTCAAGTTCAACCCGTCATTTCTTGATTGAATCAAACCCACCCGCACGACCCTTGACAAGGTCAACAAGGCCGCACGACTACCCTAACCCAATCTGCATCATATGCATAAGCAGATAAATACTGGTTAGCTACCGCACACTGCGCCTTGACAAGGTCAACAAACGCAGCACGAATACTAAACATGACTTATCTGAAATGACGGAGGGCTACGACAGGTTTTTTCTGAAAACCTATTGCGTAATGAACTTGATATCGTTGTAGAATCAAATGATTTTAAAATGGAGTGTTTTTGAGGCTTTTCTAGTTTTGCTAAAGGAGTCACTCCCGGTGAAGGGATCGTCGGTCCTTTCCTCGTCGAATGAGGTGTGGGATATATCATATATATCACTGTGCAAAGCAAAAACTCTTAAAAGCAATCAAAAGATAAACCGAGTGTGTAGCATCTGCCAGTTATTGCTAAAGGAGTCACTCCCGGTGAAGGGATCTCGGTCCTTTCCTCATTGAATAAGGTGCAGAATATATCACATATACCTCTGTGCAAAGCAAGAACCGTAGCTACCTTTTTATTTTGAAATTCGATTCTACAACATCTTTAGGTTTCTTTTACTTTCATTAATCACATTAATGAAGTCCCATCATTTAAGTACCTAAACATCACAGATAAATACGACGTACACTTATGCCATCCGCATTCGTCTCGATGTCCCCTCGTGCACCGTTAGGTTAGGTAACTAACGGCAGAGCGGGGCAGGGCTAGCGCGGGTGTAAAACATAAGTAATGCCTATATAATATATCATATATACTATATACTGTATCCATCACAGAATATATCACATGATCACATCACAGATATCGCAGCAGAAGAATCATATGAAATATTGGATATACTAGGACGTCCGTGTTTTAAATACGAGCCAGTATAAAACACGGATTCCACGGTCGTGATGAATAGCCAAACCCACACCCCTAGACCCCTACGAGAGCGGCAAGCAACCCTACCAATTCTAGAGTTAGGAGACCCGGACTCGACTCCTCGAGTTGGTCTCCTACTGGACTCCAGAACCCGGTTACTTGTGCTCCCCTTCTTGGGTCTATCCTAGTGCAGAAAAGTAAATAATATACAAATGGTGACATCATCCGCAACCTGGAAGTGCCCCAATAAAAGAATATTACATACAAGTTTTTACATGAATGAAAATGAAAAACACCCATCTCACATAAAAAACCCCGGCTATTCAAACACGACGATCCAATATAACATATCCAGCAACACATAACATCACATGTCATCAACGTAAGTAAATATGCGCATCCCAATTGTCGTTGACATATAGCAACGAAACCGGCGATATCACATATTACACTTACGGCCACAGAAAAGAAAGTGTAAAACTACAACAGTTGGAATCCGCAACCTTTTTAGACATCGCATGCCTAATCAAATGAACACCTTAGACATCGCATGCCTAACAATTATAAACCCCGCATTTTAGTCTCAGTATCGAAAACTCTTTTCAATATCAAGTCGGGCAATTCAACAAGATTCCCGACATCCTGATCGAATGCTCGTCGCAAACTTTAGTAGGCAGCTGCACCCCCGACGCCGTCGACGAAGTGCACCAAGGCGGAACACCGCTGCCGCGAGCACCCGAACGGATGCTTTAGGCGACGGGGTTCTCCTATAGTCACTTGGTCGGGGTTATGGGGCGAGGCTGTCTATTAAGTTTACCCGGCGAGTATCTGCGTACGCTATGTGATTGCGACGGACTTTTGATCTCATCAAAATTCCGTCGCAACCGATCAAGTGAGACTAAACCGCTAGATTTATAACATTCATTCAGTTATCTCATAACTACTTGTGAATTCCAAATGTTGTATCACATTCCAGATAAACAAAAAATGTTAAACTTTCCGATCGAACAGTCGAACACCCAAGTTTTCCCGATACAGCTCAACACATGAAATAAGTCTAAAAACATTCAGTTCATGCCTCAGTACCAACGGTCCAGCCGTAGAATGGTCAAGCCAACGCCTCACATGTGGCACGCCGTACTACCCCAAACCCTAAGGTTCAAAGGGCAGTTCAAGACGGTCACATAATCGAGTTAAGGTTTGTTGTTTCTAGAGGGACCATCGCGTTACTTGCACTACTTAGAACGTCGTTAAACTACGGAAAAATCCAACACTTAGAAATTTCTTGGCAGGGGAAAAATTGGGTATTTATATCCGGTCGAACTTTTAACATATTCTAAATATCCGGAAAACACATAGACAAAGTTTGAAATTTCCGATCGAATTATCGAAGCTCCAAAACACCCCAGAAAACTCAACTCTTGAGTGCAAATTAAAAATTCCCAGAAAACTCAGCACCTGAAAACTTGAATTACTGTGCAAAAATTGAAGGCAGATCCCATCATTTGGCCGCGGAACCGCCGCAGAAGCCATGCTTCTGCCGCGGTTCCGCCGCTCTTTAGACTCATCTTTAGGAAATTTTTGCACCGTAATTCTTATAATTCCTAGCTGAATTTTTTAAGAATTTTTAATCTGGAAAAAACCCAGTTTTTGAAAAAAGTCCAGAGAGCATTTTCGGGTTAGGGTTTTGGTTCGATCGGACTTCAAACTCCGTCTACGCTTCGCCTAAGGCTCTAGCTAGGCTCTGATACCACTGTAGGGTTCCTAGGCACACTAATGGGGTCTCACAAAGTATCAACCATGCCAAATACAAATTTTACAAGTGCCGAGAAACCCTAATACGGATCGTTGACTAGAGTTTAGGTGAAACATGCAACTAGTTAACAACTTAACTAAGGGAACGGAAATATAACCTTTGTAGATCCGGTCCTCCACCTCCATAGCTCCATGATTAAGTCTCCTTGCTTTCCAAATCGAATCCCGGGCTCTAGCGTCGGCTTCATCAGAGAAATGGGCGGGCTTGGTCGTCGGCTTCGATGCCGAAGATGATCTACGTCGAGGCAACACAAGATCAAGCTCCAACTTCACCAAGTCATGAAACTTGTGAAGAAAACACCCTATACTACTTGGCAAGAGGTAGAGGATGAAGAAATAGGAAGTGGGTTCACTTTGGATTTGGATTTCTCACTTGGAATCAACACTTGATAAATTTCAAGAAAGCTTTTCTTTCTTCATCAAGAAGAAGAAGAAGAAAAGAATGGAATATGAATTAATTCTAATTGAATAATCAAGTGATGGTTATCATAATGTAACCATGGTAAAGTGTAGAGAATAAACTAGGGTTAGGTGAATGGTTAGGTTTAGTGGTAAAAACAAAATGGAAGACTTTTCAAAGATACTTTGAAGCTTCAAGAAGCTTTTAGCAAAGAACAAATAAATCCACCATTTTATTTTGCCAAAAATGATTAAATAAATAAACAAATAAATAAATAAAATCAAAACCCTAACCATTACACAACCATGGTTTAATCATACACTTAACCAAGTTAGCATGTATCATCAAACATGATACAATCTTGTGCACAAAAGTATATCACATATACAACTTGTGTAACTTCAAGTGAGAAAATCCATTTAAAGTGAACCAATACTAGTTAATGCAAAGTAATATATCAAATATATAATTATGCATTAAATCATTAAATCAACACTTGATTTAACGATCCGGTCATATCGCATATCACCGACTAATATTCAATGTAGCGGCTTATCAAATCAATCCTTGATTCGATAACTAGGTTATATCGCATACAACCAATCGATACATTCTTCGCGAGAATGGAATACGGTATCACATACACGCATTATTCTCGGTCCCGCACATATCTCATATGCGCTCCTATTTCGTTTCGCTTGAGCCAGGAAACCTCTGTGTAGGACTCTAAAGACTCGTCAATACGCCGGCAGCAGGTGATGATCATATCAAGCACCCACAAGCCGCAAGCGGTCTGCTAAACGTAACGGCCACCCGGGTATTGAGCGATCAGAAGATCGACGAGCAAGCCCGCTCACACTCCTGTGAATCCAACCAGTAACACTTACCGTACAGTCCGGTCTCGTCGTCTGATATGTCGCATATCTCGTCTAGGGATGGTAAACGTCAGACCCCAACAGCTCGATAAGTCGTGTCGATATGAGGTCTATAACAGTTCGAGAAACTACTGATAACACTTACCAGTAAATCTCAGCAACCCTGACCAGGGATTTCCGGTTATAGCCAATCGAACACAGCGCAACATCAACTCCCTATACCGGGAGAGACGAATCCCCTCCTATCGCTCATTGCCTCCATGTTATTCGGGACTGTACCCAAAAACCACCGTTTTGCACGCCCTCTTGGACGTGGTAAGGTGGAAATCAAAGCACAGTAGGAATCATACAAGACTCTATGACGATCTCGGGTCAACAGACTACTCTGTACCAGTGTCACCAGAGAACTGCCATCTGACGTAAGGTATCATACCATCTGGGAGTTCTCGGCGAGTCCGTCCAGTGTACCCAGTCTCCACTGAGCACCCGTATATCATCTCTGATGTCAAACACCAATGGATATGGGATCATCCATCGCCCATCTGTATGGGTCGAGAAGGTATACGCTAGTCTACTCTGGTATATCGATGCCCCGTCTCGATATACCCACGACTAGGGACCTTAAAGGATGTACTTATGGACTACCCTGTCCCTACTAGTATGATCCGCATCATAGTCCAGGTAGTCAAGTACACATCCTAAGGGCTTTACCAACATGTAACAGAGAGACAATCAGTATACACGTTAAGGTAAAGAGCAACCAGATAGCATACTATCATGTCGAGCAAGAAAGTCCTCCCTATATATGTCCCAGCATCCACTACAATATACATCCAATGTACAGTAATGGCCTCTAGGGCATACATATAACTAACAAATTGAATACAATGCGGTGTGAAAGCACATCCTAACCGCTTCTTTGATTCATTTGTCGGAGTCGGATACAAACACAAGGGTACGCGGGGGTAGTAAACCCTAGGACCATCAAACAACACGGCTCTTAACTGATCTAAATACTATGTCCAATTTGTGATGTTCTGTTGATCGTAAATAGTGAAGTTAACGAAAACAAACCATTATTTCCGTCATAAGCAGTCTCCGCCGATGGAAGGCTTTTTGCCCCGTTCTTGATGAATGTTCCATCAAGAAATATGAGAGGCCGGCAACCATATAAAAATCCATCAATACAAGCACCATAACTAACAAAGAGATTAATGAATCTGTCACCCGCTGATTTGTCAATACTAATTTCGCTCCTGGAATTGATTTCCATGCACTTGCTTTGAACCACCTCAAAGAGTCATAAGAATGTCGATAATTGCCGAAAATGGTCTCTTGTGTCAATTCCTTTGCATGACACGCAATATCGTATGAAATCTTGACCCCGAACCTTTGATGGAAGTTCTTCTTACCTTCGATTGGCCGATAGCCCGGTGTGACCTCAAAACATCTAAAGCATGTCGGCTGCCAATTTCTTAGTAGCCCGAGGATGTCCGTCGTTTGAAAGTCCTTCGGTAGGTGTAGGTCGGATAGTATCTCTTTATAGTCCATAGAGAACTGATCAAATATGACAAATATGCAAACTTTAGCATGACTTAACAGTTAAAACAATCAATAATTTGAAAAAAAAATGATAATTACACTCTTAGATTATTAATGTATATGTTAACTCTACACTTCCGAGTATAAGGCGATACATGCAATCTTCATTGGCATCCTTTATCCCTTTAGGAACATTCCACTGTTACCATCGAGCCATCGTTCTTAACGTAGTCAAAATTGAATTGTTTCGCAATATCAAATTGGTAAAGAGCTTCCTAACTTTGTAAGAACCCTTGAATATTTGAGATGTATCTTGAATTGCATCATGCCTGATAAAGTTCCTAGCGTCCTTGCCGCTAACCCGCGGCCTTTACGGAATGAAAAACTTTAAATTTTGAAAACTTTGCATTAGCAACTACGACCTAAAATCTTAACCGAACATTAAACTAGTTAACAAGAAGAAGTTTTAATTACTCGGTTAAGTATTACAATCTTTGTAGTCATGTCCTTCGTCTTCAAATCCACTTAGCTCCTCGGAACTCCGGAATCGAGCTTGTAAGCCAGTCCTCCTTCACCGAAGATGATCCACCCGAGGAAAATGGTTTAAGGCTCTAGCTTCATTCCAAAAAAACAAGTGAAGCAATTAAAGACCTTAGGTCGCTAATCTAAGGTGCTTAGAGATGTAGTGATGTGTTCTACTATTTTTCTATCTCTTTTTTCCTATGATCTCAACACATGAGAGGGAAAAGCTTGAAGGAAGAAGAAGAAGCTCAAGTGAGTAGAGAGAATGAAAATGGTGAGAATGGATGCCAATCAATGAGAGAAAATAGCCAGCCATGGTTTTGTTAAAACATTTTCGCAATTAATAATAGCAACCATACTTGAATAGTGTAGACAAATGAAATAAACAAAAGAAATGGTCATTCCTCTCACCATCCTTTCTTTACACATCATCCCTCCACTTCATTTTCTAATTTCCATAAATGAAAAATCAATAGAATTGAGGTGTCCTCTTTCTAGAATGTATCTTTGTATAAATACAAAATACATTCTACCGTATATATATATACCCGTATCCATATAAAAATATGTATACCCAAGAGATAGGAAAAATACAATGAACATAATACTATAATATACATATCGAAATATATATATGTAAATTATTAAATCAATACTTGATTTAATAATCTGTCTTAATCCTAAGTCGGCTAGTATTATCAACCGTCCGATCAAAAATCCGTGTAGCTAGTACACTTATTTAATCGGAACTCTGCACGTATCAAAATACGGTCACTACATCATTTCTCCTGAATTGGGAAAATCCTCTAAACGGGACTGTAAAGACTCGACAGTATCCCGGCAGTGAGTTACTGGATAAATTCATAACTACAAGCACGTCGGCGGCACTAGCTGTACATAACAGCTATTCAGGTATATGTCGAAAAGGAAGGCCAACGAGCAAACTCATCCAAACCCCTAAAGAGTCCGTCTGTGACAATCTCTGTACAATCCAGTCTCTTCGTCTAAAAGTATCGCATACCGAGTCTAGGGATGGTTGTTGACATGGAAATATTAATCAAATAACAAGCATGCATTCAAATATTTATTTCAAGCTACAGTGAAGAGATCACCAAACATGGAATCAGAATTACAAGGGTTAATAAAACAATAAATAAAGTTCTCTGACTCCCTCTCTGCCTGCTCTACTATATCGTAACGGCGGTTCTCATAAAGAGTCGCTCCCCATCTATCAGTGTCACGCTCGTCGGCAAAGAAAGACATGACAGCCCGCCGAACCTGGATCTGACTCAGCATATGAATCGAGCGGTCTTTCAGAGGCTTTGTAATCAAGCACGCCTCATGAACGCAGTCGATCTTGTCTTCCGTTACGTCGAGCACCACTAGAGTCATCTCCGCCCGATGAGAGGGAATGCTGTCAAGAATGGCCAGGAAAATCATGCGAAGCCAAATAGAACCGGTTGGGGGAGGAGACCCTCTACAGATCATTAGCCCATGCATCACCGTGTCGCATTGATCATCCGTGAGAGCGGGATTCGCCAGACGACCAGCAAAACGAGAAATAATTTCCTCAATGGGCACCTTCCATGGCTGTCGAGGAGCATGTGGGCGATTGCAAGCCATAATTCTTTCTCTGTTAAAATAGTTCTTTCCCTTTGAAGGAGAAGATGATCACTGCTTAAAGAGAAGTATTTAAGTCCCAGCACAGAAACTGTTGTGCATGATAGAATTATTTCTAAGCTCTGACTAAAAGAAGGTGTTGGAAAAGGAAGGGTTAACCCTGTAAAGGAAGAGAAAGAAGGTGAACGGTTTCCTCATAAAATGAGGCGGCACTTCATGTGAATGAAACATGAGCGCCGGCGTGAAAGGCACGTGAGCACCGGCATATATAGCACGTGAGCGTCGACGCCCAATTTAAAACGGGTATGCCTGGGTAGAATTAAATTCTACATGAGAAATATTTCCCTAAAATCTGGAGATATTCTCTGTTAAATAGAGCCGTTGGATCAAAAATCCAATGGTGATTAAAAATCATCAAATAATAGAATTAAATTCTATTGGAAGATAGAATTAAATTCTATTAGGGAAAAATATCTCCCTGATCAAATCAAATAAGAACAATATTCTCTGTTAAATAGAAAGCCGTTGGATTAAAAATCCATTGGTACTCTTAAAAATCAGTAAAAAATAGAATTAAATTCTATATGGGAAAATATTTCTCTAATCTTTTCTATTTACTCTGTTGAATAGAGAATTCTTGGATTAAAAATCCAATGGTGGTTAAAAATCACTGTTTGAATCAAGAGATAGAATAAAATTCTATATATAAGAAAATATTTCTCTAATCTTATTAAAAACAAGAAAATATACTCTGTAAAAACAGAAATCACTGGATTAAATATCCAATGGTGGGTAAAATTCCCCGAATAATCTTTGAGACCAATTAAATCAATTAGTATCTCTCAAATGAGAGATTTTCTCAAACTGATCAACAGTTTACAATCCCTATATAAAGAACTTGAGACTTCAAGTCTTAAAGGAGAGAGACTCAGAGATAGAAAGAGAAAACCCCCATAAGCTCTTGCAAACAAAAAGATAGAAGGTATAACTGAGAATTTAATTCTCTCGCTGAAGAAAACCCCGTTCTCCTTTCAAATCCTAGGTAAAGAAAAAGAAAAGATTACAAATATCTCATTTGCCTAATACTTGTAAAATAGAAGGGTTTAACCCTTCGAAAAGAACTTAGTTCTTTCTCTGGATCTAAGGTCCACAAAACAAATTTTCCATAAGTTGAGAATTTAATTCTCATCAGGAAAATTTTGTTCTTCAAAACACAACATCTAGAGGAAAAACTAGGTCTGAGAAAAGGAAAAGAAGAAGAAAAAAGAAAAGACAGAAGTCACATTCCAGGAATTTAATTTCTCTAAAAACAGAGTTTAACCCTATAAAGAACTCAGTTCTTATAATAAAAAATATAAGAACTTAGTTCTCAAAAAACTTGATCCCAGATCTTCTAAACAGAGATTTTGATAATTATTAATGGCCAAAATGCCATTAACAGAATTTTAACTTCTTTTCAAAAGATAAACAGAAAGTAAATCTCTAAAAGGTTCAGCGCTTCACGTGTTTCACACATGAGCGTTGTTCCCTGATTAAAAATCAGGGTTTTCCTCAAAGAGGCATCACGTGTTCACACGTGACCAAGGGTCACGTGTTGACACGTGATCTATTTACAAGGTTAAAATCTAAGCAAACAGAATCATAAACAAGCGGCTGAAGGAGGACCCAACTGGGGGTCACGTGCTCACACGTGACCAATGGTCACGTGTCAACACGTGATAGTTAAAGCAGAAATAAAAAACGAACGGCTGAAGGAGGACCCAACTGGGGGTCACGTGCTCACACGTGACCAATGGTCACGTGTCAACACGTGATGGTTAAAACAGAAGCATGAATAAGCGGCTGAGGAAAGGACTTAATTGGGGTTCACGTGTTCACACGTGACCAAGGGTCACGTGCCAGCACGTGACAGGCTTTGAAAGCCTTACAGTTTAATAGAATTAAATTCTAAATTCCTCTAAATCTTTCCAAATGGAAAAGGGTTATGGGGAGCCGTTGGATTAAAAATCCAGGGGTGACTAAAAATCACCAATTTATGGAAAAATCTTAGACAAGGAAAGATTTCCCTAAATCTCACCGAAAATATAAAAACAGAATATCTCTAGATTGAAAATCCAACGGTGAATAAAATTCACTGAATGATCTAAAGGATCATATTAATCATGAAAACAAACAAAATATTTCAATGAAAGATTTATTAAACAGATTGATTCTTTTCCTTCTCCTATAAATAGGAGCCAAGAGGAGAAGAAAGGGAGGATTATTATTTTTTGGAGATATAGAGTTTTGGAATCTTGAAATTTCAGAGAGAAAAGAAAGGAGAATTTAATTCTCAACAAAAAAATCCCTAGGTGAGAAAAAGAAAGGGGATCAAATTTCAAACAGAGAATTTAATTCTCAAAAATCTAAGAGTTTAACTCTTTTGCAAAGAACTTAGTTCTTTCTCTAGTTGAAGATCTGCAGAAGCACATCTCCCCATAGGTTGAGAATTTAATTCTCATCGGGTTGAGATCCTGCCATGCAGATCCAAAACTTAGAGGGGGAATTGAGTTTAGAAAATTTAATTCTCTCAAAATAAAACTAGGGTTTAACCCTATATGAGAATTCAATTCTCCTAAAATTACAGGAATTTAATTCCTTCAAGATGGACAGAACTAGGGTTTAACCCTAATTGAGAATTTAATTCTCTCAAATTCACAGGAATTTAATTCCTCTCAAAATGAAATTAGGGTTTCACCCTATACAAGAATTTAATTCTTTTACATATATGGGAATTTAATTCCTCTAAAAGAAATTAGGGTATAACCCTACATAAGAATTTAATTCTTTCATAATAGGAATTTAATTCCCCCAAAATCATGATTAGGGTTTAACCCTACAGAGAATTTAATTCTCAAAATAAAATAAGGAGATTTAAAAGATCTCTGTGCATGAAGAGAATTAAGGTCACGTGTCCCCACGTGACCCCTGAAGAGATCCCCAGAAATGAGAAGCAGGAAGCTTTGAGGCAACGCCTCACGTGCTCCCACGTGACTTCCAAAATGCAGAAAGAAAAAGTAAAGGAAATGAAGGCTTTGGGCGCTCTCACGTGTTACCGCGTGACCCCTTGGCAAACGCTTTAACAGTCAGCGCATAAATCCCCATCACGTGTCAACACGTGATGCTCAAAATAAAAATATAAAAAGTGTTTAACACTTAATTGCAGAGCGAAGAAAAGGAATCTGGTCCCACCTTTGGGCGCCCTCACATGTCCACACGTAACCCCTTTTCTTTAGTGTTTAAAACTAATTCGAGAGCTTTATTCCCAGTGTTTAACACTGATTATCTTTTAGTATTTAACACTAATTTGAAAACCTTATTTCTAGTGTTTAACACTGTTATTTTCTAGTGTTTAACACTAATTTGGGATTCTATATTTCCAGTGTTTAACACTGATGGTCTTTTAGTGTTTAACACTAATTTGAGAGTTCTGTCTCCAGTGTTTAGCACTGTTGTTCTTTAGTGTTTAACACTACTTTTAGTTAAATTGGCTAATTTTCCAGAGGCAAAAGTCCATCCTCCAAATGAATCTCAAAATTGAGGAAATCAAAAATAAAAATATTACCAAAGCCCTCAAACTCTTATTTAGCATTGCTAAATAATGTGAGCTGAAACCAGACAAATGTCTAATGGTCCAACAAAGGGCCAACACTTCAAATTTAATTGGACTTAGCCCAAGTAGGCCATAAGTCCTCAATTCAGACTCAACTGAGATAATGTGCTCATAATATAATTAATTGATCTTAGTTCCAAATTGGACTACAGATTGTTAGTTGTATGTATGCCCTAGAGGCCAGTATTGTACAGATGATGTATATTATATTGGATGCTTGGACATATATAGAGATGACTTTCTTGCTCGATATGATAGTATGCTATCTGGTTACTCTTTATCTTAACATGTACACTAGTCTCTTTATACTGTCTTATAGTTACATGTTGGTAAAGCCCTTAGGATATATACTTGACTACCTGGACTATGATGCAGATCATACTAGTGGGGACATGGTAGTCTATAAGTACATCGTTCAAGGTCCCTAGTCGTGGGTGTATCGAGACGGGGCATCGATATACCAGAGTAGACTAGCGTATACGCTTCTCGACCCATGAGATGGGCGATGGATGATCCTATATCCATTGGTGTTTGACATCAGAGATGGTATACGGGTGCTCAGTGGAGACTGGGTACACTGGACGGACTCGCCAAGAACTCCCAGATGGTATTATACCTCACGTCAGATGGCAGTTCTCAGGTGACACTTGTACAGGTCAGTCTGTAGACCCGAGATCGTCATAGAGTCTTGTGTGATTCCCACTGTGCTTTGATCTCCACCTTACCACGTCCATGAGGGCGTGCAAAACGGTGGTCTTTGGGTACAGTCCCGAGTCACATGGAGGCAATGAGCGATAGGAGGGGTTTCGTCTCTCCCGGTATTGGGAGTTGATGTTGCGCTGTGCTCGATTGGCCGTAACAGGGAAGTCCCTGGCCAGGGCTGATCAGAGATTTGCTGGTAAGTGTTACCAGTAGTTTCTCGACCCGTTATGAGCCTCACATCGGCACGACTTATCGGGTTATTGGGGTCTGACGTTTACCACCCCTAGACTTGATATGCGACATATCAGACGAAGAGACCGGACTGTACGGTAAGTGTTACTGGTCGGATTCGCAGGAGTGTGAGCGGGCTAGCTCGTCGATCTTCTGATCGCTCAATACCCGGGTGGCCGTTACGTTTAGCAGACCGCTTGCGGCTTGTGGGTGCTTGATATGATCATCATCTGCTACCGGCGTATTGACGAGTCTTTAGAGTCCTACACAGAGGTTTCCTAGCTCAAGCGAAACGAAATAGGAGTGCATATGAGATATGTGCGGGACCGAGAATAATGCGTGTATGTGATACCGTATTTGATTCTCGCGATTAATGTTTCGATTGGTTGTATATGATATTACCTAGTTATCGAATCGAAGATCGATTCGATAAGTCGATACATTGAATACTAGTCGGTCATGTGCGACATAACCGGATCATTGAATCAAGTGTTGATTTAATGATTTAATGTATAATTATATATTTGATATATTACTTTGCATTAACTAGTATTGGTTCACTTTAAACGGATTTTTCTCACTTGATGCACATTGTATATGTGATATGCTTTTGTGCACATGATTGTATCATGTTTGATGATGCATGTTGACTAGACTATGTGTAAAAGAATTGAACCATGGTTATGAGAGTGGTTAGGGTTTATGATTTATTCACTTATTATTTAATCCATTCATTATTTATTAATTGGTTTTTTGAAAATAAAATGGTTTCATTTATCATGAAGAATGGTGAAGCTTCATGAAGCATTTGCTAATGATGCCATTTTGTCTTCATGCTTAAACCTAACCACTCCCACTAACCATGGTCAATTTTCTACACTTGACCATGGTTAGGATATGATAAATATCATTTTCTTTTCTATTTTGATTAAGTTTTTTATCATATTCTATCATCTTCTTCATCTTCTTCTTCAAAAGAAAAGCTTGCTACTTTAATGGCAACTTGAGTTCTAGTGAGAGAAATCCAAATGTAATGTGAGCCCACCTCCTATTTCTTCATCCTCTACCTCTTGCCAAGTGGTTTTGGGTGTTTTCTTCACAAGTTTCACTACTTGGTGAAGTCGGAGCTTGAACTAGTGCAACCTCGACGTAGATCGTCTTTGACACGAAGCCGACAACCTAGCTCGCCCGTTTCTCCGATGAAGCCGACGATTGGGTTCGGGATTCATGATTGTAACAACTCCAATTTTTGTATACCAAAATTTGATTTAAAATTGAAGTATACTTGGAGTATTAATGCTACTGATAACACTTTAAGTATCTATCTCTTTACAATAATTACAAGAAGGAGCTTGTAGATCATTGGTAATACCTTGCACTGCTGAACTAAGCCATCAGAGTTCGAATCCCATACCCTACATTATTTTTAATATTGATTTTTTAAAAAACCTTTAGAATACCAAGAGTTTACACGTGCATATCTCACAAAAACCCCACTACACCCAAAGATGTAACACTTGCAGAGGGTAGATGAACCGCCGGGGGAGATCCAGGTCACCGGACTCGGTCGGGAATCGGCCAACTCGGCCTTGACTCGGCCGACTCAGTGATCCGACCGAGTCACGGCCGAGTCACCCCCTTTTAGGCCGATTCTGGCAAGGGTCACAACATGAAAGTTGTGTCTTTTGGTATTCCCTACTCACCTGCAAAGTTTCAGCCCAATACCACTTCCAGAGCTCTTTAAAACCCCCAATTACTCCACTTTTAATACATTTTTATTACATTTTATCACATTTTTATTTTTTAACTTTTCATCTACCCTAACCCTAACCCTAGCCTAGCCCTATATAAAGGCCCCTACCCTCTACCTTTTCCCCTCACAACTCTAAGCATACTCTCTAAAACTCTTGAGAACTTGGTGCAAAGAGCGAGAAGCGAAGCGCTGCCGAAACCGACGACGGATTCCGGCGACCGGATCAAGACCGACGTGACGCTTCCGACGAATCGGCAACCACCACACCTTTTAGAACGCTTAGCTTGTCCAAACCCGTAAGTCCCAACCTTCTACCTCTCTTTTCTATATTTGCAAAATACGACTTTTTGAAACCCGACGGAAATCGGACAAACCGATTTCCGATTCGGTTTTTCTTAAAAATTCCACTTGTCACCTAATACATATTATCAACCCTCTTGCATGTTGACTATTAATCACCTTTAAGTCAAATTTAATTGTACTTTTCCACATGAAATGACAAGTTCTTTAGAAAACCGTATTTCTTGCATAAAAATACCATCAAGTTAAATTTTAATGTTCTATTTAGATACCCCACTCTTAATCATGTTTATTTTGATAACAAAACTTGTTTCATTCAATTTGGATGAAATTTCACACATGAAATGATAACGTTTATGAATACCGTATTCTTGCACCTTAATACCCTTAAGTTTAACATAGCTTATTTCACCTTGAAACTTCACCAAAATTTAATATAAGTCACGGGGTAATGACCTACCCTTACACACACTCATTATAGCCCTAATTGATAAATAACAAAAATACAGAATACGATATTATAGGACTTTTTCACTAAAATACCATAACCTTTATAACTTTTAGTTTAATCTTTAAATTGTAAATTCTTTTTAAATAAAACTTATACAAAATGAAAGCACGATTGGTCATGGACATCGATCGTTTATCTAAACTGTCTTGTGGGTCTAGGCAAGTGTGTCTAAGGCTAGTGGTTTTTAATTAGGCCCACGACTGTGGTTCCTTCCCACTTACCTGGCACTTACCTGGCTGCATTCGACGGTGAAGAGGCGATTTGAGGCTTCTAATGACTCATCGTTTAGACCATAGAATATAGGTTAGATGGTCTAGGAAACCCTAACAACTAAAATATGGAGAACTATATACTTTTACAAATAAATACCCTATATTTAGAAAACCTTTTCCCTAAATTAAAAGTATTTATAAAAACCTGAGCAAAGTGCCATTACAACCCATCTTTGGGGAACCTGTTAGGGATAGCACGGTTCATCATGCACCCGCAGGCTAGTAGTGCGAGATTCAGACCTCCGCAAGGAGCATTCGGTCTCGAAAGGTTTAAAATACGATATTTAAAGAAAGTGATATTTTTGTAAATAAAATATTCATTTAAAAATTATTTATGTGTTTAATTATATATAATTATCATTTAAACATTTATTTTGTTATAATATAAAATTTCCATTTTTTCCTAAAATTCAAAGATTAAAAGTTACATTAAAATAACACGAATTTCAAATAAACAATTAATACTTTTATTAGGATATATTCACTAGAATAACACAAATAAAATTCACATTCATTATAACAATAAAGACGATTATTAAATACTTGAGGTGTATTTGGAAAACTATACAAAAGTATTTTTACATAAAACCCCCTCAAGTTTCACAAATTACAATAAGGCCCCTAGCTAATATTGAACTTCAAATTATATTTCTTTTAGTCGGACTCGGGTTAGAGTCTGACTAATTCTGACTTGAATATATTTCAAGTCAATCTATATTTCAATTATATTCCAACACAACTTGAATACATGAATCCCAGAATCAGTTAACAATCTGTCTGACCGAACCGAACCATGGATATTCTTTTTACAAGTTTCCAGTATTCCATTTACATGACTCTACGGTTATAACCGTTTCCTGATATCATGGTTTCGGTAAGTCAATCAGTTAATCAAGTCAATCAAGCAATCATTACAAGTTTATAAGATAACAATACAAACATGACATCGCGGGGTTTAAAGGGGTAGATTGGTACGGAAGATGTTAAAAGTGGAATGAGGTGGTCAGATTAAGACACCTAACATGAATACTGTTGATGTTGTACCGTGGCATAACGGTTCCTTGTACTCTCCGTTTGCACTGATCTCTAGCATATAGAGATCCCCCTCGTATACACTGGCATTCTTCTGTACCAAGCTACAAACAACTGCGTTAAACAATATTCCATAATATTCTACAACATAATACTCTAGAAAATACTGTTACTCTGCCATTCTCACTCCACTTTTCTTTGGGACTTACCGAGCGACCTGTTCGCTGACGACATTCTATTTCTTTCTTCTTTGAATGTCGTCAGGTGCGTTGGACCAACTTGAGACCGAGCCAACAACTGAAGATTTGGAGCAGTTCCAAGAAGATCCAGAGCTCTAGACTTTGTACTTGTTCTTTCCAGTATTTCCTTTTATTATTATGCCACTGTTTAGGCATTGCTTTCTTTTTTTCATTCCAGTTGTATTTTCATTTCATGCATTGTATAAAGAATGTTATTAATAAAAGTTGCTGTTATCTCAATCTCATTTGTCTCTTGTGATTATTTTATATTGCTTAGTTACGCTTAGCGTATGTACTTCTGAGTACATACGTAGCGGGCCTCGTCACGACCACTTCGCCGTACATTGGGAAGCGGGGCGTGACAGGTTTTGTTGGTGGCCCATGCAGGTCAGAGCTGTATGAATCCCTATCATGCAGTTCTGGTCTGCGTGAACAACCTAAGCAATGTAACACAAGAAACAGCAACTAAAACATTCTTTACAATTCATGTTATTTGAATCTTACAAGTCTTTATTCCTTGAATCTTATCATTTCATGTATTTGAATCTGTCCTAATCCAAATTTTTCTTCAGGATTATGGATTCCCCAAACAATTCCCCGAACAACACCAGCACCAATGCCAACAATACCCCTTCAGCACTACCTCTCACTCCAGTTGTTCCCGCACCATCCACTGAGCAAACCATGCTTTTCGATGCGATCCGCAGTCTGCTAGAGGGACAGCAACAACTTCTGAGTCGTCCTGAGACAGATGCACCGGGAATCAAACAGTTCAGAGCGTTGCACCCGAAGCAATTCTCGGGAAAAGGGAGCCCTCTCGAAGCAGAAGAATGGGCGCAAAGTATTGAAGATGATCTGGCAGCAGCTCAAGTGCCAGATAATGCCTGGGTCCGTGTAGCGAAGCTACAGCTCACGGATAACGCTCGAAATTGGTGGAAGGCGGAAGAGACCCGTCTAGCCCAGCCGATTGAATGGAAAACATTTCGCGAGAAGTTCGACGCGAAATATTTCCCTGTGACCGCCAGGTTCGCTATGGAACAGCAATTTATTCACCTACAACAAGGATCTATGTGGGAGAAATCTGTAGATGAGTATGATGCTGAGTTTACTATGTTGAGCCGGTAAGATCTGTCACAGTAGTTCAATTTTTTAATATCACCTACTACACAGCTAACACAATCTTTAAACAGATTCGTGGCACACCTGATACCGACGGACGAGATCAGAGCCCGTCGTTTTCAGCAAGGTTTGGACACCGAAATCAAGGCTGCTCTAGCCACCGGGAAGTTTTTGACTCACGAGGAAGCCCTGGAAGCTGCCCGCAGTTACGAGGCAGTGATAAAAGAGAGGGGAAGACCTCACTCTGTAGGAGTCAAACGTCCTGCCAACCAGATGGCAGGTGGAGCCACGTCCAGACCACCCTTCGTGCCGAGGCGTCCCGGAGTACCAACTCATCACCCTAGCCCAGCCTTTTGCACCTACTGTAAGAGAAAGGGACATATGATGAAGGATTGCCGTCGAGCCAACCGCCTTTGTTTAATCTGCGGTTCAGCCACTCATGACATTGGATCTTGTCCTCAAAGGCAGAACTCAGTTGCTGCAAACCGGCCAGCAAACAACTATCAGCAGCGACCAGCTCTTCCAGCACCTGCTACCAGACTTGCACTACCTGCACCACCTAGAGGACCACAAGCTGCACCACCTCCTCGACAGTTCCATCAAGCACAAAGAAACGTTCAGAGGAATGCTCCTCAGGCCAGGAGGAATGTGCCGAAGCGCCAGGCTTTTATGATGTCTGTTGAAGAAGCTGAGGCCACTGGCCAAGTCATTACTGGTAAATTTCCTTCCTAAATTTGTCTTCTAGTTTTGGTTACCTACACACTTTCCCTATACCTAAAACCTATCCCATATACCTTAGGTACAATTCTAGTAGCTTCACTACCTGCACTTGCACTGTTTGATACTGGAGCATCCCACTGCTTTATGTCGCAACGGTTTGTCCGAACCCATGCGATTCCAGTCTCACCGCTCGTATCCTGCTGGAACGTCAGTTCCGGAAATGGTGTTCTAAAGGCAACTATGGGATACAGCATGTGTCCGGTCATCGTCTGCAGTCGAGAATTTTACGCTGACTTCAAAGTACTGGACATACCGAACTTTGATGTGGTTCTAGGAATGGACTGGCTTGGAACCTTTTATGCTACCATCGACTGTCGTCAAAGGAGGGTAGTATTTGAGATCCCAGATCATCCGATCTTTTACTTCAAGAGTGGAGACCGTACATTGGAGCCAAGCATTTATAAAGCAAAGCCAAAGGAAGCAATAGTTGCAGCAGCTCATGCAGAAGAAGAAGCAAGACCGGAGGTAGTTCGAGAGTTCGATGACGTATTCCCTGACGATATATCAGGTTTGCCTCCTGATCGAGCTCTTGAATTCAGTATTGACTTAGTACCAGGAGCACAACCAGTAATCAAAGCACCATATAGACTAAGTCCAGAAGGTTTGAAGGAAGTACGAACACAGTTGGACGAATTACTGGCGAAAGGATGGATTCGTCCCAGCACTTCAAGTTGGGGAGCACCTGTGCTACTGGTGAAGAAGAAGGAAGGTTCATATAGGATGTGCATCGACTATAGAGCCTTGAACGAAGTTACTATTAAGAACAAATACCCACTTCCGCGCATCGACGACTTATTCGATCAGCTAAGTGGATCTTGTGTCTTCTCTAAACTAGATCTTCGTTCAGGTTATCATCAAGTGAAGGTCAAGGAAGCTGATATTCACAAAACAGCTTTCAGAACTCGCTATGGACATTACGAATTTCTAGTAATGCCATTTGGAGTGACCAATGCACCAGCAATTTTCATGAATCTTATGAACCAAGTCTTCCGGGAGTATTTAGACAGGTTCGTTGTCATCTTCATCGACGACATCCTGGTATATTCTAAGAACCGGAAAGAGCATGCGGAGCACTTACGAATTGTCCTGGAAACTCTTCGACAACATAAGCTTTATGCCAAATACAGCAAGTGCGAGTTTTGGTTAAAACAAGTTGGTTTCCTTGGACATATCGTATCAGGAGAAGGGATTTCTGTGGATCCAGCAAAAGTTTCAGCAGTCAGCGAATGGCCTACACCAAAATCAGTGAAGGATATTCGGAGTTTCTTGGGTTTAGCTGGATATTACAGAAGATTCATTGAAGGCTTTTCGAAGATAGCAACACCCCTGACCAAGCTCACACGAAAAGATGAAGAATTTGTGTGGTCAGAAGCATGCGAGCAAGCTTTTGTAGAACTCAAGTCGAGGCTGACGTCTGCACCTATTCTTGTATTACCGGATCAATCTGGAGGATTCGAAGTACATTGCGATGCATCCGGTAAAGGATTAGGATGTGTTCTACATCAGCACGGTAAGGTTGTGGCTTATGCTTCAAGACAACTGAAGACTCATGAGCGCAATTACCCGACGCATGATCTAGAGTTGGCAGCCGTTATTTTTGCTCTTAAAATTTGGCGCCACTACTTACTTGGCGAACGAGTGAACATCTACACAGATCACAAAAGTCTGAAGTATGTGTTTACTCAGAAGGAGTTGAATATGCGGCAGAGAAGATGGTTAGAACTTATGGCGGACTTCGACATCAATTTGCAATATCATCCAGGAAAGGTGAACGTAGTACCTGATGCTCTTAGTCGCCAACCTTTAGCAATGAATCTCACCACCCAGTGGAAGTTTCAGCAAGACCTACATCAAATGGAGATCGAACTAGTCATGCCAGGTGATGTTTCAAATTTGATGAATCTACAAGTTCAATCAACTATTGTTAATCAGATCAAAGCAGCTCAAGCCAGCGATGCTAAGTTGCAAAAGATCAGAGAACAAGTGGAGAATGGACTCAGAACAGATTTCATCATCCATGAAGACGGATCTTTGAGATACGGCAGCAGATTGTGTGTACTAAAGGGTCCTGTTCGGGAAGAGTTAATGAGAGAAGCTCACAGCTCTCCCTATTCAGTACATCCTGGAGGTACCAAAATGTACAAGGATCTACGTCAGAATTATTGGTGGCATGGTATGAAGCGTGAAGTAGCCAGAAGCGTCGCAAAATGCTTGGTGTGTCAGCAAGTAAAGGCTGAACATCACAGGACCGCTGGATTACTTCAACCGTTACCAATTCCAGAATGGAAGTGGCAGCACATTACGATGGACTTTGTAACTGCCCTTCCTCGCAGCACAAAAGGTAACGATGCGATTTGGGTCATTGTGGATCGACTCACAAAGTCGGCTCACTTCATCCCATTTCGAGTTGGCCAATCAACTGAGACATTAGCAAAGAAGTACATGGAGGTAATAATCTAATTTAGATTTAAAAACTCTTCATAATGTACTATCTCTGATACCCATGAACTCATACAGGAAATTGTGAGACTGCATGGAGTACCAGTCTGCATTGTCTCCGATCGTGACACCAGGTTCCGATCACAATTTTGGCAAAGTCTGCAAGCTAGCTTGGGAACAAGTCTGAACTTCAGCACGGCTTATCATCCACAAACAGATGGTCAGTCGGAACGAACTATTCAGATCTTGGAGGATATGCTCAGAGCATGTATGCTCGACTTCAAGGGATCGTGGGAAGATCACTTGCATCTTGTGGAGTTCGCGTACAACAACAGCTACCAAGCAAGCATAGGAATGGTACCTTTTGCAGCATTATATGGAAGGAAGTGTCGATCGCCATTAAGTTGGGACGACATCGGAGATAGGGAACTCCTTGGACCAGAGATGATAGTAGCGACCGTTGATGTGGTTCGTACTATCAGAGAAAGAATGCGCATAGCCCAAGATAGACAGAAACATTGGGCTGATGCAAAGAGACGACACTTGGAGTTCCAGCCAGGAGACCATGTATTCTTGAAGATATCTCCGAACCGCGGAGTGATCAGATTTGGAAGACGGGGAAAGTTGAGTCCGAGATACATTGGACCGTTCGATATACTCGAACGAGTCGGTGAAGTGGCATACCGATTAGCGCTTCCACCCTCATTGGAAGGAGTGCATAACGTGTTCCACATATCCCAACTCAGAAGGTATGTGAGTGACCCCAGCCATGTACTTGATCATTCAGAGCTCACGATACAGCCCGATTTGTCTTGTGAGCAGCAACCTGTGGAGATCCTGGACAGCAAAGTGAAGACACTTCGGAACAAAGAAGTTAATTTGGTCCGGGTAATGTGGAGAAAAGACACTCCAGGAGAATCCACGTGGGAAAGGGAAGATGAGATGCGTGCAAAATATCCGCACCTTTTTGTAAATTAGTCCTTAAATAAAAGTTGTAAATTTCGAGGACGAAATTTTTTGTAAGGAGGGTAGATTGTAACAACTCCAATTTTTGTATACCAAAATTTGATTTAAAATTGAAGTATACTTGGAGTATTAATGCTACTGATAACACTTTAAGTATCTATCTCTTTACAATAATTACAAGAAGGAGCTTGTAGATCATTGGTAATACCTTGCACTGCTGAACTAAGCCATCAGAGTTCGAATCCCATACCCTACATTATTTTTAATATTGATTTTTTAAAAAACCTTTAGAATACCAAGAGTTTACACGTGCATATCTCACAAAAACCCCACTACACCCAAAGATGTAACACTTGCAGAGGGTAGATGAACCGCCGGGGGAGATCCAGGTCACCGGACTCGGTCGGGAATCGGCCAACTCGGCCTTGACTCGGCCGACTCAGTGATCCGACCGAGTCACGGCCGAGTCACCCCCTTTTAGGCCGATTCTGGCAAGGGTCACAACATGAAAGTTGTGTCTTTTGGTATTCCCTACTCACCTGCAAAGTTTCAGCCCAATACCACTTCCAGAGCTCTTTAAAACCCCCAATTACTCCACTTTTAATACATTTTTATTACATTTTATCACATTTTTATTTTTTAACTTTTCATCTACCCTAACCCTAACCCTAGCCTAGCCCTATATAAAGGCCCCTACCCTCTACCTTTTCCCCTCACAACTCTAAGCATACTCTCTAAAACTCTTGAGAACTTGGTGCAAAGAGCGAGAAGCGAAGCGCTGCCGAAACCGACGACGGATTCCGGCGACCGGATCAAGACCGACGTGACGCTTCCGACGAATCGGCAACCACCACACCTTTTAGAACGCTTAGCTTGTCCAAACCCGTAAGTCCCAACCTTCTACCTCTCTTTTCTATATTTGCAAAATACGACTTTTTGAAACCCGACGGAAATCGGACAAACCGATTTCCGATTCGGTTTTTCTTAAAAATTCCACTTGTCACCTAATACATATTATCAACCCTCTTGCATGTTGACTATTAATCACCTTTAAGTCAAATTTAATTGTACTTTTCCACATGAAATGACAAGTTCTTTAGAAAACCGTATTTCTTGCATAAAAATACCATCAAGTTAAATTTTAATGTTCTATTTAGATACCCCACTCCTAATCATGTTTATTTTGATAACAAAACTTGTTTCATTCAATTTGGATGAAATTTCACACATGAAATGATAACGTTTATGAATACCGTATTCTTGCACCTTAATACCCTTAAGTTTAACATAGCTTATTTCACCTTGAAACTTCACCAAAATTTAATATAAGTCACGGGGTAATGACCTACCCTTACACACACTCATTATAGCCCTAATTGATAAATAACAAAAATACAGAATACGATATTATAGGACTTTTTCACTAAAATACCATAACCTTTATAACTTTTAGTTTAATCTTTAAATTGTAAATTCTTTTTAAATAAAACTTATACAAAATGAAAGCACGATTGGTCATGGACATCGATCGTTTATCTAAACTGTCTTGTGGGTCTAGGCAAGTGTGTCTAAGGCTAGTGGTTTTTAATTAGGCCCACGACTGTGGTTCCTTCCCACTTACCTGGCACTTACCTGGCTGCATTCGACGGTGAAGAGGCGATTTGAGGCTTCTAATGACTCATCGTTTAGACCATAGAATATAGGTTAGATGGTCTAGGAAACCCTAACAACTAAAATATGGAGAACTATATACTTTTACAAATAAATACCCTATATTTAGAAAACCTTTTCCCTAAATTAAAAGTATTTATAAAAACCTGAGCAAAGTGCCATTACAACCCATCTTTGGGGAACCTGTTAGGGATAGCACGGTTCATCGTGCACCCGCAGGCTAGTAGTGCGAGATTCAGACCTCCGCAAGGAGCATTCGGTCTCGAAAGGTTTAAAATACGATATTTAAAGAAAGTGATATTTTTGTAAATAAAATATTCATTTAAAAATTATTTATGTGTTTAATTATATATAATTATCATTTAAACATTTATTTTGTTATAATATAAAATTTCCATTTTTTCCTAAAATTCAAAGATTAAAAGTTACATTAAAATAACACGAATTTCAAATAAACAATTAATACTTTTATTAGGATATATTCACTAGAATAACACAAATAAAATTCACATTCATTATAACAATAAAGACGATTATTAAATACTTGAGGTGTATTTGGAAAACTATACAAAAGTATTTTTACATAAAACCCCCTCAAGTTTCACAAATTACAATAAGGCCCCTAGCTAATATTGAACTTCAAATTATATTTCTTTTAGTCGGACTCGGGTTAGAGTCTGACTAATTCTGACTTGAATATATTTCAAGTCAATCTATATTTCAATTATATTCCAACACAACTTGAATACATGAATCCCAGAATCAGTTAACAATCTGTCTGACCGAACCGAACCATGGATATTCTTTTTACAAGTTTCCAGTATTCTATTTACATGACTCTACGGTTATAACCGTTTCCTGATATCATGGTTTCGGTAAGTCAATCAGTTAATCAAGTCAATCAAGCAATCATTACAAGTTTATAAGATAACAATACAAACATGACATCGCGGGGTTTAAAGGGGTAGATTGGTACGGAAGATGTTAAAAGTGGAATGAGGTGGTCAGATTAAGACACCTAACATGAATACTGTTGCTGTTGTACCGTGGCATAACGGTTCCTTGTACTCTCCGTTTGCACTGATCTCTAGCATATAGAGATCCCCCTCGTATACACTGGCATTCTTCTGTACCAAGCTACAAACAACTGCGTTAAACAATATTCCATAATATTCTACAACATAATACTCTAGAAAATACTGTTACTCTGCCATTCTCACTCCACTTTTCTTTGGGACTTACCGAGCGACCTGTTCGCTGACGACATTCTATTTCTTTCTTCTTTGAATGTCGTCAGGTGCGTTGGACCAACTTGAGACCGAGCCAACAAATGAAGATTTGGAGCAGTTCCAAGAAGATCCAGAGCTCTAGACTTTGTACTTGTTCTTTCCAGTATTTCCTTTTATTATTATGCCACTGTTTAGGCATTGCTTTCTTTTTTTCATTCCAGTTGTATTTTCATTTCATGCATTGTATAAAGAATGTTATTAATAAAAGTTGCTGTTATCTCAATCTCATTTGTCTCTTGTGATTATTTTATATTGCTTAGTTACGCTTAGCGTATGTACTTCTGAGTACATACGTAGCGGGCCTCGTCACGACCACTTCGCCGTACATTGGGAAGCGGGGCGTGACAATGATGGACAGCGAGAGGACACCCACGTGGAGCTAAGGAAGTGGAAATCCGGATCTACAAAGGTTGTAGTATCTAACTTTTAGTTAAGTAGTTAACTAGTTTACCGTTTCGCCTAAACATCTAGTCTAAGATCCGTAGTCTAGGGTTTCTCGGCACTATTTTTTTTAAAATTGGCATGTTCGATGCCTTGTGAGACCTAACTAGAGTGCCTAGGAACCTTTCACTGGTATCAGAGACTAGCTAGAGCCTTAGGCGAAGTCTAGACGGAATTTGAATTCCGAACGAACCCGAAACCCCAATACAAATTGCTCTCTGTACTTTTTCTGAAAACGTGGATTTTTCCAGATTAAAAATTGCCGAAAAATTCAGTAGGGAATTTAGTGAGTTACTATGAAGCACGTGCTGATAACTCTACAACAGAGGCGCGGAACCGCGGCCGCTACCATAGGCATAGCGGCGGTTCCGCGGCCACTGTGTTGATTTACAGCACGTGGCTTGCACAGTAATTCATGTCTTGTAGTGCTGAGTCTTCTGGAAATTTTTAGTATTCATTCAAGAGTTGAATTTTCTGGGGTTGTTTTGGGGATTCGGTATTTCGATCGGATTATCAAATTTCGTCTTTTGTGTATTTCCGGATAATTTCCAGAATATGTTAAAAAGTTCGACCGGATATAAATACCCAATTTTCCCCCTGTCGGGAAATTTCCAAGTGTTGGATTTTTCCGTAGTTTATCGACGTTCTAAGTAGTGCAAGTAATGCGATGGACCCTCTAGAAGACAACAAACCTTAACTCGATTATGTGACCGTCTTGAACTGCCCTTTGAACCTTCGGGTTTGGGACAGTACGGCGTGCCACATGTGAGGCGTTGGCTTGACCCTTCTACGGCTGGACCGTCGGTACTGAGGCACGAACTGAATGTTGTTAGACTTATTTCATGTGTTGAACTGTATCGGGAAAACTTGGGTATTCGACTGTTCGATCGGAAAGTTTAACATTTTCTGTTTATCTGGAATGTGATACAATAATTGGAATTCACAAACAGTTATGAGATAACTGGATGAATGTTATAAATCTAGCAGATTAGTCCCATACGATATTGAAAAGAGTTTTCGATAATGAGACTAAAATGCGGGGTTTGTAACTGTTAGGCATGTGATGTCTAAAGAGGTTGCGGATTCCAACTGTTGTAGTTTTACACTTTCTTTTCTGTGACCGTAAGTGTAATATGTGAATCGCCGGTTTCGTTGCTATACGTCAACGACAATTGGGGTATGCATACTTACTTACGTTGATGACATGTGATGTTATGTGTTGCTGGATATGTTATATTGGATCGTCGTGTTTGAATAGCCGGGGGTTTTTATGTGAGATGAGTGTTTTTCATTTTCATTCATGTAAAAACTTGTATGTAATATTCTTTTATTTGGGGCACTTCCAGGTAGCGGAAGTTGTCACCCTTTGTATATTATTTACTTTTCCGCATTAGGATAGACCCAAGGAGGGGAGCACAAGTAACCGGGTTCTGGGGTCCAGTGGGAGACCAACTCGAGGAGTCGAGTCCGGGTCTCCTAACCCTAGAATTGGCAGGGTTGCTTGCCGCTCTCGTAGGGGTCTAGGGGTGTGGGATTGGCTATTCATGACGACCGTGGAATCCGTGTTTTATACTGGCTCGTATTGAAAACACGGACGTCCTAGTATATCCAATATTTCATATGTTTATTCTGCTGCGATATCTGTGTTGTGACTCTGTGATGGATATAGTATATAGTATATATGATATATTATATAGACGTTACTTATGTTTTACACCCGCGCTAGCCCTGCCCTGCTCTGTCGTTAGTTATCTAACCTAACGGTGCACGAGGGGACATCGAGGCGAATGCGGATGGCATAAGTGTACGTCATATCTATCTGTGATGTTTAGGTACTTAAATGATGGGACTTCATTAATGTGATTAATGAAAGAAAGAAACCTAAGATGTTGTAGAATCAAATTTTAAAATAAAACAGGTAGCTACAGTTCTTGCTTTGCACAGAGGTATATGTGATATATCCTGCACCTTATTCGATGAGGAAAGGACCGAGATCCCTTCACCGGGAGTGACTCCTTTAGCAATAACTGGCAGATACTACACACTCGGTTTGTTTTTGATTGCTTCTATAGTTTCTGCTTTGCACAGCGATATATATGATATATCCCGCACCTCATTCGACGAGAAAAGGGCCGACGATTCCTTCACCGGGAGTGACCCCTTTAGCAAAACTAGAAAAGCCTCAAAATCACTCCATTTCAAAACTTCATTTGATTCTACAACGATATCAAGTTCATTACGCAATAGGTTTTCAGAAAAACCTGTCGTAGCCCTCCGTCATTTCAGATAAGAACTGTTTAGTATTCGTGCTGCGTTTGTTGGCCTTTGTCAAGGCGTAGTGTGCGGTAGCTAAATGGTGATTATCTGCTTATGCATATGATGCAGATTGTTTCAGGGTAGTCGTACGACCTTGTTGGCCTTTGTCAAGGGTCGTGCGGGTGGGTTTGATTAAATCAAGAAATGACGGGTTGAACTTGACTAGCATCCTGTGATTTGTTGGCCTTTGTCAAGGTCATAGGACACTAGGGGCAAAATATTATCGGGAATTTCAAGTGTTGAAATTTGCAATGAGATTGCATACCTTTTATGAGATAGTTGGATCCCGATACCCACTGCGAGTAAGAGTTACTCCTAGGAGAGTTTTACACATTACAATTAGCCGATCAAGTAGGTGTCTAGAAAGGTGTTAACGAGGTTACGCCTCTGGGAAAACGAGGTTTACAGTAATTAGGTTCGTGCGAAAGCACGGGGGACCTCCCTCAAAGTACCGACACTGGCCTGGCTGAAAGATTGACGAACTTGTAGTGTGTAATTAATCCCGGCTAGTCTTTCCTTTTAGGGTTTGAAGGAAGATTTGATAAAAAGCAGTGGGAGCCATCCTGATTAGATAAGATAATAACCAATCTGATCTTGCACGAGCTTACGCTAAAGTGTTTTCTTCTCTCTCTCTCCAGGTAGCGACCATTTCATGCCTTAATAAAGATAATAATATGGATGTATTGACCGAACCCGCATGTTATACTGTGCTGGGGAACGTTGGTTCCGTTCTTACCTATAAGAGTTATAGGACTGAACAGGATATAGGGGAATACCAGGATTCCCATGCCACCCGAATGAAGAAAGTACATGTTGATGCATTTTCTTCGGGTATGTTCGTTACAGAGAACTGTTTCTCCACTTGCTCCACGTCCTGGGTATTAGATACCGGGTCAGGATCCCATATATGTAATCAGTTACATGGGCTTAGAAAAGGTAGAGAACTTGGAGAAGGTGATAAAGACATTAGAGTTGGAAATGGTGCAATTGTTGCAGCTAAGACTGTTGGGGAATATCACCTTGTATTACCAACTGGTAATACATTGGTTCTGAACGAATGCTATTACATGCCGAACCTGATATGCAACATTATATCGGTTTCTTTATTAAGTAAAGAGGGATATAATTTTGTATTACAGGATAATGTTATGAACATTTTCCATAACCAAAAGTTGGTTGGATCAGGCACGTTGTGCAATGGTATTTATGTTCTAAATCAATCAACAGTTCTGAACATAACAAATATACACAAGAGGAAGAGTTCTGAACTGAACGAATCCTTCTTGTGGCATTGTAGACTGGGTCACATCAATGCGACACGACTAGCTAAGTTGCATAAAGATGGATATTGAAATCCGTTTGAATTTTCATCCTATGACACTTGCCAGTCATGTCTCAAAAGCAAGATGACCAAAACTCCGTTTACAGGACACGGAGAAAGAGTTACCGAACTCTTGGGACTGATACATAGTGATGTATGCGGTCCCATGTCTACACATGCCAGGGATGGTTCTTCATACTTCATTACATTCACTGACGATCTCTCTAGGTTCGGGTATGTGTTCCTGATGAAACACAAATCAGAAGCTTTTGAGAAATTTAGGGAATATAAACAAGAAGTTGAGAACCAAACCGGAAAAAGTATTAAAATCCTACGATCTGATCGAGGAGGGGAATACTTGAGCAATGAATTCCTGGACTTCCTAAAAGAGAATAGGATTCTCTCTCAGCTGACTCCTCCATATACACCACAGCACAACGGTGTATCTGAACGGAGAAATCGCACCCTATTAGATATGGTGCGCTCTATGATGAGTACAGCTGAGTTACCTATTTCCTTCTGGGGTTATGCGCTGGAGACAGCAGCATACCTATTGAATCAAGTTCCATCTAAATCTGTACCTACCACACCATATGAGATATGGAGTGGGAAGAGACCATGTCTTAAACGAGTTAAGATATGGGGTTGCCCGGCCTATGTCAAAAGGCAAAATCCGGACAAACTCGAGGCACGGTCAGTTCTATGTAAGTTTGTGGGATATCCCAAACATTCACATGGATATCTTTTCTACCATACAGAGGAACAAAAAGTGTTTGTTTCTCGACATGCCACCTTTTTAGAAAAGGAATTTCTTGCAAAAGAAATTAGTGGGGATATGGTAGAACTGAAAGAAATTCCGGCTACACAAACTCAAACTGAAGATTTAGTGGAACCAGAGGATTCAGTAGTACCCGACGAACCCCAGCCTCTCCGCCGATCTAGTAGGGTCCTCGCCAACCTGAGAGATACTACGGTTTTCTCATGGACGGTGGGAGCGAGGATTGCATCATGGAGGATGATGACCCAACTAGCTTCGAGCAGGCCATCACGAGTGGGGACTCAGTGAAATGGCTGGATGCTATGCGGTCCGAGATGGAATCCATGTACACCAACAAAGTATGGACTTTGGAAGTTGCTCCCGAAGGGGTAAAACCCATTGGGAGCAAATGGATCTTCAAGAAAAAAACTTGGTGTAGATGGGAAAGTGGAGACTTTCAAAGCTAGACTTGTAGCAAAGGGTTTTCGTCAAAGACCAGGTGTGGACTATGACGAGACCTTTTCTCCAGTGGCTATGCTTAAATCCATCCGAATCATGCTTGCCATCGCTGCATATCATGACTACGAAATCTGGCAAATGGATGTTAAGACCGCCTTTCTAAATGGTGATTTAGAAGAGTGCGTGTACATGACTCAGCCAGAGGGCTTCGTAGACAGTGGGAGCAGCGGAAAGGTGTGCAAGCTGCTTAAATCCATTTATGGATTAAAGCAAGCATCGCGGAGTTGGAACATCTGCTTTGACGTCGTTGTCAAAGAGTTTGATTTCGTCAAAAATCCAGATGAACCTTGTATCTACAAGAAGGTGGCAGAGAGTAAGGTTGTCTTCCTCGTATTGTACGTGGACGACATACTCTTGATAGGAAATGATATTCCTATGCTGCAGTCGGTCAAGCTCTTCTTATCACAAAGATTCTCAATGAAAGATCTTGGTGATGCCTCCTGCATATTGGGAATCAGGATCTATAGAGATAGATCCAAACGGATATTGGGATTGTCCCAATCCAGGTACATTGACACCATACTAAAGAGGTTTAGTATGGAAGAATCCAAGCGTGGGAACTTACCCACGATCTCTGGACTCACTCACTCCAAAGAGATGTCTCCCAAGACTGATTTGGAGAGAGCTCGCATGCAAGGGATACCCTATGCTTCGACAGTAGGCTCTATCATGTATGCGATGCTATGTACCAGACCCGATGTTGCATACTCACTAAGTGTAGTGAGTCGGTATCAAGCAGATCCTGGAGAGAGTCACTGGACAGCTGTGAAGAACATTCTTAAGTACTTGCGAAGGACTAGAGATATGTTCTTGGTGTATGGTAACGGAGAACTCCAAGTGGAGTCCTTTACCGATTCGAGCTTTCAGAGTGATAAGGACGACTCTAAGTCGCAGTCGGGCTTTGTCTTTACCCTTTACGGAGGGGCGGTTAGCTGGAAGAGTTCCAAGCAGGAAACCGTGGCAGACTCGACGATGGAGGCTGAATACATCGCTACCAACGATGCTGCTAAAGAAGCTGTCTAGATCAAGAAGTTCATTTCTGAACTTAGTGTGGTTCCATCCATTGAGCATCCAATATCTTTGTATTGCGATAACAATGGAGCAGTGGCTTTGGCCAAGGAACCCAGGTCCCATCAGCGATCCAGGCATATTCTGAGGCGGTATCACCTGATCCGGGAGATAGTTGATCGCCGGGAGATCGAGGTCAGGAGGGTTGATACGAAGAACAACACGGCGGATCCACTCACGAAGGCCATTCCCCAGATACAGTTTGAGAGACTCTTCGGGATGCTCGGTATGCGATACTACAGCAGCTGGCCCTAGTGTAAGTGGGAGATTGTTAGTTGTATGTATGCCCTAGAGGCCAGTATTGTACAGATGATGTATATTATATTGGATGCTTGGACATATATAGAGATGACTTTCTTGCTCGATATGATAGTATGCTATCTGGTTACTCTTTATCTTAACATGTACACTAGTCTCTTTATACTGTCTTATAGTTACATGTTGGTAAAGCCCTTAGGATATGTACTTGACTACCTGGACTATGATGCAGATCATACTAGTGGGGACATGGTAGTCCATAAGTACATCCTTCAAGGTCCCTAGTCGTGGGTGTATCGAGATGGGGTATTGATATACCAGAGTAGACTAGCGTATACGCTTCTCGACCCATGAGATGGGCGATGTATGATCCCATATCCATTGGTGTTTGACATCAGAGATGGTATACGGGTGCTCAGTGGAGACTGGGTACACTGGACGGACTCGCCAAGAACTCCCAGATGGTATTATACCTCACGTCAGATGGCAGTTCTCAGGTGACACTTGTACAGGTTAGTCTGTAGACCCGAGATCGTCATAGAGTCTTGTGTGATTCCCACTGTGCTTTGATCTCCACCTTACCACGTCCATGAGGGCATGCAAAACGGTGGTCTTTAGGTACAGTCCCGAGTCACATGGAGGCAATGAGCGATAGGAGGGGTTTCGTCTCTCCCGGTATTGGGAGTTGATGTTGCGCTGTGCTCGATTGGCCGTAACAGGGAAGTCCCTGGCCAGGGCTGATCAGAGATTTGCTGGTAAGTGTTACCAGTAGTTTCTCGACCCATTATGAGCCTCACATCGGCACGACTTATCGGGTTATTGGGGTCTGACGTTTACCACCCCTAGACTTGATATGCGACATATCAGACGAAGAGACCGGACTGTACGGTAAGTGTTACTGGTCGGATTCGCAGGAGTGTGAGCGGGCTAGCTCGTCGATCTTCTGATCGCTCAATACCCGGGTGGCCATTACGTTTAGCAGACCGCTTGCGGCTTGTGGGTGCTTGATATGATCATCATCTGCTACCGGCGTATTGACGAGTCTTTAGAGTCCTACACAGAGGTTTCCTAGCTCAAGCGAAACGAAATAGGAGTGCATATGAGATATGTGCGGGACCGAGAATAATGCGTGTATGTGATACCGTATTTGATTCTCGCGATTAATGTTTCGATTGGTTGTATATGATATAACCTAGTTATCGAATCGAAGATCGATTCGATAAGTCGATACATTGAATACTAGTCGGTCATGTGCGACATGACCGGATCATTGAATCAAGTGTTGATTTAATGATTTAATGTATAATTATATATTTGATATATTACTTTGCATTAACTAGTATTGGTTCACTTTAAACGGATTTTTCTCACTTGATGCACATTGTATATGTGATATGCTTTTGTGCACATGATTGTATCATGTTTGATGATGCATGTTGACTAGACTATGTGTAAAAGAATTGAACCATGGTTATGAGAGTGGTTAGGGTTTATGATTTATTCACTTATTATTTAATCCATTCATTATTTATTAATTGGTTTTTTGAAAATAAAATGGTTTCATTTATCATGAAGAATGGTGAAGCTTCATGAAGCATTTGCTAATGATGCCATTTTGTCTTCATGCTTAAACCTAACCACTCCTACTAACCATGGTCAATTCTCTACACTTGACCATGGTTAGGATATGATAAATATCATTTTCTTTTCTATTTTGATTAAGTTTTTTTATCATATTCTATCATCTTCTTCATCTTCTTCTTCAAAAGAAAAGCTTGCTACTTTAATGGCAACTTGAGTTCTAGTGAGAGAAATCCAAATGTAATGTGAACCCACCTCCTATTTCTTCATCCTCTACCTCTTGCCAAGTGGTTTTGGGTGTTTTCTTCACAAGTTTCACTACTTGGTGAAGTCGGAGCTTGAACTAGTGCAACCTCGACGTAGATCGTCTTTGACACGAAGCCGACAACCTAGCTCGCCCGTTTCTCCGATGAAGCCGACGATTGGGTTCGGGATTCATGATGGACAGCGAGAGGACACCCACGTGGAGCTAAGGAAGTGGAAATCCGGATCTACAAAGGTTGTATCATCTAACTTTTAGTTAAGTAGTTAACTAGTTTACCGTTTCGCCTAAACATCTAGTTTAAGATCCGTAGTCTAGGGTTTCTCGGCACTATTTTTTTTTAAAATTGGCATGTTCGATGCCTTGTGAGACCTAACTAGAGTGCCTAGGAACCTTTCACAGATCACTTAATCCACTCTGGTTCAAGGGTACATCTCTTCACTCCTTTGATATTTATCGTTGTAATTCCTCAACGTTTTCAAAGAGGTGACGGGTCCCGGCGACCACACATTTCCATGGACTGTGGGGTCCTTAAACCCATGGACTATGATGTCCTTAACCTCGACCGTGACGTCTTAAAACTAACATTGGACTGTGGAGTCCTTAAACCCACGGACTATGATGTCCTTAACCTCGACCGTGATGTCTTTAAACTAACATCGGACTGTGGAGTCCTTAAATCCACGGACTATGATGTCTTTAATCTCGACCGTGACGTCTTAAAACTAATATTGGACTGTGGAGTCCTTAAACCCACGAACTATGATGTCCTTAACCTCGACCGCGATATCTTAAAACTAACAATGGACCGAGATGTCCTTAAACTAACAATGGACCGTAATGTCCTTAAATTAATTATCGACCGCAATGTCACTAAACTAAACAATAGAGCCCAATTGCTCTCTTGTTGGTTCTAAACGATCCCGTTAAGTTGATCTTAGTCTAAAATTAGACTAACGTATCCTTAACAAACGTTTAAGTTGATCTTAGTCTCAAATGAGGCTAACGTATCCTTAAACCCAAACCCCCCAAACCCAAATCTAAGAAAGATACGGATTTGGACTAGTCCACGCCCTACGGGCGACAACATAACTTAGTCTCCGTATACAATCCACGGGCAACTAAACACAAAACAAACACCCACGACACGAAGTGACCATCTGGAGAAGGAGAAAGTTGTTACCGTGATGCGGTAGCGTAATTAACTACAGGGGCTTGCGCTTGCAGGGAAGAGCGTCCCCACAATCAAAACCCCCTCAAACAAGGGGGAATCTGACGAAGTCTGCTACATCGGCCGCATCCGTCTGAACCTTCGATACACGGTGCCATAAATCAACTTGGCATCTTCGGAGAGGTGGACGGATAGCACCAATTAGCATCTACCCCAAATTTCAGGCAAGACGGACCTGTGCGGTCGCGTCTTTGTGTTCGGAGGGGAACAAGCGTGCAAAAGAGAAAATTTAGCGCCTCACGTGATAGCGCGTGAACGTTAGAAAGCAAAATAGATTAGTGATTAGCACTATTGCAGCGCCTCACGTAAAACGCATGTGAATGCCCAAACTCAGCGTCTCACGTGAAACATACATGAGCGTTCAAAAAGAAAACTCAGCGCTTCATGTGTTTCACACGTGAGCGTCCATGAATAAAAATCTGTCGCCTCACATGTTCCACATGTGAGCGTTGTAAAAAAGAAAGAAAGTGCTTAGCACTCTATAGTCAAAATGACTAAATGCTTAGCACTGATAGGGCAATGCCCGATTTTGAGCTCCTCACATGATACGTACGTGAACGCCAGAGAAGTAATTGGATATCATATCCATAGTTAAAAGACTAAGTGCTTAGCACTTCTGATGAGGGAAAAAGCCCAAGACTCAGTCCAAATTGGCCAAGTCTCTGAAATTTCCTCACAACTGAGCCCATTGCTAAGTTGATCTTAGTCTCATACAAGACTGACGTATCCTTAATTAAAATAAATTGAGTCCAAATGCTCACATATATATTTAAGTTGATCTTAATCTCAAACCAGATTAACGGTCCTTAAATAAAATAAAATATTTTTTGAACTGACGGAACATACAACCTAGGTTCAAAACCCAAATTCATACACACACACGGATTTAGACTAATCCGTGTCCTACGAGCGACGACATAAACTAGTCTCCATATACAATCCACGGGCAACCATAATAAACAAAATACAACATGACACGAAGTGACCTACTGGAGCAGAAGAAAGTGGTTATCACAACACGATAATGTAATTAACTGCAGAGGTTTGCGCCTGCAGGGAAGAGCATCCCTACAATCAAAAACCCCTCACAAACGAGGGGGAATCTGATAAAATTTGCTACATCGGTCGCATCTATCCAAACCTCTGATATACGGTGCCATAAATCAACTTGTTATTTTCGGAGAGGTGGGCGGATATGTCCAAATAGCATCTTCTCCCAAATTTAGGATAGACGCCCTCCGCGTCTCGGTCCAGTTTTCGGCGGTAAACAAATTCTGGTACGCCCGGTGGAATCTCTTTCTCTTTCAATCCACACTTCGTATGTCGTGTTTCACGAATAAAATCGCGGTTCGCTATGGTTGCCCCTGGATTAGAGATACTAAAACTTGGTATTTCGCTTCTACGCTAGAATCGATGGCTTCTCGCTGCACTTCTTACAACAACTTCCTCACCATCCCAGCTGGAGGGGTAGCTTACGGGTCTAACGCGACCTCCATCTTCTCAATGCCAGTGGGGCAAGTTACTTAAGCCACTACTGGGTTGTTCTTTTGGACCATGCTCCCGTCTGTGAGCTTTGGCGCCTCGACGCCATAAGAAGAAACTTCCAGAAGGTCGGTCTTTGATCGGCTGGCGACCGTGGTGGCTCTTATCAGCAAGTCGTCCAAATCTGACGTCTCGGTCTTCCACAGGAAGAAGAAGAACTCAAAAGGGCCCGTAAATAAACTCATGATACCAGAGGGAGCTACCCCAAAATGGCCAGCTCTCCCTACTCATGCTACAAGTGAAACCGGCAAAAGTTCTTCCCTTCTAAGACGGTTGGTCTTCGAAAGATTGGCCAACTCTGCTCCAAATCCAACAAGGACGTCGGTCTTCAACAGACTGACGCTGAGCAAAGCTCCCTAGTAATGCCAGGGGCATGATAAAGGTAGCTCTGATACAGAGGCAGTTCTTACTGCAAGGCATGCTCGACATTGCCACTGGCACAGAGTGAGAGAAGTTAGGGGCAGCTCCTCCTCTGGGCTCACCCCACCAGCTCCTATGGTGGAGGTCGACGCTGCTGTTTCGACTGGGAGCAGTTTTGACCCGCTTAGGAGGGTGCGCAAGAACTCTCTGACGGCGGTACTGAAGAAATCACCCCCGCCGGTAGTAGCCCTAGCATAGAAGCAGCCGGAGCAGCCTTGCCAACGGCTTTCCTTGCAGATACATAGTGTCTGGCGAAAAGTCCAAGACTCCGTGCTTGACGAAAGCTACTCTCGTCGACCCAAGAAACCTAAGGCCATTTGTTGACATAAAAAATTAATCAAATAACAAGCATACATTCAAATATTTATTTCAAGCTACAGGGAAGAGATTACCAAACATAAGATCAGAATTACAAGGGTTAACAAAACAATTAACTAAGTTCTCTGACTCCCTCTTTGCCTGCTCTACCATACCGTAACGGCGGTTCTTACGAAAAGTCGCTCCCCATCTATCAGTGCCACGCTCGTCGACAAAAGAAGACATGACAGCCCGTCGAGCCCGGCTCTGACTCAACATATAAATCGAGCGGTCCTTCAGAGGCTTTGTAATCAAGCACGCCTCATGAACACAGTCAATCTTGTTCTCCGCTGCGTCGAGTATCGCTAGAGTATTCTCCGCCGGATGAAGAGGAATGTTATCAAGGATGGCCAGGAAAATCATGCGAAGCTAAATAAAACCGGCGGAGAGAGAAGACCCTCTACGAACTATAAGCTCTTGCATCACCGTGTTGCATTGATCATCCGTGAGAGCGGGATTCGCTAGACGAGCAGTAAAACGAGGAATAATCTCCTTAATTGGCACCTCCCATGGCTGTCGAGGAGCATGTGGACGATTGCAAGCCATGATTCTTTCTCTGTTAAAATAGTTCTTTCCCTTTGAAGGAGAAGATGAGCACTGCTTCAGATTATAAAGAGAAGTATTTAAATCTCAGCACAGAAAATGTTGTCCATGGTGGAACTATTTCCAAGCTCTGACTAAAAAAAGATGTTGGAAAAGAAAAGGGTTGACTCAATAAAATAAGAGAAAGAAGGTGAAACGATTCTCTCATAAAATGAGGTGGCGCCTCACATGAAAGGAACGTGAGCTCCGGCGTGAAAAGCACGTGAACGCCAGCGTGTATAGCACGTGAGCGTCAGCGCCCAATTTAAAACGGGTCTGCCTAAATAGAATTAAATTCTGCATGGGAAATATTTTCCTAAAATCTGAATATATTCTATATTAAACAGAGCCGTTGGATCAAAATTCCAATGGTGATTAAAAATCATCAAATGATAGAATTAAATTCTATTGGAATGATAGAATTAAATTCTATTAGGGAAAAATATCTCCCTGATCAAATCAAATAAGAACAATATTCTCTGTTAAATAGAGAGCCAATGGATTAAAAATCCATTGGTGCTATTAAAAATCAGTAAAAATAGAATTAAATTCTATATGGGAAAATATTTCCCTAATCTTTCTAAACAAGAAAGATTTACTATGTTGAACAAAGAACTCTTGGATTAAAATCCAATGGTGATTAAAAATCACCGTTTGAATCAAGAGATAGAATAAAATTCTATATATGGGAAAATATTTCCCTAATCTTATTAAAAACAAGAAAATATATTCTGTAAAAATAGAAATCACTGAATCAAAGATCCAACAGTGGGTAAAATTCCCCGAATAATCTTTGAGACCAATTAAATCAATTGGTATCTCTCAAATGAGAAATTTTCTCAAACTGATCAACAGTTTACAATCCCTATATAAAGGACTTGAGACTTTAAGTCTCGAGGGATAGAGACTCAGAGATAGAAAGAGAAACCCCCCATGAATTTCTGCAAACAAAAAGATAGAAGCTATAACTGAGAATTTAATTCTCTCACTGAAGAAAGCCCCGTTCTCCTTTCAAACCCTAGGTAAAGAAAATGAAGAGATTAAAATATCTTATTTGCCTAGTACATGTAAAATACAAGGGTTTAACCCTTCGAAAAGAACTTAGTTCTTTTTCTGGATCTGAGATTTACAAGACAAATCTCTCATAAGTTGAGAATTTAATTCTCATTGGCAAGATTTTTTTCTTCAGAACTCAACTTCTAGAGGAAAAACTAAGTCTGAGTAAAGAAAAAGAAGAAGAAGAAAGAAAAGACGGAAGTCACATTCCAGGAATTTAATTCTTCTGAAAACAGGGTTTAACCCTATAAAGAACTTAGTTCTTATAATAAAAAATATAAGAACTTAGTTCTCAAAAACATGATCCCAGAACTTCAAAATAGAGATTTTGTTGATCATGAATGGCCAAAACGCCATTAACAGAAATTTAACTTCTTTTCAAAAGATAAACAGAGAGTAAATTTCTAAAGGGCTCAGTGCCTCACGTGTTTCACACATGAGCGCCCAAAAGAGAAAATTTAACGCCTCACGTGATAGCACATGAGCGCTAGAAAGCAAAACAGATTAGTGCTTAGCAGTATTGCAGCGCCTCACGTGAAATGCCGAGCGTCCAAAACTCAGCGCCTCACATGAAACACACGTGAGCGTTTAAAAGAAAACCCAGCGTCTCATGTGCTTCACATGTGAGCGCCTATGAATAAAGATCTGGCGCCTCACATGTTCCACACTGAGCGCTGTAAAAAAGAAAGAAAGTGCTTAGCACTCTATAGTCAAAATGACTAAGTGCTTAGCACTAATAGGGCAATGCCCTATTCTGAGTGCTACACGTGATACGCACGTGAACGCCAGAGAAGTAGTTGGATATCATATCCATAATCAAAAGTCCATGTGCTTAGCACTTCTGATGAGGAAAAAAGCGTAAGACTCGGCGCAAATTGGCTAAGTCTCTTAAATTTCCTCACAACCGAGCTCATTGCTAAGTTGATCTTAGTCTCATAAAAGACTAACGTATCCTTAGTTAAAATAAATTGAGCCCAAATGCTCATATATATATATATATTTAAGTTAATCTTAATCTCAAACCAGATTAACGGTCCTTAAATAAAACAAAATATTTTTTGAACTGATGGAACATACAACTTAGGTTCAAAACCCAAATTCACACACACATATACACACACACACATACGGATTTAGACTAATCTGCGCCCTACGGACGGCGACATAAACTAGTCTCCGTATACAATCCACGGGCAACCATGATAAAAAAAATATAATATGACACGAAGTGACCTACTGGAGCAGGAGAAAGTAGTTATCGCAATGCGATAACACAATTAACTGCAGTGGTTTCACCTGTAGGGAAGAGCGTGCTCGCAATCAAAAATCCCTTACAAACGAGAGGGAATCTGATAAAATCTGCTACATCGCTCGCATCTATCCAAACCTCCGATATACGGTGCCATAAATCAACTTGGTATCTTCAGAGAGGTGGATGGATATGTTCAAATAGTATCTGCCCCCAAATTCAGGCTAGACGCCCTCCGCGTCTCGGTCCAGTTTTCGGCGGTAAACAGTAGTAAACTTCAGACCCCAATAACCCGATAATTAGTGCCGATGTGGTTCAGGACCAATCCGAGAAATTACTGATCTAATTATCAGTAAATCTCATCTGCATTGGCTAAGGTCTTATGTTGCCGGCCAATCGAACACAATGCGATATCGACTCCTTATACCGGGAGAGACGAATTCCTAACAATCGCTCACTGCCCCCATATGGCTCGGGATTGTATCGAACTAAAACCTGTTTGCACGACTTAGTAGAGCAATGGTAAGGTAGTATTCTAAGTATAGTGGGAACTCACACGAGACAACTGACGATCCCAAGTCTAAAGACTAACATGTACTCATGTCACCTGAGAACTGCTATCTGACGATAGGTATAATACCATCTAGAAGTTCTCGGTGAGTCCGTCCAGTGTACTCACCCTCAGTGAGCATCTGTATACGATCTTATGTGCCACACACCAATGGCTGTGGGACCAACCATCGCCCCTCGTCGAGGTCTAGAAATGTATACACCAGTCTATTCCGGAATATCGATTCCTGGTCTCGATACTCCCATGACCAGGGAATTTTAAGGATATGCTTATGGACTATCCAGCCCCCACATGTATGATCATCATCATAATACTGGCAGTCAAGCAATAATCCTACAGGCTTTATCAACATGTATTAGCGATACGTAATAACACGTAAAACATATACACATGTTAAGATAAATACAAACCAAATAACATACTATCATATCGAGCAAGATTGTCCTGTGCATATATATGTCCAAGAATCCACTATATATATACACACACACACACACAATAATGGCCTCTAGGGTATACATATCCAATAGTCTCCCACTTGCACTAAAGCCAGTTATTGGCGTATCGAGTATCTAACATCTGCTCTAGGACCAGTTGTTGGCGTATCGCATACCCAACATCTTAAATAGTCGTTCGAACTATACTTGAGGGAGGGCCTTTGTGAATGGATTCTCCATGTTTTCTTTTGTGTCCACTCTCCAAATCTCGATCTCCCTGCGATCTATAATATCCCTGATAAGGTTATACCGCCTCAAGATGTGTCTGCATTTCTGATGGGACCGTGGTTTCTTCGCTAAAGCCATATCCTTATTGTTATCACAATACAAAGGTATTGGATTAACAATGGACGGAATTACCTCAAGTTCAGTAATGAACTTCTTCATCCAGACCATTTCTTTTGCGGTATCGTTGGCAACAATATATTCAGTCTCCATCGTCGAGTCTGATACGGTGTCATGTTTGGAGCTCTTCCAGAAAACCACCCTTCCGTTGAGGATAAACACATAACCCGAGACAGACCTGTTGTCATCTTTGTCACTTTGAAAGTTTGAGTCGGTAAATGACTCCATCTGGAGGTCTCCGTTACCGTACACCAAGAACATCTTCTTAGTCCTTCTCAGGTACTTGAGAATGTTCTTTATGGCTGTCCAATGTTTCTCTCGTAGGTTTGATTGATATCTGCTTACCATGCTAATTAAGTGCGTAAGCTATATTTTGTTCCGTACATAATATCGTTTACATTATAGACCCGACCGCCGAAGCATAGGGTATAATACTCATGCGAGCCCTCTCCTCATCAGTCTTGGGAGATATCTCTTTGGAGAGGGTGATTCCGTACAAAGCGGGTATATTACCGTAGTTGGAATCTTCCATACTAAAACTCTTTAGTATGGTGTCTATATATCTGGACTGTGATAGTCTCAATAAGCTCTTAGATCTATCTCTGTAGATCTTAATCCTCAGAATGTAGGAAGCATCACCCATGTCTTTCATGGAAAACTTTTGTGAAAAGAATAGCTTGACCGATTGTAGCATAGAAATATTATTTCCTATCAGGAGAATGTCATTGACGTATAAGACGAGGAATACGACAGCTCCTCCTACAATTTTCTTATAAATACATGGCCCATCCTCGTTCTTAATTAAGTCAAATTTCTTGAATGTCTCATCAAAACAGATGTTCCAATTTCACGATACTTGCTTTAATTCATAAATGAATTTAAACAACTTGCACACCTTCCCGCTGCTCCTATTGTCTATGAATCTCTCCGGTTGATCCATATAAACGCACTCTTCTAAAGTTCAATTTAGAAAAGTCCTTTTAATGTCCATCTGCAAGATATCATAGTCATGGGAGGCAGAATTTGCAAATAGGATCCGAATGGATTTCAGCATAGCCACTGGAGAAAATGTTTCATCATAGTCCATACCTGGTCTCTAACGAAAACCTTTTGCAAAAAGTCTAACTTTATAGGTTTCCACCTGTTCATCTATACCAATTTTCTTTTTGAAGATCCACTTGTATCCAACGGGTTTTACCTCTGGAGGAGCAATATCCAAAGTCCAAACTTTTTTGGTGTACATGAACTCCATTTCAGATCGTATAGCATCCAGCCATTTCTCAAGTCCCTAAAGGTAATGGCATGCTCGAAACTAGTAGGATCATTTTCTTTCAAGATGCAATTCTCTCGATCCCTGTTTATGAAAAAACCGTAGTATCTCTTGGGCGGACGAGAAATCCTACTAGATCCGTGGAGTAGCTGAGGTACGTCCGGGACTATCGAATCCTACGGTTCTACCAAATCTTCAGTAGTAGTTTGTGTTTCTGAAATTTCTTCCAGTTTTATTGTGCTCTCACTAATTTCTTTTGCAAGAAATTCCTTTTTTAAAATGATGGTGTGGCGAGCAACAAACACCTTCTGTTTCTCAGTGTGGTAGAACTGATGTCCAGGTGAATGCTTTAGATATCCCACAAACTTACATAGAACTGACCGTGCATGAAGTTTGTCCAGATTTTGCGTTTTTACATAGGCCGGACATCACCATATCTTAAAACGTTTAAGATAGGGTCTCTTATCATTCCACATTTCAAATATTGTCTTAGGCACGGATTTGGATGGAACATCATTTAATAGATATGCCGCTGTTTCATACGCATATCCCTAAAATGATAGAGGCAACTTAGCATTACTCATTATGGAGCGAACCATATCCAATAGGATACTGTTTACCGTCGAAAGACAAGGAAGATAAATGTCTTGCCTGAATTTGGTTGTAGATGCTATTTGGATTTATCCGTCCACCTCTCCGAAGACGCCAAGTTGATTTATGGCACTGTGTATCGGATGTATGGACGGATGCGGCCGTTGTAGCAGACTTCATCAGATTCTCCCTCATTTGCGAGGGGTTTTTGATTGTGGGGACGCTCTTCCCTGCAGGCGCAAACCTCTGCAGTTAATTACGTTACCGCGTAGCGATAACCACTTTCTCCTGTTCCAGAAGGTCACTTCGTGTTGTGTATGTTTGTTTTATTTTTAGCTGTCCGTGGATTGTATACGGAGACTAATTTATGTTGTCGCTCGTAGGACGTGGATTAGTCCAAATCCATATATTCTTAGATTTGGGTTTGGTTTGATTTAAGGATCGTTAATCTTGTTTGAGATTATGATCAACTTAAATGTTTATTAAGGATACGTTAGTCCGATATTGGATTAAGATCTACTTAACGGTGGTTCAGGATCATTTTTGATCCAACGAAAAAGTATTTGGGCTCTATCGTCTTAGTTTAGGGACGTTGTGGTTCATATCTAGTTTAAGGATGTTGCGGTCCAAGGAGTTGTTGGTTGTCGGGACCCGCCACCTCTTCGAAAACGATGAAGAATTACAATGACATATATCAGACGTGTGGGGAGATATACCCTGAAATCAATGAATATTCGTCAGAAGCTCAGTAGTCTTGTTTGGGACTAAGACCACTCTGGAAAATAAAGAGCCCATGTGCTCAGTTAATTGGGAGTTTGGCTAAACTTGGGCTCAGCCTAGTCATTTCATTTTTGAATAAAGTGTTAAATACTTGCTTGGGCTTGGTCACCTTTCTGTGCCAAAGATGCTAAGCATCCATATGGGTTCTGACGCCCACACTTTATCTTGCTTTTCCCTTCTTTCTTTTCTTTTTTTTTATGGAGTGTTAAACACTCTTTATGGCGCCCATATATGGAGCACGTGAGGCACTTGGTGCCAAGCGCCAGGCGCTAGACACTGGTTTATGAGTGCAGAGCACTTTATGCTGAATAGCGCTCACATGAGGGGCACGTGGGGCGCTTGACGCTGAGCGCCAACCACTGAGTGCTAAGCATTCTTTATTAAGCAGCGTCCACGTGAGGAGCACGCCAGGCGCTTGGCGCTGAGTGCCAACCACTGAGTGCTAAGCACTCTTTATTGAGCAGCGTCCACGTAAGGGGCATGTGAGGCGCTTGGCGCTGATTTTTCTTCGTGTATTATGTTATGAAGAGTTCAATTCTCTGTTCTTCTCTGGATCTTCGATCCCAAGAATAAATTCATCCCTATGAGAATTAAATTCTCATTTATGGGAGACTTGTCTCATAGATCTCAGATCCAAGGAAAGAACTATGTTCTTTTATGAGGGTTAAACCTTTAGATATACAGATGAGGTAACCTAATCTCTATTACTTTTATTTACCTTGAAAAAAGTTCTTCTTCTTTCTTCTCTCTTAAAGATTTTTTTTGCTTGCTTTTCTTTTTCGAACTTGAAGTTTAGGGGGGGTTCCGCTGTACAAGACTTGAAGTCTTGGGTCCTTTATATAGTGGAGGCAAGTTTATTGATTTAGTTAATGAAATCTCTCATTGAGAGATCCTTAATTGATTTGGGGATTTTATCCACCGTTGGATCTTTGATCCAAGAACTTCTGTTTTACAGAAAACGTTTTTCTTGTTTTTAACAAGATTGGGGAAATATTTTGCCATACAGAGCTTATTCTGTAGCTTGATGATTTTCAATCACCATCGGATTTTTAATCCAACGGTGCTTTGTTTACAGAGAATGATTTTTCTCGTTTAGAAAGATTTGAGGAATATTTCCTCAACAGAATTTAATTCTATATTTTGATGATTTATCATCTCCGTTGGATTTTTAATTCAATGGCAGAGAACTTTTAGTTCTAACGCCGGCGCCCTCGTGCAAGGCACGTGAGGCGCTGCCTTAGAGTTTTTAACACTTGGCGCTGGCGCCCTCGTGCAAGGCACATGAGGCGCTGCCTCAAAATTTTTAACCCTCGGCGCCGGCGCCCTCTTGCAGGGCACGTGAGGCTTTTTAACCCTCGGCGCCGGCGCCCTCATGCAGGGCACGTGAGGCGCTGCCTCTTTTCAAATTTTAAACAGAGCCTTGCTCTTTTATTATTGGAGGGAAAAATGCCCCCCACCGTTGCACTCACGTGGCTTACACGTGAGTGCAGCGGTGGCAGCTTTTCCACCGTTGGATCTTCTTGGAAGTTTAATCGGCTTCCCCTGCCTATAACTAGGGCCTTTGGCCCTTGAGATGACTGCTGTTCATCTTCTTCTGTTCTTTCTTCTTCTGAGAATTTATTTCTCCTTTTTAGAGCTTAGATCTCTTCCCAAAAAAATCCTTTCTAGAGTTATAATTCAGCCCAAAATTTTGGTAAGTATCATAATCGAACCCATTAAACAGAGCTTTGCTCTTCTTAGATCACAGATCTTAGAAATGATTTTTAGGGTTTCTTAACCCGTTAATGAAGAACTCTTAGAGTTTCTAGGAATTTTTTTCTAGATCTCTAAAGATCTTGGGGTTTTACCTTGTTAAAAAGCTTTGCTTTTGAAGGTTCTGGTAGATTGTACCATTGCTTTTACAGAGCATAGCTCTTTAGAAAAAAAATTTGGTTTTGGGGAATTTTATTCCCCTCTTAATTAAAGTTGACAGGTATGATTCTTGTCTGTAGAGCACTGCTCTCGAGGGAGTTTAACTCCTTGGCCCAATGAGATTTCTCATTAAATGAGAATCCTCTTAGGATTCCATCCTTAATGAGTGACTGTCCATCAATGATGGGCCGTCACCTTGATTTAATGGGCCCCCCTTTGTCTCTTTCTTCTGCATTGCAATGCGGTATAATTTTTTTTTAAGTACCAAGTGTCAGAAATCGGAATATAGCGTTGACAACTAATCCCTCGTCTCTTTTCGTGCAGGTACTATGGCTCTCGACTCTTCCTTCCCTTTTGTACGTTCTGAGAGCGCCTTTGCTGACGCGCCCGTGGATCGAGAAGTTTTCGCGCTCATTAAAGATCACGACGTGGAGCAGAAATCTCTTCATCTATGGGGGTCATGGTACAATCAGATTATCCAGGGTTGGCACAATTTTTCTTGTGCAGTACCCCCAGAGCCTGTTTCAGCAATTCACTACGCCGACTCGCCTCAAGTGAATTATACTGTAGAGAAGGTCAACTGAACCTCGGAGGGTCGCCTTCAGCCTTCCATGGCCTCAATACCCGTATAGCTGCAGATGGCTTTTGATATCTTGGGGCGACGCATATGTCAAGGCGAGTCGCATCCTTGGGGACAAGTATACATGATAGGTTTGACTCCTCTCCATTCTGCCAGATACCTGCAGTGGGCTTGATACATTCTGTCGGCCAAGAAGTCGCTGCTGCTGAAGCTCGGGTTGTATCCTGCCATTTTTGCTTCGCTTTTCCAGTATCCCGCGCCCCATGTATGGTGGGTGAAGGCTTTTCTAGAGCAATGGAATATCCCGACTCACACGTTTCTTCTATCGGATCGGAAAGTTTCAATCTCCTTGGAGCAGTTTGCGGAAATCTCCGGCTTACCTGTCAGAGGGAAACATTACAAGGAGATACTTCCTCCCGATGAGTACATCTTCGCCGCCAAATCAGTGGTGATGGGCCTTACTCCGGAGAACGCTGTTCAACACCGATTCCCGAGCCTGATCAAGGTGTTGAACATTTATGAGAGCCTATTTCTGGAGTCTGGAGGGCACGGAGTCAGCTTCATAGATTTCATCGCCCGCTTCCTTCACCCAGCAGTTTTGTCAAAACAAGCCTCGAAATTCGCTAAGCTTGATGACCCATTAGGCATTGGTTTGGATAACCAGCCGACGACAGAAGCGGATTTAAGAAATTTCTTTATTCTAGACACCCCCGTCATCCTTTTTGCAGAACTTGCCGCTCCAGAAGTCGATGAAGAGACGTTTTTTCTGGGGTTCCTCGGCCTGTGGTTGAGCTGGTTTGTGCTTCCGATACACCCTCGCTACATGAAGCCGTCTATCTTTTATCCAGCCCACCGCATGGTTGCAGGGACGCACGTCGCCGTTGGGATTGCAGGGCTAGCTCATCTATATCACGGCTTGAGCTTAGCAGCAGATACTACTCAGCCAGGGGTAAAACCTGTACATCTTCTGTTGCACTACTTCACGTCCTGGGTCGAGATGCACGTGTTTGGTGCTTTCGGAGTCCACAAACGGCCCCACTTCTACGACAGCTATAACTTTCCCCTGGTCATGTTTCTAGTTGATGCTTCCACATTAGATCCGTCGCAGCGAGAGGCTCGACGTCTGGTCCTTCGCCCGCGCATGGTCGGGGACAACATGACCTTTGTCGACAGAGTCTTAACCATCGGCAAGGAATCCACCAAGGCGGTGCACCCGCTGCGTGATACTTTCAGAGACGGGGCTTCCACGTTGAAGGCTCGGGAGATCCTGCACTTATATTCTATTAGGCCGGGCTTTCTGGTGTTCAGGCAAAACACCTCGGCACTGTTCATGAGGTATAACCCGCACCGTTTCGCTCAACAATCGGGTTACAATCAGGGTGTTCCCCTTTAGGCGTTCTTAGCCGAGTCGGCCGCTACAGAAGAGGGTATCCGCAGTGCACTGCACCACTTTATGCGGCTAAACAAGGGGTCCAACTTTCTTATCAGCGAACAGAGCTACGTGCCAAAAGATTCAAACGCCTACGTGGCGTGGTACCAGCATGCGACGGGTGTTATTATCCGGGAAGAGAGGCGGCTATTACTTGATCATAAGGACGCTGTCCCAGCCGGTAACCTAGCTGTCCCTTTGAAGCCATGGACTGCCGTTCATCCTTCCTTAAGAGAAGTCGCTACGATTGTGGTCCCGTGTGCCTTCCCTGAGAAGCCTCCACCCCGTGTTCCCATAGAGGTGGTAGCTGTAGCATCCCCGGAATCCGGCGTTGGTGCAGTAATTGGGACCCGTCGCCCGAAAATGCCCGTCAAGTGCAAGCTCTTGTCATCGGCCGCTGGTGTCCGCTCGAAGAAAAGAAGAAGTCGCTATTTTATGTTGATGTCATATTTGGCCAAGAGCCACAAGCTCCCTACAACGAGGGTTTGTGTGAATACGGGAACAATGAAGGCTTATTCGACGTGCCTGCAGATGATACTGATCTACAGGCTACTTTTACGGCTTCCGAGCGACTGGCTCGTGAGGAAGCGGCGCTAGTTACTATCGCGAAGTCAGGTATACTTCAGTTATTTTCTTTTGCGGCTATCTCTTTTCTATTTATTAGGCTTCTATTGACGCTTTCTTCTTCAACAGGTATTTCTGCCGAAAAGGCTCTCGCGGCTTCCCTCAAGATGTTCGAGGAGGAAGAGAGGCTCCGCACTTCTTTGAGTCTTGGTACGAGTTGCTTCATTACACCTTTATTCTTTTTATTCATGCTCTGACCCTCTCTTTTACTTTATTGCAGGGACTACCTCGACTCAGGTTATTCCAAGTGCAGTGCCGATCCCTGGTAGCGATGCGACAAAACTTCTAGAGCCAGCTAATGTGGCCCCAGCTCTCCTAAAGTCACCGCAGAAGGCTTTGCTGAAGTAGCCGATGATGGACGCCGTAACGGCTCCGGAGGCAGAGCTCGGTTCAGACGACGACGTCCCCTTGTCAGAGGTCTTGAGAAGGTCATCTCTCACTGCCCAGACCGAAGGAAATGCAGGAAGCACGCAGCGAGGGAACGCGATGCCATTTTGGCCATAGGTGTAAGCAACATTCCGTTTGCTGAGACTCCTTCGGTGGATGTTCCCTCTGCTCTGTCTACCGCCCGTAGACAGGTTGCACGCGTAGCTCGGGAAGAAATTGAAAAGCTGCTTCAAGTTAACGTAACGCCCAGCCTTTTATTAAAACTCAATCCTCGAATTCTGACATACGCACTCTCTGCAAGGCCGAGTCCTGGCGATGAGATGGCAGTTGAAATGCTGGCGATTACAGAGCCCGAAGTGGCTACCCTTTCTCGGGAATCTGGGACTGTCCAGACCGCCGCCCTTTCTCCTTGAGGCTCTTTGGTATCGGCGGGCGTCGCAAGCGTTACGGCGACCCTTGTCGAGTCAGGGGACGAGGCTATGGGCGCAGAATCTATTCCTCCGAGAGAGTGTGAAGAAGCCGTTACATCTGGTGACGCCTCCATCACGGTTTTGGTCCATGACCTATCAGGTAGTCTGTAGGTCACTTTTTTTGAGTTTCTCGATCCTGTTCAGCCCTTCTGATGATATTTTGTTTGTCTTGAGTATAGGTGCGGTGAACCTTGAGGCTATGCCGTTTGAAAAGGTGTCGTTGGTCGCTGCTCTGACGGTCACTGTCCCCTCGCCTTCTTCCGTGCCTTCTTAAAAATTGGAAGGTATAGGTTTGTGACTTATTTGTTTTACTGTGGGTACCATCCTCTTTGTATTGATAGTATATCGTCGCAACTCTGCAGGAGTCCTTTTCGACCATCTATACCAGGTGTTGAACCCGCATTTCTCCTTTCAGTCGGAAGTCATTCCGCCTTCTGGTATTGGTTAGTATATTCTTCAACTGACGTCCTTTCCTTTCTTTTACGAATAGACGTATCGTTGCTAAGTTTTCTTTATGTTGATCATAGCATCACGGGTCAGAAGAGGAGACGAGAGAATAGCCGTGCCTCCGGTACTTCCTGTCTTGCCGCCTGTCACAGCCGGTATAATAGACTCTATCCCTCATGTGTTTTCTATATCTCCCGAGTTGAAATTTGACCATAACTCATTTTGCAGCAATTGCACCGGCTCCGACTCCTTTTGAGTCTCGTATTCCAATGTCCGCAGGGCCTTTCGCTAAACGCATATCTTCCAGGGGTGCTGCAAACAACCGGCGAATGTTGAGCGAATTTATCAAAGATCTTAACGCCGAGGCCCTTACTTCTGCTACGGATTTTGCCAATACTGGCGACACTCGTGAACTTCCATGATGAAGATCTCGTCGGCTCTTGGGTCGCTTACTGCAGAAAGGTCGAGGCTTGCTTGCACGAGATTGAGCTTAAGTGTCCTGCTCCTGAAGTATTGGCTTCGAACTCCCAGCGGGCTGTGTGGGTCGAGCATAATGTTCTTTTCATTCGCCATTTTGAACAAGAGGTGACCCTGAGACGAAATGAACATGAGGTGGCTTTTACCAAATCTGTCTGACTGTTAAAAGCTGCACAGCTAAAAGCTGTTTTTGACAATCTCCAGAGATGTATTTCGGATGGGTTGATGCTGAGGTGGCCGCTTGACTTTACTGAGTAGGTCATGCAGGACCGCGAAGCTGCCATGCTAAAAAATAATGAAAAGCTTTCGTTCTATTTGCGACAACGGGCTCAAGTTGAAGCGGAGTTGGCCGCGGCGGTTGATCACGAGAAAGGATTGAGAGGAGCGCACGAGCGGCTTGCTGAGTTGTTGAAGACGCCTCTTTCTCAATAACCGTCTTTGTATTGACTGTAAACTTGCGATTTATGAATAACATGCATTCATTTTGATTCCTTTATGAAATGTATCTTGTATTCACTTGCATTCATGAATAAAATACATATTTTATTTCATATTGGCGTGTCCCTTTGGCAAATGAGGCCCGTAGATAGTCTATCTTGATCTCCTTGCAGGGCAGTGATGGCTTAGGAAACAGGTTCAGATCTGCCGCCTAAGACTTTTCAACTTTATGAGCCGTGAGGGTCTCATAAAGACTTTTATCCCTACGAGTCATGAGGATCTCGTAGGTGTATTTTCTCCTTAGGAATTGTGAGGATTTCTAAGTGCGTTTTCTTTTAAGAGTCGTAAGTATCTCACAAGAGAATTTTCCCCTTACAAGTCGAGAGGACTTGTAAGTGGTTATTTCCCTCCTTGTCGATATTCGACTTTGGAGAGTGTGGCCCATGGATATTATGCAATAGTCCATCTTGGACCGACTTACAGGGCCTTAATGCTTAGGAGACAGGTTGATATCCCCGTTGCCTAAGGCTTTTCCTTACGAGTCGAGACGAGTCGAAAAGTTCTCGCATGAACATTATTTTCCCCACGAGTCGAGACGAATCGAGAAGTTCTCGCAAGGATGTCCTAACGTTACAGTTAACTCCTGCTAATCGAAGTCCGCTAGGGTCTATGGTACTAGGGTTTTTTACCCGTCGTACCGTCACGTTGGCCGATGTATTCTCCAATATGCAATCTTGCAGTTCGAGTAGCCCCACGACTGTAGTGTCTCTAATCCCTTCGGGGCCTGGACAAGACGTCTTCAAGTAATCTTCCAGGTGATATTACCGTCGGAAGAGCAAGCGTTAGGGATATTCCATGCCGCTTTTTACTTGAGGTTAGGCTTAGTTTGGAGAGCCCCGATGAGTCACGACCACTCCACGCTGGTGTGGGATGATCTCCGATAGTCTTTCAGGTCTCATTTGAGATGCCGTCAAGACCCTGAAGCGAGGGATTTTCCTTGGCTTTGTTTGTTGACATTGTGTCTGCAATATTGCGACGAATGTCAAGGTTGTCTCTGGGTTGTCTGTGAACCGTCGAGATTTGGAACTAGGGGACTTTGCCATGGCTCTGTTTGTTGATGTCGCGTCTGCATCCTGCTGGAGGGAGGAAGAACGCTGTTGTTGATCTCTAGGCTGTAGATGTTGCCGTCGAGACTTGGAACTAGGGACTCTTCCATGGCTCTGAGGTAGTCTTTAGGTTGTCCGTGAATCGTCGAGATTTGGAACTAGGGGACTTTGCCATGGCTTTATCATTTTATCCCTGGGGTCGGTTGTTGACGTTACATCTGCATCCTACTGGAGTGAGAAGGAACGCCGTTGTTGATCTCTAGGCTTTAGATGTTGCCGTCGAGACCCGGCTCTCCTTCTGATGGAGCCTGGTGGAAAAATGTAGTTCCCTTTTTTGTTTGTGCCCATGGATTGTGTACAGGGGTCGATGTTGACTCACCTGCAGGGCATAAGTTTCATCATCATTTTTTTTGTTTCTTTCCGCGATACTCTATCATTTAAGCTTTTTATATCGCGAAAGTCGCGATTGCCCAATCATTTCGGCTATTTTATATCGCGGCACCCAATCATTTCGGCTGTTTTTCTTTTTACTCGCTGCTTTTTATTGCGAGTTGCCCAAACATTTCGGCTATTTTACATGCATATATTTTGCTCGATGATTTTTATATTGCAAGTTGCCCCATCATTTCGGCTATTTCGTGTGCATTTTTTTGGCTTGCTGATTTTCGTTGTGAGTATGAACTTGAGATCTGATACCAATCTTAGCATCAGCATCGCTGCGACTGGAATGTTGCCAGGAGCGAATCATCATTTGCCTTGAGAGAACTTGGAATTTGCTACCAATTTAAGTATCAGTATCGCTACGACTGGAATGATGCCAGGAGCGAATCATCATTTGCCTTTGCCGATTTAAACAAAGGTGGCTTAGCAAACATGGTTAGGATCCTGCCGACTAAGGCTTTTGATCTCATGAGTCGTGAGGGTCTCATAAAGGTATTTCTTCCTACAAGTCGTGAGGATCTCGTAGGTGTATTTTCTCCTTAAGAGTCATGAGGATTCCTAAATGATATTTTCTCTTATGATTCGTAAGGATCTTATAAGAGTGTTTTCTCCTTGCAGGTCGAGAGGACCTACAAGTGTTGTTCACCGAATGGGGAAAATTCGCGCCATGGGTGGAACTGGGTGAGGGAATGTTTATTTGTGCCCGGAGATTGTATACAAGGGATCGATGTTGACCGCGTGTAGGGCAACTTGGGGAGTATGATGGCTTAAGAACAGGTTCAGATCCCTGTAACTTAAGGTTTTCGAATTCTATGAGCCGTGAGGGTCTCATAGGGGGGATTCTCCTTACGAGTCGTGAGGATCTCGTAAGTGCAATTTCTCCTTAGGAATCGTGAGGATCCCTAAGTGTGTCGCTCCCTTTTATGAGTCGTAAGGATCTCAAGCAGGTATTTTCTCCTTATAAGGTCGAGAGGACCTTGCAAGTGTGCATGAATTTTTTACGAGTCTGCGCCCTTGCGGGTTTTCATAAACTCGCCGGCAGTCCTGCTGTTTTTTACTCACGGACCCCTTTCGGGTTTTCATCCGTGCCCATTTCGCTTATGGAAGTACTGTTTTTTTCCTTTTTTTTGACAACGAGATTGCGTCCTTTCAGGTTTTCACAAGCTCGCCGGTAGCCCTGCTGTTTTTAACTCACGGCGCCCTTTCGGGTTTTCATCCGTGCCCATTTCGCTTGTGGATGTACCTTTTTTTTTATCACGGTGGGACTTCGCCACCCGGGTAGCTTTGCAGGCAGCGGGATTTGAGTTACAGTCTTTACCGCTGGGACCTGTGGACTTGAATTCTACTATCGCCGTGTTTGAGGCGACGTATTTAGTTTAAGGACATTACGGTCCATTGTTAGTTTGTGGACATCCCGGTCCATAGCTTCGAGGCGAAGTTTTGCCGGATACTACTTACAGAGTGCTGACTCAGGAAGATAGCGAGTGGATACGAGCGTCGTCATCTATCGTTAACCTGAGTTGTGACTTGTCAGGGGTAGTATTTCTTAAGGAAGCGGCCGTTTATTGACCGGAAGGGTCTTTCGCTATGCATATCCATAAGCAAATAGGCACCACTTTGATAAACTTTGTCTTTGACGTATGGGCCCTCATAGTAGGCTCGAATTCCCTCCGTTTGGCACGGTTGGGGATCATAGGTCTTTTGATAACTAGTACGAGTTCGTCTTGGCAGAATGCTCTCGGCTTACTTAGTCTTTCGTATGAGCGCGTCATCCTTGCTTTGTAAGCTTCTAGCTTTTGCTGTGCCATGAGACGAGTTTCATCGAGGGCATCGAGCTCCTCAAGCCGAAGGTGGGCATTTTCTTCATCCGTCAATTCATGACGGACCGCTACTCGTAGTGAGGGTAGCTCTATCTCCAAGGGAAGTACCACTTTCATGCCGAATACCAACGCAAATGGCGTGGTATTCGTGGCTGTTTTGAACGCGGTTCGATAAGCCCAGAGAGATTCATGCAATCTCTCGTGCCAGTCCTTTCTGTTTCTAGACACCGTCTTCTTTAAGATCTTTGCCAAGGTTTTGTTGAAAGCCTCAGCTAGACCATTAGCTCGGGGATTATAGACTGAAGAGTATCTCCAATCTATATTATGTTGCTGTGCGAAGCGGCTGATCTTATGGCTTCTGTAGGCCGACCCATTATCCGAGATGATCCATCGCGGAGTGCCGAACCAGTAAATGACATGTGTCATGAAGAAATGGAGGATGTTCTCCGTCTTCACCTCTCTTAGCGGTACTGCTTCGGCCCATTTAGAGAACTAATCGGCTGTCGCCAATATGAACCGATGTCCCTAGGATGATGTTGGTTCGATAGGCTCGATTATATAGGTTTCCCGCATTTCGAATAGCCAGCTTGCCAGTGTTGGGTGTAGCGGATTCAGATGCTGATGGATGAAGTTCCCGTGAATCTGGCATGAGTGACAGTACTTTGTATATTCAAGGCAGTCCTGAATCATTGTGGGCTAATAGTAACCCATTCTCTTGATCTTTAGCTTCATCTTTGGCCCAGCTTGATGGGAAGCACAGAGTCCGTCGTGAGTTTCTTGGACGACTCTCCTTGATTCTTTCAGTCCCTGGCATCTCAACCACAGACAGTCGAATGATCTCTTATATAGAGTATCATTGACGAAGGCGAAAGACAGAGCTCGTTTCATGAGCTGATATCTTGAAGATGCGTTTTCGGGCATTCGATGGGATTTGAAGTAGTCTATGAAGACTTCTTTCCAATCCTTAGCCTTTTCTTTTTCCTCTACTTGGAAGGCCGCTTGTTTGGTCGCTTCCTCTTCTTCAGACGACTCAGGAGATATTTTTGCTGGTGCGAGAATCCGGAGGCTTTACACAATGATCCTTACGTCATCGAGATTTTCGTCGGCTAGTTCCTTACCGAGCTTGGCTAACGCATCTGCCTTGCTATTTTCCGTCCGTGGTACGCTTTCCAGAATGTAGGAGGGGATTTGAGTCAGCAGTTGCCGCACTCTTTCACCATATTTTACCAACTCTGGCTTGCATGTCTGATAGTCGCCCTTTACTTGGCTAACGACTAGTTGGGAGTCTCCATATGAGGAGGTACTCGATTCCCATATCAATGGCGATCTCGAGACCTGCTATTAGAGCCTCATATTCAGCCTCGTTGTTTGTCCTTGGCTCTGTTAAGGAAAGGGCGAAACGCATTATCCCTCCTTGCGGAGTCATGAGGATAAGGCCCATACCGGCTTTGATTATGGGGGTATTTTTCTTTCGTTTCTTCATAGACGACGCTCTATCGAAATAAAGTTCCCATCGGGTATCACTCCCTACTTTCTCTCCGTCGATTGTGTTGAACGCATATTCATCCAGCAGCTCGCAATTTAAAGGAGAGTCAGCGGGTATCGGATGCTCTGTGAGAAAGTCGGCAATTGCCTAGCCTTTCACTACCTTGAGAGGTCGATAGATTATCGAGAATTCCATCAAAAGGAGGGTCCATTTGGCAAGCCTTCCCGTTAGTATGGATCTTGACACCAAATATTTGAGAGGATCCACCTTTGAAATGGATGGACCTCATATGCCAAGGCGTAATGTCGGAGCTTCGTTACCGCGAAGATTAATGCCACGCAATGCTTTTCAATGAGGGAGTAGTTGTTTTCTGCCCCCAGGAGAACTCGACTCAAATAGTAGAGGGCTCTCTCCTTTCCCTGATCGTTCTCCTGTGCCCATAACGCGCCTAAAGAACCTTCAAGGGCTGTTGTGTACAGGATTAGGGGCCTTCCTTTGATCGGAGCGGTCAGTACCGGCGGGTTCTGCAGGTATTGCTTGATTTCGTCTAGCGCATTTTGGCATTTACAATCCCAAATGAACGGGGTCCCCTTCTTCATTAGATGGCTGTAGGGGCGGTATTTTCTGGAAAGGTTAGCTATGAACCGTCGGATATACGCGAGCTTTCCTTGGAGAGATCGCAGTTTTTTGAGAGTTCTTGGCGTGGGCATTTCCATGATCGCCTTGATCTTCAATGGGTCTATTTCGATACTTCGGTGTCGGATGATGAATCCTAAGAATTTGCCTAAGAATACTCCAAACGTGCATTTCAGAAGATTCATCTTCAGATTATATTTCCGATGGCGCTGGAACACTATTTTCAGATGCCCCCAGTGCTCCTCGTACGATTTGCTTTTCACTACGAGGTCGTCGATATAACATTCGACAATCTCGTGTATGAGGTCATCGAAGATCTTTTTTATGGCCCTCTGATAGGTAGCACCGGCGTTCTTCAGACCGAAAGGCATCACTTTATAGCAGAATATGCCTAGTGGAGTCCGGAAGGCGGTGTGCTTTTGGTCTTCAGGATGCATTTTTATTTGATTATACCCTGAAGATCCATCCATGAAGGAGAAGATTTCATGAGTGGACGTGTTATCTATCATCAGCTCGGTAACCGGTACTGGGAAGTCATCTTTCGGGCAAGCTTTGTTGAGGTCCTGGAAGTCCACACAGATGCGTACTGTCCTATTTTTCTTCATCACTGGGATAATTTTGGCGATCCAGTCGGGGTATTGAACTTCTTGGATGAATCTAGAGTCAATTAGCTTCTTGACTTCGGCATTGATGTTCATCGAGTTCGAGCCGCATTCTTCTGGGCGCTTGTTTGACTGGCTTGACGTCCGGCGATATAGCCAGTTTATGCACAGCTATTTCTGGATCTAGTCCCGACATCTCGGAATAGTTCCACACGAAGCAGTCTTTATACTGCATAAGCACGTCTTTTAGTGTAGTCACCTGCTCTTCGAACAGCGGCTCGCTAATGAACGTTGGCCTTGGTTCATTTCTCGTCCCCAAGTCAATTTTCTTCAGATTGTCTGCTGTGGTGTGTATCCCGTCTTCCAGCTCTTTTGGCGCCGGTGGAAATTCTGAGATCACCTCGTCCCCATCTTCATTTGCAAAGCACTGGGAGAGGTCGTCCATATTCTCATACTCTCCCTCCTTTGAGAATGTTATCATGTGGCAGGTACGAGCTCGTTTCCAAGCTCGATATTGATCTGGACTTTCCTTCGCAGTATAGGTTGCTCTTGGCTCATGCTTTCGTGGTGGGGCTACCCTCCAATTGTCGGACAGAGCGAACATGCCTTGCTGATACCGGTCTTCGACCCGGTCTTTGACCCGGTCTTTGAAGCTGAAGCAATCTTCAAGAGGATGTTTAATTGCTCGGTGGTAGGAGCAATAAGCCGGATGATAGACCTCGTCTATTTGCTCAGGGTGCCGAGACTCCGGGAGCGTCATCATTTGGTGCTTCATGACAAGGTTGAATATCTTCCTTGTCTTTTCTTCGGGGAAAGAATATTCCCGACCCATTTTTTTCATCAACGATGAATTCCACCGGACCTTTTCTTGATCGCGCGGCTTCTTGAATCTGCTTCGTTGTTTTTGGACGTCATTCCCGTCTTCACCTTGTTGTTACTTCTATATCGGGCTTTTTTCTTGCCATGAGAGTGCACAGCAGGCTGGGGGTGAAGGGCATCGTCATCTTCCGTAGTCTGCTCAATGTAATGTTACGTTCTGGCTTTCTCGTAAATGGCCATTTCACGGCTGTGGTCATCCCGAACCTTTTGACCCGCTTCCCTTATTATCTTGTTGATTTGTTCTTCGAATGACGGACTCGGTATTCTTACGGCGGGATTTCGCTCTGGTTCAATACTAGCGCTATCTGGACGAGCATCCCCTTCTCCACCGGAGTCGTTTATAACATGGCAGCCATGGAATCGCTCCCGTTTCTTGGACTGGACGTATCCAAGCCCAGTCGTCTCCATCCTTCCGTTGGGCATCTTTCGCCGAGTCCCGGGAACGTCCCAAATCTTGTTATAGAACTGGGCTTGTCGAGTAGTCTGTTTGAAGGGCATGCCTTGGCATCTCAATAGCATTTTCAGTCTCTCTGCGTAGTATCTGGGCAGATGGATTGGTTGAAGCCTGTCAAGCACAGGTTCAGGGCCATGCCAGACTTCTTTTTCCACTTTGGTCTCCGTAGACTGTTAGAAGAGGATCGCCTTTTCATCTTTCAGCTTAGGAGGGACGTAGAAGGTCTGCAGCTCTTGCACGCTGTATGTATCAACTGCATCGAGTTCTTTATAATGCCGCCGCAGAACCATGGTTGTTGAAGTCGAAAATTTGCACTCCGGTTGACCAAGTCAAAGTCAAAGTCGACCCCAAGCCAAGTGGGCCCGTGCCCAGGTCGAGTCCGAACATGAAGCGGCCGGCCCCCCAATGCCAAAATGAAATCATGTAATAAATAATTTTTATGCAATTTTTTATGCATGAATATAAACAAAATGGGCATAAAGCCAAATTTTTGTAAGCCCATGGCTTATGTGCAAAAAGAAATAGCACATGAGACATGGGATGGGCGAAATGCCATTTTGTAAAGCCTAAGGGGCTATATGCAAATATGTAAGCCTAAATAAGGCAACATGATGATGAATAAAGAAGACACTTTTCATTCTCTCAAAAACCTAGGGTTTGTGCCTCTTTCCCCTTTCTGAAGGTTCCAAACCTTCTTCTTTCTTTTGAATTAAATTAAGAGTTTTACTCTTCCTTTTCCAAAACTAAATAGTTTTTCACCACAAAACCCACAAAGGGGAACTTGGATCTGTCATTAGATCTCAAAAAGAAGAGATTTTTAAAATCTCACATCTCTTGATCTTCAAGATCCGGCCAAACGACAGGAAGAAGAAGGAGACCCATCTCCAGAAACTCCACTTTGGGGAAGAACTAGGGCTCAATGGGAGAAGTCCCTTCATCAGCTTCAAAACATCCTTGGAGTTTAACTCCTAACACACACACACACACACACACACACACACAAAATAATAAGTGCTCCTTTCTGGGAGTACAACTCCCATTGCAGGGACCAAGTCCCTTTTTGCGCCCGAGCGCCCACGTGCTGACATGTGGAGCGCTAGCGCTCTTGCGCTCAGAGCGCTAGCGCCCGAGCGCCCACGTGCTGACACGTGGAGCACTAGCGCCCAAAGCGCTAGCGCTCTTGCGCTAAGAGCGCTAGCGTTTAAAGCGCCAGCGCCTGAGCGCCCACGTGCTGACACGTAGAGCACTAGCGCTCTTGCGCTTAGAGCGCTAGCGCCCGAGCGCCTACGTGCTGACACATGGAGCGCTAGCGCTCTTGCGCTGAGAGCGCTAGCGCCCGAGCGCCCACGTGCTGACACGGGGAGTGCTAACGCTTTTCCCCACGCATCCTCTGGATGCCCTTTCCCTTTATTTTTTACATATATGTATATACACACACGCACACTGAACGTTGAGTTCGTATGACTAGTTTAACCCGTCAATCGGAGGTTCCCTTGCTCCAAAGGCGAGGGGTAATTAACGGTAGCTTAGTCCGCGGCTGCCGGAGATTCGGATCCCCACGATCAATAAACCCCAGCCTACCCTGGGCAGGGGGAATCTGTAATGCGCCTGTCAAGCGCGCGCGTATTCTCATCTTAATGGGGTGACGAAAAACACCCTACAGCTTCTAGCACGGCCGATGAGACCTATCTCTCCTCCCATATTTCGGGTTAAACGTTCATGCGAACTCAATCAATTAACATATCTATATTTATACTAAAATAATGCTCTTTCATGCAGGTTTTCAAGCAATCGCTTTTCAACAATGTCTCCAAAAATGAACCCAGCTCTCAGCATGGCTCCCATCTCCTACACGATGAAGATAGACTCCAGGACGGTCCTTCCGGCCAGTCTCGGACGACAATGGGAAGAGCCGCCGCTACCATTCGACTCTATTATGTTCGTGTCAGCTAACGCCGTCCCAGCTCCTCAAGCTCCGGTAACAGACAAACCGGTCTCAAAAGGGTAAAGGCCGAATGTCATGGTCGCGAGGGCGCCCCAACACAAACGCAAGTCGGTGTTTGAAAGACTTTCCTTGGCCCCAGCTGGGGGCAAGGCCATCAACACCAAAAAAGCAACAAGGGATCTCGGGCAAGCTCCAGCAGCGCCTCTGACAACTGCTCGATTGGGTGTCTTCTCAAGCCTCCCTATCACTCAGCCTATGGCGGCTTCCCGAAGAGCAGAAGCCTGCCAAGCGCTCAAGGTAGAGAAGCTGAGGCAGAAGCGGCTCAGATACAGAGCCAACAAAAGGGCTAGGGCTCTGGCCATGTTAAAATTTATGAATTTCCAAAGTCCGGACAGCTCCGCGAAATCAGCCGCCAAAGATAAAGAGATGGCTGGGTATGTGGTTCGCACTGTCTACATGGTCGGACATGAAGAAACGAATCCTCTTCTTCTTCACAGCCATAGTGATGATATGATTGACGCTACCCAGTATCAGCTCGATCTAAGTGATGAAGAGCCCGCTCAGGCTGATAAGCCAGAGGAGCCCGTGGTTCCTGCGGAATTGAGCTCAGGCAATAAAGATGACCCGGTTGTCATAGCTGGAACTACAGAACAAGCGTTATTCCGATGGCTTCAGAGGCAGCTTCAGGACAGGGACGAGAAGTTAGCCAAGGTACAGTCCAAGGTCGACGAATTGGCAAACGTCACGGCAGATCTCACGACCCAAGTTGCCCGATTGCAATTACAGCAGAATCAAATTTTGGTTCATGAGCCAGGGATTGATACCCGGAGGCAGCCAACTGATACCCTCTTCAACCTAAGAGCGGAGCGCCTTCACGAAAAACGGCCGCAATCAGCCTCCAGTCCCTCCGATACATACGCCGGGGGGGAATCGCCTCTGAAAGAGAAACTGGAAAAGGCCTATTCCTTCAAAAGGGAAAAGTCCACAAGATATTCAGGGACGCCCTAAGAAACGGTCTACAACTGCCAGAATCAAAGAGACCGCAGGAAGCGAATATGACCGACGACCCAAAATATTGCCCCTATCATAGGGTGATAGATCATGCCATTCAGGACTGCTTCGTCTTCAAAGATTGGGTCGAAAGGCAATACAAGACGGGAGAGATAGAACTGTCTAAAGGCGTGTTAGCAAACAGTCAAGCTACGACCGCCGATTTCACACAAATGGAGACCGAAGCCTTTCGGGAACCTAATCCACCCAGACATGTGCCATTATCTGAAAAGGGCGAACCAAAGACTGATCGGCCTCAAGGACTAGCATCAGTGAGGGCACCTACTCTAATGGAGAGAAAGAAGAAGGTGTACTCCTTCAGGAGGGATGAGGTCCGCAATATATTCGAGGAAGCCTTGAACAACGGTCTGCAATTGCCTATTCCGAAGAGGCCACATGAAATGAATATGACCGGCAATCCCGTATACTGCCCCTATCACAGGGTGATAAGTCATGCCATTGAAGACTGCTGTGTTTTTAAAGATTGGGCAGAGGACCAATACAAGCTTGGAAAAACCTCACAGTTTTCGGATGTATCGGCAAGCCGCAGAGCTGCGGTCATCAATACAGCTCTGCCAAGATCAAAATTCAAGGAGCTGGGATAAGCAAAGATGACCACCACGTCGTTAAACTAGGAACAATTGACCACTAAGTCGTTAAACTGGAAGCAGCTGACCACCATGTCATTAAACCGGGAACAGTCAACCTCTAAGTCGTTAAACTGGGAATGTAAAATATATATATATATATGTAAATAAATAAAAAAATGTGTAAATAAAAGAAATGTAAAGAAAAGACGAAATGATGGAGCAACTCGCAATAAAAATCAGCGAGTAAAAATAAAGATGAAAATAAGGCCGAAATGATGGGGCAACCGCGAATAAAAGCCGAAATGATAGGGCAATCGCGATCTTCGCGATAAGAAAAGCTGAAATGATAGAGCAATCGCGGTAAAAAAAACAACGAAAACAAAAACAAAACAAAAAAAACAACGGCGAATGATGAGTCGCTCCTGGTACCATATTCCAGTGCAGCGATGCAGACGCCAACCAAAATCCAGTTTCCCAAAATTCTTACAGCCCTACGGCCAGTCCACAAATTGACTACCGTATACTATCTACGGGCTCGAATAATTCTCATCATACCCATGCCCCACTGTAATCACCAGTTACACGGCTGGTCCCCTCGGAAGTATGCTCCATTGGGAAGACCCACTCATGTGTCCTCACGATGCATGAGGAGAACAAACCTTCGTGGGATCCTTACGACCCACGAAGGAAAAACACACTTAGGAGTCCCCACGACTCCTAAGGAGAAAGTACATCTACGAGATCCTTACGACTCGCAGGGAGAAAATACTTTTATGGGACCCTTACGGCCCATAAAATTGAAAAGCCTTAGGTGATAGAGATCTAAACCTGTCTCCTAAGCCATCGCTTCCCAATAGGAAACGGCGAATGATGAGTCGCTCCTGGTACCATATTCCAGTGCAGCGATGCAGACGCCGTCCAAAACTCAAATTCCCAATGGCGAATGATGAGTCGCTCCTGGTACCATATTCCAGTGCAGCGACGCAGACGCCGTCCAAAACTCAAATTCCCAATGGCGAATGATGAGTCACTCCTGGTGCCATATTCCAGTGCAGCGATGTAGACGCCAACCAAATTCCAAATTCAAATCCTAATGGCGAATGATGAGTCGCTCCTGGTACCATATTCCAGTGTAGCGATGCAGATGCCAACCAAATTCCAAATCACATACACCAATGGCGAATGATGAGTCGTTCCTGGTACCATATTCCAGTGCAGCGATGAAGATGCCAACAAAATCTAGAAATTCTTTTGTCCCTACGGTCTGGATCATACATCCTGTAAAACTGTATACAATCCACGGGCGTAAAACGATCCCAATCTCTCCCAAGTCCTACTGGTGAGACCACATTCAAAGTTCCAAAAAAACACAAAAAAATAAAAAATAAAAAATGGTATGTACACAAGCAAAATGGGCACGGATAAAAACCCGAAAGGGCTCCGTGAGTAAAAACAGCAGGACTACCGGCGAGTTTGTGAAAACCCGAAAAGGCGCAAACTCGTAAAAAAGAGATGAAATGCACTCGCAAAGTCCTCTCGACTTTGTAAAGAGAAAATTCCCGCGTGAGATCCTTACGACTCACAAAGGAGAAACACACTTTGGAGTCCCCACGACTTCTAAGGAGAAAATACACCTACGAGATCCTTTCGACTCGTAGAGAGAAAATGCTTTTATGGGACCCTTACGGCCCATAAAATTGAAAAGCCTTAGGTGATAGAGATCTAAACCTGTCTCCTAAGCCACCAATCCCCAAATCCTCTCAAAGACAGATGATTTTTCACTCCTGGTATCATATTCCAGTATAGCGATGCTGATGTCAACCCAAATCATAATCAACAAGTCAACTTCAACTCCGACACCGCAGAAAGCGGAGCAAGTCAGAATCCAATCTCGACACCGCAAGAAGCGGAGCAAGTCAAGTTCACCCCTGACACTGCAGGAAGCAGAGCAAGTCAAATAGAGCGTCGACCGTCCATGTTGTAAAAAGGGCAGTGCAGGCTTCCTACAAAGCAGGAACCAGATCACTCCGGGCTAGGGAAAAGTCTACCATGGACACTCCGTCTCGGAGACGCGTCAAGCGTCGACCGTCCATGTCGTAAAAAGGGCAGTGCATGCTTCCTACAAAGCAGGAACCAGATCACTCCGGGCCAGGGAAAAGTCTACCACGGACACTTCGTCTCGGAGACGCGTCAAGCGTCGACCGTCCATGTCGTAAAAAGAGCAGTTCATGCTTCCTACAAAGCAGGAACCCAGATCACTCCGGGCCAGGGAAAAGTCAACCACGGACACTCCGTCTCGGAGACGCGTCAAGCGTCGACCGTCCATGTCGTAAAACGAGCAGTGCAGGCTTCCCACAAATCGGGAACCAAATCGCTCCGGATCAGAGTATCGACCGTCCATGTCGCAAAACGGGCAGTGCAGGCTTCCCACAAATCGGAAACCAAATCGCTCCGGATCAGAGCGTCGACCGTCCATGTCGCAAAACGGGCAGTGCAGGCTTCCCACAAATCGGGAACCAAATCGCTCCGGATCAGAGCGTCGACCGTCCATGTCGCAAAACGGGCAGTGCAGGCTTCCCACAAATCGGGAACCAAATCGCTCTGGATCAGAGCGTCGACCGTCCATTTCGGAAAAAGGGCAGTACAGGCTTCCCACAAATCGGGAACCAAATCGCTCCGGATCAGAGCGCCGACTGTCCATGTCGCAAAACGGGCAATGTAGGCTTCCCACAAATCGGGAACCAAATCGCTACGGATTAGAGCGTCGACCGTCCATGTCGCAAAACGGGCAGTGCAGGCTTCCCACAAATCGGGAACCAAATCGCTCCGGATCAGAGCGTCGACCGTCCATGTCGCAAAACGGGCAGTGCAGGCTTCCCACAAATCGGGAATCAAATTGCTCCGGATCAGAGCGTCGACCGTCCATGTCGCAAAACGGGCAGTGCAGGCTTCCCATAAATCGGGAACCAAATCGCTCCGGATCAGAGCGTCGACCGTCCATGTCGCAAAACGGGCAGTGCAGGCTTCCCACAAATCGGGAACCAAATCGCTCCGGATCAGAGCGTCGACCGTCCATGTCGCAAAACGGGTAGTGCAGGCTTCCCTCAAATCGGGAACCAAATCACTCCGGATCAGAGCGTCGACTATCTATGTTGCAAAACGGGTAGTGCAGACTTCCCACAAATCGGGAACTAAATCGCTCTGGATCAGAGCGTCGACCGTCCATGTCGCAAAAAAAGTAGTGCAGGCTTCCTACAAAGCAGGAACCAGATCACTCCGGGCCAGGGAAACGTCTATCACGGACACTCTGTCTCGGAGACGCGTTAAGTGTCGACCGTCCATGTCGTAAAAAGGGCAGTGCATCCCAAAAAGTGGGAACCAAAGCAAGTCGCCTCCACGCGAAAGAAGATCCATCAATTTCATGCACACGACTCACACATGTGGTGTGCATTTATTGATGGGGGGCACTTTGTTGAAGTCGAAAATTTGCACCCCGGTTGACCAAGTCAAAGTCAACCCCAAGCCAAGTGGGCCCATGCCCAGGTCGAGTCCGAACATGAAGCGGCCGGCCCTCCCCCATGCCAAAATGAAATCATGTAATAAATAATTTTTATGTAATTTTTTATGCATGAATGTAAACAAAATGGGCATAAAGCCAAATTTTTGTAAGCCCATGGCTTATGTGCAAAAAGAAATAGCACATGAGACATGGGATGGGCGAAATGCTATTTTGTAAAGCCCAAGGGGCTATATGAAAATATGTAAGCCTATATAAGGCAACGTGATGATGAATAAAGAAGACACTTTTCATTCTCTCAAAAACCTAGGGTTTGTGCCTCTTTCCCCTTTCTGAAGATTCCAAACCTTCTTCTTTCTTTTGAATTAAATCAAGAGTTTTACTCTTCCTTTTCAAAAACTAAATAGTTTTTCACCACAAAACCCACAAAGGGGAACTTGGATCTGTCATTAGATCTCAAAAAGAAGAGATTTTTAAAATCTCACATCTCTTGATCTTCAAGATCCGGCCAAACGACAGGAAGAAGAAGGAGACCCATCTTCAGAAACCCCACTTTGGGGAAGAACTAGGGCTCAAGGGGAGAAGCCCTTTCATCAGCTTCAAAACATCCTTGGAGTTTAACTCCTCACACACACACACACACACACAAAATAATAAGTGCTCCTTTCTGGGAGTACAACTCCCATTGAAGGGACCAATTCCCTTTTTGCGCCCGAGCGCCCACGTGCTGACACGTGGAGCGCTAGCGCTCTTGTGCTAGCGCCCAAAGCGCTAGAGCCCGAGCGCCCACGTGCTGACACGTGGAGCGCTAGCGCTTAAAGCGCTAGCGCTCTTACGCTCAGAGCGCTAGCGCCCGAGCGCCTACGTGCTGACATGTGGAGCGCTAGCGCTCTTACGCTCAGAGCGTTAGCGTCCAAAGCGCTAGCGTCCAAAGCGCTAGCGTCCGAGCGCCCACATGCTGACACGTGGAGCGCTAGCGCCCAAAGTGCTGGCGCTTTTCCCCACGCATCCTCTGGATGCCCTTTCCTTTTATTTTTTACATATATGTATATACACACACATATACACATACTCCACAACACTGTCCTTCCCAAAAAATTTTGGGCCAGGACGCTGTCCCACACCCCGCAAGGGGGCTGCTAGCCCCCTTGATCCCCAGCCCGCTAACCGGGTAGTGGGACCCCCGTAAAAACTCTGCGTGGCTCCCGATATATCCAAGCCCCCCTAAAACAAAAACACACGTACACTGCATGTTGAGTTCTCATGACCAGTTTAACCCGTCAATCGGAGGTTCCCTCGCTCCAAAGACGAGGGGTAATTAACGGCAGCTTAGTCCGCGGCTGCCGGAGATTCGGATCCATACGATCAATAAACCCCAGCCTACCCTAGGCAAGGGGAATCTGTAATGCGCCTGACAAGCGCGCGCGTATTCCCATCTCAATGAGGTGACGAAAAACACCTTACAATGGTAATTTGTAAATTCTGGTCAGTTCCAGTGAAGGTTTGCATTGATGGACGAACAGAAAATACTGTGTTGACTTCATCTTCAGAGTCGCTGCCAAAGACCAAAATAGGAGTAGATGGTCCTGGCCTGCTGCCTTGGGGTTGCCTCGAGAGGACTATCTCTTCATCCTCCTCGATATTGCTCCCAAAGATCGGGATGGTGGTGACGGCTTTCTGTTCTTTCTCCAATTTACGACATCTTTCCGTGTCTTCGAAGTCTGGTAGGAAATACTTAGCGTCTTCATACTTGCGAACTTCATTTATGGAGAAAAGGTTCTCCCCTGTAACTGTGTACTCAAGGCCGTCTTTGAAGTACTTCATACACTGATGTTGTGTAGAAGGGATGGTGTTGTATTCATGTAACCAAGGCCTACCGAGCAATGTATCAAGTCTTAGCGTCGATGAAATGGAACTTGATGTCAGTGACGAGCATCCCAAAGCGTAATGTCAATATTATGGATCCAAGCGTCCGTGATGACTGCGAGTTGAACCCGAAGATAGTAATTTTGTCCCGTGCCAGGTGTTGAACGTTCATGCGAATCTCCTTTAACACTCTCACATTAAGAAGGTTGACGGAGATCCCGTTGTCAACCAGGATCTTTCCTATCTTGATGTCATGGCAATACCCAGTGACATACAGAGGACGGTTGTGCTCACAGGTTCCGAAGAGGAGATCTTCATCACCGAATGTGATATCAGCTGTGTGAACTTCTTCCCGCTCGTTTTTCATCTTTTCTTCTGCAATGAACGCTTGAAACTGATCGGGCTCTTGTAACGCCTTGATCAGGGAATCTCGTGCCTCTTTAGACAGGAGAAGAGCATCCGAAATGCTCAATTGCGAGGGTATCTTCTTCAGGTATGCCAGGACATTGTAATCCACCATTTTTTCTTAGATGGATCCTTAGCTGTGAGATCTTAGACGACTCTATCATCGAAGGCAATCTCCTTAGGGATTTTTTCCTTCCCTTTTGTCTCTTTTGCCCAAACCTTTGTTTGAGGATCCGGGATTCTTTTGAGGCAACATACGGTTACGCAGCTGGATGTTCTCACAGTTCTTCGTCTCTTCTTTTTTTCCGGAGGTGGATTCCTTGAAGAAAGGGCCAAGGGATATTTCTTCGTCAGAGTCGCTCCCGAAGGTATGAACTTGAGATTTTCCTTTTGTCAAAATGGCATCAACCATATGACAGTTACCGCCTGTTCCTTTACGCTCATCTGACGTGCTTCTCTGTTCCCGATGAGTTTTGCGCTTCATCCGCTTGAAGTGTTGTCGGTGGGCAACGTATCCCCGCCACCACTTCTTGAAAGCTTTGCACTCTTCGGTAGGGTGTGTGACCCTCCGATGGTACAAACAGTAGTTCGGATGTACATTCGCTTCGTCGAGGCACATACTCCCGGAAGTATTTTCTTTGAAAGGTGGCAGCTTCATTCCTATTGACAGAGGTTTGGCGAACTGCTTCCTTATCTTGATTCTGCTCTTGCTGGTGGCAGGTGCGCTTCGATCCGGTTGGGGTACTTTATGACTTCTCATTACCGGAGCTTCTTCAGCTTGACGCCGACGCTTGGCCTTTTCGTATATGGCCATTTCACATCCTCGGTTAGCTTTGCTCTTTTGGAGGGATTCGTTCAACAGCTTATCGATCAGGTTGTCTGACGGTTCCAGGGATTTTGGCTCTGGTTCTGCCGCCAGTTTCTCTACGTTAGGAGCTTCTTTGCCATTTACCGACGAGTGAGAGATCATGTGGCAACTTGCCCCGTAATCCTCGGGTTCTTCTGACGAGCCGTCTCCTTCATCAATGTCACTGTCTCCATTCTCAAGAATATGCTTGAGGAACTCTTCCAGTGTGACCGGGGTCCGTGCCTTTTGGTTGTATTCCTCCAGCGCGTTGATGTATTTTTGCAGGTCTGTGCGCTTGTCGTCAGGCTGCACAGGCTTCTTGGTCTTCTTCTTTTTCTTCGAAGACTTTGAAGGCTTGACCTGGGTGTATTGCCCATCGCTACCAACTTTCGGTGTTGGGCGCGGTTTCAGCATCCCGTCAATGATCTCGGGCTCCAGCGGGCTTTTCCACCTGATTGCTAGACATGCTTGAAGATCCTTCAGCATTCTTTTAGTTTTAGCCGAAAGGACAACTTCCCACGGAGCTTCTTCTATAAATGAGCATGATGCCTCCGGCATGTCCACTTTTTTAGGAGCGTGCTGCTATAGCGGGTTTACCTTCTAGTTTTTGGATAGTGCGAACTTACCTTGCTGGTACTGGTCCTCAACCCAGTTTTTGAAGACGAAGCAATCTTCGATTGGGTGGCCCATTACTCTGTAGTAGGGGCAGTAGTTGGGACTGTTTACGTCATTAGGCTGCAGTGGGCATCTCGGATCCAGCAGAATGATAAGCCTGTTGCGCTTCGCTAATTCGAACAACATCCTCGTTTTATCCCGGGGAAACGAATAGGGATGTCTCAACTTTTCTTCGAGGGATTGTGATTTGTTGCTTTGGCGAGCAACTGGTTTCAGGTCACTCGGTTGTTGTTGAGCGTTGGCGACGAAGGTCGCTTTCCCTTTGCCCTTTTCATTCCGGAGATCCGTTTTTGAAGAGGACGGCCTATGGCCCATCTGGTCCATTTGTGTCAGTTTGTCAATCAAGGCCTGGAAGGTAGTCGGCTTGAAGAACATCATAAACTAGGATATAGTTTCCTGAGGATCAAGGGTTCCCACGAACATACCCACGGCAGGAGCTTCTTCTATGCGCTGTTTGCATTTTTACCATAGGTTACGCCACCGAATTGCGTATTGAACCCAGGTCTCTCCTGGCTTCACTCTGGCATTGATCAATGCCGTGATGGGGGTGCGCTCGCTTGCGCTCGCGAATCGCTGTGTGAATAGTAATTCCATCTCCGTGAATGTTTTGATAGAATCATTTGGGAGCTCAGAGTACCATTCAAATGCCGTCTCCGACAAGCTGCCAACAAAATAGCGAAGCAGCAGTTTGTTATCGCCCTCGATATTACCGCACAAACGTTCTGGATGGAGCAACGTGTTGGTGTGGATTGCATGTCCCCTTATACACATGGAATTTGGGGATCGTATAGCCTGGCGGGTACTTAATTTGATCGTACCAGCCTGGATAAGGTCGCCTAGTCCTGGCGACTTGGCCTGCTGCTTTGCTCGCTTGATGAGCTCGTATTTGTTGAGCTATGTAGTCATCAAGGGTCTCTTTAGAGATTGTCTCCTCCCTGTCTGCTGATAAAGCCGGAGGAGGGTTTGATGTCTCCCCTCTGTCGTCTTCAACGATTATCGGAGGGTTTTCGGCTGGAGGATCTGGCTGGATCATCATCCCCACCATATCTTGGAACAAGAGTGCCATTTGTTTTATATTAGCCGCTTATTCTGCGACCTCTTTATCTTTCTTTTCAAGCACTCTTCGTAGGAACTCCGTATCGGTCTCCTGATCCTGGCGCTGCTCAGACGATGCTTCCGGGCTCTCTTTCTGCCCAGCAAGTGTGGCCATCTTTGTCAACATCTCCTAGAGCTTTTGTTGTTGCTCCTGAGCTTTTGTCACAGACCGTGTAAGTGGTTGATGACCCGTGGAAGTACGGCTTTCCTCTTTCCCGGAAGCCATGTACACCGTGTGTACTACCATGCCCCTAGACTTAGGGCGTTTGGGTTCACTGCCTTTGATATTTGCCGCCGGCACGGGGATCTTCTCTGGCCTTCTCCTTTTGTGGGAGGTCGAAGTTGAGGGGGCCGTTGCGGCAGGCACCCTTGCAGATGATTCCTTTCATGGTCCTCTGGAGGGATGGTCCTCCTCTTGCCGAGCATTCGTTTTCTTCAACCGGCGAGAGTAACCATTGTCAATTACAGAGTCTTGGACTTTCCGCCAAACTCTGTGGATCTTGGAGGATAACTGCTGAGGACGCTTTTCCGGCTTCACCTGTGTCATGCTTTCAGCAGGCGGAGAAGACTTCTTCAATATGGCGGTTGGAGAGTTTTTGCGCACCCTCCTGAACATCTTGAAACTGTTCCCAGTTGGAACAACAACGTCAATTTCCATCGTTGGAGCTGGTGGGGTAAGTCCAGAGAGGGAACCGCCCCCAGCTTTTCTCACTCGGCGCCAGTGGCGACGTCGAGCACGTCGTGCAGACGGGACCACCTCTGTTGTGGAAGTGACCTCGTTATGCCCCTGCTTTGATGAGAGGCTGCTGTCGGTGTCAGCCTGTCGAAGACTGACGTCCGCTGAGAGGGAACAGTCAATCTGTTGAAGGCAGACTTTCTGGCAGGGGAAGCATTTTTAACGACCTTGCCTGCAGCAGGAGTTGCAATGGCCAGTCTTGCGAAGACAGATCCCTTAGAAGGAGAAGCCCCTTTGATGACTTCGTCTGTCGGAACAGGAATGACTATCCGCTTCGGAATAACCCCCTCAGGTATTGCGGGCTTCTTTGTGGGCCCACTGGAGCTTTGGCCTAATCTGTCAAAGAATGAGGCGTTGGAATTGGACGACCCATTGAGAGGGGCTGTGGTAGTTTCAGGCCGATCGAAGACCGACTTCTTTGGAGCCTCTTGTGATGGTATTGAAGCATTGAAGCTCATTGGAGGGAGCATGGTCCCGAAGAACAATCCAGTGGTGGCCTGAGTCACCTGCTCCACTAGCATTGGAAAGATGGAGGCTGCTTGGGGCCCGTAAGTCACTCCTCCGGAAGGGACAGAGTGGGAGTTGCCGTTGCAATTGGTACAGCTGGAGGCCATCGATATCTCCTTTTCTGCATAGAGTAAGACACCAAATCTTAGTATCTCGAATTCAGGGGCAACCATATTAAACCGCGATTCGTTCGCGAACACGACACACGAAGTGTGGAGTGGAAAGAGGAAAAGTGTCCTACCGGGCGTGCCAGAATCTGTTTACCGACGAAAGACGAGGAAGGCAACCGTCTTGCTTGAATTTGGGGGCAGATGCTATTTGGATTTATCCGTCCACCTCTCCGAAGATGTCAAGTTGATTTATGGCACTGTGTATCGGAGGTCTGGACGGATGCGGCCGTTGTATCAGACTGCATCAGATTCCCCCTCATTTGCGAGAGGTTTTTGATTGTGGGAACGCTCTTCCTTGCAGGCACAAGCCCCTGCAGTTAATTACGTTACCGCGTAGCGATAACCACTTTCTCCTGCTCCAGAAGGTCACTTCGTGTCGTGTATGGTTGTTTTATTTTTTGCTGCCAGTGGATTGTATACGGAGACTAATTTATGTTATCGCCCGTAGGGCGTGGATTAGTCCAAATCCGTATATTCTTAGATTTGGGTTTGGTTTGATTTAAGGATCGTTAACCTTGTTTGGGATTAAGATCAACTTAAATGTTTGTTAAGGATACGTTAGTCCGATATTGGACTAAGATCTACTTAACGGGGGTTCAGGATCATTTTTGATCCAACGAAAGAATATTTGGACTCTATCGTCTTAATTTAGGAACGTTGCGGTTCATAGCTAGTTTAAGGACGTTGTGGTCCAAGGAGTTGTTGGTTGTCGGGACCCGCCATCTCTCTGAAGACGTTGAAGAATTACAACGACATATATCAGAGGTGTGGGAGATGTACCCAGAAACCAATGAATATTCGTCAGAAGCTCAGTAGTCTTGTTTGGGATTAAGACCACTCTGGAAAATAAAGAGCCCATGTGCTCGGTTGATTGGGAGTTTAGCTAAACTTGGGCTCAATCCAGTCATTTCATTTTTGAATAAAGTGTTAAACACTTGCTTGGGCTTGGTCACATTTCTGTGCCAAAGATGCTGAGCATCCATATGGGTTCTGACGCCCACACTTTATCTTTCTTTTCCCCTCTTTCTTTTTTTTGTTTTTTTATGGAGTGTTAAACACTCTTTATGGCGCCCACGTATGGAGCACATAAGGCACTTGGTGCCAGGCGCCAGGCGTTGGACACTGGTTTATAAGTGTAGAACACTTTATGCTGAATAGCGCCCACGTGAAGGGCACGTGGGACGCTTAACGCTGAGCGCCAACCACTGAGTGCTAAGAATTCTTTATTAAGCGGCTCCCACGCGAGGGGCACGTGAGGCGCTTGGCGCTGAGCACCAACTACTGAGTGCTAAGCACTCTTTATTGAGCAGCACCCACGTAAGGGGCACGTGAGGCGCTTGGCGCTGATTTTTCTTCGTGTATTATATTCTGAAGAGTTCAATTCTCTGTTCTTCTCTGGATCTTCAATCCCCAAGAACAAATTCATCCCCATGAGAATTAAATTCTCATTTGTGGGATACTTATCTCATGGATCTCAGATCCAAGAAAAGAACCACGTTCTTTTATGAGGGTTAAACCCTTAGATATGCAGATGAGATAACCCGATCTCTATTACTTTTATTTACCTTGAAGAAAGTTTTTCTTTCTTCTCTCTTAAATATTTTTTTTGCTTGCTTTTCTTTTTTGAACTTGAAGTTTATGGGATGGTTCCGCTGTACAAGACTTGAAGTCTTGGGTCTTTTATATAGTGGAGGCAAGTTTATTGATTTAGTTAAAGAAATCTCTCATTGAGAGATCCTTAATTGATTTGGGGATTTTATCCACCGTTGGATCTTTGATCCAAGAACTTCTATTTTACAGAAAATATTTTTCTTGTTTTTAACAAGATCGGGGAAATATTTTCCCATACAGAGCTTATTCTATAGCTTGATGATTTTCAATCACCATTGGATTTTTATCCAACGACGCTATATTTACAGAGAATGATCTTTCTCGTTTAGAAAGATTTGAGGAATATTTTCTCAACAGAATTTAATTATGTATTTTGATGATTTATCATCTCCGTTGGATTTTTAATCCAATGGAAGAGAACTTTTAGTTCTAACATCGGCGCTCTCGTCTAAGGCACGTGAGGCACGGCCTCAGAGTTTTTAACCCTCGGCACTGGCGACCTCGTGCAGGGCACGTGAGGCGCTGCCTCAGAGATTTTAACCCTCGGCGCCGGCGCCCTCGTGCAGGGCATGTGACAGAGCCTTGCTCTTTTATTATTAGGGGAAACAGGTACGATTCCTCCGCTCCGATACACTGTTGTGCTGTGGTGTATACGGAGGAGTAAACTGGGAGAGAATACCATTTTTTTAGAAAGTCAAGAAATTCGTGCTCAAATATTCACCTCCTCGATCAGATCGTAGGACTTTAATACTTTTGTCGGTATAATTTTCTACTTCGCTTTTATATTCTTTGAATTTCTCAAAACCTTTAGATTTGTGTTTCATCAGAAGGAAGCCAGAGAGATCATCAGTGAATGTAATAAAGTACGAGAACTCATCCCTTACATGTGTAAATATTGGACCACACACATCACTATGTATAAGTCCCAAGAGCTTAGTAGCCCTTTCTCCGTATCCCGTGAGTGGAGCTTTGCTTTTCTTTCCTTTGAGACAAAACCGACAAGTTTCATATGATGAAAATTCGAACGGATCCAAATATCCATCCTTATACAACTTAGCTAGTCTTTTCTCATTGATGTGACCAAGTCTACAATACCACAGGCAGGCTTCATTCATATCTGAACTCTTCCTCTTACGTTTGCATATTGAAAACCGTGTTTTGATTAAGAACATAGATACCATTACATAATGTACCTTCTGCAATCAGTACCTGATATAGGTAAATGTTCATGATATTTCTATATAGAATAAAGTTATATCCATATTTATCTAATAAAGAAACTGATACGATATTGCAAAGTATGGAAGGTACATAGTAACAGTTGTTCAAAATCGTAGTATTGCCACATGGCAACACCAGGTGATATTTGCTGACGACAGTAGCATCAACCTGTGCTTCGTTCCCTACTATGAGGGACATATCATCATGTCCAACTATCCTATTTTTCTCCGTCACTATAATAAATTACAGATATGAGATCTCGATTCGGTATCTAGTACCCAGGAGGTAGGGTTGACCGAAAAACAGTTCTCAATAACAAATACACCCGAAGAAAATGCATTAGAATTCTTCTCCTTCATTAGAGTCATATGGAAGTCCTTGCATTCCTCTTTCTATTGCTCATACTCATGAAAGTTGTCACAAGTTAGAGCCGAACCGACATTCCCTAGTCCAGTGTAATCAGCTGGTTTGGTCTAGTCATACATTTTATTATCTTGATTAAGGCGTGACATGGTTGCTACCTGGAGAGAGAGAAAAGAAACAGTCAGCGTATACTCTTTCAAGATTAGATTGGTTTTTAATTTATCTAATCAAGATGACTCCCACTGTTTTCTCGGATTCTCCTTCAGTCCTTAAATGGAGAACTAGTCGGGATCATTTGCACTTCACAAGATCGCCAACCGTTCAGCTAGATGAGTGTTGGTACTCCGAGAGAGGTTCTCCGTACTCTCGCACGGACCTAATAAAAATAAAGTATGTTTCCGCAGAGGCGTAGCCCCGTTAATATTTTCTAGACACCTAATAGGTTAGCTAATTGTGAAGTGAAAAATATCTTTCAAAAGTAATCCTACTTATCAGTGGAAATCGGGATCCAACTATCTTTGCGTGATAATCTAGATGGAAGCCACTCTAGTCACCACACTCCATAAGGTATGCACACACCTGGCAAGTTTCCTTTACATTTGAAACTTCCGATATAGTTTTTACCCCTAGGACCCTAGTAGCCTTGACTGAGCCAGCAAATCAAAGAATTCTAGTCAAGCTCAACCTGTCATTATCTTGATTGCATTAAACCCACCCGTACGAGCCCTTGACCGAGCCACCAAGTCCGTACGACTGTCCTAACCAATTATATCAAATGCTACAAACAAGCACCACTTAGTTACCGTACACCACGTCTTGACTAAGCCAACAAACGTAGCACGAATACTAAGTACTACTCGTAAGAAATGACGGAGGACTACAGCTGGTTTTTGGCGAAAAACCTTTAACGTAATGAACTTGATATCGTTGAAGGAACCGGGTGCTTTTGAAAAGGGGGTGGTTTTGGCTCCGGTTTTAAAACAAGTGGTTTTGAAGAAAATTGAGCAATCTATAGTAACACAAACTTTTGCTTAAGAGCGAAATCCCCATGAAGGGATCGACGCTCTTCCCTCATCGAATGAGGCACAAGATATTTCTAACTGAATACCTCTATGCAAAGAAAAAGAATATGACTATAATTTTCGAAAAATTGGTTTCGACAACATCATTTTAGGTTTATTTTTTCTTGCATTAATCAGACTTAATGCAGTCCCATCATTTAAGTTCTTATCACACCAGAAACAACGAAAATAGAATACTTTATATGCCATCCGCATTCGCCACGGGGTCCCGGGCACTCACTGTAAGGTTACTTAACTTACGACAGGTTGGGGACAGGGCTAGCGGTGATGCAAACACACACACACACACACACACACACACACACATCTCAGACATGATACAATAAACATCACAGGCATGCGATAAGCAATATGGAATAGCGGATAATCTAGGTGCCCCGCGTTTCATTTGAGCCACAAATGAAACACAGCGTTCTCCAGTCATGTGGATAGCTCATACAATATCAAACCAAGACCCCTACGAGTACGGCAAGTTACCCGCCAATTTTAGAAGTGAGGCAACCCGCACTCAATATCATGAGTGGGTCACCCAGCACTTCATGGAATCCGGTAACTTGAGTACTCCACCGTGGGTCATCCTAAAACTCCTACAAGTGCGGCGAATGGCCCGCCAATTCTAGAGCGAGAAGGCTCGATCTCACCACTGCGAGATGACCACCTAGCACACTCTAGAATCCGGCTATTCAAACACTTCTCCGCGGGTGGTTTATCTTAGTACAGAAATGAAATAATATACAATGGTGACATCGACCGCATCCTGGTCAAGCCCCAATAAAAAAATATACAAACATGCAGAAACGACAGTCCACAAGTCGGACGCTCGTCCCGCAATAATGACTATACAAATGACACAATTGTACAACCAATATTGCATGAGAGGCTATCCAACACAACAATCCGTATAAACCATCACAGAGATATACATCACAACAACACAAGCAGATATGTGCAACCCCTTCTAATTGACCTATAATGATTATACGACGTTTATCTACACATATACAACATCACAGATATCAACGATGCAAAGGTTCAAGTTTTAAAACTTTCCATGTAGCCCGAATACAAAGATAACAGTGAGTGAAATCTGGACAATAACAAATTACACCTAAAAACCTAATTTCCTTAAACAAAGCACCCCTACGAAGACGAGGCCAGGCAGACCTGGTCTGGCCGCCGGAAGCAGCCAAGAGGCCAATTCCGGCTGCCAGATCAAGTCTACTCAGGTTCGTCGTCGTAGAGGGTCATTGTTAAGCTATTTACTACTCTCTATGGTACTTCAAAAAAATTGCAGAGTCCAAAAAATTTTGAACAGAAACTTCGGTGTTTTGGGTTTTGAAAATACGGAAATATTTTGTTTCGAAATGTTAGCATTATCAACAAGTAGTTTACGTGTTTGGGTGGCTCTGATACTATGTAAGGGTCAGTCAACGCAGCGGAAGCTTTCCGTGGCGTCCAAAGGTCGCTCATCAGCTACTTTTTACGTTGTCCCTTCGCGACAGACTACAACCCGACGGACCAATCTGTACAGAGCAGCCTAAAGGGTAAGAGCCTGCGCTTCGCCACTACTGTCACACAGTGAGAACCCTCCATGGGTCGGCATCCCTGCTTAGTAGCTCTGATACCGTGATGAAGTTCCTACCGTCCTTGCCGCTAACCCGCGGTCTTTACGGAAGGAAAAACTTTAAATTTTGAAAACTTTGCGTTAGCAACTACGACCTTGAATCTTAACTAAACACTAAACTAGCTAACAAGAAGAAGTTTTAACTGCTCGGTTAAGTGTTATAATTTTTATAGTTGTGTCCTACGTCTTCAAATCCACTTCTTTAGCTTCTCGGAACTCCGGGATCGAGCTTGTAAGTCAGTCCTCCTTCACCAAAAATGATCAACCTAAGGGAAATGGTTCAAGACTTTAGCTTCACACCAAAAAACAAGTGAAGCAACTAAATTCCCTAGATTGCTAATCTAAGGTGCTTAGAGATGTAGTGATGTGTTATAGTATTTTTCTATCTCTCTTTTCCTTATGATCTCAACACATGAGAGGGAAAAGCTTGAAGGAGGAAGAAAAAGCTCAAGTGAGGAGATAGAAAGAAAATGGTGAGAATGAATTCCAATCAATGTGAGAAAATAGCAAGCCCTGGTTTTGTTAAAACATTTTCATAATTAAAAATAGCAACCATACTTAAATAGTGTAAACAAATGAAATAAACAAAAAACATGGTCATTCCTCTCACCATCCTTTCTTTACTCCTCACCCTTCCACCCCATTTTCTAATTTCCATAAATGGAAAATCAATAGAAATGAGGTGTCCACCTTCTAGAATGTATTTTTGTATAAATACAAAATACATTTTATCATATATACATACCCGCATCTGTATAAAAATACAAATACCCAAGAGATAGGAAAAATACAACAAACATAATTCTAGAATATATATATATATATATATATATATATATATATATATATATATATATATATATATATATATATATATATCGGCATAATCTTAAGTCAGCCAGTATTATCAACCGTTCGATCAAAAGTACGTATAGTTAGCACACTCATTTAATTGGAACTCTGCACGTATCAAAATACGGCCACTACATCATTTCGCCTGAACCGGAAAAATCCTCTGTGTGGGACTCTAAAGACTCGACAGTACGCTGACAGTGAGTTACAGGATAAATCCATAATCACAAGCACGTCAGCAGCACTAGTTGTACGTAATGGCTACCTAGGTATCTGTCGAAAAGGAAGGCCGGCGAGAAAACCCATTTGAACCCCTACAGAGCCTGTTTATGACAATCTCCGTACAGTCCGGTTTCTTCATCTAAGAGTATCGCATACCGGGTCTAAGAGTGGTAAACGTCAGACCCTAATAACTATATAATTTGTGTCGATGTGGCTCAGGATCAATCCGACAAACTACTGAGCTAACTATCAGTAAATCTCATCTGTCTTAGCCAAGGTCTTATAGTGCTGGCCGACCAAACACAGTGCAACATCGACTCCCTATACTGGAAAAGACGAATCCCTAACAATCGCTCACTGCCTCCATGTGGCTCGGGACTATACCCAACTAAAACTTGTTTGCACGACTCAGTAGAGCCGTGGTAGGGTAGTTATCTAAGTACAGCGGGAACTCACACGAGACAAATGACGATCCCAGGTCTAAAGACTAACCTGTAGTCATGCCACCTGAAAACTGCTATATGACGATAGGTATAATACTATCTAGAAGTTATCGGCAAGTCCGTCTAGTTTACACCCCCCTAGTAAGCACATATATACGATCTTATGTGCTACACACCAATGGCGGTGGGACCAATCATCGTCCCTCCTCGAGGTCTAGAAACGTATACACCAGTTTACCACGGTATATCAATGCCCAGTCTTGATACTCCCACGACCAAAGACTTTTAAGGATGTGCTTATGGACTACATAGCCCCCATATGTATGATCGCCATCATAACGCTGGCAGTCAAGCAATAATCCTACGGGTTTTATCAACATGTATCAGCGATACGTGATAATAAGTAAAATATATACACATGTTAAGATAAAGACAAACTAAATAGCATACTATCATATTAAGCAAGATTTACATGTACATAAATATGTCCAAGCATCCATTATATATATATATATATATATAATGGCCTATGAGGCATACATATCCAACAATGCCACGCAATCGGGATATTGTTTCTCATTATTTGATCATCTTGCCCCACCGGTGATATGCTTGATTGCAAATCATGTACTCGGTCATGCGCAATTGCTTGAGCTAAAAACGATGATGCGCGTTGACTGTTGCATACAAACTCTTATATTAACATATTATTACTTGTATCTATGTAGATATTACAAGCAAATCTTTTTAGATATTAAGGAAATGCAACAGCTTAGACGTTACAGGCAACTTTTTTAAATGTTACATGCAACTTTAGATGTTATAGACAACAGCTTAGATATTACATGCAACTACTCAGAGGATGCACACTAAGTTGTAACTGCTTAGATATTACAGGCAACTGCTCAGAGGATGCACACTTAGTTGTTACATGCAACTGCTTAGATATTACAGGCAAGTGCTTATAGATGTTACAGGAAACTAGTTAGATGTTACAGGCAAGTGCCTAGATGTTCTTTTAAACAAAAAACAAGTCAAATAAAGATCAAATATGCTCATAATGACTTGAGAATCAATAGAGCCTTGCATATGGATGACCTTCTCATTCGTCTTTTGATAGATACAGACCATATTTATGTAGTTATATTCGTTTATCATCATAACCACATGATCTCTATATTTCTCCATTTTATATGAAAGCTTCAACTTAGCAATCAGTATATTAAGTTGAAACGAGATGGTTGCTTTCAATTCAAATCATGTTGTGGCCTCTAAGATGTTCAAGACCGCACCTTTACTAATAGATCCACTCACAAAACACATTAATGTCCAAGCTTAGGCCGTCATCAATAAGCAAGAAGGTAAATGAAGATCTAGTTTGTAGGAGTAGTAAATGAAAGTGGAGTAAATAAAAGAAGATAATGGAGAAAATAAAAGGGATAATTCTTGTTCCAGTGGCAAATAGAATTTTTAGTAGGAAAAGTAGTGAATTTGGAGGAAAAATGGATTGATTGGAGAATTTAATGTTTAGTTCTTTAAGCAAAAATCAACAAAAAACCAATTCAGGATAGGAGTTACATGCAACCCCTCAGAAGTTACAAGCAATTCAACTGCAGATTTATTGCCAACAAATTGGCAGCTGTCATTGTGTACTTGCGCATATGGGTGACCAAAAGCATTTCTGGGACATCAAAATACCAAAAGCCTCGAGTATTTTAGGGATTCCTTGATGGGCTACGAGTTTTTGTACGTGTTGAGAAAGCCCATGGATTTTTCACAAGTTTTAAAAGGCCGGGGGGTTTTCAACAATTTACCCTACTCTTTTTCTTTCAATTTTCTTGTAAGCGCCTTTTTGGTTGGCCTTTTATTCAAATAAAATGACAAATTTTGTGGCCTAGCAACTCGTAGGCTTGACTAAGACAATGAGCCTTTTTAAGTTTGCAAAAGATTCAACAAAAGAAAAATAAAATTGAACACTAGCCCTAAGCCTACCCTATTACACCACACACAACCCACACACAAGCATACAATTCACAACTCTGTTATATCATCAGGCGTTCTCACTTTATAATTTTATTTAATGATTTTCTTATATTTTACTTGAATTTACTGCAATAACGTAAACATGATAAATTTTAAATTACCAAAACTTTTCATATTGAAGATATTCACTTTTAGCAAATTTTTCGTAATGAAACTCGACAATTGTTATTTACACCATTGTGATAGATAAGTGAAGACAAACATAGTCTAATGAAGAACTGAGTATTACTAACGTGAAAGTTTTGTGTGATGAACTTGAGAAATATGAGGAGTTACCGCATGAAAAAAAACAAAATCACTACGGCAACAACTCTATTTGTTATTTTTCTTGTCCATATCATTACGTAAAGACCAAAGAAACACAAGCAAAACTTCTCTCTAAAAGGAGATGTCTCATGTTCAATTGATGAAGGGATCGTATAAAAATAACTAAAATAAAGGAAAACACTCCGACTACTACAAATAGGGGTTGGCCCTACGGATAAATCCGCAGGAGCAAACCACTAGCCATAGGGGTAAGAAATTACGCCGTAAGTGCAAACGCCGCAGGTGCAAGTCTTAGCCTTAAACATGTCCCTACGGTTAAATACTTGCCCCTACGGTTTAATGCATAGGTCCATATGTCCCTACGGATTAGACTGTAGGGACAAAAAAGTTATTTAATTTATCGGTTTATAAAATAAAATAATTGTCCCTACAGATAACTCCGTAGGGCCAAATTGCTGCCCCTATGGATACATGCGTAGGTCCAGATGTGTAGGGGAAAATTTCAGGTATCCTGATATTTTGTCCCTACGGATACCTGTGTAGGGGCATGTTTATGCCCCTACGGTCCAATCCGTAGAGACAAGTATAACCCCTCTTTTTGAGATCATAGTGGCAAAATATTAGGATAAATATCAGGTATCCTGATATTTTGCCCTTACGGATAAATGTGTAGGGGCAAAGTAGGACCTTACGGATTAATCCGTAGGTGCAAAGTTTAGCCCTACGGTTTTATCCGTAGGGACATATTATCAGTTTTTTTTTACAAAAAAGGGCTGCCTGTTTTTTCCTCGCCCTGTGCACAATAATATATATATCATATATAAAATTAATCAACACGCAGAACATATACCTGATGGTGGTCCTTTTCGGGTCTCGTTCAGATGTTGTCTTTCGTCGATCTCCCGGTGGATTCTGGAGGTAATCTCCTGTTGCGTGTGGGTCTCAATGGGTTTGGAGGAGATTGGTGACTTGGGGAGTTTAGCGCCGAGTACCTGCAAAGAAGTCCCCGGGTGGTTTGGTACCACCGAGGACCCTCCTACATCAAGTTGGTACTAGATTCGAGCAGCGTAACTGCTAAGTGGAGTAAAAAATGGCTTACTTGACCCCTCTGTGATGGGGGTTTATATAGCGGTGGTGGCACGCAGCAGCAGACGCGAGAATCTCGCCCGCAGTTATGCTCCCGACGTCACGTCCGCGCGGAGAGCGGATCGACCATTAATGGGGATAGTGATTGCGTGGAACGTGGGATATGGCTGGCGGAGAATCTGCACATGGCGAGATTTGCGGAGCGGCGGTTACGCCCGTGAGCGGTGGAGTTGGTCGAAGGACCGAGGAAGACGTCCTCGGCTGGGGAGCTCGGGGGCGAGTGAGATGGCCGAGGAGTCTTGGTCTTGTGGCAGCTCGGAGCGAGATGAGAGGCCGAGGAGGCCCATTTGCAGGGGGCCTCGAGGAGGGCCAGCTCGCGCGTGTAGGTCGGGTACAGGGGTGGCCTGGTCGGTCCCTGTGGGCCCTTTCTTCTGAGTTCTGGGACACGTCATCTGCCACGTGTCCTGATCTTGGGGATCACCAATATTGTGCATCAGCATTAGCCCCCCACTCTTGTCCCAATCAGCTAGCGAATTGGGTCAGGAGTGGACTGTCGGGCCGCCCGAGGTGAGTTCCCTCCTAAGGTTTCGTCGGGACGCATTCCCAGGCTGTCAGCTGTCTTTCCTGTCAGCAAATCAGGATGAGATCTCTGCATTTAAGGAAGGTGTGCCGGTTCGTGCCTCCTGCCGTTGAAGTGGCGGTCCACGTGTCAAGCGTCGGTTGGCTGATGCGATGTGGGCGCCTGCAGGGGTGCGGTCCACCGTAGGAACGACAAGTGGAACAATCGGAGCCGTTGGACGCAAGGAGGTGTTTTGGTGGGAGACGAAGGGAGCCGTTGGATGAGGTCGCTCGCTGTGATTATAGGGGTGGGGACCATTCCAGGGCCCCACCTCTTTCATATTTCCCCGTTCTAAGTCCTGGTTGCTCGGCGCTCATCTTCTTTCTTCCGCTCTCGATTCCCGAGGACCCTCCTTCTCAAGGTTAGATGTCTTCCTTTTTCGAGTCAGTAGATGTCGTCGGAGTAGGTTCTAGGGAACCTTTAGGTGAGCCAGAATCCTCCCGGGGAGCAGGGGTCGGCCCCATTTCCCGGGATCGTGCGGCGAGGGCAGCCCCCAGGGAGGAGGCGGTGATATACGCTTCGTCTGGCCAAGGAGCGAGAGAGGGCAGACCAGGTACGGGGCAGGGAGATCGCCCTGTACTTGGAAGCTTTTTGGGGTGGAATGCTCCTGCTCTTTTCTCCTGAGGTCGTCGAAGCGCTGAACTTTTTCGGGTTAGCCCCTGGCCAGTTGGTGCCGAACTCGTGGAAGATTCTTCTCGGGTTCCTGATACGCCTGAAGTTACAGGCGATTCCTTTCAGCCTCTCCCTCCTTGATTCTTCCCTCGTCTCAAAAATCACCCTGGTGGTCGAGCGGGCGACCCGAGGTGGGTCTACCTTTCGTTTAGAAAGCGACAGGGGGGCCCCGCCGGGACAGGGGTTGTGGCCCTGCCTTCTTCCATTCACGACTGGAAGAAGAAGTTCTTCTTTGTTTCCCCTGAGGGCGAGGACTGGCCCATGCCTACATAGTGGTCGAGGGAGAAATGCTTGTCGGGGAACCAGTCCAGTGACCCCGTCGCGGTGAGAGTGGCGTCGTGGGAGCCCATCCTTCGTTTCGATGTGCTGCTATCTGAGAGGGTCCTGAGTTGGGCTGGGCTCAGCCCCGTTGAGTTCGTCGGTAAGTTTAGGCTTGCTTTTTGGCTTGTATATTGCTTGTGTCGCTGACCTCTTTACATTCGGTTTTGTGCAGGACCCATGGATATGGACTCGCTCTGAGCTTCCATACGCTAGTCGAGGAAGCCCACGAAGGCGGGGGGTGCCGGCTCTTTGTTCATATCAGATTTTTGTATTTTTATACCGTCCAATTTTTATCACATTGCTTATCGGTAGGTACTCTTGAGTCGTGTTTGCTAGTCAATTGCAGGATACAGGTTCTCGGCTCTAAACAATGAAATTCATGGAAAAGCACGAAAAAATTCTGGACTACTGCCAACCACAGAGAAAACACGGGTCTCCGCTCTCTATCCGTATGTCGCCGCACACCAGTTTAAGGGACAAAATGGCAAATCGGTGTCATTTTCATGCAAAAAGCTCAATGGCAACATAAGATCCAACATATCTACGCGGAGCTCAAGAAAAATCATGACAAAAGATCCACATCAAATCACCTTTTGATCTGCTGGAATTCTGAAAAAATTGTGAAGAGTTTCTGAGGAAAAAACATATACAACACAGCAGGCAACATTAAACCAGGGAACCCCACAAAAACTGACGGCTCAACTCCCTATTATAGCCGCGGTTCCGCGGCATAAGCAGGCTTAGGCCGCGGAACCGCGGCCGTACGGTGTCGGCAGTTGACCTATTTTCAGGGGCAGATTGGTCATTTCATTTTTGTTCTGATTGTTGCCCTAGATTTCCAGTTCCCTGCCTATAAATAGTCCAGAACTTGCCAAAACCAAGAGTGCTTATTCTTGTATTAGCATTTAGATATACTTTGTTCTTCTTCTTCCTCTTTTTCATCTTTTCTCCATTAAAATCTTGTAGTGAGGTTTCATGAGTGAAGTGATGAATAAAAAAGTTCTTTTTGTTATCATGCTTGTCTTGTTCTTGTTATGTTGTTAGTTATAAATTGCTTGTAATCTTCAATTGCTAATTTAGTTGTTGTTATTTGTTTTTGTGTTTCTTTCTTGTTCTCTTTTTCTTTATCCTTAACAACAATGATGCTTAAGCTTGATCCTTGCCAATGTGAGGTCGCAAATAGCTAGTTGTAATCTTCTAACTTCTTTCTTTCTTTCTTTCTCCTTTGTTTTCTTTTCATCTTTCTTTTAATGGGTGAGTAGTTTCTATACTTGTTAGGGTAGGATAAGGAAAGTTTGAGAGAAGGAAATCTCTCTCACTCTTTTCTTGCCCAACATCTTGATTCGGACTCCCGTTAATTGAACCACAATCCGCTCCCTACGGCACCCCATCCTACATGATAGCGATGATTCCTTAGTGAGACTGGTTGTGGTTGAATTAACCGGAGGTTAAGGCTAAGAGCCAAGAACGGATGGACAAGCACCAAAAGGAAGAACTTAAGCGTTGGAAAGCCTAGCTTATACTCGCAAGTTCTTCCTAGTCGTGCTAATCCCCGTTGTTGCCGATTACCGTAACACCGATATTAAGAGTGGCAACGAAAGAAGTGAGCGACTCCTAACTCAAACTAACCTAATCCTAACCCTAACAAGCTCTCTTTATATATCATTTTAACACATAGTTAATCACAAACAAATCTAGACATTTGGACTTAACTTGTTAAAGCACACAGAAAAAGATTCCCATCTCCCTGCGGACGATCCGTACTCAACCGGCTAGCTACAAGCGAAACCGTCTTGATTGCGGTAATTAACTAAGCACGCAAAAACTCTATCAATCAAATGGCGCCGTTGCCGGGGAGACGGTAGTTTATTTCTTTGTGTAATTTCGGGTTAATTTGTGAATATAAATATAACCGAAAAACAAAAAAAAATAAAAATATACATTGTAAAAAAAACCCATCTTGTTATTTTTGATTAGGTTTTGTGCAAGTGTGCAGGATAAAAAGACGGTCGAGTTCAGTGCCAAAGACACGGATAAAGTTAGACCTATATCTCGCGGCTACACCGCGACGGATCAAGACGAAACCAACGATCTACTGTAAAAATCTGGAGCAGATACAGTGAGCAAATCAAGATTCAGGAAATCCAGACAAGAAGAGGACAGCGAGGGAAGGACCTACAAGAATTTTCAAGCTCCAACTCCACACTAAAACCGCGGATCCGCGGCATAAGGGGTTGTTTGGCCGCGGAACCGCGGTTCCTTGACGGTATCAGCATCCCAAATTTTTTGTGAGTGTTCCTATCTTCTTCCCCACTCCTCTGAACTCCACTGAACTGTATTTTCTGCAGCATTCTTTGCGCAAACTCTCTTCCCCCTTCTAATAAAATTGTTCTTGTGCAGGATTCTTTGCGCTGCGCTTAAAAAATAAAAATTGATTGCAGTTGATTGTTACTGCTTTGCATTTATTAATACGGACTTTAAGGAGATTGAAACCAATCCAGATTGGGTGGGGATTTCATCACCCTTCCCAGGACCCCAGAAATCACAAAAAGTATATGCATTGACCATTGTTTAATTAAAAAATACTAGACTCGGCCCTAAGGACTTCGCGCTCAATAAGACAGAGGACTAGTTACAGGCATCGGCCGTTTATCCTATCCTGACTTTGCGGTGTTTAGGCTGTAAGTGCACGGCGGCGCCCCGGCCGTCAATCCGACGCCGGAATGCGGAAGCGGTGAATAACTTAAATTTTTGCGGACTTAGCAAACCGGCACCACCGCGCACTAAACACCCGGGATCGTTACCATTAACTAGTCTAAGCTATCTACAAGAATGGGAATAAGAGATATACCGACGATCCAAGTCCTCCGGTCTTCATCTCCACTCCGATCTCCTCGCGGGATCTCCGTCCGTCTCCTCCTCGTCGCCGGAAGTGCACCACATCGCCTACTTTGTTTACGGGCTCCCACCTCAATGCCGAGGCAACTCGGGCACGAAGCCGGCTACTCGACGTGCCCAAGGTTCGCTGTAGAATATGTGTAAAAACTTGTGTCTCACTTTTGGGGTATTAGGAATTGCCTTTTGTGGAGGGATTGAGCTATGGAGTTGAACTAGGGAATTTTGGTGAAGCAAGAATGATATATGATGAACCAAAAGACCCCCACCAATTTGGACAGCCCCACCTCCAAGTGAATGGCCGGCCAATGCAAGTGAGAGGGTGAGTTAGAATGAGGGAGAGGTATGATAGATGAGAAAAACATCCAATAATCCAAATGGAGAGAGAAAGAATGCTATCATGCCAAAAAGGAAATGATCACAATAATAAACCCACACTCAACCAACCTCACCCCTCATCATCATCAACCATCATGCCCACTAAAAGTCAAGCCATCATGAGAAGGAGAAGTCAATGATGGTGCTATAATCATGACATGAATATATGCAAAGACCCCCTCCACAAAAGTCTATTTGCAACAATGCAAATAAACCCTCCTCCACCAATCTTCGGCCAATGAACGGAACAAAGGGAATTGGCCGAAACGGAAAGCAAACTGGCAACTCCAGAAAACTGGTCCCGTAATAAATTACAGGATAACCCCGATACTGTGCATACACACCCGCATCTGTATTTCGACCGAAATACAAATGCAATGAGACAAAATCTCCACTGTACTATACTAGGATCCGGCTTATACCAAAACCGGCTAGTAATATCTGTTCGATCCTGATCCGTGCAATACCGCACGTATCTGATCGAACCCTGCCATATAACCATATGGCCTATAGTACAAACTGTCCGATCCTGATCCGTGCAATACCGCACGTATCTGATCGGACCTTGCCATATCTCCATACGGCCTCTACAACCTTTCGCCCGAAAGCTGAGTAACTGAAATGTGGGGGACTCTAAAGACTCGTCAACACCTCGGTTGTGGATTTAACCACTAGCACGTCAGAGGTATAAGCCAATACGTGACGGGCTACCAGGTACTGACCAAATGGGACGTCGATGAGGAAGCTCACCCCGACACCCAACTGAGCCTGTCAGTGACAATATCCGTGCAGTCCGGTCCGTTTGTCTATGAGCATCGCATGGCGGGCCTAGGGGGTTGGTAAAAGTCAGACCCCCAAAAGCGGTACAAGTCGTGTCGGAGTGTAGCCCAGAACACCCTGAGATACTACTGGAATACCTACCAGTAAATCTCCTTGCCTTGGCCAAGGACTTTGTGTAATGGCTCTCCTAGACACAGCACGACCTCACCCCCAATACCGGGAGAGACGAACCCCTGAAGATACGCTCACTGCCTCCATGTGGCTCGGGACTGTACCCAACTAAAACCTGTTTGCACGACTCCTTTGAGCCGTGGTAGGGTAGTAATCAAAGTACAGTGGGAACTCACACGAGACAAATGACGATCCCCAGGTCGATGAACTAACCTGCACACATGTCACCAGGGAACTGCCATCTGACGTCTGGTATATGACCAACTAGCAGGTTCCCGGCGAGTCCTGTCCGGTGTACTCATAACCCAATGAGCACCTGTATACATCTTAGGTGATCCAACTGACACCAGTGGCTTGTGAGACCGGCCACCGCCCCTCGTCGGGGTCTCGACTGTATACACTAGTCTACTAATGGAGTATCGATGCCCGGTCTCGAAACTCCCACGACTAGGGACCTTTTAAGGATATGCTTGTAGACCCCCAGCTCCCACTTATATGATCGCCCTCATACTGCTGGTGGTCAAGCAAGAATCCTAGGGGCTCTATCAACGTGTAATAGCGACGTGTCAGGTCACCTAAAACAGTACACGATGATAAAGGTAAACCAGATAGCATACTATCATCTCGAGTAAGACTGTCCTACCGGGATAGGTCCTCCCTCAATCATTACAATCACGTACCTGTGACCTAATAATTGACTCTGAGGGCACTATCTCCAACAATCTCCCACTTGCACTCAAGGCTAATTATTGCGATGTCGCATACTCACAGCCCGTGTGATACCGAACACCCAACTCCTCTACAAGTCAGTCTCACAAAGCTCGTTTGCGAAACTATTGCGTTCGAGGAATAGCCTCAGTGAGTGGATCCGCTTAGTTGTCTCTTTCCATGTCTCTCTAAATCTCAAGTTCGCGGAGAAACCCATCTCCCGAAATGAGCAATACCTGTCTTAGAATGTGTCTGGATGTCTGATGGGACATAGCTCATAAATGAGCTCCAAATCCAAACTTCTTAGACTGTATCGTCAACTGAACTTAATCAGTATCCTGCGCCATGCCACCCTCAGTATTGCCTTGGACCACCTATCCAAAATACTGCCCCTCATCAGAAGGAAAACTATAGCTCTGACAACCTCCTTGTCGTCCATGTCACCTTGGAAGCCTGGAATGATAACTGTTTCCTGAATGAGGCTGTCGTTATCATCTCCCTAGAACATCCACTTATGTTCTAAAACTGCTTCCGACTGTTTCTCCAGGATTGGATTAATGTCAACTTATTGCATCTAGTGCAAGAACAACATCTGGTGTGGTACTTGACATCTCACGATTGACTCAATTGCCTGAGCAAGTGATCTGCCAATCATGCCCGTCCCTCTCCCCTTTAGTCTGTAAGACACCTTTGGAAAGGGTGACTCCATTACCTGCAGGTACACTACCGTGCCAGGAGTCGTCCATCCTAAATACTCTTAGAACGCTGTCAAGTACCCTGATTGGGAAACCACCCAAATCTAGATCTAAGACCATAGATCTAGTAACCAGTATGTCTGATATAAAATCCATTTCCTTTGTGGAGAAACCACTGTGTGACGACCAAAGTATAACCGATCGTAGTGTAGGAGTTTCCTTTCCTACTCTGTGTATATCATCCAAATACTAGGATATCACACCCTACTACCTTCTCAACAGATCAATCCCCTATTCTGATGAAGTCAAACCCATGACTGTCACGTCAGAAATAGATGATCTTTCTCCGCTACATCTGCTCTAGTCTATAAATAGACATAAGCAACCTGTCCACCAATGCTTCCGCTGCTCCCACTGACTACGACAACCCTCTGGCAGAGTCATATAGACGTACACTTCTAAAACTGGTTTAGAACGACGCTATACTCATCCTCCCGCCGGGTCTCGTAACCTGGAACAACAACAATGGCAATTGTGGGTAAACAAGAACTTCCCTGTCACCGTCCTTGAGGCTACCGTAGTGCCTCTCGGGTGCCTGAAGTTACCCACCTTATCTGCGGAGTGGCCAATGGAATGTCAATTCAGATTGAATCTTTAGGTTCCTTATCAAATCTTCAGTAATCGTTTGTGGTTCTGGAATCACTTCCAGTTCTACCATACTCCCACTACAGTTTTCCTGAAAAAATCCATTTTTAATTTAAAACTGTGGCGAGTCAAGAACAATATTGCTATTGATCTTCCAGATGGTAGAAAGTCAACCCGCGTCATAGCCTGGGTCAACCCACAAACAGCCATTACAGAAACGTGCCTTGAGTTGTCCAGTGTCTGGTTTTAATCATAAACCGGACAACTTCCCGTACCTTAACATCGTTAAGATATGAACTGTTCTATATCCAATATAGAAACAGAGGCACTGATTTAATTGAACCAGATTCAAATCATGCAGCTGTCCCCAGCGCATGTCAACTAAATGGAAGGAGGCCGATCAGCGTTACTCAACTTAGGAATACTTCCAATTATGAGTAACCTGAAAGAGAAGCAAGATCTCTTTATCATTACTATCAACTGAATACCATACACAAGTATCTACATCTTCGATCTCTTTGAAGAATCCCGATACTTGCTATACCTGGTTCTCTACTCTATTCAAATACCTATAACTTCTCAAAATTCGGACCCTGTGTTTCCAAGAAACACTTGTCTAAAAACTAGAGAAGTCATAAGTAAACTGAATGTAGTACGAGGACCAACCCCTCTGTCCTGATGGACCCTGGACAACATACAATACTCTGTATAAGTCCCTTGAGTCTGATAACTCATTCACTGTGTGTCGTAGGTTGAAAACTGTACTTATGGTTAAGAAGAATTACACCGCTGTTTAATGCTCCTTACCTAACCATCCACTGATATAGGTAAATGTCGTAGACATAATTTCAGAAAGGTATATCTCACTCTATGAAAATAGACGTACAGATATATCAATTTGAAATTGGTGCATAACAGCGGATATTCAAAACCAAATATTTGCCGACCGGCAAACAGCCCAGGTGATTTCCTCAAATATCACCGATTACAACGAATCCCGATATAATGAGGATGATCACCCAATTCCCAATAACTTACTCCCACTCATCATCTGTAAAACTATACAGATGTGAGAATCGTACCTGGTAAATACATACCCTGGAGTAAGTATCTAATCGGGAAATCAGTTCTCTTTTAACATTACACAGTGAAACTGAAACATTGAAATGTTTCGTTGGGGTATCCTGGTATTCCTAGTAATGCCTCATCCATTATCCAAATTCACAACTGTAACCGTATAATTCTTTGCCACCTCTCCAAATCCCTTCATATGTCTTTAGTCATTACCTTCTGTACACCCCTTTAGGCCAAATGGTTTTCTTCCTTCCCTACCGTTCGGCACCAGCCTATGGTTTGGAAGAAGACTATCCAAAAAGCATAAAGGGTGTACTGTCCTAATCCTAGGAGCACTCGCAACGCGAGAGAAGGTGAAGATAAAAGACACCTGAATGTACTTTATTCCTATTTCTCCTGAACCAGGATCCATCCCCGAACTGGAACAAGTTCCTTTCGAGTTCGTATATAACCATACGATGGATTATCCAATAAAATGGGATCTTCGTAGTGATACGGAGTGTCCTGGAGAAATACAAAGGTGATGTGGGAGTGGTAACGAAATATTTGTTTTGGTCGTGAATATCTGTTGCAATTTACTTTGCCCTCTTACTGATCCCTTGTTTTGTCTGAACTTAATACCTTCTGCACACCATCGTTATGCTAATTGGTTTTCTTCATTCCCTACCGGTCGGCACCAGCCTATGGTTTGGAAGAAGACTATCCAATTTGCATAATAGGTGTACTACTCCTAAACTAAGGAGTACTCGCAACCTGAGAGAGGGTGAAAAGAAAAGACAACTGAATAATCCTATCCGTTTTCTCCAGAACCGGAAACCATCCTCGAATAAATTCTTTCGAGTTCGTATCTAACCATACGATGGTTTTGTCCAATGGAAGTGAACGTTCGTAGTAAAACGGGGTGTCCTGGAGAAAAGGGTAAAAGTAGGAGTGGCAATGAGGTTTGCAACTCTGACAATCCAAAAGCCAGTGTTTAAGAAGGTTCGGTCAACTTGGTCACTGAGTCATTGTCTTAGGGTCGGGTCAATGGTCGCTGCCAAAGAGAGAGAGAAAAGAAACACTCAGCGTGCACTCTAACCTAGATCAGAATGGTGACAATTTATCTAATCTGGAATCCTCCCACTGTACCTCAAATTCTCCTCCAAACCAGAAAGAAGAATTAGTCGGGGTCACCCGAGGAGTAAACCAACTCATCAGTGGGAATCGGGATCCAACTATCATTGTATGATAACGTGACGGAATCCGCTCACGCTATCACACTCCAGAAGGTATGCGCATATCTGGCAAGTTTCAGTTCTTTTGAAACTCCCGATGTGATTTCTACCCCATGCTCTTATGACCTTGACTTTGGCCAACAAATCATAAGTCACATGTCAAGTTCTACCCGTCATTCTCCAGGTTGATTCGAATCCACCCGCACAAGCCCTTGACTTTGGCCAACAAGGCTATACGACTGTCCCAAACCAACGCATCTATCTATGCTGCATATGAATAACCAACAGCTACCAAACACTGTGCCTTGACTTTGGCCAACAAACACAGCTTGAATACTATTGACTACCCATATGAAACGACGGAGGGCTACGAATGGTTTCTGGCGAAAACCTTTAACGTAATGAACTTGATATTGTCGAAAGAACGGATAGCTTTTTAAAAAATATAGTGACGAAAACCGTTGCTAAAGAGGTCACTCCCTGTGAAGGGATCTCGGCTCTTTCCCCGTAGAATGAGGTGCAGGATATTCCAAATGAATACCACGGTGCAAAGCAAAAGTAATCGGCTATAGTGAAGTTAATGCCCTGACGCAAACTTCTGTCCAAGGGGTCACTCCCGGTGAAGGGATCTCGGCCCTTGCCTCGTCGACTGAGGAGCAGGATATTCCAAATGAATACCACAATGCAAAACAAAAGTGAACGTCCTTGCAATAACAGCTTTTTGAAAAATGTTCCAACAACATCAGATTAGGTTTGTTTTTAACTTGCATTGATCCGAATCAACGCAGTCCCATCAATTGATCACACCACAAAAAACGAAAATATATTGATGTACGTATATGCCATCCGCATTCGCCACTGGGTCCCGTCATTACCCGTTAGGTTAGCTTACTAACGACAGAGCGGGGACTGGACTAGCGCGGATGCAAAACATATACAACATCTACTAATATATATACCAATATATTATATTTCGCTCAAGGCGTGAATAAAATGCAACATCACAGAAAATGAACAGCATCACAGAAACAATACAGATATCTGGGATCCCCGGGTTTCACAGAGCCGCTGAAACCCGACGTTCCCCTGGTCGTGTGGATAGCCTGTGCAATGAAATCCTAGACCCCTACGGGCGCGGCAAGTCACCCGCCAAAACCTGAAGCGAGGCAGTCCCCTTCAGCGCCGTGAATGGACCACCCAGCACTTCACGGAATCCGGCAACTTGGGCACCCCTCCTGGGTCAACCTGTACCCCCTACGAGTGCGGCGAATAGCCCGCCAATCCTAGAGCGAAGCCCCCTCCGTCTCAATGCCATGAGATGCGGGCTTGTTGCCCTCCAGAACCCGGCTATCCGTGCACCCCTCCGCGGGGCAATCCTAGTACAGAAAGTAAAATATACATACACCGGGTACATCGACCGCAACCAGGTCGTGCCCCAAAATAATAATACAATCCGGCAGTGACGGCAGTCCACATGTCGGACGCTCGCCCCGCAATATCAAATGTACATAATACAACAGCACAGTACTAGCATTGCATCCAGGCTATCCCCCACGACCGATCCGCAACATCACAGCAAATACATAGAACATCAACGTGAAAGTCACGTTCGCAAATCCGTCTAACCGGGCTATAGCAGTTAGACCGGATTTACCGATCGAGTGACATTCACGGTCGCAGATATAATGTAAATACTGTGAAAAATGTGTTTAAAATATCCGATTGATCAAACTTTAACAAGTGGGCCCACAAAGAATACTGTAGCAGTCACAGAAATAATTGGCCCAATTTTAATATTCCAAAACCCATACTTTAAGCCCAGAAAACTACTGAAGAAATTTGATGCAGGGATCAGAACAGTAAGCGGCGGAAGGGCGGCGCTTAAGGAAGGTCAGGCCGCGCTTCCGCGCTTGTACTGTTGACTGACACTCTCGAATTTTCTCAGTAGCCTTGAAATCTCCAGTACATTAATATTTTACAACCTGAAAAAATTTTCGAGACCAAAAATTTTCAACAGAAAACTGATGCGACAAAATACGGGTTTTTGGACTTTTTGATCGATCGGAAATGCAAACACATTACACAAAGCTAGACTAAGTTAATGGCGAGGCTCTGATACCACTGTAAGTGCACGGCGGCGCCCCGGCCGTCAATCCGACGCCGGAATGCGGAAGCGGTGAATAACTTAAATTTTTGCGGACTTAGCAAACCGGCACCACCGCGCACTAAACACCCGGGATCGTTACCATTAACTAGTCTAAGCTATCTACAAGAATGGGAATAAGAGATATACCGACGATCCAAGTCCTCCGGTCTTCATCTCCACTCCGATCTCCTCGCGGGATCTCCGTCCGTCTCCTCCTCGTCGCCGGAAGTGCACCACATCGCCTACTTTGTTTACGGGCTCCCACCTCAATGCCGAGGCAACTCGGGCACGAAGCCGGCTACTCGACGTGCCCAAGGTTCGCTGTAGAATATGTGTAAAAACTTGTGTCTCACTTTTGGGGTATTAGGAATTGCCTTTTGTGGAGGGATTGAGCTATGGAGTTGAACTAGGGAATTTTGGTGAAGCAAGAATGATATATGATGAACCAAAAGACCCCCACCAATTTGGACAGCCCCACCTCCAAGTGAATGGCCGGCCAATGCAAGTGAGAGGGTGAGTTAGAATGAGGGAGAGGTATGATAGATGAGAAAAACATCCAATAATCCAAATGGAGAGAGAAAGAATGCTATCATGCCAAAAAGGAAATGATCACAATAATAAACCCACACTCAACCAACCTCACCCCTCATCATCATCAACCATCATGCCCACTAAAAGTCAAGCCATCATGAGAAGGAGAAGTCAATGATGGTGCTATAATCATGACATGAATATATGCAAAGACCCCCTCCACAAAAGTCTATTTGCAACAATGCAAATAAACCCTCCTCCACCAATCTTCGGCCAATGAACGGAACAAAGGGAATTGGCCGAAACGGAAAGCAAACTGGCAACTCCAGAAAACTGGTCCCGTAATAAATTACAGGATAACCCCGATACTGTGCATACACACCCGCATCTGTATTTCGACCGAAATACAAATGCAATGAGACAAAATCTCCACTGTACTATACTAGGATCCGGCTTATACCAAAACCGGCTAGTAATATCTGTTCGATCCTGATCCGTGCAATACCGCACGTATCTGATCGAACCCTGCCATATAACCATACGGCCTATAGTACAAACTGTCCGATCCTGATCCGTGCAATACCGCACGTATCTGATCGGACCTTGCCATATCTCCATACGGCCTCTACAACCTTTCGCCCGAAAGCTGAGTAACTGAAATGTGGGGGACTCTAAAGACTCGTCAACACCTCGGTTGTGGATTTAACCACTAGCACGTCAGAGGTATAAGCCAATACGTGACGGGCTACCAGGTACTGACCAAATGGGACGTCGATGAGGAAGCTCACCCCGACACCCAACTGAGCCTGTCAGTGACAATATCCGTGCAGTCCGGTCCGTTCGTCTATGAGCATCGCATGGCGGGCCTAGGGGGTTGGTAAAAGTCAGACCCCCAAAAGCGGTACAAGTCGTGTCGGAGTGTAGCCCAGAACACCCTGAGATACTACTGGAATACCTACCAGTAAATCTCCTTGCCTTGGCCAAGGACTTTGTGTAATGGCTCTCCTAGACACAGCACGACCTCACCCCCAATACCGGGAGAGACGAACCCCTGAAGATACGCTCACTGCCTCCATGTGGCTCGGGACTGTACCCAACTAAAACCTGTTTGCACGACTCCTTTGAGCCGTGGTAGGGTAGTAATCAAAGTACAGTGGGAACTCACACGAGACAAATGACGATCCCCAGGTCGATGAACTAACCTGCACACATGTCACCAGGGAACTGCCATCTGACGTCTGGTATATGACCAACTAGCAGGTTCCCGGCGAGTCCTGTCCGGTGTACTCATAACCCAATGAGCACCTGTATACATCTTAGGTGATCCAACTGACACCAGTGGCTTGTGAGACCGGCCACCGCCCCTCGTCGGGGTCTCGACTGTATACACTAGTATACTAATGGAGTATCGATGCCCGGTCTCGAAACTCCCACGACTAGGGACCTTTTAAGGATATGCTTGTAGACCCCCAGCTCCCACTTATATGATCGCCCTCATACTGCTGGTGGTCAAGCAAGAATCCTAGGGGCTCTATCAACGTGTAATAGCGACGTGTCAGGTCACCTAAAACAGTACACGATGATAAAGGTAAACCAGATAGCATACTATCATCTCGAGTAAGACTGTCCTACCGGGATAGGTCCTCCCTCAATCATTACAATCACGTACCTGTGACCTAATAATTGACTCTGAGGGCACTATCTCCAACATAGGCAAGTGTGTCCAAGGCAAGTGGTTACTTAATTAGGACCACTACTTACGTAGTGGGGAGCCTCCCACTTATCTGGCACTTACCTGGCCGCAATTGGCGGAGAAGAGACGGTTTGAGGTCTTATTTCTAGCCCTTTGGAACAGTTAGGAGCTGTCTAGTTGACCTAGATGACCCTAGATCTATGTGTGATTGTGCATATCTTGTCTATGATTTCTTGAGGTCGTAAGTCCGTACATATTTCTGTAAAGTTCTTTCTATAAAAAAAAAGAAAAAAAAACACAAAACAAAAACTTTTATAAAAACTTGCCCTTTGTCGCCAAAATCCCATTTTTCACCCACCATCTATCGTATTTCTCCATTGACGTTTTCTTACCCTCACCTTCTCCGCTTTGACTATACTAAACTCATTTAGTGTATGTCCGCTTGGACTCGGGACACTAGCGCCCGCCTAGTCCGCGTTACGTTAGTCGCTACCGACTACGCGATCGACTCAGACGTCGAGACTCCGTCCACACCTCTTTCACCCTTACCTTTGCCGGCCAACTCCGACGTTGACCGGAATTCTGTTCATCCATCCTCACCTTCACCATCACCAACCACTTCTTCCGCGATGTCAGGATTTAATCCAAACATCCTTATAACTCCCCCGGGATTGATTCCACCTCCTATGGATGCAAATAACCCACCACCACCGCCTGTCGTAGCGCCACTGTGAATCACGCTCCAGGATCGTTTCTATCCCACCCGCTCTGCACTCCCCACATGTCTTTCCCTTCCACCGGCCAATGGGGATAATTTTGAAATTAAGCCCCACTTCATTAACATGCTTCCGAAATTTCATGGACTTAAATCTGAAGATGCCTATATCTTCATCAACAAGTTTCAAAATGTTTGTGCCATGATGAAAACTACCCAGCTGTCGGACGATGCTATACAGCTACGGGTCATTCCGTTCACTTTATGCAATCTTGCTGAAAAATGGCTGTATAGCACCGCTTCCCACTCCATAACCAGTTGGGACGAGTTTGTGAAAGCGTTTCTCAAGAAATTCTATTCGAATCATAAAACCGCAAGGATCCGTAACGAAATCAACCAATTCTCCCAGCTTCCTACTGAACCCTTCTGGAAGTGCTTTGACCGGTATAAAGACCTTCTTGCTCAGTGCCCTCACCATGGTATTGAGAAATGGAAACTTTGCCAAACCTTATACGAGGGCCTGAACCCAGCAACCAAGCAGTTGTTGGAAACCATTTGTCAGGGCCACTTCCTATCGAAATCTGACGAGGAAGCGTGGCAATTCTTCGATGACCTTGCGGAACAACCGCTTCAATGGGAGAGCACCAGACCAACTTCTTCTTCTTCCTCCACTTCTACTGGTCAATCTAGGGTAGGAATTCACCAACTTGATGTCTCTATTGCGATGAAAGCTGAAATGGCTGCAATAACGAGAAAACTTGAAGCAATAGAGAGCAAATTTTCATCTCCTGCCCCTGCCCCTGCCCTTCCCCTTCGTACCATTTGTGCTTGTTGTTCCGATCCTTCTCACTTAACCGAAGAGTGTCCTTACAATCCACCATCTCAAGGACAGGATCAGGTTAATACTGCATTTCAGCAAAGACCGAGAAATGATCCATACTCTTCCACCTACAATCCCGGTTGGAGGAACCACCCCAATTTCGCCTGGAATCAGAATCAGCATCAATTCCAAGGCAACAATTTCCAAAGGCCCCCTCCTCCGCAATAACAAGCGCAACAACAAACTCAACATCAGTTTCAGCAGCCCTTCCAACCCCAACCTTTTCAAAATCAGACGAACAACTTTGCACCCAACAATTCTTTTCCCCAAACAACTTTGTTCTGTCAAACAACGATAAGGTTTCCTCGTTAGAACAAAGTCTGGAGGCATTCGTTAAACAATCGACACAATCCACCGCCAACATCCAGTCGTCTATTCAGTCTTTGGTGCAACACACTGCTACACACGGGTAAAGCATCAAGACCATCGAAGCCCAAATTGCACAGCTGAATGCGGCGTTAAGCGAGCGAGAAAAGGGGAAGCTTCCATCTCAACCACTCCCAAATCCCGGTCATCCACATAATGTACATGTTGCTCTTGAACAGCAGAACCATAATGTGAGTGCCGTGACTACATTGAGATCGGGAAGGATGCTGCACAACAACATCGGTACAACAATTGAGGATAATGACACCCCGACCGCTTCTTCTTCTTCCTCTTCTTCTTCTTCTTCCTCTTCTTCTTCTTCTTTGTCTTCTGAGCCTATTCTCCATTCGTCAAAAGGCTCTTCTTCTTCTTCTTCTTCTGATCTGAACGGACCCACTTCTCACTCCACGAAAACACCAGCTCTGGGATCCGTTCCAACTCCACAATCTCCTCCACAAGCATTGGACTCAACCAATTTTAAAAACGCTCCATTTCCAAACCGGTTGAGGTCAAACAAAATCCACAAATGGAGAAGATTCTGGAGTTGTTTAAGCAGGTTAACATCAACATTCCCTTTTTAGATGTTGTCCAACAAGTCCCGTCCTACGCGAAAATCTTAAAGGACTTGTGCACGAAAAAGAGGAAGTCTCAGGTACCCAAGAAAGTTTTCTTGGCTAGCGCTGTGAGTGATGCTCTTACCCAATCTTTACCTCAAAAACGGAAGGACCCTGGCTGTCCTACGATTTCTATTACCATTGGGGATAAGAATATCAATCGCGCACTACTAGATCTTGGTGCCAGTGTTAACCTGCTTCCGTACTCATTATATGAGCAACTAGGTGTAGGAAAGCTGAAACCCACACACTGTACTCTCCAAATGGCCGACCGATCAATCACCCATCCTAGGGGTGAGCTAGAGGATGTGTTAATCAAGGTCGGGGACTTCATATTCCCTGTTGATTTCATTGTTTTGGACACACAGCCTGTAGCTAACCCTCGGAATCAAATTCCGATGATACTCGGTCGCCCATTCCTTGCAACCTCAAATGCTGTGATCAATTGTCGCAATGGTTCGATGAACCTATCTTTTGGAAATATGACAATTGAACTCAACATTTTTAGGTTGGGGAATCAGCCCACCGAACCTAATGCTCATATACTAGACGTTTGCTCGATCCAGGAGATCACCCCAGAAGAGTGTGAATTCGAGGAGTTTTTGTTCGATCACGATAACCTTAACGCCGCTAGTGCGTTCCTCTTCGAACCTGCTGCTGTTTCTGCGCTCGACAATGACTACGAGTGTTTCACTTTCTCGAATGATCTTAGCCACTCACCACCCGAGTTTGAATCCTTCGAATTTCCGGATGAGTTACCTGAACCATCCAACTCGGTCGCTTACACTCGGTTTGAACCTTTGCTGGAATCCCTTGAGTTCGAGACCTTTTCACCAATCTTGCCTTCAATCGTTTCACCTCCAACGCTTGAACTCAAGCCTTTGCCGTCTCACCTTAAGTACGCTTACTTAGGTGAGAACAAGACCCTCCCTGTCATCATCTCGGCTTTTTTAGCTCCAGAGCAAGAGAGAGCCCTTCTTGCGGTCTTGCACAGCAATAGGCAAGCTTTTGGCTGGTCCATGGCGGACATCAAGGGGATTAGTCCCCTGATCGTTGAACATCACATTCATCTGATGGATGATGCCAAACCAGCCAGGGATCCACAAAGACGTCTCAACCCAGTCATGAAGGAGGCTGTGAAAAAGGAGATCGTAAAATGTCTAGATAGTGGTATTATTTACCCTATCTATGATAGCCAGTGGGTTAGCCCCATTCATATTGTCCCTAAGAAATCAGGCATAACAGTCATCACTAACGAGGCGAACGAGTTAATCCCTACTCGCACCCAAACTGGGTGGCGAGTATGCATCGATTATAGAAAACTCAACGCCGCAACGCAGAAGGACCACTTTCCGCTACCTTTCATTGACCAAATGCTTGAACGATTGGCCGGACATGAGTACTACTGCTTTCTTGATGGCTGCTCCGGCTATAATCAGATTTCCATTACCGAAAAAGACCAGGACAAGACCACATTCACTTGTCCTTTCGGCACGTTTGCATATCGTCGCATGCCCTTTGGGTTATGCAATGCGCCTGCTACCTTCCAGCGGTGTATGATGGGAATCTTCTCAGACATGGTGGAAAAATTCCTGGAGATCTTCATGGACGATTTCTCCATCTTCGGCGATTCCTTCAATGAGTGTTTGCTGCATCTCGACACTGTCCTTACCCGATGTAAGGACAAGAATCTCACTTTGAATTGGGAGAAGTGCCACTTCATGGTGCGCGAAGGTATTGTCTTAGGACATATCATTTCGCAAAATGGCATAGAGGTTGACAAAGCGAAGATTGAGGTCATTTCCAATTTCCCTCCTCCCAGATGCGTCAGAGACATCCGAGCCTTCCTTGGCCATGCCGGTTTCTATAGACGGTTCATCAAGGACTTTAGCAAGATTGCTAGGCCCTTGACTCTTTTGCTGGCCAAGGACACGCCATTCGACTTCAACTCGAGCTGTGTGACTGCGTTCGATTCATTAAAAAGCTCACTCACTTCTGCCCCCGTTCTTTCTTCTCCTGACCGGACGCACCCATTTGAGATTATGTGCGATGCATCCGACTTTACCATTGGTGCTGTTCTTGGACAATACATCAACAAGATGCCGCACGTAATCTATTATGCTAGCCGAACCCTGAACGACGTCCAACTTAATTATACAACAACTGAGAAGGAATTCTTAGCTGTTGTATTTTCTCTAGAAAAGTTCAGGCCCTACCTCATCGGCTCTCCAGTCATTGTCTACACAGACCATTCTGCTCTACGCCATCTTTTTGCGAAGAAAGATGCAAAATCTCGGCTGATACGTTTGATCCTCTTGCTTCAAGAGTTTGACCTTGTCATCAAGGACAAAAGAGGATGTGAAAACGTAGTCGCCGACTATCTCTCACGACTTCCTTCTTCGCCTTCACTTCATATTCCGATCAACGACATTTTTCCGGATGAATAACTCTTGACAGTATCTTGCGAAACCTGGTCCGCAGATATTGTGAACTATTTGGCCACAGGATTACTACCGATTGAATGGTCACGTCAGGATAGACTTCGATTCTTATCCCAAGTAAAACACTTTTACTGGGACGAACCCTATCTGTTCAAGTACTGTCCCGACCAGATTATTCGTCGGTGTGTCCCTGACGAGGAATTCAAGAGCGTGCTGTCATTTTGCCACGATCAAGCATGTGGCGGGCATTTTGGCCCCAGAAAGACAGCTGAGAAGATCTTGCAATGTGGTTTCTACTGGTTACAACTCTTCAAAGACGCTCATGACTACTGTAAGACTTGCCCCCGGTGCCAACACTTGGGCCGGATATCCAGGAGGAACGAGATGCCGCTCCAACCAATCTTGGTTGTGGAGATTTTCGACGTTTGGGGGATAGATTTCATGGGGCCATTTCCTAGCTCTTTCGGGAACTTGTACATCCTTCTCGCTGTTGATTACGTCTCTAAGTGGGTCGAGGCTGTGCCCAGCCGGACCAACGACAATAAGGTTGTCGTTAGGTTTCTTAAAGAAAAATTTTTCTCCCGTTTTGGGCACCCCCGAGCGATCATTAGCGACAATGGAACTCATTTCTGCAATAAGACTTTCGAGGCCTTGATGCGGAAATATTCCATCAATCATAAGCTATCTACGCCCTACCACCCCCAAATCTGTGGGCAGGCCGAAGTTTCAAATCGGCAAATCAAGCAGATACTGGAGAAGACGGTTTCCAAGAACCGTAAGGATTGGTCGTTGAAACTCACTGATGCCCTTTGGGCATTTCGAACCGCTTATAAAACCGATCTTGGCATGTCTCCCTATCGGCTTGTGTACGGAAAGGCTTGCCACCTCCCTGTCGAAATAGAGCATCGCGCATTTGATAAAGGAGCTGAATCTGTCTCTCAAAGATGAGGGCAGCCATCGGAAGCTACAGTTGAATGAATTGAGCGAGCTTAGGGATGAGGCTTATGATAACGTGGTTGTCATTAAGAACCGAACGAAGGTGTTTCACGATAAACACCTTTTGTGCAAAACTTTCGTACCTGGTCAACAGGTACTGCTTTACGACACCCGGCTACACTTCCATCCAGGAAAGCTCAGATCTCGCTGGAAAGGGCCGTATTTTGTGCGGAATGTGTATCTACATGGCGCTGTGGATTTGGAGAATCTAAAGGATGGTTCATTTTTCAAAATAAACGGACACCGACTTAAACCGTACCTTAGCGCCGAACCAACAGAGGAGCTCCTGGTCTTACAGGAGCCGGTTTACCCTGCATAATCTTCCTCTGCCTACCACCAAAACTTCGGTTATCCAGCCAAGAACAGTGGACACTGTTCTAAATAAGTTTGGGGGTATGTATATACCATTTTGTTTATATTTGTGGATATTCTCTTTCATTTTTGCTATTTTTCTTTTCTTTAAAAACAAAAACAAAATAAAAATAAAAATGTGTGTTTATCTAACCGACAATTTTGACTCTTCAATGATCTCTTCATGCAATGACAGTGAGGACACTGTCCAGTTTAAGTTTGGGGGTACGTTCGGTACGCATTTCTAACTTTCGCATTCATATGTATATTTTGCATCTGCATATTAAAATCCATAAAATCCATAAAATCCATAAAAATCAGAAAATTTTCTAAAAACATAAAACTTTTCTGTCAAGTTAGCTAGTGGGAGAACTCTGATTCAACATTTCGACGGTTTGGTTTGATAAGATAAGGATAACTAAATCTTATTTTTAGATTTTGAAAACCTGAAAGATAACTCTCCTTTGAAGTTAACTATAACTGATATACGTCTTTACAACACACTACACGTGTTGTGAGTTTTGGAAATTAGATGACAAGTCTATTATGTCTAAAAACCTTTAAATGGATGAATGATTTTCTGAGGATCAAATAAGTTTGTTCTGAAATAAGTAATATCAAGAATAGTTTATGAAGTGAAGCGAATATGAAGGAATGTTATTGATGCCTTAATTGGAACTAAGTCTGAAAAATAACCCATCTGGAACTTGATTGGAATGATTACACACCGAACCCACTAAACACGTCTTTTATCCAAAAAAAATAATAATTGAACTGCCGGTTATATTTTCGTTCGTATTGAATCATCATGATTTTCACGCTAAATTGTCTTTTGTTTTTGGGGCTAGGTAACTTGAGTAATTAAGTCCGCTGGGGTGTCTCTACACCTAATGCCCTAAAGCCAACTGGTTTGGGTGCATTGGCCCAAAACTCGTTAAGAAGCCTAAAAAGTCCAGATTAAAACAAAGTCAAGCAAGTGTTCTCTCCGAGTTAAAATTCCTAATGGTTCTTTGTGTGAGAATAATCTTGACAAAAGACAGGTTTTTATAAAAAATATTTCTAGCGGAGATATTAAGGTTTTATTCTATGAAAAAGATTATTGCACGTTCACAGAGGTGTGTATGAAATGAAAACAAGAAAAAGGTGGAGTGAAAAATAAGACCTAGTTTCCTGTTAAGGAAGATAGAAATTCTGAAATTGAAACCTTACTGGGAAACGAAACTTGAAAAATGCTTAACTCTTTATAAAATTTATGTGATCCTTTTAAAATTTTATCTGGGCTTTATTGTGTGACATGATGACTTTAATCAATCCTTCTGGAACTTAACGACACTATTTGCACTGTACGTAAAGACATATAAAATCTTAAATTAAATAAGAAGCGAGGTGTGAAAAATAAAGGTTCGATAGTCTAGACTTAGGATAATAGAATTGTTATTTTCTGAAACAAAACTTTAGGGTTTGAATCATAGTTATTTTGCAAAACTAGCTTGACCGGATATTGTGGGTAGTATTCGCTGAAAACCCTCAGGAGACAACACTCCTTCTACTAGGGACACCTAGAGGTTTAACGGCTTGTTGCACATGCTCAGTGCAATCGCGTTCCCTGCGAAAGTGAGGTTAGGAATTTTTGTGAATAAATTGGCTTTGCTCGGGACGAGCAAATGATAAGTTTGGGGGTATTTGTTCATATTAGATTTTTGCATTTTTATACCGCCCAATTTTTATCACATTGCTTATCGGTAGGTACTTTTGAGCCGTGTTTGCTAGTCAATTGCAGGATACAGGTTCTCGGCTCTAAACAATGAAATTCATGGAAAATCACGACAAAATTCCGGATTACTGCCAACCACAGAGAAAACACGGGTCTTCGCTCTCTATCCGTATGTTGCCGCACACCAGTTTAAGGGACAAAATGGCAAATCGGTGTCATTTTCATGCACAAAGCTCAATGGCAACACAAGATCCAACATATCTACGCGGAGCTCAAGAAAAATCATGACAAAAGATCCACATCAAATCACCTTTTGATCTGCTGGAATTCTGGAAAAATTGTGAAGAGTTTCTGAGAAAAAACATATACCACACAGCAGGCAACATTAAACCAGGGAACCCCACAAAAACCGACGGCTCAACTCCCTATTATAGCCGTGGTTCCGCGGCATAAGCAGGCTTAGGCCGCGGAACCGCGGCCGTACGGTGTCGGCAGTTGACCTATTTTCTGGGGCAGATTGGTCATTTCATTTTTGTTCTGATTGTTGCCCTAGATTTCCAGTTCTCTGCCTATAATAGTCCAGAACTTGCCAAAGTCAAGAGTTCTTATTCTTGTATTAGGATTTAAATATACTTTGTTCTTCTTCTTCTTCCTCCTTTTCATCTTTTCTCCATTAAAATCTTGTAGTGAGGTTTCATGAGTGAAGTGATGAATAAAAGAGTTCTTTTTGTTATCATGCTTGTCTTGTTCTTGTTATGTTGTTAATTATAAATTACTTGTAATCTTCAATTGCTATTTAGTTATTGTTATTTGTTTTTGTGTTTCTTTCTTGTTCTCTTTTTCTTTATCTTTAACAATAATGATGCTTAAGCTTGATCTTTGCTAAGGTGAGGTTGCAAATAGTTAGTTGTAATCTTCTAACCTCTTTCTTTCTATCTTTCTCCTTTGTTTTCTTTTCATCTTTCTTTTAATGGGTGAGTAGTTTCCATACTTGTTAGGGTAGGATAAGGAAAGTTTGAGAGAAGGAAATCTCTCTCACTCTTTCCTTGCCCAACATCTTGATTTGGACTCCCGTTAATTGAACTACAATCCGCTCCCTACGGCTCCCTATCCTACATGATAGCGGTGATTCCTTAGCGAGACCGGTTGTGGTTGGATTAACCGGAGGTTAAGGCTAAGAGCCAAGAACAGACGGACAAGCACCAAAAGGAAGAACTTAAGCGTTGGAAAGCCTAGCTTATACTCGCAAGTTCTTCCTAATCGTGCTAATCCCCGTTGTTGCCGATTACCGTAACACCGATATTAAGAGTGGCAACGAAAGAAGTGAGCGACTCCTAACTCAAACTAACCTAATCCTAACCCTAACAACCTCTCTTTATATATCATTTTAACACATAGTTAATCACAAACAAATCTGGACATTTGGACTTAACTCGTTAAAGCACATAGAAAAAGATTCCCATCTCCCTGCGGACGACCCGTACTCAACCGGCTAGCTACAAGCGAAACCGTCTTGATTGCGGTAATTAAATAAGCACGCAAAAACTCTATCAATCACTCTTCCCGCTCAAAGCCTGCCCCGGCTCCTTCTCCTCCGGTGGTCGCGTCCCGCGAGCGCTCGGAGGTAGATCTCGCCCCGGGGCCCAGCAGAGTGTCGGGCCGGAAGCGGGCTCAGATTCTGGAGGATCTGGCCTCGGAGGAGGAGATCGGCTCTCCCTCGAAGCCGCTCAAGAGGAGGTCATCCCGGGGGCCGTCTTCGCCGATCATGGTGGAGGAAGGGGGCCTCCAGTTCGCAGTGCCTTCGGAGCTATCCGTCGCGGATAGTCTGCTGCACAAGATAGAGACATCGGCCGGAGGTAGAGTCCCCGGGGGGACCTTCCGGGCTCAGCTGGTGTCCATCGTCCAGGAGTCCGTGTAGGTAAGTGCTTGGTTTTTATTATTATATATTTTTTGAGATTCGGTACCTCCCTTGTCTTTCTGATCTCTCTTCTGCCTTTCAGGTTCTCTAGCACGTTACCCTCGCCTTACGCATGGAGGCCGAGGTGATAGCCCCGGCGATGAAGGCTGCAGGCCAGCTTGCCTGGCTAGAAGAGAGCTCCAAGCGGGAGCTGGAGGCAGTGAGGGCGGGGGTCACCACCCTGGAGGGCGAGGTAGAGGCCAGGAAGCAGAAGGTCGCTCGGCACCGCGAGGCTGCCACGGCTGCCGAGGCCAATCTCGAGGACACTCAGGTGCTTGCTGGCAACCTGAAGAAGACGGTGAAAACCCTCCGGAAGGAGCCGGGGGCGGCGGTCGAGTCGGTGAAGTCGGCCGACCCGAGGACGGCGAAGTTGGCCGACCTCTCGGCGGCGAAGGCGGTGGAGGGCTACAAGAAGTCGAAAGACTACTACGATGACCTGGCCGTTGCCACGACCCTTATCTGGTACGAGGCCCTCGACGCCATTAAGGCCCGGGTTCCGGGGTTCGCCGACGATCAGCTCCGGGCCGAATACCCCCTCGCGGACGCCGGTGAGCAGGGGCAGGAGGTTCCTGGTGAGGAAGTCGCCGAGGACCTAGCTCGCCTCGTGGTGGATGTCGAGGGCCCCGAGGTTGCTCCTAGCCCCGAGGCCTAAAGCCCCCGTCTTCCTCCTCCTTTTCTTTTGTAGCTTTTGGAATTTTGTAAGCCTCTGGGCATTTTGTAAGGCTAGGGAGCCAAAAATACCCTTTGTAAAGACTTTGCCTTTTAGTAATAAAACTTTTTCTTTGGTTTCATCGGTTTGCACTTTGTCTTTTGTTCATGAAGAATGCTCGTAAAATTTCTCTTCTTGCGCTGTTGGGCTTCCTTGTCAGGTCTATGTCAGGTCGGCTGCTTGCCTATCGATCGTCCGTCGAGTTGGTTTCGATTACTTGCCAAGCTTGCTAAGTGCTACTGAGAAGAAGGCGTCTCCATGGCCCTGAAGTCGAGGGGAGATCGCTCGAGACTTGGGTAGACCTGATGCCCCTTGTTGGTGGCTCGGATTCTCTGCATGCTATGGGCAGAGGGTTGTCCGCCTTATTTGTGCCGAGGATGGATGGAAGCTGCTCCATTGCCCTTTGGCGAGGGCTTCTGATTTCTGGCGTCGTGGGTAGGCAACCACCAGCCTGGGATGATCGAGCGGGGTAGCCGCTCGGAGGCCTCTTTCGAGGGCTTCGATCCCCGGCGTCATGGGTAGGGAGCTACCAGCCGGAGTCGACCGAGCAAGGCAGCCGCTCGGTTGCCAATTACGAGGGCTTCGATCCTTCAGGACTGGGACCGAGCAGGGTTACTGCCCGGTGCCTCTTGGCTAGGGCTATGGTCCCGAAGGATAGCCGAGTGAGGGATCCTCGGGCTCGACTGCTTCTGGGAGAGCTTTCTGATCCCAGGCGTTGCGACAGGGAAGCTACCCGCCGGGGATAACCGAGCGGGAATGACCGGGCAGTGAAGCTGTGCGGTTGCCTCTTGGCGAGGGCTTTCGATCCTTCAGGACGGGGACTGAGCAGGGTTACTGCCCGATGCCTCTTGGCGAGGGCTTTTGTCCCGAAGGATAGCCGAGTAAGGGATTCTTGGGCTCGACTGCCTCTGGGAGGGCTTTCTGATCCCAGGCGTTGCGGTAGGGAAGCTACCCGCCGGGGATAACTAAGTGGGGATGACCGGGCAGTGAAGCTGTGCGGTTGCCTCTTAGCGAGGGCTTTGATCTTTGGCACCGTGGGTAGGCAACTACCAGCCTGGGATGACTGAGCGGGGTAGCCGCTCGGATGCCTCTTGCGAGGGCTTCGATCCCTGGCGTCATGGGTAGGGAGCTACCAGCCGAAGATGACCGAGCAGGATAGCTGCCCGGTTGCCTCTTGCGAGGACTTTGATCCTTCAGGATGGGGACCAAGCAGGGTTACTGCCCAGTGCCTCTTGGCGAGAACTTTGATCCCTGTCGGTTGTGGTAGGAAGCTACCAGCCGGGGATAGCCAAGCAAGGACTCGATTGCCTTTGGGAGGACTTTGTTTCTTGGCGCGGGAGGGGCTGTAGAAGCCTACCAAGGACCCTTAGCCGGGCAGGGTTACTGTCCGGTGCCTCTTGGCGAGGGCTTTTGTCCTGAAGGATAGCCGAGCGAGGGATCCTCGGGCTCGACTGCCTCTGGGAGGGCTTTCTGATCCCTGGCGTTGCGGTAGGGAAGCTACCCACCAGGGATAGCCAAGCGACAGTTAGGCTCGACTGTCTCTGGGAGGACTTTCTGATCCCTGGCGTTGCGGTAGGGAAGCTACCCGCCAGGGATAGCCGAGCGACGGTTGGGCTTGACTGCTTCTGATCCCTGGCGTTGCGGTAGGGAAGCTACCCGCCAGGGATGACCGAGCAGGGTAGCTGCTGGGTTGCTTCTTGGTGAGGGCTTTGAATCCTGGCGTTGCGAGTAGGGAAGCTACCGGCCAGGTATAGCCGAGCATGGTAGCTGTTTTGGCTAATTCTTCATGAGGTTTAGCCTGACCATCCAGCTGTAGGCATGGGGAACAGGAACGGTCGCGGCGACTGTGTGAGTAGCATGTGCATTGAATGTGGGGGGAGGCGAAGCGTCGTTTCTATTCCACCAGAGAAGGCTTGATGACTGCCGCGTGGCAGCGACTTTTTGGGTGAAAACGGGCGACTGTTGAGCTTTGTTGGGGCGCGGTGGGCTATATAAGGCTGAAGGAGTACTGGTCCTTCCTTCCTTCATAAACAGGTCATCGAAAATGCAAGACTTCCCATTTACCATCCCCGACATCATCCACTTCGAAGACGTGTACCTTTACGACCATAACTGCACCGAGGACACGGTGCAGTTAGTCTATGGGAGCATCGAGGACTATTTCGGCCGGCTGCTCCCTCGACGTTCGTCCCTGCCGCAGCTGCTGATGTACTCCATCTGGAGGGCATCGCCGGGGCTTTACAGCCCCCTGTCCGAGCAGCTCTATGACGAGGCCGTGGGCAAGCTGCGGTCCCTGAGGCGCTATGGTCTGATCTCCGCGAACCGGCTGGCTCGCTCGGAGGCGCTCATCCGCGAGTGCTACGAGTTGAGGCTCGGGGTCAACGCGCGCGGGGGGAACCGAGGGGAGTGGTTGGATCTCGCGAGGCCTCGGCTGGTGGAGATCTTCGCCGAGTATCATGAGCAGTGCTCTCTGCACCCCTTCCCCTGCTGTTGTGATTTTTCTTTTTCTTTTTGTATGTACGGCTGAGGAGCCCATAATACCCCCCTTTTTTTTTTGAATAAATGAGATCTTTCCTATTTTTCCGCAATGTTCCGTTGATCTTTATTAAATTAACAATAGACCCTAGGGAGAGTATACATTTCCCCAAAAGAAAAGTACATGCCAATAGATGACCCTATCAGCGTGGCCCGAGATTCCCGGAGGCTTGCGGGTCTTCGTGCTCGGCACCGGATATGGGGCTTCTCGAGCGCCGGACTGGTCATCTGCTGAGACAAGCATGATCTGGCCGATAGTCAGCTCGGTGGGAGGAGGACGCTGCTCCTGTTCGCGGTCGGCCTGCTGTTTGTCCCTTAAGTAGGCGGCGAGGTGCCCCGATCGGATAAGCTCCTCGATGTAGTTCCGTAGTTGCTTACAATCCTCCATGGCGTGGCCCAGCGTCCGGTGGAAGGCGCAGTAAGGGCCCCGGGTTTGCTTCGAGGCCTGACACGGGATTGGGGGGAACTTGAAGAACCCCTCGCCTTAGTCCTCCTCCAGTAACACTGCGAGGGAGACATTGAGCGGGGTGTACTCCTGGAACTTCCGGTGATAGGGCTACTGACGCTCCGGCCTCTCTTCCCGAGCCCTCTTCTTCGGGTCGGGCCGTTCTGCCCGGGAGAGGTTCACGTTCACCTCGGACTCCAACTGGACCTCCCGCTCGGTCCATGTCTTGACTTTGGCCATGGTTCTAGGCTCTGCCAACGCAAAGGAACGCAACCACTCCTTGTGCCTAAGGCCGTATCTGAGCGCCGTGATGACGGTCTCGTCCCGGTGCGACCTCGAGGAGGGCGTTGATAATGGTCGCCGAAGGGGGTTCATCCACGCCTACGGTAAGGGGGAGGCGGCGGCTGGTACCCGAATCTTCAGGATGGTTGCTTGCCATGTGGACGGAGATCGGAAGGCCAACTTTGTTTTTGTGGAGTTTGCTTTCCCACAGACGGCGCTAACTGATGGAGGTCCTTTTCGGGTCTCCTTCAGATGTTGTCTTCCGTCGATCTCCCGGTGGATTCTGGAGGTGATCTCCTGTTGCGTGTTGGTCTCAATGGGTTTGGAAGAGATTGGTGATTTGGGGAGTTTAGCGCCGAGTACCTGCAAAGAAGTCCCGGGGTGGTTTGGTACCACCGAGGACCCTCCGACGATCAAGTTAGTACTAGATCCGAGCAGCGTAACGACTAAGTGGAGTAAAAAATGGCTTACTTGACCCCTCTGTGATGGGGGTTTATATAGCGGTGCTGGCACACAGCAGCAGGCGTGAGAATCTCGCTGGCAGTTATGCTCCCGATGTCATGCCCGCACGGAGAGCGGATCGCCTATTAATGGGGATCGTGATGGCGTGGAACGTGGGATATGGCTGGCGGAGAATCTGCGCATGGCGAGATTTGCGGAGCGGCGGTTACTCCCGTGAGCGGTGGAGTTGGTCGGAGGACCGAGGAAGACGTCCTCGGCTGGGGAGCTCGGGGGCGAGTAAGAAGGACGAGGAGTCTTGGTCTTGTGGCAGCTCGGGACGAGCTGAGAGGCCGAGGAGGCCCATTTGCAGGGGGCCCCGAGGAGGGCCAGCTCGCGCGTGTAGGTCGGGTACAGGGGTGGCCTGGTCGGTCCCTGTGGGCCCTTTCTTCTGAGTTCTGGGATACGTCATCTGCCATATGTCCTAATCTTGGGGATCGCCAATATTGAGCATCATCAATACCGCAGTATTCATAATCAACATCTCACGCATAATATGTAAAAGAAATCAACAAGCAGAATACGATATCAATCTAAATCAATATGAACACGCAAACACCACCAATATCAATATCGTCCAAAATAAATACAATATGTATCATATAAGTAAATACATGTTTAAAATATAAGAATAAAAAAGCTACACTAGCTCGGTCCAGCTCCATCTCTGATAAACGCCGTAATCTGGCGCGCCTGCTCCTCGGATATACCCTGAGTCAATATCTCGAGCAATGTGGAGTGTGCGAGAGTCTGAGCGGGCTGTGGAGCTGTAGGAGTGGTCTGCGCAACCTCCGCCGAGGTAGTGGCTTGCGGAGCTGCAGTTGCAGGAGTCTGAGCGGGCTGTGGAGCTATAGGAGTTGTTTGCGCAACCGCACCCGAGCTAGTGTCTTGCGGAGCCGCAGCCGAAGGAGATGCATGTGGAGGCTCAGCCGATGTACCCTGTCGCGTCTGTTCAATTTTGTGTGTAATAAACGAGTAAGAACTGTGTATTAGTCGAATTTGTATCATTATCAGGTTATTGCGAAACCCCAATCTATGTATACTTAGGGACTTAGGCCTCGTTTGGATATCTAGTTTGGAAAACCGTAGTTTATTTTAATTAGACAGTTCTATGTATGTATGATTAATCAAAACTAAGTCTACAACCAAATAAGCTCAGGCTACGTACTAATATTGGATATATTGCTATCTATAATATTTTACTATTAAGTAGTATACATACCAACATCCCCTTCAACTCCTGAATGGTAGCCTTCAAGGTGTCCAGTTCTTGCTCGAAACATCGCTCACGGGAGATAGAGGAAGTAACCGCCGGAGTGGTGTCCAACCTCATATAGGCTCTGCTAGGACCCAGTCCCTGGCCTCTCTCCCAACCTCCGTGGTGCCCTCCGTGTGCGGCGTCTACGACTGGGGTCAGCAGCATCGGATCATTCTGTCCAGTAAAATCGATCCCCGATGCCTCTGCCTGCTCAACCACTCGCTCCTACACCCACATTAACCAGTAAAATATAACTATTGTAGGGTTCCTAGGCACCCTAATGAGGTCTCACAAGGCATCAACCATGCCAATTTCGAATTTAAATGGTGCCTTGAAACCCTAGAACGGATCGTTGGCTAGATTTCTAGGCGAAACATTAAACTAGTTAACACTTAACTAAGAGATACAGAAATACAACCTTTGTAGATCCGGTTCTACACCTCCATAGCTCCGCAATGAAGTCTCCTCGCTGTCCATAACAAGTCCCGGGCTCTAGCATCGGCTTCATCGGAGAATGGACGGGCTAGGTCATCGATGTCCATGCCGAAGATGATCTACGTCGAGGCATCGCTAAATCAAGCTCCGACTTCACCAAGTCAAGAAACTTGTGAAGAAAACACACTCTACTACTTGGCAAGAGGTAGAGGATGAAGAAATAGGAAGTTGGTAGACTTTAGAATTGGATTTCTCACTCATTTCCATCAATCACCATTGATGGAGCTTACTTTCTTCAAGTGAAGAAAGGAAGAAGAAGAAGAATTATGTTATGATAAGTTAATTAAAAAAGAAAAGAATATCCAAACTTATCATAATCCTAACTATGGTTATGTGTAGAGAATTGACCAAGGTTAAAGCAATGGTTAGGGTTAAGGATGAGATAAGAATGGTGGACTAGGTCAAAGCATCATGAAGCTTCAACTAAAGAACAAATAAAGCCACCATTCTTTTCTCTTTTCCATTTATTTTCCAAAAAATATAAACAAATAAATAAATGAATAAATAAGTAATGGAAAAATAAAACCCTAATTGTATGTTTAACCATGGTTTAATTCTTTACACTTAACCAAGTAAACATGTATCATCAAACATGATACAATCATGTGTACAAAAGTATATCACATATACAATGTGCACAAACCGAGTGAGAAAATCCATTTAAAGTGAACCAATACTAGTTAACGCAAAGTAATATATCAAATATATAATTATACATTAAATCATTAAATCAACACTTGATTTAACGATCCGGTCATATCACATATAACCGACTAATATCCAATGTATCGATTTATCGAATCAATCCTTGATTCGATAACTAGGTTATATCGCATACAACCATTCGACACATTCATCGCGAGAATAGAATACGGTATCACATATACGCATTATTCTCGGACCCACACATATCTCATATGCGCTCCTATTTCGTTTCGCTTGAGCCATGAAACCTCTGTGTAGGACTCTAAAGACTCGTCAATACGCCGGCAACAGATGATGATCATATCAAACACCCACAAGCCGCAAGCGGTCTGCTAAACGTAACGGCCACCCAGGTATTGAGCGATCTGAAGATCGACGAGCAAGCCCGCTCACACTCCAGTGAATCCGACCAGTAACACTACCGTACAGTCCGGTCTGATCGTCTGATATGTCGCATATCTCGCCTAGGGGTGGTAAACGTCAGACCCCAATAGCTCGATAAGTCGTGTCGATATGAGGTCTATAACTGTTCGAGAAACTACTGGTAACACTTACCAGTAAATCTCAGCAACCCTGGCCAGGGATTTCCTGTTATAGCCAATCGAACACAGCGCAACATCAACCCCCTATACCGGGAGAGACGAATCCCCTCCTATCGCTCATTGCCTCCATGTGACTCGGGACTGTACCCATAAACCACCGTTTTGCACGCCCTCTTGGACGTGGTAAGATGGAAATCAAAGCACAGTGGGAACCACACAAGAATCTATGACGATCTCGGGTCAACAGACTACTCTGTACCAGTGTCACCAGAGAACTGCCATCTGACGTGAGGTATAATACCATCTGGGAGTTCTCGGCGAGTCCGTCCAGTGTACCCAGTCTCTACTGAGCACCCGTATATCATCTCCGATGTCAAACACCAATGGATATGGGATCATCCATCGCCCATCTGTATGGGTCGAGAAGGTATACGCTAGTCTACTCTGGTATATCGATGCCCCGTCTCGATACACCCACGACTAGGGACTTTGAAGGATGTACTTATAGACTACCATGTCCCCACTAGTATGATCCGCATCATAGTCCAGGTAGTCAAGCACACATCCTAAGGGCTTTACCAACATGTAACAGAGAGACTATCAGTATACACGTTAAGGTAAAGATCAACCAGATAGCATACTATCATGTCGAGCAAGAAAGTCCTCCCTATATATGTCCCAGCATCCACTACAATCTACATCCTATGTATAGTAATGGCCTCTAGGGCATACATATAACTGACAACTATATCATTTAAATTTGAACCTTTCAAAACAAAAATTTCAAATAGGGGTTGAATAAATATTAACACTTACGTAATACTCCTGGGTAGCGGTGTCGGGGTATCGAAGCTCGCCCGTGGCGGGATTTGTCGAGGTGCCGTGGACAGCAAGATACGCGGACAGCACGCTCGGTGTACCACCCTGCGCCAGGGTCTGAGCTCTCTGCAATTCGCCAAAAATTTACATATATTAGAAAATAACTCTTAATATTACATTATATCACAAAGGCCGGTCTATTGTAATTTACCGATAACTCCATGGCACGAGTAATATTCCTTGAGCCACCTGTATAAGTGGGGCGACCCCTCTTCGCCGACTTCCTATTCTCTTTATTTTGATCGGCCTGTTTCTGCACAACACATTTAGATTTAGTTTTCTAATTAAGCAACATAAAAAAATAAATTATATACTAAACAATGAATTACATTTAAAATACATACCTGTTTGCGATGAAAATCGAAATATTGGCACAATAGAGGCCATGTATCTACGTCGACTCTCGCAAAGGCCAGAGCATGTAGGAGGGCCGCTCTCTCTGCCTCGGGGTCGCCATCCACAGGGAATAGCAGTCGATCTTCAGCTCATTCCTATTGTATCGGACCTTCGATTGCATGTTCTTCATCAGGACATGGTACAGAGCGTGAAGATCGAGCACCCTCCCAGGGTGATCAGGGTCGGGTACAGGCTGAAAATCATAATCCAACTGAAAATACAAAAAAAAATAATGTTATTAGATTGCAAGTGTTAATAATAAATATATTGGATAAATCAAATGAAAATATATATTAATACCCGAGCCTGATCCCAGAAGAGGGCGAATGAGCGCCGGTGCTGGTCGCCCCACTCAACATGAAGTGGATACTTCTTCACGAGGCGGCTCTCATCCCCATATACTGGCCGAACCTCTCGGCATAATCGCCGGTATAGCGATAATCAGGGGTAAAAAAGAGAGGGAATGCTGCCTCCCCCTAGCTCTGTCGGGCCTCAGCCTGTGAGACTGATTCGGGCCTCGAGTCCCCCTCTCGGGATGGGGAGGCCCTGCATCTACAAGAAATATCAAGACAATCAATATTTAGACAAAGGGGTATTAAGAAATCAAGGTTTAACAAAAATTGAAGTTTGATATATACCTCCGGCGACTAAAGCACGAGCCTGGGCCCGGGCAGCAGCACGAGCGGGATGATAGTTCCTCCGGTGAGGAACAGCCGGTGACCCGGACGTGGACGGATCTCCAACTAGAAAATAAACATCAATAAAATTACATGAAGTTCATTTTTATTCTTAAAGGATATGTAAAATGAATAAATATTTTATATTTATTCATATAAACCTGTAGACTGAGGGGAGGGTATGGAAGTGACGGGAGTGACCCCTGCACCAGACGAGGACGCACCACCTATAATTAGACAATCAAGTATCAGCTATATAAGTAATTGCAAAAAGAATGCGTATATCAATAATATAACATTCTAAATCAACATGTATAAACTATAGGATATATAAACATACCCGCAGGTGCGGTGGTGGGCTCTGCCGGAGATGTGAAGGCACCACCTACAGCCTGAGATGTAAGTACGTAAGAGCAAAAAGAATATATGCATATTTATGATATAGCATTCTAAATCAATATACATGCACTATATGATATATAAACATATCCGGAGGTGCGGGAGTGGCCTCTGTCCCTGATGTGAACGCATCACCAACAGCTAGACAATCAAACATTGATAATGTAAGTAATTTTGACTTGAACATGCATGTATATCTATAATATTACATTCAAAATGAATATGCGTGCAATATACCTGGAGGTGTGGCAAAGTCCACACGGAAGGAGGCATCCGAAGGGGTCTCCGATCGGGGTGCAAGACCGGCCCTCTGAAGCTCCCTACGCAGCTCTCCGGGCGGCAGAACCGCTCTGCCTCTGCCTTTGCCGGTGCCGCAGTTGGAGCTTCTGCCGTCCTTCGCTGCTCCCGTCATCGTCATCAAATCTAGATAAAACAGTTCGTGGATGCATTAGACAATCATTACAAGCATTGACTATATATGTATAGATCGTAAAATGTGAAGTAATAATATAACATTACTGATAACCTTTTTCGTTTCGTGGGCGCATTAGACATATCTACTTGGATTTCATCATCGATATCATTTCTAACCCACGTAATTTCATGATCAGCCGAAGACAACCCGTCTTTCGAAACAGACGGTCGGAGCACTCTAAGTCTTCTCTCTTCTTCATCCTCATCGATGTTCTCGAATTCTGGGATATCGTAGACATCTCAGGGTTTCCAACGGCATACGACACTCCATCCTGAATGCTTCAAATACCGTGAGTAGTATATTTGGAACGCTTAGTTCAGAAAGATAAACGTATCTTTCTGACCGTAAAATCGAAGTGTGTTCACACTGTTCAATCCATATTCATCTTTCCAAGTCCCGAGATTGCTTCTTCACTTATCCGTATCGGTTCGCGTATCGTACCAAGTACACTGAAATATATAAAAGGGTTCTAATCGTCCGGGATATTGGATGCCGAGTATACAATTTAAGTATCCATAATAAATCACACCATTCGATCCTACCGTCGCAATCCCACTATTCTGAGTGGTTCTAGATGTTTCTATGTCCTTAACTTCGAATTTTTATCCAAGGACACCGAATCCTTTATAATATGCAACCTCCATACTAGGAAATTGAGCTAAACATCTTGAATCACTTTCTAATGATGCAGACAAGTTCGGATCGTGGATCTAACAAAATAAATTTTACGACAAATACATAATGATATAAGTTTAGATTAAAACTGATAGCAATAATATGTTATTCGAATAACTTACATGATCTGCAACCCAATCGCAAAAATTATCCTGATGATATTTTTCCAATCGTTTATCGTTCCAATCAGGACTCACGTACCTCGTTAAAATGAATTCTGTTCTCGACAATAAATTATGACATTAATATTATATCATTTCATACACACACAAACACAAATATAACAATTAATCCAAAAAACTTACTCTCTAATTTTTTCAAGACATGCGCTATTGAGCAAGATAAACCGGTATATCTTGTTGATAAATATAGTGTCTACCCTCTTATAATCGGGTTTACCATATGGCCCATCTTGAATTCTTCGAGGCCGGTTAAGTCTTGTCTCAATGTTCTCATCCAAAAAGCGGGAACAAAATGTGGTTGCTTCATCTAGAAGATAACCTTGCATGATAGAACCCTCTGGTCGATTTCTATTGCGTATATACTTTTTAAGAGTATAGAGCTACCTAAAGAAAATATGTTGAACAAATAAATACGGGCATACATGACAACAATAATTTTAAAAATTACGCGAAACGAAGAATTCCACGTACCTCTCGACGGGATACATCCATCGATATTGTACCGGTCCGGCTAACTTAGCCTCAGTTGCAAGATGAACCGTCAGGTGTATTATGATATCGAAGAATGACGGTGGGAAAATACGCTCAAACTTGCAAAATATCAACGCAATAGAATTTTCTAATTTCTCCAGCATCACAACATCCAGTGTTTTAGCGCATAACTCTCTGAAAAAACAACATAGGTCGTTGATTACTAGACCAACCGATTCGGGGAGGGAAGTCCTGAGGGCTAATGGGAGAAGGTGCTCCATGATAACATGGTGATCATGACTTTTCAGCCCATCGATCTTGTCTTTCACAATTTTTATCTTCTTACTAAATGATCCTAAGAAACCTGTGGGAACTTTCAAATCATGCAACATCTGCAGGAATCTTTTCTTCTCTGGTTGTGACATATGATAAGCGGTATTGGGAAATATAAACTCACCTGGTTTACCCGCTACCGGTTTAGGATGCAATTCACTTCTAATTTCCCAGTCCTGTAGATCCATCCTAACATTGAGGTTGTCTTTCGATTTCCCGTCTTTACAAAGAAGCAAGTTGAGTATGTGCTCGGATACTCGCTTCTCTACATGCATGACGTCTAGGCAATGACGCACTAAATTTGTTGACCTGTACGGAAGCTCGAAGAAAATGCTTAATTTGTTCCAGAATGGTGGTTTGACCTGTTTTGTCGGATCCATCCCGAAGGTCACATTATTGTAACCATCCCACTGAGCAGTTACGTCCTCTCCGGACAATGGGGCTGGAGGTCCAAGAAGCTCCTGATGACTATCAAAGTGAACAGCGTCTAATCTGTAGGGGTGGTATAGAGGCAGGAAACGTCGATGGCCGCAATAATAAACCTTCCTGCTAAAATTCAAGAATTTCGATGTTGTATGTTGATGGCAATGAGGACATGCTTTGTGACCATGTACGGACTAACCTGATAGCATTCCATACGCAGGAAAGTCATTAATTGTCCACATTAAAACCGTACGTAGTATGAAACTTGTATTTGTGTTTGAATCGTAAGTCTCTACACCATCAATAAACAAAGATTTTAACTCTTCGATCAGAGGTCAGAGATAGACGTCGATATTGTTTCTCAGTGAGTTTGGTCCGTCGATAAGAAGATGCATCATAAAGTATGATTGGTCCATAACCAACCAAGGCGACAGATTATAAATTATCATTACAACGGGCCATGTGCTGTAGCTTCAAGCCATATAGTTGAATAGGCAGAAGCCATCACTAGCCAGTCCGAGCCTGACATTGTGAGGATCGCTACTGAATATTGCGTGCCTCCTATCGAAATCCTTCCATACCAGTGAATCTCTTGGATGTCTCATTTTTCCATCTTCACTTGGAGGAGCACGGTGATGCCAAATCATTGCCTCGGCTGTTTTCTTGCACCTGAATAGCCTCTGCAGCCTCTGTGTTATGAGAAAGTATCGTGCTATCTTGACAGGTATATCGGACTTTTTATCAGAATCTTTCGGCTTATACCTGGCCTCTCCGCATGTTGGTCACTCTTTCAAATCCGAATTCTCTTTCTGGTACAACACGGAATTTTTAGGACATACTTGAATTTCTCACACTTCAGACCCAAATCAGACATCATCTTCTGGGCTCCGTACCAGCTGTCGGGCACGTTATTTCCCGGGGGCATAGAATCTTTTAAGAACGAAAGAAGCATTGTGAATGACTTGTTACTCCATCCATTTAGGCACTTAATCTGGAAAAGTTGGACGAACCATGAGAGGGTGGAATACTTTGCATTCTCATAAATTGGTTTTCTAGCATCATTCATGAAATTTTCATATTTATCCGCACGCGGTCTTTGACCGGAAGGAATGTCATCTTCGGTATGAATAAATTCACCTAGGATAGCCTCTATCATATCCACCATTTCTTCTGATGGAAAGAAATTACTGTCTTCTTCTTCTGCCGCATTACCGTCTTCTCCTTCTTCTCCTGCCGCATTATCGTCTTCTCCTTCTTCTTCTGCCGCATTACTGTGTTCTTCTCCTTCCTCATGATATAGCCAAGTTGTATAAAATCTAGTAAAACCATTTTTTACGATATGAAGCTCTGCCAATTCTACCTTCTGCCAGTACTTATTCCCACATCTATCGCACGGGTAGAGAATCTTCTCTATCACGATCTTATTATGTGCGCGTACAAATTCAATAAAAGCAGCAACTCCTGCGACAAACTTAGGTTGCATACGTTATTGCCAATCCACATACATCCAGTTCTTAACTCTGACGTACTCATGGGCCATGTTAGACTGTATAACATATAAATTATAGGTTATGATAACTATATTGAGAAATCTAAGAACGGGATGGTTACCGACAAAGGAGAAAATCCGTGTATATGCTTTGTGTGTGAGTTTGTCGTTAAAAAGAATAAATTATCGATAATCAAAGTTATATTTGAGGATACTCATGTATGAGTTGTATTCTATATATGTGTGTTTCAATTTATGATTTCACTTAAGTGTAGGGTTATTAGTGTGTATGTGCTGTGTGTGCGTTTGTTGTGTATTCGTGTTGTATGTGTGCGTTTCGGCTGTCGGGGATAAGGTTTCTATCCCATTAGGAATGTATAGAGCAGACACCCATTCTCTTGTGCTTTCAACCGTTTCGAGTAAATTTCGGCAGCACCTCCCCGCTGTTCTCCGAGTACACTGTAATAGAATAGATAATCATTTCAAAGCTGTGAAACAACGTTGAAATGAACATCTAATCTATCTTTGTACACGGAGAACCAGCGGAAAAGTACCGACGAAATATCTCGAAACAGATGAAAACACAGGTGAATGAAGGTGTTTGCTTTATACATTCCTAACTTGTCCATACGGGACAAATCTATCGGTTATCATACAATTGAATCTTCTCGTCACATAAACTACACGACGGTTGTTAGTACCGAGCTATACCGTCCGATATTTAACAACCTTCATATAGTTCTATTTCACGACGAATATCGAACGTATGTTAACCGATAAACGGGGACTAAGTGGAGCTTTGAGTTTCATATATGAGTATCGATGAGAATATGAAAGTTTCATATTATCATCGAGTATCATATATTGGTTTTAACTTGAACATCTTGAATCACTCTCTAATGATGCGTTTGTTGTGTATTCATGTTGTATGTGTGTGTTTCGGCTGTCGGGGGTAAGGCTTCTATCCCATTAAGAATGTATAGAGCGGACACCCATTCGCTTGTGCTTTCAACCGTTTCGAGTAAATTTCGGCAGCACCTCTCCGCTGTTCTCCAAGTACACTGTAATAGAATAGATAATCATTTCAAAGCTGTTAAACAACATTGAAATGAATATCTAATCTATCTTTGTACACAGAGAACCAGAGGAAAAGTACCGAAGAAATATCTCAAAACGGATGAAAACACAAGTGAATGCATGTGTTTGCTTTATATATTCCTAACTTGTCCACACTGGACAAATTTATCGGTTATCATATGATTGAATCTTCTCGTCACATAGACTACACGACGGTTGTTAGTACTGAGCTATACCGTCCGATATTTAACCACCTTCGTATAGTTCTATGTCACGACGAATATCGAACATATGTTAACCGATAGACGGGGACTAAGTGGCACTTTGAGTTTCATATATGAATATCGATGAGAATATGAAAGTTTCATATTATTATCGAGTATCATATATTGGTTTTAACTTGAACATTTAACATGAATAGGTTTTACGTTTACGTTTCGTTATTAATGGTTCGAAATTTCAAGTTTAGGGTAAATTTTTCTTGCGTTTACGGTAAAATTGTATATTTACGTTATTATCGAGTATCCTACTGCAATGAACTAGTGTATCCTACTAAATAAACTAGTACACCATAAACGTAAATAACCCAAATTAATTTAATTAACCATAATTAATCATAATCGTTATCCTAACACAAATTATCCTTAATTAACCCAAACTTAATCCAATTTACCCAAATTAATCTAATTAACCCTAATCAACCCAAACTTAACTAAATTTACCCAAATTAACACTAATCAACACCTTAACCCTTTCAAATTATCACTAATTAACCCTAGCCTCTAACCCTAAACCTGACCCTAACCCTAACCCTAACCCTAATTACCATAACCCCAACCCCAACCCCAACCGAACCCTAACCCTAACCTTAACCCTAACCTAAAGTGACCCGATGCCTAACCCTAACCCTCACCCCTACCCGAACCTTGAACCCTGAACCCTAGCCCTAACATCATCAAAAGAGGGAAATAAAACCATTAAATTAGAAGTAAAAATTGGAGATTTACTAATCTGTAGGGCGGTGGAGGAGACGACGGAGGAGGCCGGTAGTCGACGACGCAATCGGCGACAAGTCAAGCGCGGTGGCGACGAGAAAGTCGATGAGGAAGTTATGGCCTACGATCGAGGGCGGTGGCGGGCGGATGAGGACGCAATCGGCAAAGAGGCTCGGAATCGAGGCGCGGGAACGATCGATCGCGAGACGCAGGAGAATGAGAGAAAGAATTTTTGGGAACGGTGAGGGCTTTTCTGTGCCTTTTTTTATATTATTAACCCATATACATGCCCCTACGGACTTCCCCCTAAGTTCTTTGTTTGCGGCTCCATAGAACCAAATATTAAATTACGATTAAATATTTTTAAATTAAAACGTAGAGAACCGTAGGAACAAGTATGGCGACCTATGGATTAATCCGTAGGGGTAATAAAAAATTGCCCCTACGGATTCCTTTATCCGTAGAGGTAACCCCATATTATAGTAGTGTCCAAACATATGGAAATATTCGAGACAACAAATAAATTCAAAGAAACCTTTGGTGTCAGCTCCATCCCATAACTTGATTAAGATATCCTCTCAAATTAAAAAAAAAACACCACAGCCATTATCTAACGGCACGAATATAATAATAAAAATTGATATAGAACAAGAAAAGTCAAGAGCCAAACAATATAAAATTCCTATTAAGAAAGATTAAAAAATATATTGATTAACAGGCCCCTAACTTTATGCAATTAGTGTTTACCCATTATAATGCTTAAACATATAAAAAGAAGAGATACTTTTTCTACCTTTCTAAAACCCACATGCATGTATACCTCCGTACGTACGTGGCATCTAAGTTGGCCCCTGCGCACGTCTTTCTCAATTAATAACTTACCATTAAAAAGAGAAAAAACACTTTCTTCTTGAACCAATCATTCTACCTTCCCCGGAACCTTCATCAAAAACGATCCTCCCCGGCGTGTAGAGCTCAACGGCATTCCTTGCCGGGATGTAGAGCTTGCCAGCGTTCTTTGGCTCTCGTTTTGCGTCTCATGGAAAAATGGTGTTCATCTCATCCCTCCCGTGTTAGATATGTATGCTCTAGAGCAATTATCGTAATTGTATTGGACATATATATACACAAAACATTATTGCTTGGTTTGTCTTTATCATTCATTTGTATATTTTTTACTTGCTATTACGTATCGCTAATATATATTGATAAAACACATAGAATCTTTACTTGACTATCAGGATTATGATAGGGGTCATACTAGTGGGGTCTGGGTAGTCCATAAGCATATTTTTAAATGTTCATAGTCGTGAGAGTATCGAGACTGGGCATCGGTATTTCAGAGTAGATTAGTGTATACGTTTCTTGACCCCGACCGGAGCGATGGTTGGTCCCACGACAATTGGTATTTGACACTAAAGATTGTATACATATGCTAATTGGAGAACGAGTACACTGAACAGACTCGCCGAAAACTCCTAAATGATATTATACCTAATGTCATAAAACAGTTCTCTGGTGACACAAGTACATAGTAGTTTGTAAACCTAATATCGTTATAATGTCTTGTGTGTATTTCCACTACCCTACCATGGCTTTAAAGAGCCGTGCAAACAGTTTTTAGTTGGGTACAGTCCCGAAACACATGGAGGCAGTGAGCGATCGAAAGAATTCGTTTCTCCCGGTATAGGGAGTTGATATTATGCTGTGCCCGATTGGCTATAAGTATAAGTCCCTGGAAAGGGCAGATAAGATATACTGATAATTGTTATCTGTAGTGTCTTAGTTGGTTATGAGTTTGGCATTGGAACGACTTATTGGGTTATTGGGGGTCTGAAAGATTCCACCTCCTAGACCCGGTATGTGTCATGCCTTGCTTCCCAAAAGATGGCGACGGCACGTGATTAAGCCCGCGACGTATTTATTTTGAGAAGGTCATTTTCCGGAGTAAATACACTAAGCGTAAAATAAGCAATATAAAAAGTATAAGAAAAGACATGAGATTTAAACTTCAACAATTTTATTTACATTCAACTTGATATATTTACAATACATAAGTTCAACTGAAAAGAAAATAAAAGAACAGTAATGCCTAAACAAGTGGCATACATAAACTGAAAGAAGAGATGAGTTAAGCTAAATTTGAGTAGTGATTTGGTCGTAATCCCATGCAGTCTCTTCTATCTCCTCAGTCTCTAGACCACCTGACGGACATCCAAAAGAAGAAAGAAATGGGTAGATGCCCGTCAGCGAACTTTCGCTTGGTAAGTCCCTAAAAAAAGGTGTGAAGTATAAAAATATAATGACAAGTTGAAAATGGATATCATGAAGTAATGGACTAGGAGATATAGTATGTAAATATGTCATTTAATATAAGCATGACAATTCTATGTAACATGCACTTCTATATATCATGGCAAAGTAATATGAGTATAATATAGTGTTAGTGTATATGCCCTAGAGGCCATTACTGTATCATACTAGTTTGTATATTACTTAATGGAAGCTTGCGATATTCACAATTGTATAGACAATCTTGCTCAAAATGGTAGTATGCTACTTGGTTTGTTTCTACTTTAATATGTGCATGTGTTTCTTTTAGCATATCGCTTATACATATTAGTAGAGCCTTTAGGATCTTTGCTTTATTACCAGCGTTGTGATGACAGTCACACTTGTGGGGGCTGGGTAATCTATAAGCACATCCTTATACATGTCCCTAGTCGTAGGATTATCGATACGGGGCATCGATACTCCGGAGTAGACTAGCGTATGTGCTTCTCATCCCAGCAGGGGAGATAGTCTGTCCCACAGCCATCAGTATGTCGTACTGGAGATAGTATGCGGGTGCTCGTTAGGTTACGAGTACACTGGACATGACTCGTCGGGAACTGTTGGTTGGTAGTATACCTATCGTCAGATAACAGTTCCCAGGTGACAGGAGTACAGCTTAGTCCGTCGACTTGACACTGCTACTTCGCCTCGAGTGTGTTCCCACTGTACTTTGATTAATATCCTACCACGACTCAAAAGAGTCGTGCAAACAGGTAGTAGTTGGGTGCAATCCCGAAGCACTTGGAGGCAGTAGCGGTTAGATAGGATTCGTCTCTCCCGGTATTGGGGGTTGATATCGCGCTGTGTCTAGGAGAGCCATTACACAAAGTCCCTGGTCAGGGCAAGCGAGAATTACTGGTAGTGTTTCCAGTAGTTTCTCAGGGTGTTCTAGGCTACACTTCAGCACGACTTGTACCGCTATTAGGGGTCTGACGTTTACCGCCCCCTAGGCCCGCCATGCGATACTCTCAAACGAATAGACCGGACTGTACGGAGATTGTTATATTCAGGCTCAGTAGGAGTTCAGATGGGTTTACCTCATCGGCCTTCTTATCGACATCTACCTGGGGACTGTTACGTACAGCTAGTGCCGCTTGCAATCTGTGGTTAAACCCACTGCCAGCGTAGTGTCGAGTCTTTAAAGTCCCACACAGAAAGTTTCCCTGCACTGGGCGAAAGGTGTAGAGGCCGTATGGTTTTACGGCAGGGCTACGATCACTTACGTGCACTTGTGCGCGTATGCTGTTCGGGCAGACAATTCCAGTGGGCTATGGTTTAAGCCGGATCCTGGTATTGTATGGATGGATTAGTTTTGTCTTCTGTGCATTCGCATTCTACGGAATGCGGATGCGGGTGTGTATGCACAGTTGTGAGGAGCGAAGAAGAAGGAGGTGCCTCATTAGGGTTTTGACAGTTGGTTCGGTCAAAACTATTATGAGGTGGGGACATTATTTACTAATCTTTTCTAATGATAATTATGTTATGGCTAATTTCTTTGATCATTTGACCATACTTGACCTTGTTGACAATTTGACCATTGCTGACTAGGATCTTTTATGTGAGGTCTAGAGTCTTCTTTTTGTTTTGGTTTTATTTTGAGATGATATGGTCAAATCAATGTAGCCATCAACTTTATTATGATAAGAGATTAGTAATGATAATGTTTATGGATCGTTATTCTCTTCTCATTCTCTCTCTTCAAGTGAGAAGCTCCCATGGTTTCTCCTCCTTCTTCCTCTCTAGATTTTTCCTTTGCTCTCTTGTGTTGAGAAAATAAGGATCTAAATTGACAAACAAATCCATTTTCTTCTTCTACACCACCTAGGACATTAAGCATAGCACACTTGTTGCCCTAGTTACCTCGGCTTGAGGTAGAGCTCGGAACACAAACTCTCGGGTGGATCGTCTTCGACTCTAGGAGGCCGCGGAGGTGACCAAGATCCGGATCGATCCTTGGAACTTGCATGGACGAGGAGGAAAGCGGAGAGAAGACCCGAAGGACTTGGTTCGTGAGGTATAATCTCTTGAGTATAGTAGATAGAACCTCATCTAGTTTTGTTAGCAATGGTTTGGCAAACATCCTCAAGTTTTTAGTCCATGTTACCTTGTGTCAAAAAATTATTTTTTACCTATTCCGCCTCCCCGTAAGCACCGGGGTGTGTAACGTAGACTTACAGTGGTATCAGAGCCTCGCTAAACCATTACTAACTTGTTAGCAAAGTGTTAGAAAATCGATCGCCGGAAAAAATCGCAAAACACGTCGAAAAATGCACTTTTCTGTCGTTTTTAAAAATTGGTCCAAAATTTTTTCAGGAGACCTTAAAAATACGTGCAGGGTTTTCTGGGAAAACTGTAAAAATTTGGGCGCCTGAGTCACTCAGAAGTCCGCGGATCCGCGGCCGATCCAAGCGATCCGCCGCGGATCCGCGTCCGAGTTGACTCGGCCGCGCACCAAATTTCTTCAGGTGTTCTCTGTGATGGTTTTGTGATTTTTAAGATAGTTTGTTTCTGCCCAGATTTTGCTGAGTACTGTATTGTGCTTGGGGTAGTTTCAAATCAAGTTTTCGATCGAAATTCTAAGTATTTTTGCTAATCGGATATTCTGTGATGTGATATATGTATTGAACGTCTACTAATCGCTATACGTCGATTAGTGGGGGTTATACATATTTGTGATCTGTGATGTTGGTTTGTGTATATGAACTTATTGGATTGTCGCGGATGAATAGCCGGGGCTTGTGAGATGAGAGTTTTTTTATCTTTCATTTGATAAAATATGTAAATTGATGTAATATTATTTTTATGGCCGCACATCCGGGATGAGCTTGTAACCGCCATTGTATATTATTTCTTTTACTGTTTTTGCTCCTAGGATAGACCCAAGGTGGGGTGCACAAACTACCGGGTATTTTGAAGTGCCGAGTGGCCTACTCACGTTGTTGAGAGAGGTTGCTCCACTTCGGGTACTTGGCGGGTAGTTTGCCGCACCCGTAGGGGTCTACGGTGGGGTTTGGCTATTCATCGCGACCGTGTAATCCGTCTTTCGTTGCAGGCTCGAACGAAACGCGGATTCCTAATATATCCAATGTGTTCATCTGTGATCTGAAATGGCTATCATTGCATCTGACGAATGTATATATCTATATATGATATCTAGTAGGTGTTGCTTATGTTTTGCATCCGCGCTAGTCCAGCCCCCGCTCTGTCGTTAGTTAAGTAACCTAACGGGTGATGACGGGGCCCCGTGGCGAATGCGGATGGCATAAGCGTACGTCATATTTTCGTTGTTTTCTGCAATGGTAGGATTAATTGATGGGACGCATTAAATTAATGCAAGAAAATAAACTAAAGTTAAAATCGTTGGAACAATTTCAAAACCACTCGGTTTCTTTTCAAAACAGAAAACTTTTAAAAACGCGGAGCTTAAACCACTCCTTTTAAAAGCTATCAGGTTTCTTCGATTATATCAAGTTCACTACGTTCACGGTTTCACCAAAACCATTCGTAGCCCTCCTTCATTTCATATGAATATTCAATAGTATTCAAGCTATGTTTGTTGACCTTCGTCAAGGCATAGTGATTGGTAGCTGTTGGGTGTTTATATGTAGCATAGATAGATGCGTTGGTTTGGGACAGTCGTATTACCTTGTTGACCTTCATCAAGGGTATATACGGGTGGGTTCAAATTAACCTGGACAATGATGGATAGAACTTGACATGTGACTTATGATTTGTTGACCTTCGTCAAGGTCATAAGAGCATGGGGCAAAAATCCACATCGGGAGTTTCTAAAGAAACTGAAACTTGCTAATGCTGCATACCATTTGGAGTTTGATAATATTGGTAGGATCCTTCAGCATTATCTCACAATGATATTTGGATCCCGATCCTACTGTGAGCATCCGCTACTCCTCGGGAAACTTTTCACTTAACGATCAATGCTATAAACCAAGTAGGTGTCTAGAAAGGTGTTAGCGGGGCTACGCCCACAGGGAAAAGAGGTTATTTAATTAAGGAACTTCGCGAAAGCGTCATAAAACCTCCCTCTAAGTACCGACACTGGCCTGGCTGAACGGTTAAGCAAGAATTGTACGGTGAGATTTATCCCGACTAATTCTTCTTTTTTGGTTTGAGGAAGGATTCGAGAAACAGTGGGAGCCATTCTGTTTAGATAAATTAAAAACCAATCTAAACTTGCAAGAGCATCATGCTGAGTGTTTTCTTCTCTCTCTCTTAATTGCAGCGACCCAGTGACCACACATAGGTTACATCTAGATAATAAAATGACTGAATCTGACTATTATGACTGGCAAAAGTCTGTCCAGATCTCCATTACCCATGAAAAGCTGGGACACCTCTTAACTAATCAAACCCCTGCCATCTTAGGACCAGTTTCCACTGTCACGGATATTGATATCTGTAAGACATCGGAAAAGGACTATGCGAATGCCAAGTGCCTCGTGTTGGCCTTAGTTGATGGTGCATACCAGAGGCAGCACGAGAAGATGGACTTAGTTTCTATCTTCCTCCATAACAAAGATTTATATGGAGAGCAATCTCGTATCGCAAGATATGAGATCTCGAACGAATTGCTTCAAGTGAGGTTGTCTTTCGAGTCATCTGTAGGGGACAACGTTCTTACAGAGACTAGCTATTTTGATGAGCTCACGGACCTGAAGACCACGTTGAAGAACGGGTCAAATACTGACTTGATTCTACAGTCTCTGCCCTCTACTTATACCCTGAAGGAAACCAGGGAAGTAGAAGGAAAGGGAAGGGCAAAAGTTTCAGGACTGGATATAGTAAAGGAGGGACGTTCCTATTGTTACGAGAATGAACATTGGCAGAAGGATTGCAAGGCTAGCAAAGCCAGTAGCGAGGATTTGAAGCATGTTGTGGCTTCGGCTTCGGGTGTGTTTGTAGTAGAAAACTGTATGTCAATTAACCCTACTTCCTGGGTATTGGATACCGGATCAGGATCTCACATCTGTAATTCATTACAGGCTCTGAGAAACTGTAGAGTTATCAGGATAGGTGATATGACTCTCAGAGTTGCCAACGGAATGAGCATGGACGCTAAATCCGTAAGGGAATATCATCTTGGATTGACAACTGGGCAGATATTGATTCTGCGTGACTGTTTGTATGTACCTAGTGCGACTAGTAATATCATATCTGTATCCTTATTTTCTAAGGAAGGATATGATTTTACTTTTGTAAGCGATGTGGTCCACATCCACCTAAATCAAGTTCTGATTGGGCCAGGTACATTAGAAAACCGGATATACGTATTAAATCAAGCTCAGGTTTTCAGTGTCCAGAACACACTTAAAAGAAAGTCTCCGGAAACAAATCAGGCTTTCTTATGGCATTGTAGACTGGGTCACATTAATGAGACACGGTTAACAAAGTTACATAAAGAGGGATACATAAATCCGTTCGAGTATCAGTCTTATGCCACTTGTGAATCTTGTCTCATGGGAAAGATGACAAAGACTCCGTTCACTGGACACGGAGTAAGAGCGAGCGAGCTCTTGGGACTCATACACAGTGACGTGTGTGGTCCAATGTCTACACATGCGCGAAGTGGTTAATCATACTTCATTACTTTTACGGATGATTTCTCAAGGTATGGACATGTCTTCCTGATGAAGCATAAATCCGAGGCTTTTGAGAAATTTCGGGAATACAAGAATTAAGTTGAAAAAAAAGAGGCAAAAGTATCAAGACACTGAGATCTGATCGAGGTGGTGAATACTTGAGTGCCGAGTTTCTGGGCTACTTAAAAGAGAATGGAATTCTCTCTCAGCTTACTCCTCCATACACACCATAATACAACGGTGTATCGGAAAGACGGAATCGAACTCTATTGGATATGGTTCGTTCCATGATGAGTAAGGTTGAGTTACCGCGATCTTTCTGAGGTTATGCACTAGAAACAGCTGTATATCTTTTGAACAAGGCTCCAACCAAGACTGTGCCTACCACCCCATATCAGATATGGAGTGAGAAGAAACCCTGTCTTAAGTATCTTAAGACATGGGGATGTCCAGCTTTTGTAAAGAAGCAGCATGCAGACAAGCTCGAGGCACGCTCAGTACTGTGTAAGTTTGTGGGATACCCCAAGAACTCCAGGGGGTATCTTTTCTATTCCGCAGAGGAACAAAAGGTTTTTGTTTCTCAGCATGCTCACTTCTTGGAAACTGAATTTTTAGAAAATCGGATAAGTGGGAGCGCAATAGAACTGGAAGAAATTCCAGAACCACAAGCTATTACTGAAAGCTCGGTAGAACCAGAAGTTTCAGGAGAACCGGATATCCCAGCGGCACTCCGCAGGAGTAGTAGGCAGTCTCATCCGCCCGAGAGATACTACGGTTTTCTCATAAACGGGGATCGAGAGGATTGCGTCATTGAAAATGATGAGCCTACTAACTTCCAGTAAGCCATTCAGAACGGTGACTCAGTAAAATGGCTGGATGCAATGCGGACCGAGATGGAGTCCATGTACACCAATAAAGTTTGGACTTTGGACATTGCTCCAGAAGGGGTAAAACCCGTAGGCTGCAAATGGATCTTCAGAAAGAAGATTGGTGTAGATGGGCAGGTTGAAACCTATAAAGCTAGACTTGTTGCAAAGGGTTTTCGTCAAAGACCTGGTTTGGACTATGACGAGACCTTTTCTCCAGTGGCTATGCTTAAATCCATTCGGATCCTCTTTGCCATTGCTGCCTTCCACGATTATGAGATCTGGCAGATGGACGTAAAGACGGCTTTCCTAAATGGAAATTTGGAAGAGTGCGTCTATATGGATCAGCCGGAGGGATTCATTCAGAGTGGGAGCAGCGGTAAAGTGTGCAAGTTGCTTAAATCCATTTATTGACTGAAGCAGGCATCGCGGAGTTGGAACATCTGCTTTGATGATACTGTCAAAGAATTCGATTTTATCAAAAATCCGGATGAACCATGCATTTACAGTAAAATTGTAGGGAGAACTGTGGTATTTCTCGTCTTGTACGTGGATGACATTCTCCTAATAGGAAATGATATTCCTATGCTACAGTCAGTCAAAGGATTCTTGTTACAGAGGTTCTCCATGAAGGACCTGGGCGATGCCAACTACATTCTGGGGATCCAGATCTATCGTGATAGATCTAAGAGAATGTTGGGACTTTCGCAGTCCAGGTATATCGACACCATACTGAAACGATTCAGTATGGAAGATTCAAAGTGTGGTAATCTACCGGCTTGTCACGGAATCACCCTCTCCAAAGAGATGTCTCCCAAGACTGATTTGGAAAGGGCTCGCATGTCATCTATACCCTACGCATCTGCGGTAGGCTCTATAATGTATGCGATGTTGTGTACCAGACCAGATGTAGCATACGCATTGAGCGTTGTAAGCCGGTATCAGTCGGACCTAGGGGAGAAAGACTGGATAGCAGTAAAGAACATTCTCAAGTACCTGAGAAGAACTAAGGAGATGTTCTTGGTGTATGGCGGAAAAGATCTCCAGATCGAGGCCTTTGCTGACTCCAGCTTCCAGAGTGACAAGGATGACTCCAAGTTCATATCGGGTTATGTCTTTACCCTCAATGGAGGGGCGGTTTGCTGGAAGAGCTCCAAGCAGAAAACCGTTGCTGACTCAACTATGGAAGCGGAGTACATAGCTGCTTGCGATGCCCCAAAGGAAGCTGTCTGGATGAAGATGTTCCTCACGGAGCTTCAGGTGGTTCCTACTATTGTTGATCCAATACCGCTGTATTGTGACAACAACGGCGCTATAGCTTTATCGAAAGAACCCAGGTCCCATCAGAAGTCCAGGCACATTTTGAGGCGGTACCACCTGATCAGGGAGATCGTAGATTGCCGGGAGATCGAGGTGAAGAGAGTAAATTTGGAGAATAACACTGCAGATCCACTCACGAAGGCCATACCCCAGACTCAGTTCGAGCGGCTGATCGAGATGATAGGTCTTCGATAAGCCAGTACATGGCCCTAGTGCAAGTGGGAGATTGTTAGTGTATATGCCCTAGAGGCCATTACTGTATCATACTAGTTTGTATATTACTTAATGGAAGCTTGGGATATTCACAGTTGTATAGACAATCTTGCTCAAAATGGTAGTATGCTACTTGGTTTGTTTCTACTTTAATATGTGCATGTGTTTCTTTTAGCATATCGCTTATACATATTAGTAGAGCCCTTAGGATCTTTGCTTGATTACCAGCGTTGTGATGGCAGTCACACTTGTGGGGGCTGGGTAATCTATAAGCACATCCTTATACAGGTCCCTAGTCGTAGGTTATCGAGACGGGGCATCGATACTCCGGAGTAGACTAGCGTATGCGCTTCTCATCCCAGCAGGGGAGATGGTCTGTCCCACAGCCATCAGTACGTCGTACTGGAGATAGTATGCGGGTGCTTGTTAGGTTACGGGTACACTGGACAGGACTCGTCAGGAACTGTTGGTAGGTACTATACCTATCGTCAGATAACAGTTCCTAGGTGACAGGAGTACAGCTTAGTCCGTCGACTTGACACTGCTACTTCGCATCGAGTGTGTTCCCACTGTACTTTGATTACTACCCTACCACGGCTCAAAGGAGTCGTGCAAACAGGTAGTAGTTGGGTGCTGATTGGAAGAATTAAAGTTAACCGCAATCAAGACGGTGTCGCTCTGCAGCTAGCCGGTTGAGCACGGGTCGATCCACAGGGAGATGGTTGTATGTCCTTTCTTGTTTTAGATGAGTCAATAAAGAATTGTATGTGTTTGTTCAATCTAACCTATGTGTACTATTTGCAAGTATAAAGTTATTAAGAAAAAAATACGAGATTGTAAGCTAAAGAAATTCGTACTCAAAACCTTTGAGCCGAGTCTTGACCAATTGAAGCTACAGCAATCGGCAACAACGTGGATTAGGGGATTTAAGCGCGGTATTCGTGGAATACGGCTTATTTACCCTTGTCCTTCCGTTCTTGTCTCTTGCTTTCGCCTCCGGCCAAACCGAACGCAACCGGTCGCAGTTAGGAATCACCGTTACCTTGTTAGGGTAGGGTGCCTAACGGAGCGCTTGCGTATGGTTTGGGCGGAGTTCAATGGAAAATAACGGGAAAAGGAAATGAGAAAGAAGATATTAACTTACAATACCGTTTTTCATCTTAACAACAATAATTACAACCATTCACAAAATGAACAAAAGAGAGCAAAAGAAAAGAACAAAGAAAAGAAAAGATTACAAGTAATTAAGTGCATGAATTAAATTGCAAGAAAGTAAAGCAAGATAATAATAAGCAAGTAATAAAAAGCGATAAAAAGAACAAGAAACTAGAACTCAAGACAAGCATGTGATCAATAGCCAACCCTTAAACTTGCAAGCTCAATCAAGAGGTTGCAAGATCAAGGGAAGGGTAGAGAACGCATGTGAAATGAAGCGCTAATTCCATAAGAAAATACGACCCTTGAGATCAATAACTAACCCTTAACCATTCAAGCTCAATGAAGATGTTGAATGATCAAGAGAAAGCAAGAATCTCAAGGGGAAGAAGAAACAAAAGAGAATGATGCAAAAAGCCCTCATCTTCATTGATCTCCCACTCAAAAAGCTCTCACTACAATTTTCATGGAAAAAGAAATGAAGAAGAAGAAGAAGAAGAACTAAAACTAGCAAAAAGAGGCTAAAGAATGGACATGAACTTGGACCCTTGGCTTAGCTCAATTCTGGAGTATTTATAGGCAGAGGGTTGAAGATCTAGGGCAAGAATCTGCCACTATATGAAGTACCCAAACTACCCCCAAAAGTTGACCCTCTGACGACACTACATGGCCGCGGATCCGCGGCCTAGACCCCCTATTGGCCGCGGATCCGCGGCTATATGGAGGAGTTAGCTCCTCGGGCTTTGTGGGTTGTCCTGGTTTGTGGTTATCTTCAGTGTGGTATATGACTTTTCTCAGAAACTCTTCACAATTATTCCAGAATTTTAGTAGAACAAAAGGTGATGTGATGTGGATCTTTTGCCATGATTTCCTCGAGCTCCGCGTAGATTTCTTGGATTTTGTGTTGACCTAGAGCTTTGTGCATGACATGACAATCGATTTGCCATCTTGTCCCTTAAACTGGTATGTGGCAACACACGGATAGAGAGCGGAGACCCGTGTTTTATCTGTTGTTGGCAGTAATCCGGAATTTGTCGTACTTTTCATGGATTTCACTGTTCAGAGCCGAGAACCTGTATTCTGCAAATATGTAGCAAACACTGATCAAAAGTACCTACCTATAAACACACGAGCGTAAGAATGGATGGTATAAAATGCAATATTCTGGTATGAACAAATACCCCCAAACTTAACTTTTGCTCGTCCCGAGCAAAACCAATTATTCACAAAAATAAAATGATAACCGCACTTTCGCAGGGAACGCGATTGCACTGAGCGCGTGCAACAAGCCGTTAAACCTCTAGATGTCCCTAGTAGGAGGAGTGTTGTCTCCTGAGGGTTTTTAGCGGATACTACCCACAAAATCCCGTCAAGCTAGTTTCGTAAGTTAACGTCGATTCTACTCCTACAGTTTAGTATTTACGTTAGAAACTCTATCATCCTAAGTTAGAAATATCCAACCTTAATTTTTCACACCTCCTATCTATTTAGCCTTAGATCATATACGTTCCAAAAAAGTTTAGAAAGATGTTGGTTCTCCTGAGTTTTCCTTCTAAAGTGCAGCCTTAAATCAGGGATTTTTATCAACTTTACAGAAAACACAAGTCTTATTCTTTATTTCTATCTTTTATTCAAACATCGATTGTATACCCCTACGTGTGTGTATATTTGCACCCCTACACTCAAGAATTCAATTCAAGCTATAATACCCTTGCCCTAATACCTAATACTACTTCTTTTCATTAAGGATGGACGGATTTGCTCACACACCTTTCATGCGACTATTAATGCTTCTTGAGGCACTAACGACCGATTACTGAATGTGTGAACTTTAAAGCGTAAATAGCAGTTTCCAGGTCTTGACTTTATTCTATTTTTTTCTTTTTCTTTTTTTTCTTTTTCTTTTTCAAGACCGGATATATTTTTCAACATGCTCTTTTGGTGTTTAGCTTTAAATACCGTTTTTTCTTTCATACTAGGCTTTCAGGCAAGAGTATTTCAAGGTATCCTCTACTATCCCAAGTTTCAAGGTGCGTGTAAGTGCAGTTTGTAGGGTATATACTTTCTAAATTTGAACTCGAGAAAAGAAACTATTTTTCAGACTTATCCTTCAGTAAAGCATCAATACTTTTCCTTCATCTTGACTTAACTCAAGAACTGAACTCAAGATTACCTATTTCTCAAAAAAACTGTAAGGACGTATACTTACCAAAGTTAGACAGAATGAGGGTTATTTTTAGGGTTTTCAATCCCTAAGCCTAGAATTTAATTATTTCTATCATATCAACTAAACTTTCGGAATAAAGATCTAAGTTACCCTATTAGCTAACTTGATGACAAAGTTTTTATATTTTTTGGAAATTTTTTAATTTTTATGGTTTTTTTTAATAAGGTATGCAAATGCAAAATATACAAATGAATGCGAAGGAAGAAAACTTACCGAGCACACCCCCAAACTTAAACTTGACAGTGCCCTCACTGTCAGGCTATACCAAGAGGGTCAAAATTGTCGGCGCTCCCTAGAAACAAATTATATACAAAACAAAAAGGAAAACAAAAAAAAATATATACAAAAAAAGAGTCCCCCCCAAACTTAAGTAAAACAGTGTTTCTACTATTAAGCGTTGAAATTCAGGATTAGGGGGGAAAGAGAACAGTATCAAGCTATACAAGGCCTTACACAGGCCGTACCAACCATTCAAAGATCTTATCGTGATAAAGTAGTGGTTGGTCAAAGAAGGCGTAGAGAAAAGAGAAGGAGAATACGCGAGACCGTATGGAGATAGAAGCGGGATACGGTCTCGGTATATCAGAAGAAGAAGAATGGTGGAAGGGAGAATAAAATAGAATACGAACTTGAGGGTGGAAATAGATTGAATAAATTAGTACAATCTGTAATGATCGATGTGAAAAGATGGATTGTACTAATCTATCAATATGGCGAGAAATTGGGTCAAATCCCTCAAGATTCGTAAGAAGCCATGGGTACGCCGAACTTGGTAAACCAGACATAGTAAATGAAAGTGAGACGGTTTCTTGCAAGGTCGGAACGATGGAAAGAATGGAGGGAAGTGGTTGAGGAAGGTTCTCGGTTAAAGGTTCAGGAGGGTGTACACAGTCAGTGGAAGGGATATGATGAATTGGAAAATCCGACTCATCAATTATAACTGGTTCATCCTCAAAACTATCCTCAGAATTCTCCTCAAAGTTAAGCTCATCCATGCCTTTATCATCAATATCAAGACGCATATGAAGTTCGGGAAAAACATTTAATGACTCGGGATGATGATTTGAAGAGAAAAACTCAGCCAAATCAATGGGTTCATCATCCAAAATATTCCCAGCGTCAATATTCTCAATCAAGTGAAAATCAATATTCTCAGACACCTTATCAAAAGCATGGATTTCAATCAATTCAGGTTCTAAGATGGAGGTGTAGAGGTCAAAAGGATTCGGTGTGGTTTCACTTGGCAAGGTCCCTTCACAATCTGGCAAATCAAACACTACAAAGTCGCACAACTCATTAAACATTCTATCTTCAACCGATAATTCATTTGGGACACTTGATAGACTTTCAACACAGGAGTTGTGGGATTCAATTTGAGACGGGTAGGTTTGATTTGGAAGGGTATACAGCTCACTTTCTCCACTCAAATTCTCAGCCTGTCCTACCGCCTCATCATACATTGGAAAATTTGGAGCTAGCTGGAAACTAGCTACCGGGTCAGTAGGTTGTATGAGAGCGGCCATGGACGCATTCAAATCCATCATCTGTTGGCTTGACGCTACCCTAAAGTCTTCCAAGGACTGTTCTAGACTAGACATTGGTTGTGAAGGGGTTTCAGGAAAAGATTCAAAGTTGTTTGGATACTGAAAACTCCCAAATGGCGGTTCTGATGCAATGTCTAGGGAAGGTGCGAAAGTAGGGTAGGATTGGTAGGAATTGAATGGCTGGACAGGAGTAGGATCAACATTTGGATAAGAATGTGAATGGAATTGTTGATCCCAAGAATTTGAAGTGGTGAAAGGAGTGAAAGATCGGCTACGGGATTGTTCAATACGTTCAGCAAGAGACATAGGTCTTATGGCTACAACTGGACTTTCAAAAGGGGTATCAACGCAAGAAGGGGTGAATGTTTGAAATGGTTGATATGAAGTGGATTGCGGGGTCCAGTTGTTCGTCCTAGACGCGTCTATCCGATCTTTCAAAGAAATTTTGGGCATGGAGGGGTCGTTCGAAGTTCGGCCAAAGCAAGAACCGTAAGAAGTAATTTCTGGTTGTGGGTACCAAAGTTCGGCAAGAGTTTTGCGAGGTGGAGTACCCATGATATGAAAAGAGAAAGAAAGAAAGGCAGAGAAATGGAGGGGAAAAAGAATGTGATATTTTTTTTTTAATTTTTTTTTAGTTTATATATTAACAGAAGAATGAAGAATGAAATATACACACAAAAAGAATATTGACAAAAACAATCACGACACAAAAATACCACACACCTAATCGTTCTAGGGTTCACCTAGGTCAACTAGACCTGCTCCAGAACTTGATTGTCGAAGTAAAACTGTGTCGAGAAACAGGCTCAAGATACACTGATCACGAGGCCAGGTAAGTGCAGAGATAAGGGGAGGTTTTCCAACGCTTTCGCGAAGTTCCTTAATTAAATAACCCTTTCTCTTTTGGTGGTTTCGCCGTTAACACTTTCCTAGACACCCCGTAAACAATATACCGTTAAGCAAGGTTCTAAACACAGTTAACTTCTCCTAGTGAGCGCGAAGTCCTTAAGGCTTAAAGTCTAGTTTCTTTTAAATTTTGTGCGGGTAAACGTTATGCTCAAGTTCGTGATTTGTGGGCCACGGAAAAGGTGATGAAATCCTTTACCGTATGTTGTGGGGTTCGCTTGCCCTTAAGTCCGTATTAATGTATGCAATGCGCAATTCAATAAAAATTCTATAAAGAATCAAAAAAATCGTTTTTTAGTTTAAGCGCGGCACTGCAACAAATACGGGTTAGTCAATTTTTAGCGTTTGTTAGCGAACTTGCAAAGAATCCTGCAAAGAATAGTATATTGGACGCGTCGGATTTGAGAAGAAGGTGTTAGTAAAGTACGTACCGTTAAGTTTTTGGGTTAGGAAACCCCCGTTGAATCAAATCCGGTAAGCTTGAAAAGTTCGCTTGCGCGGGTCAAACTACCCGGATCTTTGGCACTGTACTTTGCAATCACCTTAGCCTTGAATGTACACTTTGCTCCCCACAATCGCAGTTTGCAAATCTGCAAAAATCTGCACTCTTGCCCACAAAAATGATCAAAAAACAAAAAGAATATATATATTTTTTAAATATATACAAAAAGAATATTAACCCGAATAACAAGAAAGAAAATACGCTACCGTCTCCCCGGCAACGGCGCCATTTGATTGGAAGAATTAAAGTTAACCGCAATCAAGACGGTGTCGCTATGCAGTTAGCCGGTTGAGCACGGGTCGATCCACAGGGAGATGGTTGTATGTCCTTTCTTGTTTTAGACGAGTCAATAAAGAATTGTATGTGTTTGTTCAATCTAACCTATGTGTACTATTTGCAAGCATAAAGTTGTTAAGAAAAAGATACGAGATTGTAAGCTAAAGAAATTCGTACTCAAAACCTTTGAGCCGAGTCTTGACCAATTGAAGCTACAGCAATCGGAAACAACGTGGATTAGGGGATTTAAGCGCGGTATTCGTGGAATACGGCTTATTTACCCTTGTCCTTCCGTTCTTGTCTCTTGCTTTCGCCTCCTGCCAAACCGAACGCAACCGGTCGCGGTTAGGAATCACCGTTACCTTGTTAGGGTAGGGTGCCTAACGGAGCGCTTGCGTATGGTTTGGGCGGAGTTCAATGGAAAATAACGGGAAAAGGAAATGAGAAAGAAGATATTAACTTACAATACCGTATTTCATCTTAACAACAATAATTACAACCATTCACAAAATGAACAAAAGAGAGCAAAAGAAAAGAACAAAGAAAAGAAAAGATTACAAGTAATTAAGTGCATGAATTAAATTGCAAGAAAGTAAAGCAAGATAATAATAAGCAAGTAATAAAAAGCGATAAAAAGAATAAGAAACTAGAACTCAAGACAAGCATGTGATCAATAGCCAACCCTTAAACTTACAAGCTCAATCAAGAGGTTGCAAGATCAAGGGAAGGGTAGAGAACGCATGTGAAATGAAGCGCTAATTCCATAAGAAAATACGACCCTTGAGATCAATAACTAACCCTTAACCATTCAAGCTCAATGAAGAGGTTGAATGATCAAGAGAAAGCAAGAATCTCAAGGGGAAGAAGAAACAAAAGAGAATGATGCAAAAAGCCCTCATCTTCATTGATCTCCCACTCAAAAAGCTCTCACTACAATTTTCATGGAAAAAGAAATGAAGAAGAAGAAGAAGAAGAACTAAAACTAGCAAAAAGAGGCTAAAGAATGGACATGAACTTGGACCCTTGGTTTAGCTCAATTCTGGAGTATTTATAGGCAGAGGGTTGAAGATCTAGGGCAAGAATCTGCCACTATATGAAGTACCCAAACTACCCCCAAAAGTTGACCCTCTGACGACACTACATGGCCGCGGATCCGCGGCCTAGACCCCCTATTGGCCGCGGATCCGCGGCTATATGGAGGAGTTAGCTCCTCGGGCTTTGTGGGTTGTCCTGGTTTGTGGTTATCTTCAGTGTGGTATATGACTTTTCTCAGAAACTCTTCACAATTATTCCAGAATTTTAGTAGAACAAAAGGTGATGTGATATGGATCTTTTGCCATGATTTTCTCGAGCTCCGCGTAGATTTCTTGGATTTTGTGTTGACTTAGAGCTTTGTGCATGACATGACAATCGATTTGCCATCTTGTCCCTTAAACTGGTATGTGGCAACACACGGATAGAGAGCGGAGACCCGTGTTTTATCTGTTGTTGGCAGTAATCCGGAATTTGTCGTACTTTTCATGGATTTCACTGTTCAGAGCCGAGAACCTGTATTCTGCAAATATGTAGCAAACACTGATCAAAAGTACCTACCTATAAACACACGAGCGTAAGAATGGGTGGTATAAAATGCAATATTCTGGTATGAACAGGTGCAGTCCCGAAGCACTTGGAGGCAGTAGCGGTTAGATAGGATTCGTCTCTCCCGGTATTGGGGGTTGATATCGCGCTGTGTCTAGGAGAGCCATTACACAAAATCCCTGGCCAGGGCAAGCGAGAATTACTGGTAGTGTTTTCAGTAGTTTCTCAGGGTGTTCTGGGCTACACTCCGGCATGACTTGTACCGCTATTAGGGGTCTGACGTTTACCGCCCCCTAGGCCCGCCATGCAATACCCTCAGACGAACAGACCGGACTGTACGGAGATTGTCACATTCAGGCTCAGTAGGAGTTTGGATGGGTTTACCTCATCGGCCTTCTTATCGACATCTACCTGGGGACCGTTACGTACAGCTAGTGCCGCTTGCGGTCTATAGTTAAACCCACCGCCAGCGTAGTGTCGAGTCTTTAGAGTCCCACACAGAGAGTTTCTCTGCACTGGGCGAAAGGTGTAGAGGCCGTATGGTTTTACGGCAGGGCTACGATCACTTACGTGCACTTGTGCGCCTATGCTGTTCGAGCAGACAATACCAGTGGGCTTTGGTTTAAGCCGGATCCTGGTATTGTATGGATGGATTAGTTTTGTTTTCTGTGCATTCTCATTCTACGGAATGCCGATGCGGGTGTGTATGCACAGTTGTGAGGAGCGAAGAAGAAGGAGGTGCCTTATTAGGGTTTTGACAGTTGGTTCGGTCAAAACCATTATGAGGCGGGGACATTATTTACTAATCTTTTTTAATGATAATTATGTTATGGCTAATTGCTTCGACCATTTGACCATACTTGACCTTGTTGACAATTTGACCATTGTTGACTAGGATCTTTCATGTGAGGTCTAGAGTCTTCTTTTTGTTTTGGTTTTATTTTGAGATGATAATGGTCAAATCAATGTAGCCATCAATTTTATCATGATAAAAGATTAGTAATGATAATGTTTATGGATCATTATTCTCTTCTCATTCTCTCTCTTCAAGTGAGAAGCTCCCATGGTTCCTCCTCCTTCTTCCTCTCTAGATTTTTCCTTTGCTCTCATGTGTTGAGAAAATAAGGATCTAAATTGACAAACAAATCCATCTTCTTCTTCTACACCACCTAGGACATCAAGCATAGCACACTTGTTGCCCTAGTTACCTCGGCTTGAGGTGGAGCTCGGAACACAAACTCTCGGGTGGATCGTCTTCGACTCTAGGAGGCCGCGGAGGTGACCAAGATCCGGATCGATCCTTGAAGGTTGCATGAACGAGGAGGAAAGCGAAGAGAAGACCCGAAGAACTTGGTTCGTGAGGTATAATCTGTTGAGCATAGTAAATAGAACCTCTTCTAGTTTTGTTATCAATGGTTTGGCAAAGATCCTCAAGTTTTTAGTCCATGTTATCTTGTGTCAAAAAATTGTTTTTTACCTATTCCGCCTCCCCGTAAGCACCGGGGTGGATAATGTAGACTTACATATAGCATGGCCATGAAATGTTCTAAAAGGTCTCTATAAGGGTTCTAAAAGGTCAGGTATGGTGAACATAAAGTGCAGGTATAGTGAACATAAATTGCATGTAAGTGTTCTAAAAGGTCTCTATAAGGGTAAACTAATTTAACGAAAGTTGAAAAGTGAATGTCAACCAATCTCAAGAGTGTTCTCAAACCCAATAGGCTGTAATTTAAGGATAAGGAATCACGTGCCCGAATCAAGTGTTAATATCGAGACTACAACTTAATGTTGAAGTATTCCAAACTCAATAGGATATAATCCAGGAGTAAGGAAATATGGGCCCTCATGATAGTTTGCTTGTGTTAGTAGATATGGATTTATGATCTAAGGGGGCTCTTGAGATTTCGTTGGATTCACACTTGAACTACCCCAACACCCCGTGTATTCTAAATTATAGTTAAAATTAGCAGTCTTACTTGAATCCATGAATACACCAAGTTGCAAGATTGAGTTTCATACCAAGATCAAGTATTCGTGTCAAGTGATCATGTATTCATGTCAAGTTGTATTCATGGTTCGAGTCAAGTCAGTTCAAGAGTAGACATTGGGTTCAGGTATCATGTTAAGTTTAAGTGTCGAGTTCAGGTTCGAGTTCGAGTTCGAATTCAAATTCACATCTGAGTCATGTTTCATTTCATATTACTAGATTTAAATCTTTTGAACAGTTTTAATCTTGTAAATTCTTAAGTTCAGGAATAATCGGACAACCGCTGCACATGGACGACAGGATTTGTGTCTTTTTCCAAGACGATTACCATTGACAACTCCGTTAATTTGCAGTATTATCTAACATGAATAGGCAAGCACTCGATTTCTCCAGCTCTCTGAGGCTCAAGAGAAATGATACTGCTTAAACCTATATTAATCTAGGATTCTTAAAAATTTATTTAAGTTGTTTACATTGTATTTACATTATTTGCATTTCTCGAAGGGGTTTTATGAAAATGTTATAATATTGTTTGTAAAAATAAATCTCGATGGTGATTTGTAATATTAAGAGTTTTTATAAAATATAATTTAGTTTTAGTGGAATTTTAGTGATGAAACCTAAATTTTAAAAGTTTATGGTATTTTTATGAAAACTATACTTTTAGAAATTTGATGGTATTTTTGTGTATCTTTAATTTTTCATATTAAAAATATAGTTTTCAAAATTTGTTTTCATAGAAAAATACAGATTTATGATTTATATAATTTTCAAATGATTTAATTTGTTGAAAAGTGCATATTCTTTAAAAATCGTATTTTTATTTCGTTTCGAGACAGAATTCTCTGTGAGGAGTTCTGTATCTCGCTCTACTATCCCAAGTCCATGCGATAACCCGCACCATCTATAAATGGGTTTCCCTAAAAAGTTTGTAGATGCGCAATTGCAAAGGATTTTAAAAATAGCGATAAAAAGTATTTTTAAAAGTGAGGGTATTTTAATGTAAATTATTTCTTTTAAATAAAACTTAACTAAAATATCGTGCATGAAACCATAGTGTTGTGAGTGGGGTAGGTCGTTATCACGTGAATTTTCTAGAGTTATAATTCATGATAAAATTAAAAGGGTATAAGCAAAGTTCATGATATTTATTCGTTATTTGTTATCTATATATTATTTAACATAATAAATATTATATTAAAATTTTGTGAGACATGGATAGAGTTGTAAATTCGTATTTTCTTGATATCATGTCATGAAATTTTATGATGAACATGTCGAATTACAATGAATATATATTTTTAATTTAAACTTTGTTTATAATACCGTATTCTTTCGCGTCGATATAAGAGGAGAAACAAAAAGAGGGAGAAGTAGAGAGAGGAGTTAGCGTAGTTACAAATGATGTGGAGTGTCTACATGGAAAAGTAGAAGAGAGTATACAAGAGAGAAAAGAAGAGAGGATGAGAGGACTTACAGTTGCGCGTTCGTACTCGTACGAACGAGAAGAAAAAGTAGAGGCTCCGGTTTGTAAAATCGAGACCGTGAATGCGACTAGAGGGCGAGCTCGATCTACTGACGTCATTTGAGCGAGTTGTGGAGCAACGGAAAGGGAGAAAAGATCTTGAGGGAACGAAGACGCAAGATGGAAAAAAAAACTTGCTCGACTCCTTGAGGGAACTTGAGTGCTTGAGAATTTGAGAGAGAAGATAGATTTGAGAGAGTGGTATACCAAGGAGAAGAGCAAGGACTGGTCTAAGGATTTATAGGAGAAAAATGAGGAGTAAGGTGAATTAAAATGAGACATTAAATGATATAAAAGGGTGTTAATAGCGTATATGAAAGGTTGAGAGTTCTCTGTTGAATTTCAGGAAAATCAAATAGGAAAAAAGATAGAGGGGAGATGTAGGGGTGCACGGGCGAAGAACGGAGTTGATTGGGGAAAAACTAACTACCGGTAGTGGCCATATGGGGAAAACCGGCGCCCAGATGTGGAGTTTGGTCTCGGGGTTCGTGCAGTGCATTCATCTGGGTATTTATGTATCATTTTTATTGTTTGATTTATTTGCAACTCTTTGTTTCTCCGTATAATGCACGTGAAACTATTGGGCTTCCGAAAAATTAAAAATAAAAATAAAAATAATTAGGACTGATGGGATTCGAAGTTGTAGGCTATGTGACAGCAGTGTAGAGGCTTAATCAGTGAGTTACAAGAAGTTTCTTGTTCATAAGTTATCAATAATAACTTATAATTCGAAACCAGAACAGAAATACACTATTTTATTATCATTGGATTAATAAAAGTGTATAGGACTTTTAGGGTCGTTACAGTATGCGACACTCTCAGATGAAAAGCCCGGACTGTAAGTTGATTGTCACTAATAGGCTCTACAGGATACAGATGAGCTTGCTTGTCGACCTTTCCTTCGATCAATAGCTGAGTAGTCGTTACGTACAATTAGTACCGCTGATGTGCTTGTGAGTCATGGATTCGATCCAGTAACTCACTGCCAGCGGATTGTTAAGCCTTTAGAGTCCCACACAGAGCTTTCCCGGCACAAGCGAAACGATGTAGAGTGTGTATTATGATACGTGCGGGGGTTCGATTAAACACGTGTAATTGATATGCGTACATTAATCAGACGTTTTATAATACTAGCAGGTTCTTTATAAAACCGGATTATTAAATCAAGTGTTGATTTAATAATAAAACATATATTTATGTGTATTATAGTACTGTTTGAAACTCACGGTGTCGTGCTTTTATCGAGTTTTGTTTAATTAAGATAAGTCGGTTTCGTTGGTGAAAATAGTGCACGATGTGAGTATCGAGTTTTAAAAATACCGTAAGTGCACGGTGCGTTGAAGCAAGCCGGTAAGCACGGATCGAAGTGGATATCACGACATCAATTTGAGTTATGAAATAATGGGTTGGAAAAAGATGTTTATCACGTTTTTACAACAATTAAAAGAAGAAAGGTTTTGTTTTAGGGAAAACTTAGGCTAAGGTTTAGTATGCATGAAATATGACTTTTACCCCCAACTCTCCGTTTTGATTCAAGGTTCAATTCTTTAGTTTGAGAATGAAATGAATAATGAGTTAGTTAAGTGAAGTTAGCAAGTATAGAATATATGCTTGTGTGCTATATATCCTATCTAGCTAGTTGCGACACTTAACATAATTATGTATTTATTTCAACTTCAAATCCTAATATAGCAACAATAAAATGTAAAGAAAGAATAGGATATATGTTAAAGGTTGATTTGCAACCATTCAAAATGATATATTCTATCAAGCAAAACATGATAAATTGCATAATTAAGAAAAGAAGTGTAAAATGCAAGAATCAAAAGGGAGGGGTTGGAAGTAAAGTCCTTCCATAACCTACCACACCATAGCCCAAGAACAACTACTCACACATCATAATTTGAAATAACAATAAAAAGAAAAGATGCAAAAATAGAAGATATACAAGAAACAACTTGATATAAATGAAGCTTGATTACAATGGTTCCAAGTACAAATAAGTGAATTCAAATACCAAAATCTAATCTTGCAAGCTCAAGAAAAGAGATTTCAAGACTAGAGGAAGGCAAAGAATTCACACTAAGAGCTACAAGATCCTAGTTACAATGTTTACAAACTTTTCTCTCACCAAAGAAGTAGTGCCCCCATACTTTCCCAAAGGCCTGGTATTTATAGGCTCAAAATAAAATTAAACAAACAATAAAAATAAGATGATATGACTGCAGGGGGGACAGAGAAAATATAGGGAAAAAAGGGACAAGGGGGGCCCGCGAGCTCGGAAATTCAGGGGGGGTGGCCGGTCCAAATCCGAGCATAGGGGCTTATTTTGGTGCTGTGGTCTTGTGCTCTCTCTACAAGTCCAATGGTGCTGCTTGATTTGCCAATATAAACCTGGTTTGCACTCAGAGATTTAGAGGGAAACTAGATGCTTCAAATCACATTATAATCTTTAGCATTCAATACACATTTAATGCACATCACACCTATACATGCTCCTTTTATGCCAAGGCAGCCCCCCATCATGATCTAGTGTCACACATGTATTGTGTTGGACCAAAAATTGTGTGCACACTTGTTTATTGCAAAAATAATCCTTTGGATATCGGTTCTCTGTTCTGATTGCAGTGTCGGCTCCCAAATGCTATATCCGTGATATTGAGTGTGTTTTCAGTGTTGTATCACGAATACCTGTAATCTATAATTACTGAGCAGACACTGGTTAATAGTACTGATATATACAAAAATAGATAACGAATGAGTGATATTAAAATGCGGTTTTCTGTGATGAACAAATACCCCTAAACTTATCTTTTGCTTGTCCCGAGCAAAACAAAAAAATCCTAGCCTCACTTTCGCAGGGAACACGATTGCACTGAGCATGTGCAATAAACCGTTAAATCTCTAGGTGTCCCTAGTAGGAGGAGTGTTGTATCCTGAGGGTTTTCAGCGGATACTACCCACAAAATCCCGTCAAGTTAGGTTCATAAGTTAACATCGAATTTTACTCCTACAGTTTAGTATCTACATTAGAAATTCTATTAGCCTAAGTTAGAAGTTTTCAACCCTTATGTTTCACGCCTCCTATTTATTCAATCTCGGATCCTATACGTTTTGACAGTTTTAAGAAAGATCTCGGTATCTCTTGAGTTGTCCTTCTAAAGCGGTCTCCAATCTGGAATTTTTATCACCTTTACGAAAAATATAAGTCCTATTCTTTATTCCTATATTTCCTCCAAATATCGATTGTATATCCCTACGCGAGTGTGTTAATTTTCACCCCTACACTTAAGAATTCAATTCAAGTTATAGTATCCTTGCCCTAATACCTAATACTACTTCTTTTCGTTAAGAATGAACGGTGTTGCTCACACACGTTTCATGCGACTATTAATGCTTCTTGAGGCACTAACAACCGATTACTGAATGTATGAGCTTAAAGCGTAAATAACAGTTTGCAGGTCTTGATTTTATTTCTCTTTTTATTTCTTTTTCTTTTTCAAGACCGAATATATTTTTCAATGATACTCTTTTGGTTGTTAGCTTTAAATACCGTTTTTTCTTTCATACAAGGCTTTCAGGTAAGAGTACTTCTAGTTATCCTCTACTATCTCAAGTTTCAAGGTGCGTGTACGTGCGATTTGTAAGGTATATACTTTCTGAATTTGGACTCAAGAATAGAAACTATTTTTTCAGACTTATCTTTTAATAAAGTTTTCAATACTTTTCCTTCATCTCGACTTAACTCAAGAACTAAACTCAAGATTACCCATCTCTTTACAAAACGGCAAGGATGTATATTTACCTAGGTTGAATGGAAAGAAGGTTATTTTTAGGGTTTTCAACTTCTCGGATTTAGTTATTTCTAAAGTATCAACTAAAGTTTCGGAAAAAATCTAAGTTATCCTACTTGCTTTGACAACAAAGTTTTTATATTTTTGATTTTTTTTGAATTTTGTGTTTTTTTTAATAAGTGTGCAAATGCAAAAATATATACATGAATGTGAAGGTAGAAGGTAGAAAGTTTACCGAGCAAAAATATACCCCCAAACTTAAAATTGACATTATCCTCATTGTCATGCTATATAACAAGAGCCAAAATAGTTAAGGAGTAAAAATAATAAACAATGATTTACACAAAGAAAAAAGAAAAACGTATATACAAGTTTTTTAGGGGATGTGATTCAATCAAGATAATGTGGCTCATGTAAAAACATGAGCTCCCCTGTTTCCGCCGGTAATTCTTAGAATAGCTTAAGACGTTGGCCATTGACCTTGAAAATATTACCCGAGTGCTGATCTTTAATGTTGACTGCACCGTGCGGAAAGACGGTGCGCACAATAAACAGACCTGTCCAACGTAACTTCAATTTCCCAAGGAACAGATGAAGCCTGGAGTCGTAAAGCAAAACCTTTTGTCCCACAGTGAATGTTTTTCGGAGAATCGCCTTGTCATGAAAGACTTTTGTTTTTTCTTTGTACAGTTTGGCGTTCTCATACACATCACTGCGTATCTCGTCAAGCTCATTCAATTGAAGTTTTCGAGCCTTACCGGCCTTTTCTGAGTCGACATTGAGCTGTTTGATTGCCCAGAACGCGCGGTGTTCTAATTCAACAGGAAAATGACACGCTTTTCCAAATATGAGTCGGTATGGGGACATACCTAGGTTTGTTTTGAAGGCTGTGCGAAATGCCCAAAGCGCGTCATTCAACTTCAACGACCAATCCTTACGGTTATGGTTGACAGTCTTTTCCAGAATCTGTTTAATCTATTTAATGGAGACTTCAACCTGGCCGCAAGTCTGAGGATGGTAGGGTGTTGACAGTTTGTGGCTGATGGAGTACTTCTTCATCAGTGCTTCGAAAGATCGGTTGCAAAAATGCGTTCCATTATCACTGATGATGGTGCGAGGCGTACCGAACCGAGAAAAGATATTCTCTTTTAAAAATTTTACGACAACTTTGTTATCGTTGGTTCGACAAGGGACAACCTCCACTCATTTGGACACATAATCCACAGCCAGCTAAATGTACAAATTCCCAAAAGAGTTTGGAAATGGCTCCATGGAATCGATACCCCAGACGTCGAAAATTTCCACAATCAGGATGGATTGTAGGGGCATCTGATTTCGTTTTCCAATCTTTCCCATGTATTGGCAGCGGCTACAGGTTTTGCAATATTTGAAAGCATCCTTAAAAAGCGTCGGCCAGTAGAAGTCGCTTTGCAAAACCTTTTCAGCCGTCTTTCTGCATCCAAAATGGCCCCCACAAGCTTGATCATGGCAGAATGACAGAACACTTCTCGTTTCAGAGTTAGAGATGCACCTTCTAATAATCTGATCAAGACAGTACTTGAACAAGTATGGCTCATCCCAATAAAAGAATTTGACCTGGGAGAGAAATTTAGACTTGTCCCGATTCGACCAAAAAGAAGGTGTTTCTCCGGTGACTAGAAAGTTCACGATATCAGTGAACTAGTGTTTGACTGATACGGAAAGAAGTTGTTCGTCAGGAAAATGCTCGTTGATTGGAATTTCCTCATTTGGTGCATTTGTTAAGCGAGACAAATGATCGGCCACAATATTGTTGGTTCCCTTCTTATCTTTGATAGTTAAGTCAAATTCTTGAAGAAGGAGAATCCAACGTATCAATCCGGCCTTGGCATCTTTTTTTGCAAAGAGGTGCTTAAGCGCAGAATGATCAGTGTAAATCGTGACGTGGGTTCCGATTAGGTAAGGACGGAATTTCTCATGCACGTACACAACAGCTAAGAATTCTTTTTCTATGGTGGTGTAATTCAGTTGTGCGTCATCCAACGTCCTGCTCGCATAATGGATAACATGCGGCTTCTTTTCAATTCGCTATCCTAAGACAGCACCTATAGCAAATTCAGAAGCGTCGCACATTAGCTTAAAAGGTTTACTCCAGTCTGGTGCACTTAAAATCGGAGCAGAAGTGAGTTCCGATTTCAGAAACTTGAACGCATGAAGGCACTCAGAATTGAAATCAAAGGGAGTATCTTTAGCTAGTAAAGAAGTCAAGGGTCTAGCCAATTTGCTAAAATCCTTGATGAAACGCCTGTAAAAACCGGCGTGGCCTAAGAACGCCTTAATGTCACAGATAGTCCGTGGAGGTAGGAGGCTTGAAATGACGTCGATTTTCGCCTTATCGACTTCAATACCTTTTTCAGAAATAATATGGTCTAACACGATGCCGTGTTTGACCATGAAATGACACTTCTCCCAGTTGAGTGTGAGGTGTTTTTCTTTGTATCGTAATATGATTCACTCAAGATGTCTCAAACACTCAGAAAATGAATCTCCAAAGACGGAGAAATCATCCATGAAAACTTCTGAGAATCGCTCTACCATATCAGAAAAGATGCTCATCATACACCACTGAAATGTTGCATATGCATTGCACAGCCCAAAGGGCATGCGAGGGTAGGCGAAGGCACCAAAAGGAAAAGTGAAGGTTGTTTTGTCCTGATCTTCTGGATCAATCGGGATTTGATTATAGCCGGAATACCCATCTAAGAAACAATAGTAGGCATGTCCGGCTAGGTGTTCAAGCATTTGATCAATGAAGGGCAGCGGGAAACGATCCTTGCGAGTGGCTGCATTGAGCTTTCTGTAATCAATACAGACTCTCCATCCCGTTTGTGTGCGGGTTGGGATTAGCTCGTTTGCTTCATTCGTGATTACAGTGAGTCCCGATTTCTTTGGTACCACGTGAATGGGGCTTACCCATTTGCTATCAGATATGGGATAGATGATCCCATTGTCCAGACACTTCAGTATTTCATTTCGTACCGCTTCTTTCATTACCGGGTTAAGCCGGCGTTGAGGATCCTTGAAGGGTTTGGAATCATCAGTCATATGGATTCCGTGCTAGCAGATAGCAGGGCTGATTCCTTTGATATCAGCCATTGACCATCTAATTGCTTCCATGTTCTTTCTCAGAATGTCCATGATTGCTAACTCTTGCTCAGACGTAAGGTCGGTTGCAATTATAACTGGTAGTATTTCATTATTTCCCAAGTACGCATACTTGAGGTAGTCAGGAAGAACTTTGAGATCTAGTTTTGGTGGCTTCTCCACAGATGGTCGCACTTCAGGGGCCAGTTCGTTACGAAGTGGTTCAAATTAGGGCCCCCAGTATGCGTAGGAAGCCTGCTCAGGACTTAGCTTCTCAAGGAAAAGAAGCTCTTCAGAAAACAGTTCTTCAAACGTTTCTTAAAGACACTTATTTTTGAAGTCAAATGTCCCATCTTCAGACATATCGTATACACCATTGACTTCAAAAGTGTCGTCGTGTTTCTCGCTCGCTTGGTTTCCTAGCGTGAAGATGTTGAGGTCAACTGTCATATTTCTAAATGAGAGTTTCATGGATCCATTATGACAATTGATCAACGTGTTGGATGTGGCTAGGAAAGGCCGTCCCAGTATGACTGGAATTTGACCGCCGGGATTGGTGACGGGCTCAGTCTCCAACACAATGAAGTCTACGGGAAATATGAATTCCCCGACCTTTATTAGAACATCATCGATTTCTCCCCTCGGTACCTTTGTTGATCGATCTTCCAGTTGCAGAGTCACTCTGGTCGGCTTGAGTTCTCCCAATCCCAGTTATTTGTAAACTGAGTATGGGAGAAGGTTCACATTTGCCCCTAAGTCTAACAAGGCAGATTGATTTGCTTGTCCTCGATAGTATAAGAAATAGTAGGACAGGCAGGGTCCTTATATTTTACCGGAATGGATTTAGACACGACATCGCTTAGAGCAAGAAGACTGTTTTAGGCACATTCGTGCGTTGTTTTTGTGTGCACAAATCCTTCAGGAATTTTGCATATGCCGGAACTTGTTGGACTACGTCCAACAACGGAATGTTAACTTTACAGCGTTTGAAAACCTCTAACACTTTTTCCATACTTGTAGAAGGCTTCTTTGATTTCAACTTATTGGGATAGGGATCCTTAGGTCCAAACACGAAGTTTAGAGAAGTTGCAGATGGAACCGGTGCAGAAGGCGAGAGTGTTCTTGCTGGGTCATCAGGGTGGACTCGCGGCGAATTCTCAAGCTGCTTTGAAGAATGTGCAGTAGATGACGACGACGAAGGAGAAGAAGAAGAAGGTAATGAGGATGACGATGAATCACAATGAGGAACAGAAGATGAGATACGTGCTGGTAAACCGACAACCGCACGTTTGGATGAGTCGTTGGGGCTGACAACTTTGTTGTCAATCGTACATCCTGATCTGAGGATGGTGATGGTGTTTGCATTCTCAATATTGTTCTACTGAACAATATGAGCGTTGTTGTTTCTCTGCTCTCTTGGATTCATCACGGGTTGAGAAGGAAATGTTCCATTTTCACTTTCATTAACTGCAGCAGCAAGTTGACTGATTTGGATTTCTAGTCTGGTTATCGCTTGAGTGTTAGCGCTATGCAACTGACCAGATGTTTGCATAAAAGTAGCCAGATTAGACGAAGTCTGCACAGAAGTTTTAATTAAAGCTTCCAACCTGTCATGACCCAAGGTTAGGCACGTGACCGGCACTTAGACCACGTAACGTCAACAGACGTAACACAATTTAAGTAAGCCAAAACCCAGAAATCTAAACCATAACAAGAAGTAAATGATAGAAATATTATTAGAAACATTTGGAAATCTCAAGAAAAACTTTAAGCTTAGGTTTATTTTCTAAAAATTCCGGCAGCACCTCCATTGTAAAAACTAGCCCCGAAACGGGTACAATATAAGATATAAGTATAGCATCCCGAAACGGGAGCAAATCACGCCCAAAGGTAGAAACAACCACCATAAGCAGATATACGACGTCGTAATGAAGGATTAGACAATATAAATAAAACACAGCATACTAGTGATAAGCAACATAGTAAAAGGCCAGCTCACACGAGCATGACACCCAGAGTCACGAAAATATACAACATCGATCCTCACAACTCATCTCTAAGTTAATACATAATGGTGGTAGATGGAGAGTACTAGATACAATAAGATATACAATGAATACCATCGGATAATCGCAAACCCACCTATAGCAAAAGGCCTCACAGCCAACCGTAGCGGTATCCGCAAAAGTAGAGATAATAAGATGCCCTGCCGCGACTACTCTGAGGGTCAAACCTGCAAAATACTGTAGCACAACGGGAGTGAGTTGCCAACTCATGAATAGTAAATAACATCATACATGTAATCGCAAGTATGCACGAACAACGAAAATCTATCACATGCAATCTGATAGCATAAGTATGGTAATATGGATATGCAACAATCATGCCCAAGGTACACCATCAGGGTACTACATCTACATGAATCAAATGCATATCAAGTAAATCCTGAGTGTGGAATAAATAATAAACCTCATTCACAAATCGTCAGCGTGGAAAAACCCCGTGTCTATCAACGACACCCCAAATCCCAAAATGCTCAAGCGCCGTCACTCGGATCGGCCCTCATATCCATACATCTCATGGAACCTGAATGCCCAACATCGACACTCGAAACATCATGAAATACTCGTGTCCAGCATCGACACGCAAATCCACATATCACGGGCTCCGTCTGTCCGGATCGGCCCGCGGGCTCCGGCAGTATGAATCGGCCAATATCCATCTCACGACTCCGGTCGATATCCTCCGGATAACCGCCGTGTCCAAAACTATCACCGGTAGGTAGTACCCACCCTGCCAGGCTCATCGTCTACACCACGAAAATCATCTCTTGCCCCGGGAAACCATACCGGGTCCACCATGAACCCGCAAACGGAATCATCCAACTCCTCGCATCGGGTTCTAACACAAGTCTCAGAACTGAGAAAACTCATGGTGGACGCATCGAAATATCATATCAAGAGAAACCGGGTTTTCAAAACAATGCATACTTTCTTGAAATATCCCCATGGTTCTCAAATCCATAATCACATGAAATCCATATCTCAATACGTAAATTCATGAAATATAATATATGCAACATAGAACAGTAATATGAGCATATCAAGGGAAACCGCTATTTAAATGTATCAAGTTTATAAATATATCATGCGGTTCCAAATTTCTCCAAAATCCAACGCAATATCATATAAAGGTGAACATGTAGCTATAGTAAGGTATATGTGTAAGCATGTAGGTATGAATGCATGCTGCATTTCATATGAGCAATGGAATAAGAATCAATATCTAAATGGAATAAGAATCAATGTCTCAATGTCAATAACCAATACAATATCACATATGTATATATGTTGTGCGTTTCATGGCAATTACCGATGGTGTGTGTAGTATACAATTAATGCTCGTGCAACATGAACCGTCGGTAATGGTGCAGTGTCCAATGGATACAAGTTCAGTCACAACAAGTAATAATATGCAATGATGCTCATGCACAATCTCAATATGTGCATATAAACATGTGGCTAATATTATATCATATCTAGCCCTGGCGCTTAACGCCATACGGGCGATTTCCCCATAGATGTTAAATTTACTCACCGACGATCTCGAGCTAGTTAAATACAACCACCTGCTTCCCTTTCTTCGCAGCCTCCGAAGTCCCCACCTGCGATCCTATTAACACAAAACATAGCAAGTGCAACTCAGAAATCGACCAATAACACGTTCAAACTATATTTTGACCGACACACCAACTCCAATCAAACTCTCAAGTGTTTGTCTAATGGCTAACGTGTGTAGCGACATCTCGAAACCAACCCAAGTGCAGCAGCTACACAAGAACACGAACCGTGTCGGATAACGTAACACGCGTAGTCGTAACACTAGATTTAAGCAAAGTGATTCCAGATTTTGATACACAAACAATTAGTGAAAGTTGCAAGTTCCACGAGACCACATACAACCCCAGAGACCCTACGACCAAGACTCGAGACTCCAGTCCCTAATCTGGCCGCAATTTGCGGCCAGAAGCAATATTTTTGCGGTCAAGAAAGAAGGGAATGGTCTCAGGTTTTTATGGTGGGTTTTATGCCTCTAAACTAGGTCTCTGTGATGGCAACTTCTCCAACAAATTTCTGATTCTAACGTAGATTCACCCGAGACACAATACTAAACCAAAATACGATATGTACACAAAACCATACCTTTAGTGTTCTAAACAATAACTACAAGGCAACACAATAATAAAAACACCTAATTAACAGTTTAGAGGTTATACCTATCCACATTTGCTCAAAAATCCTAGCTTTCCAAGCTCCAAGTCATCTTAGTAGCTAAATCAAGACTTGTGAAGGGTTTTAGTGGGATTTAATGAAGGTTTGCTTGGTTTTTGTGATGAAATAGTGAGGGTTTCAGTTGAGGGAAGAGGAGAAGAAAAATAGTTGAGAATGAGAGAGTGAGGTGAGGATGAGAGAGTGCAATGAGTGAAGAATGAGAGGGGTGAGTGTAGGGTGAGTTTATGCCTTACACTTACTCTCTCCCTCTCTTTCATTAAATGCAAGCATGCTTTCCCCCATGACTCATCTGCCACCTCTCCTTTTCCAAAACAATGGATAACTCTCACAAAAAAAAGCCTATGCAAGGTTAACATGGCATGGATTAAGTTTAAGGTGCCATGGCTACTTAACAAGGTTAACACTAATTAACCCCCAAGTAAACATGCACAAGTGTGTGCAAGCCAAAACAAATAATAATAAAATATTGATTAATTTTTATAAAATGTGAGAAAACAATTTTGGTAAATCTTTTAATTATAAACCCGCATTATCACTTAATTAACACTAATCGCATTCTAAGGTGTTACACAACTCTTTTTCAATAGATGACACCCTCTTGTCGTCTTGGGCGAACCAAGGGAGTGTAAAGGTCGGGTTGGACTGATTCGGCTGCTGGTGCTGGTTGGTTGAGTATCCCAATTTCTGGTTTTGAAAATTTGAATTTTGAAATTATTGGAAAGGCGGGTTTGAATTGTTGTTTTGTAATGCCCGATTCCAAGCAAAATTAGGATGATTTTTCCAATCAGGGTTGTATGTCTGCGCGAAGGGATCGTTCCTGGGACCCTGGTTTTGATACAGCGCATTAACGTTTTCAGGTCCTTGGGACCCAATGAGAAACGGAAATTCTTCCGTTATGTGGCTAGGATGCTGACAGTTAGCGCACAAAGTCGGAGAAATTTGATTGACCGGTAGCGGTGAATTTTTGCCTTCTAAAGTTTCCATTCACCGTACGAGAGCGGCGATTTTTGCTTCGGCAGCTATAGAGGTGTCAACTATGTGTGCACTGCTCCTAGTCACAGATAGTTTCTCACTCACACTCTCCCACTGAATGGTCTTATCAGCCAGTTCCTCCAAAAAGTTCCATGCGTCCTTCACACCATATCTCAGAAATTTGCACTGACACATAGACTCTAACATCATGCGCGAACTGGAGTCTAAACCTTCATAGACAATCTGACATAACCTCAACTGTTCTAACTCGTAATGGAGACACTTGATTAAGATGTCTTTGAACCTTTCTACGCATTTCCAAAAAAATTCACCTTCTTTTTGTTTAAAATTGTGGATTTCATTTCGAATTCGCACGGTTTTATGAATAGGGTAAATTTTTTTTAGAAAACTTTCACAAAATCGTCCCATGTCGTGATTGATCTAGCTGGCAAACTGTTTAACCAACTTTTCGCATTGTCCTTAAGCGGAAAAGGAATGAATTTGAGCTTAAAGACATCCTCACCCACTCCGTGAATTTTCATCATAGCACACACTCCTTCAAATTCACTTATTAGAAGGTAAGCATTCTCGGATTCGAGTCCGTGGAATTTTGGGAGTAGTGGTATGAATTGCGGCTTGATTTCATAGTTGTTTGCCGCAATGGTGGGCAACACTATGCATGAAGGAAGGGATGAACGGTGTGGGTAGCATCTGTCCTATAACGCCGCCTCCTGTTGCTCAACGATCGTTTGTTCCGTCATTGTCGGTGGTGTAGGAGAAGAAGGTGAGGGTGAAAGAAGTAAAGAAGTGTAGGATCGGGCAGCTCCGATGAGGCAGTAGGTAAGAAGGTCTCGGAAGGTTCCGAGGAATCAGAAGGTGTAGAACAGTCGGAGGATACAGTCACAAACCGGACTAATCGAGATTGTGAATCTCTAGTCCAAGCTAACATGCACTATCCGGAAGTGGTAGGGAAAGACTGAGGAAATGTAGGAAAAAGGTGTTGTTTACCAAAAATGTTCACGACAACAAATATCACACAAAAAGGTATAACAAGAAAATAAACAAGACACACTGCACACACCTAAACAGTCTAGGGTTACCTAGGTCAACTATACCTGTAGGGTTTCCTTATCACCTCATATAGGGTTTGTAAGCATCACACATGCCACAACTTTGATTTTAAGAGGTGGTAAGCAAACTTAACTAGCAATTGAACTAGAAATATTGAGTAACAACTAATAGTATCGCACGTAAAAGTTAATCTATCACTAAGTGGAGAAACTACAACCTTTGTAGACCTCCTAGGGCAACTCCTTGGATCTCCTAGAGTTTGGAAAGGCTCGCTTGAACACTTCCGAGTCCACGACGATCCACCCGAAGTCCTTTGCTCAAAGCTTGTTGCTTCACTTGATCTTTCAAATCGGTGGAGCAAACACCCTACACAAGAGAGGTAGAGATGTGTAGGATGATGAAGTGGTTTATGTTATCACTTAAAACCCTTTCTTTTTCTTTTCCTCACTCTAAACAAATCTCAAAAGATCTTGAAGAAGGAGGAAGATGAAGATGGCAAAGCTTTTTGAAGATAATGATAATTCTTATGTCTTAAAAATAAAACAAAAGGATATATATATGCGAGACACTCTCACAACAAACCATGGTTAATATAAATATCTAGATATTTTGTGATGAGTTAAAGAACAAAGGAAATTAACCATGGGTTAGTCAAAGGTCAACAAAGAAGAGTGTGGAAACTATGAGTCATTTGTAAAGAAATGGGTCATTAGTTAATTTCCTTTATCTTTTAACTTAAAACAAAAACTATATATTAATATGAACCATGTGAGTCTTGCATTACCATCTTCAATATATCAACAACCATGATATATATGCATGTATGTATGTGTGTATGTACATCAACATGTACATATACATGCATGCATCCATCAAAAGAATATGGTTTATTAAAAGTGAGCTAAAAGTCATTATTAAATCAACATTTGATTTAATAAACCGGTCATATCACATACGTCCCGACCAATAGTAAACACCCGATTAACATACGGTATCTCATACACGTATTTAATCGAGTTCCTGCGTATATCTCATATGCACACCAAATCGTTTTGCCTGAGCTAGAAAACTTCTGTGTGGGACTCTAAGACTCGTCAATACGCCGGCAGTAGGTGATGATCACATCAAACACCTATAAGCCACAAGCGGTCAGCTAAACGTAACGGCCACCCGGGTATTAAGCGATCAGAAGAAGAACAAGCGAATCTGTCAAAACTCCCGTCAATCCATCTGGCAACACTTACCGTACAGTCTGATCTCTTCATCAGATATGCTGCATATCGAGTCTAGGGATAGAATCATCGGCCCCAATAACTCAATAAGTCATGCCGGTATATGGTCTACAATTGATCGAGAAATTACTGATAACACTTATCAGTAATATCTCAGCAGTCCTGGCCAGGGACTTCCTGTTATAGCTAATCGTGCACAGCGCAACATCAACCCCCAATACCGGGAGAGACGAAACCCTTCCTATCGCTCATTGCCTCCATGTGCCTTAGGACTGTACCCAAAATCCACCTGTTTGTACGACTCAGTAGAGCCGTAGGAGGGTGGAGATCAAGATACAGTGGGAGGACACACAAGACTCTATGGCGATCTCGGGTCTACAAACTAACCTGTACCAGTGTCACCTGAGAACTGCTATCCGACGTATGATATAATACCACATAGGAGTTCTCGGTGAATCCGTTCAGTGTACCCAGTCTCACTGAGCACCCGTATACAATCTTTGGTGTCAGCACACCAGATGGATATGGGACCATCCATCACCCATCATATGGAACAAGAGTGGTATACGCTAGTCTATGCTGGAATATCGATGCCCTGTCTCAATATACCTACGACTAGGAATATTTCAAGGATATACTTATAAACTTCAGGTGTCCTACTAGTGTGATCCACATCATAATCCCAGTAGTCAAGCCAATATCTTTAGGGCTTTATCAACATGTACCAAATGAGTAAAAACATGATCAAGTGAACATATGATAAAGAGAAACCAGATAGCATACTATCATGTCGAGCAAGACTGTCCTTTGAATACACACACACACACATCAGTACATTCACTATCATATAATGGCCTCTAGGGCATTCATATATCCAACAATCTCCCACTTGCACTAAGACCAATTATTGACGTATCACATACCGAACATCTCAAAAAGTCACTCATACTGTGGTTGAGGGAGGGCCTTGGTGAATGGATCCGCAGTGTTATCCTTTGTATCTACTCTCTTGATCTCGATCTCGTGGCGATCAACTATCTCCCGGATCAGATGATATCGCCTCAGGATGTGTCTGGACTTCTGATGGGACCTGGGCTCTTTGGCCAACGCCATAGCCCCATTATTGTCACAATACAAAGGTATTGGATCAATAATGGTTGGAACTACTCCTAGCTCCGAGATGAATTTCCTCATCCAGATGGCTTCCTTGGCAGCATCATTTGCAGCAATGTACTCAGCTTCCGTCGTTGGATCTGCAACGGTATCCTGTTTGGAACTCTTCCAACTTACCGTCTCTCCATTTAGGGTAAATGCAAACCCTGAGATAGACTTGCTGTCATCCTTGTCACTTTGGAAGCTTGTAAAGGCCTCCATTTGGAGATCCCCGTTACCATACACCAAGAACAATTCTTTAGTCCTTCGCAAGTACTTAAGAATATTCTTCATAGCAGTCCAGTGATTCTCCACTGGGTTTGATTGATACCTGCTTACTACACTAAGTGCATAAGCTACATCAGGACGTGTACACAACATCGCATATATTATCGATCCTACTGTCGAAGCATAAGGAATAATGCTCATGCGAGCTCTCTCTTTGCAATCGTCCTTGGAGAGAGTGACTCCGTGGCAAGCGGTTAAGGCACCACGCTTGGAGTCTTCCATACTAAACCTCTTTACGATGGTGTTGATGTACTTGGTTTGGGACAATCCCAATAACCGTTTGGATCTATCCCTATAGATCCGTATGCCCAATATGTACGTGGCATCACCCAGGTCATTCATGGAGAACCTTTGTGATAAGAATGATTTGACCGACTGTAGCATAGGAATATCATTTCCTATCAGAAGTATGTCTTCCACGTACAATACGAGGAATGCGACGGATTTCTCTACAGTCTTCTTATAAACACAAGGTTCATCTGGATTTTCGATGAAATCAAACTCTTTGATAACATCATCAAAACAGATGTTCCAACTCCGTGATACCTGCTTTAATCCATAAATGGATTTAAGAAACTTACATACTTTTCCGCTGCTTCCACTGTCAATGAAGATCTCTGGCTGATCCATATAAACGCATTCATCTAAATCACCATTTAGAAATGCAGTTTTAACGTCCATCTGCCAGATTTCATAGTCGTAGTGAGCAGCAATAGCAAGTAAGATCCGAATGGTTTTAAGCATGGCTACCGGAGAGAAAGTCTCATCATAGTCCAAACCTGGCCTTTGACGAAATCCTTTCGCTACCAACCTTGCCTTATAGGTCTCCACTTGTCCAACTACACCGATCTTTCTTGTAAAGATCCATTTGCAGCCTACAGGTTTTATCCCAGAGGGTACATCCTCCAAAGTCCATACTTTTTTAGTGTACATGGACTCCATTTCAGATCTCATGGTATCCAGCCATTTCACAGAGTCACCACTCGTGATAGCTTGATGAGAACTGGCAGGATCATCATCATCCATGATGCAATCTTCTCTATCAACATCAATGAGAAAATCGTAGTATCTCTCTGGTGGGCGAGAAGTCCTACCTGATCTACGGAGTGGCTGGGGTTCATTAGATTCTGTTACAATATCAGGTTCAGCCAAGTCGTCATTTGTAACTTGTGTTTCTAGAACCTCTTCTAGATCTACCACATTACCATCAGCATCATTTGGAAAAATCTCATTTTCTAAAAATGTGGCATACTGAGAAACAAACACCTTTTGTTCCTCCTTGTGGTAGAAAAGATACCCAAACGAATGTTTTGGATATCCCACAAATATACATTTGACCGATTGTGTCTCTAGTTTGTCTGGATTCTGCTTTTTGACAAAAGCCGGACATCCCCAAATCTTAACTCGTTTAAGAGATGGTCTCTTCCCATGCCATATCTCATATGGAGTGTAGACACGGTCTTGGTTGGAACTTTGTTTAACAGAAAAGCTGCAGTTTCTAATGCATGCCCCCAAAAGGAGAGGGGTAACTCAGAATCACTCATCATGGATCGCACCATATCTAATAGGGTACGATTCCGTCGCTCTGACACACCGTTGTGCTGTGGTGTGTAAGGGGGAGTGAGCTGAGAGAGAATCCCATTCTCTTTTAGGAAGTTCAAGAACTCAGTACTTAAGTACTCTCCACCTAGATCTGATCGAAGTATCTTGATTCTCATTCCTGTTTGGTTTTCTACTTCAATTTTGTACTCCTTGAATTTCTCGAAAGCTTCAGACTTATGCTTTATCAAAAACACATGACCAAATCTTGAGAAATCATCAGTAAAAGTTATGAAGTAAGAAAAACCGTCTCTTGCATGTATAGACATTGGCCCACATACATCACTATGTATGAGGCCTAGGAGCTCAGTAGCTCTTTCTCCGTGTCCAATAAACGGAGTTTTGGTCATTTTACCTTTGATACAAGACTGGCAAGTTGCATAAGATTTATACTCAAAAGAATTTAAATATCCATCTTTATGAAGCTTGTTTAGTCTTGTTTCATTAATATGACCAAGTCTACAATACCAAAGAAAAGCTTCATTTATATCTGAAAATTTTCTTTTATTTGTGTGTTGAATGTTGAAAACTGTGTGTTGATTAAGGACGTATATCCCGTTATTTAGTGTACCACAACCAATCAACTCTTGATTAAATCTAATGTTCATAACATTGTGTTGCATAGCAAAATGATATCCTTCATTGTCTAACAAAGAAACGGATATAATATTACAAAGCATACTTGGCACAAAATAACATGAGTTCAAAACCAATATACAACCCGACGACAACCCTAGGTGATACTCTCCCACTGAAATTGTATTTACATTGGAACCATTTCCAACCTGGAGAGTATGATCACCTGTCTTCAAAACTCTGCTATTTCTCAACGCCTGCACAGAATTGCAAATATGAGAACCCGAACCGGTATCTAATACCCAGGAAGCAAAGTTAATAGAAAAACAGTTTTCAATTACGAACACACCTGAAGCTGAAGCATCACCATGCTTCTTTTTGAGTTCTAGGTACTCAGTACAGTTTCGCTTCCAGTGTCCCGTCTTCTTGCAGTGGAAATATTCTCCTTTCCCCGATTCCCCAACCTTGGACTTGTCTTTCCCCTTAACCTTTTTGACTCCACCCTTAGGTTTGGTGGGTTTCTTCTTCATCTTTCCCTTAGCCTTAGCCTTCGGGCGAGAGGAGGAATATGGCCCAACACTCAAAACGAGAGTTTTCACCGACTTCAGCGTGCTCTCTGCACTCCTTAACATATTAAGGAGTTCAGGTAGTTCCTTCTCCATGTTGTGCATGTTGAAGTTAACTATAAATTGAGCAAAGGTGGAGGGGAGAGACTGCAGAATAATATCCGTATATTGCTCATTGTCCATTGTCCACCCAAGGTCCTCAAGCTCTTCTATGAGAGCTATCATCTTCAGAACATGGTCTCCTACTGGTGTGCCAGGGGCCATTCGCATCTGAAACAACTTTTTGGATGCTTCGTATCATAATACGCGGGATTGGTCTCCATACAACTCTTTTGTATGGAGGAATATGGATTGTACGTCTATATTCTCGTGCTGCTTCTGATGTGTGTTATCCATCGATACAAGCGCGAGGCATTTGGCCGTGGAACAGTCAGCGTCCCATGTCTTGCGGATTTCCTTATCCGCAACTGAAGATTTAGGACCTAGGATGGGCGGGGTTGGAGCCGTGAGGACATATGATACCTTATCATAAGTCAAGGCAATGTTGAGATTCCTCAGCCAATCTTTATAATTGGTCCTATTCGGTTTATTTTTATCTAGTAGAAGCTTGAGTCCTGACATTGGTATCTGCCAATTAAGAGAGAGAAAAGAATACACTCAGCGAAAGCTCTTGAAAATATCAGATTGGTTATTTTCTTGTCTAATCGATGTCTCCCATTGTTTTTATCAAATTTTCTTTAAAACCTTTAAAAAGAAAACTAGCCGGGATTAATTACATTCTACAACTTCGCTAACCGTTCAGCTAGGCCGGTGTCGGTACTTGAGGGAGGTTCCCCGTGCTTTTGTACGGACCTAATTAAAATAAACCTCGTCTTCCCAGAGGTGTGGCCCCGTTTGACACCTTTCTTGACACCTAATGGGTTAGCTAATTGTAAAGTGCAAAACTCTTCCGGGAGCAACTTTTGCTCACAGTGGGATCGGGATCCTACTATCATATAGAAGGTATGCAATCTCATTGCAAATTTCAACTTTTGAAATTTCCGATATTATTTTTACCCTTAGTACTCATGACCTTAACTATGGTCAATATATCATAAGTACTTAGTCAAGTTCTTCCCGTCATTTCGTGATTAACTAGACCCATCCACATGACCCTTAACTAAAGTCAACATAATCATATGAATGTCCTAACTAATCTGCATCATATGCAGTGTCCTAACTAATCTGCATCATATGTAGGGTTCCTAGGCACTCTTGTGAAGGTTCATAAGGCATCAAACATGCCCGGATAAAAATTTAGACGTGCCGAACAACCCAAAGCCGGGATCTTTGCTAGATTATTAGGGTTTAGCATGCAAGATAATATCTTTTTATCTAAGTGTGAGGGATAACAACCTTTGTAGTCCGCTCCTTCGCTTCACAAGCTCCGAGTAGAAGTCCCTTCGCCGCGATCCATGATCTCCCGGACTCAAGAGAGGCTCCATGACTCGAACGATCCATGCTAGCTTGAAGTGTTCCGAATCTCCGATGATCTACGTCGAAGTTGCAATAACCCAAGCTTTCTCACTCTAAAGAGATGAACACCCTAATCTCATGGGCTAGATGAGATGAGGATGAGGGAGTAGTATTTATGCTATCTTTTTAATTCACTTTCTCACAATTTATCATCACAAATGGAATTTCTAGTGAGCTGAAAGTCAAGAGAGAAGAAGATGATAATGGAAATGATAATCCCTTTTGTGATGAATAGAAAGAAATGTATATGATTGATATATCAACCATGGTCAAGATGAGTGGCTAAGAGTTTGTAGAGAATAAACTAGAGTTAGGGTTTGGTTAGGTTAAGTTATGAGTCATGTAAAAATATCAACCATAATATCTTAAGCATGACAAAAACAAAACTTCTAGAAGGTGCAAGAAGAAGCTAACCCTAATCAAACCCTAATCCCATTTAATCATCCTTAAACATGTTTAATAATAAATCATATCATGTCACAATAATATATATCACATATATATTATATATTTGCAACAAAAGAAAATAATACAATTAACATATATCGCATATATATCAATGTATCATCCAGTGAGAAAATGAAATAATAAAGCGAGCCAATATTAGATAATGTAATACAATATATCATATATATTATTATACATTAAATCATCAAATCAACACTTGATTCGATGATCCGGCTATATCGAATATTACCGACTAATATATCATGTACCGATTCATCGAATCAACACTTGATCCGATGTCCCGGTTCATATCTAAATATCACGAGAATATAATACGGTATCTCATATCACATTATCCTCGGTCCTGCACATATCACATATGTGCCTCTACTCCGTTTCGCCTGAGCCAAGAAACCTCTGTGTAGGACTCTAAAGAATCGTCAATACGCCGGTAGCAGGTGATGATCATATCAAACACCCACAAGCTGCAAGCGGTCAGCTAAACGTAACAGCCACCCAGGTATTGAGCGATCAGAAGATCAACAAGCTAGCCTGTGCGTTCTCCTGTGAATCCAATCAGTAACACTCCCGTACAGTCCGGTCTGTTCGTCTGATATATCGCATATCAAGTCTAGGGGTGGTAAACGTCAGACCCCAGTAACCGATAAGTCGTGTCGTTGTGTGGCTCATAACGGGTCGAGAAACTACTAGTAACACTTACCAGTAAATCTCTATATCAGCCCTGGCCAGGGACTTCCAGTTATAGCCAATCGAACACAGCACAACATCAACTCCCTATACCGGGAGAGACGAATCCCCTCCTATCGCTCATTGCCTCCATGTGATTCGGGACTGTACCCAAAAGCCACCGTTTTGCACGCCCTCTTAGACGTGGTAAGGTGGAAATCAAAGCACAGTGGGAATCACACAAGACACTATGACGATCTCGGGTCTACAGACTACCCTGTACCAGTGTCACCGGAGAACTGCCATCTGACGTGCGGTATATCACCATCTGGGAGTTCTCGGCGAGTCCGTCCAGTGTACCCAGTCTCCACTGAGCACCCGTACACCATCTCTGATGTCAAACACCGATGGATATGGGATCATCCATCACCCATCATATGGGTCAAGATGCGTATACGCTAGTCTACTCTGGTGTATCGATGCCCTGTCTCGATATACCCTCGACTAGGAACAGTTATAGGATGTACTCATCGACTACCATGGCCCCACTAGTATGATCTCATCATAGTCCTAGTAGTCGAGTACAGATCCTAAGGGCTTTATCAACATGTAAGAGAAAAACAGTAAACCAATACAAGTCAACATGTTAAGATAAAGTGAAACCAAATAACATACTATCATGACGAGCAAGAAAGTCCTCTCTTTATATATATAAGCATCCATCATAATATACATCATATGTATAACAATGGCCTCTAGGGCATATACATAACTAACAATCTCCCACTTGCACTAAGGCCAGCTGCTGTAGTATCTCATACCCAGCATCCCGAATAATCTCTCAAACTGTATCTGGGGAATAGCCTTCGTGAGTGGATCCGCAGTGTTGTCCTTCGTATCTACTCTCCTGACCTCGATCTCCCGGCGATCAACTATCTCCCTGATCAGGTGATACCGCCTCAGAATATGTCTGGACTTTTGATGGGATCTGGGTTCCTTGGCCAAAGCCACAGCTCCATTGTTATCGCAATACAGAGGTATTAGATGCTCAATGGATGGAACCACACCAAGTTCACTAATGAACTTCTTTATCCAGACAGCCTCCTTGGCAGCATCGTTGGCAGCGATGTATTCAGCCTCCATCGTCGAGTCTGCAACGGTATCCTGTTTGGAACTCTTTGGAACTCTTCCAACATACCGCCCCTCCATTGAGGGTAAAGACAAAACCCGAATGCGACTTAGAGTCGTCCTTATCACTTTGGAAGCTGGAATCGGTAAAGGACTCCACCTGGAGTTCTCCGTTACCATACACCAAGAACATCTCCTTAGTCCTTCGTAAGTACTTAAGAACGTTCTTCACAGCTGTCCAATGACTCTCTCCAGGATCTGCTTGATACCGACTCACTACACTTAGTGAGTATGCTACAACGGGTCTGGTACATAGCATCGCATACATGATAGAGCCTACTGCCGAAGCATAGGGTATCCCTTGCATGCGAGCTCTCTCCAAATCAGTCTTGGGAGATATCTCTTTGGAGAGAGTGAGTCCAGAGATCGTGGGTTGGTTGCCACGCTTGGATTCTTCCATACTAAACCTCTTTAGTATGGTGTCAATGTACCTGGATTGGGACAATCCCAGTATCCTTTTAGATCTATCTCTATAAATCATGATTCCCAATATGCAGGAGGCATCACCTAGATCTTTCATTGAGAATCTCTGTGATAAGAAGAGCTTGACTGATTGCAGCATAGGAATATCATTTCCTATCAAGAGTATGTCATCCACGTACAATACGAGGAAGACAACCTTACCCTCTGCTACCTTCTTATAGATACAAGGTTCATCTATATTTTTGATGAAGTCAAACTCTTTGACTACAACATCAAAACAGATGTTCCAACTCCGCGATGCTTGCTTTAACCCATAAATGGATTTAAGCAGCTTGCACACCTTTCCGCTGCTCCCACTATCTACAAAGCCCTCTGGCTGAGTCATGTACACGCTCTCTTCTAAATCACCGTTTAGAAAGGTGGTCTTAACATCCATTTGCCAGATTTCGTAGTCATGCTATGCAGCAATGGCAGGTAAGATCCGGATGGAATTAAGCATAGCCACTGGAGAAAAAGTTTCGTCATAATCCACACCTGGTCGTTGACGAAAACCCTTTGCCACAAGTCTAGCTTTGAAAGTCTCAACTTTTCCATCTACACCAAATTTCCTTTTAAAAATCCACTTGCTCCCAATGGGTTTTACCCCTTCAGGAGCATTTTCCAAAATCCATACTTTATTGGTGTACATGGATTCCATCTCAGATCGCATTGCATCCAACCATTTCACAGAGTCACCACTCGTGATGGCCTGCTCGAAACTAGTTGGGTCATCATCTTCCATGATGCAATCCTCGCTTCCACCATCAATGAGAAAACCGTAGTATCTCTCAGGTGGACGAGAAACCCTACTAGATCGGCGGAGAGGCTGGGGTTCGTCGGGTACTACTGAATCCTCTGGTTCCACTAAATCTTCAGTTGCAGTTTGTGTTACTGGAACTTCTTCCAGTTCTACCTCAGAGCCACTAATCTCTTTTGCAAGAAATTCCTTTTCTAAAAAGGTGGCATGTTGAGCAACAAACACCTTTTGCTCCTCATTGTGGTAGAAAAAATATCCATAAGAATTCTTCGGATATCCTACAAACTTGCAAAGAACCGACCGTGCCTCGAGTTTGTTCGGATTTTGCCTTTTGACATAGGCCGGAAAACCTCATATATTAACCGTTTAAGATACGGTCTCTTCCCACCCCATATCTCATATGGTGTGGTAGGTACAGATTTAGACGGAACTTGATTCAATAGGTATGCTGCTGTGTCAAGTGCATAACCCCAGAAGGAAATAGGTAACTCAGCTGTACTCATCATCGAACGCACCATATCTAATATGGTACGATTCCTTCGTTCTGATACACCGTTGTGCTGTGGTGTATAAGGAGGAGTAAGCTGAGAAAGAATCCCATTCTCTTTTAGATAATTTAGGAACTCACTGCTTAAGTATTCACCTCCTCGATCAGATCGAAGTATCTTAATACTTTTGCCCGTTTGATTCTCTACTTCGTGCTTATATTCTCTGAATTTCTCAAAAACTTCAGACTTGTGTTTCATCAGGAACACATGTCCGAATCTAGAGAGATTGTCAGTGAATGTAATGAAGTAGGAAGAACCGTTCCTGGCATGCGTAGACATGGGACCGCATACATCACTATGTATTAGTCCTAAGAGTTCAGTAACTCTTTCTCCGTGTCCACTAAACGGAGCTTTGGTCATTTTTCCTTTGAGACATGAATGGCAAGTATCATAAGATGATAATTCGAACGGATTCAAATAACCATCCTTATGTAACTTAGCCAGTCGTGTCGCATTGATATGACCAAGTCTATAATGCCACAAGTAGGATTCGTTCATTTCTGAACTTTTCCTCTTGTGTGTGTTTTGTATATTGAGGACTGTATTCTGATTTAGAATGAATATGCCATTATGTAACGAGCCTGATGCAATCAACTTTTGATCTAGGAATATGTTCATAATATTATCCTTTACTACAAAATTATATCCTTCTTTACTCAATAAAGAAACTGATATAATGTTGCACATCATGTTCGGTATATAATAGCACCCATTCATAATCATTGTATTACCACTTGGTAATACAAGGTGATATTCGCCAACTGCTTTGGCTGCAATACTTGCACCGTTCCCTACTTGAACGGAATGATCACCTTTTCCCAGTTCTCTACCTTTCCGTAGCCCATGTAACAATTTACATATGTGGGATCCTGATCCGGTATCTAATACCCAGGACGTAGGGTGAACTGAGAAACAGTTCTCAATAACTAACACACCCGAAGAAGATGCATCAACATGCATGTTCTTTTGGGCGGCGTGAGAATCCAGATATTCTCCTGTTTCCTGTTCAGTCTTATAACTCTTATAAGAAAGAACGGGTCCAACATTCCTCTGCTCAGTACAATAATCGGGTTCAGTCAATACATCCATATTATTATCTTGATTATGGCCTGACATGGTCGCTACCTGGAGAGAGAGAGAAGAAAACACTTTAGCGTATGCTTTTGGAAGATTAGATTGGTTATTATCTTATCTAATCAGGATGTCTCCCACTGTTTTTATCAAATCTACCTTCAAACCCTAAAAAGTAAGATTAGCCGGGATTAATTACACCATACAATTTCGTCAATCTTTCAGCCAGATCAGTGTCGGTACTTTGAGGGAGGTTCCCCGTGCTTTCGCACGGACCTAATTAAAGTAAACCTCGTTTTCCCAGAGGCGTAACCCCGTTAACACTTTTTTAGACACCTACTTGATCGGCTAATTGTCCTGTGTAAAACTCTCCCAGGAGTAACTCTTACTCGCAGTGGGTATCGGGATCCAACTATCTCATAGGAGGTATGCAATCTCATTGCAAATTTCAACACTTGAAATTCCCGATAATATTTTGCCCCTAGCGATCTATGACCTTGACAAGGTCAACAAACCATAAATCGCAAGTCAAGTTCAACCCGTCATTTCCCGATTGAATTAAACCCACCCGCATGACCCTTGACAAGGTCAACAAGGCCGTACGAATACCCTAATCCAATCACATCTTATGTTTTAACAGATAAACACTAATTAGCTACCGTACACTGTGCCTTGACAAGGTCAACAAACGCAGCACAAATACTAAGTAGGATTTATCTGAAATGACGGAGGGCTACGCAGGTTTTTCAGAAAACCCTGAGCGTAATGAACTTGATATCGTCGTAGAATCATGTGTTTTTGAAAAGGAGTGTTTTTTGAGGCTTTTCTTAGTTTCGCTAAAGGGGTCACTCCCGGTGAAGGGATCATCGGCCCTTTCCTCATCGAATAAGGTGCAGGATATATCATATATACCGCTGTGCAAAGCAAAACTCTAAAAGCAATCAAAAGACAAACCGAGTTATGTAGCATCTGCAAGTTTCGCTAAAGAGGTCACTCCCGGTGAAGAGATCTCGGCTCTTTCCTCATCGAATAAGGTGCAGGGCATATCATATATACTGCTGTGCAAAGCAAAACTTTAGCTACCCTTTTTTATAAAGTTTTGATTCTACAATATCTTTAGATTTCTTTTCTTTTTATTAATCTCATTAATAAAATCCCATCAGCTTATGCTTCCTAAGCATCACAGAAGAAACGAAAGCAGTAATATTTATATATCAGCATATATATATAGTATAAGCATTCGTCTCAGGCAGTAATATGATCTCATCACAGAACATTGCAGCAGAAGAACATATATGAAATATTGGATATACTAGGACGTCCGTGTTTTCAATACGAGCCTGTATAAAACACGGATTCCACGGTCGCGACGAATAGCCAAACCCACATCCCAAGACCCCTACGAGAGCGGCAAGTAACACTGCCAATTCTAGGGTTAGGAGACCCGGTCTCGACTTCTCGAGATGGCCTCCCACTGGACCCTAGAACCCGGTTACTTATGCTCCCCACCTTGGGTCTACCTAATGCGGAAAAGTAAATAATATACAAGGGTGACATCAATCTCAACCTGGAAGTGCCCCAAATAAAAGAATATTACATTACAAATGAATTTTACATGAATGAAAATAAAAACCCTCATCTCACATAAAACCCCCGGCTATTCAGAACGCGACGATCCAATATAACATATCACAGCAACACATAATATCACATATCATCAACGTAAGTAAATATGCGCATCCCAATTGTCGTTGACATATAGCAACGAAACCGGCGATATCACATATTACACTTACGGTCATAGAAAAGAAAGTGTAAAACTACAACATTTGGAATCCACAATCACTTTAGACATCGTAAATCCGAAATATCACATACTTCGCATTTCATGCCTAACCCAATGAATTCCACATATTGTATCACATTCCAGATAAATAGATAGTATTAAACTTTTCGAACAGATAATCAAATACCCAAAATTTCTTAATGTGCTCAACACTTGAGCGAAGTTCAAATAATCCCAGAATATGTCACAGTACCAGTGATCCAGCCGTAGAAGGGTCAAGCCAACGCCTCACATGTGGCACGCCGTACTGCCCCAAACCCGAAGGTTCAAAAGACAGTTCAAGACGGTCACATAATCGAGTTAAGGTTTGTTGTCTTCTAGAGGGTCCACCGCTTAACTTGTACAATTTCTCCGAAAGATTTAAACCCGATAAAAATTCAACACTTGAAAGTTTGCCGTGCCAGGAAAAAGTGAGTTAATGATATCTGTTCAAACAGTTTAACAGTTTCTAAATATCCGGAAAAAAAACGAATTTAAGTTTTCCGATCGAATCTACGATTACAAAATAAACCCTAGATTAAACAACACTTGAATCACTTTTAAAAATACCTAGAAGCATCAACAAGCACCTACGAATATTACCATGAAAACCACGTGTCACAATTCCAAAATTCCGCCGCGGAACCGCCGCGGAAAACAGGTTTCCGCCGCGGTTCCTCCGCAGGTTAGTGGAGTTGTGGGCCCGTGTTTCATGGTAATTCTTAGAATTCCCTGCTGATTTTTTTAGGTATTTTTAATTCAGAAAAATCCCAGATTTTGAAAAATTTCCAGAGAGGGGGTTATTTTCGTCGGTTCGGGTTCGATCGGAGTTTTAACTTCGTAAACACATCGCCTAATACTCTAGCTAGGCTCTGATACCACTGTAGGGTTCCTAGGCACTCTTGTGAAGGTTTATAAGGTATCAAACATGTCCGGATAAAAATTTAGACGTGCCGAACAACCCAAAGCCGGGATCTTTGCTAGATTATTAGGGTTTAGCATGCAAGATAATATCTTTTTATCTAAGTGTGAGGGATTACAACCTTTGTAGTCCGCTCCTTCGCTTCACAAGCTCCGAGTAGAAGTCCCTTCGCCGCGATCCATGATCTTCTGGACTCAAGAGAGGCTCCACGACTCGAACGATCCATGCTAGCTTGAAGTGTTCCGAATCTCCGATGATCTACGTCGAAGTTGCAATAACCCAAGTTTTCTCACTCTAAAGAGATGAACACCCTAATCTCATGGGCTAGATGAGATGAGGATGAGGGAGTAGTATTTATGCTATCTTTTTAATTCACTTTCTCACAATTTATCATCACAAATGGAATTTCTAGTGAGCTCAAAGTCAAGAGAGAAGAAGATGATAATGGAAATGATAATCCCTTTTGTGATGAATAGAAAGAAATGTATAGGATTGATATATCAACCATGGTGAAGGATGAGTGGCTAAGAGTTTGTAGAGAATAAACTAGAGTTAGGGTTTGGTTAGGTTAAGTTATGAGTCATGTAAAAATATCAACCATAATATCTTAAGCATGACAAAAATAAAGCTTCTAGAAGGTGCAAGAAGAAGCTAACCCTAATCAAACCCTAATCCCATTTAATCATCCTTAAACATGTTTAATAATAAATCATATCATGTCACAATAATATATATCACATATATATTATATATTTGCAACAAAAGAAAATAATACAATTAACATATATCGCATATATATCAATGTATCATCCAGTGAGAAAATGAAATAATAAAGCGAGCCAATATTAGATAATGTAATACAATATATCATATATATTTTTATACATTAAAACATCATATCAACACTTGATTCGATGATCCGGCTATATCGAATATTACCGACTAATATATCATGTACCGATTTATCGAATCAACACTTGATCCGATGTCCCGGTTCATATCTAAATATCGCGAGAATATAATACGGTATTTCATATCGCATTATCCTCGGTCCTGCACATATCACATATGTGCCTCTACTCCGTTTCGCCTGAGCCAAGAAACCTCTGTGTAGGACTCTAAAGAATCGTCAATACGCCGGTAGCAGGTGATGATCATATCAAACACCCACAAACTGCAAGCGGTCAGCTAAACGTAACAGCCACCAAGGTATTGAGCGATCAGAAGATCAACAAGCTAGCCTGTGCGTTCTCCTGTGAATCCAATCAGTAACACTCCCGTACAGTCCGGTCTATTCGTCTGATATGTCGCATATCAAGTCTAGGGGTGGTAAACGTCAGACCCCAGTAACCGATAAGTCGTGTCGATGTGTGGCTCATAACGGGTCGAGAAACTACTAGTAACACTTACCAGTAAATCTCTATATCAGCCCTGGCCAGGGACTTCCAGTTATAGCCAATCGAACACAGCACAACATCAATTCCCTATACCGGAAGAGACGAATCCCCTCCGATCGCTCATTGCCTCCATGTGATTCGGGACTGTACCCAAAAGCCACCGTTTTGCACGCCCTCTTGGACGTGGTAAGGTGGAAATCAAAGCACAGTGGGAATCACACAAGACACTATGATGATCTCGGGTCTACAGACTACCCTGTACCAGTGTCACCGGAGAACTGCTATCTGACGTGTGGTATATCACCATCTGGGAGTTCTCGGCGAGTCCGTCCAGTGTACCCAGTCTCCACTGAGCACCCGTACACCATCTCTGATGTCAAACACCGATGGATATGGGATCATCCATCACCCATCATATGGGTCAAGATGCGTATACGCTAGTCTACTCTGGTGTATCGATGCCCTGTCTCGATATACCATCGACTAGGAACAGTTATAGGATGTACTCATCGACTACCATGGCCCCACTAGTATGATCTCATCATAGTCCTAGTAGTCGAGTACAGATCCTAAGGGCTTTATCAACATGTGAGAGAAAAACAGTAAACCAATACAAGTCAATATGTTAAGATAAAGTGAAACCAAATAGCATAATATCATGACGAGCAAGAAAGTCCTCTCTGTATATATCTAAGCATCCATCATAATATACATCATATGTACAACAATGGCCTCTAGGGCATATACATAACTAACAAGGAAGACATCACTTAGCTACCGTACATTACGCCTTAACTAAAGTCAAAATATGCAGCACGAATACTAAGTATTCTACTTCCTAAAATGACGGAGGGCTGTGGATAGTTTTTAAGAAAACTTTTAACGCTTTGAACTTGATATCGTTGTAGAATCCAATGGGTTTAAAAGGAGTGGCTTAAGCTCCGTATTTTGAAACTTGCTTTTTCATAAAAGGCCGAGTGTGTTTCAAATCCGATTCTACAACATCTTTTTAGGTTCATTTCTCTTTACATTAATCTCATTAATGTAGTCCCATCATTTAATTCCTAAAGCCATCACAGAAAGAAACGAAAATATAAGTACGCTTATGCCACTCGCATTCGTTACAGTGTCCCGTTATGCACCGTTAGGTTACTTAACTAACGGCATACTGGGACGGGGCTAGAGCGAGTGCAAAACATAAGCAACGTCTATTATATATCATATATATTGCATTCATCTCAGATATATATATTAAATGATCACATCACATAATATAAGCAGCAGAAGCATATTTAATATATGATATCTAGGAGGTCCGTATTTTGTATTTAGCCATAAATAGAAAATACGGATTTCACGGTAGCGATGAATAGCCAAGCCCACTCCCTAGACCCCTACGAGAGCGGCAAGTGACCCTACCAATTCTGGAGTTTAGGAGACCCGGTCTCGACTCCTCGAGATGGCCTCCTACTGAACCCTAGAACCCGGTCACTTGTGCCCTCCTTCTTAGGTCTATCCTAATACGGAAAAGTAAATAATATACAATACTGGTGACATCATCCTCAACCCGGAAGTGCCCCAAATAAAAGAATATTACATACAATTGAATTTTACATGAATGAAAAGAAAACACTCATCTCACATAAAACCCCCGGCTATTCAATCACGACAATCCTGCATATCATATCTCAGAAACACATAATATCACATATCATCAACGTAAGTAAGTATGCGTACTCCGATTGTCGTTGATGTATAGCAACGAAACCGGCGATACACCACATACTACACTTACGGTCACAGAGAAATAAAATGAAAAACTACAACAATTGGAATCGTAACTGCCTTTAGACAACACAAACCCGGAATATCACATATCCAAGATTTCATGCCTAACAATGTAAAGCTCGCATTTAGGTCTAACCCATGAAAACACCTTTTCAAAACAAGTCGGATAATTCAACAAGATTTCCGATTATTCCCGAGACCGAAATGCTAGATTTACACGCAACAAACAAATTTGTAGATTCCAATTATTGTATCACATACTAATAAACTAGGCGCGGTTAAAACATTCGATCGAACGATTGAACACCCAAAGACTTCTCAGAAAGCTTAACACTTGAGCAGCTTTAAAATTTACCAGAAACTGCAACAAGTACATATGGGCTAGCGCAAGAAGGCACAGTCCAAGCTTCACCAACGGCGCCGTGGAACCGCCACAGAATGACCATTCTGGCCGCGGTTCTGCGGTCGTATAGTGGAGTTAGGGCTTCGTACTTCTTGTGGGCCCATAAAATACCCTGCACAATTTTCTGAGTATTTTTAATGTGAAAAAATCCACGTTTTTGAAAAATGTCTAGAGAGCACCCCCCGGGCATCGTATTTCGTTCGTTCGAGGTTTTTAACATCGTCTAGGTTACTCTAAAGCTCTAGCTTGTCTCTGATACCACTGTAGGGTTTCCTTATCACCTCATATAGGGTTTGTAAGCATCACACATGCCACAACTTTGATTTTAAGAGGTGCTAAGCAAACTTAACTAGGAATCGAACTAGAAATATTGAGTAACAACTAATAGTATCGCACGTAAAAGTTAATCTATCACTAAGTGGAGAAACTACAACCTTTGTAGACCTCATAGGGAAACTCCTTGGATCTCCTAGAGTTTGGAAAGGCTCGCTTGAACACTTCCGAGTCCACGACGATCCACCCGAAGTCCTTTGCTCAAAGCTTGTTGCTTCACTTGATCTTTCAAATCGGTGGAGCAAACACCCTACACAAGAGAGGTAGAGATGTGTAGGATGATGAAGTGGTTTATGTTATCACTTAAAACCCTTTCTTTTTCTTTTCCTCACTCTAAACAAATCTCAAAAGATCTTGAAGAAGGAGGAAGATGAAGATGGCAAAGCTTTTTGAAGATAATGATAATTCTTATGTCTTAAAAATAAAACAAAAGGATATATATATGCGAGACACTCTCACAACAAACCATGGTTAATATAAAGATCTAGATATTTTGTGATGAGTTAAAGAACAAAGGAAATTAACCATGGGTTAGTCAAAGGTCAACAAAGAAGAGTGTGGAAACTATGAGTCATTTGTAAAGAAATGGGTCATTAGTTAATTTCCTTTATCTTTTAACTTAAAACAAAAACTATATATTTATATGAACCATGTGAGTCTTGCATTGCCATCTTCAATATATCAACAACCATGATATATATGCATGTATGTATGTGTGTATGTACATCAACATGTACATATACATGCATGCATCCATCAAAAGAATATGGTTTATTAAAAGTGAGCTAAAAGTCATTATTAAATCAACATTTGATTTAATAAACCGGTCATATCACATACGACCCGACCAATAGTAAACACCCGATTAACATACGGTATCTCATACACGTATTTAATCGAGTTCCTGCGCATATCTCATATGCACACCAAATCGTTTTGCCTGAGCTAGGAAACTTCTGTGTGGGACTCTAAGACTCGTCAATACGCCGGCAGTAGGTGATGATCACATCAAACACCTATAAGCCGCAAGCGGTCAGCTAAACGTAACGGCCACCCGGGTATTGAGCGATCAGAAGAAGAACATGCGAATCTGTCAAAACTCCCGTCAATCCATCTGGCAACACTTACCGTACAGTCCGGTCTCTTCATCAGATATGCTGCATATCGAGTCTAGGGATGGAATCATCGGCCCCAATAACTCAATAAGTCATGCCGGTATATGGTCTACAATTGATCGAGAAGCTACTGATAACACTTATCAGTAATATCTCAGCAGTCCTGGCCAGGGACTTCCTGTTATAGCCAATCATGCACAGTGCAACATCAACCCCCAATACCGGGAGAGGCGAAACCCCTCCTATCTCTCATTGCCTTCATGTGTCTCGGGACTGTACCCAAAATCCACCTGTTTGTACGACTCAGTAGAGTTGTAGTAGGGTGGAGATCAAGATACAGTGGGAGGGCACACAAGACTCTATGGCGATCTCGGGTCTACAGACTAACCTGTACCGGTGTCGCCTGAGAACTGCTATCCGACGTATGATATAATACCATATAGGAGTTCTCGGTGAGTCCGTTCAGTGTACCCAGTCTCACTGAGCACCTGTATACAATCTTTGGTGTCAGCACACCAGATGGATATGGGACCATCCATCACCCATCATATGGAATAAGAATGGTATACGCTAGTCTACACTAGAATATCGATGCCCTGTCTCGAAATACCTACGACTAGGAACATTTCAAGGATATGCTTATAAACTACAGGTGTCCCACTAGTATGATCCACATCGTAATCCCAGTAGTCAAGCCAATATCTTTAGGGCTTTATCAACATGTACCAAATGAGTAAAAACATGATCAAGTGAACATATGATAAAGAGAAACCAGATAGCATACTATCATGTCGAGCAAGATTGTCCTTTGAATACACACACACACACACACACACACACACACACACATCAGTACATTCACTATCATATAATAGCCTCTAGAGCATACATATATCCAACAAGACCTGCTAAGAAAAAACTTGCTTTGTGAAGTAAAAATGTACCGCGAAACGGGCCCAAGATAGACTGATCGATAAGCCGGGAAAGTGCAGAGAAGAAGGGAGGTTGTCCCTTGCTTTCGCGAGGTTCCTTAATTAGAATAACTTTCTCTCTTTTGGCGGTTGCGCCTTTCACACTTTCCTAGAAACTTCTTGAACAATGTACCGATGGGCGGTGTTCGAAATACACTTAACTTTCCTTAGTGAGCGCGAAGTCCTTAGAGGCTGAAAGTCTAATTTCTTTTAATGTTAATGGGGGTGTGAAAAATGCTTGTTCTTTATGGTTTGTGGGCCACGGAGAAGGGTGATAAAATCCCTTACCGTTTCTTGTTGGGGTTCTTTTGCCCTTAAGTACGTATTAAAGTTATGCAATGCGCAATTCAATGAAAAAGTTGTTCAAAATATCAAACAATCATTTTTTATTTTAAGTTCAAATGCGGCGCTGCAAAAAATATGGGTTAGTTCTTTTGGTGCTTGGCAATGTGCTTGCAAAGAATCCTGCAAAGATAGAGTAGTGGACGCATCGGGATTCGAGAAGAAGATGTTTAAGGAATACGTACCGGTGGATTTTTGGGTTAAGAAACCCCCGTTTGATTTGAATTTGTTTGGGTTGAAAGGTTCGCTTGCGCGGGTCAATCTACCCTGATCTTTGGCACCGTATTTCGTTATCACCTTGGCCTTGAGCGCACCCCTTCGTTTGCACAATCACTATTTACAAATTTCTTGAATCTGAAAATGTCGTACACACGGCAATTTTAGTACGAAAAGCTATATATGTGGCCAAATCCCTGCACATTAAAAATTATAAAAATCAAACAATACCAATAGAATACTAACGGTGTACTGGAGACACCACCATAAGAAAATTTTCAAAACCCCCAGAAAAGGTCGGCGAGTTTGGATTTTTTGTAGATGTCGCCGTTCGTTTTTAGGAGTTAGGTGCTCGTATTTTTGGTAGGTTCTCTAGGATAGTTAATTGTTCTGTTGGTATAACTTGATTTTTTAATTTGATCACAGAGGGATAGCAGGTTGCACAAACATAGAGCAAAATGTCAAAAAGATATACAAGGTAAAAGAAAAAATTTTGTTTTGGTTTTTCCGAAGTTTATATACAAAGATAACTCAAAAATAGCTTAGTGATGTTATCACTCCCCGGCAATGGCGCCAAAAACTTGTTCGAAACTCACGGTGTCATGCTTTTGTCGAGTTTTGTTTAATTAAGATATGTCGGTTTTATTGGTGAAAATAGTGCACGATATGAGTATCGAGTTTTAAAAATACCGCAAGTGCACGGTGCGTTGAAGCAAGCCGGTAAGTACGGGTCGAACCACAAGGAGTGGATATCATGACATCAATTTGAGTTATGAAACAATGGGTTGGAAATGGATGTTTGTCACGTTTTTACAACAATTAAAAGAAGAAAGGTTTTGTTTTAGGGAAAACTTAGGCTAAGCTTTAGTATGCGTGAAATACGACTTTTGCCCCCAACTCTCCGTTTTGATTCAAGATTCAATTATTTAGTTTGAGAATGAAATGAATAATGAGTTAGTTAAGTGAAGTTAGCAAGTATAGAATATATGCTTGTGTGCTATATATCTTATCTAGCTAGTTGCGATACTTAACATAATTCCGTATTCATTTCAACTTCAAATCCTAATATAACAACAATAAAATGTAAAGAAGGAATATGATATATGTTAAAAATTGATTTGCAACCATTCAAAATGATATATTCTATCAAGCAAAACATGATAAAATTGTATAATTAAGAAAAGAAGTGAAAAATTCAAGAATCAAAAGGGAGGGGTTGGAAGTAAAATACATCCACAACCTACCTCACCATAGCCCAAGAACAACCACTCACACATTATAATTTGAAATAACAACAAAAAGAAAAGATGCAAAAAGAGAAGATATACAAGAAACAACTTGATATAAATGAAGCTTGATTACAATGGTTCCAAGTACAAATAAGTGAATTCAAATACTAAAATCTAATCTTGCAAGCTTAAGAAAAGAGATTGCAAGACTAGAGGAAGGCAAGGAATTTACTCTAAGAGCTACATGATCACTAGTTACAATGTTTACAAACTTTTCTCTCACCAAAGAAGTAGTGCCCCCATACTTGCCTAAAGGCCTGGTATTTATAGGCTCAAAACAAAATTAAACAAACAATAAAAATGAGATGATGTGACTGCAAGGGGGGACAGAGAAAATATGGTGACAAAAGAGGCAAGGGGGGCCTGCGAGCTCGGAAATTCAGGAGGGGGGCGGTCCGAATCCGAGCATAGGGGCTTGTTTTAGTGCTGTGGTCTTGTGCTCTCTCTACAAGTCCAATGGTGCTGCTTGATTTGCCAATATAAACCTGGTTTGCACTCAGAGATTTGGAGGGAAACTAGATGCTTCAAATGACATCATAATGTTTAGCATTCAATGCACATTTAATGTACATCACACCCATATATGCTCCTTTTGTGCCAAGGCAGCCCCCCATCATGATCTAGTGTCACACATGTATTGTGTTGGACAAAAAATTGTATGCACACTTGTTTATTGCAAAAAGAATCCTTTGGATATCGGTTCTCTGTTTTGATTGCAGTGTCGGCTCCCAAATACTATATCCGTGATATTGAGTGTGTTTTCAGTGTTGTATCACGAATACCTGTAATCTGTAATTACCGAGCAGACACTGGTTAATAGTACCGATATATACAAAAATAGATAACGAATGAGTGGTATTAAAATGCAGTTTTCTGAACAAGTACTATGTTCACTATCTCATTTGATATTTCCATGTGATACAAATAAATGTATATTTATATGATACATATACTTTTGCAGTGCGTATGATGATACGTACGAGAGTTTGATTAAACAAGTGTATGTGTACACATACTTTAATCGGACGTTTGGTAATACTAGCCGGTTTATGTTAAAACCAGATTATTAAATCAAGTGTTGATATATATATATATATATATATATATATATATATATATATATTCCAGTATTATGTTTTCTTTTTATCTCTCATTCGCTATTCGTATAGGATACGATACGCGTATATGTATACGATACATATATTTGTATGTATTGTGTATTTGATACACAATACTTCTAAAAGAGGACACCTCATTTTGCTTTTTAGAAAATGAAAATGAAAAAGAAAATGAGGTGTAGAGAGGTATGGGCATTAGGAATGGTGTTATTATTTTAATGAAAGTTGGAACCCTATTCATATTTTCATTTTTGAAATAATTCCCTCATTCAACCATACCAATTCTCCATCCGCCTCTTCTTCATTCTTCATAGTTAAAAGTAAAGAGAGAAAGAAAAGAGAGTGAACACAAAATTCTACATCTTCTAGCATCTCTACATCTAGCAAAAGTGAGAGCTAGTTGCTACATCTTGAGTTGTCTTTGTGGAGTGGAGCTTGTGTCGGCTTTCCCTCGACGTGGATCATCTTTGGCGAGGATATCGGGTTGCAAACTTGTTCCGGAGCTCTTGAGGCCTAATTAAAGTCCACTACAACCTTGTAGTCATGCTTCAAAGGTTGTAGTTTCGAAAAACCCTAGCTTTCTTACATATTGCTCTCTAGATGTTGCTAACTTTAGTGTATGGATAATCATTTGGGTATTGGTTTGTTGTACTTGTTTAAAAATTATTGTTTATCATTCCGTCTTGTTCGCAAGTGTTGCGAGCATATCACAATAAACTAACATCCTTGTTGTTGGTGCGGATTTCACCGGCGTTCCTCGTCTATCGTCTCAAGTCTTCTCGTCAGTGTGGACTTCATCGGTGTTCCTCATCTCTCATCTCAATCCTCGTCGGCAAATGGAGTTCATCTTGTTCCTCCTTTAACATTACTATAAAAGGGCCCAAAGGTAACGGAGATTTCGTCATGGTTCAATCCGTAACCAAATCTTCGTAACAGTGTTTTTTTATTTCGTCGCTGTTATAACTGTAACCAAATCAAACAAGTGGCGGGCCCCACAACCCTGGAGTGATAAAACCCCATTTCTTCCCTAAAACTAATTTCGATCCCTCACTTTTTCCTCCCAAATTTCCCCCCCAAAACCCCATTTCCCCTGCCGCCTCTCCTCGCCATCACCTGCAGCGCTCGATCCCCTGCCGCCTCTTCTTCCCGCCACCTCTCCTTGCCGCCGCCTCCGTGGCCAACACGTCGCCTTCTTCGTCGCCGTTCGAGCTTGATCTCACCGCCGGCGCTGCCGGAGCTCTGTGAAGGTCGTCGCCATCGCTGAAGGTTGTCGTCTATGTAGTCGATCCACTGTCAAAGCCCTCACCACCTGTCGTCCAGAGGTAAGTATCAATTTAATTTTTTTGTCTTAATTTTTTTCTGCTCTATCCCAAAATTAAACTAAAGTTGGTGTTGTTAATGTTGGTGGTGGTGGTGTTGGTGTTGGGGGAGAGTAGGGTTTGGGTTAGGGGTTAGCTAAGGCCAGAGGGAGGGGGAGGGTTAGGGTTATGGTTGGGGGTTAGGGATTAGTGATAGGGATAATGTTAGGTATAGGGTCATGGATTGAGTTAGGGTTAGGGTTAGTGTTAGGGATAGGGGTAGGGTTAGGGATAGGTTAGGGTTTATGGTTAGAGTTAGTGTTAGGTTTAGGGTTAGGATAATTTAGCGAATTTGTGTAGAAAAACATTAATAATTAAGGGTGTTTTAGTTTAAATACGCAACATTGAGCAAATGAGGGTTTTTATTAAAAAATTTAATGATAGTTTAGTGAAAACAACAAACGTTAAGGGTATTTTAGTGAAATTTATAGTAAATTAGTTAATTTACTAAGATGAATCGTTTAGTTATATTTTAAAGGTAGTTTAGTGAAAAGCAACTATAGTTAAAGGTATTTTAGTGAAATTCATAGTTATTTAGTTAATTTGATGTAGTTTAATGAAAACCAACAAAATTTAAGGTAATTTAATGTAATTTAGTAAAATTAAAGAAATAGGGATTGAGTTAAGGTTGGGGTTAGGGTTAGTGTTAGGGTTAGGGTTTGGGTAATTTAGCAAATTGTTGCAGGTAATTTAGTGATAAGCGAAATAGTTAAGGATATTTTGTTGAAAAACAACAATATTATGGGTATTTTAGTGTAAGTAAGTGAAATCAAGCAAATTGGGGTTTTTAGTGTAACTTAGTTAATTTAAAATAGTTTAGTGAAAAACTAACAATAGTTAAGGGTATTTTAGCTTAATTTAGAAATATGTTGCTTAGGGGTGTGTGTGTGTGTTTGCGCACTTGTGTGTGCGCACACGCATACACACATACAAACAATACTGGACTTTAATTCATCATCGTTCTCCTCTACATTAAATTCTTGTCAAATTCTACCTTAAAACCAACTCTAAATCCAAAATCTTAAACTCAATTAAGAAAACTCCCATCTTTAAAAAAAATTACTCTAAACTTAGAACTTCAAAACCTTATATTTGAAACGTAAACGTAAAACTAATTGAAATCAAATCCTAAACTAAGTGTGTGATTTTCGATGATAATATGAAATTTTCATATTCTCATTGATAATTAATTATATGTGAAAATGAAAACATGACTTAGTTTCCGTCTATCGGTTAATATACGTTTAGTGTTCGTCGTGACATAAAACTACACGAAAGTTGTTAAACACCGGACGTTATCATTCGATTTCTAACAACCGTCGTGTAGTCTATATAACGAGAATTAATATTCGATCATATGATAACCGATAGATTTATCTCGTGTGGACAAATTAGGAATGTATAAAATAGACACCTGCATTTAGTTGTGTTTATCATTCGTTTTGAGATATTTCGTCGGTACCTTTCCACTGGTTTTCCATGTACAATGATAGATTAGATGTTCGTTTCAATGGTGTTTCACAGTATTGAAACCATTATCTGTTCTATTACAGTGTGCTCGGAGAACAGCGGGGAGGTGCTGCCGAAATTTTCTTGAAACGGATGAAAGTTCAAGTGAATGGGTGTATACTTTATACATTCTTAATGAGATAGGTACCTTACCCCTACAGCCGTTACCCTCGACATCCAATAAAGAACATTTAATATTATCATCATCTTTCTTGGAAGAAGAATCCAACTCTCGACCTCTGAGATTAGAAGGAGAAAGTTCTCAATAGGTTTTTGAGGAGAGCCCAATCCAATAACAATTGAAACCAAACTTAACGGAGTCGTCAATTAAACCTAACACTAACGCTTCTTATTATCCGTCTATCTCGTATTTGTCACGAAATCTTAATTTCATAACTTTTATATATAGGAACCTTGCTACATTTCATTTTCTTCCAATATGGCATTCCCGTACCTCCATGACAAGAGTTAGATGTACGTTGACGTTTCCTCGAGAGCCACTGATTTTTTCCTTAACGGTGTTTACTTTTTCACCGATTTTTCCTACGCACGTCTTGGGATACCGAAAGAGCATGAAATCTATTGTCCTTACTATAAGTGTATGAACACGCGATTGCAGAAGAAGTCGGATGTTGAGTTACACATCATGAAAAATGGTTTCGTTAAAGATTACACTAAGTAGGATATTCACGGAGAAAAGGACGATGGAGGGCCAATGCAAGAGATGGAAAACGAATTCATTGAAGCGGAAACCAAAGAGTGGTAAGGGATGGCAGAAGAAGAGGAGAAAGTGGAGGAATGGCAGTTTGAAGAAGATGGAGCCGTCGAAGATGATGATACTGTGTTCGGGCCGGTCGATGACATGGATAGGCTAAAATTTCTTTTGATACGAAAAGCACTGGACCCGCGTTATAGGAGAAGTATAAGGCTTTCTTGAGAATCCCTCTATATCCAAATTGCAAAAGGTTTTCGATATTATCTTTTTTGTACGTCTCTTCAAGATCAAGTGCAAGAACAGATGGAGTAACCAGTCTTTCACCGATCTCCTAGCATTGCTGAAGGAAGGTTTTCCCGACGGAAATGAAATGCTACCGAGTCGGTACGAGGCATAAAAGATTGTTGGATATAGTGCCCTCAGAGTCAATTATTGGATCACAGGCACGTGATTGCAATGATTGAGGGAGGACCTATACCGGTAGGACAGTCTTACTCAAGATGATAGTATGCTATCTGGTTAATCTTTATCATCGTGTACAGTTTAAGGTGACATTACAGGTCACTATTACACATTGATAGAGCCCTTATGATTCTTGCTTGACTACCAGTAGTATGATGGCGATCATATACGTGGGAGCTGGGGTCTATAAGCACATCCTTAAAAGGTCCCTAGTCGTGGGAGTTTCGAGACTGGGCATCGATACTCTATTAGTAGACTAGTGTATACAGTCGGGACCCCGACGAGGGGCGGTGGCCGGTCTCACAAGCCATTGGTGTCAGTTGGTTCACCTAAGATGTATACAGGTGCTCATTGGGTTATGAGTACACCAGACAGGACTCGCCGGGAACATGCTAGTTGGTATTATACCTGATGTCAGATAGTAGTTCCCTGGTGACATGTGTACAGGATAGTTCATCGACCTGAGATCGTCATTTGTCTCGTGTGAGTTCCCACTGTGCTTTGATTACTACCCTACCACGGCTCAAAGGAGTCGTGCAAACAGGTTTTAGTTGGGTACAGTCCCGAGCCACATTGAGGCAGTGAGCGGACTGGCATGGGTTTCGTCTCTCCCGGTATTGGGGGTGAGATCGCGCAGTGTCTAGGAGAGCCATTACACGAAGTCCTTGGCCAAGGCAGGAGATTTACTGGTAGGTATTCCAGTAATATCTCAGGGTGTTCTGGGTTACACTCCGACACGACTTGTACCGCTTTTGGGGGTCTGACTTTTACCAACCCCTTAGGCCCGCCATGCGATGCTCATAGACGAACGGACCGAACTGTACGGATATTGTCACTGACAGGCTTAGTAGGGTGTCAGGATGAGTTCGCTCATCGACCTCCCTTTTGGTCAATACCTGATAGCCCGTTACGTATGGCTAATACCTCTGACGAGCTAGTGGTTAAATCCATAGCCAAAATATTGATGAGTCTTTAGAGTCCCCCACAGACAGTTTTCAAGTTTCGGGCGAAACGTTGTAGAGGCCGTATGATATATGGCAGGGTTCGATCATATACGTGCAGTAGTGCAAGGATCATGATCGGACGGATCATACTAGTGGGTTTTGGTTTAAGCCGGATCCTAGTATTAGATTTGTTGGATTTTTTTAGTCTCATCGCATTCGCATTCAGTCGGAATGCGGATGCAGGTATGTATATACAGGTGAGGGGTATCCTTATGATCCGTCACGAGTTTACTTTAGATGTTACCGTATCTTTTTATTGTTGTAAACATTTGGGTTAATGTTTACAAATGGAAATTGTGAGCTTAAGCCATCATTTTGTGCATTAAATGATACATGTACTTCATAGGCGACTCATGGTATCATTTCTTGTGCATATGTCACTTTATTTGATGGATTTGAGTGTTGAAATGAGAAGGAGAGAGAGAGGGGCCGCCATATGATAAGTTTTGGTCTTGTATTTTTGATCATACTTTCACTCTCATTATCAACACAACAAAAGAAAAAGAAAACTTCTTCTTCTTCTTCTTCTTCTTCTTCTTCCTCTAGCTCACAACCTCCATTGATGGCTTCAGCTTCAACCTCCATCCATGCAATGGATGCAAGAGACAAAGTTGTCACAACATTCTCTACTTCACCTTGGACACGTCGGCTAGCGAACTTCGTGCCCGAGTTGCTTCGGATGAAGCGGGAGCCCGTAAAAAGACTTGAAGATATGGTGCCCTTTCCGACGAGGAGATCGAGACCAGAGATGCCGCGAGGAGCTTGGGATGGTGGCTAAAGACCGAAGGACACGGATCAATCGGTATAGCTTTCCAACCCTTTCTCTAGTTGCTAGTTGTAGGTTAATGGTTCGATCCGGGTTTTAAGCATACGATAGCGCCGGTTTAAAGTTTTGAAAAAGTTTTCGTTTCCGCATTTTGGCCTCGGAAAGACGGCCGGGGCGCTACCGTACACTTACATGGTATCAGTGCCACGCCATTAACCTTTACTAGCTTGCTCTAACGTGTTTAGAACTTCGATCGGACGAAATTTCCAAAACCGCGATTCCAAGTCATCAAGTTTCTGTCGAATTTTTTTTGTGCTCGAAAAATTATTTTGAGTATTGCAGAAAATCAGGCAGGCTTTTCTAAGAAAACTGAAGAAATTTTGTAGGCTGATTTCACTGTAGCGCGGCTGAACCGCGGCTGTACCCATGTTTTGGCCGCGGATCCGCCGCCGTACTGTAGCAACACTGCACCAAAATTTCTACAGTGGTCTCTGAGTTGGAATTGGGGTTTATGGTATTTTCTGTTTCGGCCCAGATTTGTTTGAGTACTGGGAATTGTGCTTGGGGCCCACTTTGGGAAATTTTGTCGATTGAAAATTTTAAACATGTTAGTTCACAGTTTTTACATTATATCTGCGACCGTGAATGTCATTTGATCGGTAAATCTTGTCTAATTGCTATAGTTCTTTTAGACGGATTTGCGAACGTGACATTTACATTGATGTTCTGTGTTGTGCTGTGATGTTGCGGATTTGTCGTGGTGGATAGCCTGGATGCAATGTTAGTACAGTCTGGTTGTATTTGTACATTTGACATTGCAGGGCGAGCGTCCGACATGTGGACTGCCGTCACTGCCTGTTTGTATATTATTCTTTTAGGGCACGACCGGGCTGAGGTCGATGTACCCGTTGTATATAAATTTTACTTTCTGTACTAGGATTACCCCGCGGTGGGGTGCACGGATAGCCGGGTTCTAGAGGGCAACGGGCCCTCATCTCATGGCTTTGATACAGAGGGGGCTTCACTCTAGAATTGGTGGGCTATTCGCCGCACTCGTAGGGGATACAGGTTGACCCAAGGAGGGGTGCTCAAGTTACCGGATTTCGTGAAGTGCTGGGTGGTCTATTCACGTTGTTGAAGGGGGCTGCCTCGCTTCAGGTTTTGGCGGGTAACTTGCCGCGCCCGTAGGGGTCTAGGATTTCATTGCACAGGCTATCCACACGACCAAGGGAACGTCGGGTTTCAGTAGCGGCTCTATGAAACCCGGAGATTCCATGTTATCTGTATTGTTCTGTGATACTTATTACATTTCTGTGATGTTGCATTTTATCACGCCTTGAGTGATTATTATATATTGATATATACTAGTAGATGTTGTATATGTTTTACACCCGCGCTAATCCAGTCCGCGCTCTGTCGTTAATTAAGTAACCTAACGGGTGATGATGGGACCCAGTGGCGAATGCGGATGGCATATACGTACATCATATTTTTGTTCTTTTGTGGTGTGATCAATTGATGGGACTGCATTGATTCGGATCAATGCAAGCTAAACAAACCTATTCTGATGTTGTTGGAACACTTTTCAAAAAGCTGTTATTGCAAGGACGTTTTCTTTTGTTTTGCACAGTGGTATTCGGTTATGAATATCCAGCACCTCAGTCGACGAGGCAAGGGCCGAGATCCCTTCACCGGGAGTGACCCCTTGGACAGCAGTTTGCGTCAGGGTAATAACTTCACCATAGCCGATTACTTTTTGCTTTGCGTCATGGTATTCAGTTGGAATATCCTGCACCTCATTCTACGGGGAAAGAGCCGAGATCCCTTCACCGGGAGTGACCTCTTTAGCAAAGGTTTTCGCCACTATATTTTTATAAAAAGCTATCCGGTTCCTTCAACGATATCAAGTTCATTACGTTAAAGGTTTTTCGCCAAAAACCATTCGTAGCCCTCCATCATTTCAGATTAGTATTGCTTAGTATTCGCGCTACGTTTGTTGTTGCTATTCGCCGAGACGTAGTGTGCGGTAGCTCCATTGTGCTTTTCTGTCGCATGAATATGTGGATTGGTTAGGACGGTCGTACGACTTTGTTGATTATTCGTCAAGGGTCATGCGGGTGGGTTTAACGCAATCAAGATAATGACGGGTTGAACTTGACGGGTTGAACTTGACTAGGACCTTTTGATTTGTTGATTATTCGTCAAGGTCACTTGGTCCTAGGGGTAAAAATCACATCGGGAGTTTCTAAAGAAACTGAAACTTGCCAGATATGCGCATACCTTTTGGTGTGTGATAACGCGTGTGGATTCCATCACGTTATCATGCGATGATAGTTGGATCCCGATTCCCACTGATGAGTTGGTTTACTCCTCGGGTGATCCCGACTAATTCTTCTTTCAGGTTTAGAGGAGAATTTGAGGTTACAGTGGGAAGTTTCCTGATTAGATAAAATGATAACCATTCTGATGTAGGTTAGAGTGCACGCTGAGTGTTTCTTTTCTCTCTCTCTTTGGCAGCGACCATGACCCGACCCTTGACTATAACTCAGTGACCAAGTTAACCGAACCTTCTTAAAACACTGGCTTTTGGATTATCAAAGTTGGATACCTCATTGCCACTCCTACTTTTACCTTTTTCTCCAGAACACCCCGTATTACTATGAACATCCACTTCCATTGGATAAAACCATCGTATGGTTATACACGAACTCGAAGGAACATGTTCCACATTCGAGGATGGTTTCCGATTCTGGAGAAAATGAATAGGACTATTCAGTTGTCTTTTCTTTTTACCTTCTCTCAGGTTGCGAGTGCTCCTTAGATAAGGACAGTACACCTATTACGCTTATTGGATAGTCTTCTTCCAAACTGTAGGCTGGTGCCGAACATTAGGGAATGAAGAAAACCAATTAGCCTAACGATGATGTACAGAAGGTAATAAGTTAAGACAAATAAAGGGATTAGTAAGAGGGCAAAGTAAACTGCGACTGCTATTCACGACCAAACCAAGTATTTCTTCGCCAATCCTACATCACCTTTGTATTTCTCCAGAACACTCCGTATCACTACGAAGATCCACAGTTTATTGGATACTCCATCGTATGGTTATATACGAACTCGAAGGGACTTGTTCCAGTTCGGGGATGGATTCTGGTTCAGGAGAAATAGGAATAAGGTTTTATTCATGTCTTTTTTCTTCATCTTCTCTCAGGTTATGAGTATTCCTAGGATTAGGAGAGTACACCCATTATGCTTATTGGATAGTCTTCTTCCAAACCATAGGCTGGTGCCGAATGGTAGGGAAGGAAGAAAACCATTTGGCCTAAAGGGGTGCGCAGAAGGTAATGACTAAAGAAATATAAAGGGATTTAGAAAGATGGCAAAGAAATATACGGTTATAGTTGTGAATCTGATAATGGAAGAGGCATTACTAGGAATACCCGGATACCCCTTCGAAACATTTACATGTTTCAGTTTCACTGTGTATTGTTAAAAGAAAACTGATTTCCCAATTAGCCCTTGCTCCAGGATATGTATTTACGAGGTTTTGATTCTCACATCTGTATGGTTTTACAGATGATGAGTGGGAATTGGGTGATCATCCTCATTATATTGTGATTCGTTGTAATTGGTGATATTTGAGGAAATCGCCTGGGTTGTTTGCCGGACGGCAAATATTTGGTTTTGATTATCCGTTGTTATGCACCAATTTCAAATTGATATATCTGTACGTTTATTTTTATAAAGTGAGATATAACTTTTTGAAATTATGTCTATGATATTTACCTATATCAGTGGATGGTTAGGTAAGGAGCATTAAACAGCGGTGTAATTCTTCTTAACCATAAGTACAGTTTTCAACCTACGACACACAGGGAATGAGTTATTAGATCAGGGGACTTATACAGAGTATTGTATGTTGTTCAGTGTCCATTAGGACAGAGGGGTTGGTACTCGTACTATATTCTGTTTAGTTGTGACTTCTCTAGTTCTTAGACATGTGTTTCGTAGAAATGCAGGTCTAAGTTTTGAAAAGTTATAGGTATATGAATAAATTAGAGAACCAGGTGTTGCAAGTGCCAGGATTCTTCAAGGTGATCGAAGATGTAGAAACTTGTGTATGGTATTCAGTTGATAGTAACGATTAAGAGAACTTGCTTCTCTTTCAGGTTACTCATAATTGGAAGTACTCCTAAGTTGAGTAATGCTGATCGGCCTCTCTCCATTTAGTTGACATGCACTGGAGACTGCTTCATGATTTGAATCTGGTTCCAATTAAATCAGTGCCTCTGTTTCTATATTGGATATAGAATAGTTCATATCTTAACAATGTTAAGGTACGGGGAGTTGTCCGGCTTATGCTTAAAACCAGACTCTGGATAACTCAAGGCATGTTTTTGTAATGGCTGTTTGTGGATTGACCCAGGCTATGTCGAGGGTTGACTTTCTACCATCTGGAAGATCAATAGTGATATTGTTCTTGACTCACCACAGTTTTGATAAAATGGATTTTTTCAGAAAACAGTAGTGGGAGTATGGTAGAACTTGAAGTGATTCCAGAACCGCAAACGATTACTGAAAATTTGATAAGAACCTAAAGATTCAATCTGGTTTGACATCCTATTGGCCACTCCGCAGATATGGTGGGTAGCCTCAGGCACCCGAGAGGTACTCCGGTAGCCTCAAGGATGGTGACAGGGAGGTTCTTGTTTACCCAGACTTGCCATTTCTATTGTTCCCGACCATGAGACCCGGCAGGAGGATGAGTATAGCGTCGTTCTAAATTAGCTTTAGAAGTGCACGTGTATATGACTCTGCCAGAGGGTTGTCGTAGTCAGTGGGAGCAGCGGAAGTACAGTGGACAAGTAGCCATGTCTATTTATAGACTAAAGCAGATATAGCGGAGATAGATCATCTATTTCTGATGTGACAGTTATAGGTTTGACTTCATCAGAATAGGAGATGGATCTGTTAAGAAGGTAGTAGGGTGTGATGTCCTGGTATATGGATGACATACACATAGTAGGAAGTGAAATTCTTATACTACGATCGGTTATACTTTGGTTGTCACACAGTGGTTTCTCCACATAGGAATTGGATATTATATCAGACATTCTGGTTACTAGATCTATGGTTTTAGATCTGGATTTGGGTAGTATCCTAATCTAGGTACTTAGATAGCATTCTAAAGTTGATTTAGAATGGACAACTCCTGGCACGGTAGTGTACCTGCAGGTGATGGAGTCACCCCTCTAAAGGTGTCTTACAGACTAAAGGGGAGAGGGATGCGCATGAGTGGCAGATCACTTGCTTAGGCAATTGAGTCAATCATAAGATGTCAAGTACCACACTGGATGTTTTTGCAGTAGATGCAATAAGTTGATATTGATCATATCCTGAAGAAACATTCGGAAGCAGTTTTAGAACATAAGTGGATGTTCTAGGGGTTTGATAACGACAGCCTCTTTTAGAAGACGGTTATCATTCCAGGCTTCCAAGATGACCTGGATGACTGAGTGACTGTCAGAGTTATAGTTTTCCCTCTAACGAGGGGCAGTAGTTTGGACAGATGGTCCAAGCGGATACTGAGGGAGACATGGCGCAGGATACTGATTAAGTTCAGTTGACGATACAGTCTAAGAAGTTTGGATTTGGAGTTCATTTATGAACTAGGTCCCATCAGATATCCAGACATATTCTAAGACAGATATTGCTCTTTTCGGGAGATGGCTTTCTCCGCGAACTTGAGATAAAGAAAGATATAGAAAGAAACATCAGGGCGGATCCACTCACTGAGGCTATTCCTCGAACGCAATAGTTTCGTAAACGGGCTTTGTGAAACTGATTAGTAGAGGAGTTGGGTGTTCGGTATCACACGGGCTGTGAGTATGCGACATCGCAATAATTAGCCTTGAGTGCAAGTGGGAGATTGTTAGATATAGTGCCCTCAGAGTCAATTATTGGATCACAGGCACGTGATTGCAATGATTGAGGGAGGACCTATACCGGTAGGACAGTCTTACTCAAGATGATAGTATGCTATCTGGTTTATCTTTATCATCGTGTACAGCTTAAGGTGACATTACAGGTCACTATTACACATTGATAGAGCCCTTAGGATTCTTGCTTGACTACCAGCAGTATGATGGCGATCATATACGTGGGAGCTGGGGTCTATAAGCACATCCTTAAAAGGTCCCTAGTCGTGGGAGTTTCGAGACTGGGCATTGATACTCCATTAGTAGACTAATGTATACAGTCGAGACCCCGACGAGGGGCGGTGGCCGGTCTCACAAGCCATTTGTGTCAGTTGGTTCACCTAAGATATATACAGGTGCTCATTGGGTTATGAGTACACCGGACAGGACTCGCCGAGAATATGCTAGTTGGTATTATACCTGACGTCAGATAGCAGTTCCCTGGTGACATGTGTACAGGATTGTTCATCGACCTGAGATCGTCATTTGTCTCGTGTGAGTTCCCACTGTGCTTTGATTACTACCCTACGACGGCTCAAAGGAGTCGTGCAAACAGGTTTTAGTTGGGTACAGTCCCGAGCGACATGGAGGCAGTGAGCGGATCGGCAGGGGTTTCGTCTCTCCCGGTATTGGGGATGAGATTGTGCTGTGTCTAGGAGAGCCATTACACGAAGTCCTTGGCCAAGGCAGGAGATTTACTGGTAGGTATTCCAGTAGTATCTCAGGGTGTTCTGGGCTACACTCCGACACGACTTGTACCTCTTTTGTGGGTCTGACTTTTACCAACCCCCTAGGCCCGCCATGCGATGCTCATAGACGAACGGATCGGACTGTACGGATATTGTCACCGATAGGCTCAGTAGGATGTCAGGATGAGTTCGCTCATCGACCTCCCTTTTGGTCAATACCTGGTAGCCCGTTACGTACGGCTAGTACTTTTAACGAGCTAGTGGTTAAATCCACAGCCAAACTATTGATGAGTCTTTAGAGTCCTCCACAGACAGTTTTCAAGTTTCGGGCGAAACCTTGTAGAAGCCGTATGATATATGGCAGGGTTCGATCATATACGTGCAGTAGTGCACGGATCATGATCGGACGGATCATACTAGTGGGCTTTGGTTTAAGCCGGATCCTAGTATTAGATTTGTTGGATTGCTTTAGTCTCATCGCATTCGCATTCAGTCGGAATGCGGATGTAGGTATGTATATACAGGTGAGGGGTATCCTTGTGATCCATCACGAGTTTACTTTAGATGTTGCCGTATCTTTTTATTGTTGTAAACATTTGGGTTAATGTTTACAAATGGAAATTGTGAGCTTAAGACATCATTTTGTGCATTAAATGATACATGTACTTCATAGGTGACTCATGGTATCATTTCTTGTGCATATGTCACTTTATTTGATGGATTTGAGTGTTGAAATGAGAAGGAGAGAGAGAGGGGCTGCCATATGATAAGTTTTGGTCTTGTATTTTTGATCATACTCTCACTCTCATTATCAACACAACAAAAGAAAAAGAAAGCTTCTTCTTCTTCTTCTTCCTCCTTTAGCTCACAACCTCCATTGATGGTTTCATCTTCAACTTCCATCCATGCAATGGACGCAAGAGACAAAGTTGTCACAATATTCTCTACTTCACCTTGGACACTTCGGCTAGCGAACTTCGTGCCTGAGTTGCTTTGGATGAAGCGGGAGCCCATAAAAAGACTCGAAGATGTGGTGTCCTTTCCGACGAGGAGATCGAGACCGGAGATGCCGCGAGGAGCTTGGGATGGTGGCCAAAGACTAAAGGATACGGATCGATCGGTATTGCTTTCCAACCCTTTCTCTAGTTGCTAGTTGTAGGTTAATGGTTCGATCCGGGTTTTAAGCATACGATAGCGCTGGTTTAAAGTTTTGAAAAAGTTTTTGTTTCCGTATTTTGGCATCGGACAGACGGCCGGGGCGCTACCGTACACTTACAAAGATAATAAAAAATATTGGCCTAAAGTGTGAGAAGATACATGCATGCGAGAATGACTGTGTTTTGTTGCGGAAAGAACACGCCGCACTCAAAAGCTTCCCAGTGTGCGGGAAAAGCCGATTCAAGCCTAAGAAAGACTCTCGGTCGAGTGATATGCCCGTGAAGATTCTTCGTCATTTTCCGTTAATACCGAGACTGCAACGGTTATTTATGTGTGAGGAGACAGTGTCCGAAATGCAGTGGCACCATAAATCGCCTCGTGAAGAGGGGAAAATGAATCATCCTGGAGATTTGATATCGTGGAAAGTTTTAAAAGAAAAATAGCATTCGTTCAGCGTAGACCCTCATAACATGAGGCTGGGGATTGTGAGCGACGATTTTAGTCCATTTTGGATGGTTCATGGCGGACGTATTCACAGTATTTAGCCCGTTGTGTGACTATATACAACTTGCCGCTATGGAGGGCTATGACGCAGTTTTATTTTACGTTGGTTCTTTTAATCGACGGTCTCTCGTCTCTTGGGAAAAATATTGACGTGTACCTTCAGTCCTTAATCGATGAGTTGAAGTTGCTGTGGGAACTTGGTGTGAGAACCTATGACGCAGATGGTAAACAATTTTTTCAAATGCGTGCTGCTTTGTTGTGGACGATTAATGATTTTCCTGCTTACGGCATGCTGTCGGGGTGGACAGCTCAAGGTAAGCTTGCTTACCCTAGTTTTCATATTCATACGAACAACATACTCTTGAAGTTTAGCGGGAAAGAGTCGTTTATGGGTCGCTGACGATTCTTGTCTATAATTCACAGATTCAGAAGGAATAAAAAATGTTCAATGGTAAAACAGAGACCGGTATGCTGCCTGAATCATTGTCCGGTAACGACATACTGCAACAATGGAGAGATTATCAGAATATGACATTCGGAAAGAAACAGAACAAAGATACAATGCCATGCCCATCTGGCTGGATGAAGCTTAGTGGTTTATTTCAGCTTCCGTACTGGTTCGATCCACCGCTGTGCTACAATTTAGATATCATGCATATCGAGAAGGGCGTCTCCGAGCACATCATCAATCTTTTGTTGTGTAAGGATGGAAAAACGAAGGAAATCTCAACGTCTGTCGTGATTTGATGAATTTGGATGGTTTGTCCATTAATAAAGAATAGCAAGCTCGGCCTGTGGCTGGTAAACAGGGTTATTACGAGATCTCACTGACAATCTACAACTTGAACAAAGAGGAGAAGCGGCGGTTCTTGCGTGTGTTGAAAGAATTGAAAGTCCCCGACGGTTTCTCATCAAATATTTCCAAACAGGTGCAGGTAGAAAATGGAAAAATCGTAGGACTCAAGAGCCACGATTATCACATATTGATGCAGCATCTTCTTCTTTGATGCCTCAGAGCGTCGGTAAAACCAGAACTTGGTCTCGTGCTTAATGACTTTTGCACGTATTTCTGCCAATTGTGTTCAAAAAACATGGACGTCAATGAGATAGCAGAGCTCGAAAAAGACATTTCTTTAATCATCCGCAAACTTGAAACTATCTTTCTACCTTCCTTTTTCAATATTATTGTACACTTGTCCGTCCATCTGGCAACCGTGGTCAGGATTGGCGGTCCGGTCCATTACTGTTGGATTTATCCAATTGAAATGTATTATTGACGTTTATTATTCATCATTTAAATTGCAAAGAATTATCATGAATTATTAATTTATTTCATTTTCAACAGATATCTGTTAACTTTAAAAAACAATATTCGCAATAAGTATCGTCCTGAAGGTTCGATTGCTCAAAATTATCTCCTGGAAGAAGTCACGTCTTTCTGTACTCATTTCCTAAACGACGATATCAGGACGAAACTGAACAAACCGCAGAGTGTTCCTGATGGTCCAATTGGAGCAGGAAGGCTAAAGAACATGTATTACGACCTCGCGGCTAGTGTACATGCATACATCTTGATAAATAGCGATTGTTTTGCTAAATATGTAGAGTAAGTGTTTATTATTTCATTGTTTTAAACGTTCAAAATTAAATTTAATTTAATTAATATAACTGTATATTAATGAACATAGGGCATAAAGATATACTTACGAGATCGAATCCTAGGACGTGGTCGAATGATAGGATCGAAGAAGAACATACGTGCATTTTTGCCTGTTGGTCTATAAAAAAAGTGAATGAACAATTGAATTGTGGAGAGTACGTAGATAGATAGGTCCACGACCTTTTAAACGGTCCAACGATTGCAGCTAGGTTTTGCAACGAGTACGGGGTCTCCGGATATAAATTTGAGGTAAAAAGTACGGAACGTATTAGGGCTACGCAAAATAGCAGTATCGCAACCGTCGACGAGAATGGAAATCCCTACTATAGTGCTCTTGAGGAAGTTATAGCGGTCTCATACCATCATACGACTGTCCCATTTCATATATTCCATTGCAGATGGTACGATACTGAGACTGACCGGGGTATGAAGGTCGATCCATACAGTCTGACTTTGGTAAACACCAAACGGATGTTACCAAAATACGACAACTTTATCTTTCCCACAATCACAACACAAATATATTATTCTCGGGACTCGTAGAAGGTTGATTGGGATGTTGTTTGTCGTTGGAAACCGAGAGATTATTATAACATGCCGACGTTGAATGGCTTTGAAGATGAAAGCGATGATGAAGATCTCGTGATAACACATCTCATTCCATCTATTGAACATACCAGACATTCAAACCATTTTGCACCGTCCATCCATACGTTTGTAAGAAGTGACATCGGGCAATTGGTTGTCACGGATCAAGGTTTTGAGAATCTACCCAACGAATCTTCAGATAATGTACCACATAAACGTGTTAGGTAATGAAGTTAAATTGAATGTTCTAAATTGTATAATGATTATAAGTAATGAAATAAAGTTTATATATATATATATATATGTAGGATTTGATTATGGGCGCAGGCAAAGGCACTAAACATCATAAGAGACAGCGTTTACAGGACATTCTGAGCCGATCCATACCCGCCGACGAGACTGTCCCAGGACCCTCAGTAGGCACAGGAGTCGTAGCAGTAGTGCTTATCTCTAGCAGTGCTCCCCTATTACTGCCACATCACCCTCATGACCCCCTACTCACACTGCATCGCTCCCGACTGTCCCCCTATTCTTACTAGCGCTCATCCTATTACCGCCACATCATCTCGCATGGCCCCTATACTCACACTGCATCATCCCCGACTGTCCCCTATCCTTACTAGCACTTCCTATACTGCCGCCAGATCACCCGCAGCGTCGCAGCCTCCCCTACCCTACTAGTGCGTTAGTAGGTCTTCATACCCCCGTCGCTCTTGCGCATGGTGCGTAGTTTACTCATTTAAAATTTGATATATCATTACAATATAGGTAGATATTGAATCATCTAACAGTTTATTATTTGCAGATCCGTATTCTACTTGCGGGATGGCGTCTGGCGCCGGTTCTAGCGCCACGCTGGGATGACGAGTATAATCGTCATTTCTTAAAACTTTTAAATAATAGTTGTAATTTAAATTTGTCAAATTCTATATTCATATTCTAAATATTATAATATTGTATATGTATATCTATTTTTTTGCAGGCTCGAGCAGTGTTAGGACGAGGGGTCCTGCTGGGCCCTACTGCTGCAGGCCGCGGGTGGATGCCGGGCTATGCGATCTGATCTTTGACACAACATGTGTTCCTGTTAAAGAGAACAACATGAGAGAAGTGGGGTAGGAAAAGGGGTGCTCGGGTGAAAAGATGGAGGCCATTACCTACGGTCGGCCCGGCGATACCGGTATTTAAGCTAATCTCGCCAGTCTTTCCCCGGTGGTGGGGTTTGGATCTTTGGCCACGTGTCCCTTTCGCTTCATATACCCTCGTGCACATATTTGTTTATTCTTAAACTCATCATCTTACGTGTAGTGCACGTGTAAAAATCTTTGGCTTCAAAAATATTAAAAGAAAAATTAATAAAAAGATAATGTAGCTGGGGGGATTCGATCACAGGGGCTACATCACAGCGGTGCAAGGCTTTACCAATGAGCTAAAAGTTGTTTCTTATTGTTCAAAAGCAAAACAAATACTTATAGTGTACACAGGATTGCAAATACTCCATTTGTACATTAACTTTAAACAATTTTATGTACATTGAAATTGGAGTTGTTACAAACTTACACACCTTTCCGCTGCTCCCACTGTCTACGAAGCCCTCTGGCTGTGTCATGCACACGCTCTCTTCTAAATCACCATTTAGAAAAGAGATCTTGACATTCATCTACCAGATTACGTAGTCATGGTATGCAGCGATGGCAAGTAGGATCCAGATGGACTTAAGCATAGCCACTGAAAAAAAGTTTCATCATAATCCATACCTGGTTGTTGATGAAAACCTTTTGCTACAAGTCTAGCTTTGAAAGTCACAACTTTTCCATATACACCATTTATCTTCTCAAGATCCACTTGTTCCCGATGGGTTTTACCCATTCAGGAGCAACTTCCAAAGTCCATATTTTGTTGGTGTACATGGATTCCATCTCAGATCGCATTGCATCCAGCCATTTCACAGAGTCCCCACTCGTGATGGCCTGCTCGAAACTAGTAGGGTCATCATCTTCCATGATGCAATTCTCGCTCCCATTGTCATTGAGAAAACTGTAGTATCTCTCTGGCGGATGAGGAACCCTACTAGATCTGCGGAGAGGCTGAAGTTCGTCGGGAACTATTGAATCCTCTGGTTTTACCAAATCATCAGATGTTAGTTTGTCTAGCTGGAACTTCTTCCAGTTCGACCTCATTACCACTAATTTCTTTCATAAGAAATTCCTTTTCTAAAAAGGTGGCATTCCGAGAAACAAACACCTTTTGTTCATTAGTGTGGTAGAAGATATACCCTCGCGAATGCTTGGGATATCCTACAAACTTGCACAGAATTGACCTTGCCTCAAGCTTGTCCAGATTTTGCTTTTTAACATAGGCTGGACAACACCATATCTTAACTCGTTTAAGAGATGGTTTCTTCCCATTCTATATCTCATATGGAGTGGTAGGCACTGATTTGGTAGGCACTGATTTGGTTGGAACTCTATTCAATAGGTATGCGGCTTCTCAAGCGCAAAACCCTAAAAGGAAATAGGTAACTCGGCAATACTCATCATAGAGCGCACCATATCTAATAGGGTGCGATTCTTCCGCTCCAATATACCGTTATGCTGTGGTGTATACAGAGGAGTAAGCTGAGAGAGAATCCCATTCTCTTTTAAATAATCTAGAAACTCCGTGCTCAAGTATTCTCCTCCCCGATCAAATCAAAATATTTTAATATTTCTACCTGTTTGGTTCTCTACTTCGTACTTATATTCCTTGAATTTCTCAAAATATTCAGACTTATATTTCAACAAGAATACATGTCCGTATCTTAAGAGATCATCGGCGAATGTAATGAAGTATGAAAAACCAACCCTGGCATGTGTAGACATAGGACTGCATACATCACTATGTATCAGTCCAAAGAGTTCAATAGCTCTTTCTCCGTGTCCAGTAAACGGAGTTTTGGTCATTTTGCCTTTGAGACATGACTGTCAAGTTTCATATGATGTAAATTCAAACTGATTCAAATATCCATCTTTATGCAACTTAGCTAGTCGTGTTATATTGATATGACCTAGTCTACAATGCTAAAAGAAGGATTTGTTCATTTCTGAACTCTTCCTCTTATGTGTGTTCTGTACATTAAGAACTGTATTTTGATTCATAACGTATATATCGTTAGATAATGTACCAAACCTAATCAACACTTGATTTAGGAAGATGTTCATAACATTATTCTATACTACAAAGTTATATCCTTCTTTATCTAATAAAGAAATTGATATTAAATTGCATATCATAGAGGGTATATAATAACAGTCGTTCAAGATCAATGTATTCCCATTTGGTAATACAAGGTGATATTCACCAACTGCTTAGGCTGCAACACTTGCACCATTCCCTACTTTTAGAGAATGATCACCTTTTCCCAGTTCTCTACCTTTCTTTAGCCCATGCAACATATTACATATGTGGGATCCCGATCCGGTATCTAATACCCAGGACGTAGAGTGTACTGAGAAACAGTTCTTAATAAAAAAACACACCCGAAGAAGATACGTCAACATGCTCATTCCTCGTTCGGGTCGCGTGGGAATCCGGATATTCCCCAATTTCCTGCTTAGACTTATAACAATTATAAGGAAGAGCGGAACAACGTTCCTCAGCTCAGTATAACAAGCAGGGTCGGTCAATACATTCATATTATTATCTTGATTAAGACATGTCATTGTTGCTACCAAGAGAGAGAGAGAGAGAGAGAGAGAAGAAAACACTTAGCGTATGTTCTTGCAAAATTAGATTGGTTATTATTTTATCTAATCAGGATGACTCCCACTGTTTTTATCAAATCTTCTTTCAAACTCTAAAAGGCAAGACTAGCCGGGATTAATTACACCCTATAAGTTCGCTAATCGTTCAGCTAGGCCAGTGTCGGTACTTTGAGGGAGGTTCCCCGTGCTTTCGCACGGACTTAATTAAAATAAACCTTGTTTTCCTAGGGGCGTAATCCCATTGGCACCTTTCTAAACACCTACTTGATCGGCTAATTATAAAGTGCAAAACTCTCCCGGAAATAACTCTTACTTGCAGTGGGTATTAGGATCTAACTATCTCATAGAAGGTATGCAATCTCATTTTAAATTTCAACACTTGAAATTCCTAATAATATTTTTCCCCTAGCGTCCTATGACCTTGATGGAGGCCAACAAACCATATCTGCTAGTTAAGTTCAACCCGTACATTTCTTGATTGAATTAAACCCACCTGCACGACCCTTGACGGAGGCCAACAAAGTCGCACGCTACCCTAATCTAATCGCATTATATGCTGCAGATAAGCACTAGTTAGCTACCACACACTATGCCTTGACGGAGGCCAACAAACGTAGCATGAATACTAAGTAGTACTTATCTGAAATCATGGAAGGCTACGACAGGTTTTTAAGAAAACCTTTTGCGTAATGAACTTGATATCGTTGTAGAATCGAGTGATTTTGAAAAGGAGTGGTTTAAGCTCTGCTTTTTAAAATCGATTTTTTCAAAATAAACAAAGTTGGTGTAGTATCTTCTAACTTTTTCTAAAGAGCTCACTCCCGATGAAGGGATCTTGGCTCTTTCCTCATTGAATAAGGTGCTGGATATTCATCAAGGAATACCACTATGCAAAGCAAGAACTAGAGTTACCTTTTTGAAAATTTGATTCTACAACATCATTAGGTTTCTTTTTTTTCATTAATCTTATTAATGAAGTCCCATCATTTATGCTTCCTAAGCATCACAGATAAAGAAATGAAAATACAACGTACGTTTATGCCATCCGCATTCGCCACGGGGTCCCGTCATGCACCGTTGGGTTAGTTAACTAACGGCAGAGCGGGGGCAGGTCTAGCGTGGATGCAAAATATAAGCAATGTTTATTATATATCATATATATAATATAAAGCATTCGTCTCAAGCAGTTATATGATCTCATCATAGAACATTGCAGCAGAAGTCAACATATGAAATATTGGATATACCAGGAGGTCCGTGTTTTAAATTAAGCCAGTAAAAAACATGGATTCCACGGTCGTGATGAATAGCTAAACCCACATCCATAGACCCCATGAGAGCGGCAAACAACCCTACCAATCCTAGAGTTAGGAGACCCGGATTCGACTCTTCGAGATGGTTTCTTACTAGACTCTAGAACTCGGTTACTTGTGCTCCCCGCCTTGGGTCTATCCTAATGCGGAAAAGTAAATAATATACATCAATGGTGACATCATCCTCAACCCGAAGTTTCCCAATAAAAGAATATTGCAGACAAGTTCTTACATGAATAAAATTGAAAAACTCTTATCTCACGCAAAAACTCCCCGGCTATTCAAACATGACGATCCAATATAATATATCACAGCAACACATAACATCACATGTCATCAACGTAAGTAAATATGCGTATCCCAATTGTCGTTGACATATAGCAACGAAACCGGCGATACACCACATATTACACTTACGGTCACAGAAAAGAAAGTGAAAACTACAATAATTGGAATCCGCAACCACCTTAGACATCATAAACCCGAAATATCACATACTTCGGATTTCATGCTTAACCATATAATTTCCTTAGACATCATAAACCCGGAATATCACATATTCCGAATTTCATGACTAACGTTATAAACCCGGTATTTTAGTCTCAAATTGAAAACACTTTCCAATAACCAGTCGGGCAATTCAACAAGATTCCCAACAAATGATCGAATGCCCGTCGGAAACATTAATAGACGACCGCACCCCCGATGCCATCGACGAAGTGCACTTAGGCGGAACACCGCGGCCGCGAGCACCCGAACGGATGCTTTTGGGTACGGGGTCCTCCTACAGTCATTTGTTCGGGGCTATGGGACGCGGCTATCTAGTAGTGTTATCCGGCGAGCGTTCGCGTACTATACGAGATTGTGACGGTGTTTTGATCCGAATCAAAACACCGTGGCAACCGATCAAAAGAGACTAAATTGCTAGATTTACAAAACACTAATTATTTTTCACAAAACCAATTATTGTGGATTCCAAATATTATATCACAAATCACAGATATCTAGACGATGTTAAACATTTCGATCGATTTTTTCAAAACACCCAAAATTCCCTAAGGCCTCAACACTTGAGTCACAGTTAAAAATACCCAGAGAGTGCCTCAAATACTTACGGACCAACATAAGAAGGCACTCTCCCTGCCTCACCAACGGCGCTGCGGAACTGCCGCCAAAATCTTATATTGGCTACGCTTCCACGGTCGTTTGTTCGAGTTGGGCCGTCGTTTTTCTTATGGGTCCACAGAAAACCCTGCACAATTTTCTGAATATTTTTAATTAGAAAAATTCCAACTTTTGAAAAAAATTTCAGAGAGTGATTTTTCGGTTTCGAATAGTCGATCGAACACTTTAACTTCGCCTAAACAACTCCTAATGCTCTAGTTTGGCTCTGATACCACTGCTGGGTTCGCTTAGCACCCCCGACGGGTTTTGGCAAGAATCAAGTATGCTATTTAAAAAAATCTAGGGTGCTAAGCGAGCCCGACCTAGGATCTAACTAGAGAATTAGGGTTTTAAAGCATGTAAACAACTTTACACTAAATGAAATAGGAATACAACCTTTGTAGACCGGTCCTTCACTTCTAAAGCTCCATGTAGTAGTCCCTTTACTCTAAGTAGTGGTCTCCCGAACTCTTCTTAGGCTTCACTAGGCGAAAGGAACAATCTTGCTTAAGGATCTTCGAGGCCGAAGATGATCTACGTCGAAGAATCTCTAACTCAAGCTAACTCTTCACTAATTAAGGAATTAGTGAAGCAAACAACCTATACTAAATGGCTAGTTTGTATAGATTGATGAAGTAGGAATTTTGCTCACTTTAGAATAAATTTTCTCTTTTTCTTTCTTCACCTCACACAAAGCTAGAGAGTAAGAGGGAGAAGAAGAAGATGAACCAAATGAGAACCCTTATCAAAACCTTGGGTGAGAAAATATCACAAGTGATATTAGCAGAGACTTAACCATGGCTAAAGATAATGGTTGGGTTAATAAATATCTAGAGTAAAACAAAATTAGTGGACCAAGTCAAAACTTCTCCATGCTTCCACAAGCATCTCAAGCCATACAAATTTCCACCTAATTTTGATTTTTCCCTTATTAATTAATCACCCAAATTATCTTTGGTTTGGTATGAGTCTCATACACCCATGTCCAATGTATCATCTAGCATGACACAAAATTAAATACATTAATATATATCACTTATATATTTAATGTATTTGGAGAAAAGAAATTCTTATGTGAGCTAATATTAGTCAATATATATTAATATATCAAATATATAATTATATATTAAATTATTAAAATAACACTTGATTTAATAATCCGGCTATATCACATATAACCAACTAATATCATTTATATCAACTTATCGAATCAACACTTGATTCAATAACCCGGCTATATCTCATATAACCGACTGATATCATATATCGCGAGATTAGTATACAGTATCACATACACGTATTAATCTCGGTCCTGCACATATCACATATGTGCCCAACTTCATTTCGCTTGAGATAGGAAACCTCTGTGTAGGACTCTAAAGACTTGTCAATACACCAGCAGTAGGTGATGATCATATCAGTCACCCACAAGCCGTCAGCGGTACTAGCTGGACGTAACTGCTACCTAGATATTGAGCGATCAGAAGATCAACAAGCAAGCTTGTTCATACTCCCATGAATCCAATAAGTAACACTACCATACATTCTGGTATCTTCGTCTGATATGTCGCATATCGAGTCTGGGGGTGGTAAACGTCAGACCCTAATAACTTGATAAGTCATGCCGATATGAGGCTCATAACGGGTCGAGAAACTACTGATAATACTTACTAGTAAATCTCAGTATCAGCCCTGGTCAAGGACTTCCTGTTATGCCCAAACGAGCATAGCGCAACATTAACCCCCAATACCGGGAGAGACAAAACCCCTCCTATTGCTCATTACCTCCATGTGACTCGGGATTGTACCCAAAAACCACCTGTTTGCATGCTCTCTTGAATGTGGTAGGGTGGAAATCAAAGCACAGTTGGAATCACACAAGACTTTATGACGATCTTGGGTCTACAGACTAACATGTACCAGTATCACCAGAGAACTGCTATCTGACATTAAGTATAATACCATCTAGGAGTTCTCGGCGAGTCCTGTTCAGTATACCCAGTCTCCACTGAGCACCCGTATATAATCTTTGGTGTCAAACACCAATGGATATGGGATCATCCATCGCCCATCAAATAGGTCAAGAAACGTATACGCTAGTCTACTATGGAATATCGTTGCCCCGTCTCGATACACCCACGACTAGGAACAATTAAAGGATGAACTTGTGGAATACCCTGGCCCCACTAGTATGATCTACATTATAATCCTGGTAGTCAAGTACACATACTAAGGGCTTTACCAATATGTTAGAGAAAGACAATATCACAATACTAATCAACATGTTAAGATAAAGAGTAACCAGATAGCATACTATCATGTCGAGCAAGAAAGTCCTCCCTATTTATGTCCAAGCATCCATTATAATATACAATCATGTACAATAATGGCCTCTAGGGCATACATACAACTAACATTGCTACTATGTACCTTCCATGGTTTGCAACATCAAATCGGTTTCTTTACTTGATAAAGATGGATATAACTTTTTTCTTGATAGAAATATCATGAACATCTACCTTGATAAGGTATTGGTTGCAGAAGGTATACTGTATAATGGTATCTATGTTCTAAATCAAAACACAGTTTTCAATATACGAAACACACGTAAGAGGAAGAGTTCAGAAGAGAACGAATCCTACTTGTGGCATTGTAGACTTGGTCATATCGGAAAGAAAAGACCGATTAAATTGCATAAGGATGGATATTTGAATACTTTCGAATTTTCATCTTATGAAACTTGTCAGTCCTGTCTCAAAGGAAAAATGACCAAATCTCCATTCACCGGACACCGAAAAAGAGAAACAGAGCTCTTGGGACTCATACACAGTGATGTATGTGGTCCGATGTTTATATATGCAAGGGATGGGTTCCCGTACTTCATCACATTCACTGACGATCTCTCTAGGTTCGGGTATGTGTATCTCATAGAACACAAATATGAAGCTTCTAAGAAATTCAAAGAATTCAGAAAAAAGTAGAGAACCAGACTGGTAAAAGTATCAAGATCCTCCGATCTGATAGAGGAGGGGAGTATTTAAGTACGGAATTCCGGGACTTTCTAAAAGAGAATGGTATTCTCTCTCAGCTTACTCCTCTGTATACACCACAGCACAATGGTGTATCGGAGCGGAGGAACCGCACCCTATTGTATATGGTTCGCTCTATGATGAGTGATGCTGAGTTGCCTCTTTCATTCTGGGGTTTTTCTCTTGAATCAGTTGCATTCATATTGAATAGAGCACCGACTAAATCAGTGCCTATCAGCCCATATGAAGTATGGAGTGGGAAGAGGCCATGTCTTAATTACATTAAGATATGGGGATGTCATGCCTTTGTTAAAAAGTAGAACCCTGGTAAACTCGAGGTAAGGTCTGTATTGCGTAAGTTTGTGGGATACCCTAAGGATTTAAAGGGATATCTGTTCTACCACACTGAGGAATAGAAGGTGTTTGTATCTTGCCACGCTACCTTTTTGGAAAAGGAATTTCTTACAAAAGAAATTAGTGGGAGTACGGTAGAACTAGAAGAAATTTCTGAACCACAATCTGTAACAGAAGATCTGGTAGAAACCCTAGATTCAGTAGTACCCAACGAACCTCAGCCACTCCGCAGATCTAGTAGGATTTCTCATCCGCCCGAGAGATACTACGGTTTTCTCATAGACGGGGATCGAGAGGATTGCATATTGGAAGAATATGATCCTACTAGTTTCAAGTAGGCCATTATCAGTAGGGACTCTTATAAGTGGCTGGATGCTATGTGATCCAAAATAAAGTCCATGTACGCCAATAAAGTGTGGACCTTGGATATTGCTCCACCTAGGGTAAAATCCGTTGGATACAAATGGATATACAAAAAGAAGATTGGTGTAGATGGGCAGGTGGAAACCTATAAGGCTAGACTTGTTGTAAAAGGTTTTCGTCAAAGAACAGGTATGGACTATGACGAAACCTTTTCTCCAGTGGCAATGCTCAAATTCATTCAGATCCTACTTGCCATTGCTTCCTTCCATGACTATGAAATCTGGCAGATGGACATAAAAACAGTTTTTCTAAACGGAAGTTTGGAAGAGTGCATTTATATGGATCAGCCAGATGGTTTTGTAGACAGTGGGAGCAGCGGGAAAGTGTGCAAGTTGCTTAAATCCATTTATGGATTAAAGCAGGCATTGCGGAGCTGGAAAATCTATTTTGATGAAACAGTCAAGGAATTTGACTTTATCAAGAACGAAGATGAGCCTTGTATATATAAGAAGATTGTAGGATGAACTCTCGTATTCCTAGTCTTGTACGTGGACAACATTCTTTTGATAGGAAATGATATTCCTATACTACAATCGGTCAAGCTATTCTTATCACAAAGGTTCTCCATGAAGGACCTGGGTGATGCCTCGTACATTCTGGGGATCAAGATCTACAGAGATAGATCCAAGAGATTATTGGGACTTTCGCAGTCCAGGTACATAGAGACTGTACTAATGAGATTGAGTGTGGAAGATTCCAAGCACGGTAACATACCCGCATTGCACAGAATCACCCTCTCCAAAGAGATGTCTCCCAAGATTGATGAGGAGAGGGTTCGCATGAGCACTATACCCTACATTTCGGCGGTAGGATCTATAATGTATTCAATGCTATGTACAACACCTCATGTAGCTTACGCGCTTAGCACGGTGAGCCTGTATCAGTCAGACCCAGGTGAAAACCATTAGACGGCAGTGAAGAACATTCTTAAGTATCTGAGAAGGAATAAGAAGATGTTCTTAGTTTATGGTAATGGAGACCTGCAGGTCGAGTTCTTTACTGATTCAAGCTTCCAGAGTGATAAGGATGACAATAAGTCTGTCTCGGGTTTTGTGTCTACCCTCAATGGAGGGGCGGTGTGTTGGAAGAGCTCCAAACAGGACACCATCACAGACTCGACGATGGAGGTTGAATTTTTTGCGAACGATGCCACAAAAGAAGCGGTCTGGATGAAGAAGTTCATTACTGAACTTCAGGTAGTTCCGTTCATTGTTTATTTGATACCTTTATATTGCGATAACAATGGGGCTATAGCTTTAGTAAGGAACCACAGTCTTATCAGAACTCCAGACACATCTTAAGGCGGTATCACCTAATCAGGGAGATCGTTGATCGCCGGAAGATCGAGATGCAGAGAGTGGACACAAAAGGCAACACGGCGGATCCATTCAGGAAGGCCCTCCCTCAAGCGCAGTTCAAGCGACTTTTTAAGATGTTGGGTATGTGATACGCCAACACTTTGCCCTAGTGCAGACTTTGGGTACTCGGTACGCCAATATATGGCATTAGTGCAAGTGGCAGATTGTTGGATATGTATGCCCTAGAGGCCATTATTGTATACGTATACATGTGGATGCTTGGACATATATATGTACAGGACAATCTTGCTCGATATAATAGTATGCTATCTGGTTTGTATTTATCTTAACATGTGCGTATGTCTTACTCGTTATTACATATCATTTATACCCGTTGATAAAGCCTGTAGGATCATTGCTTGACTACCGGCTTGTGATGGCGATCATACTTGTGGGAGCTGGGTAGTCGATAAGCACATCCTTAAAAGGCCCCTAGTCGTGGAAGTATCGAGACTGGGCATCGATATTCCGGAATAGATTGGTGTATACGTTTTTAGACCCCAACGAGGGCGATGGTTGGTCCCACAGCCATTGGTATTTTGCACCTAAGATCGTATGCAGGTGCTCACTGGGGGTGAGTACACTGTACGGACTCGTCAAGAACTTCTAGATGGTACTATACCTATCATCTATCGTCAGATAGAAGTTCTCAGGTGGCATGAGTACAGGTTAGTCTTCAGACCCGAGATCGTCATTTTTCTCGTGTGAGTTCCCACTGTACTTTGATCACTATCCTACCACGGCTCTACTGAGTCGTGCAAACAGGTTTTGGTTAGGTACAGTTTCGACATACATAAGGGCAGTGAGTGATTATTGGCGATTCGTCTTTCCCGGTATAGAGAGTCGATATTGCAACGCGTTCGATTGGTTAGGACCATAAGACCTTGGCTAAGGCAATTGGAATTTACTGATAGATTGATCAGTAGTTTCCCGGATTGGTCCTGAGCCGCATCAGCTCGAATTATCGGGTTATTAGGATCTGACGTTTACCACCCTTAGACCCGGTATGCGATACTCTCAGACGAAGAGACCGGACTATACGGAGATTGTCATGGATAGGCTCAATAGGGATCCGGATGAGTTTGCTCGTCGGCATTCCTTTTTGACAAGTACCCGGGTAGCCTTTACGTACAGCTAGTGCTGCTGACATTCTTGTGGTTATGGATTTATCCAGTAACTCACTGCCGGCGTACTGTCGAGTCTTTAGAGTCCCACAAAGAGGGTTTTCCTGGTTCAGGCGAAATGATGTAGTAGCCGTATTGGATACGTGCAGGGTTCCGATTGATTGATTGTACTATGTACTCGGACTTTTGATCGAACAGTTGATAATACTAGCCGGTTCGGGATTGAGTCGGATTATTAAATCAGGTATTGATTTAATAATTTACCTATAAGTATTTCAATATGTATATTCTAGTATTATGTTCTTTGTGTTATTTTATCTCTTCGGGTATTCATATTTTTATATGAATGCAGGTATGTATATACAGTAGACTGTAATCCATATTTTATACGGAAAACATTCTAGAAGGTGGACACCTCATTCTTGATTTTTCCATTTATTCATAAATGGAAAATGAGGTGTAAAGTGAGGTTAGGAGAGTATGGTGAGAGCCATGCCTCAATAGTGTTGACAAATGAATTTTCAATTCTTTTGTGCTCACTATTGAAGCATGGTTGGAATTTTTATATTGTAAAATCATTTTACAAAACTCAAGTGAGGATTTTCTCTCACCTGCATGCTTCATAATTTTCTTTAGCTTACCATTTGCTTCACTCTCCTCTCCCTCTCTTGAGCTCCTCCACCTTCATCATCTACCTCCTCTCTACACTCTCATGTGTTGAGAAACAAGAGAGGAGACGAGATAGTGAGATATAAATACACTTTGAATCATTACACTACATCCTAAAGACCTTAGAATAGCAAACTAAGTTCTCTAGTTGCTCCATAAACACTTAGTTTGGATCTAGAGCCATGGACTACATCTCTCGGGTGGATCATCTTCGACGGAAGGAAACAGGCGATCAAGCTCGATCATGGAGGCCATTTGGAGCTAAAGAAGAAGAAACAAGACCGAAGGACACGGATCTTTTGGTGAGACTCCTCTTTCATAGTAGATAGCTTCTCTACTTATGCTAGTTTAGGTTTATAGTAAATCCGGTGAATGGGTTGTTCTATCGCCGGTTTTAAACCATAAGAAAATTTTGTTCCGTAAACGGCCATGATAGATGGCCAGGGCATTAGTATAACCCAACAATGGTTGGGTGCAGTCTCGAAGCACTAAGAGGCAGTAATGGTTAGATAGGATTCGTCTCTCCCGGTATTGGGGGTTGACATCACGCTGTGTTCGGAAAGCCATTAAACAAAGTCCCTGGATATGGCAAGCAAGATTTATTGGTAGGTACTCCAGTAGTTTCTCAGGGTGTTTTGGGCTCTACCCCGACAGACTTATTGCGCTGTTAGGGGTCTGACATTTACCACCCCCTTAGGCCCGATATGCGATACTCTTAGACGAACAGACCGGACTGTACAGAGATTGTCACAGATAGGTTCAGTAGGAGTTCAGATGAGTTTGATCATCGTCTTTCTTATTGACAGATACCCGAGTAGCCATTATGTGTAGCTAGTACTGCCGACGGACTTGTGGTTAAACCCACTGCCAGTGTACTGTCGAGTCTTTAGAGTCCTACACAAAGGCTTTCCCTGCTTCGGGCGAAACGATGTAGAGGCCGTATGGTTTTACGGCAGGGTTCCGATCATATACGTGTACTAGTTACACGGATGTTGTTTGGATGGATAATACCAGTGGGCTTTGGTTTAAAACGGATCCTAGTATTAGATTATTGGATTATTTTCATCTCCTTGTATTCATATTTTTCGGAATACGAATACGGGTATGTATATACGGTGAGGGGTATTCTTGTAATTTCACAAGAGTACTTCTAGAAGAAGACACCTGTTCAGTCGAAAATATCGTACTTTTGATATAACCTTTTCCTTACTTTTGATAAATATTTAAAGGTGTTTATTATAAATATGAAACATATAAGGGTTTATCTGTAAAATATCTATTGCCATATGTTTATATATTATAATTAACATTATGAAGGAAAATATATGCATATAATATTTATATAATATTTTTATTATGCATATCATATCGAATATTCTAATTAAGATTCTTTAAAAGATATAACATCATACAAATGGTTAGAATAATATCTCTATAACAAATATTACTAATATTATTCATGGAGATATTGTGCAAGATTTAGCTCAGGTCAGGAGATCGGGATATCGAGATGTCGGGAATCAAAAATCCACCGATGAAGTTTAATTAAAATCGAAGAATCAATACTGGCAGAGACTCAGAAAAGATATGAAGATTCCAGATATCTAGAAGATCTCTACGTGTCAATGCAAAGCCACTGAAGAAATCACAAACCTTAAGCCCACCAACACATGGCGCTTCCGTGGGTAAAAGGCCATATGTGAGGCGGATCCGCGGCCATCTGGTGGCCGTTAGATTTGAGATTTTCTGGGGTGATCGTGATTACATATCTTAACCTTTAAGATCTAGGGTTCGTATCTTCTGTGACTATAAATAGGACCGAGGGCTAAACCTAGAAATCATCACCTTTTACACGAAGCAAATCACCGTCAAAGAACAAGTGATCCACGACAGATTCGCGATTCGACGTGATAAGGCGACGTGAGATTTGACGGAGTATCTACTTCTTACGAGGCAGAGATCGAGAGCAACTTCTTCTTCCTCTTGTAATCTAAATTCGAAGGTTTTGTAATTGTGAAGTTGATTAATAAAAGTAGATAATTATATTAATTATTTAGTATTTAATTTTTGTATCATGATTCATTCTCTATCATTTCTTCTTCTATCTCCATCATGCGCGAGTAATTCTCCGCTTTATAGCGTTTGTAGGATTAGGGTAGAACAATGGATGAGAAAATATTTTAACTTCTATTAAGTCTCATGAAATTTGTAAACTTTATTAAAAGAATCGTTAACATTCTAATCGGGTGCGCTACCAATTTATTACTAGTCTCGACCGCGATTTGAGATCAGATTGACAATTGTTTTGTTAAGGGCTAGACATGAATAGAGATCAATGAAGGGACAAGGGTCAATAGTGTGGAAACCCTAGTTTCTTCCAAGAACCCTAATTCTCATTCATCACTATCTATCTAGTTTTAAATCTATCAAAAGATAAAAGGAGTAATCTTTATTAGTCATCCATGACTACTAAATCCTAACGAACCCTAAAGCCTTTTCTTTATAGATTCTACATCCGTATTTAAACTGGATCTTAAAATTATATATATTCTACATCCGTATTTAATATAGATCTAGAATCTATTCTCCTTTCTTCTTTTAATCTAATCAACTCGTCTAAAGCAAGATTAAAAGTTCCACGCATCCCTGCGGATGACCCGTACTCATCTCGGCTAGTTACACGCGACACTGTTATTGATTGCGGTTACTACTACACACTTTCACAGAATCAATTCTCCTTTCTTCATCCGTGTTTAATATAGATCTAGAATCTATTCTCCTTTCTTCTTTTACTCTAATCAACTCGTCTAAAGCAAGATTAAAAGTTCCACACATCCCTGCGGATGACCCGTACTCATCTCGGCTAGCTACACGCCACACCGTTGCCGGGGATACGTGCTTAATATTTTTTTCTTGCTATTCGTGTTGAATTCTTATTCGATCCATATCATAAAAGTAAACAAAATAGCAAATTGTGTATTGCACTAAGGCCAATTATTGGCGTATCTCATACCCAACATCTCAAAAAGTCGCTCAAATAACTCTAGTGGAAGGGCTTTCGTGAGTGGATCCGCAGTGTTGTTCTTCATGTCTACTCTCGGAATTTCGATCTCGTGGTGATCAACTATCTTCCGGATCAGGTGATATCGCCTCAGGATATGTCTGGAACGCTGATGGGATTTGGGTTCTTAGGCTAATGCCATAGCCCCATTATTATCACAATACAAGGGTATTAGATTAATAATGGTTGGAACCACTCCAAGCTCTGAGATGAACTTCCGCATCCAGACTGCTTTCTTGGTAGCATCATTTGCAGCAATGTACTCAGCTTCCATCGTTGAGTCTGTAACGGTGTCCTATTTGGAATTTTTCCAATAGACCGCCCCTCCATTGAGGGTAAATATAAAACCTGAGATAGACTTTTCATCATCGTTGTCACTCTGGAAGCTGGAATCGGTAAAAACTTCCATTTGGAGATCTCCGTTACCATACACCAAGAATATTTCTTTAGTCCTTCGTACGTACTTAAGAATGTTCTTCACAGCTTTTCAGTGTTTCTCCCCTAGAATGGATTGATACCTGCTTACTAAATTCAGTGTATAAGTTACACCTGGGTGAGTACATAACATTGCATACAAGATAGACCCTACGATAGAAGTGTAGGGTATAACACTCATGTGAGCCCTCTCTCTATCAGACTTTGGACACTCGTCTTTGGAGAGGGTGATTTCGTGACAAGCAGATAAATTACCCCGCTTGGAATCTTCCATACTAAACCTCTTTAGTATGGTATCTATGTACCTAGATTGGGACAATCCCAACATTCTCTTAAATCTATCTCTATAGATCTTAATGCTTAGAATGCACGAGGCATCACCCAGGTCCTTCATGGAGAACCTTTGTGATATGAATAGTTTGACCGATTGTAGCATAGAAATGTCATTTCCTATCAAGAAAATGTCATTCACGTACAATATGAGGAATGTGACTATACTCCCTACAATTTTCTTATAAATGCAAGATTATCTACATTTTTGATAAAATCAAACTCTTTGATTGTATCATTAAAGTAGATGTTCCAACTTCATGATGCCTGCTTTAATCTATAAATGGATTGAGGTAAACTGCATGCCTTTTCGCTGCTCCTACTGTCAATGAAGCCCTCTGGCTCATCCATAAAAACATATTCTTCTAAATCACCATTTAGAAATGCAATTTTAACGTCCATCTACCAGATTTCATAATCGTAGTAAGAAGCAATAGCAAGTAGGATTCGAATGGATTTAAGCATAGCTACTGGAGAAAAGGTCTCATTATAGTCCAATCTTGGTTTTTGACGAAAACCTTTCGCTACAAATCTAGCTTTATAGGTCTCCACCTGTCCATTCAGACCAATCTTTTTCTTAAAGATCCATTTGCACCCTACGGGTTTTACTCCAGAAGGAGCAACTTCCAAATTCCATACTTTGTTGGTGTGCATAGATTCCATTTCAGATCGCATAGCATTCAGCCATTTCACTTAATCACTACTTGTGATAGCCTGCTGAAAACTAGTAGGGTCATCATCTTCCATGATGCAATCTTCTCTATCACCATAAATGAGAAAACCGTAATACCTCTTTGGTGGGTGAGAAGACCTACTAGATCTACGGAATGACTGAGGCTCGTTCTATCAAAGCTTCAGGTTCAACCAAATCGTCAGTAGTTGTTTGTGGCTCTGGAATTTCTTCTAGTTCTATCGTATTGCCAATAGTATCATTTGTTAAAAAATCTCATTTGCTAAAAATGTGGCATATTGAGAAACAAACACTCTTTGTTCCTCCTTATGGTAGAATAGATATCCATATGAATGTTTAGGATATCCTACATACTTACACAAAACCGATCGTGTCTCGAGTTTTTCTGGATTCTGCTTTTTAACAAAAGCAGGACAACCCCATATCCTAACTCGTTTAAGAGATGGTCTCTTCCCACACCATATCTCATATGGAGTGGTAGGCACGGATTTGGTCGGAACCCTATTTAATAGATATACTGCAGTCTCTAATGCATACCCCCGAAAGGAAAGTGGTAACTCAACATCACTCATCATGGAGCATACCATATCTAATAAGGTATGATTCCTCTGCTCTGACACACCGTTGTGCTATGGTGTGTATGGAGAAGTGAGCTGAGAGAGAATCCCATTCTCTTTTAGGAAATTAAGGAACGCTGTACTTAAGTACTTTCCTCCTCGATCTGATCGAAATTTCTTGATGCTCAACCCAGTTTGTTTTTCTACTTCAATTTTATACTCTTTGAATTTTTTTGAAAGCTTCAGATTTATGTTTCAGCAAAAACACGTGTCCAAATCTCGAGAAATTATCAGTAAAGGTTATAAAGTATGAATACCCGCTTCTTACATGCGTAGACATTGGTCCACATACATTACTATGTATGAGGCCTAAGAGTTCAACAGCTCTCTCTCCCTGTCCAGTAAACGGAGTTTTGGTCATTTTACCCTTGATGCAAGACTGACAAGTCGCATAAGATTTATATTCAAACGGATTCAAATATCCATCTTTATATAGCTTAGTTAGTCTTGTTTCATTAATATGACCAAGTCTACAATACCATAAGAATGCTTCGTTTATTTCTGAAGTCTTTATTTTGTTTGTGTACTGGATATTGAAAACCGTATGTTGATTCAGGACGTAGATTCCGTTATTTAGTGTACCATACCCAATCAACCGTTGATTTAGGTTAATGTTCATAACATTACTTTGTAATACAAAATGATATCTTTCATTATCTAACAAAGATACAGATATAATATTACATAACATAGTCGGTACAAAATAACAGGATTCAAAATCAATATACACTCTGAAGGCAACCTTAGGTGATACTCTCCCACTGATGCAGCATCAACATTTGAACCATTACCAACGCGGAGAGCATGATCACCTTTTTTCAAAAGCTTTCTATTTCGCAACCCATGCACACAATTACAGATGTGAGAAGCTGAACTGGTATCTAATATCCAGGATGCAGAGTTTATTGAAAAACAGTTTTTGATGACAAACACACCTGAAGCGGAAGCATTAACATGCTTCTTCTTCTTAAGATCGGCGAGGTACTCGATGCAATTCTTTTTCCAATGCCCTGTCTTGTGACAATAGAAGCATTCACCCTTCCCTAATTCCGCAGCCCCAGATTTGTCTTTCTCTTTCGTCTTTTTAACTCCACCTCTCAGCTTGGTGGGTTTCTTCTTCTTTTTCTTTCCCTTAGCTTTTGCTTTTGTGACGGAGGAGGAAGATTGCCCAACAAGTAGAGTGGGAGTTTTCACTATCTTGAGCGTACTCTCTGCACTCCTCAACATATTGAGAAGTTCAGGAAGTGATTTTTCCAAGTTGTGCGTGTTGAAGTTCATTACAAATTGAGCATAGACGGGAGGGGGCGAGACTATAGAACGATATCAATATATTGTTCATTCTCAATGGTCCATCCCAGGTCCTCAAGCTCTTCAATAATGCCTATGGTCTTTAGGATATGATCTCCTACAGATGTACTAGCAACCATCCTCATTTAAAACAATTTTTGTGAGGTCTCATAATGAAGAGCACAAGATTGCTCCCCATACAACTCTTTTGTATGGAGAACGATGGATTGAACATCCATCTTCTCGTGTTTCTTTTGATGTTCATTGTCCATCGAAGCTAACACGAGGCACTTTGCTGTGGCGCAGTCGATATCCCATCTTCTTATCCGCAACAGAGGAATCAGGGCCTGGGACGGAAGGGGATTTGGAAGTGAGGACGTATGCAACCTTATCATAAGTAAGAGCAATATTCACGTTCCTCAGCCAGTCTTTATAATTTGGTCCCGTCAGTTTATTTTTCTCTAATATAAGCTTAAGTCCCGTCATCGGTATCTTCCATTATGAGAGAGAAAAGAAAACACTCAGCGTAAGCTCTTACATGATTAGATTGGTTATTATCTTACCTAATCGATGTCTTCCACTGGTTTTATCAAATTTATCTTCAAACCTTAAAAAGAAAATTATCCAGGATTAGTTATACTCTATAAGTTCGCTAACCGGTTAGCTAGGCCAGTGTTGATACTCCGAGAGAGGTTCCCCGTGCTTTCGCACCGACCTAATTAAAATAAACCCCGTTTCCACAGAGGCATAACCCCGTTAATACCTTTCTAGACATCTACTGGATTAGCTAATTATAAAGTGTAAAATTCTCCCTGGAGTAACTATTACTCACAATGGGATTGGGATCTAACTATTAAATAGAAGGTATGCAATCTCATTGCAAATTTCTAACACTTGAAATTCCTGATATAGTTTTTACCCCTAGCGACCTATGACCTTAACTATGGTCAACAAATCATAAGCGCTGGTCAAGTTCTACCCGTCATTTCATGATTGATTTAGACCTATTCGTATAACCCTTAACTATAGCCAACAAAGTCATACGAATGTCCTAATTGATAACATCATATGCTTTATAGGAAGACATCACTTAGCTACCGTACACTATACATTAACTATAGTCAACAAACGTAGCATGAATACTAAGTACTCTACTTCCTAAAATGACGGAGGGCTACGAATGGTTTTGATGAAAACGTTTGACGTATTGAACTTGATATTGTTGTAGTACCGAGTGATTTGTAAAGGAGTGGCTTATGCTCCGCATTTGAAATAATTGTTTTTTCATAAAAAAGCCGAGTGTCTTTCAAATTTGGTTCTACAACATCTTTATCTTTCTTTTCTTAACATTAATCTTATTAATATCGTCCCATCATTAAAGCTCCTAATCATCATAGAAGAAATGAAAATAAAACACATATATATGCCATCCGCACTCACCACAAGGACCCGGGTCGTCTTACACAGTTATATAATCACAATACATCACAGCACAACAGAAGCATCTATATAAAATATAAGATATACTAGGAGGTCCGCGTTTTAGATTAAGCCATTAACGAAAAACACGGATTCCACGACCGTGATGAATAGCCAAGCCCACTGTCATGCCCCGCTTCCCATTCTATGGCGAAGGGGACGCGACTGGCCCGCTACGTATTTACTCAGAAGCAAATACGCTAAGAGTAACTAAGCAATATAAAAGAAAATACACAAGAGGCGGTATAATAAAAACAACAACTTTTATTTATTAACATTCTTTTATACAATGCATGAAAAGGAAATATAACTGAAATAAAAAGATGCCTAAACAGTGGCATAACAGGAAATGAAAATACAGAAAAGAAAAGTGTACAATGAAACTAAAGTGCAGGGTCTTTGGCAAACTGCTCCAAGTCTTCTGCAGATGGCTCGATCTCCGCCGGGTCCAAACCACCTAACGATATTCAAAGAAGAAAGAAATAGAATGTCGTCAGCGAACAGGTCGCTCGGTAAGTCCCAAAGATAAGGGAGAAATAGAGAAAGAGTAGGAGAGAGAGAGTAGCTTTTAATATTGTATTGTATTGTTGTAATGTTGTATTAACGCTGTTGTTTGTAGCTTGGTACAGAAGAATACCAATGTATACGAGAGGAGTCTTTATATGCCAGAGACTAGAGGCACGTTTAGTATAAGGCTCCGTTAGAAGGCCCGGAACAACGGCAATTGGATTCATGTTAGGTGTCTTAAGTCTGACCGTCTCGTGCCACATTTATCACCTTCCGTACCAATCTACCCCTTAAACCCCGTAGTGTTTTATTTGTATTGTTTTGTACTGTAAATTGTATTGATTGTAAGATTGATTGACTGACTGACCGAAACCATGATATCAGGAAACGGTTATAACCGTAGAGTCATGTAAATAGAATACTGAGAATCATGTAAAAGGAATATATATCCATGGTTCGGTTCAGTCAAGTGTATAAATTGATAATTGTATTCATCGATTCATGTGTTCATTTTGAATTGGAATCTTGTACATTATAGATTGACTTGAATCATATTCAAGTCAGATTAATCAGACTCAAATCCGAGTCAGACAATCAGAAATGTGAATCGAGGTCTTATAATTGGTAGGGTCCTTAGGGTAATTTATAAAACTTGAGGGGGTTATATATAAAAATACTTTTATATACTTTTCAAAATACACCTCAAGTATTTATTGTTCGTCTTTAGAGTTGTAATGAGAGTGGGTTTTATGTTGTGACATTTCTAGTGAAAATATCATAGTTTTATAAATAAGGGTATTTATCTGTAATATTGATTATTTGAAGTTCATGGTATTTTAGTGTAAACATTATTCTTGTGATTTTTAGAAAAAGGTGGAAAATTTATATTATAATAAAATAGGTATTTAAATGATAGATATATTTATGTTTATACATAAATAATTTTTAATAAATATTTTATATTCCAAAAATCTCATTTTCTTAAGATGTCGTATTTTAGACATTTCGAGACCGAATGCTCCTTTCGGAGGTCTGAATCTCGCACTACTAGGCCCGAGGGTGCACGATAAACCGTACTATCCCTAACGGGGTCCCCAAAGGTGGGTTGTAGCGGCACTTTGCAAAGATTGTAAAATACTAATCATTTAGAAAACGGTTTTATAAAGTAAAAGGTATTTATTTGCAAAGGTGTAAATTTTCCGTATTTTAGCTTCTAGGGTTTCCTAAGACAACTAGCCTATTTCTAAATGATCTAAATGACAAGTCTTTAGAAGTCTCAAATCGCCTCTTCACCGCCAATTGTGGCCAGGTATGTACAAGTGAGGAAAGAGGGATCCGCTCACGAATCGTGAGACGGGCCTTTTAAAGTTACCTAAGCTCACTTGCCTAACCTAGACACCACAAAGTCAGGTTTAGATAAACGATCGATGTCCAGAACTTATCGTGTTTTCCTAATAAGAAGTATTTATTTAAAAGTGTATCAAATCTAAAACTTTTAAGAATGGTTTTATTAAGAATATGTTATTTAAATGAAAGTTTCGTTTTATCGTATTCTAAGTTTTTGATGATGTCGTTTAAGGTTGTATTTGCGTGTGTGTGGAGGTAGGTCATTATCTCGTGCTCTATTTTAAATGTATAGCAAAGTTAAGGGGTTAAATGTGAAATCGAAATATGATGGTATTAAAGTGAAAAAATACGGTAAATTGGAAAGGTTATCATTTCATGTGAGAAAACTTGTTCAAATTGATTTTTAAAAGTTTAATAGTCAAGATAAAGATTTTTACGCATGAATGTATTGGTTAGAAGTGAAATTTTATAGAAAACCGAGTCGGAAATCGGATTTGTTCCGATTCCGTCGGGTTTCGTAATTTTGTATTTTAAAGAAATAGAAAGGGGGATAGAATGGGACTTACGGGTTTCGATCTATACTAAGGAGTGAGGGGGGACTAAAGGAGTTGCCGAGGCATTGCTTCGTCGCCGGTTGTTTCTAAAAACGTCGCCGGAATTCCCGTAGGAATTTCGTCGGAGCTTCGCCGCGAACTTGTTTTCAACGTACACACTTCTTGGAAAAATTTTGAGAGAGTGAGCCTAGGGTTTTCGGGGTGAGAGGGTAGTGTGTAGGGTTGGTATTTATAGGGTTAGGCTAGGGTTAGGGTAGATGAAAAGTTAAAAATAAAAATGTGATAAAATGTAATAAAAATGTATTAAAAGTGGAGTAATTGGGGTTTTTAAAGAGCTCTGGAAGTGGTCTGGGGCTGAAATTTTGCAGGTGCATAGGGAATATGAAAAGACACAACTTTCATGTTGGGGCCGTCGCCGGAATCGGCAGACTCGGGGGTGACTTTGCCGTGACTCGGTCGGAGCACTGAGTCGGCCGAGTCAAGGCCGAGTTGGCCGATTCCCGGCCGAGTCCGGCGGCCAGGATCCCCCCCGACGGTTCATCTAACTCCTGCAAGTGTTACATCTTTGGGTGTAGTGGGGTTTTTGTGAGATATGCACGTGTAAACTCTTGGTATTCTAAAGGTTTTTAAAAAATCAATATTAAAAATAATGTGGGGTATGGGATTTGAACTCTGGTGGCTTGATTCAGCAGTGCAAGGTATTACCAATGAGCTACAAGCTTCTTCTTGTAATTATGGTGTGAAATAATTACTTAAAATGGTAACAGTAACATTAAATACCCCAAGTATATTTTAATTTTAAAACAATTTTTTGTACACTAAAAATGGAGTTATTTAAAAAAAAATTACTTATATATTGTGCTCAGGTTAAAATACTCGTTTATGGATTTTGAAAAAAATTAATTTAAAAATTTGTATAGAAAAAAGTGTATAAGAAAATTAGGGTTGTTACATTCTACCCTCCTTATAAAAATTTCGTCCTCGAAATTTGTAAAAGGAAAGTGTAACAGTTCAAGGAAGTTTGGTGACCGCAGTATAAATAGTGTATAGAAGTGATATGATGGTGAAAAAGACTTACCGGTGTTCCCTTGACCTACAGTCTCGGCTTCTACGGCTTCTAATGTGAAGGTCTTTCACCGTGGTACATTCCTTCTAGCTGGAGGCATATTCTGCCTTTGGGGCATGTTTCTCTGCCCTCCAGGCATGTCCCTCATTGCTTGTTAGAATTGGCGAGTAGGCTGTGCAGATGGTGGAGCAGGTAGTGCAGGACGAGTTGCAGGAGCCTGGATAGCTGGCCGCTGCGGGTAGTTGGTGGGTGTGTGAGTTGAGTTGCTATTGTAAGGACAGTTCCCAATTCCGTGGTTGGATGCGCCACAAATTAGACACAAGCCTTTTGCGCGCCTACAGTCCTTCCACAAGTGTCCCTTTCTTCTGCAGTAGTAGCAGAAATCTGAACTTGACTGGTTATTGGTTTCTTCTGATCTCCTGGGTTCAAACGATGGCCTTCGAGAGGCTCCTCCTGCTATTTGAGTGGCAGGGCGTTTCAAACCGGCATATTGGGGTCTGCCCCTCGCCTTTATCACTGCCTCATAACTGCGGGCAGCATCCAAAGCATCTTCATGTGCCAGAAATTTCCCTGTGGCTAGTGCAGCCTGAATTTCTGTGTCCAAACCTTGTTGAAATCGACGGGCTCTGATCTCATCCGTCGGTATCAGCTGTGTCGCAAATCGACCGAGCATGGTGAATTCAGCGTCATACTCATCTACTTACTTGTCCCACATCGAACCTTGTTGTAGATGAATGAACTGCTGTTCCATGGCAAACCTGGCAGTCACAGGAAAGTGTTTCGCGTCGAACTTCTAGCGAAAAGTCTTCCATTCAATAGGCTGTGTAAGACGGCTTTCTTCCGCCTTCCACCAGTTGCGAGCATTGTCCGTGAGCTGTAGTTTCGCCACACGGACCCAAGCTATGTCTAGCACTTGTGCTGCTGCCAGATCATCTTCTATGCTTTGTGCCCATTCTTCAGCTTCAAGAGGGCTTCCTTTTCCGGAGAACTGCTTCGGATGTAAAGCCCTGAATTGCTTTACCCCCGGAGCATCAGTCTCAGAACGGTTCAGGAGTTGTTGCTGTCCCTCGAGAAGGCTACGGATCGCCTCAAGTAGCACTGTTTGCTCGGTAGGTGGCGCAGGAACAGCTGGTGTGAGAGGTAGTGCTGGAGGTGTGTTGTTGACGTTGGTGCTGGTCTTATTCGGAGAATCCATAACCCTGAAGAAAAATTTGGGTTAGGAAAGATTCAAGTACATGAAATGATAAGATTCAAGGAATATGAAATTGTAAGATTCAAGGAACATGAATTGTAAAGAATGTTTTAGTTGCCGGTTCTTGTGTTTTATATTGCTTAGGGTTCCATACAGCTCTGACCTGCATGGGCCACCAATAAAACCTGTTATGCCCTGCTTCCCATTCTACGGCGAAGGGGACACGACTGGCCCGCTACATATTTACTCAGAAACAAATACGCTAAGCGTAACTAAGCAATATAAAAGAAAATACACAAGAGGCAAGATATAATAAAAACAGCAACTTTTATTTATTAACATTCTTTTGTACAATGCATGAAAAGGTAATACAACTGAAATAAAAAGATGCCTAAACAGTGGCATAACAGGAAATGAAAATACAGAAAGGAAAAGTGTACAATGAAACTAAAGTGCAGGGTCTTTGGCAAACTGCTCCAAGTCTTCTGCAGATGGCTCGATCTCCGCCGGATCCAAACCACCCGACGACATTCAAAGAAGAAAGAAATAGAATGTCGTCAGCGAACAGGTCGCTCGGTAAATCCCAAAGATAAAGGAGAAATAGAGAAAGAGTAGGAGAGAGAGAGTAGCTTTTAATGTTGTATTGTATTATTGTAATGTTGTATTAACACTGTTGTTTGTAGCTTGGTACAGAAGAATGCCAGTGTATACGAGAGGAGTCTTTATATGCCAGAGACTAGAGGCACGTTTAGTACAAGGCTCCGTTAGAAGGCCCGGAACAACGGCAATTGGATTCATGTTAGGTGTCTTAAGTCTGACCGTCTCGTGCCACTTTTAACACCTTCCGTACCAATCTATCCCTTAAACCCCGAAGTGTTTTATTTGTATTGTTTTGTACTGTAAATTGCATTGATTGTAAGATTGACTGACTGACTGACCGAAACCATGATATCAGGAAACGGTTAAAACCGTAGAGTCATGTAAATGGAATACTGAGAATCATGTAAAAGGAATATATATCCATAGCTCGGTTCAGTCAAGTGTATAAATTGATAATTGTATTCATCGATTCATGTGTTCATTTTGAATTGGAATCTTGTAGATTATAGATTGACTTGAATCATATTCAAGTCAGATTAATCAGACTCAAACCCGAGTCAGACAATCAGAAATATGAATCGAGGTCTTATAATTGCTAGGGTCCTTAGGGTAATTTATAAAACTTGAGGGGGTTTTATGTAAAAATACTTTTATATACTTTTCAAAATACACCTCAAGTATTTATTGTTCGTCTTTAGAGTTTTAATGAGAGTGGATTTTATGTTGTGACATTTCTAGTAAAAATATCATAGTTTTATAAATAAGGGTATTTATCTGTAATATTGATTATTTGAAGTTCATGGTATTTTAGTGTAAACTTTATTCTTGTGATTTTTAGAAAAAGGTGGAAAATTTATATTATAATAAAATAGGTATTTAAATGATATATATATATATGTTTATACATAAATAATTTTTAATAAATATTTTATATTCCAAAAATCTCATTTTCTTAAGATGTCGTATTTTAGACCTTTCGAGAACGAATGCTCCTTGCAGAGGTCTGAATCTCGCACTACTAGGCCCGAGGGTGCACGATAAACCGTACTATCCCTAACAGGTTTTCCAAAGATGGGTTGTAGCGGCGCTTTGCAAAGATTGTAAAATACTAATCTTTTAGAAAACGGTTTTATAAAGTAAAAGGTATTTATTTGCAAAGGTGTAAATTTTCCGTATTCTAGCTTCTAGGGTTTCCTAAGCCAACTAGCCTATTTCTAAATGGTCTAAACGATAAGTCGTTAGAAGTCTCAAATCGCCACTTCACCGCCTATTGTGGCCAGGTAAGTACAAGTGAGGAAGGAGGGATCCGCACATGAATCGTAAGACGGGCCTTTTAAAATTACCTAAGCTCACTTGCCTAGCCTAGACACCACAAAGTCAGGTTTAGATAAACGATCGATGTTTACAACTTATCGTGTTTTCCTAATAAGAAGTATTTATTTAAAAGTGTATCAAATCTAAAACTTTTAAGAATGGTTTTATTAAGAATATGGTATTTAAATGAAAGTTTCGTTTTATCGTATTCTAAGTTTTTGATGATGTCGTTTAAGGTTGTGTTTGCGTGTGTGTGGATGTAGGTCATTACCTCATGCTCTACTTTAAATGTATAGCAAGGTTAAGGGGTTAAATGTGAAATCGAAATATGATGGTATTAAAGTGAAAAAATACGGTAAATTGGAACGGTTATCATTTCATGTGAGAAAACTTGTTCAAATTGATTTTTAAAAGTTTAATAGTCAAGATAAAGATGCTTAGGCATGAATGTATTGGTTAGAAGTGAAATTTTATAGAAAACCGAGTCGGAAATCGGATTTGATCCGATTCCGTCGGGTTTCGTAATTTCGTATTTTAAAGAAATAGAAAGGGGGATAGAATGGGACTTACGGGTTTCGATCTATACTAAGGAGTGAGGGGGGGCTAAAGGAGTTGCCGAGGCATTGCTTCGTCGCCGGTTGTTTCTAAAAACGTCGCCGGAATTCCCATAGGAATTTCGTCGGAGCTTCGCCGCGAACTTGTTTTCAACGTACACACTTCTTGGAAAAATTTTGAGAGAGTGAACCTAGGGTTTTCGGGGTGAGAGGGTAGTGTGTAGGGTTGGTATTTATAGGGTTAGGCTAGGGTTAGGGTAGATGAAAAGTTAAAAATAAAAATGTGATAAAATGTAATAAAAATGTATTAAAAGTGGAGTAATTGGGGTTTTTTAAGAGCTCTGGAAGTGGTCTGGGGCTGAAATTTTGCAGGTGCATAGAGAATATGAAAAGACACAACTTTCATGTTGGGGCCGTCGCCGGAATCGGCCGACTCGGGGGTGACTTTGCCGTGACTCGGTCGGAGCACTGAGTCGGCCGAGTCAAGGTCGAGTTGGCCGATTCCCGGCCGAGTCCGGCGGCCAGGATCCCCCCCGACGGTTCATCTAACTCCTGCAAGTGTTACATCTTTGGGTGTAGTGGGGGTTTTTTGTGAGATATGCACGTGTAAACTCTTGGTATTCTAAAGGTTTTTAAAAAATCAATATTAAAAATAATGTGGGGTATGGGATTTGAACTCTGGTGGCTTGGTTCAGCAGTGCAAGGTATTACCAATGAGCTACAAGCTCCTTCTTGTAATTATGGTGTGAAATAATTACTTAAGGTGGTAACAGTAACATTAAATACCCCAAGTATATTTTAATTTTAAAACAATTTTATGTACACTAAAAATGGAGTTATTTAAAAACAAAATAATTACTTATATATTGTGCTCCATTTAAAATACTCCTTTATGGATTTTGAAAAAAATTAATTTAAAAATTTGTATAGAAAAAAGTGTATAAGAAAATTAGGGTTGTTACACCCACACCCCTAGACTCCTACGGGAGCGGTAAGCAACCCTTCCAATTCTAGAGTTAGACGACCGGTCTCGACTCCTCGAGATGGCTTCCCACTGGACTCTAGAACCCGATCACTTGTGCTCTCCGTCTTGGGTCTATCCTAATGCGGAAAAGTAAATAATATATATCGAACGGAGACAACAAACTCAACCCGGAGGTGTCCCAATAATAGAATGTCACATACAAAAAATTACATGAATGAAAATGAAAAGCTCTCATCTCATATAAAACCCCGGCTATTCAATCACAACGATCCAATATAACATATCGATATAGCAACACAATAATATCACGTGTCATCAATGTAATTAAATATGCATGTCCCTAATGTCGTTGTCGTATAGCAATAGGATTGGCGATACTGCCACATATTACACTTATGGTCGCAGAAAAGAAATGAAAACTACAATAATTAGAACCCATATCTATAGACATCATAAACCCGGATTATCATATATTTCGAATTTCATGCCTAATTTTATAAACCCTACATTTAAGCCTCGAATTGAAAACAATTTTCAAAGTTATAGCTGGGCAATTCAACAGGATTCCTGATTAAAAGATTGAAGGCTCGTCGGAAACTTTAGTGGATGGCCGCACCCCCGAGACCGTCAACGAAGTAGATTTGGGCGGAATACCGTGGCCGCGAGCACCTAAGTGGATGCTCTTGGCTATGTGGTTCTCTTATAGTCACTTTGTTGGGGCAAAGGGGAATGGCTCTCTACTAATATTTCCCGGCAAGTATTTGCGTGCAATACGAGATTACAACGAAGTTTCGATACAAATCCAAACTCTGTGGTAATCCATCAAACAAGTCCAAAATGTGAGATCCACAAATCGATAATTAGTTTTCACAAAACTAATTAATGTGGATTCTAAGAATTGTATTACATAACCAAAACCATTTAGACAAAGTTAACATTTCGATCGATATTCCAATTCAACAACAATTTTTAGAGATCTTAACCACTTGAGCCTCATCAAAAATATCCAGAAAATCTAAAATACGTAAAAGAAGTAACAAAAGAAAATTAGAGACCTAACTTCATAAATGCACAGCAGAACCGCGGCCGAAGCATGGGTTAGGCGGCGGTTCCTCGGCTACTTCATGGAATTAGGATCTCGTATTTCTTGTGTCTTCATAAAAAAAACCTGCACGATTTTCTGAGCATTTTTAATATGGAATAAGTTGAAGTTTTAAAAAATGAACAGAAACTACCAAAATTCAGATAATGAAACGTCGATCGAACACTTTAACATTGTCTGAACATCACCTAAGCCCCTAGTTGTTGGATATGTATGCCCTAGAGGCCATTATTGTATATGTATACATGTGGATGCTTGGGCATATGTATGTACAGGACAATCTTGCTCGATATGATAGTATGCTATCTGGTTTGTCTTCATCTTAACATGTGCGTATGTCTTACTTGTTATTACATATCTTTTATACATGCTGATAAATCCCGTAGGATCATTGCTTGACTACCTGTGTTGTGATGGCGATCATACTTATGGGAGCTGGGTAGTCGATAAGCACATCCTTAAAAGGTCCTTAGTCGTGGGAGTAGCAAGACCGGGAATCGATATTCCGGAGTAGACTAGTGTATACATTTCTAAACCCCGACGAGGGGCGATGGTTGGTCCCGCAACCATTGGTATTTTACACCTAAGATCGTATACTGGTGCTCACTGGGGGTGAGTACACTGGACGGACTCGCCGAGAACTTCTAGATGGTACTATACCTATCGTCAGATAGCAGTTCTCAGGTGACATGAGTACATGTTAGTCTTCATACCCGAGATCGTCATTTCGTATGAGTTCCCACTATACTTTGATCACTACCCTACCACGGCTCTACTGAGTCGAGCAAACAAGTTTTAGTTGGGTACAATCCCGAGCTACATGGAGGCAGTGAGTGATTGTTGGGGATTTGTCTCTCCCGGTATAAGGAGTCGATATCGCACTGTGTTCGATTGGCCAGGACTATAAGACCTTGTCCAATGCAGTTGGGATTTACTAATAGGTTGATCAGTAGTTTCCCGGATTGATCCTGAATCGCAATAGCACGAATTATCAGGTTATAAGGGTCTTACGTTTACCACCCACTAGATCCGGTATGCGATACTCTCAGAAGAAAAGACCAGACTGCACGGAGATTGTCACGGATAGGCTCAGTAGAGATCTAGATGAGTTTGCTCATTGGCCTTCCTTTTCGATAGGTACCCAGGTAGCCGTTACGTACAGTTAGTGCTGCTGATGTGCTTGTGGTTATGGATTTATCCAGTAACTCACCGCCGGCGTACTGTCGAGTCTTTAGAGTCCCACACAGAGGGTTTTCCTGGTTCTGGTGAAATGATGGTAGTAGTCGTGTTGGATACGTGTAGGGTTCCGATCGATTGATTGTACTATGTACCAGGATTTTCGATCGGACAGTTAATAATACTAGCCGGCTCGGGATTGAGCCGGGTTATTAAATCAGGTATTGATTTAATAATTTACATATATGTATTTCGATATGTATATTCTAATATTATGTTCTTTATGTTATTCTATCTCTTTGGGTATTCATATTTTGATACATATACATGCATGTATATACAGTAGACTGTAATCCGTATTTATACGGAAAACATTCTAGAAGGTGGACACCTCATTGTAGCATTATCCATTTAACTTTAAATGGAAAATGAGGTGTAAAAACAAGGTGAGGGGAGTATGGTGAGAACCATGCCTCAATAGTATTGACAAATGAAGTTTTAATTCATTTGTGCTAACTATTGAAGCATAGTAGGAATTTTATATTGTAAAAATTGTTTTACAAAACTATGGTGAGGATTTTCTCTCACATGGATGCTTTATTATTTTCATGCTCACCATTTTTCTTCACTCTCCTCTCTTGGTCTTGAGCTCCTCCACCTTCATGTACAACCTCCTCTTTACGCTCTCATGTATTGAGAATCAAGAGAGGAGGTGAGATAGAAACTCATAAAGAACCTTACACTACATCCTAGATTCCTTAGACTAAAAATCTAAGGCCTCTAGTTGCTCCACTTGACACTTAGTGTGGAGCTAGAGCCATGGACTACATCCCTTGGGTGGATCATCGTTGACGGAGGGAGACCGACGAACAAGCGCGATCCAGGAGAACCGAAGGAGCAAGCAATGACTGAAGGGTTACACTAGCGCCCCGGCCAACTTCCGTGGCCAAATGCGGAACAAAAATTTCGTAGCGATAACGAACTTGGCGCTAGAATAAACCTTAACTGGATCTTTACCATAAACCTAGTTAGCACTAAATAGATTTCTATCTACTATGATAGAATGTTATACCTTAAACTTGAACTCCTTCTTCTCCTTGTTGTGAGCTCCTTGAAATGATCTAGATGGCTCCTCCTCACCGGCTTCTCTATATCTAAAAAGATCCACCCGAAGGCCTCTGCCTTGAGCTCCTCAACCATGAAGTAACTAGAGTGCTTTGCTTGCTAGACTAAGAACCCTAGAGTGAGTAGAGAGTGATTTTATGGTTTGATCTCAATTTCCCTTGGTTCTCAACACATGAGAGGTTAGGGTTTGAGAGAGAGGATGAAGGAGAGAGAGCTAGGACAGAGAATGAATATAATAGAATGAAGAGATAGGTCTCATATTAGCATAAAAGAATAATAATTTTAATTACCAAAAAAGTTGTGATAGTTCATTTGATTTGACCATTATCATGTCACCATTAATGCTAAGCAAAGAATCTTTTGCTTAAGAAAAATATCTTAGTCAATTTTGGTCAACAAGTCAAATGGTCAATCCAAATAACCATAACACAATTATCACTAATTAAAACTATTAATCAATTACCTTCATCTCATTAAGATCTTAATCAAGTCAATGGTCAAAAACCCTAATGAGATGTCTCCTTCATTTGTCTCTGTCAACTGTATATACATACCCGCTTCCGCGTTCCGAAGAACACGAATGCAATGAGACTGAACCAAGCCAAAATCAAATACTAGGATCCGGCTTAAACCAAAGCCCACTAGTATCAACTGTTCGAACACCAAACGCGCACAAGTACGCATATGTGAACGAACCCCGTCGTAAAACCATACGACCTCTACTCGTTTCGCCCAAAGGTGAACAACCCTCTTTGTGGGACTCTAAAGACTCGACACTACGCTGGCAGTGGGTTTAACCACAGGTCGCAAGCGGTACTAGCTGTACGTAACGGTCCCCAGATAGATGCCGATAAGAAGATCGATGAGGTGAACCCATCTGAACTCCTACTGAGCCTGAATGCGACAATCTCCGTACAGTCCGGTCTGTTCGTCTAAGAGTATCGCATGTCGGGCCTAGGGCGGTGGTAAACGTCAGATCCCTAATAGCGGTACAAGTTGTGTCGGAGTGTAGCCCAGAACACCCTGAGAAATTACTGGAAACACTACCAGTAAATCTAGCTTGCCCTGGGCAGGGACTTTGTGTAATGGCTCTCCTAGACACAGCGCGATATCAACTCCCAATACCGGGAGAGACGAATCCTGTCTAACCATCACTGCCTCCAAGTGCTTCGGGACTGCACCCAACTACTACCTGTTTGCACGACTCAATAGAGCCGTGGTAGGGTAGTAATCTAAGAACAGTGGGAACACACTCGAGGCGAAGTGACAGTGTCAAGTCAACGGACTAAGCTGTACTCATGTCACCTGGGAGCTGTTAACTGACGATAGGTATAATACCAACCAACAGTTCCCGACGAGTCCTGTCCAGTGTACTTGTAACCTAACGAGCACCTGCATACTATCTCCAGTACGACGTACTGATGGCTGTGGGACAGACCATCTCCCCTGCTGGGACGAGAAGCGTATACACCAGTCTACTCTGGAGTATCATGCCCTATCTCGATAATCCTATGACTAGGGAGCAGTATAAGGCTGTGCTTATAGACTACCCAGCCCCCACTAGTGTGATCTCCATCACAACGCCGGTAGTCAAGCAAAGATGCTAAGGGCTCCATCAATATGTATTAGAGATATGTTAAAAGAAACATATACACATATTAAGATAGATACAAACCAAGTAGCATACTACAATATCGAGCAAAACGATCGTCAATCCATGTATATATCCCAAGCTTCCAAAATGTAATATACAAACTAGTACTATACAATAATGGCCTCTAGGGCATACATATCCAACAATCTCCCACTTGCACTAAAGGCCAGTAATTGGTGTATCGCATACCCAACGTCTGCACTAAGGCCAGCTGCTGGCGTACCGCATACCCAATAGCTCAAAAAGTCGCTCGAACTGTGTTTGAGGGAGGGCCTTTGTGAATGGATCCGCCGTGTTGTCTTTAATGTACACTCTCCGTACCTCGATCTCTTGGCGATCAATGATCTCCCTGATCAGGTGATACCGCCTTAAGTTGTGTCTGGATTTCTGATGGGACCGTAGTTCCTTCGCTAAAGCTATAGCCCCTATTATTATCGCAATACAAAGGTATTGGGTCAACAATGGACGGAACCACCTGAAGTTCACTAATGAACTTCTTCATCCAGACTGCTTCTTTTGCGGCATCGTTTGTAGCAATGTATTCAGCCTCCATCGTCGAGTTTGCGACGGTATCCTGTTTGGAACTCCTCCAACACACCGTCCCTCCGTTGAGGGTAAACACAAAACCCGAGATAGACTCGTTGTCGTCCTTATCACCCTGGAAGCTTGAATCGGTAAAGGACTCGACCCTGAGGTCTCCATTACCGTAAACTCGGAACATCTCCTTAGTCCTTTTTAGGTACTTAAGAATGTTCTTCGCTGTTGTCCAGTGGTTCTCACCTGGGTCTGACTGATACTGGCTCACCACGCTTAGTGCGTAAGCTACATCTGGTCTTGTACATAGCATCACATACATTATAGATCCTACCGCCGAAGCGTAGAGTATATTGCTCATGTGAACCCTCTCCTCGTCAGCTTTGGGAGACATTTTCTTGGAGAGGGTGATTCCGTGCAATGCGGGTATATTACCATGCTTGGAATCTTCCATACTAAATCTCTTTAGTACGGTCTCTATGTACCTGGACTGCGAAAGTCTTAGTAATCTCTTGGATCTATCTCTGTAGATCTTGATCTCTAGAATGCACGAAGCACCACCCAGGTCCTTCATGGAGAACCGTTGTGACAAGAATAGCTTGACCGATTGTAGCATAGGAAAGTCATTTCCTATCAAAAGAATGTCATCCACGTACAAGACTAGGAATACGACAGTTCGTCCTACAGTCTTCTTATAAATACAAGGCTCATCATCGTTCTTGATGAAGTTAAATTCCTTGATTGCTTCATCAAAACAGATGTTCTAGCTCCGTGATGCCTGCTTCAATCCATAAATAGATTTAAGCAACTTGCACACCTTCCCGCTGCTCCCACTGTCTTCAAAACCTTCTGGCTGATCCATATAAACGCATTCTTCCAAACTGCCGTTTAGAAAAGCCGTTTTTACGTTCATCTGTCAGATTTCATAGTCATGGAAGGCAGTAATGGCAAGTAGGATCTGGATGGATTTAAGCATAGCCACTGGAGAAAAATTTTCATTATAGTCCACACCAGGTCTTTGATGAAAACCTTTTGCAACGAGTCTAGCCTTATAGGTTTCTACCTGCCCATCCATACCAAGTTTTCTTTTGTAGATCCATTTGCATCCAACGGGTTTTACCCCAGGTGGAGTAATATCTAAGGTCCACACTTTATTGGTGTACATGGACTCCATTTCGGATCGCATAGCATCCAACCATTTATCAGAGTCCCTACTGATAATGGCCTGCCTGAAACTGGTAGGATCATCTTCTTCCAAGATGCAATCCTCTCGATCCTCGTCTATGAGAAAACCGTAGTATCTCTCGGGCGGATGAGAAATCCTACCAGATCTGCGGAGTAGCTGAGGTTCGTCTGGGATTACTGAATCTAGTGGTTCCTCCAAATCTTCAGTTACATTTTGTGGTTCATGGATTTCTCCTAGTTCTACTGTACTCCCACTAGTTTCTTTTGCAAGAAACTCCCTTTCTAAAAAGGTAGCATGACGAGATACAAACACCATCTGTTCCTCAGTGTGGTAGAATAGATATCCTAGTGAATCCTTAGAATATCCCACAAATTTACATAGAACTGAACATGCCTGAAGCTTGTCCAGTTTCTGTGTTTTCACATAGGCTGGACAACCCTATATCTTAATAAATTTAAGACATGGTTTCTTACTACTCCATATTTCATACGGAGTTTTAGGCACAGATTTGGACGGAACTTGATTCAAAAGGTATGCCGTTGTCTGAAGCGCATGTCCCCAGAATGAAAGAGGCAACTCAGCACTACTCATCATGGAGCGAACCATATCCAATAGGGTACGATTCTTTCGCTCCGATACACCGTTGTACTGTGGTGTATACGGAGGAGTAAGCTGAAAGAGAATTCCATTCTCTTTTAAGTAATCTAGGAATTCCGTGCTTAAGTACTCCCCTCCTCTATCCGATCGGAGGATCTTGATACTTTTGCCAATCTGGTTCTCTACTTCTTCTCGGAATTCTTTGAATTTCTCAAAAGCTTCGGATTTGTGTTTCATAAGATACACATATCTGAATCTAGAAAGATCGTCAGTGAATGTGATGAAGTACGAGAACCCACCCCTTGCATGTATAGACATTGGACCACATACATCACTGTGTATGAGTCCCAAGAGCTCTGCTGCTCTTTCTCCATGTCCGGTGAACGGAGATTTGGTCATCTTTCATTTGATACAAGACTGACAAGTTTCATAAGATGAAAAATTCGAATGTATTCAAGAGTCCATCTTTATGTAACTTATTTAGTCTTTTCTCTCCGATATGACCAAATCTACAATGCCACAAGTAGGATTCATTCGTATCTGAACTCTTCCTCTTGCGTGTGTTTTGTATATTGAGAACTTTATTCTGATTTAGAACATAGATACCATTATACAGTGTACCTTCTACAACCAGTACCTTATCAAGGTAAGTGTTCATGATATTTCTATCAAGAACAAAATTATATGCATCTTTATCAAGTAAAGAAACTGATATGATGTTGCAAACCATGGAAGGTACATAGTAGCAATTGTTCAAAATCCTAGTATTGCCATTTGGCAACACTAGGTGATATTCACCGACGGCTGCAGCATTAACTTGTGCTCCGTTCCCTAGCCTGAGGGATATATCACCAGGTCCAACGATCCTACTTTTTCTCAGTCCCTGCAATAAATTACAGATATGAGATCCTGATCCGGTATCTAGTACCCAGGAGGTAGGACTGACCGAAAAGCAGTTCTCAACTATAAGAACACCTGAAGTAGATGCAATAGTATACTTCCTTTTCATCTGGGTCTCCTTGGAATCCATACAATCCTCATTCCCTTGCTCACACTTATGACTGTTGTCGTAAATTAGAGCCGAACCGACGTTCCCCAGCCCCAAATAAGAATTCGGATCGGTCAAGCGATACATTTTATTATCTTGATTAGGGCGTGAAATGGTTGCTACCTGGAGAGAGAGAAAAAGAAACACTTAGCGTGCGCTCTTGCAAGATTAGATTGGTTATTAATTTATCTAACCAGGATGGCTCCCACTGTTTCCTCAAATTCTTCTTCAAACCCTAAAAGAAGAACTAGTCAGGATTTAATTACACGTCACAATACTTGCTTAACCTTTCAGCTAGGCTAGTGTTAGTACTTCAAGGGAGGTTTTCCAACGCTTTTATGAAGTTCCTTAATTACATAACCTCTTTTCCCTGGAGGCGTAGCCCCGCTAACACCGTTCTAGACACCTACTTGGTTTATAGCATTGATAGTTAAGTGAAATAATCTCCCGAGAGTAATCCTACTCATCAGTGGGATCGGGATTCAACTATCATTGTGTAATGACCTAGATGGAATCCACTCTAGTCACTACACTCTAGAAGGTATGCTAAATCTGCAGGTTTTCTGTATATTTGAAACTCCAGATGTGGTTTTTGCCCTTAGGACCCAAGTGACCTTGACGAATAATCAACAAATCAAAAGGTCCTAGTCAAGTTCAACCCGTCGTTATCCAGGATTGCATTAGACCCACCCGGATGATCCTTGACGAATAATCAACAAAATCATGCGACCGTCCTAACCAATCGCATCTATCAGTGCAACAGAGAATTATTACTTAGCTACCGTTCACTGTGCTTTGACGAATAATCAACAAACGCAGCACGAATACTAAGTATTAATTATCTGAAACGACGGAGGGCTACGGCTGGGTTTTTTGCGAAAAACCCGTTAATGTAATGAACTTGATTTCGCTGAAGGAACCTGATAGCTTTGTAAATATATAGTGGCAAAAACTTTTGCTAAAGAGGTCACTCCTTGTGAAGGGATCTTGACTCTTTCCTCGTCGAATGAGGTGTAGGATATTCCAAACTGAATACCACGATGCAAAGCAAAAATAATCGACTATAGTGAAGTTATTACCCTGACGCAAACCTCTGTCCAAGGGGTCACTCCCGATGAAGGGATCTCGGCTCTTACCTCGTCGAATGAGGTGCTGGATATTCATAACCGAATACCTCTGTGTAAAACAAAAGAGAACGTCCTTTCAATAACAGCTTTTTGAAAATTGTTCCAACAACATCTTTTAGGTTTATTTTCTTTCATTAATCAAAATTAATGCGGTCCCATCAATTAACCTATCACACTAGAAAAGAACGAAAATAAAATGTACGTATATGCCATCCGCATTCGCCACTGGGCCCCGTCATCACCCGTTAGGTTACTTAACTAACGACAGAGCGGGGGCTGGACTAGCGCGGGTGCAAAACATATACAATATCTACTAGTATATATATATAAGTATATACAACATTCGTTCCAGGCATGATAATAATCAACATCACAGAATCTCAGCCAATAATACCGAATGGTGGATAATGTTGGAGCCTTGGGTTTCATTTGAGCCGCAAATAAAACCCGACGTTCCCGGTCGTGTGGATAGCCTGTGCAATGAAAGCCTGGACCCCTATGGGCGCGATAAGTTACCCGTCAATCCCAGAAGCGAGGCAGCCCCCTTCAACAAAGTGAATGGGCCACCTAGCACTTCACGGAACACGGTAACTTGGGTGCCCCTCCGTGGGTCATCCAATACCCCCTATGAGTGCGGCGAATAGCCCGCCAATTCTAGAATGAAGCCCCCTCCGTCTTAACGCCATGAGATGCGGGCTTGTTGCCTTCTAGAACCCGGCTATTCGTGCACTCCACCGCGGGGTAACCTAGTACAGAAAAAGAAAATAATATGTACAAACGGTGACATCGATCTCAACCCGGTCGTGCCCCAAAATAATATACAACCCGGCAAAGACGGCAGTCCACATGTCGGACGCTTGCCCCGCAATAACAAATGTACAAATGAATATAAACTGTACTACTAACATTGCACCACATGCTATCCATCACGACTATCCAACCATAATCACAGCACAAGCACAAAACATCAACGCGAATGTCACGTTCGCAAAACCCGTCTAAAAGAACATATAGCAATCAGACGAGTTTTACTGATCGAGTGACATTACCGGTCGCAGAAAAAAGTGAATGTACTGTAAAATACACATTTAAAATTTCGATCGGCTAAACTTTTCCAAATAGGCCCCAAATACAAATCCAGCACTCAAATAAACCTGGACCAAAACTATATATCACAAATATCATATTTTCATGAACTAGAGCCCCAGAAAATTTTTGGGGTACTGTAGCCCAAAAAGCGCCGCGGAAGGGCCGCAAAATGCGCCATTTTGCTCACTTTTCGCGGCGGAATTTTGGAGTTAGGCCCCCAAATATTTTCTTTTTCTATAGATTCTCCTATATGTAATTCTAAGATACTCAGAAAAATTTTAGGACAACATCAAAAATCGACAGCGAGCTCATGAACATAGATTCGTGATTCGGAAAAATTTGTCAATCGAGATTTTAACCTTATGCAAACTATCTAGTAGGGTTTATGCGTAGGCTCTGTACCATGAAACATTAGCGCCCGGGCCAACTTTCGTGGCCAATGCAGAACAAAAATTTCGTAGGGATAATGAACTTGGTGCTAGAATAAAGCTTAACCGGATCTTTACCATAAACCTAGTTAGCACTAAATAAAGTTCTATCTACTATAATAAAAAGTTATATCTTAAACTTGAACTCCATCTTCTCCTTATTGTGAGCTCCTTGGAATGATCTAGATGGCTCCTCCTCACCGGCTTCTCTATATCGAAGAAGATTCACCCGAAGGCCTCTACCTTGAGCTCCTACCTTAACCATGAAGTAACTAGAGTGCTTTTCTTGCTAGACTAAGAACCCTAGAGTGAGTAGAGAGTGATTTTATGGTTTGATCTCAATTTCCCTTGGTTCTCAAGATATGAGAGGTTAGGGTTTGAGAGAGAGGATGAATGAGAGAGAGCTAGGAGAGAGAATGAATATGATAGAATGAAGAGATAGCTCTCATATTAGCATAAAAGAATAATAATTTTAATTACCCAAAAAGTTGTGATGGTTCATTTGATTTGACCATTATCTTGTCACCATTAATGCTAAGCAAAGAATCTTTTGCTTAAGAAAAATATCTTAGTCAACTTTGGTCAACAAGTCAAATAGTCAATTCAAATAACCATAACACAATTATCACTAATTAAAACTATTAATCAATTACCTTCATCTCATTAAGATCTTAATCAAGTCAATGGTCAAAAACCCTAATAAGATGTCTCCTTCATTTGTCTCTGTCAACTGTATATACATACCCGCTTCCGCGTTCCGAAGAACACGAATGTAATGAGACTGAACCAAGCCAAAATCAAATACTAGGATCCGACTTAAACCAAACCCCACTAGTATCAACTGTCCGAACACCAAACACGCACAAGTACGCATATGTGAACGAACCCCGTCGTAAAACCATACGACCTCTACTCGTTTCGCCCAAAGGTGAACGACCCTCTGTGTGGGACTCTAAAAACTCGATACTACGTTGGCAGTAGGTTTAACCACAGGCCGCAAGCGGTACTAGCTGTACGTAACGGTCCCTAGGTAGATGCCGATAAGAAGACCGATGAGGTGAACCCATCTGAACTCCTACTGAGCCTGAATGCGACAATCTCCGTACAGTCCGGTCTGTTCGTCTAAGAGTATCGCATGTCGGGCCTAGGGGGCGGTAAACGTCAGACCACTAATAGTGGTACAAGTCGTGTCGGAGTGTAGCCCAGAACATCCTGAGAAACTACTGGAAACACTACCAGTAAATCTCGCTTGCCCTGGCCAGGGACTTTGTGTAATGGCTCTTCTAGACACAGCGCGATATCAACTCCCAATACCGGGAGAGACGAATCATGTCTAACCGTCATTGCCTTCAAGTGCTTCGGGACTGCACCCAACTACTACCTGTTTGCACGACTCAATAGAGCCGTGGTAGGGTAGTAATCTAAGAATAGTGGGAACACACTCGAGGCGAAGTGACAGTGTCAAGTCAACGGACTAAGCTGTACTCATGTCACCTAGGAGCTGTTAACTGACGATAGGTATAATACCAACCAACAGTTCCCGACGAGTCCTACCCAGTGTACTCGTAACCTAACGAGCACCTGCATACTATCTCCAGTACGATGTACTGATGGCTGTGGGACAGACCATCTCCCCTGCTGGGACGAGAAGCGTATGCACCAGTCTACTCTGGAGTATCGATGCCCTGTCTCGATAATCCTACGACTAGGGACCTGTATAAGGATGTGTTTATAGACTACCCAGCCCCCACTAGTGTGATCGCCATCACAACGCCGGTAGTCAAGCAAAGATCCTAAGGGCTCCATCAATATGTATTAGCGATATGTTAAAAGAAACATATACACATATTAAGATAGATACAAACCAAGTAGCATACTACAATATCGAGCAAGACTATCGTCAATCCATTTATATATCTCAAGCTTCCAAAATGTAATATACAAACTTGTACTATACAATAATGGCATCTAGGGCATACATATCCAACAATGACAAACAAGCTCGATCAAGGAGATCACTAGGAGCACAAGAAGAGGATAGAAGACCGAAAGGCACGGATCTTTGGGTGAGACACATCTATCATAGTAGATAGATATCCTCTTATTTAGCAAATTTAGGTTTATGGTAGATCTGACATCTGGTTATTCTACCACCCGTTTTTAAACACAAGAAAATTTTTGTTCCACAAACGGCCACGGTAGATGGTCAGGGTATTAGTGTAACCCAACATGGTATCAAAGCCAGCCCATGAAACCTTAACTAGCTAGTTTTGACGTGTTTAAAATATCGATCAACCGAAATTTTCAAAATCGCAATTCCATTATCATGTTTGCTGTTGATTTAAAAAGTGTTCAAAAAATATTTTCAGTGTGCTTAAAAATACGTGCAGGCAATTGTAGAGCACCTGAAGAAATTTAGTAATATTTGGCCAAGATACCGCCGCGGAACCGCCGCATAAATACCCTTTTGGTCGCGGTTCCGCGGTAGACGTATAGAGCTTTTTCTCCAAATTTCTTCTGGCACTCTAGTTTATGGAATTGTGATTTTTGGGATGTATATATCTGGCCCAGATTTGTTTGAGTACTGGTTAGCACTTGGGGCCTATACAGAAAAGTTTAGTCGATCGAAATTTTAAATACGTGTTTATCAGTACATGTGTTATTATCTGCGACCGTGAATATTATTGAGCGGTATAACCCGACTAATTGCTATATGTTCTATTAGACGGGTTTGCGAATATGATATTCATGTTGATGTTCTGTAATGTGCTGATATTGTGGTTGGATTGTCGTGGTGGATAACCGATGTTGCAATGGTAGTAGTACAGTTCAGATTCATTTGTATATTTGATATTGCGAGGAGAGCGTCCAACATGTGGACAGCCATCTCTGCCGGATTGTATATTATTTGATTGGGGCACGACCGAGTTGAGGTCGATACCACCATTGTACATATATTTTTCTTCTTTTCTGTACTAGGATTACCCCCGCGGTGGAGTGCTCGAATAGCCGGGTTTTCGAGGGCAACATGCCCGCATCTCATGGCATTGAGATGGATGGGGCCTTACTCTAGAATTGGTGGGCTGTTCGCCGCACTCATAGGGGGTATAGGATGACCTACGGAGGGGCGCTCAAGTTACCGGATCCCGTGAAGTGCTGGGCGGCCCATTCACTTTGTTGATTGGGGTTGCCTCACTTTTGGGATTGGCGGGTAACTTTCCGCACTCGTAGAGGTCCAGGTTTTCATTGCACGGGCTATCCACATGACAGGGAACGTCGGGTTTTATTTGCGGCTTAAATGAAACCCGAGACTCCAAGATTATTCACCACTCCGTGTTTCTTGATGTTGTTCTATGATGTTGATTATATCATGCCTGGGATGAATGTTATATATATATTTATATATACTAGTAGATGTTGTATATGTTTTGCACCCGCGCTAGTCCAGCCCCCGCTCTGTCGTTAGTTAAGTAACCTAACGGTGCATGACGGGGCCCCGTGGCGAATGCTGATGGCATATACACACATTGTATTTTCGTTCTTTTCTGAAGTGATAGGTATTAACTGATGAGACCGCATTAATTTTGATTAATACAAGAAAATAAACCTAAAAGATGTTGTTGGAACAAATTTCGAAAAACTATAGTCATAATCTTTTGCTTTGCATAGTGGTATTCGGTCATGAATATCCAGCACCTCATTCTAGGAGGCATGAGCCTAGATCCCTTCATGGGGAGTGACCACTTGAGCGAAAGTTTATACTGTAGATTACTTGGTTTTCTTCAAAACCACAAGTTTTCAAAAGCGGAGCCTAAATCACTCCTTTTCAAAACTACTTGGTTCCTTCAACGATATCAAGTTCATTACGTTAAAGGTTTTTCGCTAAAAACCAGCTGTAGCCCTCCGTTATTTCAGATGGATACCACATAGTATTCGTACTATGTTTGTTGGCAAACGTCAAGATATAGTGAACGGTAGCTGAGTGATATTTATCTGTTGCATGGATATGCGATTGATCGAGACAGTCGTACAGCTTTGTTGGCAAGCGTTAAGAGTTTGTGTGGGTGGGTTCGAGTTAATCCAGGACAATGACGGGTTGAACTTGACTAGTGGCCTTTAACTTGTTGGCAAGCGTCAAGGTTATAGGTCGTTAGGGGCAAAAACCACATCGTGAGTTTTAAATATATAGGAAACTTTCCAGCGTTGCATACCTTCTGGAGTGTGGTAACTAAAGTGGCTTCCATCTAGGTTATCACGCGATGATAGTTGGATTCCGATCCCACTGATGAGTAAGATTACTCTTGGGAGATATTTTTCACTTCACAATTAGCTAATCTATTAGGTGTTTAGAAAAGTGTTAATGGGGATACTGTTAGTGTATATGCCCTAGAGGCCATTACTGTATCATACTAGTTTGTATATTACTTAATGGATGCTTGGGATATTCACCTTGTATATACAATCTTGCTCAAAATAGTAGTATGCTACTTGGTTTGTTTCTACTTCAATGTGTACATGTGTTTATTTTTGTATATCGCCTATACACATTAGTAGAGCCTTTAGGATCTTTGCTTGATTACCAGCGATGTGATGGCCGTCACACTAGTGGGGCTGGGTAATCTATAAGCACATCCTTATGCAGGTCCCTGGTCGCAGGACTATCGAGACAGGGCATCGATACTCCGGAGTAGACCAGCTCATGCGCTTCTCATCCCAGTGTGGGAGACGGTCTGTCCCACAGCCGTCAGTACGTCGTACTTGAGATAGTATGCGGGTGCTCGTTAGGTTACGGGTACACTGGACAGGACTCGTCGGGAACTGACTAGTTGGTATTATACCTATCGTCAGTTATCAGTTCCCAGGTGACATGAGTACAGCTTAGTCCGCTGACTTGACACTGTCACTTCGCCTCGGGTGTGTTCCCACTGTACTTTGATCACTACCCTACCACGGCTCAAAGGAGTCGTGCAAACAGGTAGTGGTTGGGTGCAGTCCCGAAGCACTTGGAGGCAGTGACAGTTAGACAGGATTCGTCTCTCCCGGTATTGGGGGTTGACATCGCGCTGTGTCTAGGAGAGCCATTACACGAGTAGTCCCTGGCCAGGGCAAACGAGATATACTGGTAGGTTTCCAGTGTTATCTCAGGGTGTTTTGGGCTTCGCTCCGGCACGACTTGTACCGCTATTGGGGGACTGACGTTTACCGCCCCCTAGGCCCGCCATGCGATGTATCAGACGAACAGACCGGACTGTACGGAGAATGTCACACTCAGGCTCAGTAGGAGTTCAGATGGGTTTCGCCTCGTCGGTCTTCTTGTCGGCACTACCTGGGGACCGTTACGCACAGCTAGTGCCGCTTGCGGTCTGTGGTTAAACCCACTGCCAGCGTAGTGTCGAGTCTTTAGAGTCCCACGCAGAAAGCTTTTCGCCTTTAGGCAAAAGAGTAGAGGTCGCATGGTATTGCGACAGGTCGCATGGTTTTGCGACAGGGTTCGGTCACATCCGTGCACTTGTGCACGTACAGTGTCCGGACAGTTTACACTAGCGGGCTTTGGTTTAAGCCAGATCCTAGTGTACCTTATGGGATTGGATTTATCCAGTTTGCATTCGTGTTCCTCGGAACGCGGATGCGGGTGTGTATGCACAGTTGACAGGGAGGCAGAGGCAGCGGATTCTCATTAGGGTTGTTGACAGTTGACCGTTGACTTTTTGACTTTATGCTCAACCCTAATGAGAATATGATATGTGATTAACTATTATATTAATTAAGTATTATGGTGATATGGTTGTTGACTTGTTGACTTTTGTTGACTTGTTGACTTTGTTGACTTGTTGACCGGTTGACTAGGCTTGACTAGTTGACCATCATGATAACCATGGTTATCATTTCATGCCAAAGACTTTTACTTGCTTGCTCATTTGAGTAAAATGAGTGCATGACATGATAAGCTTATGGTTGCTTCAAACCATCACATAAGACTTTTTTTGATATGATGAGTTATGATCACTTTGGATTATGAGAGGGTGAAAGACAAAAGAGTTGCTCATTCTTTCTTGCTCATTCTCTCTCTTGTTCTTGAGCTCTCCTCTTGCTCTCACCCTCAACCTCTTGCTCCCTCTCTTGATCTATGGTTCTCTTGTCTCATGAGTTGAGAATCAAGAACCATAGATAAAATCCCATTCTATTTCCTCTCTACTCATTCTAGTTCACTAGGTTTAGCAAACCAAGTGAACTAGTTTCTTCAAAGACCGAAGAAGGAGCTAAAGGTTGGAGCTTTCAAGTGGATCTATCTTCGGCGTACGGAGACGACGAGAAGGAGCCATCGGACCACCACCGGAGCTTGAAGACGAAGGAGTTCAAGACAAGCTAGGTATAACCATCTTCATCCGAGTAGCTAAATATCTTTAGCTTAGTATGCTAGTTTTAGTTTAGGTAAAGATCCCGACCTAGCTTAGTCCATGTTGCCTCTTGCGTTAAAATTTTGATTTTATACCGTTTCCGCCTCCCCGTAAGAACCGGGGGTCGCAACGTGGACTTACAGTGGTATCAGAGCCTAACTAAACTTAAACTAGCTTGGTAGTAAAGTGTAACGAAGTTCGGAACCGGAAAAATCCAAAAACCAAACTTTTACAAAAACTGAGTTTCTGTTGAAATTTTTTTGGCTCAAAATGAAAAACTTTACACTTGTAAATTCGGCTCAGGGTTTTGTGTGAACACCCAAGAAAAACGATACAGTAATTCGTCCAAACCGCCGCCCTTCCGCCGCGTGAGCTAGGCATCCGCCGCGGAAGCGCCGCGCTTTGTCGTCTTCTGTGCATCGTTTTTCGTGCAGTGTGTGTCTGTGTTGGTTTTGGGATTTTTGAAATATATTATATGTGCCCAGATTTTCCAGAAAAGAAATTTCCTTTTGGGGTCCTATAATTCCGTATTTTTTCCGAACTTCACTGCACTTTGACTATGATGGTTATATCTGTGATGTTTGCATGTATTGAACGTCAGCTAATCGCTATAAGTCGATTGGTCGGGGTTATACATGATCTGTGTTTGATGCTGGAATGTGTATATAAATATGTTGGATTGTCGCGGGTGAATAGCCGGGGGTTGTGAGATGAGAGTTTTCTTTTCTTGCCATTCATGTAAATTTGTAAATTGATGTAATAATTATTTGTATGGCCGCACAACCGGGTCGGGGTTGTAGCCGTCATTGTATAATTTCTTTTTACTGTTTTTGCTCCTAGGATAGACCCATGGAGGGGTGCACAAACTACCGGGTATGCCGAAGTGTCGAGTGGCCTACTCATGGAGATGAGGGAGATTGCTATGCTTCGGGTACTTGGCGGGTAGTTTGTCGCACCCGTAGGGGTCTTGGGTGGGGTATTGGCTATTCACCGCGACCGTGTAATCTGTTTTTGTTACAGGCTCGTACAAATTACAGATTCCTAGTATATCCAATGTATTTATCTGTGATTTGAAATGTTTATCATTGCAGTATATCTATATATGATATTATTTAGGCGTTGCTTATGTTTTACAGACGCGCTAGCCCAGCCCCCGCTCTGTCGTTAGTTAAGTAACCTAACGGGTAATGACGGGGCCCCGTGGCGAATGCGAATGGCATAAGCGTACGTCATATTTTGGTTGTTTTCTGCAATGGTAGGATTAAATGATGGGACGCATTAAAAGAACTAATGCAAGAATATCACGCATTAAAAGAACTAATGCAAGATAATAAACCAAGTTAAAGTCGTTGGAACACTTTCGAAAAACCACTCGGTTCTTTTCAAAAACAACTTTTAAATGCGGAGCTTGAGCCACTCCTTTTAAAAGCTATCTCGTTCCATCGACCATATCAAGTTCACTACGTTCACGGTTTTGCCAAAACCATCCGTAGCCCTCCGTCGTTTCACATGAATAGTCAATAGTATTCAAGCTGTGTATGTTGGCCAAAGTCAAGGCACAGTGATTGGTAGCTATTGGGTGTTCATGTGTAGCATACATAGATGCGTTTGTTTGGGACAATCGTACTGCCATTTTGGCCAAAGTCAAGGGTAGGTACGGATGGAACCAAATTAACCTGGATAATGACGGGTAGAACTTGACATGTGACTTATGATATTTTGGCCAAAGTCAAGGTCATAAGAGCATGGGGCAAAAATCCACATCGGGAGTTTCATAAGTACTGAAACTTGCTAGATTTGCATACCATTTGGAGTGTGATGATTCTGGTAGGATTCCTTCAGTTTCGTCACGTAATGATATTTGGATCCCGATCCTACTGTGAGTATATGCTACTCCTCGGGAAATTTCTCACTTAACGATCAATGCTATAAACCTAGTAGGTGCCTAGAAAGGTGTTAGCGGGGCTACGCCCCCAGGGAAAAGAGGTTCTTTAATTAAGGAACTTCGCGAAAGCGTTGGAAAACCTCCCTCGAAGTACCGACACCGGCCTGGCTGAACGGTTAAGCAAGTATTGTACGGTGGGATTGATCCTGACTAATTCTTCCTTTATGGTTTGAGGAGGGATTCGAGAAACAGTGGGAGCCATCCGGTTTAGACAAACTAAAAACCACTCTAAACTTGCAAGAGCATCATGCTGAGTGTTTCTTCTTCTCTCTCCTAATTGCAGCGACCAATCAACATGACTGGACTTAAGTTACTCCTAGATAAAAACAAACTGACAGGGCCAAACTACAAAGATTGGCTCAGGAATGTCAAGATAGCAATCACTTATGACAAGCTGGGGTATCTTCTTACCACCAAAGCTCCCCCTGTCCCTGGTCCAACTTCCAGCGTCGCGGATAAGGAAATCCGTAAGACTTGGGAGATTGATAGCGCGAAGGCCAAATGCCTCCTGCTTGCCTCGATGGACAACGAACATCAGAGGAGGCATGAGAATATGGACATGGAGTCCATATTGCTCCATACAAAAGAACTGTATGGAGAGCAATCACGTATCGCAAGATACGAAGCGTCGAAAAAGTTATTTTCGACAAGAATGGCCGTCGGATCATCAGTAGCCGAGCACGTGCTAAAGATGATCGGCTACATTGAGGAGCTCGCTGACCTAGGGATCACATTGGAGAGTGAGCTATATACGGATATAGTTCTCCAGTCCCTTCCTTCCACTTACGCCCAGTTTATACTGAACTTCAACCTATAAGAAAAAGAGGTTGAACTATCAGAGCTCCTCAACATTCTGAGGAGCGCAGAGGGCACCCTACAGAAAGGTAGGGAAACATCCACTTTGTTTGTAGGAGGATCATCTTCTTCTAGGTCCAAGGCGAAAGCCAAGGGAAAGAAGAAGAAGGCCCCCGCCAAACCAAGGGGCGGTGTTAGTAAAGTGGATACGAAGGGAAAAGGTAAAGCAACAAAGATAGCGGGGAAGATTGTGGATAAGGAAGAATGCTTCTATTGTCATAAGAAAGGACACTGGAAGAATGATTGCAGGGCCTGGAAGGCCAGAACACAGGAATTGAAGCAGGTTGCAGCTTCAGCTTCAGGTGTGTATGTTATTGAAAACTGTCTTTCAATAAACTCTACTTCCTGGGTATTGGATACCGGATCAGGATCTCATATCTGTAATTCTTTGCAGGCGTTGAGAAACCGTAGGGTTTTGAAGGCAGGTGACATGACCCTCAGAGTTGCGAACGGAGCTAGCATGGATGCTAAAGCCGTGGGGGACTATCACCTGGGAATGTCAGATGGACATGTTTTGGTTTTGCGTAATTGCTTTTTTGTACCCAACGCAACTTGTAATATCATTTCTGTATCTTTAGTTTCTAAAGAAGGTTATGAATTTGCGTTTGTAAGTAATGTTGTAAACATTCACCTTAATCAAGTTCTGATTGGGTCAGGTACATTGAGTAATGGTATATACGTGTTAAACCAACCACAGATTTTTAATGTCCAGAATACACACAAAAGAAAGTCTCCAGAAATAAATCAGACTTTCTTATGGCATTGTAGATTGGGTCACATCAATGAGAGAAGGTTGACTAAGTTGCATACAGAAGGATATTTGAATGCGTTCGAATATCAATCATATGCCACTTGTCAATCTTGTCTCAAAGGAAAGATGACAAAGACTCCGTTTACTGGACATGGAGTAAGAGCGAGCGAGCTCTTGGGACTCGTACACAGTGACGTGTGCGGTCCAATGTCTACACATGCCCGAAGCGGACATTCTTACTTCATTACTTTTACGGATGACTTCTCAAGGTACGGTTATGTCTTCTTAATGAAACATAAGTCCGAGGCCTTTGGAAAATTCCAGGAGTATAAGAATGAAGTAGAGAAACAGACCGGCAAAAGTATTAAGATTCTAAGATCGGATCGAGGTGGAGAATACTTAAGTGCCGAGTTCCTGGACTATTTAAAAGAGAACGGAATTCTCTCTCAGCTTACTCCTCCATACACCCCGCAACATAACGGTGTATCGGAGAGACGGAACCGCACCCTATTGGATATGGTGCGGTCCATGATGAGTAACGCTGAGTTACCGCGATCATTCTGGGGGTATGCGCTAGAATCAGCCGCATACCTTTTGAACCGTGTTCCCACTAAGACTGTGCCTACCACGCCATTTGAGATGTGGTGTGGGAAGAGACCCCATCTTAATCATATTAAGATATGGGGAAGTCCAGCTTTTGTCAAAAAGCAGCATGCGGACAAGCTCGAGGCACGCTCAGTACTGTGCAAGTTTGTGGGATATCCAAAGAATTCCAAGGGATATTTCTTCTACTGTGAAGAGGAACAAAAAGTTCTTGTTTCTCGTCATGCCCACTTTCTAGAACACCAGTTCATAGAAAAAGAAATAAGTGGGAGCGCAGTAGAACTGGAAGAAATTCCAGAACCACAGACTGTTACTGAAAGCTTGGTGGAACCAGAAGGTTCAACAGAACAGGACATTCCTACGCCGCTCCGCAGGAGTAGTAGGCAGTCTCATCCGCCCGAGAGATACTACGGTTTTCTCATAGACGGGGATAGAGAGGATTGCATCATAGATTATGATGAGCCTACTAGCTTCCAGCTGGCCGTTCAGAGCGTTGACTCAGTGAAATGGCTGGATGCAATGCGGACCGAAATGGAGTCCATGTACACCAACAAGGTATGGACGTTGGACATTGCTCCAGACGGGGTAAAACCCGTAGGATGCAAGTGGATCTTCAAAAGGAAGATTGGTGTAGATGGACAGGTTGAGACCTATAAAGCTAGGCTGGTAGCAAAGGGTTTTCGTCAAAGACCTGGCTTGGACTACGACGAAACCTTTTCTCCAGTAGCCATGCTGAAATCCATTCGGATCCTTCTTGCCATTGCTGCCTTCCACGATTATGAGATCTGGCAAATGGACGTAAAGACAGCTTTTCTAAATGGAAATTTAGAGGAGTGTGTCTATATGGACCAGCCAGAGGGTTTCATTCAGAGTGGAAGCAGCGGAAAGGTGTGCAAGTTGCTTAAGTCCATCTATGGACTAAAGCAGGCATCGCGGAGTTGGAACATCTGCTTTGATGAGACGGTCAAAGAATTTGGCTTTATCAAAAATCCAGATGAACCATGCATCTATAGTAGATTTTTAGCGAGAACTGTAGTATTCCTCGTTTTATACGTGGATGACATTCTCTTAATAGGAAATGACATTCCTATGCTACAATCTGTCAAGGGGTTCTTGTCACACAGGTTCTCCATGAAAGACCTGGGTGATGCCTCATACATTCTGGGTATCCGGATCTACCGTGACAGATCCAAGAGGATATTAGGACTTTCACAGTCCAGGTACATCGACACCATACTAAAGAGGTTCAGTATGGAAGATTCCAAGCGCGGTAACCTACCGGCTTGTCACGGGATCACCCTCTCTAAAGAGATGTCTCCCAAGACTGATTTGGAGAGGGATCGCATGTCTATTATACCCTACGCTTCTGCGGTAGGCTCTATAATGTATGCGATGTTGTGTACCAGACCGGATGTAGCTTATGCACTGAGTGTGGTAAGCCGGTATCAGTCTAACCCTGGGGAGAAACACTGGATAGCGGTAAAGAACATTCTCAAGTACCTGAGAAGGACTAAGGAGATGTTCTTGGTGTATGGCGGAAAAGACCTCCAGATCGAGGCCTTTGCTGACTCCAGCTTCCAGAGTGACAAGGATGATTCCAAGTCCATGTCGGGTTTTGTCTTTACCCTCAATGGAGGGGCGGTGTGTTGGAAGAGTTCCAAACAGGAAACCGTTGCAGACTCGACGATGGAAGCGGAATACATCGCTGCATCTGATGCCGCAAAAGAAGCTGTCTGGATGAGGAAGTTCTTGAAAGAACTTCAGGTGGTTCCGTCCATTGTTGATCCAATACCTCTGTATTGCGACAACAACGGGGCTATAGCATTAGCGAAGGAACCCAGGTCCCATCAGAGATCCAGGCACATCTTGAGGCGGTATCACCTGATCAGGGAGATCGTGGATCGCCAGGAGATCGAGGTTCGGAGAGTCGCTTCAGAAGACAACACTGCAGATCCATTTACCAAGGCCTTGCCCCAGACTCAGTTCGAGCGGCTGATCGAGATGATAGGTCTTCGATACGCCAGTACATGGCCTTAGTGCAAGTGGGAGATTGTTAGTGTATATGCCCTAGAGGCCATTACTGTATCATACTAGTTTGTATATTACTTAATGGATGCTTGGGATATTCACCTTGTATATACAATCTTGCTCAAAATAGTAGTATGCTACTTGGTTTGTTTCTACTTCAATGTGTACATGTGTTTATTTTTGTATATCGCCTATACACATTAGTAGAGCCCTTAGGATCTTTGCTTGATTACCAGCGATGTGATGGCCGTCACACTAGTGGGGCTGGGTAATCTATAAGCACATCCTTATGCAGGTCCCTGGTCGCAGGACTATCGAGACAGGGCATCGATACTCCGGAGTAGACCAGCGCATGCGCTTCTCATCCCAGTGTGGGAGACGGTCTGTCCCACAGCCGTCAGTACGTCGTACTTGAGATAGTATGCGGGTGCTCGTTAGGTTACGGGTACACTGGACATGACTCGTCGGGAACTGACTAGTTGGTATTATACCTATCGTCAGTTATCAGTTCCCAGGTGACATGAGTACAGCTTAGTCCGCTGACTTGACACTGTCACTTCGCCTCGGGTGTGTTCCCACTGTACTTTGATCACTACCCTACCACGGCTCAAAGCAGTCGTGCAAACAGGTAGTGGTTGGGTGCAGTCCCGAAGCACTTGGAGGCAGTGACGGTTAGACAGGATTCGTCTCTCCCGGTATTGGGGGTTGACATCGCGCTGTGTCTAGGAGAGCCATTACACGAGTAGTCCCTGGCCAGGGCAAACGAGATATACTGGTAGGTTTCCAGTGTTATCTCAGGGTGTTTTGGGCTTCGCTCCGGCACGACTTGTACCGCTATTGGGGGACTGACGTTTACCGCCCCCTAGGCCCGCCATGCGATGTATCAGACGAACAGACCGGACTGTACGGAGAATGTCACACTCAGGCTCAGTAGGAGTTCAGATGGGTTTCGCCTCGTCGGTCTTCTTGTCGGCACTACCTGGGGACCGTTACGCACAGCTAGTGCCGCTTGCGGTCTGTGGTTAAACCCACTGCCAGCGTAGTGTCGAGTCTTTAGAGTCCCACGCAGAAACCTTTTCGCCTTTAGGCAAAAGAGTAGAGGTCGCATGGTATTGCGACAGGTCGCATGGTTTTGCGACAGGGTTCGGTCACATCCGTGCACTTGTGCACGTACAGTGTCCGGACAGTTTACACTAGCGGGCTTTAGTTTAAGCCAGATCCTAGTGTACCTTATGGGATTGGATTTATCCAGTTTGCATTCGTGTTCCTCGGAACGCGGATGCGGGTGTGTATGCACAGTTGACAGGGAGGCAGAGGCAGCGGATTCTCATTAGGGTTATTGACAGTTGACCGTTGACTTTTTGACTTTATGCTCAACCCTAATGAGAATATGATATGTGATTAACTATTATATTAATTAAGTATTATGGTGATATGGTTGTTGACTTGTTGACTTTTGTTGACTTGTTGACTTTGTTGACTTGTTGACTTTTGTTGACTTGTTGACCGGTTGACTAGGCTTGACTAGTTGACCATCATGATAACCATGGTTATCATTTCATGCCAAAGACTTTTACTTGCTTGCTCATTTGAGTAAAATGAGTGCATGACATGATAAGCTTATGGTTGCTTCAAACCATCACATAAGACTTTTTTTGATATGATGAGTTATGATCACTTTGGATTATGAGAGGGTGAAAGACAAAAGAGTTGCTCATTCTTTCTTGCTCATTCTCTCTCTTGTTCTTGAGCTCTCCTCTTGCTCTCACCCTCAACCTCTTGCTCCCTCTCTTGATCTATGGTTCTCTTGTCTCATGAGTTGAGAATCAAGAACCATAGATAAAATCCCATTCTATTTCCTCTCTACTCATTCTAGTTCACTAGGTTTAGCAAACCAAGTGAACTAGTTTCTTCAAAGACCGAAGAAGGAGCTAAAGGTTGGAGCTTTCAAGTGGATCTATCTTCGGCGTACGGAGACGACGAGAAGGAGCCATCGGACCACCACCGGAGCTTGAAGACGAAGGAGTTCAAGACAAGCTAGGTATAACCATCTTCATCCGAGTAGCTAAATATCTTTAGCTTAGTATGCTAGTTTTAGTTTAGGTAAAGATCCCGACCTAGCTTAGTCCATGTTGCCTCTTGCGTTAAAATTTTGATTTTATACCGTTTCCGCCTCCCCGTAAGAACCGGGGGTCGCAACGTGGACTTACAGATACGCCTCTGCAGAAACGAGATTTATTTTAATTAGGTCCGTGCGAGAGCACGGGGAACCTCCCTCGGAGTACCAACACTCACCTGGATGAATGGTTAGCGAACTTGTAATGTGTTAATGATCCCATCTAGTTCTCCTTTTAAGGTTTGAAGGAGAATTCGAGAAAACAGTGGGAGCCATCCTGATTAGATAAACTTATAATCAATCTAATCTTGCAAGAGCGCACGTTGAGTGTTTCTTTTCTCTCTCCAGGTAGCAACCAATTCACACCCTAATCAAGATAATAAAATGTATCGCTTGACTGATCTGAATTCTTATTCGGGGTTGGGGAACATCGGTTTGGCTCTAACTTTTGACAGCAGTCATGAGTATAAGCAGAGGAAAGAGGATTGCATGAATTCTTTGATGACCCCAATGAAGAAGAAGCATAATGTTATGTCTCCTTCAGGTGTTCTTATTATTGAGAACTATTTTTCGGTCAGTCTTACCTCCTGGGTACTAGATACTGGATCAGGATCTCATATCTGCAATTTATTACAGGGAATGAGAAAAAGTATGATGGTTAGACCCGGTGATATGTCCTTCAGAGTAGGGAACGGAGTATAAGTCGATGCTTCTGCCGTCGGTGAATATAACCTAGCATTGCCAAATGGCAATACTATGATTTTGAACAATTGCTACTATGTACCTTCTATGGTTTGCAACATTATATCAGTTTCTTTACTTGATAAAGATGGATATAACTTTTTCTTGATAGAAATATCATGAACATTTACCTTGATAAGGTATTGGCTGCAGTAGGTACACCGTGTAATGGTATCTATGTTCTAAATCAAAACACAGTTTTCAATATACAAAACACACACAAGAGGAAGAGTTCAGAAGTGAACGAATCCTATTTGTGGTATTATAGACTTAGTCATATCGGAGAGAAAAGACTAAGTAAGTTGCATAAAGATGGATTTTTGAATACGTTCGAATTTTCATCTTATGAAACTTGTCAGTCTTGTCTTGTCTCAAGGGAAAGATGACCAAATCTCCGTTCATCGGACACGGAGAAAGAGCAGCAGAGCTCTTGGGACTCATACACAGTGATGTATGTGGTCTGATGTCTATACATGCAAGGGGTGGATTCTCATAGTTCATTACATTCACTGACGATCTCTCAAAGTTCAGACATGTGTATCTTTTGAAACAAAAATCTGAAACTTTTGAGAAATTCAAAGAATATAAGAGCGAAGTAGAGAACCAGACAGGAAAAAGTATCAAAATCCTTCAATCTGATCGAGGAGGGGAGTACTTGAGTATGGAATTCCGGGACTTTCTAAAAAAGAATGATATTCTCTCTTCGCTTACTCCTCCGTACACACCATATCATAACGGTGTATCGGAGTGAAGGAACCGTACCCTATTGGATATGGTGCGCTCCATGATGAGTAATGCCGAGTTGCCCTTTCATTCCGGGGATATGCACTTGAAACGGCTGTGTATGTATTGAATAGGGTTCCTACCAAAACTGTGCCTACCATTCCACCTGAAATGTGGGAGCGGAAGAGACCATACCTTAATTTTGTTAAGATATGGGGTTGTCCGGCTTATGTTAAAAAGCAAAATCCGGATAAGCTAGAGGCACGATCAGTTCTTTATAAGTTTGTAGAATATCCTAAGTATTCATAAGGATATCTGTTCTACCATACCGAGGAACAGAAGGTGTTTGTTGCTCGCCATGCCATCTTTTTAAAGAAGGAATTTCTTGCAAAAGAAATTAGTGGGAGCATGGTAGAACTGGAAGAAATTCCAGAGGGACAAAATATAACTGAAGAATTGGTAGAACCAGAGGATTCAATAATCCCGGATGAACCTCAGCCACTCCGCAAATCTAGTAGGATTTCTCGTCTTCCTGAGAGATACTACGGTTTTCTCATAGATGAGGATCGAGAGAATTGTATTTTGGAAGAAGATGATCCTGCTAGTTTCAAGCAGGCCATTATCAGTACGGACTCTGATAAGTGGCTGATGCTATGCGATCCGAAATAGAGTCCATGTATGCCAATAAAGTGTGGACCTTGGATATTACTCCACTTGGGGTAAAACCCGTTGGATGCAAATGGATCTACAAAAAGAAGATGTGTAGATGGACAGGTGGAAACTTTTAAGTCTAAACTTGTTGCAAAAGGTTTTCGTCAAAGACCACGCGTGGACTATGACAAAACTTTTTCTCCGGTTGCTATGCTCAAATCCATTCAGATCCTACTTGCCATTGCTGCCTTCTATGACTATGAAATCTGGAAGATGGACGTCAAAACGGCTTTTCTAAACAGAAGTTTGGAAGAGTGCGTTTATATGTATCAACCGGAGGGTTTTGTAAACAGTGGGAGTAGCGGGAAGGTGTGCAAGTTTCTTAGATCCATTTATGGATTAAAGCAGGTATCACGGTGCTGGAACATCTGTTTTGATGAAACGGTCAAGGAATTTGACTTCATCAAGAACGAGGGTGAGCCTTGTATATATAAGAAGATTGTAGGACAAACTTTCGTATTCCTAGTCTTGTACGTGGATGAAATTCTTTTGATAGGAAATTATATTCCTATGCTATAATCAGTCAAGCTGTTCTAATTACAAAGGTTCTTCATGAAGGATTTGGGTGATGCCTCATACTTTCTGGGGATCAAGATCTACAGAGATAGATCAAGGAGATTATAGGGACTTTTGCAATCCAGGTACATAGAGACTGTACTAAAGAGATTTAGTATGGAAGATTCCAAGCACGGTAACATACCCGCATTGCATGGAATCACCCTCTCCAAAGAGATGTCTCCCAATACTGATGAGGAGAGGGTTTGCATGAGCACTATACCCTACGCTTCGGTGGTAGGATCTATAATGTATGTGATGCTATGTACAAGACCAGATGTAGTTTACGTGCTTAGCGTGGTGAGCCGGTATCAGTCAAACCCAGGTGAGAACCACTGGACAGCAGTGAAGAACATTCTTAAGTGCCTGAGAAGGACTAAAGAACTGTTCCTGGTATTCGGTAATGGGGACCTCCAGGTGGAGTCTTTTACCAATTTAAGCTTCCAGAGTAACAAGGATGACAGCAAGTCTGTCTCGGGTTTTTTGTTTACCCTCAACGGAGGGGCAGTCTGTTGGAAGAGCGCCAAATAGAACACCACTGCAGACTCGACGATGGAGGCTAAATACATTGCTGCAAACGATGCTGCAAAACAAGAAGTCTGGATGAAGAAGTTCATTACTGAACATGAGGTGGTTCCGTCCATTGTTAATCCGATACCTTTGTATTGCGATAACAATGGGGCTAAGCTTTAGCGAAGGAACTACGGTCTCATCAGAAATCCAGACACATCTTGAAGCGGTATCACTGGATCAGGGAGATCATTGATCACCGAGAGATCGATGTGCGGAGAGTTGACACAAAAGACAATACGGCGGATCCATTCACGAAGGCCATTCTCCAAGCACAGTTCGAGAGACTTTTTGAGGTGTTGGGTATGTGATACGCCAACAACTGGCCTTAGTGCAGATATTAGGTACTCGGTACGCCAATATGGCCTTAGTGCAAGTGGAAGATTGTTGGATATGTATGCCCTAGAGGCCATTATTGTATATGTATACATGTGGATGCTTGGATATATGTTTGTACAGGACAATCTTGCTCGATATGATAGTATGCTATCTGGTTTTTCTTTATCTTAACATGTGCGTATGTCTTACTTGTTATTATATATCTTTTATACATGTTGATAAAGCTTGTAGGATCATTGCTTGACTACCTGCGTTGTGATGGCGATCATACTTGTGGGAGCTGGGTAGTCGATAAGCACATCCTTAAAAGGGCCCTAGTCATGGGAGTATCGAGGCTGGGCATCGATATTCTGGAGTAGACTATTGTATACATTTCTAGACCCCGACAAGAGGTGATGGTTGGTCTTGCAGCCATTGATCTTTTTCACCTGAGATCGTATATAGGTGCTCACTGGGGGTGAGTACACTGGACGGACTCGCCGAGAAATTCTAGATGGTACTATACCTATCATGAGATAGCAGTTCTCAGGTGACATGAGTACTAGTTAGTCTTCAAACCTGAGGGCATCATTTGTCTCATGTGTGTTCCCACTGTACTTTGATCACTACCCTACCTCGGCTCTACTGAGTCATGCAAACAAGTTTTGGTTGGGTACAGTCCCGAACCACATGGAGGCAGTGAGTGATTGTTGGGGATTCGTTTCTCCCGGTATAGCGAGTCGATATCTCACCATGTTTGATTGGCCAGGACTACAAAACCTTGACGAAGGCAGTTGGGATTTACTGATAGGTTGATCAGTAGTTTTCCGGCTTGGTCCTGAGCCGCATCAGCACGAATTATTGGGTTATTAGGGTCTGACATTTACCATCCCTAGACCCGGTATGCGATATTCTTAGACGAAGAGACCGGACTGTACGGAGATTGTCACAGATAGGCTCAGTAAGGACCCGGATGAGTTTGCTAGTTGGCATTCCTTTTCGACTGGTACCCGGGTAGCCGTTACGTACAGCTAGTGCCGCTGATGTGCTTGTGCTTATGGATTTATCCAGTAACCCACTGCTGGCGTACTGTCGAGTCTTTAGAGTCCTACACAGAGAGTTTTCCTGGTTCAGGGGAAATGATGTAGTAGCCGTGTTGGATACGTGCAGAGTTCCGATCAATCGATTGTACTATGTACCAGGACTTTTGATCGGACAGTTGATGATACTAGCCGGTTTGGGATTGAGCCGGATTATTAAATCAGGTATTGATTTAATAATTTACATATATGTATTTCGATATGTATATTCTAGTATTATGTTCTTTGTGTTATTCTATCTCTTTGGATATTCGTATTTTGATATGAATACGGGTATGTATATATAGTAGACTGTAATCCGTATTTATACGAAAAATATTTTAGAAGGTAGACACCTTATTTTAGCATTATCCATTTAACTTTAAATGGAAATTGAGGTGTAAAAACAAGGTGAGGGGAGTATGGTGAGAACCATGCTTAATAGTATTGACAAATGAATTTTTAATTCATTTGTGCTAACTATTGAAGCATGGTTGGATTTGTATATTATAAAAATTGTTTTACAAAACTATGGTGAGGATTTTCTCTCATATGGATGCTTCATTATTTTTATGCTCACCATTTTGCTTCACTCTCTTCTCTTGTTCTTGAGCTCCTCCACCTTCATCTACAAGCTCCTCTCTACACTCTCATGTGTTGAGAATCAAGAGAGGAGGTGAGATAGAAACCTATAAAGAACCTTACACTACATCCTAGATTCCTTAGACTAGCAATCTAAGGCCTTTAGTTGCTCCACTTGACATTTAGTGTGGAGCTAGAGCCATGGACTAAATCTCTCGGGTGGATCATCTTCGACGGAGGGAGACCGACGAACAAGTGCGATCCAAGAGAACCGAAGGAGCAAGCAAAGACAAACAAGCTCGAGCAAGGAGATCACTAGGAGCACATGAAGAAGATAAAAGACCGAAGGATACGGATCTTTGGGTGAGACACATCTATCATAGTAGATAGATATCCACTTAGTTAGCTGGTTTAGGTTTATGGTAGATCCGACATCGGGTTATTCTAGCGCCAGTTTTTAAACACAAGAAAATTTTTGTTCTGCAAACGGCCACAGTAGATTGTTAGGACGTTAGTGTAACCCAACACTAATTTGGCTTTGATACGATGTAAGTATGTTTTAGCACCTCTATTAGGGTTTTAGCAAAAGCAAGTAAGCAATTTTAAAAATTCTAGAGAGCTAAGTATATTAAACAAGAATCGAACAAGAGATTATAACTAAGTGAATAGAAATTACAAACTTTATGGTCTAGTCCTTCACTTCAATTGCTCTGAATAGTAGTCCTAGAACTCTTCTTTGAATCTACTTGAAGGATGGAACGAGCTTGTTCGAAGTCTTTGTCATTGAAGAAGATCTACCTCGAAACTTCCCACACTCAAGCTCACACTTCACTAATCTCTGAATTAGTGAAGAGAACAATCTATACTAATATGCTAGAGTAGTGTAGCTTGATGAAGTGGGGAATTTTCTCATAAACATTCATTCTTTTCTTTTCTCTTTTTCAACCTAGAAAAAACTATAGAACAAAATGAAGAAGATGAACTTGGAGATGAGAATGAACCTTGAGGATAAGATGAGCTTAAGAAAATGATAAATTTGGATGAATAAAATAAAGGAAAACAATGTGTCACGATTCTTAGTATCTTGGAGAAGCTTTTAGAAGCCATGACTCATTTCTTCATTTTGTTTTTCATACAAGTAAATCATTTCCTTCTTATCCTTTTCTCCAATGTGATTCTCATATACCCATGTTCTATGTATCATCAACCATGAAACGATTTGTATATATCAAATATATAATGACAAGAAAGAATTAAAATGAGCATTATATTAGTTAATATATATATATATATATATATATAATTATTAAATCAACACTTGATTCAATAATCCGGTTATATCATATATAACCCGGCTAATATTAAAAACGCTATATTAGAATACGGTGTCATATACTTGTATTTAATCAAGCTCCCGCACATATCTTCATACGTGCCCAACTTCATTTCGCTTGAGCTAGGAAGCCTCTATTTGGGACTCTAAAGACTCGTCAATACGCTAGCAGTAGGTAATGATCACATCAGATACGCACAAGCCATCAGCGGTACTAGCTGGACGTAATGGCTACCCAGGTATTGAACGAATAAAAGATCAATAAGCAAACTTGTCCAAACTCCCGTAGAGTTTGTAAGCAACACTTACGGTATAGTCCAGTCTCTTCGTCTGATATGTCATATATCGAGTTTAGGGGTAGAATCGTCAGAACTCAATAACTCGATAAGTTATGCTGATGTGTGGCTTATAACCAATCGAGAAACTACAGATAATACTTATCAGTAAATCTCTTTAACCCTGGCCAGGGACTTGCATTTATAACTAATCACGCATAGTACAACATCAACTCCTTATACCGAGAAAGACGAAACCCCTCCTATCACTCATTGCCTCCATGTGACTCGGGACTGTACCCAAAAACCACATGTTTGCACGACTCAGTAGAGCTGTGGTAAGGTGGAAATCAAAGTACAGTGGGAACCATACAAGACACTAAGACGATCTTAGGTCTACAGACTAATCTGTACAACTGTCACCAGAGAATTGCTATTTAACGATAGGTATGATACCATCTAGGAGTTCTCGGTGAGTCCGTTCAGTGTGCTCAGTCTCTAATGAGCACCTGTATATAATCTTTGATGTCAAACTCCAATGGATATAGGATCATCCATTGACCCAAAGCAGGGTCAAGAAACGTATAAACTAGTCTACTCTGGGACATCGATGCCTTGTCTCGATATCCCCCTGACTAGAAACATTTAAGGATATGCTTATAGACTACCTAGGGCCTACTAGTATGATCTGAATCACAATCCTGGCAGTCAATCAAAGATCATAGGGGCTTTATCAACATGTATTAGCAACAGTAATAACAAGTAGAACCATATACATGAATGACAAAACCAAACCAAATAGCATACTATCATATTGAGAAAGTTTATTCTCTAGATATATATATGTCCAACAATTATAATAATTGCCTTTAGGGCATACATATCTAACAGCATCCACCCCCCAATTTAGGTAAGACTTTCAAACCCAGTTCTTCTCTGTTTTCGGTGGTAAACAAGCACCTGTATACAATTTTCGGTGTCAAACAATAATAGTTGTGGAACCAGTTATCGCCCTCTTCTCGAATCAAGAAACATATACACTAGTTTAATCTGGAGTACCGATACCTAGTCTCAATACTCTTATATCTAGGAACATTTAAGGATGTGCTTATAGACTATCCAGTCCCTACTGTTATGATCCCCATCATAATCCTGGGAGTCAAGTAAAGATCTTATGGGCTTTATCATTATGTATTAGCAATACATAATAGCAAGTAAAACATATACGCATGAATGATAAAGACAAATCAGATAGCATACTATTATCTCAGGCATGATTGTTCTATCCATATAGGTCCTTCTACAATTACAATAATTTTCTTGAGAGCATCTATATCCAACAATCTCACACTTGCACTTAAGGTCAATTATTGAGGTATTGCATACCCAACTTCTCTAATATTAGTTTCACAAACCGTATTTGAGAAACAATCTCAATGAGTGGATTTGCTACAATAACTCTAATTTCTTCTCTCTTTATCTTAATCTTGCGAATCAAGCGATGCCTGCCTTAGAATTTATCTGGACAGTTGATGAGACCAAGTTCATATATGAACTTATTTATCCAAACAATTTCTTGGGCTGTATCCTCTGTTGAGTCATACTCAGCACCCATCGCCATGACTACTTAAGTATCTTGCTGGGAACCCTTCCAATGTACCGCTCCTCATAAGAGGGTAAACTTATAACTCACAACAGACACTCTGTCATTCATGTCACCTTGGAAGTTGAAATTAGTAACCGCCCCCAGTTGGAGGCTGCCATTACCATACACTAAGAGCATACTCATATGTTCTTCACTGCTATCCATTGTATCTCCAAAATTGGACTGATCTCTACTTATTACAGCAAGTGTATAAGCAACATCTGTTCTGGTATATGACATCGCATGATTGACCCTATTGTCAAAATATGTAGAATGTCATTCACGCGAGTCCCTCTCCTCATCAGTCCAGAAGACATCTCTTTAGAGAGAGTGACTCCATGTTATGCGGGTACGCTACCACGCTAGGAGTCGTTCATTCTAAACCCCTTTAGAATGGTGTCAGAGTACCCGAATTGGGACAATTCCAAAATCCTTCTATATCTATCTCTATTGATCTAGTCCCTAGATTGATTGATAAATTCCCCAAATCCTATATGGAGAAACTAATACGACATCTATAGTTTGTCCGAATCGTAGCACGGGAACATCATTCCTATTAGGAGTATATCATCCATATACAATATGAAGAATACGACAATACTCCATACTTCCTTCTTACAAATACTAGGTTCATCTATAATTTTGATGAAATCAAACACTTTGACCGTCACATCAAAATAGATGATTTGTCTCCGTGGTGCCAGCGTGAGTCTATGAATGGACTTAAGCAACCTACTCACCTTTCCGCTGTTCCCACTGACTATAAGGCCCACTGGTAGAGTCATATACACGTTCACTTCTAAATATCTTTTTATAAAGACGTTATAGACATTTACCTGCCAGATCTCATAGTCATGAAACACAGCAGTGGCAAGTTATATCCGAATGAACTTCAGCATAGATACTGAATAAAAAGTTTCATCACAATGCACACTGGGTATTTAATGAAAAACCTTTTTCTATAAGTCTAGCCTTATTAGGTTACTACCTTTCCATCTTCATTGATCTTATTTTGGAAGATCTACTTACTTCTAATGGGTTTTATCCCTTTAGGAGTATCCAACAAAGTCCATACTTTGCTGGAGTGGGTGAAGCCCAACTTGGATATAATGCATCCAGCCATCGGTCGGAAGTCACTACTTCCTATGACCTGTTGATAACTAATAGGGTTATCATCAATCATGATTCTAAACTCATTGTCACCATCTACGGGTAAACCATGGTATCTATTGGATGGCTGAGGCCACCTACTAAATCTGCGGAGTTGCTAAGGTTTGTCAGGGATAATTGAATCTTCAGATTCTACTAAATTTTTAGTAATCATTTGCGGTTCTGGAATTATTTCTAGTTCTACCATACCCCCACTAATTTATTTTGCATGATATTCCTTTTCTAAAAAGGTGACATGTCAAGAACAAAATAACTTTTGATCATGAAAATGGTAGAAGTTAAACCCTTGTGAATGCTTGAGATAACTCACAACCTGCTCATTACTGAAACGTGCATTGGGTTTGTCTTGATTCTCCTTTCAGCATAACCCGGACAAATCCATATCTTAACAAACTTAAGATATGCTCTCATTCTATATCACATATAGAATCTTAGGCATTGATTTAGATGATACCTAATTCAATTAGTACGCATATGTTTCATGTGCATACCCCCAAATAAAAAGGATAACTATGGAATACCGAGCTCAAGTATTCACCTCCTCGATCGCATCGAAGAATCATGAAACTTCCGACGTATTTGGTTCTTTATTTCATCCTTATACTTTATGAACTTCTCAATAGCTTCGGAATTTGCGTTTCAATAAGAACGCACGTCCAAAACTAGAGTACTCATAGATAGACGGAATGAAGTACGAGTACCTTCCCTTTGCCTGTAAGGACATCAGAACACATACATCAATATGTATAAGTCCTAAGAGTTCAATAACTCTTAATTCTTGTGTTGTAATTTGAGAACTGTATTTTGGTTAAGAGTATCAAACGTTATTCTATACACCTTAGCCAATCAACATTTGATGCAGGTAAATGTTCAGAACATCATTTTCAAAATTTATATCTTTCTTTATCAAATAAAAAGACAAATATATCATTTTAAAAAAAATTGGTGCATAACAACGATTATTCAAAACCAAAAGTTTGCTGTTAGGCAGAAACATGTGATTTTCCTCAATAGCAACATTTGGTCTGATTCCATGTTGGGAATCAGCGCTAGGGTCGCAATACTTGTGGACCTGGCAGAAGTATAAACTAATAACTTTTCAAAACATAGCACCAATTCATAACCCAAGATCAAGCATTTACTAAAAATTGCAATAAATATAGAAATCTAGAAAGGGGAAAGGGGGCTACAACTTTTGTAGCATGTCCACCTAATCGTGGAAGACCCAAGCTAGACTCCGTCACCTCCGGATCGAGCTTGCAAGCCAACCTTCTCGCTGAAGATAATCAACATCAAAAAAAACCCCAACACAAGCTTCAACTGCACCAAAAGAATGCTTCAAGTGAAGTGAAGTAACTTTATCTAGTACTTAGCTAATGTATTAGATGAAGAGATGTAGCAAGCCCACACTTATTTTACTTCTCATTTTCTCTCATTTTAGCTCTCATTCTACACTTAGAATTTTGAAGAAAGAGAAGAGCATGAAGAGAATGAGAATGCAGAGAGAATGCTTCATATCATTTAACAAATTATTTTCTATAAAACAATTAAAAGCCCATACCTCTCTACACCACCCTTATTTCTTAATTAATAAATATGAAATGAGTCATTTCTTTTATTTATTAATATGGAAATGAGGTGTTCCCATCTAGAACTATTAACGTATCAAAATACATTAATATTCTAAAATGTGCATCATATACAAAAAGTATATGTATCGTATACATAGATGCGTATTTGTATCGAATACAAATAACAAATGAGAGAGAAATATAAAATGAACATAATACTAGAATATTTAATATTATTAAATCAAAACATGATTTAATAATCCGGCTTTAACTTAAACCGGCTAGTATTATAAAATTTCCGATTAACATATATGTATCACATACACATATTTAATCGAACTCCCATACGTATCGCCATACACACTCTACATCGTTTTGCCTTAGCGGGGAAAATCTCTGCATGGGACTCTAAAAACTCAATCAATACGTTGGCAGTAGATTAAGATCATATCTGATTGAACTAAAATACTTTTAGATCAATCCTCTCACGGATTAACCCACAAGCACGTCAACGGCACTAGCTGCATGTAACGGCTACTCAGGTATTGATCAAAAGAAAGGTCAACAAGCAAGCTCATTCGAACACAATCAGAGTCTATCAGTGACAGTCACCGTACAGTTCGGTCTCTTCATCAGAGAGTGTCGCACACCGGGTCTAGGGGTGGAACCCGTCAGACCCTCAATAACCCAATAAGTTATGCAGACATTAGACCCATAACCATCAAAGATACAACTGATAACACTTATCAGTTTATCTCAACTGCCATGCCCATGGACTTCTGGTTATGGTCATGTCTGACATAGCGTGACATCAACTCCCTATACTGAAAGAGATGAATCCCTTCGACTGCTCACTGTCTCCATGTGCTTCGGGACTATACCCAACTAAAACATTTTTGCATGACTCTTTAAAGCACTGGTATATTAGTAATCAAAGTATAGTAGGAACATATATGAGACACTATGGCGATCTCAGGTCAAAAGACTACTCTGTACCCGTGTCACCAGAGAACTGCTATATGAAAATAGGTATAATATCATCTAGGAGTTCTCGGTGAGTCCGTTCAGCAAAAATCATTCTCCAATGAGCATATGTATACAATCCCCAATGTCAAACACCAATAGCTGTTGGACCGGCCATCGCCCTCTTCTCAGGCTAGGAAATGTATACACTAGTCTAATATGGAGTACCAATGCCTAGTCTCGATACTCCTACGACTAGGAACATTTAAGGACGTGCTTATGGACTATCCAGACCTTACTATTATGATCCTCATTATAATCCTGGTAGTCAAGTAGAGATCCTATAGGATTTATCATTATGTATTAGTGATATGTAATAGCAAGTAAAATATATACACATGAATGATAAAGACAGACAAGATAGCATACTATCATCTCGAGAAAGATTATTTTATCCATATAGGTCCTCTTGCAATTACAATAATTGTCTTGAGGGCACCTATATTCAACACAAGATGCATGATGGGATTGAAAGGACATTGACAGATGTTAGGTACGTGCCGGATCTGAAGAAGAATCTTATTTTCTTGGATGCTCAAGATTCGCTTGGTTACAAGACCGTGATCGAGGGTGGTACTATGCAAATCCTTCGAGAATCTATGGTCGTCATGAAAGGAAGGATGGCTGGTAACTTATATCTGCTTCAATAGCACACTATCACAGGTGAGTCCATATTTACATCTTTTGATACATATCTAGAATCGTTACGATTGTGGCATGTGCAACTTGGCCACATGAGTGAATGAAATATAGATGTGCTCCACAAGAGATGTTTGATTGGGGGTGTAAATTTTAAGAAGCTGGACTTCTGTGAAGAGTATGTATTGGGAAAGCAACATCGAGTGAAGTTCGGCACATGTGTGCATGATACTAAAGGTAACTTGGATTATATTCATACCGAAATGGGGGGACTGGCGACGATTCCTTCTCGTAGAGGAGCCAGGTACTTTGTTTTTGTCATCGATGACTTCTGAAGAAAGCTTTGGATATATTTAATGGATGTTATATCTGAAGTATTTGAGAAGTTCAAGGTTTTGAAAGATATGGTGGAAAAGCAGACGGGAAAGTCTGTAAAGGTTGTAAGGTCTGATAATGGTGGTGAGTACACCTCTGATGAATTCAAGAGATTCTGCAAATCTGAGGTATTGTACGTTACTACACCACACCCGGAGATCCACAATCAAATGGTGTTGTAGAACACATGAATCGGACGCTGTTGGAAAATACGCGATGCTTACGGATTACTGCTGCTGGATTTCCAAAGGATTTTTGGGCTGAGGCCCTAAATACCGACGCTTACTTCATCAACATGTCATTATCATCGGGGATAGATTTGAAGACTCCTAAGGAAGTATGGACTGGAAAAGTTGCCGATTACTCGATACTTCAAGTATTTGGGTGCCCAGCTTACCTTCATGAGAAGAACAGTAAGATCAATCTAAGAGCAAGGAAGCGTATATTCCTTGTTTATGGAGATGGAGTAAAGGGTTACACATTGTGGTGTCCTGAAAACAGTAAATTAATAATTAGCAAGCTATGACCTTTGATGAATCTGCGATGCCCAATAAGTATGTTCAAAGTGAAGATGGTGAGAGAACAGCGAAATCACCTAATCAGGTGGTGATGAAGGTTCCGGTCCAGAGTATTAGAGATGAGGTACCGAGAGCTTAAACCTAGGAGGTGTTGGATATAGTGCCCTCAAGGCAATTATTGTGATCGCAAGTAGGCGATTATGATAATTGAGGGAGGACCTATATAGCTATAACAGTCTTACTCGAGATGATAGTATGCTATCTGGTTTGTCTTCATCATTGATGAAGCCTGTAGGATTGTTGCTTGGCAACTAGCATTATGATGGCGATCATATAGGTAGGAGCTGGGTTGTCTATAAGCACATCCTTAAATGTCCATAGTCGTGGGAGTATCGAGACTGGGCATCGATATTCCGGAGTAGACTAGTGTATACGCTTCGAAACCCCGATGAGGGGCGGTGGCCGGTCTCACAAGCCATTGGTGTTGTGTCACCTAAGATAGTATACAGGTGCTCACTGGAGGTGAGTACACTGGACGGAATCGCCGAGAACTTCTAGATGGTATTATACCTATCGTCAGATGGAAGTTCTCAGGCGGCATGAGTATATGTTAGTCCTTTGACCTGAAGTCGTCATTTGTCTCGTATGAGTTCACACTGTACTTTGATTACTACCCTACCACGGCTAAAAAGAGTCATGCAAACATGTTTTAGTTGGGTACAGTCCCGAGCCACTTAGAGGCAGTGGTCGACTGTCAAGGATTCGTCACTCCTAGTATTAGGAGTTGATGTCGCGCTGTGTTCAGTTGGCTATCACCAGAAATCCGTGGCCACGGTAGGTGAGATTTACTGATAGTTGATCAGTAGTATCTTAGTTGGTGATGAACTTGACTCAGACACGACTTATCGGGTTAATAGGGGTCTGACGTTATCCACCCCTTGACCCAATATATGATACTCTTTGATGAAGAGAACGGACTGTACGGAGATTGTCACATTCAGGCTCAGTAGGGTAAGGACACAATTGATTGTTGATCCCCCTTTCGACAAGTACCTGGGTAGCCGTTACGTATAGCTAGTGCCACTGACGTGCTTATGGTTAAACCCACTGCCAGAGTATTGTCAAGTCTTTAGAGTCCCACACAGAGGGTTTTCCCGGTTCAGGCGACTGTTGTAGGAGCCGTACGATGGTACGTGCCGGGGTCCGATTAAATATGTGTATGAAATATACCGACTTTAATCAGATGGTTTATAATACTAGCCGGCTTAGGATTAAGCCGGATTATTAAATCATGTTTTGATTTAATAATTTATATATGTATTTTGATACATATATTTTAGTATTATTGTTCAATATTTGATTTCCCTCTTTAGCGATATCCGTATTTTTATACGGATACACGTATATATAGCGGTTCATATACTAGGTGAAGTATTCCATATTTATACGGGAATACTTCTAAAAGGACACCTCAAATTTGTTTTTCTTTTTAGAAAAAAACAAATAAGGTAATGAGTTGGAAAGGTGGAGGTGAGGTGGCATGAAGCATGTAAAGAGGAATGGCTTGTATTGTTGATCATTGATTGTGCACTATTGATGCATGGTGGATATATGTAGCCATTCTCTCTTCTATTTTTGACTTGATGACTTTCTTCTTCTCCTCCAAGCATGCTTCATGTTTCCTCTTCTCCTTCACCTTCTTCTTATTCTTCTTGCTCTCCATTTTTTAGCATGGTTCAAGAGAGAAAATTTAGTGGAGTATTCCTACATCACCGACCATCCAAACCTAGCAAATTTAGATCGTCAGTTAGAGCCTCCTTCGCATTCTCTTGGGTGGATCGTCTTCGGCAAGGATGATCGATTCTTAAGCGTGATCCTCGCAGCAACGAGCTTGGAGGGGTCTTCCACAATTAGGTGGACACGCAACAAAAGTTGTATTTCTTCAACCCTTGCACTTGTAGATTAGCTAGTTTAGGTATATGGTTCGAATCTTGGGTTTTACGGGAGTCCGGTGCTCGTCAGAATTTTTTTTTCGCTTCCGCCTCGGCCGAGGCTTCCGCAGCGCGGGCACCGGATCCCAACATGGTATCAGAGCCACCCAAACTAGCTAGTTTGCACAAGTTTAAAGTCTCGATCGACAAAATTTTCCGAATTGCATCTCCGTTTACATGCCCGCTGTCCGAATTTGAAAATTGTTCAAAAAATCATTTAGATTGTTTTAAAATTATGTGCAGGTAAATGTAGTGACCAGGAAAAATTTTGGGCACATAATCCCAAAATTTGGCCACGGAACCGCTACGAAACATGCCATTTGGCAGCGGTTCCATGATCAAATTTTGGTCGTGTGCCTGAAAATTTTTCGGGTGTTCTATGGTATGGAAATGTGATTTTTAGATTGTATGGTTTTGGCCAAGATTTGTTTGAGTACTGGTTTGTATTTGGGGCCAATGCGGAAATTTTTGGTCGATTGAAATTTTGAATTCGTATTTATCATATTAGTTTCTGTGACCGTGAATATTATAGAGCGGTATAATCCAAATGGTTGCTATATATACAATCAGACGGGTTTCCGAACATGATATTCACGTTGATGTTCGGTGTTGCATTAATATTATAGATGGATTGTCATGATGGATAGCCTTGTTAGTTATATGTATGCCCTAGAGTCTATTACTGTACATACGATGTATATTGTAGTGGATTCTTGGACATATATAAGGAAGACTTTTTTGATCGACATGATAGTATGCTATTTGGTTGCTTTTTAGCTTAACATGTACACTTATTGTTTCTCTATTACATGTTGATAAAGCCCTTAGGATGTGTAATTGACTACCAGGATTATGATGCAGATCATACTAGTGGGGCATAGGTAGTCGGTAGGTACATCCTTCAAATGTTTCTAGTCGTGGGTGTATCGAGACGGGGCATCGATATTCCAAAGTAGACTAGCGTATACGCTTATTGACTCATATGATGGGCAATGGATGATCCCACATCCATTGGTGTTTGACATCAGAGATGGTATACGGGTGCTCAGTGAAGAGTGGGTACACTGACCGGACTCGCTGAGAACTCCTAGATGGTATTATACGCATCGTCGGATAGCCGTTCTCTGGTGACACCGGTACAAGTTAGTCTGTCAACCCGAGATCGTCATAAAGTCTTGTGTGATTCCGACTGTGCTTTGATTTCCACCTTACTACGTTCAAGAGATCGTGCAAAACAGTGGTTTTTGGGTACTGTCCCGAGTCACATGGAGGCAATGAGTGATAGGAAAGGATTTCGTCTCTCTCGGTATTGGGGGTTGATGTTGCGCTATGCTTGATTGGCCATAACAGGAAATCCCTGGCCAGGGTTGTTGAGATCTACTGATAAGTGTTATCAGTAGTTTCTCGAACCGTTATGGGCATCATATCGGCATGACTTATCAGGGCTATTGGGGTATGACGTTTACCACCCCCAGGCTTAGATATGCGACATATCAGACGAAGAGACCAGACTGTACGGTAATGTTACTGATTGGAATCGCAGGATTATGAGCAGGCTTACTTGTTGATCATCTGATCGCTCAATACCCGGGTGGCCATTACGTTTAGCAGACCGCTTGCGGCTTGTGGGTGACTGATATGATCACCACATACTGCCGGTGTATTGACGAGTCTCTAGAGTCCTACACAGAGGTTTCCTGGCTCAAGTGAAACGAAGTAAGAGCATATATGTGATATGTACGGGACTGAGATTAATACGCGTATATGATACCGTATTCTATTCTCGCGATATGTGATATCAGTCGGTTATATGTGATATAACCGGGCTCTCGAATCAAGTGTTGATTCGACAAGTTGATACATTTAATATTAGTCGGTTGTATGTGATATAGCCGGATTATTAAATCAAGTGTTGATTTAATAATTTAATGTATAATTATATATTTGATATATTATCTTACATTAACTAATATTAGCTCACTTAAGTATTCATTTTCTCACTAGTGTACACTTAGTATATATGTGATATATATTAATGTACATCTTTTGTGTCATGCTAGATGCCACATGCTACATGGGTGTATGAGATTCACACCATGCTTATAATAATGATGGGTTTTGTTTATTTAAATTAAATTAAATTAGTTAGAAATTGTCACATGGTTGAAGCTTGTAGAAGCTTGTGGAACCATTGACCAAGTCCACTAATTTTGTTTTACTGGAAAATATTTATTAACCCAACCATTATTGTTTAGCCATGGTTTAGTTTCAACATGAGTTAGTATATGATATTAACTCACCCATGGCTGCTATTCTCACCACTTGATTCATTCTTCATTTGCTTCATTCCATGGTTGCTTTCTTCATCTCCTTCCTCAATCTTTCTAGCTTCATGAGAGGTGAAGAAAATTAGTGAGAAAATTATTTCTAAAGTGAGCAAAATTCCTACTTCATCAATCTCTTCTCTACTAGCCATTTAGATTGGGTTGTTTCTTTACTAGTTCATCACTCAGTGAAGAGGTAGCTTGAGTTAGTGTCTTCTCGACGTAGATCATCTTCGGCCTTGAAGACTTCAAGTAAGCTTGTTCATTTTACCTTGTGGAGCCTCACTAGAGTCCGGGAAATCACTACTTGGAGCGAAGGGACTACTACACGGAGCTATTGAAGTGAAGGACCGGTCTACAAAGGTAGTATTCCTTGTTCACTTAGATGTAAAGATGTTTACATGCTTATTCATCTAATTCTCTAGTTTAGATTCTAGCGTTAGGGTTCTTTAGCACGCCATTTTTTTGAAAACAGCATGGTCGATGCCTCCCAAAACCCAGCGGCCGTCCTAGGGAACCCAACAGTGGTATCAGAGCCAGATTAGAGAATTAGACGATATTGTAGTATTACAAAACCGAAACAACTCCGAAACACTCGAAACCTAAACCGAGTTTCTGTCGAAATTTTTAAGTCATCTAAAATTTTCTTAAGCAGTTGCAGAATGTTACATGTGATGTGACATGAACACAGAAGAAAATTGAACCCATTTCACCAGATTTGACCCGGCGAAGAATGCTAAATATCCAGCCTGGCCGGTCCTGTCTTGCTTTCTGGGCTTCAATTTTTTCCTGTGTTCCAGGCTCTGGGGTTTGGTGTTTCAGGTGTTGCTTGTTTTTTCTGAGATTGCATGAGATGTTATCATTCAGTAAAGGCAATTCGAAATGTTTCATAGTCATAATTCTAACATCATTTCGGGTTATTTTAGACGACGTTAAAAAGTTTGAACGGATATCAATAATCCATTTTCTCGCTGGAAATTTTCCAAGAGTTGGATTTTTCCATGTTTAAGATCTTTAGAAAATCATGCAGGTGTTTTCTATGGACCCTCTAGAAGAACGAAACCCTAAATCGATTTTGTGACCGTCGGAACCGTCACCAAACCCTTAGGGTTTGTGATAGTTCCGCGGCGCCATAGGTGAGGCAAGGGTTGACCCTTCTACGGTTGGTCCATAGGTGCTATGGCATATTCTGGGTACCTTTTAAACTCCACTCAAGTGTTGAGCTCTTTTGGAAATTTTGGGTGTTTGTTGATTTGATCGAAAAGTTTAATATCGTCTAGCTATCTGTAATTGTGATACAATATTTGGAATCCACAATATTTAGCTTTGTGAAAACTAATTTTAATTTTATAAATCTAGCAATTCAGTCTCATTTGATCGGTTGCCACAGTATTTTGATGTGGATCAAAAGTCCGTCGCAATTACGTAGCATACGCGGATACATGCCGGGTAACCTTACTAGATAATCACACCCCATAGCCCCGACTAAGTGACTGTAGGAGAACCTCGTTGCTAAAAGCATCCGTTCGGGTGCTTGTGGCCACGGTGTTCCTCCTAAGTGCACTTCGTCGACGGTATCGGGGGTGCGGCCATCTACTAAAGTTTCCGATGAGCGTTTGATCTGGTTGTCGGGAATCTTGTTGAATTACCCGACTGGTTGTTGAAAAGTGTTTTCAATATCGAGACTAAAATGCGGGGTTTATAATTGTTAGGCATGTGATGTCTATGGAATTCATATTGTTAGGCATGAAATCCAAAGTATTGATACATTGGGTTTATGATGTCTAAGGTGGTTGCGGATTCCAATTGTTGGAGTTTTTCACTTTATTTTCTGCGACTGTAAGTGTAATATGTGGTGTATCGCCAGTTTCGTTGCAATACGTCAACGACAATTAGAATACGCATATTTACTTACGTTGATGACATGTGATGTTATGTGTTGCTGGGATATGTTATATTGGATCCTCGTGTTTTGAATAACTGGGTTTTTTTATATGAGATGAGAGTTTTTCATTTTTATTCATGTAAAAACTAGTATGTAATATTTTTTTATTGGGGCACTTCCGGGTTGAGGATGATGTCACCATTGATATATATTATTTACTTTTTCGCATTAAGATAGACCCAAGGTGGAGAGCACAAGTAACCGGGTTGTAGAGTCCAGTGGGAGACCATCTCGAGGAGTCAAGACCGGGTCTCCTAACTCTAGAATTGGTAGGGTTGCTTGCTGCTCTCGTAGGGGTCTAGGGATGTGGGTTTGGCTATTCATCGCGACCGTGGAATCCGTGTTTTTTACTGGCTTAATTTAAAACACGGAATTTCTAATATATCCAATATTTCATATGTGTTCTTCTGCTGCTGATATTCTGTGATGTGATCACTTTATATGATGAGACGAATGCTTATATTATACTGTTGCTTTCGTTTCTTCTGTGATGCTTAGGAAGCATAAATGATGAGACTTCATTGACGAGATTAATGAAATAAAAGAAATCTAAACATGTTGTAGAATATTATTTTAAAAACTGGTAGCTCTAGTTCTTGCTTTGCATAGTGGTATTCCTTGTAGTGTATCCAACACCTTATTCGATAAAGAAAAAGCCGAGATCCCTTTACCGGGAGTGACCTCTTTAGCGAAACTGGAAGATACTACAAACCACTCGGTTTTGTTTTTTGATTGCTTTTTTAGTTCATGCTTTGCATAGTGGTATTTGTGAAATATCCAGCACCTCATTCGATGAGGAAAGAGCCGAGATCCTTTCACTGGGAGTGACCTCTTTAGCGAAACTAGCAAAAGCCTAAAAACACTTCTTTTCAAAATCACTCGATTCTATAACGAGATCAAGTTCATTACGCAAAAGGTTTTCTTAAAAACCTGCCGCAGCTCTCTGTCATTTCAGATGAGTGCTATTTTAGTATTCGTGCTACAGTAATTTGGCTTCCGTCAAGGCGCAGTGTACGGTAGCTGATTAGCACTTATCTACAGTATGAGATGCAATTGGATTATGGTATTCGTATGACGTTGTTTGGCCTCCGTCAAGAGTCATGCGGGTGGGTCTAATTCAATCAAGAAATGAACGGGTTGAACTTGACTAGCGCCCTATGAGTAGTTTGGCCTCCGTCAAGGTTATAGGACGCTAGGGGTAAAATATTTATCGGGAATTTCAAGTGTTGAAATTTGCAATGAGATTGCATACCATCTATGAGATAGTTGGATCGCGATACCCACTGTGAGTAAGAGTTACTCCTGGGAGAGTTTTACATATTAGAATTAGCTGATCAAGTAGGTATCTAGAAATGTGTTAATGGGGTTACGCCTCTGGGAAAATGAGGTTTATTTTAATGAGGTCCGTGCGAAAGCATGGGGAACCTCCCTCAAAGTACCGACACTGGCCTGGCCGAAAGATTGGCGAACTTGTAGGGTGTATTTAATCCCGGTTAGTCTTAACTTTTAGGGTTTGAAGGAAGATTTGATAAAAACAGTGGGAGCCATCCGGATTAGATAAAATAATAACCAATCTGATCTTGCAAGAGTGCGAGTGTTTTCTTCTCTCTTTCCTGGTAGCAACCATGTCACGCCTTAATCAAGATAATAATATGGATGCATTGACCGAACCTGCTTATTATACTGAGCTGGGGAACGTTGGTTCCGCTCTATCCTATAATTGTTATAAATCTGAGCAAGAAATAGGGGAATATCTGGATTTCCACGCAACCCAAATGAGGAATAAGCATGATGATGCATATTATTCAGGTGTATTCGTTACCAAGAACTGTTTCTCAGTATCCTCTACGTCTTTGGTATGAGATACCGGATCAGAATCCCATATATGTAATATGTTATATGGGCTACAGAAAGGTAGAAAATTGAGATTGGGTGATATGTCTCTAAGTGTTAGAGAATGGTGCAATTGTTGCAGCCAAACTAGTTGGCTAATATCATCTTATATTAATACATTCATTCTGAACAAATGTTATTACATGCCGAACCTGATATACAACATTACATCAGTTTTTTATTAAGTTAAAGAAGGATATAATTCTGTATTGGAGGATAATGTTGAGAACATTTTCCTGAATCAAGAGTTGATTGGATCAGGCACATTATGAAATGGCATATGCATTCTAAATCAAACTACAATTCAAACTATGTAGAACACACACAAGAGGAGTAGTTCAGAAATGAATAAATCCTTCTTGTGGTATTGTAGACTAGGTCATATCAATGCGACACGATCAGCTAAGTTATATAAGGATGAATATGAGAATATGTTCGAATTTTCATCTTATGATACTTGCCAGTCATGTCTCAAAGGTAAAATGACCAACACCCCGTTTACAGGAAACGGAGAAAGAGTTAGTGAACCCTTGGGACGGATACATGATGATGTATACGGTCCTATGTCCACAAATGCCGAGGCTGGTTCCTCGTACTTCATTATATTCACTGACCATGTCTCAAGATTCAGACATATGTTCCTGTTGAAACACAAGTCTGAAACTTTTGAGAAATTCAAGGAATATAAGCTTGAAGTTAAGAACCAGATAGGTAGAAGTATTAAGTCCTTCGATGAGATCGAGGAGGCGAATACTTGCGCATGGAGTTCCTGGATTTTCTAAAAAGGAGAAAGGGATTCTCTCTCAGCTTACTCCTTCGAGTACACCACAGCACCACGGTGTATCGGGACGGAGGTATCGCACCTAATGAGATATGGTGCGCTCTATAATGAGTACTGCTGAGTTGCCTGTTTCCTTTTTGGTGTTATACACTTGAGAAGCTGCATACCTATTGAGTAGGGTTCCATCCAAATCAGTGCCTACCACTCCATATGAGATATGGTATGAGAAGAGACCATCTTTTAAACGAGTTAAGATATGGGATTGTCCGGCCTATTTTGAAAGGCAGAATCCGGACAAGCTCGAAGCAAAGTCATTTCTGTAAGTTTGTTGGATATCCCAAACATTTGTGAGAGAATAATTTCTACCATACTGAGGAGCAAAAGGTGTTTTGTTTCTCAGCATGACCACCTTTTTAGAAAAGGAATTTCTTATCAAGAAACTAGTGGTCATGAGGTAGAACTGGAAGGAGTTCCAGCTAGACAAACTAACAACTGATGATTTGGTAAAACCAAAGGATTCAATAGCCTTCGACGAAGCTCAGCCTCTCCATGAATCTGGTAGGGTTCCTCATCCACCTGAGAGATATTACGGTTTCCTCAGTGACGGTAGGAGCAAGGATTGCATCATGGTAGATGATGACCCAACTAGGTTTAGGCAGGCAATCACGAGTGGAGACTTAGTGAATTGTATGGATGCTATGCGATCAAAGATGGAATCCATGTACACCAACAAAGTATGACTTTGAATGTTGTACCTGAAGGGGTGAAACCCATTAGGAGCAAATGGATCTTGAGAAGATTCTTGGTGTAGATGGAAAAGTTGAGACTTTCAAAGCTAGACTCGTAGTAAAAGGTTTTCGTCATGCAACCAAGTGTGGTTTATGATGAAACCTTTTCTCTAGTGGTTATGCTTAAGTCCATCAGGATTAAAGCATGTATCGCGGAGTTGGAACATCTGTTTTGATGTGGCAGTCAAAGTGTTTGACTTCATCAAAATGGTAGATAAACCTTGTTTATATAAGAAGGTTGTAGAGAGTAAGGTTGTCTTCCACGTATTGTTTGTAGATGACATACTCTTAATAGGAAATGGTTTCCTATGCTACACTCGGTCAATCTCCTCTTATCACGAGGATTCTTCATGGAAGATCTGGAAGATACCTACTACATCTTGTGGATTATGATCTAAGTGATAGATCTAACTGGATATTGGGAGTGTCCTAAATCCAAGTACATTAACACTATACTAAAAAGATTTAGTATGGAAGATTCTAAGCGTGGTGGTTCGCCCACTTATTCATGAATCACTCTCTCCTAAAAGATGTCTTCCAAGACTGATTTGGAGAGAGTTCATGTGCAATGATACCCTATGCTTCGACAGTAGGCTCTATCATGTATGCGATGTTATGTACCAGACCAGATGTAGCTGACTCACTGGGTGTAGTGATCAGGAATCAATCGGATCTTGGGAGAATTACTGGACAGCTGTGGAGGACATTCTTAAGTACTTGAGAAGCACTGAAGAAATGTTCTTGATGTTTGGTAACGGTGAACTCCAGTGGGAGTCATTTACCAATTCGAGCTTCCAGAGTGATAAGGTCGACTGAAAGTCAGTCACAGGCTTTGTCTTTACCCTCAGTGGAGGGACGGTATGTTGGAAGAGTTCCAAGCTAGATACCGTGGCATACTAGACGATAAAGGCTGAGTAGATCACTTCCAACGATGCTACCAAAGTGGATTTCTGGATATTTATTGTTCATAAGATGAACATAGTTCCTACTATTGAGCGTCCAATAACTGTTATTATGACAACAATGGAGTTATGGCTTTGACCTAGGAACGCCGGTCCTATCAGCTATCCAGACATATTCTGAGGCAAGTATCACCTGATCTTGGATATGGATGATCTCCAACGGATCTAGGTAAGGAGAGTTGAAGCGAAGGATAACACGGCGGATCCACTCACAGAGGTCTTTCCCTAGAGAGACTTCTATAGGACATTGAGTATGAGATACTACAACAAATGGCCTTAGTGCAAGTGGGAGATTGTTAGTTATATGTATGCCCTAGAGTCCATTACTGTACATACGATGTATGTTGTTGTGGATGCTTGGACATATATAAGGAGGACTTTCTTGCTCGACATGATAGTATGCTATCTGGTTGCTCTTTATCTTAACATGTACACTTATTATCTCTCTATTACATATTGATAAAGCCCTTAAGATGAGTACTTGACTACCAGGATTATGATGCAGATCATACTAGTGGGGCATAGGTAGTCGGTAACTACATCCTTCAAATGTTCCTAGTCATGGGAGTATCGAGACGGGGCATCGATATTCCAGAGTAGACTAGCATATACGCTTCTTGACCCATATGATGGGCGATGGATGATCCCACATCCATTGGTGTTTGACATTAGAGATGGTAAACGGGTGCTCAGTGGAGAGTGGGTACACTGAACGGACTCGCCGAGATCTCCTAGATGGTATTATACCTATCGTCAAATAGCAGTTCTCTGGTGACACTGGGACAGATTAGTCTGTCGATCCGAGATCGTCATAAAGTCTTGTGTGATTCCCACTGTGCTTTTATTTCCACCTTACCACGTTCAAGAGATCATGCAAAACGGTGGTTTTTGGGTACAGTCCCGAGTCACATGGAGGCAATGAGCGATAGGAGGGTATTTTGTTTCTCCCGGTATTGGGGGTTGATGTTGCGCTATGCTTGATTGGCCATAACAGGAAATCTCTGGTCAGGGTTGTTGAGATCTACTGGTAAGTGTTATCAGTAGTTTCTCGAACCGTTATGGGCCTCATATCGGCATGACTTATCAGGGCTATTGGGGTCTGACGTTTACCACCCCCAGGCTTAGATATGCAACATATCAGACGAAGAGACCGGACAGTACGGTAGTGTTACTGATTGGATTCGCAGGAGTATGAACAGGCTTGCTTGTTGATCTTCTGATCGCTCAATACCCAAATGACCGTTACATTTAGCAGACCGCTTGTGGCTTGTGGGTGACCGATATGATCACCACCTACTGCCGGCGTATTGACGAGTCTTTAGAGTTCTACACAGAGGTTTCCTGGCTCAAGAGAAATTAAGTAGGAGCACATATGTGATATGTGCGGGACCGAGATTAATACACATATGTGATACCGTATTCTATTCTCGCGATGTGTGATAGCGATCGGTTATATGTGATATAACCGGGCTCTCGAATCATGTGTTGATTCGATAAGTTGATACATTTGATATTAGTCGGTTGTATGTGATATAGCCGGATTATTAAATCAAGTGTTGATTTAATAATTTAATGTATAATTATATATTTGATATATTATCTTACATTAACTAATATTAGCTCACTTAAGTATTCATTTTCTCACTAGTGTATACTTTGATATATGTGATATATATTAACGCACATCTTTTGTGTCATGCTAGATGCCATATGCTACATAGGTGTATGAGACTCACACCATGCTTATAATAATGATAGGTTTTGTTTATTTAAAGTAAATCAAATTAGTTGGAAATTTTCACATGGTTGAGACTTATAGAAGCTTGTGGAACTATTGATCAAGTCCACTAATTTTGTTTTACTTGAAAATATTTATTAACCTAACCATCACCCATAGTTGCTATTCTCACCATTTGTTTCATTCTTCACTTGCTTCATTCCATGGTTGCTTTCTTCATTTCCTTCCTCAAGCTTTCTAGCTTCATGAGAGGTGAAGAAAATCAGTGAGAAAATTATTTCTAAAGTGAGCAAAATTCCTACTTCATCAACCTCTTCTGTACTACCCATTTAGATTGGGTTGTTTCTTCACTAGTTCATCAGTTAGTGAAGAGGTGACTTGAATTAGTGTCTTCTCGACGTAGATTATCTTCGGCCTCGAAAACTCCAAGCAAGCTTATTCATTTCACCTTGTGGAGCCTCACTAGAGTCCGGGAGATCACTACTTGGAGCGAAGGGACTACTACACGGAGCTATTGAAGTGAAGGGCCGGTCTATAAAGGTTGTATTTCTTGTTCACTTAGATGTAAAGATGTTTACATGCTTGTTCGTCTAATTCTCTAGTTTAGATTCTAGTGTTAGGGTTCTTTAGTATGCCATTTTATTTGAAAATGGCATGGTCGATGTCTCCTGAAACTCAGCGGCCGCCCTAGGGAACCCAGCAAGCCTTGTGTGCAATGCTAGATATATAGTTCAGATTCATTTGTATATTGATTATTGCGAGGCGAGCGTCCGACATATGGACTGCCGTTTCTGTCAGTATGTATATTCTTTTATTGGGACACGACCGGGTTGAGGTCAATGTCACCATTGTATATATATTTTATTTTCTGCACTAGGATTATCCCTCGGAGAAGTACTCGAATAGCCGGGTTCTAGAGAGCAACGGGCCCGCGTCTCATGGCGTTGAGACCGGAGAGGCTTACTCTAGAATTGGCGGGCTATTTGCAGCACTCGTAGGGGGTATAGGTTGACTCACGGAGGGGTGCTCATGTTATCGGATTTTGTGAAGTGCTGGGTGGACCATTCACTTTGTTGATTAGGGTTGCCTCACTTTGGGGATTGGCGGGTAACTTTCCGCACTCATAGGGGTCTAGGATCTTCATTGCACTGTCTATCCACACGACCGAGGAACGTCGCGTCTCATTTATGGCTCAAATGAAATGCAGGGTCCAAGATTATCCGCTATTCCTTATTGTTGTTCATATGCTTGTGATGATTTTTATCTGCTTGTGATGATTACTATCTGTATATATTATATATATTTAGTAAATGCTTCTATATGTTTTGCATCCGTGCTAGTCTAGCCCCCGCTTTGTCGTTAGTTAAGTAACCTAACGATGCATGACGAGGCCCCGTGGCGAATGCGGATGGCATATAAAAATCATGCTATTTTGGTTGTTTATTTTATAGCTTGGAAACATAAAATGATGGGAACGCATTATCGATATAATGCAAAGAAAATAAACCTAAATGATGTTGTCGGAACCAATTTTAAAACTACTCGGTTTTCTTCAAAACTCACCGTCATATTATTTTGCTTTACATAGAGGTATTCGGTTAGGAATATCCCGCACCTCATTTTATGAGGGAAGAGCCTTGATCCCTTCATTAGGAGTTCGCTCTTACGAAAAATTTTATGTTACTAGTTTTAAAAAGCGGAGCTTAAACCACTCCATTTCAAACCCACTCGAGTTCCTTCAACGATATCAAGTTCATTACGTTAAAGGTTTCTCACCAAAAACCAGTCGTAGCCCTCTGTCATTTTAGATTAGTATTACTTAGTATTCATGCTACGTATGTTAACCTAGTCAAATCGTAGTGTTCGGTAGCTTTGTAGTACTTTTCTGCTGCATGGTGATGCTATTGATTAGGACAGTCGTACGGTCATGTTGACCTAGTCAAGGGCTCGTACGGGTGGGTTTAATTAATCCAGGATAATGACAGATTGAACTTGACTTGCGACTTATGATATATTGACCTAGTCAAGGTCATAAGTATTTAGGGGCCAAAACCATATCGAGAGTTTCAAACAAACGGGAAACTTGCCACACATATGCATACCTTCTGGAGTGTGGTGACTTGAGTGGATTCCTTCAGGTTATCACATGATGATAGTTGGGTCCCGATTCCTACTGATGAGTATGTATTACTCCCCGGGGGATTTTTCACTTTACAATTATCTAAACTATTAGGTGTCTAGAAAGTGTTAATGATGTTACACCTCTGCGGAAATGGGGTTATTTATTGGGTCCGTGTGAAAGCATGGGGACCTCCCTCGGAGTACCTACACTGGCCTGGCTGAACGGTTAGGAAACTTATAAAGTGTAAATGATCCTGACTAGTTCTCCTTTTAGGGTTTGAAAAAGAATTCGAGGAAACAACGGGAGCCATCTTGATCAGATAAAGTGATAACCGATTTGATCTTGATAGAGTGCACGCTGAGTATTTATTTTCTCTATCTCTGGTATAGCAACCCATGACTTATCTTAAATACTCATGAACCAATTTGACCGAACCTTTTTTTACACCCTTTGGTTTCGGATTGTCTTGATTCGCGACAAAGTCGCACATATCCCTGGCACTCCCGCTCTACCCTTTGCATTTCTTCATAACACATCGTATCACTATGATGATCCATGTTGATTGGAACGGCCATCGTATAGTTACATACGAACTCGAAGAAGTTACTTCAGTCGAGGATGGCCACAAGTTTTTAAGAAATTGAATAAGATTATTCGGTTGTCTCTTCCCTTTACCTTCTCTCAGGATACGAGATCTCCTTGATTAGGAGAGTAGGCCTGTTACACTTATTGGATAGTCTTCTTCCAAACCTTAGGATGGTACCGAAAGGTAGGGAACAAAGAAAACCAATTAGCCTAAGGACGGTGTTCAGAAGGTAAGAAGTAAAGACATATAAAGGGACTGAAGTGAGGGCAATGGAAATTGTGACTACTGTCATGAATCTGGATAATAGAAAAGGCATTACTAGGAATACCTAACTATCCCCTATGAAACATTTTCATGTTTCAATTTTTCCGTGTACATGTAATAGAGAACTGTTTTCCCAATCAATTCTGACACCAGGGTATGTATTTACCAGTGTTGGATCTCACATCTGTACGGTGTTACAGATGATGAGAAGGAGTAGAATATTGAGAAATGGGCGATTTGATCCTAAATATCGGAATTCGTTGTAATTAGTGATATTGGATTAAATCGCCTGGCTTTTGCCTGACGAAAAATATTTGGTATCGAATAACCGTTGTTATGCACCAAATTTTAAAATGAAATATCTGTACCTTTTGTTTAATAAAGTAAGATATACATTTTGAAAATTGTATTGTAAACATTTACCTTTATCAGTTGAGAATAAAGTAAGGTGCATTAAATAACGGTGTAAGACATTCTTAACCAAGATACAGTTTTCATTTTACAAAACATAGAATTTGAGTTAGTATATTCTTGGGACTTATACATGAAAATGTATGTTGTCCAGTGTTCTTCAAGACAAGGGATTGATACTCTTATTTTATTCAGGATTACCTATGAGTTCTCTGGTTTTAGACACGCATTCATAGTAATGCAAAGTCAAATATTTTGAGAAGTTTGTGGCTATAAGAACAAAGTAGAGAACCATACGTTGGACGTATCGAGATTCTCCGAGGTGATCGAAGATGTAGATACTTATGCTAGGTATTCCATCATAGTAATATCGAGAACTTGATTCTCTCATAGGCTACTCATCCGTGGATGCGCTCCATGATAAGTAATGCTGCATTGGCCTTTTTTCTATTAGGTAATATGCACTGGAAACAATTGCATGGCTTTTGAATATGGTTCCATCTTAATTAGTGCCTTGATTCTATATGGATATAGAATGTGTTAGTGTATATGCCCTAGGGGCCATTATTGTATCATACTAGTTTGTATATTACTTAATGGAAGCTTGGGATATTCACATGTATATAACAGTCTTGCTAAACATGGTAGTATGCTACATGGTTTTTCTATCTTAATATGTGAGTATACGTATTGATAGAGCTCTTAGGATCTTGCTTGACTACCAGCGTTGTGATGGCCGTCACACTAGTGGGGGCTGGATAGTTTACAAGCACATCCTTATTCAGGTCCCTAGTCGTTGGATTATCAAGACAGGGCATCGATACTCCGGAGTAGACTAGTGTGTAGGCTTCTCATCCCAGTTGGGGAGATGGTCTGTCCCACAGCCATCAGTACGTCGTACTGGAGATAGTATGCAGGTGCTCGTTAGGTTACGGGTACACCGGACAGGACTCACAGGGAACTGTTGGTTGGTTTTATACCAGTCGTCAGTGAACAGTTCCCAGGTGACATGAGTACAGCATAGTCCGCAGACTTGACACTGCTACTTCGCCTCGAGTGTGTCCCATTGTTCTTAGATTGCTACCCTACCACGGCTCAAAGGAGTCGTGCAAACAGGTAGCAGTTGGGTGCAGTCCCGAGCACTTGGAGATAGTGGTGGTTAGACATGATTCGTCTCTCCCGGTATTGGGGGTTGATATCGCGCTGTGTCAGAGAGCCATTACGCAAAGTCCCTGGCCAGGGCAAGCGAGATTTGCTGGTAGGTTCTAGTAGTTTCTCAGAATGTAATGGGCTTCGCTCCGACACGACTTATACCGCTATTAGGGGACTGACGCTTGCCGCCCCCTAGGCCCGATATGCGATAGTCTTAGACGAACGGACCGGACTGTATGGAGATTGTCACATCAGACTCATTAGGAGTTCGGATGGGTTTCCTCATCGGCCTTCTTATCGACATCTACCTGGGGACCGTTACGTACAGCTAGTGCCGCTTGCGGTCTGTGGTTAAACCCACTGCCAGCGTAGTAGTCGAGTCTCTAGAGTCCCACGCAGAGAGTTTCCCTACTCCAGGCGAAACGATATAGAGGTCATATGGTTTTACGACAAGGGTTCGGACGCATACGTGTATTTACGCACGTACGACTTTCGGACAGTTTTTACTAGTCGGCTTTGGTTTAAGCCAGTTACTAGTATCCGGTTATTGGATTTATACAGTCTAAAGTTTTTCCGTGTTTTCACGGATAGGAGGGGCGTTCTCGTAATTGTGCGAGAAGCTTCTAGAAGATGGTGACTAAGAAGGTTTAGGTGGCATATACATTAAATGAGATTAGTGAGTCATATGGATGATTCATCCATGTCATTAATACTTCATAATTGCTTAATGACTCATGGAGATGAATCACCATTAGATATTTATCAAACATGGTTGTAAATCATTATCTTTTCTTTTCTTGATAAAAATAAAATGCTTGATATATATTATGATAACTCTATTTCATCTAGGTACTTTGATTAGCACTTAAAGATACCTAGTTGTAAGTGCACGGCGGCGCCCCGGCCGTCAATCCGACGCCGGAATGCGGAAACGGTGATAAACTTAAATTTTGCGGACTTTGCAAACCGGCACCACCGCGCACTAAACTCCGGATCGTAACCATTAACAAGTCAACGCTACAAATAAGAAAGGGAAGAGATGTATACCGACGATCCAAGTCCTCCGGTCTTCATCTCCACTCCGATCTCCTCGCGGGATCTCCGTCCGTCTCCTCCTCGTCGGAAAGGGCACCACATCGCCTGTAGCTTTTACGGGCTCCCACCTCAATACGAGGCAACTCGGACGCGAAGCTGGCGAATCGACGCGTCCAAGATTTGCTGTAGGAAGTAGTGTAGAATACGCTTTGTCTCACTTTGGGGTTTTTTGCCTTTGGATGGAGGAATGAGGACAAGGAAAATATGGTGCTTTCATTTTTCCTTGCATGAAAATGAGATGATCAAAATAGCCAAACTAAAAATGAAACCCTCTCTCATCTCCACCAATGTGTGGCCGGCCATCTAATGTGGAAAAAAAAAAAGGTGGAGGGAATAACAATATGTACCATATGAGGGAGGTGAGTGTAGGAGAAGATGAATGGTGACCACATCCAAGGTCAAAGAAACATACACCATACTTCATTTCAAATCACACCATACTCACTTCAAATCACATTAAAGCAAGTAATGGATGAAAGAGAACAAAGATATCATAATCAAACTTTATGCAATAAAACCCCTCCACAAATGTAATTTGCAAAACTGCAAATTACCCCCTCCATCAGAAAAGTCCGGCCGGGAAAGAACAAAGGAAAACCGGCCGGAACGGAATGCAAACTGGCAACTCCAGAAAACTGGTCCCGTAATAAATTACAGGAAAACCCCAATACTGTGCATACACACCCGCATCTGTATTCCGTCCGGATACAAATGCAATGAGACAAAATCTACACTGTACTAAACTAGGACCGGCTTAAACCAAAGCCGGCTAGTATTATCCGTTCGATCCTGATCCGTGCAATACCGCACGTATCTGATCGAACCCTGCCATATACCTATACGGCTACTAGTACAAACCGTCCGATCCTGATCCGTGCAATACCGCACGTATCTGATCGGACCCTGCCATATCTCCATACGGCCTCTACAGCGTTTCGCCCGAAAGCTGAGTAACTGAATGTGTGGTGGACTCTAAAGACTCGTCAATACTATGGCTGTGGATTTAACCACTAGCACGTCAGAGGTATAAGCCAATACATAACGGGCCACCAGCTATTGACTAAAAGGGACGTCGATGAGCGAACTCATCCTGACACCCTACTGAGCCTGTCAGTGACAATATCCGTGCAGTCCGGTCCGTTCGTCTATGAGTATCGCATGGCGGGCCTAGGGGGTTGGTAAAAGTCAGACCCCCAAAAGCGGTACAACTCGTGTCGGAGTGTAGCCCAGAACACCCTGAGATACTACTGGAATACCTACCAGTAAATCTCCTTGCCTTGGCCAAGGACTTTGTGTAATGGCTCTCCTAGACACAGCACGACCTCACCCCCAATACCGGGAGAGACGAACCCCTGAAGATACGCTCACTGCCTCCATGTGGCTCGGGACTGTACCCAACTAAAACCTGTTTGCACGACTCCTTTGAGCCGTGGTAGGGTAGTAATCAAAGTACAGTGGGAACTCACACGAGACAAATGACGATCCCCAGGTCGATGAACTAACCTGCACACATGTCACCAGGGAACTGCCATCTGACGTCTGGTATATGACCAACTAGCATGTTCCCGGCGAGTCCTGTCCGGTGTACTCATAACCCAATGAGCACCTGTATACATCTTAGGTGATCCAACTGACACCAGTGGCTTGTGAGACTGGCCACCGCCCCTCGTCGGGGTCTCGACTGTATACACTAGTCTACTAATGGAGTATCGATGCCCGGTCTCGAAACTCCCACGACTAGGGACCTTTTAAGGATATGCTTGTAGACCCCCAGCTCCCACTTATATGATCGCCCTCATACTGCTGGTGGTCAAGCAAGAATCCTAGGGGCTCTATCAACGTGTAATAGCGACGTGTCATGTCACCTAAAGCAGTACACGATGATAAAGGTAAACCAGATAGCATACTATCATCTCGAGTAAGACTGTCCTACCGGGATAGGTCCTCCCTCAATCATTACAATCACGTACCTGTGACCTAATAATTGACTCTGAGGGCACTATCTCCAACAATCTCCCACTTGCACTCAAGGCTAATTATTGCGATGTCGCATACTCACAGCCCGTGTGATACCGAACATCCAACTCCTCTACTAGTCAGTCTCACAAAGCTCGTTTGCGGAACTATTGCGTTCGAGGAATAGCCTCAGTGAGTGGATCCGCTTAGTTGTTTCTTTCTATGTCTCTCTATATCTCAAGTTCGCGGAGAAAGCCATCTCCCGAAAAGAGCAATACCTGTCTTAGAATGTGTCTGGATGTCTGATGGGACATAGCTCATAAATGAACTCCAAATCCAAACTTCTTAGACTGTATCGTCAACTGAACTTAATCAGTATCCTGAGCGCCATGCCTCCCTCAGTATTGCCTTGGACCACCTGTCCAAAATACTGCCCCTCATCAGAAGGAAAACTATAACTCTGACAACCTCCTTGTCGTCCATGTCACCTTGGAAGCCTGGAATGATAACTGTCTCCTGAATGAGGCTGTCGTTATCATCTCCCTAGAACATCCACTTATGTTCTAAAACTGGTTCCGACTGTTTCTCCAGGATTGGATTAATGTCAACTTATTGCATCTAGTGCAAGAACAACATCTGGTGTGGTACTTGACATCTTATGATTGACTCAATTGCCTAAGCAAGTGATCTGCCAATCATGCACTTCCCTCTCCCCTTTAGTCTGTAAGACATCTTTGGAGAGGGTGACTCCATTACCTGCAGGTACACTACCATGCCAGGAGTCGTCCATCCTAAATACTCTTAGAATGCTGTCAAGTACCCTGATTGGGAAACCACCCAAATCTAGATCTAAGACCATAGATCTAGTAACCAGTATGTCTGATATAAAATCCATTTCCTTTGTGGAGAAACAACTGTGTGACGACCAAAGTATAACCGATCGTAGTATAGGAATTTCTTTTCCTATTCTGTGTATGTCATCCAAATACCAGGATATCACACCCTACTACCTTCTCAACAGATCCATCCCCTATTCTGATGACGTCAAACCTATGACTGTCACATCAGAAATAGATGATCTATCTCCGCTACATCTGCTTTAGTCTATAAATAGATATAAGCCTGATGTCCACCAATGCTTCCGCTGCTCCCACTGACTATGACAACCCTCTGCCAGAGTCATATAGACGTGCACTTCTAAAGCTAGTTTAGAACGACGCTATACTCATCCTCCTGCCGGGTCTCGCAGTCTAGAATAACAACAATGGCAAGTGTGGGTAAACAAGAACTTCCCTGTCACCGTCCTTGAGGCTACCGGAGTACCTCTCGGGTGCCTGAAGTTACCCACCGTATCTGCGGAGTGGCCAATGGAATGTCAAAACAGATTGAATCTTTAGGTTCCTTATCAAATCTTCAGTAATCGTTTGCGGTTCTGGAATCACTTCCAGTTCTACCATACTCCCACTACTGTTTTTGAAAAAATCCATTTTTAATAAAACTGTGGCGAGTCTAGAACAATATTACTATTGATCTCCCAGATGGTAGAAAATCAACCCTCGTCATAGCCTGGGTCAACCCACAAACAGCCATTACAGAAACGTGCCTTGAGTTATCCAGAGTCTGGTTTTAATCATAAGCCGGACAACTCCCCGTACCTTAACAATGTTAAGATATGAACTGTACTATATCCAATATAGAACTAGAGGCACTGATTTAATTTAACCAGATTCAAATCATGCAGCTATCTCCAGTGCATGTCAACTAAATGGAAGGAGGCCGATCAGCGTTACTCAACTTAGGAATACTTCCAATTATGAGTAACCTGAAAGAGACGCAAGATCTCTTTATCATTACTATCAACTGAATACCATACACAAGTATCTACATCTTCGATCTCTTTGAAGAATCCCGATACCTGCTATACCTGGTTCTCTACTTTATTCAAATACCTATAACTTCTCAAAATTTAGACCCTGTGTTTCCGCGAAACACCTGTCTAAAAACTAGAGAAGTCATAAGTAAACCGAATATAGTACGAGGACCAAGCCCTCTGTCCTGATGGACCCTGGACAACATACAATCCTTTGTATAAGTCCCTTGAGTCTGGTAACTCATTTACTGTGTGTCGTAGGTTGAAAACTGTACTTATGGTTAAGAAGAATTACACCGCTGTTTAATGCTCCTTACCTAACCATCCACTGATATAGGTAAATGTCGTAGACATAATTTCAGAAAGGTATATCTCACTCTATGAAAATAGACGTACAGATATATCAATTTGAAATTGGTGCATAACAGCGGATATTCAAAATCAAATATTTGCCGACCGGCAAACAGCCCAGGTGATTTCCTCAAATATCACCGATTACAACGAATCCCGATATAATGAGGATGATCACCCAATTCCCAATAACTTACTCCCACTCATCATCTGTAAAACCATACAGATGTGAGAATCGTACCTGGTAAATACATACCCTGGAGTAAGTATCTAATCGGGAAATCAGTTTTCCTTTAACATTACACAGTGAAACTGAAACATTGAAATGTTCCGATGGGGTATTCTGGTATTCCTAGTAATGCCTCTTCCAGATTCACGACTGTAACCGTATAGTTCTTTGCCACCTCTCCAAATCCCTTCATATGTCTTTAGTCTTTACCTTCTGTACACCCCTTTAGGCCAAATGGTTTTCTTCCTTCCCTACCGTTCGGCACCAGCCTATGGTTTGGAAGAAGACTATCCAATAAGCATAATGGGTGTACTGTCCCAATCCTAGGAACACTCGCAATGAGAGAGGGTGAAGATAAAAGACAACCGAATAAACCTTATTCCTATTTCTCCTGAACCAGAATCCATCCCCGAACTGGAACAAGTTCCATTCGAGTTCGTATATAACCATACGATGGAGTATCCAAATAAACTGTGGATCTTCGTAGTGATACGGAGTGTCCTGGAGAAATACAAAGGTGATTTAGGATTGGCGAAGGAATAATTGGTTTGGTCGTGAATACCTGTTGCAATTTACTTTGCCCTCTTACTAATCCCTTGCTTTGTCTGAACTTAATACCTTCTGCACACCATCGTTATGCTAATTGGTTTTCTTCATTCCCTACCGGTCGGCACCAGCCTAAGGTTTGGAAGAAGACAATCCAATTTGCGTAATAGGTGTACTACCCCTAAACCAAGGAGTACTCGTAACCTGAGAGAGGGTAAAAGGAAAAGACAACTGAATAATCCTATCCGTTTTCTCCAGAACCGGAAACCATCCTCGAATCCCTTCGAGTTCGTATCTAACCATACGATGGTTTTGTCCAATGGAAGTGGACGTTCGCAGTAATACGGGGTGTCCTGGAGAAAAGGGTAAAAGTAGGAGTGGCAATGAGGTCTGCAACTCTGACAATCCAAAAGCCTGTGTTAAAGAAGGTTCGGTCAACTTGGTCACTGAGTCAAAGTCTTAGGGTCGGGTCAAATGGTCGCTGCCAGAGAGAGAGAGAAAAGAAACACTCAGCGTGCACTCTAACCTAGATCAGAATGGTTACCAATTTATCTAATCTGGAATCCTCCCACTGTACCTCAAATTCTCCTCCAAACCAGAAAGAAGAATTAGTCGGGGTCACCCGAGGAGTAAACCAACTCATCAGTGGGAATCGGGATCCAACTCTCATCGCATGATAACGTGACGGAATCCGCTCACGGTATCACACTCCAGAAGGTATGCGCATATCTGGCAAGTTTCAGTTCTTTTGAAACTCCCGATGTGATTTCTGCCCCATGCTCTTATGACCTTGACTAAGGCCAACAAATCATAAGTCACATGTCAAGTTCTACCCGTCATTGTCCAGGTTGATTTGAACCCACCCGTACAAGCCCTTGACTAAGGCCAACAAGGCTATACGACTGTCCCAAACCAACGCATCTATCTATGCAGCATATGAATACCCAATAGCTACCAAACACTGTGCCTTGACTAAGGCCAACAAACACAGCTTGAATACTATTGACTACCCATATGAAACGATGGAGGGCTACGAATGGTTTCTGGCGAAAACCTTTAACGTAATGAACTTGATATCGTTGAAGGAACGGATAGCTTTTTAGAAAATATAGTGACGAAAACCTTTACTAAAGAGGTCACTCCCGGTGAAGGGATCTCGGCTCTTTCCCCGTAGAATGGGGTGCAGGATATTCCAACTGAATACCACGGTGCAAAGCAAAAGTAATCGGCTATAGTGAAGTTAATGCCCTGACGCAAACTTTTGTCCAAGGGGTCACTCCCGGTGAAGGGATCTCGGCCCTTGCCTCGTCGACTGAGGAGCAGGATATTCCAACTGAATACCACGATGCAAAACAAAAGTGAACGTCCTTGCAATAACAGCTTTTTGAAAAATGTTCCAACAACATCAGATTAGGTTTGTTTAACTTGCATTGATCCGAATCAATGCAGTCCCATCAATTGATCACACCACAAAGAACGAAAATATACTGACGTACGTATATGCCATCCGCATTCGCCACTGGGTCCCGTCATCACCCGTTAGGTTAGCTTACTAACGGCAGAGCGGGGACTGGACTAGCGCGGGTGAAAAACATATACAACATCTACTAATATATATACCAATATATTATATTTCGCTCAAGGCGTGAAAGATATGCAACATCTCAGAGAATGTACAGCATCACAGAAACAATACAGATATCTGGGATCCCCGGGTTTCACAGAGCCGCTGAAACCCGACGTTCCCCTGGTCGTGTGGATAGCCTGTGCAATGAAATCCTAGACCCCTACGGGCGCGGCAAGTTACCCGCCAAAACCTGAAGCGAGGCAGCCCCCTTCAGCGCCGTGAATGGACCACCCAGCACTTCACGGAATCCGGTAACTTGGGCACCCCTCCTGGGTCAACCTGTACCCCCTACGAGTGCGGCGAATAGCCCGCCAATCCTAGAGTGAAGCCCCCTCCGTCCCAATGCCATGAGATGCGGGCTTGTTGCCCTCAAGAACCCGGCTATCCGTGCACCCCTCCGCGGGGTAACCCTAGTACAGAAAGTAAAATATACATACACCGGGTACATTGACCGCAACCAGGTCGTGCCCCAAAATAATAATACAAACTGGCAGTGACGGCAGTCCACATGTCGGACGCTCGCCCCGCAATATCAAATGTACATAATACAACAAAGACTGTACTAGCATTGCATCCAGGCTATCCCCCACGACCGATCCGCAACATCACAGCAAATACATAGAACATCAACGTGAAAGTCACGTTCGCAAATCCGTCTAACCGGGCTATAGCAGTTAGACCGGATTTACCGATCGAGTGACATTCACGGTCGCAGATATAATGTAAATACTGTGAAAAATGTGTTAAAAAAATTTCCGATTGATCAAACAATTAACAAGTGGGCCCCAAAGAAAACTGTAGCACTCACAGAAACAATTGGCCCAACTTTAATATTCCAAAGCCCATATTTTAAACCCAGAAGGCCTCTGTAAAAAAATGGTGAAGTGATGTGAATAGTGCGCGGCGGAAGGGCCGCACAAATGGGGTTTTAGCGGCGGTTCCGCGCTCCAACTGTGGAGTTACTTCGTCAAATTTTTACAGAACTCTTAGATTTTCCAGTACATCAATATTTTATAACCTGAAAAATTTTTCGAGACCAAAAATTTTCAACAGAAACTGATGCGAACTAAAATGCAGTTTTCGAACTTTTTGATCGATCGGAAATGCAAACACATTACACAAAGCTAGACTAAGTTAATGGCGTGGCTCTGATACCACTGTAAGTGCACGGCGGCGCCCCGGCCGTCAATCCGACGCCGGAATGCGGAAACGGTGATAAACTTAAATTTTGCGGACTTTGCAAACCGGCACCACCGCGCACTAAACTCCGGATCGTAACCATTAACAAGTCAACGCTACAAATAAGAAAGGGAAGAGATGTATACCGACGATCCAAGTCCTCCGGTCTTCATCTCCACTCCGATCTCCTCGCGGGATCTCCGTCCGTCTCCTCCTCGTCGGAAAGGGCACCACATCGCCTGTAGCTTTTACGGGCTCCCACCTCAATACGAGGCAACTCGGACGCGAAGCTGGCGAATCGACGCGTCCAAGATTTGCTGTAGGAAGTAGTGTAGAATACGCTTTGTCTCACTTTGGGGTTTTTTGCCTTTGGATGGAGGAATGAGGACAAGGAAAATATGGTGCTTTCATTTTTCCTTGCATGAAAATGAGATGATCAAAATAGCCAAACTAAAAATGAAACCCTCTCTCATCTCCACCAATGTGTGGCCGGCCATCTAATGTGGAAAAAAAAAAAGGTGGAGGGAATAACAATATGTACCATATGAGGGAGGTGAGTGTAGGAGAAGATGAATGGTGACCACATCCAAGGTCAAAGAAACATACACCATACTTCATTTCAAATCACACCATACTCACTTCAAATCACATTAAAGCAAGTAATGGATGAAAGAGAACAAAGATATCATAATCAAACTTTATGCAATAAAACCCCTCCACAAATGTAATTTGCAAAACTGCAAATTACCCCCTCCATCAGAAAAGTCCGGCCGGGAAAGAACAAAGGAAAACCGGCCGGAACGGAATGCAAACTGGCAACTCCAGAAAACTGGTCCCGTAATAAATTACAGGAAAACCCCAATACTGTGCATACACACCCGCATCTGTATTCCGTCCGGATACAAATGCAATGAGACAAAATCTACACTGTACTAAACTAGGACCGGCTTAAACCAAAGCCGGCTAGTATTATCCGTTCGATCCTGATCCGTGCAATACCGCACGTATCTGATCGAACCCTGCCATATACCTATACGGCTACTAGTACAAACCGTCCGATCCTGATCCGTGCAATACCGCACGTATCTGATCGGACCCTGCCATATCTCCATACGGCCTCTACAGCGTTTCGCCCGAAAGCTGAGTAACTGAATGTGTGGTGGACTCTAAAGACTCGTCAATACTATGGCTGTGGATTTAACCACTAGCACGTCAGAGGTATAAGCCAATACATAACGGGCCACCAGCTATTGACTAAAAGGGACGTCGATGAGCGAACTCATCCTGACACCCTACTGAGCCTGTCAGTGACAATATCCGTGCAGTCCGGTCCGTTCGTCTATGAGTATCGCATGGCGGGCCTAGGGGGTTGGTAAAAGTCAGACCCCCAAAAGCGGTACAACTCGTGTCGGAGTGTAGCCCAGAACACCCTGAGATACTACTGGAATACCTACCAGTAAATCTCCTTGCCTTGGCCAAGGACTTTGTGTAATGGCTCTCCTAGACACAGCACGACCTCACCCCCAATACCGGGAGAGACGAACCCCTGAAGATACGCTCACTGCCTCCATGTGGCTCGGGACTGTACCCAACTAAAACCTGTTTGCACGACTCCTTTGAGCCGTGGTAGGGTAGTAATCAAAGTACAGTGGGAACTCACACGAGACAAATGACGATCCCCAGGTCGATGAACTAACCTGCACACATGTCACCAGGGAACTGCCATCTGACGTCTGGTATATGACCAACTAGCATGTTCCCGGCGAGTCCTGTCCGGTGTACTCATAACCCAATGAGCACCTGTATACATCTTAGGTGATCCAACTGACACCAGTGGCTTGTGAGACCGGCCACCGCCCCTCGTCGGGGTCTCGACTGTATACACTAGTCTACTAATGGAGTATCGATGCCCGGTCTCGAAACTCCCACGACTAGGGACCTTTTAAGGATATGCTTGTAGACCCCCAGCTCCCACTTATATGATCGCCCTCATACTGCTGGTGGTCAAGCAAGAATCCTAGGGGCTCTATCAACGTGTAATAGCGACGTGTCATGTCACCTAAAGCAGTACACGATGATAAAGGTAAACCAGATAGCATACTATCATCTCGAGTAAGACTGTCCTACCGGGATAGGTCCTCCCTCAATCATTACAATCACGTACCTGTGACCTAATAATTGACTCTGAGGGCACTATCTCCAACACTAGTTGCCTCAAGTTTAGAGGCAAAGCTTGGAGTTTAGCTCTCGTGGTGGATCGTCTACTACTTGGAGAAGGCCGAGGAGGAGGTGGAGTTCGTAAAGACGAAGGACTCGGTTCTTGAGGTATAATCCCTTAACATAGTAGTTGTTAACTTCTATGTTTGATGTTAGTTATCGTTTAGCTTCGATTCGTGCGGTTAGTCGATGTTTAAGCATAGAAAAAGATCGTTTTTCATATTTCCGCCTCCCCGCAAGTCGTGGGGTGTTGTACATCGACTTACAGTGGTATCAGAGCCTCTCTAAACAATAATTAACTCACTTGCAAAACTGTATGAATTTCGAACGAAAAAAACAAAACCGGAAAACCCCGATATCATGTGTTTCTGTCGATTTTTAAATGAGGTCCAAAAATTTTTCAGGGACCTTCAGAAAGCTCTAAATGATAGTATTAGAACACCCAAGAAAATTGGGCTCATGAATCGGCTAAAGCGCCGCGGAACCGCGGCGAATCCCCCCGATCCGCCGCGATTCCGCCGCCGAGTTGCCTATTCACCAGCCCAATTTTCCTGTATTGGTTCTCTGTGATATTTGGTATTTTCTGGAATTTTTTAATTTTTGCTCAGGTTTCAGATTTACAGAGAAGTAATGGAGCAAAATTAAATGTGTTTAATCGATCGAAATTATACGGTATTTGCTTGTTGGATTTTATCTGTGTTTGTATAATGTGTTCGTAAACCTCCCCTAACTGCTAGTATGTCGGTTGGCAGGGGGTTGCACATTTCTGTAATGGTTTTTACTGTTTGTGGATATGAACTGTGTTGGACTGTTGTGATGTATAGCCGGGGTTATGTGATGGGTTATTATTTAATTCATTTGATGTAAATGTAATTTGTTGTAATATTATTTTGCGGGGCACATCCAGGTTGCGGTTGTAGCCAACGTTGTATTATTTCATTTTACTGTTTTTGCTCCTAGGACAGACCCAAGGTGGGGTGCACAAACTGCCGGGTGGGTAGTTTTCCGTACCCGTTGGGGTCTTGGGTGGGGTAATGGCTATTCATCACAACTGTGTAATCCGTCTTTTGTTGCAGGCTCAAAACAAACACGGATTGCTTGTAAATCCAATAAAGTTCATCTGTGATCTGGAATGCCTATTATTGCGTCTGACGAATGTACAATATCTATATATGATAGCTATTTAGACGTCACTTATGTTTTACACCCGCGCTAGCCCAGCCCCCGCTCTGTCGTTAGTTAAGTAACCTAACGGGTGATGACGGGACCCCGTGGCGAATGCAGATGGCATAAGAGAACGTTGTATTTTCGTTGTTTTCTGCAATGATAGGTTGATGATGGGACGCATTATTTATAATGCAAAAAAAATAAACCAAAAGTTTAATCATCGGAACAAATTAAAAGAAACCACTCGGTTAATTTTAAAAACAGATATTTTTAAATGCGGAGCTTTAACCACTCCTTTTAAAAGCTATCAGGTTTCTTCGGTTATATCAAGTTCACTACGTTCACGGTTTCGCCAAAACCATTCGTAGCCCTCCGTCATTTCATTTGGGTATTCAGTAGTATTCAAGCTATGCATTTTGGCCAAAGTCAAGGCATAGTGTTTGGTAGCTGCTGGGTTTTCATTTGTTGCATAAGATAGATGAGTTGGTTTGGGACAATCATATTATCATTTGACCAAAGTCAGGGGTATATACGGATGGGTTCAAATTAACAAGATAATGACGGTTAGAACTTGACATGTGACTTATGACATTTTGACCAAAGCCAAAAGTCATAAGAGCATGGGGCAAAAACTTATATCGGGAATTTCTAAAGAAACTAAAATTTGCAAAGAGATGCATACCATTTGGAGTTTGATGAATATTGGTAGCATTCCTTCAACATTATCATACGATGATATTTGGATCCCGATCCTACTGTGAGTATATGCTACTTATCAGGATATTCATCACTTAACGATCAATGCTATAAACCAAGTAGGTGTCAAGAAAAGTGTCAGCGGGGTTCTTTAATTAAGGACTGGATTGAAGATTGTGAATGCTCATCCCCCCAGAGAAAAGAGGTTCTTTAATTAAGGAACTTCGCGAAAGCATTGGAAAACCTCCCTCGAAGTATCGACACTAGCCTGGCTGAACGGTTAAGCAAGAATTGTACAGTGAGAATAGTCCTGGCTAATTCTTCTTTTATGGTTTGAGGAAGGATTTGAGAAACAGTGGGAGCCATCCAGTTTAGATAAACTAAAAACCACTCTAAACTTGCAAGAGCATCATGCTAAAGAGTTTTCTTCTCTCTCTCCTAATTGCAGCGACCCTGAAAATGACTGGGCTTAAGTTACTTTTAGAGAAAAAAATACTGATAGGGCCAAACTATAAAGATTGGCTGCGGAATGTCAAAATGGCTTTGACCTATGACAAATTGGGGTACGTCCTCACCGCTACGGCACCTGCTGTCCCTGGTCCCAAATCCAGTAATGCGGATAAGGAAATCCGCAAAACCTGGGATTTCGATTGCGCGAAAGCCAAGTGCATCATGCTTGCCTCGATGAACAATGAACATCAGAGGAGGCACGAGGATATGGAACTAGATGCCATATTTCTCCATACAAATGAACTTTATGGAGAGCAATCTCGTATAGCAAGATACAAGACCTCTAAGAACTTGTTTCGAGCGAGGTTGGCTGTCGGGTCATCGGTAGGAGAACATGTCCTAAAGATGATCGGCTATATAGAAGGGCTCGCAGACCTTGGGACGACTTTGGATAATGAGCTCTATACAGACCTTATTCTCCAGTCCCTTCCTTCCACCTACGCCCAGTTTATCCTGAACTTCAACATTCAAAGAAAAGAAGTTGAACTTTCGGAACTCCTGAACATGTTAAGGAGTGCAGAGGGCACCTTACAGAAGGCAAGGGAAACACCCGCTATGTTTGTTAGCGGTACATCTTCTTCCGGGTCCAAGGCTAGGGCCAAAGGAAGGAAGAAGAAGGCCGCCCCCAGACCTAGAGGAGGTGTAAGTAAGGTGGGAGGGAAGGGAAAGAAAAAGTTTGCGGTACCGGTAGTTGGCCAGGATGAGTGCTTCCATTGTGAAAGGGCACTGGAAGAAGGATTGCAAGGCGTGGAACGCCAAGAACCAGGAACCGAAGTAAGCTGTGGCTACTACTTCAGGTGTGTTTGTAATTGAGAATTGTCTGTCGATCAACTCTACTTCCTGGGTATTGGATACCGGATCAGGATCTCATATTTGCAATTCATTGCAGGCACTGAGAAACCGTAGAGTGCTGAAGGAAGGTGATATGACCCTAAAGGTTGCTAACGGAGCTAGCGTGGGAGCTGCGTCCGTCGGGGATTATCACCTAGGATTGACGAGTGGACACATTTTGGTTTTACATAACTGTTTTTTTTGTACCAAGCTTAACGTGTAATATCATATCAGTTTCCTTGTTATCAAATAAAGGTTATGATTTCACGTTTGTAAGAGATGTTGTTAACATCGACCTTAATCATGGTTTGATTGGGTCCGGTACACTAAATAACGGTATATATGTTTTAAACCAACTCCAAATTTTCAATGTCCAGAACACACTTAAAAGAAAGTCTCCAGATTTAAATATAGCTTTCTTATGGCATTGTAGACTGGGTCACATCAATGAGAGAAGGTTGACTAAGTTGCATAGAGAAGGATATTTGGACTCGTTCGAATATCAAACTTATGACACTTGTCAATCTTGTCTCAAAGGAAAGATGACAAAGACTCCATTTACTGGACAAGGAGTAAGAGCGAGCGAGCTCTTAGGACTCATACACAATGATGTATGTGGTCCAATGTCTACGCATGCAAGAGGTGGTTTTTCCTATTTCATTACTTTCACGGATGATTACTCAAGATACGGATTCATTTATCTGATGAAACATAAATCCGAGGCTTTTAAGAAATTCCAAGAGTATAAGAATGAAGTAGAAAACCAAACCGGCAAAAGTATCAAGACACTTAGATCTGATCGAGGTGGTGAATACTTGAGTGCCGAGTTCCTAGGTTACCTAAAAGAGAAAGGAATTCTCTCTCAGCTTACTCCTCCATACACTCCACAGCACAACGGTGTATCGGAGAGACGGAATCGAACCCTATTGGATATGGTACGATCCATGATGAGTAATGCTGAGTTACCGCGATCTTTTTGGGGTTATGCGCTAGAATCAGCAGCATATCTTCTGAACAGGGCTCCTACCAAGACTGTGCCTACCACTCCATATCAGATGTGGACTGGGAAGAAACCCCATCTTCAGCATATGAAGATTTGGGGATGTCCAGCTTTTGTTAAAAAGCAGCATGTGGACAAGCTCGAGGCACGATCAGTAAAATGTAAGTTTGTGGGATATCCAAAGAACTCCAAGGGATATTATTTCTATTACGCAGAGGTACAAAAGGTTTTTGTTTCTCGTAATGCCCATTTTCTGGAACATCAGTTTTTAGAAAAGGAAATAAGTGGGAGCGAAATAGAACTGGAAGAAATTCCAGAACCACAAACTGCTACTGAAGTTTTGGTAGAACCGGTAGTTCAAGAAGAACAGGACATTCCCGCACCCCTCCGCAGGAGTAGTAGGCCGTCTCATCCGCCTGAGAGATACTACGGTTTTCTCATAGATGGGGATAGAGAGGATTGCATCATAGATGATGATGAACCTACTGACTTCCAGCAGGCCATCCAGAGCGGCGACTCGGTACGATGGCTAGATGCAATGCGGACCGAAATGGAGTCCATGTACACCAACAAAGTATGGACTTTGGACTTTGCTCCAGATGGGGTAAAACCCATAGGATGCAAATGGATCTTCAAGAAAAAGATTGGTGTAGATGGACAGGTGGAAACCTATAAGGCTAGATTTGTTGCAAAGGGTTTTCGTCAAAGACCTGGTTTGGACTATGACGAAACTTTTTCTCCAGTGGCTATGCTCAAATCCATTCGGGTACTTCTTGCTATTGCTGCCTTCCATGATTATGAAATCTGGCAGATGGACGTAAAGACGGCTTTTCTGAATGGAAATTTAGAAGAGTGCGTCTATATGGATCAGCCAGAGGGTTTCAATCAGAGTGGGAGCAGCGGGAAAGTATGGAAGCTGCTTAAGTCCATTTATGGACTAAAGCAGGCATCGCGGAGTTGGAACATCTGTTTTGATGAGACAGTCAAAGAATATGACTTTATCAAAAATCCAGATGAACCGTGCATATATAGTAAAGTTGTAGCCAGAAGTGTCGTATTCCTCGTCTTGTACGTGGATGACATTCTATTGATAGGAAATGACATTCCTATGCTACAATCTGTCAAAGGGTTCTTGTCACACAGGTTCTCCATGAAAGACCTGGGTAATGCCTCTTACATTCTGGGGATCAGGATCTATCGTGATAGATCCAAGAGGATGTTGGGATTTTCGCAGTCCAGGTATATCGACACTGTACTGAAAAGATTCAGTATGGAAGATTCTAAGCGCTGTAATCTACCGGCTTGTCACGGAATCACCCTCTCCAAAGAGATGTCTCCCAAGACTGATTTGGAAAGGGAACGCATGCCAATTATACCCTACACTTCTGCGGTAGGCTCTATAATGTATGCGATGTTGTGTACCAGACCAGATGTAGCTTACGCACTGAGCGTGGTAAGCCGGTATCAGTCAGACCCAGGGGAGATGCACTGGAGAGCAGTAAAGAACATTTTCAAGTACCTGAGAAGGACTAAGGAGATGTTCTTGGTTTACGGCGGAAAAGACCTCAGGTTGGAGGCCTTTGCTGATTCCGGCTTCCAGAGTGATAAGGACGATTCCAAGTCCATGTCGGGTTATGTCTTTACCCTCAATGGAGGGGCGGTGTGCTGGAAGAGTTCCAAGCAGGACACCATTGCTGACTCGACTCTGGAAGCGGAGTATATAGCTGCTTGCGATGCCGCAAAAGAAGCAGTCTGGATGAAGAAGTTCCTAACAGAACTTCAGGTGGTTCCTACCATAGTTGATCCAATACCTCTATATTGCGACAACAACGGAGCTGTAGCTTTAGCGAAGGAACCAAGGTCCCATCAGAAATCCAGACACATCTTAAGGCGGTATCACCTGATCAGGGAGATCATTGATCATCAGGAGATCGAGGTTCGGAGAGTTGCTTCTGAAGAGAACATTGCTGATCCATTCACGAAGGCCCTACCTCAGATTCAGTTCGAGAAGCTACTCAAGATCATCGGTCTTCGATATGCCAGTACATGGCCTTAGTGCAAGTGGGAGATTGTTAGTGTATATGCCCTAGGGGCCATTATTGTATCATACTAGTTTGTATATTACTTAATGGAAGCTTGGGATATTCACATGTATATAACAGTCTTGCTAAAGATGGTAGTATGCTACTTGGTTTTTCTATCTTAATATGTGAGTATACGTATTGATAGAGCTCTTAGGATCTTGCTTGACTACCAGCGTTGTGATGGCAGTCACACTAGTGGGGGCTGGGTAGTCTACAAGCACATCCTTATTCAGGTCCCTAGTCGTTGGATTATCGAGACAGGGTATCGATACTCCGGAGTAGACTAGTGTGTACGATTCTCATCCCAGTTGGGGAGATGGTCTATCCCACAGCCGTCAGTACGTCGTACTGGAGATAGTATGCAGGTGCTCGTTAGGTTACGGGTACACCGGACAGGACTCACAGGGAACTGTTGGTTGGTTTTATACCAGTCGCCTGTGAATAGTTCCCAGGTGACATGAGTATAGCATAGTCCGCAGACTTGACACTGCTACTTCGCCTTGAGTGTGTCCCACTGTTCTTAGATTGCTACCCTACCACGGCTCAAAGGAGTCATGCAAACAGGTAGCAGTTGGGTGCAGTCCCGAGCACTTGGAGGCAGTGGTGGTTAGACAGGATTCGTCTCTCCCGGTATTGGAGGTTGATATCGCGCTGTGTCAGAGAGCCATTACGCAAAGTCCCTGGCCAGGGCAAGCGAGATTTGCTGGTAGGTTCCAGTAGTTTCTCAGAGTGTAATGGGCTTCGCTCTGACACGACTTATACCGCTATTAGGGGACTGACGCTTGCCGCCCCCTTAGGCCCGATATGCGATAGTCTTAGACGAACGGACCGGACTGTATGGAGATTGTCACATCAGACTCAGTAGGAGTTCGGATGGGTTTCCTCATTGGCCTTCTTATCGACATCTACCTGGAGACCGTTACGTACAGCTAGTGCCGCTTGCGGTCTGTGGTTAAACCCACTGCCAGCGTAGTAGTCGAGTCTCTAGAGTCCCACGCAGAGAGTTTCCTTACTCCAGGCGAAACGATATAGAGGTCGTATGGTTTTATGACAAGGGTTCAGACGCATACGTGTATTTACGCACGTACGACTTTCGGACAGTTTTTACTAGTCGGCTTTGGTTTAAGCCAGTTACTAGTTTCCGGTTATTGGATTTATACAGTCTAAAGTTTTTCCGTGTTTTCACGGATAGGAGGGGCGTTCTCGTAATTGTGCGAGAAGCTTCTACAAGATGGTGACTAAGGAGGTTTAGGTGGCATATACATTAAATGAGATTAGTGAGTCATATGGATGATTCATCCATGTCATTAATACTTCATAATTGCTTAATGACTCATGGAGATGAATCACCATTAGATATTTATCAAGCATGGTTGTAAATCATTATCTTTTCTTTTCTTGATAAAAATAAAATGCTTGATATATATTATGATAACTCTTTTTCTCATTTCATTATTATGTTCATCTTTTCTCTCCTCAAGCTCTCTCTCTTCAAACCCTAATCCTCCCCTCTCATGTGTTGAGTACAAGGATTAGTTAGACTACTTAATCTATAACCATACTCTATTTCATCTAGGTACTTTGATTAGAACTTAAAGATACCTAGTTGCCTCAAGTTTAGAGGCAAAGCTTGGAGTTTAGCTCTCGTGGTGGATCATCTACTACTTGGAGAAGGCCGAGGAGGAGGTGGAGTTCGTAAAGACGAAGGACACGGTTCTTGAGGTATAATCCCTTAACATAGTAGTTGTTAACTTCTATGTTTGATGTTAGTTATCGTTTAGCTTCGATTCGTGCGATTAGTCGATGTTTAAGCATAGAACAAGATCGTTTTTCATATTTCCGCCTCCCCGCAAGTCGTGGGGTGTTGTACATCGACTTACAGAATGGTTACATATCGTCAGGTTATTAAGATATGGAATTATCTGGTTTCTGTCTAAAATTGGAATCCGGACAAACTCGAGGCATGCTTCGGTAATGGCGGTTTGTGGATTATCACGAGCATTCGCTAGGATTTTGTTTCTACCATTATCAAGATCAATAGTTACATTGTTCTTGACTCGCCATTTTTTTATAAAAGGAATCTTTTTGCAAAAGAAACTGGTGGGGGTATGATAGAATTGGAAGTATTTCCATAACCACAAACGGTTACCAAATATTTAGTAGGTCCTATTGATTCAATTGGACATGATAAACCGATGGCCACTCCGCAGACTTTAGTAGGTGACCACAGACACCCGAGAGATATTTCGGTTTTCTCGTAGACGGTGACAGGGAGGTCAGCATCATGGTAATGATGGCCCTACTAGTTGTAGCAGGTCATACGAAGTGGTAAATTCCAGGAGACCAGATGCTTCGTATCTAAGATGGACTCTACGCACTTCAGTAAATTATGGATTTTGGATTTTGCTGAGTGCTCCTTAAGGGATAAAACCCATTAGGAGCAAATAGATCTTTCGAGATCTATGCAGGTGGAAAGGTATTAACCTAATAAGGCTAGACTTATTGTTAAGAGTTTTCATCAAATATCCGTTATGGATTGTAATGTGACTTTTACTTTAGTGTCTATACTGAAATCCATATGGATATGACTTGATACTGCTATTCCCCCTACTGTTAGTGTATATGCCCTAGGGGCCATTATTGTATCATACTAGTTTGTATATTACTTAATGGAAGCTTGGGATATTCACATGTATATAACAGTCTTGCTAAACATGGTAGTATGGTACTTGGTTTTTCTATCTTAATATGTGAGTATACGTATTGATAGAGCTCTTAGGATCTTGCTTGACTACCGGCGTTGTGATGGCAGTCACACTAGTGGGGGCTGGATAGTCTACAAGCACATCCTTATTCAGGTCCCTAGTCGTAGGATTATCGAGACAGGGCATTGATACTCCGGAGTAGACTAGTGTGTACGCTTCTCATCCCAGTTGGGGAGATGGTCTGTCCCACAGCCGTCAGTACGTCGTACTGGAGATAGTATGCAGGTGCTCATTGGGTTACGGGTACACCGGACAGGACTCACAGGGAACTGTTGGATGGTTTTATACAGTCGTCAGTGAACAGTTCCCAGGTGACATGAGTACAGCATAGTCCGCAGACTTGACACTGCTGCTTCGCCTCGAGTGTGTCCCACTGTTCTTAGATTGCTACCCTACCACGGCTCAAAGGAGTCGTACAAACAGGTAGAAGTTGGGTGCAGTCCCGAGCACTTGGAGGCAGTGGCGGTTAGACAGGATTCGTCTCTCCCGGTATTGGGGGTTGATATCGCGCTGTGTCAGAGAGCCATTACGCAAAGTCCCTGGCCAGGGGAAGCGAGATTTGCTGGTAGGTTCCAGTAGTTTCTCAGGGTGTAATGGGCTTCGCTCCGACACGACTTATACCGCTATTAGGGGACTGACGCTTGCCGCCCCTTAGACCCGATATGCGATAGTCTTAGACGAACGGACCGGACTGTACGGAGATTGTCACATCAGACTCAGTAGGAGTTCGGATGGGTTTCCTCATCGGCTTTCTTATCGTCATCTACCTGGGGACCGTTACGTACAGCTAGTGCCGCTTGCGGTCTGTGGTTAAACCCACTGCCAGCGTAGTAGTCGAGTCTCTAGAGTCCCACACAGAGAGTTTCCCTACTCCAGGCGAAACGATATAGAGGTCGTATGGTTTTACGACAAGGGTTCGGACGCATACGTGTGTTTACACACGTACGACTTTCGGACAGTTTTTACCAGTCGGCTTTTGTTTAAGCCAGTTACTGGTATCCGGTTATTGGATTTATACAGTCTAAAGTTTTTCCGTGTTTTCACGGATAGGAGGGGCGTTCTCTTAATTGCGCGAGAAGCTTCTAGAAGATGGTGACTAAGGAGGTTTAGGTGGCATATACATTGAATGAGATTAGTGAGTCATATGGATGATTCATCCATGTCATTAATGCTTCATAATTGCTTAATGACTCATGGAGATGAATCACCACAAGATATTTATCAAGCATGGTTGTAAATCATTTTCTTTTCTTTTCTTGATATAATAAAATGCTTGATATATATTATGATAACTCATTTTCTCTTCTCATTATCATGTTCATCTTTTCTCTCCTCAAGCTCTCCCTCTTCAAACCCTAATCCTCCCCTCTCATGTGTTGAGTACAAGGATTAGTTAGACTAATTAAAGCATAACCCTCACTCTATATCACCTAGCTTCTTTGATTAGCACTTAAAGAAAGTTAGTTGCCTCAAGTTTAGAGGCTAAGCTTGGAGTAAAGCTCTCGGGTGGATCGTCTACTACTTCGAGAAGGCCGAGGAGGAGGTGGAGTTCGTAAAGACGAAGGACACGGTTCTTTAGATATAATCCCTTTACATAGTAGTTGTTAACTTCTATGTTTGTTGTTAGTTATCGTTTAGCTTCGATTCATGCGGTTAGTCGATGTTTAAGCAAAGAACAAGATCATTTTTCATATTTCCGCCTCCTCGCAAGTCGTGGGGTGTTGTACATCGACTTACAGTGGTATCAGAGCCTCGCTAAACAATAAATAACTTACTTGCAAATTTGTATGAATTTCGAACGGAAAAAACGAAACCGGAGAACCCCGAAATCACATGTTTCTGTCGATTTTTAAATGAAGTCCAAAATTTTTTCAGGGATGTTCAGAAAGCTTGAAAAGACAGTAGAAGAACACCCAAGAAAATTGGGCCCCTGAATCGCCTAAAGCGCCGCGGAACCGCGGCGGATCCCACCGATCCTCCGCGATTCCGCCGCCGAGTTGGCGATTTAGGAACCCAATTTTCCTGTGTTTCTTCTCTGTGATATTTGGTATTTTCTGGAAGTTTTTATTTTTGCTCAGGTTTCAGATTTACAGAGAAGTATTGGAGAAAAATTAGAAGTGTTTAATCGATCGAAATTATACAGTATTTGCTTGTTGGATTATATCTGTGTTTGTATAATGTGTTCGTAAACCTCCCCTAACTGCTAGTATGTCGGTTGGCAGGGGGTTGCACATTTCTGTAATGGTTTTTACTGTTTGTGGATATGAACTGTGTTGGATTGTTGTGATGTTTAGCCGGGGTTATGTGATGGGTTATTATTTAATTCATTTGATGTAAATGTAATTTGTTGTAATATTATTTTGCGGGGCACATCCAGGTTGCGGTTGTAGCCACCGTTGTATTATTTCATTTTACTGTTTTTGCTCCTAGGACAGACCCAAGGTGGGGTGCACAAACTGACGGGCGGGTTATTTGCCGTACCCGTTGGGGTCTTGGGTGGGGTAATGGCTATTCATCACAACTGTGTAATCCGTCTTTTGTTGCAGGCTCAAAACAAACACGGATTGCTTGCAAATCCAATAAAGTTCATCTGTGATCTGGAATGCCTATTATTGCGTCTGACGAATGTACAATATCTATATATGATAGCTATTTAGACGTCACATATGTTTTACACCCGCGCTAGCCCAGCCCCCACTCTGTCGTTAATTAAGTAACCTAACGGGTGATGACGGGACCCCGTGGCGAATGCGGATGGCATAAGAGGACGTTGTATTTTCGTTGTTTTCTGCAATGATAGGTTAATGATGGGACGCATTATTTATAATGCAAAGAAAATAAACCAAAAGTTAATCGTTGGAACAATTTAAAAGAAACCACTCGGTTAATTTTAAAAACAGATATTTTTAAATGCGGAGCTTTAACCACTCCTTTTAAAAGCTATCAGGTTCCTTCGGTTATATCAAGTTCACTACGTTCACGGTTTCGCCAAAACCATTCGTAGCCCTCCGTCATTTCATTTGGGTATTCAGTAGTATTCAAACTATGCATTTTGGCCAAAGTCAAGGCATAGTGTTTGGTAGCTGCTGAGTTTTCATTTGTTGCATAAGTTAGATGAGTTAGTTTGGGACAGTCGTATTATCATTTGACCAAAGTCAGGGGTATATACGGATGGGTTCAAATTGACAAGATAATGACGGGTAGAACTTGACATGTGACTTATGGTATTTTGACCAAAGCCAAGGTCATAAGAGCATGGGGTAAAAACTTATATCGGGAATTTCTAAAGAAACGGAAATTTGCAAAGTGATGCATACCATTTGGAGTTTGATGAATGCTGGTAGCATTCCTTCAACATTATCATACGATGATATTTGGATCCCGATCCTACTGTGAGTATATGCTACTTATCAGGAGATTCGTCACTTAACGATCAATGCTATAAACTAAGTAGGTGTCCAGAAAAGTGTCAGCGGCGTTACGCCCCCAGAGAAAAGAGGTTATTTAATTAAGGAACTTCGCGAAAGCGTTGGAAAACCTCCCTCGAAGTATCGACACTAGCCTAGCTGAACGGTTAAGCAAGAATTGTACAGTGAGAATAGTCCTGGCTAATTCTTCTTTTATGGTTTTAGGAAGGATTTGAGAAACAGTGGGAGCCATCCAGTTTAGATAAACTAAAAACCACTCTAAACTTGCAAGAGCATCATGCTAAAGAGTTTTCTTCTCTCTCTCCTAATTGCAGCGACCCTAAAAATGACTGGACTTAAGTTACTTTTAGAGAAAAATATACTGACAGGGCCAAACTATAAAGATTGGCTGCGGAATGTCAAAATGGCTTTGACCTATGACAAATTGGGGTACGTCCTCACCGCTACGGCACCAGCTGTCCCTGGTCCCAAATCCGGCAATGCGGATAAGGAAATCCGCAAAACCTGGGATTTAGATTGCGCGAAAGCCAAGTGCATCGTGCTTGCCTCAATGAACAATGAACATCAGAGGAGGCACGAGGATATGGACCTTGATGGCATATTTCTCCATACAAAGGAACTTTATGGAGAGCAATCTCGTATAGCAAGATACGAGACCTCTAAGAACTTGTTTCGAGCGAGGTTGGCTGTCGGGTCATCGGTAGGAGAACATGTCCTAAAGATGATCGGCTATATTGAAGAGCTCGCAGACCTTGGGACGACTTTGGATAATGAGCTCTATACAGACCTTATTCTCCAGTCCCTTCCTCACACCTACGCCCAGTTTATCCTGAACTTCAACATTCAAAGAAAATAAGTTGAACTTCCAGAACTCCTGAACATGTTAAGGAGTGCAGAGGGCACCTTGCAGAAGACAAGGGAAACACCCGCTATGTTTGTTAGTGGTACATCTTCTTCCGGGTCCAAGGCTAGGGCCAAAGGAAGGAAGAAGAAGGCCGCCACCAAACCTAGAGGAGGTGTTAGTACGGTGGGAGGGAAGGGAAAGAAAAAGTTTGCGGTACCGGTAGTTGGCCAGGATGAGTGCTTCTATTGTCACAGGAAAGGACACTGGAAAAAGGATTGCAAGGCGTGGAACGCCAAGAACCAGGAACCGAAGCAAGCTGTGGCTTCGACTTCTGGTGTGTTTGTAATTGAGAATTGTATGTCGATCAACTCTACTTCCTGGGTATTGGATACCGGATCAGGATCTCATATTTGCAATTCATAGCAGGCACTGAGAAACCGTAGAGTGCTGAAGGAAGGTGATATGACCCTAAAGGTTGCTAACGGAGCAAGCGTGGGAGCTGCGTCCGTCGGGGATTATCACCTAGGATTGACGAGTGGACACATTTTGGTTTTACATAACTGTTTTTTTGTACCAAGCTTAACGTGTAATATCATATCAGTTTCCTTGTTATCAAATAAAGGTTATGATTTCACGTTTGTAAGAGATGTTGTTAACATCCACCTTAATCATGGTTTGATTCGGTCCGGTACACTAAATAACGGTATATATGTTTTAAACCAACTCCAAATTTTCAATGTCCAGAACACACTTAAAAGAAAGTCTCCAAATTTAAATAAAACTTTCTTATGGCATTGTAGACTGGATCACATCAATGAGAGAAGGTTGACTAAGTTGCATAGAGAAGGATATTTAGACTCGTTCGAATATCAAACTTATGACACTTGTCAATCTTGTCTCAAAGGAAAGATGACAAAGACCCCATTCACTGGACAAGGGGTAAGAGCGAGCGAGCTCTTAGGACTCATACACAGCGATGTATGTGGTCCATTGTCTACACATGCAATAGGTGGTTTTTCCTATTTCATTACTTTCACGGATGATTACTCAAGATACGGATTCATTTATCTGATGAAACATAAATCCGAGGCTTTTGAGAAATTCCAAGAGTATAAGAATGAAGTAGAAAACCAAACCGGCAAAAGTATCAAGACACTTAGATCTGATCAAGATGGTGAATACTTGAGTGCCGAGTTCCTAGGTTACCTAAAAGAGAAAGGAATTCTCTCTCAGCTTACTCCTCCATACACTCCACAGCACAACGGTGTATCGGAGAGACGGAATCGAACCCTATTGGATATGGTACAATCCATGATGAGTAATGCTGAGTTACCGCGATCTTTTTGGGGTTATGCGCTAGAATCAGCAGCATATCTTCTGAACAGGGCTCCTACCAAGACTGTGCCTACCACTTCATATCAGATATGGACTGGGAAGAAACCCCATCTTCAGCATATGAAGATTTGGGGATGTCCAGCTTTTGTTAAAAAGCAGCATGTGGACAAGCTCGAGGCCCGATCGGTAAAATGTATGTTTGTGGGATATCCAAAGAACTCCAAGGGATATTATTTCTATTACGCAGAGGAACAAAAGGTTTTTGTTTCTCGTAATGCCCATTTTCTAGAACATCAGTTTTTAGAAAAGGAAATAAGTGGGAGCGAAATAGAACTGGAAGAAATTCCAGAACCACAAGCTGCTACTGAAAGTTTGGTAGAACCGGAAGTTCAAGAAGAACAGGACATTCCCGCACCCCTCCGCAGGAGTAGTAGGCCGTCTCATCCGCCTGAGAGATACTACGGTTTTCTCATAGATGGGGATAGAGAGGATTGCATCATAGGTGATGATGAACCTACTGACTTCCAGCAGGCCATCCAGAGCGGCGACTCGGTACGATGGCTAGATGCAATGCGGACCGAAATGGAGTCCATGTACACCAACAAAGTATAGACTTTGGACTTTGCTCCAGATGGGGTAAAACCCATAGGATGCAAATGGATCTTCAAGAAAAAGATTGGTGTAGATGGACAGGTGGAAACCTATAAGGCTAGACTTGTTGCAAAGGGTTTTCGTCAAAGACCTGGTTTGGACTATGACGAAACTTTTTCTCCAGTGGCTATACTCAAATCCATTCGGGTCCTTCTTGCTATTGCTGCCTTCCATGATTATGAAATCTGGCAGATGGACATAAAGACGGCTTTTCTAAATGGAAATTTAGAAGAATGCGTCTATATGGATCAGCCAGAGGGTTTCAATCAGAGTGGGAGCAGCGGCAAAGTATGCAAGCTGCTTAAGTCCATTTATGGACTAAAGCAGGCATCGCGGAGTTGGAACATCTGTTTTGATGAGACAGTCAAAGAATATGACTTTATCAAAAATCCAGATGAACCGTGTATATATAGTAAAGTTGTAGCCAGAAGTGTCGTATTCCTCGTCTTGTACGTGGATGACATTCTATTGATAGGAAATGACATTCCTATGCTACAATCTGTCAAAGCTTTCTTGTCACACAGGTTCTCCATGAAAGACCTGGGTGATGCCTCTTACATTCTGGGGATCCGGATCTATCGTGATAGATCCAAGAGGATGTTGGGACTTTCGCAGTCCAGGTATATCGACACTGTACTGAAAAGATTCAGTATGGAAGATTCTAAGCGCGGTAATCTACCGGCTTGTCACGGAATCACCCTCTCCAAAGAGATGTCTCTCAAGACTGATTTAGAAAGGGAACGCATGTCTATTATACCCTACGCTTTTGCGGTAGGCTCTATAATGTATGCGATGTTGTGCACCAGACCAGATGTAGCTTACGCACTAAGCGTGGTAAGCCGGTATCAGTCAGACCCAGGGGAGAAGCACTGGATAGCAGTAAAGAACATTCTCAAGTACCTGAGAAGGACTAAGGAGATGTTCTTGGTTTACGGCGGAAAAGACCTCAGGTTGGAGGCCTTTGCTGATTCGGCTTCCAGAGTGATAAGGACGATTCCAAGTCCATGTCGGGTTATGTCTTTACCCTCAATGGAGGGGCGGTGTGCTGGAAGAGCTCCAAGCAGGACACCGTTGCTGACTCGACGATGGAAGCGGAGTATATAGCTGCTTGTGATGCCACAAAAGAAGCAGTCTGGATGAAGAAGTTCCTAACAGAACTTCAGGTGGTTCCTACCATAGTTGATCCAATACCTCTGTATTGTGACAACAACGGAGCTATAGCTTTAGCAAAGGAACCAAGGTCCCATCAGAAGTCCAGACACATCTTAAGGCGGTATCACCTGATCAGGGAGATATTGATCGTCTGGAGATCGAGGTACGGAGAGTTGCTTCTGAAGAGAACATTGCTGATCCATTCACGAAGGCCCTACCTCAGATTCAGTTCGAGAGGCTACTCGAGATCATCGGTCTTCGATAGCCAGTACATGGCCTTAGTGCAAGTGGGAGATTGTTAGTGTATATGCCCTAGGGGCCATTATTGTATCTTACTAGTTTGTATATTACTTAATGGAAGCTTGGGATATTCACATGTATATAACAGTCTTGCTAAACATGGTAGTATGCTACTTGGGTTTTCTATCTTAATATGTGAGTATACGTATTGATAGAGCTCTTAGGATCTTGCTTGACTACCAGCGTTGTGATGGCAGTCACACTAGTGAGGGCTGGATAGTCTACAAGCACATCCTTATTCAGGTCCCTAGTCGTAGGATTATCGAGACAGGGCATCGATACTCCGGAGTAGACTAGTGTGTACACTTCTCATCCCAGTTGGGGAGATGGTCTGTCCCACAGCCGTCAGTACGTCGTACTGGAGATAGTATGCAGGTGCTCGTTGGGTTACGGGTATACCGGACAGGACTCACAGGGAACTGTTGGATGGTTTTATACCAGTCGTCAGTGAACAGTTCCCAGGTGACATGAGTACAGCATAGTCCGCAGACTTGACACTTCTGCTTCGCCTCGAGTGTGTCCCACTGTTCTTAGATTGCTACCCTACCACGGCTCAAAGGAGTCGTACAAACAGGTAGCAGTTGGGTGCAGTCCCGAGCACTTGGAGGCAATAGCGGTTAGACAGGATTCGTCTCTCCCGGTATTGGGGGTTGATATCGCGCTGTGTCAGAGAGCCATTACGCAAAGTCCCTGGTCAGGGCAAGCGAGATTTGCTGGTAGGTTCCAGTAGTTTCTCAGGGTGTAATGGGCTTCGCTCCGACACGACTTATACCGCTATTAGGGGACTGACGCTTGCCGCCCCCCTAGGCCCGATATGCGATAGTCTTAGACGAATGGACCGGACTGTACGGAGATTGTCACATCAGACTCAGTAGGAGTTCGGATGGGTTTCCTCATCGGCCTTCTTATCGACATCTACCTGGGGACCGTTACGTACAGCTAGTGCCGCTTGCGGTCTGTGGTTAAACCCACTGCCAGCGTAGTAGTCGAGTCTCTAGAGTCCCACACAGAGAGTTTCCCTACTCCAGGCGAAACGATATAGAGGTCGTATGGTTTTACGACAAGGGTTCGGACGCATACGTGTGTTTACACACGTACGACTTTCGGATAGTTTTTACCAGTCGGCTTTGGTTTAAGCCAGTTACTGGTATCCGGTTATTGGATTTATACAGTCTAAAGTTTTTCCGTGTTTTCACGGATAGGAGGGGCGTTCTCGTAATTGCGCGAGAAGCTTCTAGAAGATGGTGACTAAGGAGGTTTAGGTGGCATATACATTGAATGAGATTAGTGAGTCATATGGATGATTCATCCATGTCATTAATACTTCATAATTGCTTAATGACTCATGGAGATGAATCACCACAAGATATTTATCAAGCATGGTTGTAAATCATTTTCTTTTCTTTTCTTGATATAATAAAATGCTTGATATATATTATGATAACTCATTTTCTCTTCTCATTATCATGTTCATCTTCTCTCTCCTCAAGCTCTCCCTCTTCAAACCCTAATCCTCCTCTCTTATGTGTTGAGTAGAAAGATTAGTTAGACTAATTAAACCATAACCCTCACTCTATATCACCTAGCTTCTTTGATTAGCACTTAAAGAAAGTTAGTTGCCTCAAGTTTAGAGGCTAAGCTTGGAGTAAAGCTCTCGGGTGGATCGTCTACTACTTCGAGAAGGCCGAGGAGGAGGTGGAGTTCGTAAAGACGAAGGACACGGTTCTTTAGGTATAATCCCTTTGCATAGTAGTTGTTAACTTCTATGTTTGATGTTAGTTATCGTTTAGCTTCGATTCATGCGGTTAGTCGATGTTTAAGCAAAGAACAAGATCGTTTTTCATATTTCAGGCTCCCCGCAAGTCGTGGGGTGTTGTACATCGACTTACACCTACTTGTTATCAGCAAGTCATAGGAAGCGGTAACTTCCAGGTGACTAGCTATTTCATACCCAAGATGGACTCTACACACTTCAGCAAATCATGAATTTTGGACTTTACTGGGTGCTCCTGAATGGGTAAAACCCATTAGGATCAAGTAGATCTTTCGATATTTGTGCAGGTGGAAAGTTGCTAACCTAATAAAGATAGACTTGTTGTAAATAGTTTTCATCAAATACCCGTTGTGGATTGTGATGCGACTTTTACTTCAGTGTCTATGGTGAAGTCCATATGGATATGTTTTGGCGCTGATGCAGTTCATGACTATGATATCTGGCATGTGGGTGACTATAACATCTTTCCAAATGTGATTTTGGAAGTGTACGTGTATAGGACTCTGCCAGAGGGTTATCGTCGTCAGTGGGAGCAGCGAAAGGTGTGCAAGATACTTATGTCTATTCGTAGACTAAAGTAAGGATAGAAGAGACGGATTATCTATTTTGATGTGACAGTCAAAATGGTTGACTTCATCAAAACAAAAGATGAACCTAGTAAGAAGGATGTAGGGAGTATTGTCCATGATTTGGATGACATACTCCAGATAGAAAGTGATGTTCCTCTACTACAATCGGTCAGATTTTGGTTGTCACACAGTGTTTTCTCCACATTGGATATGGATAGTATATCAGGAGTTCTGGTGACCAGATATATGGTTTTAGATCTAGATTTGGGATGTTTCCTAAATCGGGTACTTAGACAGCATTCTAAAAGTATCTTAGAATTGATGACTCCTGACGTGTTAGTGTACCTGCAAGTGATGGAGTCACCCTCTCTAAAAAGATGTCTTTTTTGGACTGATAAGGAGAGGGACTGGCATGAATGACATATCATTTGCTTAGGCAGCTGAGTTAATCATTCAATATCTTGTACAACACCATATATTACTTTTGCACTAGTTGCAATAAGCATATATTGTAAGTCCATATTGCGACCCCCGGTTCTTACGGGGAGGCGGAAACGGTATAAAAAACGAATTTTTATCGCAAGAGGCAACATGGACTAACTTATGGTCGGGATCGTTACCTAAACTAAAACTAGCAAACTAAGCTAAAGATATTTAGCTACTCGGATGAAGATGGTTATACCTAAACTTGAACTCCTTCTCTTCAAGCTCCGGTGGTGGTCCGATGGCTCCTTCTCGTCGTCTCCGTACGCCGAAGATAGATCCACTTGAAAGCTCCAACCTTTAGCTCCTTCTTCGGTCTTTGAAGAAACTAGTTCACTTGGTTTGCTAAACCTAGTGAACTAGAATGAGTAGAGAGGAAATAGAATGGGATTTTATCTATGGTTCTTGATTCTCAACTCATGAGACAAGAGAACCATAGATCAAGAGAGGGAGCAAGAGGTTGAGGGTGAGAGCAAGGGGAGAGCTCAAGAACAAGAGAGAGAATGAGCAAGAAAGAATGAGGCTCTCTTTTCTCTCTCACCCTCACATAATCCAAAGTGATCATAACTCATCATATCAAAAAAGTCTTTTGGTGATGGTTAGAAGCAACCATAAGGTTATCATATCATGCACTCATTTTACTCAAAAAGCAAGCAAGAAAAAAGGCTTTGGCATGAAATGATAACCATGGTTATCATGATGGTCAACTAGTCAAGCCTAGTCAACCGGTCAACAAGTCAACAAAAGTCAACAAGTCACCAAAGTCAACAAGTCAACAAAAGTCAACAAGTCAACAACCATATCACCATAATACTTAATTAATATAATAGTTAATCACATATCATATTCTCATTAGGGTTGAGCAAAAAGTCAAAAGTCAACGGTCAACTGTCAACAACCCTAATGAGAATCCACTGCCTCTGCCTCCCTGTCAACTGTGCATACACACCCGCATCCGCGTTCTGAGGAACACGAATGCAAACTGGATAAATCCAATCCCATAAGGTACACTAGGATCTGGCTTAAACCAAAGCCCGCTAGTGTAAACTGTCCGGACACTGTACGTGCACAAGTGCACGGATGTGACCGAACCCTGTCGCAAAACCATGCGACCTGTCGCAATACCATGCGACCACTACTCTTTTGCCTAAAGGCGAAAAGCTTTCTGTGTGGGACTCTAAAGACTCGACACTACGCTGGCAGTGGGTTTAACCACAGACCGCAAGCGGCACTAGCTGTGCGTAACGGTCCCCAGGTAATGCCGACAAGAAGACCGACGAGGCGAAACCCATCTGAACTCCTACTGAGCCTGAGCGTGACATTCTCCGTACAGTCCGGTCTGTTCGTCTGATACATCGCATGGCGGGCCTAGGGGGCGGTAAACGTCAGTCCCCCAATAGCGGTACAAGTCGTGCCGGAGTGAAGCCCAATACACCCTGAGATAACACTGGAAACCTACCAGTATATCTCGTTTGCCCTGGCCAGGGACTACTCGTGTAATGGCTCTCCTAGACACAGCGCGATGTCAACCCCCAATACCGGGAGAGACGAATCCTGTCTAACCGTCACTGCCTCCAAGTGTTTCGGGACTGCACCCAACCACCACCTGTTTGCACGACTCCTTTGAGCCGTGGTAGGGTAGTGATCAAAGTACAGTGGGAACACACCCGAGGCGAAGTGACAGTGTCAAGTCAGCGGACTAAGCTGTACTCATGTCACCTGGGAACTGATAACTGACGATAGGTATAATACCAACTAGTCAGTTCCCGACGAGTCCTGTCCAGTGTACCCGTAACCTAACGAGCACCCGCATACTATCTCAAGTACGACGTACTGACGGCTGTGGGACAGACCGTCTCCCACACTGGGATGAGAAGCGCATGCGCTGGTCTACTCCGGAGTATCGATGCCCTGTCTCGATAGTCCTGCGACCAGGGACCTGCATAAGGATGTGCTTATAGATTACCCAGCCCCACTAGTGTGACGGCCATCACATCGCTGGTAATCAAGCAAAGATCCTAAGGGCTCTACTAATGTGTATAGGCGATATACAAAAATAAACACATGTACACATTGAAGTAGAAACAAACCAAGTAGCATACTACTATTTTGAGCAAGATTGTATATACAAGGTGAATATCCCAAGCATCCATTAAGTAATATACAAACTAGTATGATACAGTAATGGCCTCTAGGGCATATACACTAACAATCTCCCACTTGCACTAAGGCCATGTACTGGCGTATCGAAGACCTATCATCTCGATCAGCCGCTCGAACTGAGTCTGGGGCAGGGCCTTGGTGAATGGATCAGCAGTGTTATCTTCTGAAGCGACTCTCCGAACCTCGATCTCCTGGCGATCTACGATCTCCCTGATCAGGTGATACCGCCTTAAGATGTGCCTGGATTTCTGATGGGACCTGGGTTCCTTCGCTAAAGCTATAGCCCCGTTGTTGTCGCAATACAGAGGTATTGGATCAACAATGGACGGAACCACCTGAAGTTCTTTCAAGAACTTTCTCATCCAGACAGCTTCTTTTGCGGCATCAGATGCAGCGATGTATTCCGCTTCCATCGTCGAGTCTGCAACGGTTTCCTGTTTGGAACTCTTCCAACACACCGCCCCTCCATTGAGGGTAAAGACAAAACCCGACATGGACTTGGAATCATCCTTGTCACTCTGGAAGCTGGAGTCAGCAAAGGCCTCGATCTGGAGGTCTTTTCCGCCATACACCAAGAACATCTCCTTAGTCCTTCTCAGGTACTTGAGAATGTTCTTTACCGCTATCCAGTGTTTCTCCCCAGGGTTAGACTGATACCGGCTTACCACACTCAGTGCATAAGCTACATCCGGCCTGGTACACAACATCGCATACATTATAGAGCCTACCGCAGAAGCGTAGGGTATAATAGACATGCGATCCCTCTCCAAATCAGTCTTGGGAGACATCTCTTTAGAGAGGGTGATCCCGTGACAAGCCGGTAGGTTACCGCGCTTGGAATCTTCCATACTGAATCTCTTCAGTATGGTGTCGATGTACCTGGACTGTGAAAGTCCTAATATCCTCTTGGATCTGTCACGGTAGATCCGGATACCCAGAATGTATGAGGCATCACCCAGGTCTTTCATGGAGAACCTGTGTGACAAGAACCCCTTGACAGATTGTAGCATAGGAATGTCATTTCCTATTAAGAGAATGTCATCCACGTATAAAACGAGGAATACTACAGTTCTCGCTACAAATCTACTATAGATGCATGGTTCATCTGGATTTTTGATAAAGCCAAATTCTTTGACCGTCTCATCAAAGCAGATGTTCCAACTCCGCGACGCCTGCTTTAGTCCATAGATGGACTTAAGCAACTTGCACACCTTTCCGCTGCTCCCACTCTGAATGAAACCCTCTGGCTGGTCCATATAGACACACTCCTCTAAATTTCCATTTAGAAAAGCTGTCTTTACGTCCATTTGCCAGATCTCATAATCGTGGAAGGCAGCAATGGCAAGAAGGATCCGAATGGATTTCAGCATGGCTACTGGAGAAAAGGTTTCGTCGTAGTCCAAGCCAGGTCTTTGACGAAAACCCTTTGCTACCAGCCTAGCTTTATAGGTCTCAACCTGTCCATCTACACCAATCTTCCTTTTGAAGATCCACTTGCATCCTACGGGTTTTACCCCGTCTGGAGCAATGTCCAACGTCCATACTTTGTTGGTGTACATGGACTCCATTTCGGTCCGCATTGCATCCAGCCATTTCACTGAGTCAACGCTCTGAACGGCCTGCTGGAAGCTAGTAGGCTCATCATAATCTATGATGCAATCCTCTCTATCCCCGTCTATGAGAAAACCGTAGTATCTCTCGGGCGGATGAGACTGCCTACTACTCCTGCGGAGCGGCGTAGGAATGTCCTGTTCTGTTGAACCCTCTGGTTCCATCAAGCTTTCAGTAACAGTCTGTGGTTCTGGAATTTCTTCCAGTTCTACTGCGCTCCCACTTATTTCTTTTTCTATGAACTGGTGTTCTAGAAAGTGGGCATGTCGAGAAACAAGAACTTTTTGTTCCTCTTCACAGTAGAAGAAATATCCCTTGGAATTCTTTGGATATCCCACAAACTTGCACAGTACTGAGCGTGCCTCGAGCTTGTCCGTATGCTGCTTTTTGACAAAAGCTGGACTTCCCCATATCTTAATGTGATTAAGATGGGGTCTCTTCCCACACCACATCTCAAATGGCGTGGTAGGCACAGTCTTAGTGGGAACTCGGTTCAAAAGGTATGCGGCTGATTCTAGCGCATACCCCCAGAATGATCGCGGTAACTCAGCGTTACTCATCATGGACCGCACCATATCCAATAGGGTGCGGTTCCGTCTCTCCGATACACCGTTATGTTGCGGGGTGTATGGAGGAGTAAGCTGAGAGAGAATTCCGTTCTCTTTTAAATAGTCCAGGAACTCGGCACTTAAGTATTCTCCACCTCGATCCGATCTTAGAATCTTAATACTTTTGCCGGTCTGTTTCTCTACTTCATTCTTATACTCCTGGAATTTTCCAAAGGCCTCGGACTTATGTTTCATTAAGAAGACATAACCGTACCTTGAGAAGTCATCCGTAAAAGTAATGAAGTAAGAATGTCCGCTTCGGGCATGTGTAGACATTGGACCGCACACGTCACTGTGTACGAGTCCCAAGAGCTCGCTCGCTCTTACTCCTTGTCCAGTAAATGGAGTCTTTGTCATCTTTCCTTTGAGACAAGATTGACAAGTGGCATATGATTGATATTCGAACGCATTCAAATATCCTTCTGTATGTAACTTAGTCAACCTTCTCTCATTGATGTGACCCAATCTACAATGCCATAAGAAAGTCTGATTTATTTCTGGAGACTTTCTTTTGTGTGTATTCTGGACGTTGAAAATCTGTGGTTGGTTTAACACGTATATACCATTACTCAATGTACCTGACCCAATCAAAACTTGATTAAGGTGAATGTTTACAACATTACTTACAAACGCAAATTCATAACCTTCTTTAGAAACTAAAGATACAGAAATGATATTACAAGTTGCGTTGGGTACAAAAAAGCAATTACGCAAAACCAAAACATGTCCATCTGACATTCCCAGGTGATAGTCCCCCACGGCTTTAGCATCCATGCTAGCTCCGTTTGCAACTCTGAGGGTCATGTCACCTGCTTTCAAAACACTACGGTTTCTTAACGCCTGCAAAGAATTACAGATATGAGATCCTGATCCGGTATCCAATACCCAGGAAGTAGAGTTTATTGAAAGACAGTTTTCAATAACATACACACCTGAAGCTGAAGCTGCAACCTGCTTCAATTCCTGTGTTCTGGCCTTCCAGGCCCTGCAATCATTCTTCCAGTGTCCTTTCTTATGACAATAGAAGCATTCTTCCTTATCCACAAGCTTCCCCGCTATCTTTGTTGCTTTGCCTTTTCCCTTCGTATCCACTTTACCAACACCGCCCCTTGGTTTGGCGGGGGCCTTCTTCTTCTTTCCCTTGGCTTTCGCCTTGGACCTAGAAGAAGATGATCCTCCTACAAACAAAGTGGATGTTTCCCTACCTTTCTGTAGGGTGCCCTCTGCGCTCCTCAGCATGTTGAGGAGCTCTGATAGTTCAACCTCCTTTTCTTGTAGGTTGAAGTTCAGTATAAACTGGGCGTAAGTGGAAGGAAGGGACTGGAGAACTATATCCGTATATAGCTCACTCTCCAATGTGATCCCTAGGTCAGCGAGCTCCTCAATGAAGCCGATCATCTTTAGCACATGCTCGGCTACTGATGATCCGACGGCCATTCTTGTCGAAAATAACTTTTTCGACGCTTCGTATCTTGCGATACGTGATTGCTCTCCATACAGTTCTTTTGTATGGAGCAATATGGACTCCATGTCCATATTCTCATGCCTCCTCTGATGTTCGTTGTCCATCGAGGCAAGCAGGAGGCACTTGGCCTTCGCGCTATCAATCTCCCAAGTCTTGCGGATTTCCTTATCCGCGACACTGGAAGTTGGACCAGGGACAGGGGGAGCTTTGGTGGTAAGAAGATACCCCAGCTTGTCATAAGTGATTGCTATCTTGACATTCCTGAGCCAATCTTTGTAGTTTGGCCCTGTCAGTTTGTTTTTATCTAGGAGTAACTTAAGTCCAGTCATGTTGATTGGTCGCTGCAATTAGGAGAGAGAAGAAGAAACACTCAGCATGATGCTCTTGCAAGTTTAGAGTGGTTTTTAGTTTGTCTAAACAGGATGGCTCCCACTGTTTCTCGAATCCCTCCTCAAACCATAAAGGAAGAATTAGTCAGGATCAATCCCACCGTACAATACTTGCTTAACCGTTCAGCCAGGCCGGTGTCGGTACTTCGAGGGAGGTTTTCCAACGCTTTCGCGAAGTTCCTTAATTAGAGAACCTCTTTTCCCTGGGGGCGTAGCCCCGCTAACACCTTTCTAGGCACCTACTAGGTTTATAGCATTGATCGTTAAGTGAGAAATTTCCCGAGGAGTAGCATATACTCACAGTAGGATCGGGATCCAAATATCATTGCGTGACGAAACTGAAGGAATCCTACCAGAATCATCACACTCCAAATGGTATGCAAATCTAGCAAGTTTCAGTACTTATGAAACTCCCGATGTGGATTTTTGCCCCATGCTCTTATGACCTTGACTTTGGCCAAAATATCATAAGTCACATGTCAAGTTCTACCCGTCATTATCCAGGTTAATTTGGATCCATCCGTACCTACCCTTGACTTTGGCCAAAATGGCAGTACGACTGTCCCAAACCAACGCATCTATCTATGCTACACATGAACACCCAATAGCTACCAATCACTGTGCCTTGACTTTGGCCAACATACACAGCTTGAATACTATTGACTATTCATGTGAAACGACGGAGGGCTACGGATGGTTTTGGCAAAACCGTGAACGTAGTGAACTTGATATGGTCGATGGAACGAGATAGCTTTTAAATGGAGTGGCTCAAACTCCGTATTTTAAAAGTTTGTTTTGAAAAGAACCGAGTGGTTTTTCGAAAGTGTTCCAACGACTTTAACTTGGTTTATTATCTTGCATTAGTTCTTTTAATGCGTGATATTCTTGCATTAGTTCTTTTAATGCGTCCCATCATTTAACCCTACCATTGCAGAAAACAACCAAAATATGACGTACGCTTATGCCATTCGCATTCGCCACTGGGCCCCGTCATTACCCGTTAGGTTACTTAACTAACGACAGAGCGGGGGCTGGGCTAGCGCGTCTGTAAAACATAAGCAACGCCTAAATAATAAGCAATGATAGACATTACAGATCACAGATGAATGCATTGGATATACTAGCAATCCACAATCCTTTCGAGCCTGAAACGAAAAGCGGATAACACGGTCGCGGTGAATAGCCAAATACCCCACCCAAGACCCCTACGGGTGCGGCAAACTACCCGCCAAGTACTCGGTAGTTTGTGCACCCCTCCATGGGTCTATCCTAGGAGCAAAAACAGTAAAAAGAATTATACAATGACGGCTACAACCCCGACCCGGTTGTGCGGCCAAACAAATAATATTATTACATCAATTTACATTTACAATGAATGAAAGAAAAACAAAAGCTCATCTCACATCCACCCCGGCTATTCACCCGCGACAGTCCAACACATTCATATACACATTCCAGCACATTACAGATCATGTATAACCCCGACTAATCGACTTATAGCGATTAGCCGACGTTCAATACATGCAAGCATCACAGATATAACCATCATAGTCAAAGTGCAGTGAAGTTCGGAAAAAATACGGAATTATAGGACCCCAAAAGGAAATTTCTTTTCTGGAAAATCTGGGCACATATAATATATTTTAAAAATCCCAAAACCAACACACAAACACACTGCATGAAAAACGATGCAGAGAAGAAACCAAGTCGCGGCGGTTCCGCGGCGTCCAAGAAGGATCACGCGGCGGAAGCGCGGCACTTTAGGCGAATCACTGTATCGTTTTTCTTGGGTGTTCACACAAAACCCTGAGCCGAATTTAGGAGTATAAAGTTTTTCATTTTGACCAGGAAAAATTTCAACAGAAACTCAGATTTTGTAAAGTTTGATTTTTGGATTTTTCCGGTTCCGAACTTCGTTACACTTCACTACCAAGCTAGTTTAAGTTTAGTTAGGCTTTGATACCACTGTAAGTCCATATTGCGACCCCCGGTTCTTACGGGGAGGCGGAAACGGTATAAAAAACGAATTTTTATCGCAAGAGGCAACATGGACTAACTTATGGTCGGGATCGTTACCTAAACTAAAACTAGCAAACTAAGCTAAAGATATTTAGCTACTCGGATGAAGATGGTTATACCTAAACTTGAACTCCTTCTCTTCAAGCTCCGGTGGTGGTCCGATGGCTCCTTCTCGTCGTCTCCGTACGCCGAAGATAGATCCACTTGAAAGCTCCAACCTTTAGCTCCTTCTTCGGTCTTTGAAGAAACTAGTTCACTTGGTTTGCTAAACCTAGTGAACTAGAATGAGTAGAGAGGAAATAGAATGGGATTTTATCTATGGTTCTTGATTCTCAACTCATGAGACAAGAGAACCATAGATCAAGAGAGGGAGCAAGAGGTTGAGGGTGAGAGCAAGGGGAGAGCTCAAGAACAAGAGAGAGAATGAGCAAGAAAGAATGAGGCTCTCTTTTCTCTCTCACCCTCACATAATCCAAAGTGATCATAACTCATCATATCAAAAAAGTCTTTTGGTGATGGTTAGAAGCAACCATAAGGTTATCATATCATGCACTCATTTTACTCAAAAAGCAAGCAAGAAAAAAGGCTTTGGCATGAAATGATAACCATGGTTATCATGATGGTCAACTAGTCAAGCCTAGTCAACCGGTCAACAAGTCAACAAAAGTCAACAAGTCACCAAAGTCAACAAGTCAACAAAAGTCAACAAGTCAACAACCATATCACCATAATACTTAATTAATATAATAGTTAATCACATATCATATTCTCATTAGGGTTGAGCAAAAAGTCAAAAGTCAACGGTCAACTGTCAACAACCCTAATGAGAATCCACTGCCTCTGCCTCCCTGTCAACTGTGCATACACACCCGCATCCGCGTTCCGAGGAACACGAATGCAAACTGGATAAATCCAATCCCATAAGGTACACTAGGATCTGGCTTAAGCCAAAGCCCGCTAGTGTAAACTGTCCGGACACTGTACGTGCACAAGTGCACGGATGTGACCGAACCCTGTCGCAAAACCATGCGACCTGTCGCAATACCATGCGACCACTACTCTTTTGCCTAAAGGCGAAAAGCTTTCTGTGTGGGACTCTAAAGACTCGACACTACGCTGGCAGTGGGTTTAACCACAGACCGCAAGCGGCACTAGCTGTGCGTAACGGTCCCCAGGTAATGCCGACAAGAAGACCGACGAGGCGAAACCCATCTGAACTCCTACTGAGCCTGAGCGTGACATTCTCCGTACAGTCCGGTCTGTTCGTCTGATACATCGCATGGCGGGCCTAGGGGGCGGTAAACGTCAGTCCCCCAATAGCGGTACAAGTCGTGCCGGAGTGAAGCCCAATACACCCTGAGATAACACTGGAAACCTACCAGTATATCTCGTTTGCCCTGGCCAGGGACTACTCGTGTAATGGCTCTCCTAGACACAGCGCGATGTCAACCCCCAATACCGGGAGAGACGAATCCTGTCTAACCGTCACTGCCTCCAAGTGTTTCGGGACTGCACCCAACCACCACCTGTTTGCACGACTCCTTTGAGCCGTGGTAGGGTAGTGATCAAAGTACAGTGGGAACACACCCGAGGCGAAGTGACAGTGTCAAGTCAGCGGACTAAGCTGTACTCATGTCACCTGGGAACTGATAACTGACGATAGGTATAATACCAACTAGTCAGTTCCCGACGAGTCCTGTCCAGTGTACCCGTAACCTAACGAGCACCCGCATACTATCTCAAGTACGACGTACTGACGGCTGTGGGACAGACCGTCTCCCACACTGGGATGAGAAGCGCATGCGCTGGTCTACTCCGGAGTATCGATGCCCTGTCTCGATAGTCCTGCGACCAGGGACCTGCATAAGGATGTGCTTATAGATTACCCAGCCCCACTAGTGTGACGGCCATCACATCGCTGGTAATCAAGCAAAGATCCTAAGGGCTCTACTAATGTGTATAGGCGATATACAAAAATAAACACATGTACACATTGAAGTAGAAACAAACCAAGTAGCATACTACTATTTTGAGCAAGATTGTATATACAAGGTGAATATCCCAAGCATCCATTAAGTAATATACAAACTAGTATGATACAGTAATGGCCTCTAGGGCATATACACTAACAATCTCCCACTTGCACTAAGGCCATGTACTGGCGTATCGAAGACCTATCATCTCGATCAGCCGCTCGAACTGAGTCTGGGGCAGGGCCTTGGTGAATGGATCAGCAGTGTTATCTTCTGAAGCGACTCTCCGAACCTCGATCTCCTGGCGATCTACGATCTCCCTGATCAGGTGATACCGCCTTAAGATGTGCCTGGATTTCTGATGGGACCTGGGTTCCTTCGCTAAAGCTATAGCCCCGTTGTTGTCGCAATACAGAGGTATTGGATCAACAATGGACGGAACCACCTGAAGTTCTTTCAAGAACTTTCTCATCCAGACAGCTTCTTTTGCGGCATCAGATGCAGCGATGTATTCCGCTTCCATCGTCGAGTCTGCAACGGTTTCCTGTTTGGAACTCTTCCAACACACCGCCCCTCCATTGAGGGTAAAGACAAAACCCGACATGGACTTGGAATCATCCTTGTCACTCTGGAAGCTGGAGTCAGCAAAGGCCTCGATCTGGAGGTCTTTTCCGCCATACACCAAGAACATCTCCTTAGTCCTTCTCAGGTACTTGAGAATGTTCTTTACCGCTATCCAGTGTTTCTCCCCAGGGTTAGACTGATACCGGCTTACCACACTCAGTGCATAAGCTACATCCGGCCTGGTACACAACATCGCATACATTATAGAGCCTACCGCAGAAGCGTAGGGTATAATAGACATGCGATCCCTCTCCAAATCAGTCTTGGGAGACATCTCTTTAGAGAGGGTGATCCCGTGACAAGCCGGTAGGTTACCGCGCTTGGAATCTTCCATACTGAATCTCTTCAGTATGGTGTCGATGTACCTGGACTGTGAAAGTCCTAATATCCTCTTGGATCTGTCACGGTAGATCCGGATACCCAGAATGTATGAGGCATCACCCAGGTCTTTCATGGAGAACCTGTGTGACAAGAACCCCTTGACAGATTGTAGCATAGGAATGTCATTTCCTATTAAGAGAATGTCATCCACGTATAAAACGAGGAATACTACAGTTCTCGCTACAAATCTACTATAGATGCATGGTTCATCTGGATTTTTGATAAAGCCAAATTCTTTGACCGTCTCATCAAAGCAGATGTTCCAACTCCGCGACGCCTGCTTTAGTCCATAGATGGACTTAAGCAACTTGCACACCTTTCCGCTGCTCCCACTCTGAATGAAACCCTCTGGCTGGTCCATATAGACACACTCCTCTAAATTTCCATTTAGAAAAGCTGTCTTTACGTCCATTTGCCAGATCTCATAATCGTGGAAGGCAGCAATGGCAAGAAGGATCCGAATGGATTTCAGCATGGCTACTGGAGAAAAGGTTTCGTCGTAGTCCAAGCCAGGTCTTTGACGAAAACCCTTTGCTACCAGCCTAGCTTTATAGGTCTCAACCTGTCCATCTACACCAATCTTCCTTTTGAAGATCCACTTGCATCCTACGGGTTTTACCCCGTCTGGAGCAATGTCCAACGTCCATACTTTGTTGGTGTACATGGACTCCATTTCGGTCCGCATTGCATCCAGCCATTTCACTGAGTCAACGCTCTGAACGGCCTGCTGGAAGCTAGTAGGCTCATCATAATCTATGATGCAATCCTCTCTATCCCCGTCTATGAGAAAACCGTAGTATCTCTCGGGCGGATGAGACTGCCTACTACTCCTGCGGAGCGGCGTAGGAATGTCCTGTTCTGTTGAACCCTCTGGTTCCATCAAGCTTTCAGTAACAGTCTGTGGTTCTGGAATTTCTTCCAGTTCTACTGCGCTCCCACTTATTTCTTTTTCTATGAACTGGTGTTCTAGAAAGTGGGCATGTCGAGAAACAAGAACTTTTTGTTCCTCTTCACAGTAGAAGAAATATCCCTTGGAATTCTTTGGATATCCCACAAACTTGCACAGTACTGAGCGTGCCTCGAGCTTGTCCGTATGCTGCTTTTTGACAAAAGCTGGACTTCCCCATATCTTAATGTGATTAAGATGGGGTCTCTTCCCACACCACATCTCAAATGGCGTGGTAGGCACAGTCTTAGTGGGAACTCGGTTCAAAAGGTATGCGGCTGATTCTAGCGCATACCCCCAGAATGATCGCGGTAACTCAGCGTTACTCATCATGGACCGCACCATATCCAATAGGGTGCGGTTCCGTCTCTCCGATACACCGTTATGTTGCGGGGTGTATGGAGGAGTAAGCTGAGAGAGAATTCCGTTCTCTTTTAAATAGTCCAGGAACTCGGCACTTAAGTATTCTCCACCTCGATCCGATCTTAGAATCTTAATACTTTTGCCGGTCTGTTTCTCTACTTCATTCTTATACTCCTGGAATTTTCCAAAGGCCTCGGACTTATGTTTCATTAAGAAGACATAACCGTACCTTGAGAAGTCATCCGTAAAAGTAATGAAGTAAGAATGTCCGCTTCGGGCATGTGTAGACATTGGACCGCACACGTCACTGTGTACGAGTCCCAAGAGCTCGCTCGCTCTTACTCCTTGTCCAGTAAACGGAGTCTTTGTCATCTTTCCTTTGAGACAAGATTGACAAGTGGCATATGATTGATATTCGAACGCATTCAAATATCCTTCTGTATGTAACTTAGTCAACCTTCTCTCATTGATGTGACCCAATCTACAATGCCATAAGAAAGTCTGATTTATTTCTGGAGACTTTCTTTTGTGTGTATTCTGGACGTTGAAAATCTGTGGTTGGTTTAACACGTATATACCATTACTCAATGTACCTGACCCAATCAAAACTTGATTAAGGTGAATGTTTACAACATTACTTACAAACGCAAATTCATAACCTTCTTTAGAAACTAAAGATAAAGAAATGATATTACAAGTTGCGTTGGGTACAAAAAAGCAATTACGCAAAACCAAAACATGTCCATCTGACATTCCCAGGTGATAGTCCCCCACGGCTTTAGCATCCATGCTAGCTCCGTTTGCAACTCTGAGGGTCATGTCACCTGCTTTCAAAACACTACGGTTTCTCAACGCCTGCAAAGAATTACAGATATGAGATCCTGATCCGGTATCCAATACCCAGGAAGTAGAGTTTATTGAAAGACAGTTTTCAATAACATACACACCTGAAGCTGAAGCTGCAACCTGCTTCAATTCCTGTGTTCTGGCCTTCCAGGCCCTGCAATCATTCTTCCAGTGTCCTTTCTTATGACAATAGAAGCATTCTTCCTTATCCACAAGCTTCCCCGCTATCTTTGTTGCTTTGCCTTTTCCCTTCGTATCCACTTTACCAACACCGCCCCTTGGTTTGGCGGGGGCCTTCTTCTTCTTTCCCTTGGCTTTCGCCTTGGACCTAGAAGAAGATGATCCTCCTACAAACAAAGTGGATGTTTCCCTACCTTTCTGTAGGGTGCCCTCTGCGCTCCTCAGCATGTTGAGGAGCTCTGATAGTTCAACCTCCTTTTCTTGTAGGTTGAAGTTCAGTATAAACTGGGCGTAAGTGGAAGGAAGGGACTGGAGAACTATATCCGTATATAGCTCACTCTCCAATGTGATCCCTAGGTCAGCGAGCTCCTCAATGAAGCCGATCATCTTTAGCACATGCTCGGCTACTGATGATCCGACGGCCATTCTTGTCGAAAATAACTTTTTCGACGCTTCGTATCTTGCGATACGTGATTGCTCTCCATACAGTTCTTTTGTATGGAGCAATATGGACTCCATGTCCATATTCTCATGCCTCCTCTGATGTTCGTTGTCCATCGAGGCAAGCAGGAGGCACTTGGCCTTCGCGCTATCAATCTCCCAAGTCTTGCGGATTTCCTTATCCGCGACACTGGAAGTTGGACCAGGGACAGGGGGAGCTTTGGTGGTAAGAAGATACCCCAGCTTGTCATAAGTGATTGCTATCTTGACATTCCTGAGCCAATCTTTGTAGTTTGGCCCTGTCAGTTTGTTTTTATCTAGGAGTAACTTAAGTCCAGTCATGTTGATTGGTCGCTGCAATTAGGAGAGAGAAGAAGAAACACTCAGCATGATGCTCTTGCAAGTTTAGAGTGGTTTTTAGTTTGTCTAAACAGGATGGCTCCCACTGTTTCTCGAATCCCTCCTCAAACCATAAAGGAAGAATTAGTCAGGATCAATCCCACCGTACAATACTTGCTTAACCGTTCAGCCAGGCCGGTGTCGGTACTTCGAGGGAGGTTTTCCAACGCTTTCGCGAAGTTCCTTAATTAGAGAACCTCTTTTCCCTGGGGGCGTAGCCCCGCTAACACCTTTCTAGGCACCTACTAGGTTTATAGCATTGATCGTTAAGTGAGAAATTTCCCGAGGAGTAGCATATACTCACAGTAGGATCGGGATCCAAATATCATTGCGTGACGAAACTGAAGGAATCCTACCAGAATCATCACACTCCAAATGGTATGCAAATCTAGCAAGTTTCAGTACTTATGAAACTCCCGATGTGGATTTTTGCCCCATGCTCTTATGACCTTGACTTTGGCCAAAATATCATAAGTCACATGTCAAGTTCTACCCGTCATTATCCAGGTTAATTTGGATCCATCCGTACCTACCCTTGACTTTGGCCAAAATGGCAGTACGACTGTCCCAAACCAACGCATCTATCTATGCTACACATGAACACCCAATAGCTACCAATCACTGTGCCTTGACTTTAGCCAACATACACAGCTTGAATACTATTGACTATTCATGTGAAACGACGGAGGGCTACGGATGGTTTTGGCAAAACCGTGAACGTAGTGAACTTGATATGGTCGATGGAACGAGATAGCTTTTAAATGGAGTGGCTCAAACTCCGTATTTTAAAAGTTTGTTTTGAAAAGAACCGAGTGGTTTTTCGAAAGTGTTCCAACGACTTTAACTTGGTTTATTATCTTGCATTAGTTCTTTTAATGCGTGATATTCTTGCATTAGTTCTTTTAATGCGTCCCATCATTTAACCCTACCATTGCAGAAAACAACCAAAATATGACGTACGCTTATGCCATTCGCATTCGCCACTGGGCCCCGTCATTACCCGTTAGGTTACTTAACTAACGACAGAGCGGGGGCTGGGCTAGCGCGTCTGTAAAACATAAGCAACGCCTAAATAATAAGCAATGATAGACATTACAGATCACAGATGAATGCATTGGATATACTAGCAATCCACAATCCTTTCGAGCCTGAAACGAAAAGCGGATAACACGGTCGCGGTGAATAGCCAAATACCCCACCCAAGACCCCTACGGGTGCGGCAAACTACCCGCCAAGTACTCGGTAGTTTGTGCACCCCTCCATGGGTCTATCCTAGGAGCAAAAACAGTAAAAAGAATTATACAATGACGGCTACAACCCCGACCCGGTTGTGCGGCCAAACAAATAATATTATTACATCAATTTACATTTACAATGAATGAAAGAAAAACAAAAGCTCATCTCACATCCACCCCGGCTATTCACCCGCGACAGTCCAACACATTCATATACACATTCCAGCACATTACAGATCATGTATAACCCCGACTAATCGACTTATAGCGATTAGCCGACGTTCAATACATGCAAGCATCACAGATATAACCATCATAGTCAAAGTGCAGTGAAGTTCGGAAAAAATACGGAATTATAGGACCCCAAAAGGAAATTTCTTTTCTGGAAAATCTGGGCACATATAATATATTTTAAAAATCCCAAAACCAACACACAAACACACTGCACGAAAAACGATGCAGAGAAGAAACCAAGTCGCGGCGGTTCCGCGGCGTCCAAGAAGGATCACGCGGCGGAAGCGCGGCACTTTAGGCGAATCACTGTATCGTTTTTCTTGGGTGTTCACACAAAACCCTGAGCCGAATTTAGGAGTATAAAGTTTTTCATTTTGACCAGGAAAAATTTCAACAGAAACTCAGATTTTGTAAAGTTTGATTTTTGGATTTTTCCGGTTCCGAACTTCGTTACACTTCACTACCAAGCTAGTTTAAGTTTAGTTAGGCTTTGATACCACTGTAAGTCCATATTGCGACCCCCGGTTCTTACGGGGAGGCGGAAACGGTATAAAAAACGAATTTTTATCGCAAGAGGCAACATGGACTAACTTATGGTCGGGATCGTTACCTAAACTAAAACTAGCAAACTAAGCTAAAGATATTTAGCTACTCGGATGAAGATGGTTATACCTAAACTTGAACTCCTTCTCTTCAAGCTCCGGTGGTGGTCCGATGGCTCCTTCTCGTCGTCTCCGTACGCCGAAGATAGATCCACTTGAAAGCTCCAACCTTTAGCTCCTTCTTCGGTCTTTGAAGAAACTAGTTCACTTGGTTTGCTAAACCTAGTGAACTAGAATGAGTAGAGAGGAAATAGAATGGGATTTTATCTATGGTTCTTGATTCTCAACTCATGAGACAAGAGAACCATAGATCAAGAGAGGGAGCAAGAGGTTGAGGGTGAGAGCAAGGGGAGAGCTCAAGAACAAGAGAGAGAATGAGCAAGAAAGAATGAGGCTCTCTTTTCTCTCTCACCCTCACATAATCCAAAGTGATCATAACTCATCATATCAAAAAAGTATTTTGGTGATGGTTAGAAGCAACCATAAGGTTATCATATCATGCACTCATTTTACTCAAAAAGCAAGCAAGAAAAAAGTCTTTGGCATGAAATGATAACCATGGTTATCATGATGGTCAACTAGTCAAGCCTAGTCAACCGGTCAACAAGTCAACAAAAGTCAACAAGTCACCAAAGTCAACAAGTCAACAAAAGTCAACAAGTCAACAACCATATCACCATAATACTTAATTAATATAATAGTTAATCACATATCATATTCTCATTAGGGTTGAGCAAAAAGTCAAAAGTCAACGGTCAACTGTCAACAACCCTAATGAGAATCCACTGCCTCTGCCTCCCTGTCAACTGTGCATACACACCCGCATCCGCGTTCCGAGGAACACGAATGCAAACTGGATAAATCCAATCCCATAAGGTACACTAGGATCTGGCTTAAACCAAAGCCCGCTAGTGTAAACTGTCCGGACACTGTACGTGCACAAGTGCACGGATGTGACCGAACCCTGTCGCAAAACCATGCGACCTGTCGCAATACCATGCGACCACTACTCTTTTGCCTAAAGGCGAAAAGCTTTCTGTGTGGGACTCTAAAGACTCGACACTACGCTGGAAGTGGGTTTAACCACAGACCGCAAGCGGCACTAGCTGTGCGTAACGGTCCCCAGGTAATGCCGACAAGAAGACCGACGAGGCGAAACCCATCTGAACTCCTACTGAGCCTGAGCGTGACATTCTCCGTACAGTCCGGTCTGTTCGTCTGATACATCGCATGGCGGGCCTAGGGGGCGGTAAACGTCAGTCCCCCAATAGCGGTACAAGTCGTGCCGGAGTGAAGCCCAATACACCCTGAGATAACACTGGAAACCTACCAGTATATCTCGTTTGCCCTGGCCAGGGACTACTCGTGTAATGGCTCTCCTAGACACAGCGCGATGTCAACCCCCAATACCGGGAGAGACGAATCCTGTCTAACCGTCACTGCCTCCAAGTGTTTCGGGACTGCACCCAACCACCACCTGTTTGCACGACTCCTTTGAGCCGTGGTAGGGTAGTGATCAAAGTACAGTGGGAACACACCCGAGGCGAAGTGACAGTGTCAAGTCAGCGGACTAAGCTGTACTCATGTCACCTGGGAACTGATAACTGACGATAGGTATAATACCAACTAGTCAGTTCCCGACGAGTCCTGTCCAGTGTACCCGTAACCTAACGAGCACCCGCATACTATCTCAAGTACGACGTACTGACGGCTGTGGGACAGACCGTCTCCCACACTGGGATGAGAAGCGCATGCGCTGGTCTACTCCGGAGTATCGATGCCCTGTCTCGATAGTCCTGCGACCAGGGACCTGCATAAGGATGTGCTTATAGATTACCCAGCCCCACTAGTGTGACGGCCATCACATCGCTGGTAATCAAGCAAAGATCCTAAGGGCTCTACTAATGTGTATAGGCGATATACAAAAATAAACACATGTACACATTGAAGTAGAAACAAACCAAGTAGCATACTACTATTTTGAGCAAGATTGTATATACAAGGTGAATATCCCAAGCATCCATTAAGTAATATACAAACTAGTATGATACAGTAATGGCCTCTAGGGCATATACACTAACATATATTAATCCAATTCTCGAGAAATAAAGTGAAGCAGTAAAGAACATAAGAGGATGTTCTTATAGGATATTGGCAGCCTACTCTGGGAGGCGGTTATCAGTTCAGGCTTCCAAGGTGACGTAGATGACAGAGATGCTGTCAGAGTTATGAGTTTAGCCACTTCTGAGGATCAGTGTATTGGATAGTGTTCCAATAAGTATACTGAGGTAATCATGGTACAGGATGTCGGTTATAACTCAACAGAGGATACATCCCAAGAAGTTTGTTGGGTAGGAGCCATTCATTGATGAATTTGGTCCCATCAGGTATCCAGACAAATTCTTGAGGCGGGGTATCGCTTAGATTGGGAGATTGTTCATCTTCGCAAAGTTGAGATACAAAGAGATGAAGTTGGAACATTGTAGCAGATCCATTCACTGAGGCTATTTCTTGAAAACTTTATGTTTCACAATATAGTTTGCGAAACTAATTAGTAGAGAAGTTGGGTATTCGGTAGCACACAAGCTGTGGGTACGCGATACCGCAATAATCGGCCTTAAGTGCAAGTGGGAGATTGTTGGATATAGTGCTCTCAAGGCAATTATTTTTATCGCAAGTAGACGATTATAATAATTTGGGAGGATCTATACAGGTATAACAGTCTTACTCGAAATGATAGTATGCTATCTGGTTTGTCTTCATTATTGATGAAGCCCGCAGGATTGTTGCTTGACAACCAGCATTATGATGGCGATCATATAGGTGGGAGCTGGGTTGTCCATAAGCACATCCTTAAATATCCCTAGTCGTGGGAGTATCAAGACTGGGCATCGATATTCCGGAGTAGACTAGTGTATACGCTTTGAGACCCCCACAAGGGGTGGCGGTCGGTCTCACAAACCATTGGTGTTGTGTTACTTAAGATAGTATGCAGGTGCTCAATGGAGGTGAGTACACTGGACGGACTCACCGAGAACATCTTGATGGTATTATACTTATCATCAGATGGAAGTTCTCAGGTGGTATGAGTACAGGTTAGTCTTTTGACCTGAAGTCGTCATTTGTCTCGTGTGAGTTCCTACTGTACTTTGATTACTACCCTACCACGGCTCAAACAGTCGTGCAAACAGGTTCTAGTTGGGTACAGTACCGAGCCACATGGAGGCAGTGATCGACTATCAGGGATTCATCTTTCTTAGAATTAGGAGTCGATGTTGCTCTGTGTTCGGTTGGCTATAACCAGAAATTCATGGCCACGGTAGGTGAGATCTACTGATAGTTGATTAGTAGTATCTCAGTTGGTGATAAGCTTGACTCAGACACGACTTATTAGGTTAGTAGGGGTCTGATGTTATCCACCCCCTAGACCCGATATGCGACACTCTTTGACGAAGAGACCGGACTGTACAGAGATTCTCACATTCATGCTCAGTAGGGTAAGGACGCACTTGATTGTCGAACTTTCGACAAGTATCTAGGTAGCCGTTGCGTACAGCTAGTACCGCTGACGTGCTTGTGATTAAACCCACTGACAGCGTATTGTCGAGTCTTTAGAGTCCCACACAGAGGGTTTTCCCGGTTCAGGCGACTATTGTAGGAGCCGTATGATGGTACATGCAGGGGTCCGATTAAATCCGTGTACGCGATACACGGACTTTAATCGGACGGTTGATAATACCAGCCGTCTTAGGATTAGACCGGATTATTAAATCAGGTTTTGATTTAATAGTTTATATATGTATTTTGATACATATATTTTAGTATTATTGTTCACTATTTATTTTCTCTCATTGGTGCTATCCGTAATTTTATACGGATACGCGCATATGTAACGATACATATACCAGTTGAAGTATTCCGTATTTATATAGTAATGCTTCTAGAAGAAGGACACCTCATATTTGTTTTTCTTTTCAGAAAAAACAAATAAGGTAATGACGTGGAAAGGTGGAAGTGAGGTGGCATGAAGCATGTAAAGAGGAATGGCTTGTATTGTTGATTATTGATTGTGCACTATTGATGCATGGTGGATATATGTAGCCATTCTCTCTTCTATTTTTTACTTGATGACTTTCTTCATCTCCTCCAAGCATGCTTCATGTTTCCTCTTCTCCTTCACCTTCTTCTTCTTCTTGCTCTCCATTTTTTATCATGGTTTAAGAGAGAAAATTTAGTGGAGTATTCTTACATCGCCGACCAGCCAAACCTAGCAACTTTGGATTGTCGGTTAGAGCCTCCTCCACATTCCCTTTGGTGGATCGTCTTCGGTATGGGTGGTCGATTCTCAAGTGTGATCCCGGCGGCTATGAACTTGGAGGAGTCTTCCATAATTGGGTGGACACACGACAAAGGTTGTATTTCTTCAACCCTTACACTTTTAGATTTGCTAGTTTAGTTATATGGTTCGAATCTTGGGTTTTACGGGAGTCTGGTGCTCGTCAGAATTTTTGTTTTCGCTTCCGCCTAGGCCGCGGCTTTCGCGGCACGGGCACCGGATCCCAACAGGAGGGGCTGGTTCAGCAGGTGGTACCAGGGCCTTCACCAGTTCAACAGGTGCTGCAAAGGCCATAGTGAGATAAGCGTCCACCGGTTTGATATGGAGATTAGTCGATTTACGGTTTTGAAGACATGACAGCATATGCCTGTAAGTTCATGGTGTTCCCGCAAGCATCACATGCAAGCAAGGGAGGAATATAGAACGGAATTTTTTCTAACAACACCAAGAACTTATAACCTAAGATTATCATCATGCATGTAATTATAAAGCAAGCTACACTAGCTAGACTAAGGGTTTAATGAAATACAACCTTTGTAGCGTGATTCACCGTCGTAGGTAAACAACCTCAACCTTTTTAGCTCTTCGTTGTGTTGGATCAAGATTGAACTTCTTCTCCTTTGTGTGTTGATGAATTAGTTTGTTGATCTTCTTTTTGTCAAAGATGATCCACCTTGAAGATGAGCTTGATCCAATTCACCACTCTAACTATTTAGAGTAGAACTTGCTATGTTCTTTTGCTAGAAGAACAAAGGAAGGATGTGATGAATTTTTCCTTTGACAAAAAATGAAGAAGAGAAAAATTAGAGTGCTTGTACAGAGAGGAGATGAGATAAAATTATGAAGTCTCAGCCATGAAAATTCTCTCTCCTCTCTCTATTATTCTTTCCACTCTTCATGACACCTAAGAGAAAGTGTAGAAACAAGTGGCATATTTTGTGCTTAGTCACTAATTCCACTATCTCTTTATGGTCATGAGATGAATAATATTCATCATACATATAGCATACATATCATGATACGTTACATACTAAAATTTGTTACAAAACAAGTCATTATTGTCATGTTTTATGAACATGTCATAATGCACTTTAGTACATAAAATTAGCTATACTAAACTTCGTCAAACTAAGTTTAATTATGATAAATATATGTTTTAAGCCAATATTTGGCATAAATAGTTTTATCCAATTTATCAATATAAATTGGTGTTTTCTATTTTTGATTAAACTACTTGTATATCATATATATACGTATTTAATCAAAACTGATATTACGTATCAATATACGTAAATCGCATTTCTCGCACCATTTAATGGATAAGTACATCTTCTGTGTAGGACTTTAAAAGATCAACAATACGCCAGCAGTGAGATTGGATTTCACAAATCCGATCCGAAACGCTTTCGGTCTCATAAGCTTGACAGTGACGTTAGCTGCATGTGAAGGCTACTCGGGTATAAGTCGAAAAGAATAGATCGACATGCTAACTCACAAAGCTAGTTAGAGCCCGTCCGTGACAATTACCATACAACTCGGTCTCTTCTCAGAACATGTTGCATATTGATTTTAGGGTATGGTGAACTGTCAAACCCTGATAACTCAATAAGTCATTCTGATATATAACTCATAATCATAAAGATACAACTGATAGCACTTATCAGTTTATCTTATCTACCTAGGCTAAGAATTTCTGGTTATAGTTATATAAGATAATGCACGACAACTACTCCCTATACCAGAAGAGACGAATCCCATCTCGATCGCTCACTTACCTTCTTGTGCTTCGGATTGTAGCCAACAAAAACCTGTATACACAACTCCGAGAAGCTGTGGTTGGGTAGAATTCAAAGTACAACCTCCCACACACAAGATAATTGTAATGATCTTAGGTCCAAAGACTAACCTATACCACTGTCATCTGAGAACTGCTATATGACAGTTAGGTATAATACTAAATAGGAGTTCTCGGCAAGTCCGTTAGTGAACTCATTCTCTAATGAGCACATGTATACATTCCCACACTGTCAAACACTAATAGCTATGGGACTAACCATCGCCCTCCAACCGGGTCAAGTAGGGTATACACAAGTCTACTCTGGAGTGCTGTTGTCCTGTCTCGACATTCCCATGGCTTGGAACATTTTCGAATGCGCTTGAAAACTATCTAAGTCCTACTATTATAATCTCATCATAATTCTGTTATTCCCACAACATTCGAAATACTTTATCAGTATGTAATTAGTGATAAGTAAAATATATATACAATAACTGATAGAGTAAACCAGATAGCATACCATCATTTCGAACAAAATCGTTTTATACATATAGATCCATATACAATTTCAATATTTATCTTCAGGGCACCCTATATCTTACAGTTTCCCACTTGCACTTAAAGCCAATTATTGCAGTATCTCATACCCAACTTATTGAACAGTCTTTCGAACTGAGCCTGAGAAATAGGCTTAGTGAATGGATCTGCTACATTAACTTTAGTATCAACTCTCTTTATCTCGGTCTCGCGACGTTCAAGTATCTCTCGAATCAAGTGATACTTCCTCAGAATGTGTCTAGATCTCTGATGGGACCGAGATTCGTTTGCTAAAGCAATAGAATCATTATTATCATAATAGAAAGGTATTGTATTTTTAATGGTTGAAACCACTCCAAATTTAGTAATGAACTTTCTCATCCAGACGGCTTCTTTGGCTGCATCATTAGCTACAATATACTCAGCTTCCATCGTCGAATCTGCCACAGTATCCTGTTTGAAAATTTTCCAACATATTGTCCCTTCATTGAGGGTAAACACATATCCCGAGATAGACTTATTGTCATCAATGTCACTTTGGAAGCTGGAATCGCTAAATGCTTCCTTATGGAGATCCCCGTTACCGTAAACCAAGAACAACTCCTTAGTCATTCTTAAAAGTATGTTCTTTACTGCTGTCCAGTACTTCTCCCCAGGATCGGACTGATATCTTCTTACCACACTAAGTGCGTAAGCTAAATCTGTTCTGGTATATAATATCGCATACATTATAGATCCAACTACAGAAGTATAGGGTATCAAACCCATACGAGCCTTATCCTCATCAGTCTTGGTAGACATCTTTTTGAAGAGGGTGATTCCATAACAGGCGGTGCATTACTTCGCTTGGAATCTTCCATACTAAATCTTTTTAGTATGGTGTCTATCTACCTGGACTGAGACAATCTCAAAGTCCTTTCAAATCTATCTCTATAGATCTTAGTCCCAATATGCATGATGCATTACCCAAAGCCTATATGGAAAATCTGTGTGACAACCAAAATTTAACCGGTTGTAACATAGGGATATCGTTCTCTATTTGGAGAATGTCATCCACGTACAATATAAGAAATATGACAGCACTCCCATTCACATTCTTATAAATGCAAAATGCATCTTTGTTTTTGATAAAATCAAACTTTTTGACTGTCTCATCAAAACAGATGTTCCAATTTCGTGATGCCTGTTTTAGTCCATAAATGGACTTAAGTAACCTGCACAGTTTTCGGCTGCTCCCACTATCTACGAAGCCCTCTGGCTGTATCATATACACGTTTTCTTCTAAATCGCTATTTAGAAAGACGATTTTGACATCCATTTTCCAGATCTCATGGTCATGATAAGCATCAATGGCAAGTAGAATCCGAATTGACTTAAACATAGCAACTAGAGAAAAAGTTCCATCATAGTCCATGCCTGGTCATTGACAAAAGCCTTTTGCAACAAGTCCTGCTTTAAAGATCTTTACCTTTCCAGCTGTATCGATCTTCTTTTTGAAGATCCACTTGCTCCCAATGGGTTTTACCCCTTCAGGAGCATCCACATAAGTCTATATTTTGTTGGTGTGAGTGGAGTCTATTTTGGATCTCTTGGCATCCAGCCATCTCTCGGAATCCCCACTTCTTATAGCCTGCTGAAAACTAGTAGGATCATTATTATCCATGATGCAATCCTCCCTATACCCGTCAACGAGGAAACCGTAGTATCTCTCGTTGAGGTCGCCTATTAGATCCGTGGAGTGGTTGAGGTTCGTCGGGGACTATCGAATTCTCAGGTTCCACCAAATCTTTAGTGACCATTTGTAGTTCTGGAATTTCTTTCAGACCTACCATACTCCCACTAATTTCTTTTGCGAGAATTTTTTTTTATAAAAAGATGGCATGTCGAGAAACAAACACCTTTTGTTTCTTAATGTGGTAGAACAGATACCCTCGTGAATGCTTAAGATATCTCACAAACTTTCACATTACCGAACGTGTCTCGAGTTTGTTTGGAATCTGCTTTTTAACATAAGCAGGACAACCCCATATCTTACCAAATTTAATACATGGTCTCTTTCCATGCCATATCTCATATGGAGTTTTAGGCACTGATTCAGAGGAAACATTATTCGATATGTATGCAGCTGTCTCAAGTGCATACCCTCACAATGAAAGAGGAAACTCAACATTACTCATCATGGAATGTACCATATCTAACAGGGTGCGATTCCTCCATTCCGATACACCGTTATACTGTGGTGTATACGAAAGAGTAAGCTGAGAGAGAATCCCATTCTTTTTTAGGTAATCAAGGAATTCTGATCTTAAGTGTTCATCTCCTCGATCAGATTGAAGAATCTTGATACTTTTTCTCGTCTGGTTCTTTACTTCATTCTTATATTCTATGAATTTTTCGAATGCTTCAGACTTGTATTTCAACAAGAACACGTGTCCAAACCTAGAGAAGTCATCAGTGAATGTAATGAAGCACGAGTACCCTCCCTTTGCATTTGTAGATATTAGACCACATACATTGCTATATATAAGTCTTAAGAGTTCACTAACTCTTTTTCCATGTCCAGTAAACGAAATTTTGGTCATTTTACTTTTTATACATGACTAACAATTATTATATGATTCATAATAAAATGGATCTAAATATTCATCTTTATGTAACTTGCTCAGTCTAGTCTCATTGATATGACTAAGTTTACAATGCCATAAGAAAGTTTCATTTATTTCTTAAGTCTTCCTTTTCTTTATGTGTTGTTTATTGAAAACCGAATTCTGATTAAGAACATAAATTCCATTATCTAATGTACCATACCAAATCAATAGTTAATTAAGGTAAAATTTCATAACATTGTTTTCCAAAACAAAATTGTATCCTTCTTATTTAATAAAGAAACAGATATAATATTACATAGCATCTTAGGTACATAATAGCAGTTATACAAAATCAGAACATTTTCAGTAGACAACAGAAGATGATATTCCCTAACAGTTACAGCAACAACATTTTCTCCATTTCCAACTCTGAGGGTCACATCGTCTGCTCCCAGTAATCTATTTCTTCTCAGCCCTGTACACAATTTGTAACAACCTTAAACTTCCTGTAAAACTTTCTGTACAATTTTTTCAAAAATACAGAAAGGGGTACTTTTGACTGAGCACAAGTTATAAATTTGCTTTGCTTTTTAATAGCAAATAAGAGCTTGTAGCTCATTGGTAAGAGCTTGCACTGCTGAACTAAAGCACCAGAGTTCAAATCCCATCCCCTACATTATTTTTAATATTGAATTCTTTTTAAATTTTTTAGAATTCCAAGAGTCTACACGTGTTTAACACGTAAAATAAAAAGTCATAAATAAAACAAACTATCCCAGAGGGTAAACCAAATGACGGTGAACATTTGGTGATGAGCCCCGGCCAGACTCGCCATGACTCGGCCAGCGGTGCAGTTGAATCGGCCGGCGCCGCCGGGTTGACTCGGCTGAATCCGAGTTGACCCTTCTGTGAACTTGTGCCTCTTTGTATCCCTGAAACCCCTGTACACTTTATTTCACCTACACATTTACAGAGTCAATAAAATCCGATTAATCTATTTTTTTAATACAAAATTTAATACATTTTTTTCACACCATTTCACCTATCCTAACACTAACCCTAGTTTTTACTATAAATACCACCCCTAAACACACCCCTCCTCACTTCTAAACTCTGTCCAAAACTCTCAAGAAAATTCTAAGTTCAATAGTGTACAAGTGGAGTTAGCAAAGGACGAAACTCCGACGAACATCCGACGGCGATACGAGGAGTTTCCGGCGACGAAATGACGCACAAGTGATTCCCCTCTCTACCTCTATCTTCCTTCTTTCTTGTTAGCTTGTAATTCCCTTCTCCCCCTTCTTTATTCCATTCTAAAAATTTGTAAAACTAAAACCCGACGGAAGCGGAGTTAATCCGACTTCCGATTCGGTTTTCTGTAAAAAGATCAACTTTCCTCAAATACAACCATACTAAACACTTACATCTTGACTATTAATTATTAAAAAAAACATGTTGAACAAGTTTCATAGCAAAATATTTCTTATTGCAATTTTCATCGTACTTTTTCAGTAAAATACCATGTAGTTTAGTTTCGATTTTAAAACATCATTAATCTTTCTATACCTTTAGATAGATCACGAGATAATGACCTACCTTCTCACAACACTCATATGCAATATGTCACGATACCTTTTGGGAAATATAGATTCGGGAAATACCGTTTTACACAAAACTATCTCTAACTTATAAAAACTGTTTTCTACAAGATTACGTATTTTTTACAAATCTTTGCAAAGCGCCGCTACAACCTATTTTGGGGAACCCGTTCGGGATGGTGCGGATTATCGCACATCCTCGGGCTTAGTAGTGCGAGATGCAGACCTCCGCAAGGAGCATTCGGTCTCGAAAGATTTAAAAATACAAATATCTTAAGAAAAATGAGATTTCTAGAAAAATTATAAATTAAAATTATTTTATATAAATAAATATACATATATGTATCATCAAAATATCTATTTTTGGTATAATATAAATATTCCAACTTTTCGATATCAAAAGAATCATTTTACATGAAAATACCATGAAATTCCATACAAGTTCAATACTTTACAACTAAATACCATGTATTATGAAAAATAGGTTTATTCACTAGAAATGCCACATATATAAAATTTATATCTATGAAAACTCTAAAGACGATAATAAAATAGTTGAGGTGTATTTTGAAAATTATACAAAAGTATTTTTGCATAAAACCTCCTCAAGTTCTATAAATTATCCTAAGGACCCTAATAAACATAGGTTTAAGCGAGACCAATCTCTTGAGCCTCAGGGAGCCGGAGAAGTGGGTGCTTGCCTATTTAAGGTAGACAACTTAACAAACTGTGTTATCAACACGGTAATCGTCTTTGAAAAAGACACAAATCCTGCCGTCCATGTATAGCGGTTACCAATAACATCAAAACCTAGTTCATGATTCAAGTTATTTTCTAATTGTCTTACTCAAACTGAGTCTCATTATAAATAATCTAATTTGAATATGATTCAAGTACAATCTACAATACTATAATTCAATATGAATTCATGAATCCAAATAATCAATCTGTTCAATCTATTCAATCTATATTGACTGAACCGAACCATAGATATTGAAGGGTTGCTAGGCACGCGCACAAGGGTCTACGAGGCATCAACCATGCCCGAATAAAAATTTAGCCGTGCCGAACAACCCGAATACGGAACTTTAAACTAGAGATTAGGCGAAAACTAGCATGCTAAACACTTTAACACTAAGTGAGAGGGATTACAACCTTTGTAGATCCGGTCCTTCACTTCATATGCTCCGTGTTGTGGTCCCTTCGCTGTGATCATCGGGATCCGGACTCTCGAGAGGTTCCACGAAGAGAAAGATACAACCTTTGCTTCTGATCTTCGATACTAAGATGATCTACCTTGAAGTTTCTTTAACACAAGCTAACACTCATGAAATGATGTGAACACCCTCATCTAAATGGCAAGGGAAGATGAGGATGATGAAGTAGGATTTTTGCTCTATTTATTTATCTTTTTCTCACAATTATTCATCACTTAGAAAAATCAAGAAAGCTTTTTTCCATGAAAGAATGAAGGAAGAAGATGAACAATATTTGTTAAATCCTTTTGTGATGAATAGGAAAAGGAGATAATGATCAATTATGCAACCATGGTTCACTTAACCATTGTAGAGAATTAACCAAGGGTTAGGGTTTTGGGTTGAGTTAAGAATGACTCACTTGAAAATATCTTTATCATGACAAAACAAAAACCTTCTAGAATCATCTAGAAACCATTAACCCAAATCAAACCCTAATCTTGTTTAATCTCCACTAAACATGTTGCATTATTTATCATATCATGTCACAATATTATATATCACATATATAATATTTATTGTAACCAAATAAAATAATACAATTAACATATATCGCATATATATCAATGTATTACCCGAGTGAGAAAAGAATCTTTTAGTGAGCAAATATTAGTTAATGCAATTTAATATATCAAATATATTATTATACATTAAATTATCGAATCAGCACTTGATCCGATGACCCGGCTGATATCAAATATCGCGAGAATATAATACGGTATCACATATCGCATTATCCTCGATCCCGCACATATCACATATGTGCCCCTACTCCGTTTTGCCTGAGTCAAGAAACCTCTGTGTAGGACTCTAAAGAATCGTCAATATGCCGGCAGTAGGTGATGATCATATCAATCACCCACAAGCTGCAAGCGGTCAGCTAAACGTAACAGCTACCCAGGTATTGAGCGCTCAGAAGATCAACAAGCAAGCCTGTACATTCTCCTGTGAATCCAAACAGTAACACTCCCGTACAGTCCGGTCTCGTCGTCTGATATGTTGCATATCTCGCCTAGGGGTGGTAAACGTCAGACCCCAGTAGCTTGATAAGTCGTGTCGATTTGAGGTCTATAACAGTTCGAGAAACTACTGATAACACTTACCAGTAAATCTCAGCAACCCTGGCCAGGGATTTCCGGTTATAGCCAATCGATCACAGCACAACATCAACTCCCTATACCGGGAGAGACGAATCCCCTCCTATCGCTCATTGCCTCCATATGATTCGGGACTGTACCCAAAAGCCACCTTTTTGCACGCCCTCTTGGACGTGGTATGATGGAAATCAAAGCACAGTGGGAATCACACAAGACTCTATGACGATCTTGGGTCGACAGACTACTCTGTACCAGTGTCACCGGAGAACTGCCATCTGACGTATGGTATAATACCATCTGGGAGTTCTCGGCGAGTCCGTCCAGTGTACCCAGTCTCCACTGAGCACCCGTACACCATCCTTGATGTCAAACACCGATGGATATGGGATCATTCATCGCCTATCTTATGGGTCAAGATGCGTATACGCTAGTCTACTCTGGTGCATCGATGCCCTGTCTCGATACACCCTCGACTAGGAACAGTTATAGGATGTACTCACCGACTACCGTGGCCCCACTAATATGATCTCATCATAGTCCCAGTAGTCGAGTACATATCCTAAGGGCTTTATCAACATGTAACATAGAGACAATCAGAGTACATGTTAAGATAAAGTACAACCAGATAGCATACTATCATGTCGAGCAAGAAAGTCCTCCCTATATATGTCCTAGCATCCACTACTATATACATCGTATGTACAGTAATGGCCTCTAGGGCATACTTATAACTAACAATCTCCCACTTACACTAGGGCCATCTGTTATGGTATCGCATACCCAACAACTAGCTGCGGTTGAAGTATCTCATACTCAACCATCCCATAAAAGTCACTACTGGGAAAAAGGCCTTCGTGAGTGAATCCGCGCTGTTGTCCTCTGTATCTACTCTCCTTACCTCGATCTCCCTGGAGATCAACCATCTCCATGATCAGGTGATACTGCCTAAGAATTATATCTGGATTTCTGATGGGACGGTAGTTCCTTGGCTAAAGCTACAACTCCATTGTCACACAATGGTAGGAACGAAGTTCATCTTATGAACTTATATATATCCAGACTGCCTCTTTGGTAGCATCCTTGGTAACGATGTATCTTTCCTTTAATCGTCTAGCATGTCACGGTATCTAGCTTGGAACTCTTCCAACATACCGTCCCTCCACTGAGGGTATAGACAAGCCTGTGACTGACATTCAGTCATCCTTATCACCCTGGAACCCTTCCAGTGATTCTCCCCAGGATCGATTGATACCATCTCACTACAACTAGTGAGAATCCTAACATCCAATTAGATTTATCTCATAGATCCAAAAACCCAGGATTTAGGAGGTATCACTTTGATCCTATATGGAGAATCCTTGTGACAAGCGGAGATTGACCGAGCGTAGCATAGGAAACTCCTTCCCTATCAAGAGTATGTCATCCACGTACTCTACGAAGATCACCACCATACTCTCTACTACCTTTTCGTATATACAAGGTTCATATACCATTTTGATGAAGTCAAACTCTTTGACTACCACATCAAAACAGATGTTCCAACTCCGCGATGCCTGTTTTATCATATAAAACATCTTGCACACGTTTCCGCTGCTCCCATTGTCTACGAAGACCTCTGGCTGTGTACTTATAGACGCTATCTTTTCTAAAACATCATTTAGAAAAGCAGTCATGACACCCAACCACCAGATATCGTAGTCATGGTATGTAGCCGTGGCAAGTAGGATCTGGATGGACTTAAGCATAGCTTTGAAAGTCTCAACTTTTCTATGTACACCTAGTAATCTTCTCAAGATATACTTGCTCCTGATGGGGATTTAACCCTTCAAATAAAGCAACCAAAGTCCATACTTTGTTGGTGTATAAGGATTCCATCCCAGATCGATAAGCATCCAGCCATTCTTACAGAGTCTTACTCCTGATGGCCAGCTCGAAACTAGTTGGGTCATCATCTCATGATGCAATCCTCGCTCCCACTGTCATAGAGAAACAGAAGTATCTCTCAGGTGGGTGAGGAACCCTACTAGATCGGCGGAGAGGCTGAGGTTCGTTGGAATCTACTGAATTCTTTGGTTCTATCAAATCATCAGCTGCAGTCTGTATAGCTGGAACATTTCCAGTTCTCCATAACAGACCTTGCCTCGAGCTCGTCCGGATTTTGCTTTTAGACATAGGCCGGACAACCCCAAATCTTAACCAACTTAAGATATGGGCTCTTCCCTTTCCATATCACATATGAAGTGGTCGGTAACTGATTTGATTCGAACCCTATTCAATAGGTATGCAACTTCTCAAGTGCATAACACCTAATAGGAAAAAGGTAACTCAGTAGTACTCATCATAGAGCACACCATATCATATAGGGTGTGATTGCTCCGCCCCGATATACCATCGTGCTATGGTGTATCCGGAGGAGTAATGCCGAGAGAGAATCTCATTCTCCTTTAGAATAGTCCAGGAATTCCGTGCTCAAGTATTCTCCTCCTTGATCTCATCAAAGGACATAATACTTATACCCGTATTTTGGTTCTCTACTTCTAACTTATATTCTGTGAATATCTCAAAAGCTTCGGACTTGTGTTTCAGCAGGAACATATGTCTGAATCTTGAGAGATTATCAGAGAATGTAAAGAAGTACAAAGAACCGATCTTGGCATATGTAGACAGGGGACTTTCATACATCTGCATGTATCAATCCCAAAAGTTCACTAACTCTTTCTCTGTTTCCAACAAACAGAGCTGTGGTCATCTTATCTTTGTGACATGACTGGCAAGTTTCACAAGATGTAAATTCAAACTAATTTAAATATGCATCTATATGTAACTTCAGCCAGTCAGATCGCATTGATATGACCTAGTCTACAATGCCTCAAGAAGGATTCGTTCATATCTGAACTCTTCCTCTTGTGTGTGTTCTTTATACTAAGAACTGTAGTTTGATTTAGAACGACAATGCTTTTAGATAACGTGCCTGAACCGATCAACTCTTGATATAGGAAATGTTCAAAACATTATCCAACAATACAAAATTATATCCTTTCTTTACTAATAAAGAGACTGATATGATTTTGTATTTCAGGTTCGGTATCTAATAACATTTGTTCAGAATCAATGTATTCTGGTAATACAGGGTGACAGTGACCAACAGACTTGGCTGCAACATTTGCACCGTTTTCTGTCTCATGAAACTTATCACCCGTTCTCAGTTCTTTACCTATCTGTAGCCCATGTAACAGATTACATATACAGGATCCTGATCCGGTATCACATACCCAGGACGTAAAGGATACTGAGAAACAGTTCTGTGTAATGAACACACCCGAAGATGATGCATCAACATGCACTTTCTTCGTTTCGGCGGCACGGGAAATCTGGTATTCCCCAATTTCCTGCTCTTTCTTATAACAATTATAAGTTGGAGCGGGACCAACGTTCCCCAGCTCAGTATAACAAGCAGGTTCGGTCAGTATATCCGTATTATTATCTTGATTAAGGCGTGATATGGTCGCTACCTGGAGAGAGAGAGAAGAAAACACTCAGCGTATGCTCTTGCAATATTAGATTGGTTATATAATATATCTAATCAGGATGTCTCCCACTGTTTTAATCAAATCTTCCTTCAAAACCTAAAAAGGAAAGATTAGCCGGGATTAATTACACGCTACAAGTTCGTCAATCTTTCAGCCAGGCCAGTGTCGGTACTTTGAGGGAGGTCCCCCGTGCTTTCGCACGAACCTAATTAAAGTAAACCTCATTTTCCCAGAGGCGTAACCCCGTTGACACCTTTCTAGACACCTACTTGATCGGCTAATTGTAATGTGTAAAACTCTCCCAGGAGTAACTCTTACTCGCAGCGGGTATCGGGATCCAACTATCTTATAGAAGGTATGCAATCTCATTGCAAATTTCAACACTTGAAATTCCCAATAATATTTTGCCCCAAGCGTCCTATGACCTTGACAAAGGCCAACAAACCATAGGCTGCTAGTCAAGTTCAACCCGTCATTTCTTGATTGTATTAAACCCACCCGCACGGCCCTTGACAAAGGCCAACAAGGTCGCACGACTACCCTAATCCAATCTGCATCATATGCATAAGCAGATAAGTACTATTCAGCTACCGCACACTACGCCTTGACAAAGGCCAACAAACGCAGCACGAATACTAAAAAGTCCTTATCTGAAATGACGGAGGGCTACGACAGGTTTTTAAGAAAACCCTTTGCGTAATGAACTTGATATCGTTGTAGAATCGAGTGATTTTAAATGGAGTGTTTTTGAGACTTTTCTAGTTTTGCTAAAGGGGTCACTCCCGGTGAAGGGATCGTCGGCCCTTTCCTCATCGAATAAGGTGCAGGATATATCATATATATACCGCTGTGCAAAGCAGAAACTATAGAAGCAATCAAAAGACAAACCCGAGTTTGTAGCATCTGCCAGTTATTGCTAAAGGAGTCACTCCCGGTGAAGGGATCTCGGTCCTTTCCCTATCGAATAAGGTGCAGGATGTTCTACAAGGAACACCGCAATGCAAAGCAAGAACTGTAGCTACCAGTTTTTTTATTAAACAAGTTTCTACAACATCTTAGGTTTCTTTTATTTCATTAATCTCATTAATGAAGTCCTATTTTATTATGCTTCACAAGCATCTCTTTTTGAAACGAAATCTGCAATATAACATATATCACATATATATAATATAAACATTCGTCACAGGCAGTAATATGATCTCATCACAGAACATTGCAGCAGAAGAACATATATGAAATATTGGATATACTAGGACGTCCGTGTTTTCAATACGAGCCTGTATAAAACACGGATTCCACGGTCGCGATGAATAGCCAAACCCACAACCCTAGACCCCTACGAGAGCGGCAAGTAACACTGCCAATTCTAGGGTTAGGAGACCCGGTCTCGACTCCTCGAGATGGTCTCCCACTGGACCCTAGAACCCGGTTACTTGTGATCCCCTCCTTGGATCTACCTAATGCGGAAAAGTAAATAATATACAACGGTGACATCTTCCGCTACCTGGAAGTGCCCCAATAAAAGAATATTACATACAAATGAATTTTACATGAATGAAAAAGAAAAAAAACTCTCATCTCACATAAAACCCCCGGCTATTCAAAACGCGACGATCCAATATAACATATCACAGCAACACATAATATCTCATATCATCAACGTAAGCAAGTATGCGTATCCCGATTGTCGTTGATGTATAGCAACGAAGCCGGCGATACACCACATACTACGCTTACGGTCACAGAAAAGAAAGTGTAAAACTACAACAGTTGGAATCCGCGACCACCTCAGACATCGCATGCCTGACCAAATGAATTCCTGAGACATCGCATGCCTAACAATTATAAACCCCGCATTTTAGTCTCATTATCGAAAACTCTTTTCAATATCAAGTCGGGCAATTCAACAAGATTCCCGACGTCCTGATCGAATGCTCGTCGCAAACTTTAGTAGACGGCCGTACCCCCAGATGCCGTCGACGAAGTGCACTAAGGCGGAACACCGCTACCGCGAGCACCCGAACGGATGCTTTCGGCGACGGGGTTCTCCTACAGTCACTTGGTCGGGGCTATGGGGCATGGCTGTCTATTAAGTTTACCCGGCGAGTATCCGCATACGCTACGTGATTGCGACGGACTTTTGATCACATCAAAATTCCGTGGCAACCGATCACCTGAGACTAAACTGCTATGTTTATAATATTCAAATCAGTTATCTCATAACTTTCTGTGGATTCCAAATATTGTATCACATTCCAGATAAATAGAAAAAGTTAAACTTTCCGATCGAATCATCAAGCACCCAAGATTTCCCCAATATATCTCAACACTTGAAATCAGTTTAAAAACATCCATTACATGCCACAGTACCAATGGTCCAGCCGTAGAAGGGTCAAGCCAACGCCTCACATGTGGCACGCCGTACTGCCCCAAACCCTAAGGTTCAAAGGGCAGTTCAAGACGGTCACATAATCGAGTTAAGGTTTGTTGTCTTCTAGAGGGTCCATCGAGTTACTTGCACGACTTAGAACATTCTTAAACACGAGGAAAAAAATCCAACTTTTGAAAAATTTTCCCACAGGGGAAAAAATGAGTTATTGATATCCGTTCGAACTTTTTAATAGTTTCTAAAATTATCCGGACAAAACTAAACAAAGTTATAATATCCGATCGAAACTTTAAGTCCCCAATACAACCCAGATAATTCAACAGTTGAATAAAAAAATAAAAATTTCCAGAAAATACAACATTACAAAATAGGAGTTACTGTGAAAACCACGTGCCATGAATCGACCACGTGGCCGAGGAACCGCCGCACATGCTGGGGTGGGGCCGCGGTTCCGCGCCTCTTTGGGCGACTTACACTCACGTGCTTCACAGTAGTTCTTATAATTACCTGCTGTAATTTTTGGATATTTTTAATGTGGAAAAATCCCAATTTTTAGAAAATTTCCAGAGAGCATGTTTATCGGGGTTTCGGGTTTCGATCGGACTTTAAACTTCGTTCAGACTTCGCCTAAAGCTCTAGCTTGGCTCTGATACCACTGAAGGGTTGCTAGGCACGCGCACAAGGGTCTACGAGGCATCAACCATGCCCGAATAAAAATTTAGCCGTGCCGAACAACCCGAATACGGAACTTTAAACTAGAGATTAGGCGAAAACTAGCATGCTAAACACTTTAACACTAAGTGAGAGGGATTACAACCTTTGTAGATCCGGTCCTTCACTTCATATGCTCCGTGTTGTGGTCCCTTCGCTGTGATCATCGGGATCCGGACTCTCGAGAGGTTCCACGAAGAGAAAGATGCAACCTTTGCTTCTGATCTTCGATACTAAGATGATCTACCTTAAAGTTTCTTTAACACAAGCTAACACTCATGAAATGATGTGAACACCCTCATCTAAATGGCAAGGGAAGATGGGGATGATGAAGTAGGATTTTTGCTCTATTTATTTATCTTTTTCTCACAATTATTCATCACTTGGAAAAATCAAGAAAGCTTTTTTCCATGAAAGAATGAAGGAAGAAGATGAACAATATTTGTTAAATCCTTTTGTGATGAATAGGAAAAGGAGATAATGATCAATTATGCAACCATGGTTCACTTAACCATTGTAGAGAATTAACCAAGGGTTAGGGTTTTGGGTTGAGTTAAGAATGACTCACTTGAAAATATCTTTATCATGACAAAACAAAAACCTTCTAGAATCATCTAGAAACCATTAACCCAAATCAAACCCTAATCTTGTTTAATCTCCACTAAACATGTTGCATTATTTATCATATCATGTCACAATATTATATATCACATATATAATAGTTATTGTAACCAAATAAAATAATACAATTAACATATATCGCATATATATCAATGTATTACCCGAGTGAGAAAAAGAATCTTTTAGTGAGCAAATATTAGTTAATGCAATTTAATATATCAAATATATTATTATACATTAAATTATCGAATCAACACTTGATCCGACAATCCGGCTATATCGCATATAACCGACTAATATTTATCCGTACCGATTCATCGAATCAACACTTGATCCGATGACCCGGCTGATATCAAATATCGCGAGAATATAATACGGTATCACATATCGCATTATCCTCGATCCCGCACATATCACATATGTGCCCCTACTCCGTTTTTCCTGAGTCAAGAAACCTCTGTGTAGGACTCTAAAGAATCATCAATACGCCGGCAGTAGGTGATGATCATATCAATCACCCACAAGCTGCAAGCGGTCAGCTAAACGTAACAGCTACCCAGGTATTGAGCGCTCAGAAGATCAACAAGAAAGCCTGTACATTCTCCTGTGAATCCAAACAGTAACACTCCCGTACAGTCCGGTCTCGTCGTCTGATATGTTGCATATCTCACGTAGGGGTGGTAAACGTCAGACCCCAGTAGCTTGATAAGTCGTGTCGATTTGAGGTCTATAACAGTTCGAGAAACTACTGATAACACTTACCAGTAAATCTCAGCAACCCTGGCCAGGGATTTCCGGTTATAGCCAATCGATCACAGCACAACATCAACTCCCTATACCGGGAGAGACGAATCCCCTCCTATCGCTCATTGCCTCCATATGATTCGGGACTGTACCCAAAAGCCACCTTTTTGCACGCCCTCTTGGACATGGTATGATGGAAATCAAAGCACAGTAGGAATCACACAAGACTCTATGACGATCTCGGGTCGACAGACTACTCTGTACCAGTGTCACCGGAGAACTGCCATCTGACGTATGGTATAATACCATCTGGGAGTTCTCGGCGAGTCCGTCCAGTGTACCCAGTCTCCACTGAGCACCCGTACACCATCCTTGATGTCAAACACCGATGGTTATGGGATCATCCATCGCCCATCTTATGGGTCAAGATGCGTATACGCTAGTCTACTCTGGTGCATCGATGCCCTGTCTCGATACACCCTCGACTAGGAACAGTTATAGGATGTACTCACCGACTACCGTGGCCCCACTAGTATGATCTCATCATAGTCCCAGTAGTCGAGTACATATCCTAAGGGCTTTATCAACATGTAACATAGAGACAATCAGAGTACATGTTAAGATAAAGTACAACCAGATAGCATACTATCATGTCGAGCAAGAAAGTCCTCCCTATATATGTCCTAGCATCCACTACTATATACATCGTATGTACAGTAATGGCCTCTAGGGCATACATATAACTAACAGATATAATTCCATTTACATGATTTTCCAGTTACATCCATTTACTGATATCATAGTTTCAGCAAGTCACCATCTGTACAAGCTATAATACAAGACATTACAATTAACAACACAATTCAAAAAATACAATCAAGACATCGCGGGGTTTTAAGGGGTAGATTGGTACGGAAGGTGTTAGAAGTGGCATGAGACTGCAAGATTTAAGACACCTAACCTGAATTCAATCGCCGTTGTTCCGGGCATTCTAACGGTGCCTTGTACTCTATATTCCGTTGCCTTAGTCTCTGGCATACTGAGTGTCACGACCCAAAATATTAGCTCGCGACCAGCACTTAAATCACGCGACGTCTATAGGCGTAACGTAATTCAAGTACGCTGAAACCCAGAAATCTAAACCTTTTTAGGAAATAAAGAGGTGAAGTTTTGAAATAAAGGTATAGTAAATCATGTTTTGTCTTTTAAAAATTTGAGCAGCACCTTCCTTGTAAAAACTAACCCCGAAAACGGGTTCAACACAAAATATAAATAAAGCATCCCAAATGGGAGTAAAACATGCTCAACGGCGGAAACAACCACCACAAGTATAAATAACAAGTATACGATGCCCAACGGCGAAGATCCACATAATGAAATAAAGTAAAGTAAGACATCAACCCCAAAAGCGAACATAAAACCCATCGCTTAAGTCTCGCAACTACAAGTCCCCTAAGTCTGCTACATATACAATTACTAGTTTCTGATTTGATAGAGTTAACTAGATATATTATGAATAATGAAAACAAGAGGGGCACGATCCAACAAGTACCACCTACCAAAGCAAAGCACCCGAAAGCAAGTTGTGTGCCAGCGATGCCGCTACTGATCCAAGCGGTCTACCTACAAGAATTGTGGCACAACGAGGGTGAGTTGCCAACCCGTGAATAAAAAAACATCATCGGGTAGAAATCGAAATAAACAACGATTCCTAGGTCAGCTATATCATAAAGGTAATACTATGATATCTAGGATGACCATATCTGCATATGTGCCAACATATAAATAAATGCCCATCAGCAAGTGGATATCATCCAACAATATAATCAAAGCATGTATGCAGTGGATCTCGTCCAACAATATAATCAATGCATATATGCAGTGGATCTCATCCACAATATAATCAATGCATGTATGCAGTGGATCTCGTCCACGTGTCAACCACTAACACAAAAACTCCTGCATGTAAATATCATAAAAGCATATGCAAGTAAATATGAGGATATAAATCAATGTGCGTCCCTCGTGACACAACAAAATCATGGAAACCCGAGTGTATAACATCGACACTCGAAACATCATGAAACCGTGTCTAATATCGACACGTAAATCTTCATATAATAGGCTCCGTCTGTGGGATCGGCCCGCGGGCTCCGGCAGAATGGGTCGGCCTAAATCCATCTCATGACTCCGGTCGGTATCCTCCAGATAACCGCTGTGTCCAAATACTGTCACTGGTAGGCAGTGTACATCCCCTGCCAAGCTCATCGGCTTATCCATTGACATACCTTTCTTACCCCGGGGTACCATACGGGGCTCCACCATGTACCCGCACACGGCCCACTCACTCCTCGCATCGGGTATATATCATAAATCTCAGAACTGAGAAATCTTAAGGTGAACGCATCGAAATATCATATCAAGAGAAACCGGGTTTTCAAACAATACATAGTTTCTTGAAATAGTCCCACGGTTCTCAAATCCATAAATCACATAAAACCCATATCCCAATCTGTAAATCCATGAAAACTAAAATATGCCACATAAAACAACAATATGAGCATATTAAGGGAAAACCTCTCTTTTAAATGAATCCAGTTTTAAAATATATCATGTGGTCCCCAAATCCTCCGAAATCAAGTGCAGCATCATACGAGGTGTACATGTAACTGAAGTAAGGTATAAATATCTACATGTAAGAAAGTATGTAGGATGCATTTCATAAGCGCAATAGTACAATAATCAACGTCTCAAAATCACATATCAGTACAATACCACTTAGGGGTATATGCAGCTATAGTAAGATATGTGAGTGTACATGTCAAAATGTATGCATGATGTACATGTAGCTGAAATAAGGTATGTGGTGTATATGGCAGTATATCATGCAACCTAACATAGTGATATAAACATGGCAAGTACATCATAGCATGATGTAGCAATTCTACTGTGTAGATGACATATCAATTATCGATGATGATGTGTGTGAGCCGGCAATCTGTGTAAGTGTAACATACGCATCATCGATAATGGTACAGATGTACTAGCACAGTTATATTTAATGCAATGAGAATAACATGAATGCAGCATAAAATACCTCGTGAACTAAATGCTATAAGGTATACGTGTCTACAATATGTATCCGAGTCGGTGAATCTATCAATCGGCTTTCAGCCATACAACATCACGTACGGTACAATCCATCCTACGGCATCCTCTAAACAAAGGTATGGATAAATCAACAAGTAAAACTCATCGCGTACGGTAATCTAATGTACTGTGGCATTAAACAAATAGGGATTCTATCAACCTATACAATATCGGGGTACGGATCTAAGTCTCGTACGGCATATCACTCAATATGCAAAACATTATCCATATAAAAGTACCTATCTCTCAGGTCACATCCATGTCAAACTCGTATCAGGGGACCTACAAAGGTATCAGAAATCTCATATCGACTCGAATCCATAAAAGGACATATCACACTTAGTCGTCATATCACATCGTATACTCGTTCATCATATTTATATCTCGCAATCACATTATATAAACGTCACACTTGTTTTCTTTCAATTTGTAGCCGTCATGATTCACTTATCATACCATATTCTCATATGTCAATATGTCCATTAGAATCAACTTCGAATCAACTTCTATCATATTATCGTTTATAAATCCTACAATTATGTCCGTCGCATATCATTTATCAGGATAATATAAACAAACGATATTCCATATCAATGGTTGCGGGGGTGCTATACGCCATCCACCCGACTTCCCCCATAGATATAAATCTACTCACCTGCTAAACTCCTCGCTTAGCCATAGTCGATGCGCTTCGCCGTTACGGAATCTATGCGAAGGTCCTTACAATCAATAGGAATTCGCAAAGCTATTAACATCAAATTCCGAAATTCAAAAACGGCACGCGGTACGCTCATAGGTTAGAATCTATAGCTTACGCATGCAAAACAACCAAAAAACCTTCGTCGTTGACGTACAAACGTCCAACGACCAAATACAATATCCAGTCACAAAACCAAGAAATCCAAATACCGGAAAATAGAGCCAAAATCCTAACTAGGGTCGCTATACATGAAAACTGCCACGCCAAAAATCCAATAGCACCAATACTCATTCACAACATATATAATTATCGTATATAATAATATATACATCATCACCACATTCATTAAAACTCACGTCTAATTTTTACCGCAAAGCTAGTAAGCATTTTATATCATTTTAGCATAAAGCAAGATGTTTAAACATATCTAATGATCACAATCCTCACAAAGCGGCTTAATTAGTCTCCTAAACCATTACCATAATTTTCATCTCACCAAATTATGGTTTAGTAAAAGTTAGTTTGTAATTAAGCTTAATTAGACATTTAGGAAAAAATAACAAATAACATTCTCACAATTTGCTTAACTTTTCCAAGTCTACACATCTTGCTTAACCATTTTGATAAATTAAAACCCTAACTTGATTTTCATAAAAAGTATCATGATTCAACAAAACATGAACTTGAAGCTATATTAAACATCTAAATAAGCAAGCTTTAAGGATTTAAACAACAATTAAGGATTAGGGTTAGGATTTTATACCTTTACAAGATCACAATTTTAGCAACAAAACTCCAAATTTTTGCATCCAAAAAGATCACTTTCATGAAGATCTAAAATTGTTTTGTGAAGAAGAATGATGGGTTATGATTGGCTTATGAGTTTTGTAGGATAAATTAAGGATTTTTGATGATTTAATGAGGTTGGAATGAAGAAATTGAAGCAAGAAGAGAGAGAGGGCAGATCTATGGGGAGGCTCGGCCAAGGGCAAAGATGGAGGGGGTTTTGTGAAATGAAGGAATGTTCTAGCTACAAATAGCAATAACTGCTGATAAATGTATTAAAATCCTTTTGCCACCTTTTCTTTCTTTTTAAAAATAATTTCCTTTTTAACCGAAATATCTAGATATTTATGGATGGTTGGATTAACAAAAAAATCTAATGATTAGATTAGCATAGATTCACATTAGAAGTAATTAACCCAAACCAAAATTGTAATTACCACTAATTAAGTACATAATTAACAACTTAAAATAATACTTTAATTAGGAAAAATATCAAAGTGAACCAAAACTTCCAAGTGACCCACAAAACACCCAAACTAGCTTCATTCTAGTAAAACTAGTTGCAAACAAGTCTATACAGAAGTTTGATCACTATCACGTTAAAACGGAAAATACAGACTATTTTACCCTAAAACGGAAAAATTTGCATAACGAATTCAGTAACGTTACAATCTTCCCCCTTAAAGAAATTCGGTTCCCGAATTTAAATTTAAACCCAAATACTAAAACATTTCAAAATCCAACTCAATCAACTGGGATCCGAAATCACGGAAGCAACAGAAATAACATAGCGCATCGCATGTGCCTGAAGCCGTATAAGAAACTCAAAACCGAACTCCGTCAAGCATCACGCAAATCATCAGACTTGCACGCATATCATCAGAGTTACAATGGAGTTACAGATTTCGAAATCCACTACTGAAATCCAATATACACTAAGCAAATGCTATAATATGTGTATAGTACACATCCATTTTGAAAAAAAAATCTCCAAAAACTGAAATAACATATGCAGAATCTTTTTCTGAATCGCCGTGTGATGTGTAACTCACGGCGCAAATGACGGACGCTCATTTGTAAAGTAATAATATACTTTCATATACGTTTTGCTCAAAATATACATCCCGCCCTTTTTGAAAATATCCCAAAAGGTTTTCTTTTGTAAACGCTCGTGTCACTCACAGACATGTAAGAAATAGCGAGACTATAACTCCTTTTTGAAAACCTCTTGGTAAACTTTTTATGCATGCAAAGTACACAGGTACTGTCCTCGGATCAGTCCTACTAGGATACTACAAAGTATAGGGCTTTATCATGAAAACAAAATGCTCAAAAGCAATATCAGCCTCAAAAGGTTTGTCCAACCATCACGTGCGTCTGGTGCACACGGAAATCAAATCCAAATACATGTGCCACAATATGCACAAAAGTAAGATTAAGTGCAATGGGTGTGCATGAAAGCATCTGTCCAATGTAACTGGCGTGCACGACAATAACAACTAGTGCATCAAAAGTGCACAAAAATCTCGATCCAGTGCAACTAACATGCACGAACGAAATCGAAATCAAGTGCATCTCACATGCACGAAAACGAACATCAAGTACATATGCGTACGAAAACACAAATCTGGTAAACGAATGCTCAAATACATAAATCGGGTGCAACAATTGCACGGAGTATAAACTTAGTGCAACCAATGCACGAAATACGAATCCGGTGCATCCAGTCCACGAATTATCAATCCTGTGCATCCACTGCATGAAATATCAAATCCTGTGCATCTAGTGCACGAAATATCAAATCATGTGCATCCACTACACGAAATATCAAATCCTGTGCTTCTAGTGCACGAAATATTAATTCTGTGCATCCACTGCACGAAATATCAAATCCTGTGCATCTAGTGCACGAAATATCAAATCATGTGCATCTACTACACGAAATATCAAATTTTATGCATCTAGTGCACGAAATATCAAATCCTGTAGGAAATCCAGGAAATCATAAACATGTGCAGCTAAGGCACAAAATCGACATCAACACAACGGTGTATAAAATATATATCTCAAGTGCTATAACTATGCACAAAAATGTAAATACCCAGTAGGTACAGCCATGGTGCACGAAAACTATATCCTGAAACTCGATCATCAAAACTAAAATCCAAGCGATATAAGCATGATACTCGGATCACAAACGCAAATCGCAACAAATGACATTGATGTACACTTCTTACAATGTTGAAAAAATTCGGTGCGCCCAAACTGGCAGAGCAAGAAAATCCTCTTGCCTCCTGCTCATAATCTGGCGTCTTCTGTTTCTGGGTCCTCATTTCTCTGTGGATTTCCAATCTTGCACTCTATCGGCTCATCTGCCCGGTCGGGTGTACTAACAGAAATGATTCCGCTCTGGCACTCCTTAGGTCATCTCTCGGCCAATTATTATGATCACTCATAAAGCAGCACGTCACTGGTGTCGGCCTCTGGCCCTCTGAAAACACGTGACACAACTGATCCTTGGTGCAATCTCATCGCAGCAGTGTCCTGGAAGGAACCGGATCAAGGTCTCTTCCGATCTCTCCTATACCGAACTGTATGGAGACTGGTACACTTACATAATCTTTTCTCATTCTCTGGATATCTGCGTTCTCAGCACAGCATTTTCTCGGAAATGGCCGTATCCCAATGCCTCTGCATCCATATCAGATCTCTAATCTCGACGGGGAGTAACAATAGCTCGTTAGCATCATGCACGAACCTCTTGTTCTACTCATCTTTATTATCATCCACTTTGACATCATGTCATGCTATCTGCGTACTGCAAATGTTCTCGGCGACAATCAATCCGGAATCTCTTGCACGGACTCGAAATCACAAACTCGGTATCTTCATCACTCTGTAGAAGATCTTTAGCCGAACATGTCCTCGGGAACTCGTACCAACCATCGGAGGAATACTCAAAACTCATCCGTTTCTCGATCAACTCACAACACATCTGGGTGAGATCCTTTATCTGGAACTGGTCAGCCTACCGATCTCACAATGGAACATCTGACGAACAACGTCATCTCTGGATTGATCTACTCTTGATCTGAGTAAGACTCTCCACACTGGAAATCTTCAACTCAACATGGCCTGTGTCGGCATATCAAATCTGACGAATCACTTTCGTCTCTCAACTCAAGATAGACTAGCTATTACCTATCGCATCTCTGCCTGGAAGCTCCAGCGATCTCAGCTCGTAAGCTCTGGAAGCGACATCACATTAATCTCAGCTACAACTGGGTCATCTGTCTGCAAGGTCGATGACATCACAATGTATGAGGTATTCTGTACATCAACAGTCCTCTCACAGCAGGCAGTCTCTAACAATGGCCCGATCATTTGGTACAAAACCGCACACTCGACTCAAACGAGAGGTCACAACACCACACTACATCGATATGTTCCCATGTCACTAAAAAACACGATGGTCAGTCCTCGTCCATGACGAGCTCGCCCTGACCGCATCACCAGCAGTAGCTCAAACTGCGCTCAAACCATGGTGACAGAAACTTCAATCAAGTATCGACGAAAAAGATCAAAATGATGAAATGAATCAAAAGATCCAGAAAGAATATATGATCATAAGGAGGAACGGAAACATTGGGAGTATGATCATGTAAACGAATAGAATCAAGGATCTCAAATGGACGTATAATCAAGGAAAACAAAGAGAATCACCAGTCTCAAGATATGTACATCCTAAGGTTTCTTATGTGGAGTATCATATCGTAAATATGCCGTGGAACATAAGTACGGTACGTCACTCTACTCAATCTACCTACTCCATCAATCAGGGTCATCCTATGTAACGAAAGTTCGGGTCTAACACCCCCTTGTTCAAGTCTAAGTTTCATAAGGTCAAGCCTAGGTTCCAAAATATAATATGCGCTAGACTCCACATAGTCAAACCTAAACTCGAACCAAGATTAAACTTAGCGCTCTGATACCAACTTTATCACGACCCAAAATATTTGCTCGCGACCAGTGTAAGTCCACGTTGCGACCCCCGGTTCTTACGGGGAGGCGGAAACGGTATAAAATCAAAATTTTAACGCAAGAGGCAACATGGACTAAGCTAGGTCGGGATCTTTACCTAAACTAAAACTAGCATACTAAGCTAAAGATATTTAGCTACTCGGATAGAGATGGTTATACCTAAACTTGAACTCCTTCTCTTCAAGCTCCGATGGTGGTCCGATGGCTCCTTGTCGTCGTCTCCGTACGCCGAAGATAGATCCACTTGAAAGCTCCAACCTTTAGCTCCTTCTTCGTTCTTTGAAGAAACTAGTTCACTTGGTTTGCTAAACCTAGTGAACTAGAATGAGTAGAGAAGATTTAGAATGGGATTTTATCTATGGTTCTTGATTCTCAACTCATGAGACAAGAGAACCATAGATCAAGAGAGGGAGCAAGAGGTTGAGGGTGAGAGCAAGAGGAGAGCTCAAGAACAAGAGAGAGAATGAGCAAGAAAGAATGAGCAACTCTTTTGTCTTTCACCCTCTCATAATCCAAAGTGATCATAACTCATCATATCAAAAAAGTCTTATGTGATGGTTTGAAGCAACCATAACCTTATCATGTCATGCACTCATTTTACTCAAATGAGCAAGCAAGTAAAAGTCCTTGGCATGAAATGATAACCATGGTTATCATGATGGTCAACTAGTCAAGCCTAGTCAACCGGTCAACAAGTCAACAAAAGTCAACAAGTCAACAAAGTCAACAAGTCAACAAAAGTCAACAAGTCAACAACCATATCACCATAATACTTAATTAATATAATAGTTAATCACATATCATATTCTCATTAGGGTTGAGCATAAAGTCAAAAAGTCAACGGTCAACTGTCAACAACCCTAATGAGAATCCGCTGCCTCTGCCTCCCTGTCAACTGTGCATACACACCCGCATCCGCGTTCCGAGGAACACGAATGCAACCTGGATAAATCCAATCCCATAAGATACACTAGGATCTGGCTTAAACCAAAGCCCGCTAGTGTAAACTGTCCGGACACTGTACGTGCACAAGTGCACGGATGTGACCGAACCCTGTCGCAAAACCATGCGACCTGTCACAATACCATGCGACCTCTACTCTTTTGCCTAAAGGCGAAAAGCTTTCTGTGTGGGACTCTAAAGACTCGACACTACGCTGGCAGTGGGTTTAACCACAGACCGCAAGCGGCACTAGCTGTGCGTAACGGTCCCCAGGTAATGCCGACAAGAAGACCGACGAGGCGAAACCCATCTGAACTCCTACTGAGCCTGAGTGTGACATTCTCCGTACAGTCCGGTCTGTTCGTCTGATACATCGCATGGCGGGCCTAGGGGGCGGTAAACGTCAGTCCCCCAATAGCGGTACAAGTCGTGCCGGAGCGAAGCCCAAAACACCCTGAGATAACACTGGAAACCTACCAGTATATCTCGTTTGCCCTGGCCAGGGACTACTCGTGTAATGGCTCTCCTAGACACAGCGCGATGTCAACCCCCAATACCGGGAGAGACGAATCCTGTCTAACCGTCACTGCCTCCAAGTGCTTCGGGACTGCACCCAACCACCACCTGTTTGCACGACTCCTTTGAGCCGTGGTAGGGTAGTGATCAAAGTACAGTGGGAACACACCCGAGGCGAAGTGACAGTGTCAAGTCAGCGGACTAAGCTGTACTCATGTCACCTGGGAACTAATAACTGACGATAGGTATAATACCAACTAGTCAGTTCCCGACGAGTCCTGTCCAGTGTACCCGTAACCTAACGAGCACCCGCATACTATCTCAAGTACGACGTACTGACGGCTGTAGGACAGACCGTCTCCCACACTGGGATGAGAAGCGCATGCGCTGGTCTACTCCAGAGTATCGATGCCCTGTCTCAATAGTCCTGCGACCAGGGACCTGCATAAGGATGTGCTTATAGATTACCCAGCCCCACTAGTGTGACGGCCATCACATCGCTGGTAATCAAGCAAAGATCCTAAGGGCTCTACTAATGTGTATAGGCGATATACAAAAATAAACACATGTACACATTGAAGTAGAAACAAACCAAGTAGCATACTACTATTTTGAGCAAGATTGTATATACAAGGTGAATATCCCAAGCATCCATTAAGTAATATACAAACTAGTATGATACAGTAATGGCCTCTAGGGCATATACACTAACAATCTCCCACTTGCACTAAGGCCATGTACTGGCGTATCGAAGACCTATCATCTCGATCAGCCGCTCGAACTGAGTCTGGGGCAAGGCCTTGGTGAATGGATCTGCAGTGTTGTCTTCTGAAGCGACTCTCCGAACCTCGATCTCCTGGCGATCCACGATCTCCCTGATCAGGTGATATCGCCTCAAGATGTGCCTGGATCTCTGATGGGACCTGGGTTCCTTCGCTAAAGCTACAGCCCCGTTGTTGTCGCAATACAGAGGTATTGGATCAACAATGGACGGAACCACCTGAAGTTCTTTCAAGAACTTCCTCATCCAGACAGCTTCTTTTGCGGCATCAGATGCAGCGATGTATTCCGCTTCCATCGTCGAGTCTGCAACGGTTTCCTGTTTGGAACTCTTCCAACACACCGCCCCTCCATTGAGGGTAAAGACAAAACCCGACATGGACTTGGAATCATCCTTGTCACTCTGGAAGCTGGAGTCAGCAAAGGCCTCGATCTGGAGGTCTTTTCCGCCATACACCAAGAACATCTCCTTAGTCCTTCTCAGGTACTTGAGAATGTTCTTTACCGCTATCCAGTGTTTCTCCCCAGGGTTAGACTGATACCGGCTTACCACACTCAGTGCATAAGCTACATCCGGTCTGGTACACAACATCGCATACATTATAGAGCCTACCGCAGAAGCGTAGGGTATAATAGACATGCGATCCCTCTCCAAATCAGTCTTGGGAGACATCTCTTTAGAGAGGGTGATCCCGTGACAAGCCGGTAGGTTACCGCGCTTGGAATCTTCCATACTGAATCTCTTCAGTATGGTGTCGATGTACCTGGACTGCGAAAGTCCTAATATCCTCTTGGATCTGTCACGGTAGATCCGGATACCCAGAATGTACGAGGCATCACCCAGGTCTTTCATGGAGAACCTGTGTGACAAGAACCCCTTGACAGATTGTAGCATAGGAATGTCATTTCCTATTAAGAGAATGTCATCCACGTACAAAACGAGGAACACTACAGTTCTCGCTACAAATCTACTATAGATGCATGGTTCATCTGGATTTTTGATAAAGCCAAATTCTTTGACCGTCTCATCAAAGCAGATGTTCCAACTCCGCGATGCCTGCTTTAGTCCATAGATGGACTTAAGCAACTTGCACACCTTTCCGCTGCTCCCACTCTGAATGAAGCCCTCTGGCTGGTCCATATAGACACACTCCTCTAAATTTCCATTTAGAAAAGCTGTCTTTACGTCCATTTGCCAGATCTCATAATCGTGGAAGGCAGCAATGGCAAGAAGGATCCGAATGGATTTCAGCATGGCTACTGGAGAAAAGGTTTCGTCATAGTCCAAGCCAGGTCTTTGACGGAAACCCTTTGCTACCAGCCTAGCTTTATAGGTCTCAACCTGTCCATCTACACCAATCTTCCTTTTGAAGATCCACTTGCATCCTACGGGTTTTACCCCGTCTGGAGCAATGTCCAACGTCCATACCTTGTTGGTGTACATGGACTCCATTTCGGTCCGCATTGCATCCAGCCATTTCACTGAGTCAACGCTCTGAACGGCCTGCTGGAAGCTAGTAGGCTCATCATATTCTATGATGCAATCCTCTCTATCCCCGTCTATGAGAAAACCGTAGTATCTCTCGGGCGGATGAGACTGCCTACTACTCCTGCGGAGCGGCGTAGGAATGTCCTGTTCTGTTGAACCCTCTGGTTCCACTAAGCTTTCAGTAACAGTCTGTGGTTCTGGAACTTCTTCCAGTTCTATTGTATTCCCACTTATCTGGGTTTCCAAAAACTCAGTTTCCAAGAAGCGGGCATGCTGAGAAACAAAGACCTTTTGTTCCTCAGCTGAATAGAAAAGATACCCCCTGGAGTTTCTTGGGTATCCCACAAACTTACACTGTACTGAACGTGCCTCAAGCTTGTCCGCATGCTGCTTTTTTACAAAAGCTGGACATCCCCATACCTTAAGATACTTAAGACAGGGTTTCTTCCCAGTCCACATCTCATATGGGGTGGTAGGCACAGTCTTGGTGGGAGCCTTGTTCAAGAGATACGCAGCTGCTTCTAGTGCATATCCCCAGAATGATCGCGGTAACTCAGCGTTACTCATCATGGACCGAATCATATCCAATAGGGTTCGGTTCCGTCTCTCCGATACACCATTATGTTGCGGAGTGTATGGAGGAGTAAGCTGAGAGAGAATACCATTCTCTTTTAAGTAATTCAGGAATTCGGCACTTAAGTATTCTCTACCTCGATCCGATCTTAGAATCTTAATACTTTTGCCGGTCTGTTTCTCTACTTCATTCTTATACTCCTGGAATTTTCCAAAGGCCTCGGACTTATGTTTCATTAAGAAGACATAGCCGTACCTTGAGAAGTCATCCGTAAAAGTAATGAAGTAAGAATGTCCGCTTCGGGCATGTGTAGACATTGGACCGCACACGTCACTGTGTACGAGTCCCAAGAGCTCGCTCGCTCTTACTCCTTATCCAGTAAACGGAGTCTTTGTCATCTTTCCTTTGAGACAAGATTGACAAGTGGCATACGATTGATATTCGAACGTATTCAAATATCCTTCTGTATGTAACTTAGTCAACCTTCTCTCATTGATGTGACCCAATCTACAATGCCATAAGAAAGTCTGATTTAGTTCTGGAGACTTTCTTTTGTGTGTATTCTGGACGTTGAAAATCTGTGGTTGGTTTAACACGTATATACCATTACTCAATGTACCTGACCCAATCAGAACTTGATTAAGGTGAATGTTTACAACATTACTTACAAACGCAAATTCATAACCTTCTTTAGAAACTAAAGATACAGAAATGATATTACAAGTTGCGTTGGGTACAAAAAAGCAATTACGCAAAACCAAAACATGTCCATCTGACATTCCCAGGTGATAGTCCCCCACGGCTTTAGCATCCATGCTAGCTCCGTTTGCAACTCTGAGGGTCATGTCACCTGCCTTCAAAACCCTACGGTTTCTCAACGCCTACAAAGAATTACAGATATGAGATCCTGATCCGGTATCCAATACCCAGGAAGTAGAGTTTATTGAAAGACAGTTTTCAATAACATACACACCTGAAGCTGAAGCTGCAACCTGCTTCAATTCCTGTGTTCTGGCCTTCCAGGCCCTGCAATCATTCTTCCAGTGTCCTTTCTTATGACAATAGAAGCATTCTTCCTTATCCACAAGCTTCCCCGCTATCTTTGTTACTTTTGCTTTTCCCTTCGTATCCACTTTACTAACACCGCCCCTTGGTTTGGCGGGGGCCTTCTTCTTCTTTCCCTTGGCTTTCGCCTTGGACCTAGAAGAAGATGATCCTCCTACAAACAAAGTGGATGTATCCCTACCTTTCTGTAGGGTGCCCTCTGCGCTCTTCAGCATGTTGAGGAGCTCTGAAAGTTCAACCTCTTTTTCTTGTAGGTTGAAGTTCAGTATGAACTGGGCGTAAGTGGAAGGAAGGGACTGGAGAACTATATCCGTATATAGCTCACTCTCTAATGTGATCCCTAGGTCAGCGAGCTCCTCAATGAAGCCGATCATCTTTAGCACATGCTCGGCTACTGATGATCCGACGGCCATTCTTGTCGAAAATAACTTTTTCGACGCTTCGTATCTTGCGATACGTGATTGCTCTCCATACAGTTCTTTTGTATGGAGCAATATGGACTCCATGTCCATATTCTCATGCCTCCTCTGATGTTCGTTGTCCATCGAGGCAAGCAGGAGGCACTTGGCCTTCGCGCTATCAATCTCCCAAGTTTTGCGGATTTCCGTATCCGCGACACTGGAAGTTGGACCAGGGACAGGGGGAGCTTTGGTGGTAAGAAGATACCCCAGCTTGTCATAAGTGATTGCTATCTTGACATTCCTGAGCCAATCTTTGTAGTTTGGCCCTGTCAGTTTGTTTTTATCTAGGAGTAACTTAAGTCCAGTCATGTTGATTGGTCGCTGCAATTAGGAGAGAGAAGAAGAAACACTCAGCATGATGCTCTTGCAAGTTTAGAGTGGTTTTTAGTTTGTCTAAACAGGATGGCTCCCACTGTTTCTCGAATCCCTCCTCAAACCATAAAGGAAGAATTAGCCGGGATCAATCCCACCGCACAATACTTGCTTAACTGTTCAGCCAGGCCAGTGTCGGTACTTCGAGGGAGGTTTTCCAACGCTTTCGCGAAGTTCCTTAATTAGAGAACCTCTTTTCCCTGGAGGCGTAGCCCCGCTAACACCTTTCTAGGCACCTACTAGGTTTATAGCATTGATCATTTAGTGAGAAATTTCCCGAGGAGTAGCATATACTCACAGTAGGATCGGGATCCAAATATCATCGCGTGACGAAACTGAAGGAATCCTACCAGAATCATCACACTCCAAATGGTATGCAAATCTAGCAAGTTTCAGTACTTATGAAACTCCCGATGTGGATTTTTGCCCCATGCTCTTATGACCTTGACGAAGGTCAACAAATCATAAGTCACATGTCAAGTTCTGCCCGTCATTATCCAGGTTAATTTGAATCCACCCGTATATACCCTTGACGAAGGTCAACAAGGTAATGCGAATGTCCCAAACCAACGCATCTATCTATGCTACATATGAATACCCAATAGCTACCAATCACTATGCCTTGACGAAGGTCAACAAACACAGCTTGAATACTATTGAATATTCATACGAAACGACGGAGGGCTACGAATGGTTTTGGCAAAACCGTGAACGTAGTGAACTTGATTTGGTCGATGGAACGAGATAGCTTTTAAAAGGAGTGGCTCAAGCTCCGCATTTAAAAGTTGGTTTTGAAAAGAACCGAGTGGTTTTTCGAAAGTGTTCCAACGACTTTAACTTGGTTTATTATCTTGCATTAGTTCTTTTAATGCGTGATATTCTTGCATTAGTTCTTTTAATGCGTCCAATCATTTAATCCTACCATTGCAGAAAATAACCAAAATATGACGTACGCTTATGCCATTCGCATTCGCCACGGGGCCCCGTCATTACCCGTTAGGTTACTTAACTAACGACAGAGCGGGGGCTGGGCTAGCGCGTCTGTAAAACATAAGCAACGCCTAAATAATATCTTATATAGATATACTGCAATGATAAACATTTCAGATCACAGATAAATACATTGGATATACTAGGAATCTGTAATTTGTACGAGCCTGTAACAAAAACAGATTACACGGTCGCGGTGAATAGCCAAAACCCCACCCAAGACCCCTACGGGTGCGGCAAACTACCCGCCAAGTACCCGAAGCGTAGCAACCTCCCTCATCTCCATGAGTAGGACACTCGACACTTCGGCATACCCGGTAGTTTGTGCACCCTTCCATGGGTCTATCCTAGGAGCAAAAAACAGTAAAAAGAAATTATACAATGACGGCTACAACCCCGACCCGGTTGTGCGGCCATACAAATAATTATTACATCAATTTATAAATTTACATGAATTGCAAGAAAAGAAAACTCTCGTCTCACAACCCCCGGCTATTCACCCGCGACAATCCAACATATTTATATACACATTCCAGCACATTACAGATCATGTATAACCCCGACCAATCGACTTATAGCGATTGGCCGACGTTCAATACATGCAAACATCACAGATATAACCATCATAGTCAAAGTGCAGTGAAGTTCGGAAAAAATACTGAATTATAGGACCCCAAAAGGAAATTTCTTTTCTGGAAAATCTGGGCACATATAATATATTTCAAAAATCCCAAAACCAACACAGACACACACTGCACGAAAAACGATGCACAGAAGACGACAAAGCGCGGCGCTTCCGCGGCGGATGCCTAGCTCACGCGGCGGAAGGGCGGCGGTTTGGACGAATTACTGTATCGTTTTTCATGGGTGTTCACACAAAACCCTGAGCCGAATTTACAAGTGTAAAGTTTTTCATTTTGAGCCAAAAAAATTTCAACAGAAACTCAGTTTTTGTAAAAGTTTGGTTTTTGGATTTTTCCGGTTCCGAACTTCGTTACACTTCACTACCAAGCTAGTTTAAGTTTAGTTAGGCTCTGATACCACTGTAAGTCCACGTTGCGACCCCCGGTTCTTACGGGGAGGCGGAAACGGTATAAAATCAAAATTTTAACGCAAGAGGCAACATGGACTAAGCTAGGTCGGGATCTTTACCTAAACTAAAACTAGCATACTAAGCTAAAGATATTTAGCTACTCGGATAGAGATGGTTATACCTAAACTTGAACTCCTTCTGTTCAAGCTCCGATGGTGGTCCGATGGCTCCTTGTCGTCGTCTCCGTACGCCGAAGATAGATCCACTTGAAAGCTCCAACCTTTAGCTCCTTCTTCGTTCTTTGAAGAAACTAGTTCACTTGGTTTGCTAAACCTAGTGAACTAGAATGAGTAGAGAAGATTTAGAATGGGATTTTATCTATGGTTCTTGATTCTCAACTCATGAGACAAGAGAACCATAGATCAAGAGAGGGAGCAAGAGGTTGAGGGTGAGAGCAAGAGGAGAGCGTGAGAGCAAGAGAGAGAATGAGCAAGAAAGAATGAGCAACTCTTTTGTCTTTCACCCTCTCATAATCCAAAGTGATCATAACTCATCATATCAAAAAAGTCTTATGTGATGGTTTGAAGCAACCATAACCTTATCATGTCATGCACTCATTTTACTCAAATGAGCAAGCAAGTAAAAGTCCTTGGCATGAAATGATAACCATGGTTATCATGATGGTCAACTAGTCAAGCCTAGCCAACCGGTCAACAAGTCAACAAAAGTCAACAAGTCAACAAGTCAACAAAAGTCAACAAGTCAACAACCATATCACCATAATACTTAATTAATATAATAGTTAATCACATATCATATTCTCATTAGGGTTGAGCATAAAGTCAAAAAGTCAACGGTCAACTGTCAACAACCCTAATGAGAATCCGCTGCCTCTGCCTCCCTGTCAACTGTGCATACACACCCGCATCCGCGTTCCGAGGAACACGAATGCAACCTGGATAAATCCAATCCCATAAGATACACTAGGATCTGGCTTAAACCAAAGCCCGCTAGTGTAAACTGTCCGGACACTGTACGTGCACAAGTGCACGGATGTGACCGAACCCTGTCGCAAAACCATGCGACCTGTCGCAATACCATGCGACCTCTACTCTTTTGCCTAAAGGCGAAAAGCTTTCTGTGTGGGACTCTAAAGACTCGACACTACGCTGGCAGTGGGTTTAACCACAGACCGCAAGCGGCACTAGCTGTGCGTAACGGTCCCCAGGTAATGCCGACAAGAAGACCGACGAGGCGAAACCCATCTGAACTCCTACTGAGCCTGAGTGTGACATTCTCCGTACAGTCCGGTCTGTTCGTCTGATACATCGCATGGCGGGCCTAGGGGGCGGTAAACGTCAGTCCCCCAATAGCGGTACAAGTCGTGCCGGAGCGAAGCCCAAAACACCCTGAGATAACACTGGAAACCTACCAGTATATCTCGTTTGCCCTGGCCAGGGACTACTCGTGTAATGGCTCTCCTAGACACAGCGCGATGTCAACCCCCAATACCGGGAGAGACGAATCCTGTCTAACCGTCACTGCCTCCAAGTGCTTCGGGACTGCACCCAACCACCACCTGTTTGCACGACTCCTTTGAGCCGTGGTAGGGTAGTGATCAAAGTACAGTGGGAACACACCAGAGGCGAAGTGACAGTGTCAAGTCAGCGGACTAAGCTGTACTCATGTCACCTGGGAACTGATAACTGACGATAGGTATAATACCAACTAGTCAGTTCCCGACGAGTCCTGTCTAGTGTACCCGTAACCTAACGAGCACCCGCATACTATCTCAAGTACGACGTACTGACGGCTGTGGGACAGACCGTCTCCCACACTGGGATGAGAAGCGCATGCGCTGGTCTACTCCGGAGTATCGATGCCCTGTCTCGATAGTCCTGCGACCAGGGACCTGCATAAGGATGTGCTTATAGATTACCCAGCCCCACTAGTGTGACGGCCATCACATCGCTGGTAATCAAGCAAAGATCCTAAGGGCTCTACTAATGTGTATAGGCGATATACAAAAATAAACACATGTACACATTGAAGTAGAAACAAACCAAGTAGCATACTACTATTTTGAGCAAGATTGTATATACAAGGTGAATATCCCAAGCATCCATTAAGTAATATACAAACTAGTATGATACAGTAATGGCCTCTAGGGCATATACACTAACAACCAGCACTTAAATCACGCTACGTTTACAGACGTAACGTAATTCAAGTAAGTTAAAACCCAGAAATCTAAATCTTTTTAAGAAATAAAGAGGTGAAACTTTGAAATAAAGGTATAGTAAATCATGTTTTGACTTTTAAAAATTTAGGCAACACCTCCCTTGTAAAAACTAACCCCGAAAACGGGTACAACACAGAATATAAATAAAGCATCCCAAACGGGAGCAAAATACGCCCAACGGCGGAAACAACCACCACAAGTATAAATAACAAGTATACGACGCCCAACGGTGAAGATCTACATAAGGAAATAAAGTAAAGCAAGACATCAACCCCAAAAGCAAACATAAAACACATCGCTCAAGTCTCGCAACTACAAATCCTCTAAGTCTGCAACATATACAATTACTAGTTTCCGATTTGATGGAGTTAACTAGATACAATATGAATAATGAATACAAGAGGGGCACAATCCAACATATACCACCTACCAAAGCAAAACACCCGAAAGCAAGCTGTGTGCCAGCGATACCGCTACTGATCCAAGCTGTCTACCTGCAAGAACTGTGGCACAACGGGGGTGAGTTGCCAACTTGTGAATAGAAAAATATCATCAGGTAGAAATCGAAATTAACAACGATTCCTAGGTCAACTATATCATAAAGGTAATACTATGATATCTAAGGTAACCGTATCTGCATATGTGCCAACACATAAATAAATGCCCATCAGCAAGTGGATCTCGTCCAACAATATAATTAATGCATGTATGCAGTGGATCTCATCCAACAATATAATAAATGCATGTATGCAGTGGATCTCGTCCACAATATAATCAATGCATGTATGCAGTGGATCTCGTCCACGTGTCAACCACTGACACAAAAACTCCTGCATGAAAATATCATAAAAGCATATGCAGGTAAATATGAGGATATAAATCAATGTGTGTCCCTCGCGACACAACAAAATCATGAAAACTTGAGTGTATAACGCCGATACTCGAAACATCATGAAACCCGTGTCTAACATCGACACGTAAATCCTCGTATAATAGGCTCCGTCTGTGGGATAGGCCCGCAGGCTCCGGCAGAACGGGTCGGCCTAAATCCATCCCATGACTTCGGTCGGTATCCTCCAGATAACCGCCGAGTCCATATACTGTCACCGGTAGACAGTGCACATCCACTACCAGGCTCATCGGCTTATCGATCAACATACCTTTCTTGTCCCGGGTACCATACTGGGCTCCACCATGTACCCGCACAGGGTCCACTCACTCCTCGCATCGGGTATATATCATAAATCTCAGAACCGAGAAATCGTTTGGCGGACGTATCGAAATATCATATCAAGAGAAACCGGGTTTTCAAACAATACATAGTTTCTTGAAATACTCCCACAGTTCTCAAATCCATAAATCACATGAAATCCATATCTCAATGGGTAAATCCATGAAAACTAACATATGCCACATAAAATAGCAATATGAGCATATTAAAGGAAAACCGCTCTTTTAAATGAATCCAGTTTTAAAATATATCATGCGGTCCCCAAATCCTCCGAAATCAAGTGCAGTATCATACAAGGTGTACATGTAATTGAAGTAAGGTATAATTATCTACATGTAATCAAGTATGTAGGATGCATTTCATAAGCGCAATAGCACAATAATCAACGTCTCAAAATCACATGTCAGTACAATACCACTTAGGGGTATATGCAGTTATAGTAAGATATGTGAGTGTACATGTCAAAATGTATGCATGATGTATATGCAGCTGTAATAAGGTATGTGAGTGTACATGGCAGTATATCATGCAACTTAGCATAGTGATATAAACATGGGAAGTACATCATAGCATGATGAAGCAATTCTACTGTGTAAGTGACATAGCAATTATCGATGATGAAGTGTGTGAGCCGACAATCTATGTAAGTGTAACATACGCATCATCGATAATGGTGTAGGTGTACTAGCATAAGTATATTTAATGAAATGAGAATAACATGAATGCAGCATAAAGTACCTCGTGAACTAAATACTATAAGGTATACGTGTCAACAATATGTATTCGAGTCGGTGAATCTATCAATCGGCCTCCAGCCTCACAACATCATGTACGGTACAATCCATCGTACGGCATCCTCTAAACAAAGGTATGGCTAAATCAACAAGTAAAACTCATCGCATACGGTAATCTAACGTACTGCGGCATGAAACAAATAGGGATTCTATCAACCTATATAATATTGGGGTACGGATCTAAGTCTCGTACGGCATATCACTCAATATGCAAAACATTATCCATATAAAAGTACCTATCTCTCAGGTCACATCCATGTCAAACTCGTATCAGGGGACTTACAAAGGTATCAGAAATCTCATATCGAATCGAATCAATATATTAACATATCACACTAAGTCATCATATCAGATCATATACTCGTTCATCATATTTATATCCCGCAATCACATTATATAAACGTCACACTTGTTCTCTTTCAATTTGTAGCCATCATGATTCACTTATCATACCATATTCTCATGTCAATATGTCCATTAGCATCAACTTCTATCATATTATCGTTTGTAAATCTTACAATCATGTCCGTCGCATATCATTTATCAGGATAACATAAACAAACGATATTCCATATCAATGGTTGCGGAGGTGCTATACGCCATCCACCTGACTTCCCCCGTAGATATAAATCTACTCACCTGCTAAACTCCTCGCTTAGCCGTAGTCGATACGTTTCGTCGTCACGGAATCCATGCGAAGGTACCTACAATCAATAGGAATTCGCAAAGCTATTAACATCAAATTCCAAAATCTAAAAACGGCACGCGGTGCGCTCATAGGTTAGAACCTATTGATGTGAAAAAGTGTGTTTGTAGTTTAACCGTAATCAATAACGGTGTCGCGTGTAGCTAGACCGAGGTGAGTACGGGTCGTCCTCAGGGAAACGTTGAATCTTTTACTCTTACTTTAGATGTGTTAAGAAAGGAGGAAGAAATAAGAATGTTGTAGAATGGTCTCTAGATCTACGTTAAGCACTAATGCACAAATATAGATCTAGATTATTTATGGATGTAGTTAATATAATACGGGGGCTTGTAGGGTTCGTTAGGATTTAGTACTTATGGAAGATTAATTAAAAGTTACCCTTTTTATCCTTTAATAGATTTAAAACTAGAATATGCGTGTAGATTAGGGTTTCTGGAGGGAAAAGGAATCCCACTCTTAATCCTTATCTCGACACGGAACTCCGTTCATATCTAGCCTTTACCAAAACAATCATTAATCTAATCTCTAATCGCGGTCGGGACTAACAAAGAATTATTAGCGCGTCCGATTAAGATGTTAATGTAAGTCCACGTTACCTCTCCTGGTTCTTTCGGGCTTGCGGAAACGGTGAAAAATGATTTTTAGGGTTATGGTAACATGGACTATAAAACCCGGATCTTTGCTAAACTACACACTAGAAACTAACAAGAGCTTTACCTACTCGGTTAGGGGGTTATACCTTAACTTGAACTCCTTCTCTTGGACTCCTTATGGTGGTCGGATGGTTCTCTCCTCGTCGCCTTCTCTTGCCGAAGATGGATCTACCTGAGGGTCTCTACCTTGAGCTCCTTCCTTGAACTTGAGGTAACTAAAGTGTTAGGCTTGCTAGACCTTCAACCTTAGGATGAGTAGAGAGTAGCTTTGGTGTTTTTATCTCAAAGGAAATGGTTCTCAACTCATGAGAAGGATTTTCCTTGAGCTAGAGGAAGAGGAAGAGCAAAGATGAGAGAGAATGAGAATGAGAGAATGGAGATGGGTTTTGCAACCATAACAAATATATGTGAATTAATTAATTAAAAAAATTAATCAAAAAGGAAAAAGGTGATGGTATGTTGAAATGACCATTATCATTTCACATTAAATAAGTTTTGCAAAGATCAAAGAGCATCTTTGCTTGAAATGATGATGGTCAACTTTCAACCTTGGTCAACAAGCCAACCTTGGTCAACAAGTCAACAACCCTAACCATAACCCAATTTCCTTTAATTAATATTATTAATTGATATTTCACATATTCACTAGGGTTTGGTAAACGACAACCGTCAACTGTGCATACACACCCGTACCAAAAACCCTAATGAGAATCCTCTTCCTCTGCCTCAGTCAACTGTGTATACACACCCGCATTCGTATTCCGAGAAATACGAATACAATGAGATAAAACTAACCCCAAAACATATACTAGGATCTGGCTCAAACCAGAGCTCGCTAGTAATGACTGTCCGGACACCAAACGTGCACAAGTGCGCGGATGTGAACGAACCCTGTCGCAAAACCATGCGACATCTACTCTGTTTTGCCCAAAGGTGAATAACCCTCTGTATGGGACTCTAAAGACTCGACACTACGCTGGCAGTGGGTTTAACCACAGACCGCAAGCGGCACTAGCTGTACGTAACGGTCCCCAGGTAGATGCCGATAAGAAGACTGATGAGGTGAACCCATCCAAACTCCTACTGAGCCTGTATGTGACAATCTTCGTACAGTCCGGTCTGTTCGTTTGAGAATATCGCATGGCGGGCCTAGGGGGTGGTAAACGTCAGTCCCCTAATAGCGGTACAAGTCGTGTCGGAGTGTAGCCTAGAACACCCTGAGATATCACTGGAAACCTACCAGTATATCTTGCTAGCCCTGGCCAGGGACTTTGTGTAATGGCTCTTCTAGACACTGCGCGATATCAACCCCCAATACTGGGAGAGAAGAATCCTATCTAACCGTCACTGCCTCCAAGTGCTTCAGGACTGCACCCAACTACTACCTGTTTGCACGACTCCTTTTAGAGGTGGTAGGGTAGTAATCAAAGTACAGTGGGAACACACTCGAGGCGAAGTGACAGTGTCAAGTTAGCGGACTAAGCTGTACTCATGTCACCTGGGAACTGACAACTGACGTTAGGTATAGTACCAACCAACAATTCCCGACGAGTCCTGTCCAGTATACTCGTAACCTAACGAGCACCCGCATACTATCTCAAGTACGACGTACTGACGGCTGTGGGACAGACCGTCTCCCCTGCTGGGATGAGAAGCGCATACGCTAGTCTACTCCGGAGTATCGATGCCCCGTCTCAATAATCCCATGACCAGGGACGTATATATAAGGATGTGCTTGTAGATTACCCAGCCCCCACGAATGTGACTGCCATCACAACGCTGGTAATCAAGCAAAGATCCTAAGGGCTCCACTAATGCGTATAGGTGATATACTAAAAGAAACACATGTACACATTAAAGCAGAGACAAACCAAGTAGCATACTACCATTTCGAGCAAGATTGTCTATACAACTGTGAATATCCCAAGCTTCCATCAAGTAATATACATACTAGTATGATACAGTAATGGCCTCTAGGGCATATACACTAACAGTTAATGATTCTTTTGATAAAGTTCATAAACTTTATAGGACTTAAAAAGGGTTTAGAGATGTTCATCATCCATTAGCCTACCTTAATCCTACGAACCCTAACAAGCGGAGAGTTACTCGCGCATGTTGGGAGAAAAAGAGATGGAAAGAAATTGCATAATTAAACTACTAAGAAATAAAATAAGAAAAAGAAAGCTACCTTTATTAATCAACAATATTCATTACACTTGAATCCTTAGAAAATGATTACAATTTCTAGTTGCTTCTCGATCTCTTCTAAGGAGGTAGACGAACAGTTGATGATCAGCCTGGATGCGTGAGCCGTCTTGGACTTCGTGATCTTGTCGGCTTGATGATTTTTCCAAGAGGCTCTCGGTCTTTATTTATAGTCCCAAAGCCAGAAACTTAGCTTCCAAATTTGGAAGAAAACAGTAAAGATTCACCCATAAAAATCGCACCTCTTAACTCCTCTTTCTTGCGGCGGATCCGCGGCCAAAAGGGGGGTTTGGCCGCGGATCCGCGGCCAAAGGTGGTGATCTCTTGATCATTTTTCTGTGGCTTCATCTGTGTGACATATGGTAATCTCTGGAACCTTTGGAACTTGGAAATCTTCTCGTAGTTGCTGCCAGACTTGATCTCTAAGTTTTGCTTTTTTAATTAGGCAGATTTGCTTTAACTTGATTTCCTTGATTTTAGTCCTGAAAATTCTGCACAACAATTCAAATGATATTTAGTAGAGTTTGTTTTCTTAAGATTTGGTCAATGATATTTTTTGCATACATTTTCCTACCAAATGCTAATTATAATATATAAATACATAAAAATAGTCTTTTTACAGATAAACCCTCATATGTATCATATATTATAATAAACACCTTTTCTAATATAGAAATAGTAGGAAAATGTAATAACAAATGTGCAGTTTTATCAACTGAACAAATACCCCCAAACTTATCTTTAATCGTCCCGAGCAAACTAGTTTATTGAAGAGAAGGAGAAAAAAGAAAGGAGAAAACTAAGCACACTTTCATAGGCAAACACGATTGCACTGAGCACGTGCAACAAGCCGTTAAACCTCTAGGTGTCCCTAGTAGGAGGAGTGTTGTCTCCTGAGGGTTTTCAGCAGATTACACCCACAAAATCCTATAATAAAAGAGAGATGGTGAAATTTACATATAAAGATAAGAACCATAAAAGAAATACTTTGAAAATTTAGAGTTTCCAACTACACTAGCTTTTCAGTTGTCATGAGCCCTATCTTAATAGTCAGGAAAAGATGTTGGAAATCACATCATCCCTAAATAAAACATCATCTTTATTCTTCATTCCTACCTTTCATCCAAATATCGATCATATAACCCTACGTGTGTGTAATGGACATCCCTACACTCGGAGAATTCAATTCAAACTATCATACTCTTGTCCATCTACCTCAGTACTTTTTTAACTTAATGAATATTTAGATTTGCTCACACATTTTCATGCGACCGTTAATACTTCTTGAGGTACTAACCGATCGATTACTTATGTGCTTGCTGATTAGGTGATAGTATTTTTCTCGTCTTGCACCACCTAAGGCTTAGCAGGGACTCCCAGACCAGTTGGTCTAAGGCACTAGGTGATGAAGCACCCTCGCTATATTTTTTTATTGCTGCCTTGGTGATAACAAAACCAGTGTTCATTTTTCTTTTCACCATTTTTATATTTTCTTCATTTTTTTATTTCCTTCATACTTTGGCTTTTAGACAAGAGCATTTCAAGGTATCCTCTACTATCCCGAGTTTCAAGACGTGTGTAAGTGCATATAGTAGGGTATCAACATTCAAATGTTTGGCTTCCAGAATAGAAACTATTTTTCAGACTTGTTTTTATCCTCAGATTAGTGACTTCTTTCATCTTACTAACTCTTGGGACAACGGCTCATAACTACTTATTACTAGTTCGTTTAAGAAAACTTCTAATTTTCTTGGTTTTCTTAAACTATTCATATCTTTTGGATGTACTTTTTTCACTTTCTACTCTTCTGTTATAATTTTTTTTTTAAAATTTTTGAAATTGTTGTGCTTATGCAAAGTACGATGCAAATTGATGTGTAAATAAGCACAAACCTCCCCCAAACTTGTTTTCAACAGTGTCCTCACTGTTGCTATCTGCTGGATCACAAAAACCTGTAAGCTTGGAAGGTCATTATTAATGGGGGCAAGAATATATGAAAGTGAAAATCCTCCCCCAAACTTATTTTTGGCTCACAAATTTGAGGACAAAATTTATGTTCAAGAGCCAAAAATATACCCCCCTCAAACATGAGTTAGACAATACGAAGCATTTTAAGAGGGGGTGAGTCATTTGGTCAAAGTAAGACTTTACAAAGACCAAAAGTTAACACCAACCATTCAAAGATTTTATCAGTATAGCGTATAGGTTGGTGGAAGAATGTGTTGTATCGTGTCAAGAAATAATGGGGAAGGGATAAGAGGTGGTCTGGAAAGGGTTTGAAATTAGAGAAAAGAAAGAATGAGGATGAATGTGAATGATTAGGAAGAAGGAATGGTGATGGTTCAACCTCTATAGGTGGAGATTGATCAATCACAAAATCCGTATTGTTTAAAAATTCAAGTTCGTCAGCAAAATGTTCTTCAAAACTTTTATCAATGGTGTGATTGAACATTTTGCTGTCAAAGAGTTTTGTGCCAGAATTTATCCTACTTGATTCATCAAAAATCATTGAGGTAGAGGACTCGAAAAACTCATCTACCTCATTTTCAAAAATATCCAAATCAAGTTGAATTTCTGGTATTATTGAACTTAAATTAATGGATTGTGATTCATCAAAACTTACTGAAACTATAAGAACGGAAGAAGAACCGGAGAAAATAGAAGGTGAAATGGGTAAACAAATTGGTGTGTCGAGTGTTGCTGTACCAGATGTGGAAGATGGAGGCTGTATATCTTCGGGTATACCTTTATCATCAACTTCAAGACATATTTGGGGTTCGGGAAGAATTAAAGGCTCAAGATGATGACCACAAGGAAGTGAAAGGATCTGATGAATTGGTAGGACAAAATCATCCAGAATTTCGGGTTCATCAATCAATATATCCCCAACGTCAATCACCTTATTCAAGTGAAGGTTAAAATTCTCAAACACCTCATCAAAAGTATGGTTTTCAATCAGTTTTGGTTCAAGAGTGGAGGTGTAGAGATCACAAGGGTTGGGTATGGTTTCACTTGAAATGGACCCTTCACAGTCGGGTAAATCAAACACTACAAAGTCACACAACTTATCAGACATTCTAATTGGTGTGCTTGATGAATCTATGAAACTGGAGTTATGGATTTCAGTTTGGAATGGGGAGGTTTGATTAGGAAGGGTGTACAGTTCTGTCTCACTACCCAAATTCTCATTTTGTCCTATGCCCGAATCATATACTGAAAAATTTTGGGCAGGTTTGAAATTCCTTGCTTGCATCCACTCTGTTGTTTCCTTCCTAATTTGGTTCGACAATTCCAGAAATTTTTCTAATGTCTGTTCCAGACTAGTCTTGGGTCTATAAGGGGTTTCAGTATATGATTGAAATTCCTGTGGATAATTGAAATTCCTGTGGATAATTAAACTCCCAAATGACTGATTAGAAGAACTATCTAGAGAAGGTGGAAAAGTCGGATTGGATTGATAGGAATAGAATGGTTGCGAAAATTGGGTGGGAGTAGGATCAATATTATGATAAGAAGAATATTGATATGGGTTGGTTGGTTGGCTATTTTCAATAGACATCTTATATGCCACAAACCGCCTATCAAACTCTTCTTTGGAAAGTGGAGGTGATGGTTGATATTGTAAGTGCACTGCGGCGCCCCGGCCGTCAATCCGACGCCGGAATGCGGAAGCGGTGATAAACTTTAATTTTGCGGACTTTGCAAACCGGCACCACCGCGCACTAAACTCCGGATCGTAACCATTAACAAGTCTAAGCTACTAACAAGAAAGGGAAGAGATGTACCGACTGATCCGAGTCCTCCGGTCTTCATCTCCACTCCGATCTCCTCGCGGGATCTCCGTCCGTCTCCTCCTCGTCGGAAAGGGCACCACATCGCCTGTAGCTTTTACGGGCTCCTACCTCAATGCCGAGGCAACTCGGGCGCGAAGCTGGCGAATCGACGCGTCCAAGATTTGCTGTAGGAAGTGTAGTGTAGAGGCTACTTGTCTCTTTGGGGTTTGTTGCCTTTGGATGGAGGAATGAAGATTGAACTTTGGAGGGAAATGAAGCTACCAATTTTTGCAAGGAAATGAGATGAACAAATGAAGCATCAAAAAAGAACCTCTCATTTTTCTCTCCACCATGAAGTGGTCGGCCAAATCATCATGGAAAATGGTGGAGGAAAGAATGGATATGTAGTATGAAGGGAGGTGAGTGTAGGAGTGAAGAAGGGGTGACCACATCCAAACATGAACCATGCTTCATTAAAACCAAACCATACCCTTTCAATCATCATTAATGCAAGCATGGATGAAAGATTCAAATCCTATCATAATCAAACCATTATGCAATAAAACCCCTCCACAAAAGTAATTTGCAAAACTGCAAATTACCCCCTCCATCGGAAAAGTCCGGCCGGGAAAGAACAAAGGAAAACCGGCCGGAACGGAATGCAAACTGGCAACTCCAGAAAACTGGTCCCGTAATAAATTACAGGAAAACCCCAACACTGTGCATACACACCCGCATCTGTATTCCGTCCGGATACAAATGCAATAAGACAAAATCTACACTGTACTAAACTAGGATCCGGCTTATACCAAAGCCGGCTAGTAATATCCGTTCGATCCTGATCCGTGCAATACCGCACGTATCTGATCGAACCCCGCCATAAACCTATACGGCTACTAGTACAAACCGTCCGATCCTGATCCGTGCAATACCGCACGTATCTGATCGGACCCTGCCATATCTCCATACGGCCTCTTCAGCGTTTCGCCCGAAAGCTGAGTAACTGAAAGTGTGGGGGACTCTAAAGACTCGTCAATACAATGGCTGTGGATTTAACCACTAGCCCGTCAGAGGTATAAGCCAATACGTAACGGGCCACCAGCTATTGACTTAAAGGGACGTCGATGAGCGAACTCATCCTGACACCCTACTGAGCCTGTCAGTGACAATATCCGTACAGTCCGGTCCGTTCGTCTATGAGCATCGCATGTCGGGCCTAGGGGGTGGGTAAAAGTCAGACCCCCAAAAGCGGTACAAGTCGTGTCGGAGTGTAGCCCAGAACACCCTGAGATACTACTGGAATACCTACCAGTAAATCTCTTGCCTTGGCCAAGGACTTCGTGTAATGGCTCTCCTAGACACAGCGCGACCTCACCCCCAATACCGGGAGAGACGAAACCCCCGAAGATCCGCTCACTGCCTCCATGTGGCTCGGGACTGTACCCAACTAAAACCTGTTTGCACGACTCCTTTGAGCCGTGGTAGGGTAGTAATCAAAGCACAGTGGGAACTCACACAAGACAAATGACGATCCCCAGGTCGATGAACTAACCTGTACACATGTCACCTGGGAACTGCTATCTGACATCAGGTATAAGACCAACTAGCATGTTCCCGGCGAGTCCTGTCCGGTGTACTCATAACCCAATGAGCACCTGTATACATCTTAGGTGAACCAACTGACACCAGTGGCTTGTGAGACCGGCCACCGCCCCTCGTCGGGGTCTCGACTGTATACACTAGTCTACTCTGGAGAATCGATGCCCTGTCTCGAAACTCCCACGACTAGGGACCATTTAAGGATGTGCTTGTAGACCCCAGCTCTCACGTATATGATCGCCCTCATACTGCTGGTCGTCAAGCAAGAATCCTAGGGGCTCTATCAACGTGCAATAGCGACATGTCAGGTCACCTAAAGCAGTACACGATGATAAAGGTAAACCAGATAGCAAACTATCATCTCGAGTAAGACTGTCGTATCTGGATAGGTCCTCCCTCAATCATTGCAATCACGTGCCTGTGATCCAATAATTGACTCTGAGGGCACTATCTCCAACAATCTCCCACTTGCACTCAAGGCTAATTATTGCGATGTCGCATACTCACAGCCCGTGTGATACCGAACACCCAACTCCTCTACTAGTGAGTCTCACAAAGCTCGTTTGCGAGACTATTGCGTTCGAGGAATAGCCTCAGCGAGTGGATCCGCTCTGAAGTTTCTTTCTATGTCTCTCTATATCTCAAGTTCGCGGAGAAAACCATCTCCCGAAATGAGCAATACCTGTCTTAGAATGTCTGGATGTCTGATGGGACCGAGCTCATAAATGAACTCCAAATCCAAACTTCTTAGACTGTATCGTCAATTGAACTCAATCAGTATCCTGCGCCATGCCACCCTCAGTATTTCCTTGGACCACCTGTCCAAAATACTGCCCCTCGTCAGAAGGAAAAACTATAACTCTGACAACCTCCTTGTCGTCCATGTCACCTTGGAAGCCTGGAATGATAACTGTCTCCCAAATGAGGCTGTCGTTATCATATCCCTAGAACATCTACTTATGTTCTAAAACTGCTTCCGACTGTTCCTCCAGGATTGGATCAATATCAACTTATTGCATCTAGTGCAAGAACAACATCTGGTGTGGTACTTGACATCTCATGATTGACTCAATTGCCTAAGCAAGTGATCTGCCAATCATGCACATTCCTCTCTACTTTAGTCTATAAGACACCTTTAGAGAGGGTGACTCCATCACCTGCAGGTACACTACCATGCCAGGAGTCGTCCATTCTAAATACTCTTAGAATGCTGTCAAAGTACCCTGATTGGGAAACTACCCAAATCTAGATCTAAAACCATAGATCTAGTAACCAGTATGTCTGATATTATGTCCAAGTCCTTTGTGGAGAAACCACTGTGTGACGACCAAAATATAACCGATCGTAGTATAGGAATATTACTTCCTACTTTGTGTATGTCATCCAAAACCAGGATATCACACCCTACTACCTTCTCAACAGATCCATCCCCTATTCTGATGACGTCAAACCTATAACTGTCACATCAGAAATAGATGATCTATCTCCGCTATATCTGCTTTAGTCTATAAATAGACATAAGCCTGATGTCCACCAATGCTTCCGATGCTCCCACTGACTACGACAACCCTCTGGCAGAGTCATATAGACGTGCACTTCTAAAGCTAGTTTAGAACGACGCTATACTCATCCTCCTGCCGGGTCTCGCAGCCAGGAACAACAACAATGGCAAGTGTGGGTAAACAAGAACTTCCCTGTCACCGTCCTTGAGGCTACCGGAGTACCTCTCGGGTGCCTGAAGTTACCCACCTTATCTGCGGAGTGGCCAATGGAATGTCAAATCAGATTGAATCTTTAGGTTCCTTATCAAATCTTCAGTAATCGTTTGCGGTTCTGGAATCACTTCCAGTTCTACCATACTCCCACTACTGTTTTTGAAAAAATCCATTTTTAATAAAACTGTGGCGAGTCCAGAACAATATCACTATTGATTTTTCTTATGGTAGAAAGTCAACCCTCGTCATAGCCTGGGTCAACCCACAAACAGCCATTACAGAAACGTGCCTTGAGTTATCCAGAGTCTGGTTTTAATCATAAGCCGGACAACTCCCCGTACCTTAACAATGTTAAGATATGAACTGTACTATATCCAATATAGAACCAGAGGCACTGATTTAATTGAACCAGATTCAAATCATGCATCTGTCTCCAGTGCATGTCAACTAAATGGAGAGAGGCCGATCAGCGTTACTCAACTTAGGAATGCTTCCAATTATGAGTAACCTGAAAGAGAAGCAATTTCTCTTTTATCATTACTATCAACCGAATACCATATACAAGTATCTACATCTTCGATCACCTTGAAGAATCCCGATACTTGCTACACCTGGTTCTCTACTCTATTCAAATACCTATAACTCCTCAAAACTTAGACCCTGTGTTTCTACGAAACATATGTCTAAGAACTAGAGAAGTTAAAAGTAAACAGAATATAGTATGAGGACCAACCCCTTTGTCCTAATGGACACTGGACAACATGCAATACTCTGTATGAGTCCGCCGAGTCTAACAACTCTTTCACTGTGTGTCGTAGGTTGAAAACTGTACTTATGGTTAAGAAGAATTACACCGCTGTTTAATGCTCCTTACCTAACCATCCACTGATATAGGTAAATGTCATCGACATAATATCAAAAGGTATATCTCACTCTATGAAAATAGACGTACAGATATATCAATTTGAAATTGGTGCACAACAGCGGATATTCAAAACCAAATATTTGCCGACCGGCAAACAGCCCAGGTGATCTCCTCAAATATCACCGATTACAACGAATCCCGATATAATGAGGATGATCACCCAATTCCCAATAACTTACTCCCACTCATCATCTGTAAAACCATACAGATGTGAGAATCAAAACCTGGTAAATACATACCCTGGAGCAAGTGTCTAATCGGGAAATCAGTTTTCTTTTAACAGTACACAGTTGAACTGAAACATTGAAATGTTTCGATGGGGTATCCTGGTATTCCTAGTAATGCCTCTACCATTATCCAGATTCACAACTATAACCGTATAATTCTTTGCCACCTCTCCAAATCCCTTAATATGTCTTTAGTCGTTACCTTCTGTACACCCCTTAGGCCAAATGGTTTTCTTCCTTCCCTACCGTCCGGCACCAGCCTATGGTTTGGAAGAAGACTATCCAATAAGCATAATGGGTGTACTGTCCTAATCCTAGGAGCACTCGCAATACGAGAGAAGGTGAAGATAAAAGACAACCGAATAAACCTTATTCCTATTTCTCCTGAACCGGAATCCATCCCCGAACTGGAACAAGTTCCTTTCGAGTTCGTATATAACCATACGATGGAGTATCCAATAAACTGTGGATCTTCGTAGTGATACGGAGTGTCCTGGAGAAATACAAAGGTGATTTAGGATTGGCGAAGGAATACTTGGTTTGGTCGTGAATATCAGTCGCAATTTACTTTGCCCTCTTACTAATCCCTTGCTTTGTCTTAATCTTAATACCTTCTGCACACCGTTTAGGCTAATTGGTTTTCTTCAATCCCTACCGGTCGGCACCAGCCTAAGGTTTGGAAGAAGACTATCCAATCTGCATAATAGGTGTACTATCTCCTAAACCAAGGAGTACTCTCAACTTGAGAGAAGGTAAAAGGGAAAAGACAACTGAATAATCCTATCCGTTTTCTCCAGAACCGGAAACCATCCTCGAATCCCTTCGAGTTCGTATCTAACCATACGATGGTTTTGTCCAATGGAAGTGGACGTTCGTAGTAATACGGGGTGTCCTGGAGAAAAGGGTAAAAGTAAGAGTGGCAATGAGGTCTGCAACTCTGACAATCCAAAAGCCGGTGTTTAAGAAGGTTCGGTCAACTTGGTCACTGAGTCATAGTCTTAGGGTCGGGTCAATGGTCGCTGCCAGAGAGAGAGAAAAGAAACACTCAGCGTGCACTCTAACCAAGATCAGAATGGTTACCAATTTATCTAATCTGGAAACCTCCCACTGTACCTCAAATTCTCCTCCAAACCTGAAAGAAGAATTAGTCGGGGTCACCCGAGGAGTAAACCAACTCATCAGTGGGAATCGGGATCCAACTATCATCACATGATAACGTGACGGAATCCGCTCACGGTATAACACTCCAGAAGGTATGCGCATATCTGGCAAGTTTCAGTTCTTTTGAAACTCCCGATGTGATTTCTACCCCATGCTCTTATGACCTTGACTTTGGCCAACATATCATAAGTCACATGTCAAGTTCAACCCGTCATTCTCCAGGTTAATTTGAGTCCACCCGTACATACCCTTGACTTTGGCCAAAATGGCAGTACGACTGTCCCAAACCAACGCATCTATCTATGCTGCATATGAATACCCCAATAGCTACCAATCACTGTGCCTTGACTTTGGCCAACATACACAGCTTGAATACTATTGACCACCCATATAAAACGACGGAGGGCTACGAATGGTTTCTGGCGAAAACCTTTAACGTAATGAACTTGATATCGTTGAAGGAACTGATAGCTTTTTAGAAAATATAGTGACAAAAAACCATTGCTAAAGAGGTCACTCCCGGTGAAGGGATCTCGGCTCTTTCCCCGTAGAATGAGGTGCAGGATATTCCAACTGAATACCACGGTGCAAAGCAAAAGTAATCGGCTATAGTGAAGTTAATGCCCTGACGCAAACTTCTGTCCAAGGGGTCACTCCCGGTGAAGGGATCTCGGCCCTTGCCTCGTCGACTGAGGAGCAGGATATTCCAAATGAATACCACGATGCAAAACAAAAGTAAACGTCCTTGCAATAACAGCTTTTTGAAAAAGTGTTCCAACAACATCAGAATAGGTTTGTTTATCTTGCATTGATCCGAATCAATGCAGTCCCATCAATTGATCACACCACAAAGAACGAAAATATACTGACGTACATATATGCCATCCGCATTCGCCACTGGGTCCCGTCATCACCCGTTAGGTTAGCTTACTAACGGCAGAGCGGGGACTGGACTAGCGCGGATGAAAAACATATACAACATCTACTAATATATATACCAATATATAGTATTTCGCTCAAGGCGTGAATAAAATGCAACATCACAGAAATGTACAGCATCACAGAACAATACAGATATCTGGGATCCCCGGGTTTCACAGAGCCACTACTGAAACCCGACGTTCCCCTGGTCGTGTGGATAGCCTGTGCAATGAAAACCTAGACCCCTACGGGCGCGGCAAGTTACCCGCCAAAACCTGAAGCGAGGCAGCCCCCTTCAACGTCGTGAATGGACCACCCAGCACTTCACGGAATCCGGCAACTTGGGCACCCCTCCTGGGTCAACCTGTACCCCCTACGAGTGCGTCGAATAGCCCGCCAATCCTGGAGTGAAGCCCCCTCCGTCCCAATGCCATGAGATGCGGGCTTGTTGCCTTCTAGAAGCCGGCTATCCGTGCACCCCTCCGCGGGGTAACCATAGTACAGAAAGTAAAATATACATACACCGGGTACATCGACCGCAACCAGGTCGTGCCCCAAAAGAATAATACAAACTGGCAGTGACGGCAGTCCACATGTCGGACGCTCGCCCCGCAATATCAAATGTACATAATACAACCGAAACTGTACTAGCATTGCATCCAGGCTATCCCCACGACCGATCCGCAACAACACAGCAAATGCATAGAACATCAACATGAAGGTCACGTTCGCAAATCCGTCTAATCGGGCTATAGCAGTTAGACCGGATTTACCGATCGAGTGACATTCACGGTCGCAGATATAATGTAAATACTGTGAAAAATGTGTTTAAAATTTTCCGATTGATCAAACAATTAACAAGTGGACCCCAAAGAAAACTGTAGCACTCACAGAAATAATTGGCCCAACTTTAATATCCCAAAAACCATATTTCCAACTCAGGAACATACTACAAAACTTTGGGAGCATGAACAGTTACAAGCGCCGCGGAAGCGCGGCCCAAGCAGGGGTTTGGCCGCCCTTCCGCGGCGGAATAGTGAGATCATGGTACCAATTTTTTACAGAATGCTTATAATTCTCTGCACATCACTCTGAGAAAACCTGAAAAATTTTTAGACTCAAAAAAAAATCGACAGAAACTGATGTGCTTGAAATACGTGTTTTCTGGATTTTGTTCGATCGGAAACGTAAAACACATTACACAAAAGCTAGACGAAGTTAATGGCGAGGCTCTGATACCACTGTAAGTGCACTGCGGCGCCCCGGCCGTCAATCCGACGCCGGAATGCGGAAGCGGTGATAAACTTTAATTTTGCGGACTTTGCAAACCGGCACCACCGCGCACTAAACTCCGGATCGTAACCATTAACAAGTCTAAGCTACTAACAAGAAAGGGAAGAGATGTACCGACTGATCCGAGTCCTCCGGTCTTCATCTCCACTCCGATCTCCTCGCGGGATCTCCGTCCGTCTCCTCCTCGTCGGAAAGGGCACCACATCGCCTGTAGCTTTTACGGGCTCCCACCTCAATGCCGAGGCAACTCGGGCGCGAAGCTGGCGAATCGACGCGTCCAAGATTTGCTGTAGGAAGTGTAGTGTAGAGGCTACTTGTCTCTTTGGAGTTTGTTGCCTTTGGATGGAGGAATGAAGATTGAACTTTGGAGGGAAATGAAGCTACCAATTTTTGCAAGGAAATGAGATGAACAAATGAAGCATCAAAAAAGAACCTCTCATTTTTCTCTCCACCATGAAGTGGTCGGCCAAATCATCATGGAAAATGGTGGAGGAAAGAATGGATATGTAGTATGAAGGGAGGTGAGTGTAGGAGTGAAGAAGGGGTGACCACATCCAAACATGAACCATGCTTCATTAAAACCAAACCATACCCTTTCAATCATCATTAATGCAAGCATGGATGAAAGATTCAAATCCTATCATAATCAAACCATTATGCAATAAAACCCCTCCACAAAAGTAATTTGCAAAACTGCAAATTACCCCCTCCATCGGAAAAGTCCGGCCGGGAAAGAACAAAGGAAAACCGGCCGGAACGGAATGCAAACTGGCAACTCCAGAAAACTGGTCCCGTAATAAATTACAGGAAACCCCCGACACTGTGCATACACACCCGCATCTGTATTCCGTCCGGATACAAATGCAATGAGACAAAATCTACACTGTACTAAACTAGGATCCGGCTTATACCAAAGCCGGCTAGTAATATCCGTTCGATCCTGATCCGTGCAATACCGCACGTATCTGATCGAACCCCGCCATAAACCTATACGGCTACTAGTACAAACCGTCCGATCCTGATCCGTGCAATACCGCACGTATCTGATCGGACCCTGCCATATCTCCATACGGCCTCTTCAGCGTTTCGCCCGAAAGCTGAGTAACTGAAAGTGTGGGGGACTCTAAAGACTCGTCAATACAATGGCTGTGGATTTAACCACTAGCCCGTCAGAGGTATAAGCCAATACGTAACGGGCCACCAGCTATTGACTAAAAGGGACGTCGATGAGCGAACTCATCCTGACACCCTACTGAGCCTGTCAGTGACAATATCCGTACAGTCCGGTCCGTTCGTCTATGAGCATCGCATGTCGGGCCTAGGGGGTGGGTAAAAGTCAGACCCCCAAAAGCGGTACAAGTCGTGTCGGAGTGTAGCCCAGAACACCCTGAGATACTACTGGAATACCTACCAGTAAATCTCTTGCCTTGGCCAAGGACTTCGTGTAATGGCTCTCCTAGACACAGCGCGACCTCACCCCCAATACCGGGAGAGACGAAACCCCCGAAGATCCGCTCACTGCCTCCATGTGGCTCGGGACTGTACCCAACTAAAACCTGTTTGCACGACTCCTTTGAGCCGTGGTAGGGTAGTAATCAAAGCACAGTGGGAACTCACACAAGACAAATGACGATCCCCAGGTCGATGAACTAACCTGTACACATGTCACCTGGGAACTGCTATCTGACATCAGGTATAAGACCAACTAGCATGTTCCCGGCGAGTCCTGTCCGGTGTACTCATAACCCAATGAGCACCTGTATACATCTTAGGTGAACCAACTGACACCAGTGGCTTGTGAGACCGGCCACCGCCCCTCGTCGGGGTCTCGACTGTATACACTAGTCTACTCTGGAGAATCGATGCCCTGTCTCGAAACTCCCACGACTAGGGACCATTTAAGGATGTGCTTGTAAACCCCAGCTCTCACGTATATGATCGCCCTCATACTGCTGGTCGTCAAGCAAGAATCCTAGGGGCTCTATCAACGTGCAATAGCGACATGTCAGGTCACCTAAAGCAGTACACGATGATAAAGGTAAACCAGATAGCAAACTATCATCTCGAGTAAGACTGTCGTATCTGGATAGGTCCTCCCTCAATCATTGCAATCACGTGCCTGTGATCCAATAATTGACTCTGAGGGCACTATCTCCAACAGATATTGGTCCGGGTTGAAACTTTGGCCTCTAGCCCTAGCTATGTGCTCAGTAATGGACATTCGTCTAGGGGCTTCCTCACTCTGGGTATCAACTGAAACAGGTGTAGGATTAGGATACGGTTGATAAGACCTAGACTGAGGTGGCTAACTGTTTCTTCCTGCTTGTTCTATATGATCTCTTAAGGACATGGAAGAGCCGGACGGTATACCGAAGGGATTACGAAAACAAGAGATATCTGGTTGTGGACAGCAAAGCTCGGCAAGTGTTCTTCTATTTAGGTCACCCATTATAAGAAGAGAAGAAGGGGGAAGGGGTAAAAGGGGGAGAAAATAATTGGTTTGTTTTGAAAAATGATTGATTTAGACAAATCACACAAAAATGCACAAACAACCCTAGAACTATGGTTATCTAGGTCCAATCTCTAGATCGTTCCTAGACTTCCAAAGGACAAGCCGTAGGATCAATCCTCTACCGCCTCTTTACTACCCTTGTAGCCAGGTAAGTGCCAGGTGAGTGGGAGGCTCCCCACTATGAAAGTAGTGGTCCTAATTAAGTAACCACTCGCCTTAGACACACTTGCCTAGACACCACAAAAGTAATGCGGATAAGCGATAGATTACCCATGACCTTCCTCTATCCTTATTGAGCGCGACAGTGCTTAGAGTCTGGTCTAGATATTTTTTAAATTAATGTAGGGTTGATGCAGATGCTCGGTTTGTGATTTGTGGGGCTTAGGAAGGGTGATGAAATCCCCACCTAATCTAAATTTTGGTCTTGCCCCTTAAAAATCCGTATTAAAATATGCAAAAACAAACCGCAAAACAAAACTTTGCAAAAAGATTTTTGAGCAGCGATATTTTGCAAAGAATCCTGCAGAAAAGATATTTTATTGGATTTCAGAGGAGAGAGAAGGAGGTTAGAATCTTACCAGAGAAGCCTGAAGCCCTAGATCTCCTAACTGGCCGCGCTTCTGCCGCCGATGTGCACTTCCGGCCGCGGTTCCGCCGCCGACTTAAGGGATCAAGTGATGAGTTTTGCTATGTGGCCTCCTGTCCTCTTCTGGATCTTGATGAATATCTCTGTCTCTCTGTATCCTTAAGTATGTGACTCCAGATTCCCTCGCAAAATTCACACAATAATCGTTAAATATACAATTTGCAGTTTTGTTTTATTTATGATATTGATCGTATAAGAATTCAACACAAATAGTAAGAATAAAAAATTACGCACGTATCCCCGGCAACGGCGCCATTTGATTGATGTGAAAAAGTGTGTTTGTAGTTTAACCGTAATCAATAACGGTGTCGCGTGTAGCTAGACCGAGGTGAGTACGGGTCGTCCTCAGGGAAACGTTGAATCTTTTACTCTTACTTTAGATGCGTTGATAAAGGAGGAAGAAATAAGAATGTTGTAGAATGGTTTCTAGATCTACGTTAAGCACTAATGCAAAAATATAGATCTAGATTATTTATGGATGTGGTTAATATAATACGGGGGCTTGTAGGGTTCGTTAGGATTTAGTAGTTATGGACGATTAATTAAAAGTTACCCTTTTTTCCTTTAATAGATTTAAAACTAGAATATGCGTGTAGATTAGGGTTTCTGGAGGAAAAAAGGAATCCCACTCTTAACCCTTATCTCGACACGGAACTCCGTTCATATCTAGCCTTTATCAAAACAATCATTAATCTAATCTCTAATCGCGGTCGGGACTAACAAAGAATTGTTAGCGCGCCCGATTAGGATGTTAATGAATCTTTTGATAAAGTCATAAACTTTATAGGACTTAAAAAGGGTTTAGGAATGTTCATCATCCATTAGCCTATCCTAATCCTACGAACCCTAACAAGCGGAGAATTACTCGCGCATGTTGGGAGAAAAAGAGATGGAAAGAAATTGCATAATTAAACTACTAAGAAATAGAATAAGAAAAAGGAAACTACCTTTATTAATCAACAATATTCATTACACTTGAATCCTTAGAAAATGATTACAATTTCTAGTTGCTTCTCGATCTCTTCTAAGGAGGTAGACGAACAGTTGATGATCGGCCTGGATGTGTGAGCCGTCTTGGACTTCGTAATCTTGTCGGCTTGATGATTTTTCTAAGAGGCACTCGGTCTTTATTTATAGTCCCAAAGCCAGAAACTTAGCTTCCAAATTTGGAAAAAAACAGTAAAGATTCACCCAGAAAAATTGCACCTCCTAACTCCTCTTTCTTGCGGCGGATCCGTGGCCAAAAGGGGGGTTTGGCCGCGGATCCGCGGCCAAAGGTGGTGATCTCTTGATCATTTTTCCGTGGCTTCTTCTGTGTGACATGTGGCGATCTCTGAAACCTTTGGAACTTGGAAATCTTTTCGTAGTTGCTGCCAGACTTGATTTCTAAGTTTTGCTTTCTTAATTAGGCAGTTTTGCTTTAACAACTTGATTTTCTTGATTTTAGTCCTGAAAATTCTGCACAACAACTCAAATGATATTTAGTAGAGTTTGTTTTCTTAAGATTTGGTCAATGATATTTTTTGCATACATTTTCCTACCAAATGCTAATTATAATATATAAATACATAAAAATAGTCTTTTTACAGATAAACTCTCATATGTATCATATATTATAATAAACACCTTTTCTAATATAGAAATAGTAGGAAAATGTAATAACAAATGTGCAGTTTTATCAACTGAACACCTATGCATGCAAAATAACCAAACAACCCTCGTCGTTGACGTACAAACGTCCAACGACCAAATACAATATCCAGTCCCAAAACCAAGAAATCCAAATACTGGAAAACATAGCTAAAACCCTAACTAGGGTCGCTATACATGAAAACTGCCATGCCAAAAATCCAATCGCACCAATACTCATTCACAACATATATAATTATCGTAGATAATAATATATACATCATCACCACGTTCATTAAAACTCCCGTCTAATTTTTACCGCAAACCTAGTAAGCATTTTATATCATTTTAGCACAAAGCTAGATGTTTAAACATATCTAATGATCACAATTCTCACAAAGCGGCTTAATTAAGTCTCCCAAACCTTTACCATAATTTTAATATCACCAAATTATGATTTAGTAAAAGTTAGTTTGTAATTAATCTTAATTAGACATTTAGGAAAAAATAACAAATAACATTCCCACAATTTGCTTAACTTTTCCAAGTCTACACATCTTGCTTAACCATTTTGACAAATTAAAACCTTAACTTGATTTTCATAAAAAGTATCATGAATCAACAAAACATGAACTTGAAGCTATATTAAACATCTAAATAAGCAATCTTTAAGGATTTAAACAACAATTAAGGATTAGGGTTAGGATTTTATACCTTTACAAGATCACGATTTTAGCAACAAAACTCCAAATTTTTGCATCCAAAAAGATCACTTTCATGAAGATCTAAAATTTTTTTGTGAAGAAGAATGATGGGTTATGATTGGCTTATGAGTTTTGTAGGATAAATTAAGGATTTTTGATGATTTAATGAGGTTGGAATGAAGAAATTGAAGCAAGAAGAGAGAGAGAAGGCAGATCTATGGGGAGGCTCGGCCAAGGGGCAAAGATGGAGGGGGTTTTGTGAAATGAAGGAAAAATCTAGCTACAAATAGCAATAAATGCTAATAAATGCATTAAAGTCCTTTTGCCACCTTTTCTTTCTTTTTAAAAATAATTTCCTTTTAACCGAAATATTTAGATATTTATGGATGGTTGGATTAACAAAAAAATCTAAGGATTAGATTAGCATAGATTCACATTAGAAGTAATTAACACAAACCAAAATTGTAATTACCACTAATTAAGTGCATAATTTACAACTTAAAATAATACTTTAATTAGGGAAAATATCAAAGCGAACCAAAACTTCCAAGTGACACACAAAACCTACAAACTAGCTTCATTCTAGTAAAACTAGTTGCAAACAAGTCTATACAGAAGTTTGATCACTATCGGGTTAAAACGGAAAATACCGACTATTTTACCCTAAAATGGAAAATTTGCATAACGATTTCAGAAACGTTATACTGAGACTCCTCTCTTATACACTATCATCCTTCTATACCAAGCTACAAATAACAGCGTTAACAATATAACACAACTTTAAAAGCTACACACACACTCTCTCTCTGTCTATTATACTTCTCCTTTATTTTTAGGACTTACCGAGCGATTTGTTCGCTGACGACATTCTCTTTCTTTTTCTTTGGAATGTCATCGGGTGTTTTGAATCTTCCAGAGATCGAGCCTAGCACTGAAGACTTGGACCAATTTATTGAAAATCCCGAGCTGTAGTTACACTTGTATACATTTCATTTCAGTACTTTCCATTTCTGTTATGCCACTGTTTAGGCATTGCTTTCATTCAGATGTATTTACTTTCCATGCATTCTACAAAAGAATGTTAATAAATAAAGTTGTTGTTTCATTACATTTGTCTCTTGTGTGTATTTATTTTATATTGCTTAAATACGCTTAGCGTATTTACTTCAGAGTAAATACATAGCGGTCTCGTCACGTCTTCTGCCCGTATACTAGGAAGCGGGGCGTGACAGGTTTTGTTGACGGGCCATGCAGGTCAGAGCTGTATGGAACCCTACCTTGCAGTTTAGTTCTGCATGACAACCTAAGCAATATAACACAAGAACCAGCAACTAAAACATTCTTTACAATTCACATTCCTTGAATCTTATCATTTCATATATTTTGAATCTATCCTAACCTAAATTTTTCATTCAAGCTTATGGATTCCCCGAACAACACCAGCACCAACTTCAACAACACTCCACCACCACTACTAATCACACCTGCCGTCCCTGCTCTGATCAACGAGCAGACGGTTCTACTTGAGGCAATTCGCAGCCTCCTGGAAGGATAACAGCAGTAGACTGCTCTTTTAATGAACCGTCCCGAGGCGGAAGCACCTGGGGTGAAGCAATTCAGGGCTTTGCACCCCCAAACAGTTCTCAGGAAAAGAGAGCCCACTGGAAGCTGAGGAATAGGAACAGAGCATCGAAGATGATCTGGCAGCGGCACAAGCGCCAGAAATAGCTTGGGTTTGTATTGCAAAATTACAGCTCACGGACAATGGACGGGTTTGGTGGAAAGCGGAAGAAAGCTGTCTTGATCAACCCATCGAATGGAAGACTCTCCAAGACATGTTCGACGCAAAGTACTTCCCTAAGACCGCCCGCTTTGATATGGAACAACAGTTCATCCATCTGCAACAAGGTTCAATATGGGCCAAATCTGTAAATGAGTATGATGCTGAGTTTACCATGCTCAATAGGTAAGATATGTCTCAATATTCGATTTTTCAATATATCATATCGTACATAGCTAACACAAGACCGTAACAGGTTTGCCGCCCATCTCATACCGACTGCTGAGATCAGAGCTAGAAGATTTCAGTAGGGGTTGAACCCGGAAATCCAAGCTGCTCTAGCCACAGGGGATTTCCCAACCCATGATTTGGCTTTGAAGGCTGCCCGAAGATACGAGGCAGTGGTGAAGAGGAAGGGCATACCTCAATCTGCCGGTTTGAAGCGCCCTGCCACTCAAATGGCAGGATGAGCCTCTTCTAGCTCATCGTTCGAACCCAGGAGAACTGAAGAAATCAATAACCAGTCGAGTCCAGACTTCTGCTACTACTGCAGGAGAAAGGGACACTTGTGGAAGGATTGTAGGTGCGCAAAAGGCCTATATTTAGTTTGTAGCGCGTCCAATCATGGAATTGAAAACTGTCCTTAAAGACGCAACCCAGATCACACACCCACCAACTACCCACAGCGGCCAGCTATCTAGGCTTTTGCACCTCGTCTTGCACTCACTGCTCCACCACCTGCACCGCCTACTTGCCAATTCCAACAGGAAATGAGGGACATGCCTCGAGGGCAGAGAAATATGCCCCAAGGACAGAATGTGCCTCCAGCTGGGAGGAATGTACCACGGTGACAGACATTCACATTAGCAGCCTTAGAAGCCGAGCCTGTAGGTCAAGGTAACACTAGTAAGTCTTTTTCACATTTTTAAAACCCATGTACTACCTTGTTATTTTTCATACACTAACAGTACTTCATTTAGGGTTGCTAGGCACGCGCACAAGGGTCTACGAGGCATCAACCATGCCCGATTAAAATTTTAGCCGTGCCGAACAACTCTAATACGGATCTTTAAACTAGGGTTTAGGCGAAAACTAGCAAGTTAACAACTTTAACTACAAGTGAAAGGGAATACAACCTTTGTAGATCCGTTCCTTCACTTCAATAGCTCCGTGTAGATGTCCCCTTCACTGTGATGGTGAACTTTGGACTCTGGAGAAGATCCATAAGAAGAACGAACATGCTTGCTTCGTTGACTTCGAGGCCGAAGATGATCTACGTCGGGGAGACGCTAACTCAAGCTATTCTTTCACTAGGTCATGAACTTTGTGAAGATAACACGCTCTACTATATGGCAAGTGGTAGAAGATGAAGAAGTAGGAAGTAGGCTCACTTTAGAATTGATTTTCTCACATTTTTCCTTAAGGCACCATTGAAGCTAGCAAGCTTTTCATGGAGCTTGATGAAGAAGAAGAAGAAGCAAGAAAGAATAATTCATCATATGAATTTTCATGCTCAATTATTTAACCATGGGTGAGTTAAGCTATCATGCTTAACTCATGTAGAGAATTGACCAAGATTTTGGGTTAAGAGTTAGGTTAAAGAATATCAAGAGAAATAACAAAAGAGTGGACTTTGTCAAAGTTTCTCCAAGCTTCTTCAAGCTTGATAACTTTGACTAAGTTAATCACTTTTGTTAAATCCTAAGATAAATCAATAACCCTAATCTTAACCCTAATCTTTGTACAAGTCTCATACACCCATCTTGTGTGTATCATCAAGTATGACACAAACATATGTACACAAATATATATCACATATACACTTATGCACAAACTTGTGAGAAAATAAATCTTAAGTGAGCATATACTAGTTAATGTAATGTAATATATCAAATATATAATTATACATTAAATTATTAAATCAACTCTTGATTTAATAATCCGGCTATAACCGACTAATATCAAAAGTAACAACTTATCGAATCAATACTTGATCCGATAACCCGGCTATATCGCATATAACCGATCAATGTCACAAATCGCGAGAATTGAATACGGTATCTCATATCGTATTAATCTCGGTCCCGCACATATCACATATGTGCTCCTACTCCATTTCGCTTGAGCCAGGAAACCCCTGTGTAGGACTCTAAAGACTCGTCAATACGCCGGCAGTAGGTGATGATCATATCAAACGCCCACAAGCCGCAAGCGGTGTGCTAAACGTAACGGCCACACGGGTATTGAGCGATCAGAAGATCAACAAGCAAGACCGCTAGTACTCCTACGAATCCAAACAGTAACACTCCCGTACAGTTCGGTCTCGTCGTCTGATATGTCGCATATGTCGCCTAGGGGTGGTAAACGTCAGACCCCAATAGCTCGATAAGTCGTGTCGATATGAGGTCTGTAACAGTTCGAGAAACTACTGATAACACTTACCAGTAAATCTCAGCAATCTTGGCCAAGGATTTCCGGTTATAGCCAATCGAACACAGCGCAACATCAACTCCCTATACCGGGAGAGACGAATCCCCTCCTATCGCTCATTGCCTCCATGTGATTCGGGACTGTACCCAAAAGCCACCTTTTTACACGCCCTCTTGGACGTGGTATGATGGAAATCAAAGCACAGTGGAAATCACACAAGTCTCTATGACGATCTCGGGTCAACAGACTACTCTGTACCAGTGTCACCGGAGAACTGCCATCTGACGTGAGGTATAATACCATCTGGGAGTTCTCGACGAGTCCGTCCAGTGTACCCAGTCTCCACTAAGCACCCGTACACCATCCTTGATGTCAAACACCAATAGATATGGGATCATCCATCGCCTATCATATGGGTCAAGATGCGTATACGCTAGTCTACTCTGGTGCATCGATGCCCTGTCTCAATACACCCACTGTAAGTCCATGCTACCTCTCCCGGTACTTTCGGGCATGTGGAATTTGGTGAAAAACAATTTTCTAGAGGCGGTAACATGGACTCAAAACCGGATCTTGGTTAAACATCTAACTAACAACCTAACTAGGAGTTGTTAACTACTCGGTTAGGGGGTTATACCTTTCTTTCTTGAACTCCTTCGTCTTCAAGCCTCGATGGTTGTCCGGATGGGCTTCATCCCGTCGTCTCCTTGCGCCGAAGATCGATCCATCTGAAAGCTTCTACCTTTGGCTTCTTCTTCGGTCTTTGAAAAAACTAGTTCACTTGGTTTGCTAAACCTTATGAACTAGAGTGAGTAGAGAAGAGTGTGTTGGGATTTTTTCTATGGTTCTTGGTTCTCAACACATGAGACAAGTGAACCATAGACTAAAGAGAGGGAGAACAAGAGGAAGAAGATGCGAGCTCAAGAACAAGAGAGAGAATCAAAATGATAGAATGAGAAAAACTTTTCTTACTTGGCTCTCATAATCCAAAACCATCATCACAAAAATAGTAATCAAGTATTGTGTAAATGGTTTAAGTCAAAATAGCTATATCATTTCATGCACTCATATTGCACAAGAGAACAAGCAAGTGAAAAGTCTTTGCCATGAAATGATAGACATTGTCATCATGATGGTCAACTAGTCCAACCTAGTCAACCGGTCAACAAAGTCAACAAGTCAACAAAGTCAACCCCTCAACAACCATGTCACCACAATACTTAATTAATATTATTGTTAATCATATATCATATTCTCATTAGGGTTGAGCAAAAAGTCAATAGTCAACAGTCAACGGTCAACAACCCTAATGAGAATCCTCTGCCTCTGTCTCTCCGTCAACTGTGCATACACACCCGCATCCGCGTTCCGAGGAACACGAATACAAACTGGATAAAACCAATCCCAATACATACACTAGGATCTGGCTTAAACCAAAGCCCGCTAGGTAAACTGTCCGGACACTAAACGTGCACAAGTGCACGGATGTGACTGAACTCTGTCGCAAAACCATGCGACCTGTCGCAAAACCATGTGAGCTCTACTCTTTTGCCTAAAGGCGAATAGCTTTCTGTGTGGGACTCTAAAGACTCGACACTACGCTGGTAGTGGGTTTAACCACAGACAGCAAGCGGCACTAGCTGTGCGTAACGGTCCCCAGGTAGATGCCGACAAGAAGACTGATGAGGTGAAACCCATCTGAACTCCTACTGAGCCTGAATGTGACAATCTCCGTACAGTCCGGTCTGTTCGTCCGATACATCGCATGGTGGGCCTAGGGGCGGTAAACGTCAGTCCCCTAATAGCGGTACAAGTCGTGTCGGAGTGAAGCCCAATACACCCTGAGATAACACTGGAAGCCTAGCAGTATATCCCGCTTGCCCTGGCCAGGGACTACTCGTGTAATGGCTCTCCTAGACACAGCGCGATGTCAACCCCCAATGCCGGGAGAGACGAATCCTGTCTAACCGTCACTGCCTCCAAGTGCTTCGGGACTGCACCCAACTACTACCTGTTTGCACGACTCCTTTGAACCGTGGTAGGGTAGTAATCAAAGTACAGTGGGAACACACTCGAGGCGAAGTGATAGTGTCAAGTCAGCGGACTAAGCTGTACTCATGTCACCTGGGAACTGATAACTGAAGATAGGTATAATACCAACCGGTCAGTTCCCGACGAGTCCTGTCCAGTGTATTCGTAACCTAACGAGCACCCGCATACTATCTCCAGTACAACGTACTGATGGCTGTGGGACAGACCATCTCCCACACTGGGATGAGAAGCGCATGCGCTAGTCTACTCCGGAGTATCGATACCCTGTCTCGATAGTCCTGCGACTAGGGACCTGCATAAGGATGTGCTTATAGATTACCCAGCCCCACTAGTGTGACTGCCATCACAACGCTGGTAATCAAGCAAAGATCCTAAGGGCTCCACGAATGTGCATAGGTGATATACTAAAATAAACACATGTACACATTGAAGTAGAAACAAACCAAGTAGCATACTACTATTTTGAGCAAGATTGTATATACAAGGTGAATATCCCAAGCTTCCATTAAGTAATATACAAACTAGTATGATACAGTAATGGCCTCTAGGGCATATACACTAACAATCTCCCACTTGCACTAAGGCCATGTACTGGCGTATCGAAGACCTATCATCTCGATCAGCCGCTCGAACTGAGTCTGGGGCAAGGCCTTGGTGAATGGATCTGCAGTGTTATCTTCTGAAGCAACCCTCCGAACCTCGATCTCCTGGCGATCCACGATCTCCCTGATCAGGTGATACCGTCTCAAGATGTGTCTGGATCTCTGATGGGACCTGGGTTCCTTCGCTAAAGCTATAGCCCCGTTGTTGTCGCAATACAGAGGTATTGGATCAACAATGGACGGAACCACCTGAATTTCTTTCAAGAACTTTCTCATCCAGACAGCTTCTTTTACGGCATCAGATGCAGCGATGTATTCCGCTTCCATCATCGAGTCTGCAACGGTTTCCTGTTTGGAACTCTTCCAACACACCGCCCCTCCATTGAGGGTGAAGACAAAACCCGACATGGACTTGGAATCATCCTTGTCACTCTGGAAGCTGGAGTCAGCAAAGGCCCCGATCTGGAGGTCTTTTCCGCCATACACCAAGAACATCTCCTTAGTCCTTCTTAGGTTCTTGAGAATGTTCTTTACCGCTATTCAGTGTTTCTCCCCAGGGTTTGACTGATACCGGCTTACCACACTCAGTGCATAAGCTACATCCGGTCTGGTACACAACATCGCATATATTATAGAGCCTACCGCAGAAGCGTAGGGTATAATAGACATGCGATCCTTCTCCAAATCAGTTTTGGGAGACATCTCTTTAGAGAGGGTGATCCCGTGACAAGCCGGTAGGTTACCGCGCTTGGAATCTTCCATACTGAATCTTTTCAGTATGGTGTCGATGTACCTGGACTGTGAAAGTCCTAATATCCTCTTGGATCTATCACGATGGATCCGGATCCCCAGGATGTATGAGGCATCACCCAGGTCTTTCATGGAGAACCTGTGTGACAAGAACCCCTTGACAGATTGTAGCATAGGAATGTCATTTCCTATTAAGAGAATGTCATCCACGTATAAAACGAGGAATACTACAGTTCTCGCTACAAATCTACTATAGATGCATGGTTCATCTGGATTTTTGATAAAGCCAAATTCCTTGACCGTCTCATCAAAACAGATGTTCCAACTCCGCGATGCCTGCTTTAGTCCATAGATGGACTTAAGCAACTTGCACACCTTTCCGCTGCTCCCACTCTGAATGAAACCCTCTGGTTGGTCCATATAGACACACTCCTCTAAATTTCCATTTAGAAAAGCAGTCTTTACGTCCATCTGCCAGATCTCATAATCGTGGAAGGAAGCAATGGCAAGAAGGATCCGAATGGATTTCAGCATAGCCACTGGAGAAAAGGTTTTGTCATAGTCCAAACCAGGTCTTTAACGAAAACCCTTTGCAACAAGTCTAGCTTTATAGGTCTCAACCTGTCCATCTACACCAATCTTCCTTTTGAAGATCCACTTGTAGGGTTCCTAGGCACTCTAGTGAGGTCTCACAAGGCATCAACCATGCCAATTTCAAAAATTACGGTGCCGAGAAACCCTAAACTACGGATCGTTGGCTAGAAATCTAGGCGAAAAGTAAACTAGTTAACACTTAACTAAGAGATACGGAAATACAACCTTTGTAGATCCGGTTCTCCACCTCTATAGCTCCGCAATGAAGTCTCCTCGCTGTCCATAACAAGTCCCGGGCTCTAGTGTCGGCTTCATCGGAGAATGGACGGGCTAGGTCATCGATATCCATGCCGAAGATGATCTACGTCGAGGCATCGCTAAATCAAGCTCCGACTTCACCAAGTCAAGAAACTTGTGAAGAAAACACACTCTACTACTTGGCAAGAGGTAGAGGATGAAGAAATAGGAAGTGGGTAGACTTTAGAATTGGATTTCTCACTTGTTTTCATCAATCACCATTGATGAAGAAAGCTTTTCTTCTTTGAAGAAGATGAAGAAGAAGAAGATGAATAATATGATAAGTTTTTTAATTTTGAAAAGAAAATCAATACTTATCATATATTGAACCATGGTCAAGTGTAGAGATTAAACTAGGGTTAATGGAGTGGTTAGGGTTAAGCATGAGACAAAATGGTCACTTTGGTCAAAGTCTTCATGAAGCTTCAACAAGCTTCCAAATAAAGCCACCATTTTGCATTATGCTTATCATTTTCCAAAATGAATAAACAAATAAATAAATAGATATGAAAATGAAAACCCTAACCATTACATAACCATGGTTTAAACTTTACACAAAACACAAGTTAGCATGCATCATCAAACATGATACATACAAGTGCACAAAAATATATCACATATACAATGTGCACAAACCAAGTGAGAAAATCCATTTAAAGTGAACCAATACTAGTTAATGCAAAGTAATATATCAAATATATAATTATGCATTGAATCATTAAATCAACACTTGATTTAACGATCCGGTTATATCGCATATAACCGACTAGTATCCAATGTATCGGCTTATCGAATCAACCCTTGATTCGATAACTAGGTTATATCGCATACAACCATTCGATACATTTATCGCGAGAATGAAATACGGTATCACATACACGCATTATTCTTGGTCCCGCACATATATCATATGCGCTCCTATTTCGTTTCGCTTGAGCCAGGAAACCTCTGTGTAGGACTCTAAAGACTCGTCAATACGCCGGCAGCAGGTGATGATCATATCAAGCACCCACAAGCCGCAAGCGGTTTGCTAAACGTAACGGCCACCCGGGTATTGAGCGATCAGAAGATCGACGAGCAAGCCCGCTCATACTCCTGTGAATCCAACCAGTAACACTACCGTACAGTCCGGTCTGATCATCTGATATGTCGCATATCTCGCCTAGGGGTGGTAAACGTCAGACCCCAATAGCTCGATAAGTCGTGTCGATATGAGGTCTATAACAATTCGAGAAACTACTGGTAACACTTACCAGTAAATCTCAGCAACCCTGGCCAGGGATTTCCTGTTATAGCCAATCGAACACAGCGCAACATCAACCCCCTATACCGGGAGAGACGAATCCCCTCCTATCGCTCATTGCCTCCATGTGACTCGGGACTGTACCCAAAAACCACCGTTTTGCACGCCCTCTTGGATGTGGTAAGATGGAAATCAAAGCACAGTGGGAACCACACAAGACTCTATGACGATCTCGGGTCAACAGACTACTCTGTACCAGTGTCACCAGAGAACTGCCATCTGACGTGAGGTATAATACCATCTGGGAGTTCTCGGCGAGTCCGTCCAGTGTACCCAGTCTCTACTGAGCACCCGTATATCATCTCTGATGTCAAACACCAATGGGTATGGGATCATCCATCGCCCATCTGAATGGGTCAAGAAGGTACACGCTAGTCTACTCTGGTATATCGATGCCCCGTCTCGATACACCCACGACTAGGGACTTTGAAGGATGTACTTATGGACTACCATATCCCCACTAGTATGATCCGCATCATAGTCCAGGTAGTCAAGCACACATCCTAAGGGCTTTACCAACATGTAACAGAGAGACAATCAATGTACACGTTAAGGTAAAGAGCAACCAGATAGCATACTATCATATCGAGCAAGAAAGTCCTCCCTATATATGTCCAAGCATCCACTACAATATACATCCTATGTATAGTAATGGCCTCTAGGGCATACATATAACTAACAATCTCCCACTTGCACTAGGGCCATCTGATAGCAGTGGTTGCAGTATCTCATACTCAACCATCCCATAAAAGTCTCTTTCTGGGAACAGGCCTTTGTGAGTGGATCCGCTGTGTTGTCCTCTGAGTCTACTCTCCTTACCTCGATCCCATAGAGATCAACCATCTCCATGATCAGGTGATACTGCCTTAGAATATGTCTGGATCACTGATGGGACCGGCGTTCCTTGGCATAAGCCACAACTCCATTGTCACACAATGGGAGGAACAAAGTTCATCTTATGAACTAATATACACCCAGACTGTCTCTTTGGTAGCATCTTAAGTAGCGATATATCCTGCCTTTATCGTCTAGTATGTCACGGTATCTAGCTTGGAACTCTTCCAACATACCGTCCCTCGATTGAGGGTAAAGACAATGCCAGCGACTGACATTCAGTCGTCTTTATCACCCTGGAACCCTTCCAGTGATTCTCCCCAGGATCGATTGATACCATCTCACTACAACTAGTGAGAATCCTAACATCCAATTAGATCTATCTCATAGATCCAAAATCCAGGATTTAGTAGGTATCACTTTGATCCTATATGGATAATCCTAGTGATAAGCGGAGATTGATCGAGCGTAGCATAGGAAACTACTTCCCTATCAAGAGTATGTCATCCACGTACTCTACGAGGATCGTCACCATACTCCCTACTACCTTCTTGTTTATACAAGGTTCATCTACCATTTTGATGATGTCAACTTCTTTGACTAATCCACCAAAACAGATGTTCCAACTCCACGATGCCTGCTTTATCCTATAAAGCATCTTGCACACGTTTCCGTTGCTCCCACTGTCTACGAAGCCCTCTGGCTGTGTACTTATAGACGCACTCTTCTAAAACACCATTTAGAAAAGCTGTCATGACACCCAACCACCAGATATCGTAGTCATGGTATGTAGCCGTGGCAAGCAGGATCTGGATGGACTTAAGCATAGCCACTGGAAAAGGTTTCATCATTATCCACTCCTGGTTGATGACGAAAACCTTTAACAAGTCTAGCTTTGAAAGTCTCAACTTTTCCATCTACACCAAGTAATCTTCTCAAGATATACTTGCTCCTGATGGGGATTTAACCCTTCAGATATAGCAACCAAAGTCCATACTTTGTTGGTGTATAAGGATTCCATCTCAGATCACTAAGCATCCAGCCATTCTTACAGAGTCCCACTCCTGATGGCCAGGTCGAAACTAGTTGGGTCATCATCTCATGATGCAATCCTCGCTCCCACTGTCATAGAGAAACCGAAGTATCTCTCAGGTGGGTGAGGTACCCTACTAGATCGGCGGAGAGGCTGAGGTTCGTTGGAATCTACTGAATCCTTTGGTTCTACTAAATCATCTGCTGTAGTTCGTATAGCTGGAACATTTCCAGTTCTACATAACAGATCTTGCCTCGAGCTTGTCCGGATTTTGCTTTTCAGACATAGGCTGGACAACCCCAAATCTTAACTGGCTTAAGACATGGGCTCTTTCCATACCATATCTCATATGGAGTGATAGGCAACTGATTTGATTCAAACCCTATTCAATAGGTATGCAGCTTCTCAAGTGCATAACTCCCAAAAAGGAAATAGGTAACTCAGTAGTACTCATCATAGAGCACACCTTATCATATAGGGTGTTATTGCTCCGCCCCGATATACCATCGTGCTATGGTGTATACGGAGGAGTAATGCTGAGAGAGAATCTCATTCTCCTTTAGAATAGTCCAGTATTTCCGTGCTTAAGTATTCTCCTCCTTGATCTCATCAAAGGACATAATACTTATACCCGTATTGGTTCTCTACTTCTAACTTATATTCTGTGAACATCTCAAAAGGTTCTGACTTGTGTTTCAACAGGAACATATGTCTGAATCAAAAGAGATCATCAGAGAATTTAATGAAGTAGAAAGAACCGGTCTTGGCATGTATAGACAGGGGACCTTACATACATCAACATGTATTATCCCAAGAGTTTGCTAACTCTTTCTCTGTTTCCATTAAACAGAGCTATGGTCATCTTATCTTTGTGACATGACTGGCGAGTTTCACAAGATGTAAATTCAAACTGATTTAAATATGCATCTATATGTAACTCTAGCTAGTCGGGTCATATTGATATGACCTAGTCTACAATGCCTCAAGAAGGATTCGTTCATTTCTGAACTCTTCCTCTTGTGTGTGTTCCATATACTAAGAACTGTAGTTTGATTTAGAACATCAACGCTTTTAGATAACGTGCCTGATACGATCAACTTTTGATATAGGAAATGTTCAAAACATTATCCAACAATACAAAATTTTATCATTTCTTTACTGATAAAGAGACTGATATGATTTTGTATATCAGGTTCGGTATCTAATAACATTCGTTCAGAATCAATGTATTGGTAATACAGGGTGACAGTGACCAACAGACTTGGCCGCAACACTTGCCCCGTTTTCTGTCTCATGAAACTTATCACCCGTTCTCAGTTCTCTACCTTTTTGTAGCCCTATGTAACAGATTACATATCTGGGATCCTGATCCGGTATCATATACCAGGATGCGGAGGATACTGAGAAACAGTTCTGTATAATGAACATACCCGAAGATGATGCATCAGCATGCACTCTCTTCGTTTGGGCGGCATAGGAATTCTGGTAATCCCTAATTTCCTGCTCTGTCTTATAACAATTATAAGTTGGAGCGGGACCAACGTTCCCCAGCTCAGTATAACAAGCGGGTTCGGTCAATATTCCATTTTATTATCTTGATTAAGGCGTGATATGGTCGCTACCTGGAGAGAGAGAGACGAAAACACTCAGCGTGCGCTCTGCAAGAATAGATTGGTTATTATTTTATCTAATCAGGATGGCTCCCACTGCTTTTTATCAAATCTTCCTTCAAACCCTAAAAGGAAAGACTAGCCGGGATTAATTACGCACTACAAGTTCGCCAATCTTTCAGCCAGGCCAGTGTCGGTACTTTGAGGGAGGTCCTCCGTGCTTTCGCACGAACCTAATTAATGTAAACCACGTTTTCCCAGAGGCGTAACCCCGTTGACACCTTTCTAGACACCTGCTTGATCGGCTAATTGTAATGTATAAAACTCTCCCAGGAGTAATACTTACTCGCAGCGGGTATCGGGATCCAACTATCTCATAGAAGGTATGCAATCTCATTGCAAATTTCAACACTTGAAATTCCCGATAATATTTTGCCCCTAGCGTCCTATGACCTTGACGCAGGCCAACAAACCATAGTCCGCTAGTCAAGTTCAACCCGTCATTTCCTGATTGAATTAAACCCACCCGCACGACCCTTGACGCAGGCCAACAAAGTCGCACGACTACCCTAATCCAATCTGCATCATATGCATAAGCAGATAAATACCAGTTAGCTACCGCACACTACGCCTTGACGCAGGCAACAAACGTAGCACGAATACTAACTACTAATTATCTGAAATGACGGAGGGCTACGACAGGTTTTTCTTAAAACCTATTGCGTAATGAACTTGATATCGTTGTAGGATCGAATGAATTTTGAAATGGAGTGTTTTTGAGGCTTTTCTATTTTTGCTAAAGGAGTCACTCCCGGTGAAGGGATCGTCGGTCCTTTCCTCGTCGAATGAGGTGCGGGATATATCATATATATCACTGTGCAAAGCAAAAACTCTTAAAAGCAATCAAAAGACAAACCGAGTGTGTAGCATCTGCCAGTTATTGCTAAAGGAGTCACTCCCGGTGAAGGGATCTCGGTCCTTTCCTCATTGAATAAGGTGCAGGATATATCATATATACCGCTGTGCAAAGCAAGAACTGTAGCTACCCTTTTTATTTTGAAATTCGATTCTACAACATCTTAGGTTTCTTTTATTTCATTAATCTCATTAATGAAGTCCCATCATTTAAATACCTAAACATCACAGATAAATACGACGTACACTTATGCCATCCGCATTCGCCTCGATGTCCCCTCGTGCACCGTTAGGTTAGGTAACTAACGGCAGAGCGGGGCAGGGCTAGCGCGGGTGTAAAACATAAGTAACGCCTATATAATATATCATATATACTATATACAGTATCTATCACAGAACATCACATGATCACATCACAGATATCGCAGCAGTAGAATCATATGAAATATTGGATATACTAGGACGTCCGTGTTTTCAATACGAGCCAGTATAAAACACGGATTCCACGGTCGTGATGAATAGCCAAACCCACACCCCTAGACCCCTACGAGGCGGCAAGCAACCCTGCCAATTCTAGAGTTAGGAGACCCGGACTCGACTCCTCGAGTTGGTCTCCCACTGGACTCCAGAACCCGGTTACTTGTGCCCTCCTCCTTGGGTCTATCCTAGTGCGGAAAAGTAAATAATATACAAACGGTGACATCTTCCGCAACCTGGAAGTGCCCCAAATAAAAGAATATTACATACAAGTTTTTACATGAATGAAAAATGAAAAACACTCATCTCACATAAAAACCCCCGGCTATTCAAACACGACAATCCAATATAACATATCCAGCAACACATAACATCACATGTCATCAACGTAAGTAAATATGCGCATCCCAATTGTCGTTGACATATAGCAACGAAACCGGCGATATCACATATTACACTTACGGTCACAGAAAAGAAAGTGTAAAACTACAACAGTTGGAATCCGCAATCTCTTTAGACATCGCATGCCTAATCAAATGAATTCTTTTGACATCGCATGCCTAACAATTATAAACCCCGCATTTTAGTCTCATTATCGAAAACACTTTTCAATACCAAGTCGGGCAATTCAACAGGATTCCCGACATTTTGATCGAATGCTCGTCGCAAACTTAAGTAGACGGCCGCACCCCCGATACCGTCGACGAAGTGCACCCAGGCGGAACACCGCTACCGCGAGCACCCGAACGGATGCTTTCGGCGACGGGGTTCTCCTACAGTCACTTGGTCGGGGCTATGGAGTGAGGCTGTCTATTAAGTTTACCCGGCGAGTATCCGCGTACGCTACGTGATTGCGACGGACTTTTGATCACATCAAAATTCCGTGGCAACCGATCAAGTGAGACTAAACTGCTATGTTTATAACATTCATTCAGTTATCTCATAACTTCTAGTGAATTCCAATTATTGTATCCCATTCCGGATAAATAGAAAATGTTAAACTTTTCAATCAAACAGTCAAACACCCAAGTTTTCCCGATACAGCTCAACACATGAAATAAGTCTAACAACATTCAGTTCGTGCCTTAGTACCAACAGTCCAGCCGTAGAAGGGTCAAGCCAACGCCTCACATGTGGCACGCCGTACTGCCCCAAACCCGAAGGTTCAATGGGCAGTTCAAGACGGTCACATAATCGAGTTAAGGTTTGTTGTCTTCTAAAGGGTCCATCGCGTTACTTGCACTACTTAGAACGTCGTTAAACTACGGAAAAATCCAACACTTGGAAATTTCCCGACAGGGGAAAAATTGGGTATTTATATCCGGTCGAACTTTTTAATATATTCTAAAATTTATCCGGAAAGCCACATAGACAAAATTTGATAATCCGATCGAACATTCGAATCCCCAAAACAACCCAGAAAATTCAACTCTTGAATAATTTTTAAAAATACCCAGAGAACTCAGCACTATTAAATAGGAATTACTGTGGAAATAGATAGGGCTGACGTCATCAAGTAGCGGCGGAACCGCCGCACGAGCCATGCTCGTGCCGCGGTTCCGCGCCTCTTTAAACTCCAAACAGTGTCGTATTTGCACAGTAATTCTTACAATTTCCTGCTCAATTTTTTAGGCATTTTTAATCTGGAAAAATCCCAGTTTTTGAAAAAAGGACAGAGAGCACATTTGAGTTGGGGTTTCGGGTTCGTTCGGGTTTCAAATTCCGTCTAGACTTCGCCTAAGGCTCTAGCTAGGCTCTGATACCACTGTAGGGTTCCTAGGCACTCTAGTGAGGTCTCACAAGGCATCAACCATGCCAATTTCAAAAATTACGGTGCCGAGAAACCCTAAACTACGGATCGTTGGCTAGAAATCTAGGCGAAAAGTAAACTAGTTAACACTTAACTAAGAGATACGGAAATACAACTTTTGTAGATCCGGTTCTCCACCTCCATAGCTCTGCAATGAAGTCTCCTCACTGTCCATAACAAGTCCCGGGCTCTAGCGTCGGCTTCATCGGAGAATGGACGGGCTAGGTCATCGATGTCCATGCCGAAGATGATCTACGTCGAGGCATCGCTAAATCAAGCTCCGACTTCACCAAGTCAAGAAACTTGTGAAGAAAATACACTCTACTACTTGGCAAGAGGTAGAGGATGAAGAAATAGGAAGTGGATAGACTTTAGAATTGGATTTCTCACTTGTTTTCATCAATCACCATTGATGAAGAAAGCTTTTCTTCTTTGAAGAAGATGAAGAAGAAGAAGATGAATAATATGATAAGTTTTTTAATTTTGAAAAGAAAATCAATACTTATCATATATTGAACCATGGTCAAGTGTAGAGATTAAACTAGGGTTAATGGAGTGGTTAGGGTTAAGCATGAGATAAAATGGTCACTTTGGTCAAAGTCTTCATGAAGCTTCAACAAGCTTCCAAATAAAGCCACCATTTTGCATTATGCTTATCATTTTCCAAAATGAATAAACAAATAAATAAATAGATATGAAAATGAAAACCCTAACCATTACATAACCATGGTTTAAACTTTACACAAAACACAAGTTAGCATGCATCATCAAACATGATACATACAAGTGCACAAAAATATATCACATATACAATGTGCACAAACCAAGTGAGAAAATCCATTTAAAGTGAACCAATACTAGTTAATGCAAAGTAATATATCAAATATATAATTATGCATTGAATCATTAAATCAACACTTGATTTAACGATCCGGTTATATCGCATATAACCGACTAGTATCCAATGTATCGGCTTATCGAATCAACCCTTGATTCGATAACTAGGTTATATCGCATACAACCATTCGATACATTTATCGCGAGAATGAAATACGGTATCACATACACGCATTATTCTCGGTCCCGCACATATATCATATGCGCTCCTATTTCGTTTCGCTTGAGCCAGGAAACCTCTGTGTAGGACTCTAAAGACTCGTCAATACGCCGGCAGTAGGTGATGATTATATCAAGCACCCACAAGCCGCAAGTGGTCTGCTAAACGTAACGGCCACCCGGGTATTGAGCGATCAGAAGATCGACGAGCAAGCCCGCTCATACTCCTGTGAATCCAACCAGTAACACTACCGTACAGTCCGGTCTGATCGTCTGATATGTCGCATATCTCGCCTAGGGGTGGTAAACGTCAGACCCCAATAGCTCGATAAGTCATGTCGATATGAGGTCTATAACAATTCGAGAAACTACTGGTAACACTTACCAGTAAATCTCAGCAACCCTGGCCAGGGATTTCCTGTTATAGCCAATCGAACACAGCGCAACATCAACCCCCTATACCGGGAGAGACGAATCCCCTCCTATCGCTCATTGCCTCCATGTGACTCGGGACTGTACCCAAAAACCACCGTTTTGCACGCCCTCTTGGACGTGGTAAGATGGAAATCAAAGCACAGTGGGAACCACACAAGACTCTATGACGATCTCGGGTCAACAGACTACTCTGTACCAGTGTCACCAGAGAACTGCCATCTGACGTGAGGTATAATACCATCTGGGAGTTCTCGGCGAGTCCGTCCAGTGTACCCAGTCTCTACTGAGCACCCGTATATCATCTCTGATGTCAAACACCAATGGGTATGGGATCATCCATCGCCCATCTGAATGGGTCGAGAAGGTATACGCTAGTCTACTCTGGTATATCGATGCCCCGTCTCGATACACCCACGACTAGGGACTTTGAAGGATGTACTTATGGACTACCATGTCTCCACTAGTATGATCCGCATCATAGTCCAGGTAGTCAAGCACACATCCTAGGGGCTTTACCAACATGTAACAGAGAGACAATCAATGTATACGTTAAGGTAAAGAGCAACCAGATAGCATACTATCATGTCGAGCAAGAAAGTTCTCCCTATATATGTCCAAGCATCCACTACAATATACATCCTATGTATAGTAAAGGCCTCTAGGGCATACATATAACTAACACCACTTGCATCCTACGGGTTTTACCCCGTCTGGAGCAATGTCCAATGTCCATACCTTGTTGGTGTATATGGACTCCATTTCGGTCCGCATTGCATCCAGCCATTTTACCGAGTCAACGCTCTGAACGGCCTGCTGGAAGCTAGTAGGCTCATCATAATCTATGATGCAATCCTCTCTATCCCCGTCTATGAGAAAACCGCAGTATCTCTCGGGCGGATGAGACTGCCTACTACTCCTGCGGAGCGGCGTAGGAATGTCCTGTTCTTTTGAACCCTCTGGTTCCACTAAGCTTTCAGTAATAGTCTGTGGTTCTGGAATTTCTTCCAGTTCTACTGCACTCCCACTAATTTCCTTTTCCAAGAACTGGTGTTCTAGAAAGTGGGCATTACGAGAAACAAGGACTTTTTGTTCCTCTGCGTGGTAGAAGAGATACCCCCTGGTGTTCTTTGGGTATCCCACAAACTTGCACAGTACTGAGCGTGCCTCGAGTTTGTCCGCATGCTACTTTTTGACAAAAGCTGGACATCCCCAGATCTTCAGATATTGAAGATAGGGTTTCTTCCCACTCCATAACTCATATGGTGTGGTAGGCACAGTCTTAGTGGGAACTCGGTTCAAAAGGTATGCGGCTGATTCTAGCGCATACCCCCAGAATGATCGTGGTAACTCAGCGTTACTCATCATGGACCGTACCATATCCAATAGGGTTCGGTTCCGTCTCTCCGATACACCGTTATGTTGCGGAGTGTATGGAGGAGTAAGCTGAGAGAGAATTCCGTTCTCTTTTAAATAGTCCAGGAACTCGGCACTTAAGTATTCACCACCTCGATCCGATCTTAGAATCTTGATACTTTTGCCGGTTTGTTTTTCTACTTCATTCTTATATTCCTGGAATTTTCCAAAGGCTTCGGACTTATGTTTCATTAAGAAGACATAACCGTACCTTTAAAAGTCATCCGTGAAAGTAATGAAGTAAGAATAACCACTTCGCGCATGTGTAGACATTGGACCGCACACGTCGCTGTGTACGAGTCCCAAGAGCTCGCTCGCCCTTACTCCGTGTCCAATGAACGGAGTCTTTGTCATCTTTCCTTTGAGACAGGATTGACAAGTGACATACGATTGATATTCGAACGTATTCAGATATCCTTCTGTATGTAACTTCGTCAACCTTCTCTCATTGATGTGACCCAGTCTACAATGCCACAAGAAAGTCTGATTTATTTCTGGAGACTTTCTTTTGTGTGTATTCTGGACATTGAAAATCTGTGGTTGGTTTAATACATATATACCATTGCTTAATGTACCTGACCCAATCAGAACTTGATTAAGGTGAATGTTTACAACATTACTTACAAACGCAAATTCATAACCTTCTTTAGAAGTCAAAGATACAGAAATGATATTACAAGTTGCGTTGGGTACAAAATAGCAATTACGCAAAACCAAAACGTGTCCATCTGACAACCCCAGGTGATAGTCCCCCACGGCCTTAGCATCCATGCTAGCTCCGTTTGCAACTTTGAGGGTCATGTCACCTGCCTTCAAAACCCTACGGTTTCTCAACGCCTGCAAAGAATTACAGATATGAGATCCTGATCCGGTATCCAATACCCAGGAAGTAGAGTTTATTGAAAGACAGTTTTCAATAACATACACACCTGAAGCTGAAGCTGCAACCTGCTTCAATTCCTGTGTCCTGGCTTTCCAAGCCCTGCAATCATTCTTCCAGTGTCCTTTCTTATGACAATAGAAGCATTCTTCCTTATCCACAAGCTTTTCCACTTTCTTTGTTGCTTTTGTCTTTCCCTTCGTATCCACTTTACTAACACCGCCCCTTGGTTTGGCCGGGGCTTTCTTCTTCTTTCCCTTGGCTTTCGCCTTGGACCTAGAAGAGGAAGATCCTCCTACAAACAAAGTGGATGTTTCCCTACCTTTCTGTAGGGTGCCCTCTGCGCTCCTCAGCATGTTGAGGAGTTCTGAAAGTTCAACTTCCTTTTCTTGTAAGTTGAAGTTCAGTATGAACTGGGCGTAAGTGGAAGGAAGGGACTGGAGAATCAAGTCCGTATAGAGCTCATTCTCCAACGTGGTCCCAAGGTCCGCGAGCTCCTCAATGTAGCCAATCATCTTAAGCACGTGTTCCGCTACCGATGATCCGACGGCCAATCTTGCCGAAAATAACTTCTTCGACACTTCGTATCTTGCGATACGAGATTGCTCTCCATACAGTTCTTTTGTATGAAGAAATATGGATTCTAGGTCCATATTCTCGTGCCTCCTCTGATGTTCATTGTCCATAGAGGCAAGCACGAGGCCCTTGGCCTTCGCGCAATCTAGTTCCCAGGTCTTACGGATTTCCTTATCCGCGACGTTGGTTTTGGGACCTGGGACAGGGGGAGCTTTGGTAGTAAGAAGATACCCCAGCTTGTCGTAAGTGATTGCCATCTTGACATTCCTGAGCCAATCTTTGTAGTTTGGCCATGTCAATATGTTTTTATCTAGAAGTAACTTAAGTCCAGTCATATCGATTGGTCGCTGCAATTAGGAGAGAGAGAAGAAACACTCAGCATGATGCTCTTGCAAGTTTAGAATGGTTTTTAATTTGTCTAAACAGGATGGCTCCCACTGTTTCTCGAATCCCTCCTCAAACCAAAAAGGAAGAATTAGTCAGGATCAATCTCACCGTACAATACTTGCTTAACCATTCAGCCAGGCCAGTGTTAGTACTTCGAGGGAGGTTTTCCAACGCTTTCGCGAAGTTCCTTAATTAAATAACCTCTTTTCCCTAGGGGCGTAGCCCCGCTAACACCTTTCTAGACACCTACTTGGTTTATAGCATTGATCGTTAAGTGAGAAATTTCCCGAGGAGTAGCATATACTCACAGTAGGATCGGGATCCAAATATCATCGCGTGACGAAACTGAAGGAATCCTACCAGAATCATCACACTCCAAATGGTATGCAACTCTAGCAAGTTTCAGTACTTATGAAACTCCCGATGTGGATTTTTGCCCCATGCTCTTATGACCTTGGCGTGAGGTCAAAATGTCATAAGTCACATGTCAAGTTCTTCCCATCATTATCCAGGTTAATTTGAACCCACCCGTACCTACCCTTGACGTAGGACAAAATGGCAGTACGGCTGTCCCAAACCAACGCATTCTATCTATGCAACAGATAAATATCCGGCAGCTACCAATCATTATGCCTTGGCGTGAGGTCAAAATACATAGCTTGAATACTACCGAATATTTAACTGAAATGATGGAGGGCTACGAATGGTTTTGGCTAAACCGTGAACGTAGTGAACTTGATATAATCGATGGAACGAGATAGCTTTTAAAAGGAGTGGCTCAAGCTCCGCATTTAAAAGTTGGTTTTGAAAAGAACCGAGTGGTTTTTCGAAAGTGTTCCAACAACTTTAACTTGGTTTATTTTCTTGCATTAGTTCTTTTAATGCGTGATATTCTTGCATTAGTTCTTTTAATGCGTCCCATCATTTAATCCTACCATTGCAGAAAACAACCAAAATATGACGTACGCTTATGCCATTCGCATTCGCCACGGGGCCCCGTCATTACCCGTTAGGTTACTTAACTAACGACAGAGCGGGGGGTGGGCTAGCGTGGCTGTAAAATATAAGCAACACCTAAATAATATCATATATAGATATACTGCAATGATAGCCATTTCAGATCACAGATGAACACATTGGATATACTAGGAATCCGCAATTCGTACGAGCCTGTAACGAAAAGCAGATTACACGGTCGCGGTGAATAGCCAATACCCCACCCAAGACCCCTACGGGTGCGGCAAACTACCCGCCAAGTACCCGAAGCGAAGCAACCTCCCTCAACTCCGTGAGTAGGCCACTCGGCACTTCGGCATACCCGGTAGTTTGTGCACCCCCTCCATGGGTCTATCCTAGGAGCAAAAACAGTAAAAAGAAATTATACAATGACGGCTACAACCCCGACCCGGTTGTGCGGCCATACAAATAATTATTACATCAATTTACAAATTTACATGAATTGAAAGAAAAGAAAACTCTCGTCTCACAACCCCCCGGCTATTCACCCGCGACAATCCAATGAATTCATATACACATTCCAATAACATTACAGATCACAGATTTGTATAACCCCCACTAATCGACATATAGCGATTAGTAGACGTTCAATACAAATATCACATCACAGAAAAACCCGTCAGCTTAAGTCTTTTAGAAGTTCGATCAAAAATACGGATTTTCAGGCCCCAAACACAAAATTTTCGTTCTGGAAAATCTGGGCAGAAAATACATATTCCAAAAATCCCAAAACAACCCCAGAATAACACTGCACAAAATTTGGACCTCGGCCGCGTTTCCGCGGCGGGAGCGTGCTCCCGCCGCGTTTCCGCGGCGCTTTGACCGGTTCGTGGGACCAAATTTCATGGGTGTTTAATAAAAACCCTGAGCCGATTTTTAAGATGAAATTTATCAATTTTACAGAACTTTAAAAATCGACAGCAACTTTGAATTTTCGGGTTTATTTCGGGACTTTTTCTCCGATCGAATTTCTAGCTACTATGCTAACATGTTAGATAGAGTTTAACTAGGCTCTGATACCACTGTAAGTCCATGCTACCTCTCCCGGTACTTTCGGGCATGCGGAATTTGGTGAAAAACAATTTTCTAGAGGCGGTAACATGGACTCAAAACCGGATCTTGGTTAAACATCTAACTAACAACCTAACTAGGAGTTGTTAACTACTCGGTTAGGGGGTTATACCTTTCTTTCTTGAACTCCTTCATCTTCAAGCCTCGATGGTTGTCCGGATCGGCTTCACCCCGTCGTCTCCTTGCGCCGAAGATCGATCCACCTGAAAGCTTCTACCTTTGACTTCTTCTTCGGTCTTTGAAGAAACTAGTTCACTTGGTTTGCTAAACCTTATGAACTAGAGTGAGTAGAGAAGAGTGTGTTGGGATTTTCTCTATGGTTCTTGGTTCTCAACACATGAGACAAGTGAACCATAGACTAAAGAGAGGGAGAGCAAGAGGAAGAAGATGAGAGCTCAAGAACAAGAGAGAGAATCAAAATGATAGAATGTGAAAAACTTTTCTCACTTGGCTCTCATAATCCAAAACCATGATCACAAAAATAGTAATCAAGTATTGTGTAAATGGTTTAAGTCAAAATGGCTATATCATTTCATGCACTCATATTGCACAAGAGAACAAGCAAGTGAAAAGTCTTTGCCATGAAATGATAGCCATTGTCATCATGATGGTCAACTAGTCCAACCTAGTCAACCGGTCAACAAAGTCAACAAGTCAACAAAGTCAACCCCTCAACAACCATGTCACCACAATACTTAATTAATATTATTGTTAATCATATATCATATTCTCATTAGGGTTGAGCAAAAAGTCAATAGTCAACAGTCAACGGTCAACAACCCTAATGAGAATCCTCTGCCTCTGTCTCTCCGTCAACTGTGCATACACACCCGCATCCGCGTTCCGAGGAACACGAATACAAACTGGATAAAACCAATCCCAATACGTACACTAGGATCTGGCTTAAACCAAAGCCCGCTAGTGTAAACTGTCCAGACACTAAACGTGCACAAGTGCACGGATGTGACTGAACTCTGTCGCAAAACCATGCGACCTGTCGCAAAACCATGCGACCTCTACTCTTTTGCCTAAAGGCGAATAACTTTCTGTGTGGGACTCTAAAGACTCGACACTACGCTGGCAGTGGGTTTAACCACAGACCGCAAGCGGCACTAGCTGTGCGTAACGGTCCCCAGGTAGATGCCGACAAGAAGACTGACAAGGTGAAACCCATCTGAACTCCTACTGAGCCTGAATGTGACAATCTCCGTACAGTCCGGTCTGTTCGTCTGATACATCGCATGGCGGGCCTATGGGGGCTAAACGTCAGTCCCTTAATAGCGGTACAAGTCGTGTCGGAATGAAGCCCAATACACCCTGAGATAACACTGGAAGCCTAGCAGTATATCCCTCTTGCCCTGGCCAGGGACTACTCGTGTAATGGCTCTCTTAGACACAGCGCGATGTCAACCCCCAATACCGGGAGAGACGAATCCTGTCTAACCGTCACTTCCTCCAAGTGCTTCGGGACTTCACCCAACTACTACCTGTTTGCACGACTCGTTTGAGCCGTGGTAGGGTAGTAATCAAAGTACAGTAGGAACACACTCGAGGCGAAGTGATAGTGTCAAGTCAGCGGACTAAGCTGTACTCATGTCACCTGGGAACTGATAACTGACGATAGGTATAATACCAACCGGTCAGTTCCCGACGAGTCCTGTCCAGTGTATTCGTAACCTAACGAGCACCCGCATACTATCTCCAGTACGACGTACTGATGGCTGTGGGACAGACCATCTCCCACACTGGGATGAGAAGCGCATGCGCTAGTCTACTCCGGAGTATCGATGCCCTGTCTCGATAGTCCTGCGACTAGGGACCTGCATAAGGATGTGCTTATAGATTACCCAGCCCTACTAGTGTAACTGCCATCACAACGCTGGTAATCAAGCAAAGATCCTAAGGGCTCCACGAATGTGCATAGGTGATATACTAAAATAAACACATGTACACATTGAAGTAGAAACAAACCAAGTAGCATACTACTATTTTGAGCAAGATTGTATATACAAGGTGAATATCCCAAGCTTCCATTAAGTAATATACAAACTAGTATGATACAGTAATGGCCTCTAGGGCATATACACTAACACCCACGACTAGGGACCTTGAAGGATGTACTTATGGACTACCATGTCCCCACTAGTATGATCCGCATCATAGTTCAGGTAGTCAAGTACACATCCTAAGGGCTTTACCAACATGTAACAGAGAGACAATCAGTATACACGTTAAAGTAAATAGTAACCAGATAGCATACTATCATGTCGAGCAAGAAATTCCTCCCTATATATGTCCAAGCATCCACTACAATATACATCGTATGTACAGTAATGGCCTCTAGGGCATACATATAACTAACAATCTCCCACTTACACTAGGGCCATCTGTTATGGTATCACATACCCAACAATTATCTGCGGTTGATGTATTTCATACTCAACCATCCCATAAAAGTCTCTACTAGGAAAAAGGCCTTTGTGAGTGGATCCGCGCTGTTGTCCTCTGTGTCTACTCTCCTAACCTCGATCTCCCTGGAGATCAACCATCTCCATGATCAGGTGATACTGCCTAAGAATTATATCTGGATTTCTGATGGGACTGGGGTTTCCTTTGCAAAAGCCACAACTCCATTGTCATACAATGGTAGGAACGAAGTTCATCTCATAAACTTATTTATATCCAGACTGCCTCTTTGGTAGCATCTTTGGTAACGATGTATCTTGCCTTTAATCGTCTAGTATGTCATGGTATCTAGCTTGGAACTCTTCCAATATACCGTCCCTCCACTGAGGGTAAAGACAATGCCTGCGACTGACATTCAGTCGTCCTTATCACTCTGGAACTTTTCCAGTGATTCTCCCCTGGATCGATTGATATCATCTTACCACAACTAGTGAGAATCCTAACATCCAATTAGATCTATCTCATAGATCAAAACTTAGGATTTAGGAGGTATCACTTTGATCCTATATGGAGAATCTTTGTGATAAGCGGAGATTGACCGAGCGTAGCATAGGAAATCCTTCCCTATCAAGAGTATGTCATCCACGTACTCTACGAGGATCACCACCGTACTCCCTACTACCTTTTTGTATATACAAGGTTCATCTACCATTTTGATGAAGTCAAACTCTTTGAATACCACATCAAAACAGATGTTCCAACTCCGCGATGCCTGTTTTATCACATAGAACATCTTGCACACGTTTCTGCTGCTCCCACTGTCTACGAAACCCTCTGGCTGTGTACTTATAGATGCTCTCTTCCAAAACATCATTTAGAAAAGCAGTCATGACACCCAACCACCAGATATCATAGTCATGGTATGTAGCCGTGGCAAATAGGATCTGGATGGACTTAAGTATAGCTCCTTAGAAAAGGTTTCAACATAATCCATAACTGGTCTACGATGCAAACCTTTAACAAGTCTAGCTTTGAAAATATCAACTTTTCCATGTACACCAAGTAATCTTCTCAAGATATACTTGCTCCTGATGGGGATTTAACCCTTCAGATAAAGCAACCAAAGTCCATACTTTGTTGGTGTATAAGGATTCCATCTCAGATCACTAAGCATCCAGCCATTCTTACAGAGCCCCACTCTAGATGGCCAGCTCGAAACTAGTTGGGTCATCATCTCATGATGCAATCCTCGCTCCCACTGTCATAGAGAAACCGAAGTATCTCTCAGGTGGGTGAGGAACCCTACTAGATCGGCGGAGAGGCTGAAGTTCATTGGAATCTACTGAATCCTTTGGTTCTACCAAATCATCTGTTGTAGTTTGTATAGATGGAACTCTTTCCAGTTCTACCTCATGACCACTAATTTCTTCATAAGAAATTCCCTTTCACTAAGGTGGTATGTTGAGAAACAAAACAACTTTTGTCCCTCGGTTAGGTAGAAGATATTCCCTTGCATATGCTTGGGATATCCAACAAACTTCTACAACTCTGACTTTGCCTCAAGTTTGTCCGGATTTTTCTTTTAGACAAAGGCCGGACAATTCCAAATCTTAACAAACTTAAGAAATGGGCTCTTCCCTTTCTATATCACATATGAAGTGGTAGGCAACTGATTTGATTTGAACCCTATTCAATAGGTATGCAACTTCATAAGTGCATAATTCCTAAAAGGAAATAGGAAACTCAGTAGTACTTATCATAGAGCACACCATATCATATAGGGTGCTGTTGCTCCGCCCCGATATACTATCGTGCTATGGTGTATTCGGAGGAGTAATGCTGAGAGAGAATCTCATTCTCCTTTAGAATAGTCCAGGATTTCCGTGCTCAAGTATTCTCCTCCCTGATCACATCAAAGGACATAATACTTATACCCGTTTTGGTTCTATACTTCTAAAATATATTCTGTGAATATCTCAAAAGGTTCGGACTTGTGTTTCAACAGGAACATATGTCTGAATCTTGAGAGATTATCAGAGAATGTAATGAAGTACAAATGACCGGTCTTGGCATGTGTAGACAGGGGACCTACATACATCAGCATGTATCAATCCCAAAAGTTCACTAACTCTTTCTCTGTTTCAAATAAACAGAGCCGTGGTCATCTTATCTTTGTGACATGACCGGTAAGTTTCACCAGATGTAAATTCAAACAGATTTAAATATGCATCTAAGTGTAACTTAGCTAGTCGGGTCGCATTGATATGACCTAGTCTAAAATGCCTCAAGAAGGATCTGTTCATTTCTGAACTCTTCCTCTTGTGTGTGTTCTGTATACTAAGAACTGTAGTTTGATTTAGAACGTCAATTCTTTTAGATAACGTACCTGAACCGATCAACTTTTGATATAGGAAATGTTCAAAACATTATCCAACAATACAAAATTATATCCTTTCTTTACTAATAAAGAGACTGATATGATGTTGTATATCAGGTTCGGTATCTAATAACATTTGTTCAGAATCAATGTATTCTGGTAATACAGGGTGATAGTGACCAACAGACTTGGCTGCAACATTTGCACCGTTTTCTGCCTCATGAAACTTATCACCCGTTCTCAGTTCTCTACCTATCTGTAGCCCATGTAACAGATTTACATATGCGGGATCCTGATCCGGTATCACATACCCAGGACGTAAAGGATACTGAGAAACAGTTCTCTGTAATGAACACACCCGAAGATGATGCATCAGCATGCACTTTCTTCGTTTGGGTGGCACGGGAAATCTGGTATTCCCCAATTTCTTTCTCTGTCTTATAACAATTATAAGTTGGAGCGGGACCAACGTTCCCCAGCTCAGTATAACAAGCGGGTTCGGTCAATATATCCGTATTATTATCTTGATTAAGACGAGATATGGTCGCTACCTGGAGAGAGAGAGAAGAAAACACTCAGCGTATGCTCTTGAAAGATCAGATTGGTTATTATTTAATCTAATCAGAATGTCTCCCACGGTTTTAATCAAATCTTCCTTCAAACCCTAAAAAGAAAGACTAGCCGGGATTAATTACACGCTACAAGTTCGCCAATCTTTCAGCCAGGCCAGTGTCGGTACTTTGAGGGAGGTGCCCCGTGCTTTCGCACGGACCTAATTAAAGTAAACCTCATTTTCCCAGAGGCGTAACCTCGTTAACACCTTTCTAGACACCTACTTGATCGGCTAATTGTAATGTGTAAAACTCTCCCAGGAGTAACTCTTACTCGCAGCGGGTATCGGGATCCAACTATCTCATAGAAGGTATGCAATCTCATTGCAAATTTCAACACTTGAAATTCCCAATAATATTTTACCCCTAGTGTTCTATGACCTTGACGCAGGCCAACAAACCATAGTACGCTAGTCAAGTTCAACCCGTCATTTCTTGATTGAATTAAACCCACCCGCACGACCCTTGACGCAGGCCAACAAAGTCGCACGACTACCCTAATCCAATCTGCATCATATGCATAAACAGATAAATACTAGTTAGCTACCGCACACTACGCCTTGACGCAGGCCAACAAACGTAACACGAATACTAAGTAGGACTTATCTTAAATGACGGAGGGCTACGACAGGTTTTTCTGAAAACCTATTGCGTAATGAACTTGATATCGTTGTAGAATCAAATAATTTTAAATGGAGTATTTTTTTTTTAGGCTTTTCTAGTTTTGCTAAAGGGGTCACTCCTGGTGAAGGGATCGTCGGCCCTTTCCTCATCGAATAAGGTGCAGGATATTTCACAAATATCACTATGCAAAGCAAGAACTAGAAAAACAATCAAAAGACAAAACCGAGGGGTGTAGCATCTGCCAGTCATTGCTAAAGGGGTCACTCCCGGTGAAGGGATCTCGTCCCTTTCCTTATCGAATAAGGTGCAGGATGTTCTACAAGGAGCACCGCGATGCAAAGCAAGAACTGTAGCTACCTGTTTTTTTTTTGTTTTTTTTTGAAAATTCGATTCCACAACATCTTTTAGGTTTCTTTTTCTTTCATTAATCATATTAATGAAGTCCCATCATTAAGGTCACCTAAACATCACAGATAAATATGACGTACACTTATGTCATCCGCATTCGCCTCGATGTCCCCTCGTGCACCGTTAGGTTAGGTAACTAACGGCAGAGCGGGGCAGGGCTAGCGCAGGTGTAAAACATAAGTTACGTCTATATAATATATCATATATACTATAAACAGTATTTATCACAGAATATCAAATGATCACATCACAGATATCGCGGCAGAAGAAACATATATGAAATATTGGATATACTAGGACGTCCGTGTTTTCAATACGAGCCTGTATAAAACACGGATTCCACGGTCGCGATGAATAGCCAAACCCACATCCCTAGACCCCTACGAGAGCGGAAAGCAACACTGCCAATTCTAGGGTTAGGAGACCCGGTCTCGACTCCTCGAGATGGTCTCCTACTGGACCCTAGAACCCGGTTACTTGTGCTCCCCTCCTTGGGTCTATCCTAATGCGGAAAAGTAAATAATATACAATGGTGACATCAACCTCATCCCGGAAGTGCCCCAATAAAAGAATATTACATACAATGAATTTTACATGAATGAAAAAGAAAAACTCTCATCTCACATAAAAGCCCCGGCTATTCAAACACGACGATCCAATATAACATATCCAGCAACACATAACATCACATGTCATCAACGTAAGTAAATAGGCGCATCCCAATTGTCGTTGACATATAGCAACGAAACCGGCAATAACACATATTACACTTACGGGCGCAGAAAAGAAAGTGTAAAAACTACAACAGTTGGAATCCGCAACCTCCTTAGACATCGCATGCCTAACTAAATGAATTCCTTAGATATCGCATGCCTAACAATTATAAACCCCGCATTTTAGTCTCTATATCGAAAACACTTTTCAATATCTAGTCGGGCAATTCAACAAGATTCCCGATATCCTGATCGAATGCTCGTCGCAAACTTTAATAGACGGCCGCACCCCCGGATGCCGTCGACGAAGTGCACTAAGGCGGAACACCGCTGCCGCGAGCACCCGAACGGATGCTTTTGGCGACGGGGTTCTCCTACAGTCACTTGGTCGGGGCTATGGGGCGTGGCTGTCTATTAAGTTTACCCGGCGAGTATCCACGTACACTACGTGATTGCGACGGACTTTTGATCATATCAAAATCCCGTGGCAACCAATCAAATGAGACTAAACTGCTATATTTATAACATTCAAATTAGTTATCTCATAACTACTTGTGGATTCCAAATATTGTATCACAATCCAGATAAATAGACAATGTTAAACTTTCCGATCGAATAATCAAACACCCAGGTTTTCCCAAATAGTTCTCAACACTTGAGGGGAGTTTAAAAACATCCATCACATGCCACAGTACCAATGGTCCAGCCGTAGAAGGGTCAAGCCAACGCCTCACATGTGGCACGCCGTACTGCCCCAAACCCTAAGATTCAAAAGGCAGTTCAAGACGGTCACATAATCGAGTTAAGGTTTGTTGTCTTCTAGAGGGTCCATCGCGTTATTTGCACTACTTGGACGTTTTTAAACTGTGGAAAAATCCAACAATTGGAAATTTCCCGTCAGGGGAAAAAGTGGGTTATTTATATCCGGTCGAACTTTTTAACATGTTCTAAATTACCCGGAAAAACACACAGACGAAATTAAACTTTCCGATCGAATCAACGAACTCCCAATACAACCCAAAAAACTCAACTCTTGAGTATTAATAAAATTACCCAGAAAACACAGGACTTACATATGGAGATTACTGTGCAAACAGAGGAGCAAGAGGCCACTTTATTGCCGCGAAACCGCCGCCCAACCTAGGGTACGGCCGCGGTTCCGCGGCGCAGAGATGGAATCAGGGGCACATGCATCACAGTATTTCCTAGAAAACCCTGCTGAATTTTTTGAGTATTTTTAATTTGGAAAAAACCACATTTTCAGAAAATGTCCAGAGAAGGGTTTCGATTAGGGTTTCGGGGTTCGATCGGGTTTCTAACATCGTCTACACTTCGCCTAAAACTCTAGCTAGGCTCTAATACCACTGTAGGGTTGCTAGGCAAGCGCACAAGGGTCTACGAGGCATCAACCATGCCCGATTAAAATTTTTGCCGTGCCGAACAACTCTAATACGGATCTTTAAACTAGGGTTTAGGCGAAAACTAGCAAGTTAACAACTTTAACTACAAGTGAAAGGGAATACAACCTTTGTAGATCCGGTCCTTCACTTCAATAGCTCCGTGTAGATGTCCCCTACGCTGAGATCATGAACTTCGGACTCTGGAGAAGATCCATAAGAAGAACGAACGTGCTTGCTTCGTTGACTTCGAGGCCGAAAATGATCTACGTCGGGGAGACACAAACTCAAGCTATTCCTTCACTAGGTCATGAACTTTATGAAGAGAACACACTCTAGTACATGGCAAGTGGTAGAGGATGAAGAAGTAGGATGTGGGCTCACTTTTGAATTGATTTTCTCACATTTTCCCTCAAGGCACCATTGGAGCTAGCAAGCTTTTCAAGGAGCTTGATGAAGAAGAAGAAGAAGCAAGAAAGAATAATTCATCATATGAATTATCATGCTCAATTATTTAACCATGGGTGAGTTAAGCTATCATGCTTAACTCATGTAGAGAATTGACCAAGGTTTTGGGTTAAGAGTTAGGTTAAAGAATATTAAGAGAAATGACAAAAGAGTGGACTTTGTCAAAGTTTCTCCAAGCTTCTTCAAGCTTGATAACTTTGACTAAGTTAATCTCTTTTGTTAAATCCGAAGATAAATCAATAACCCTAATCTTAACCCTAATCTTTGTACAAGTCTCATACACCCATCTTGTGTCTATCATCAAGTATGACACAAACATATGTACACAAATATATATCACATATACACTTATGCACAAACTTGTGAGAAAATAAATCTTAAGTGAGCATATACTAGTTAATGTAATGTAATATATCAAATATATAATTATACATTAAATTATTAAATCAACTCTTGATTTAATAATCCGGCTATAACCGACTAATATCAAAAGTAACAACATATCGAATCAACACTTGATCCGATAACCCGGCTATATCGCATACAACCGATCAATGTCACAAATCGCGAGAATTGAATACGGTATCTCATATCGTATTAATCTCGGTCCCGCACATATCACATATGTGCTCCTACTCCGTTTCGCTTGAGCCAGGAAACCTCTGTATAGGACTCTAAAGACTCGCCAATACGCCGGCAGTAAGTGATGATCATATCAAACACCCACAAGCCGCAAGCGGTGTGCTAAACGTAACGGCCATCCGGGTATTGAGCGATCAGAAGATCAACAAGCAAGCCCGCTAGTACTCCTGCGAATCCAAACAGTAACACTCCCGTACAGTCCGGTCTTGTCGTCTGATATGTCGCATATCTCGCCTAGGGGTGGTAAACGTCAGACCCTAATAGCTCGATAATTCGTGTCGATATGTGGTCTATAACAGTTCGAGAAACCACTGATAACACTTACCAGTAAATCTCAGCAACCTTGGCCAGGGATTTCCGGTTATAGCCAATCGAACACAGCGCAACATCAACTCCCTATACCGGGAAAGACGAATCCCCTCCTATCGCTCATTGCCTCCATGTGATTCGGGACTGTACCCAAAAGCCACCTTTTTGCACGCCCTCTTAGACGTGGTATGATGGAAATCAAAGCACAGTGGGAATCACACAAGACTCTATGACGATCTCGGGTCAACAGACTACTCTGTACCAGTGTCACCGAAGAACTGCCATCTGACGTGAGGTATAATACCATCTGGGAGTTCTCGGCGAGTCCGTCCAGTGTACCCAGTCTCCACTGAGCACCGTACACCATCCTTGATGTCAAACACCGATGGATATGGGATCATCCATCGCCCATCATATGGGTCAAGATGCGTATACGCTAGTCTACTCTGGTGCATCGATACCCTGTCTCGATACACCCACGACTAGGGACCTTGAAGGATGTACTTATGGACTACCATGTCCCCACTAGTATGATCCGCATCATAGTCCAGGTAGTCAAGTACACATCCTAAGGGCTTTACCAATATGTAACAGAGAGACAATCAGTATACACGTTAAAGTAAAGAGTAACCAGATAGCATACTATCATGTCGAGCAAGAAAGTCCTCCCTATATATGTCCAAGCATCCACTACAATATACATCGTATGTACAGTAATGGACTCTAGAGCATACATATAACTAACACTTCAGTCACCAAACTTTCCTTGAATCTGTTACACTCTCATTTTACAAATTTCGAGGACGAAATTTTTATAAGGAGGGTAGAATGTAACAACCCTAAACTTCCTGTACAACTTTCTGTACAATTTTTTCAAAAATACAGAAAGGGTTACTTTTGCCTGAGTACATGTTATAAATTTGTTTTGCTTTTTAATAGCAAGAAAGAGCTTGTAGCTCATTGGTAAGACCTTGCACTGCTGAAATCACCAGAGTTCAAATCCCATCCCCCCACATTATTTTTAATATTGATTTCTTTTTAAATTTTTTAGAATTCCAAGAGTCTACACGTGTTAAACCCACAAAACAAAAAGTCTTAAATAAAACAAACTGTCCCAGGGGGGTAAACCAAACGATGGCGCACATTTGGTGACGAGCCCCGGCCAAACTCCCCATGACTCGGCCGGCGGTGCGGCTGAATCGGCCTGCGCCACCGGGTTGACACGGCTGAATCCGAATTAACCCTTTTGTGAACTTGTGCCTCTTTGTATCCCTGAAACCCCTGTACACTATATTTCACCTGTACATTTACAGAGTCAATAAAATCCCATTAATCTATTTTTTTAATACAAAATTTATTACATTTTCTTTCACACCCTTTCACCTACCCTAACCTTAGTTTTTCTTATAAATACCACCCCTAAACACACCCCTCCTCACTTCCAAACTCTATCCAAAACCCTCAAGAAAATTCTAAATTCAATAGTGTACAAGTGGAGTTAGCAAAGGGCGAAACTCCGGCGAACTTTCGAAGGCGATACGAGGAGTTTCCGGCGACGAAACGATGCACCGGCGATTGTCCTCTCTACCTCTATCTTCCCTCTTTCTTGTTAGCTTGTAAGTCCCTCCTCCCCCTTCTTTATTCCATTCTAAAAATTTGTAAAACTATAACCCGACGGAAGCGGGGTTAATCCGACTTCCGATTCGGTTTTCTTTAAAAAGATCAACTTTCCTCAAATACAACTATATTAAACTCTTACATCTTGACTATTAATCATTAAAAAAACATGTTGAACAAGTTTCATAGCAAAATATTTCTTATTGCAATTTTTATCGTACCTTTTCAAAAAAATACCTTGTAGTTTAGTTTCGACTTTAAAACATCATTAATCTTGCTATACCTTTAGATAGATCACGAGATAATGACCTAGCTCCTCACAACACTCATATGCAATATAGCATGATACCTTTTGGGAAATATAGATTCGGAAATTACCGTTTTAGACAAAACTATCTCTAACTTATAAAATCCGTTTTTTACAAGATTACGTATTTTTACAAATCTTTGCAAAGCGCCGCTACAACCCATTTTGGGGAACCCATTCAGGATGGTTCAGATTATCGCACATTCTCGGGCTTAGTAGTGCGAGATGCATACCTCCGCAAGGAGCATTCGGTCTCGAAAAATTTAAAAATTAAAATATCTTAAGAAAAATGAGATTTCTAGAAAAATAATAAATTAAAATTATTTTATATAAATAAATATATATATGTATCATCAAAATATCTATTTTTGATATAATATAAATATTCCAACTTTTCGATATCAAAAGAATCACTTTATATGAAAATACCCTGAAATTCCATATAAGTTCAATACTTTACAACTAAATACCATGTATTATGAAAAATAGGTTTATTCAGTAGAAATGCCACATATATAAAATCTACATCTATGAAAACTCTAAATACGATAATAAAATACTTGAGGTGTATTTTGAAAATTATACAAATGTATTTTTACATAAAACCCCCTCAAGTTCTATAAATTACCCTAAGGACCCTATTAAATATAGGTTTAAGTGGGACCAATCTCTTGAGCCTCAGGGAGCCGGAGAAGTGGGTGCTTGCCTATTTAAGGTAGACAACTTAACAAACGGTGTTATCAACACGGTAATCGTCTTTGAAAAAGACACAAATCCTGCCGCCCATGTGCAGCGGTTACCAATTACATCAAAACCTAGTTCAGGATTCAATTTCTTTTCTAATTGTCTGACTCAGACTGAGTCTCATTATAAATAATCTGACTTGAATATGATTCAAGTACAATCTACAATACTACAATTCAATATAAATCCATGAATCCAAATAATCAATCTGTTCAATCTATTCAATCTATATTTACCGAACTGAACTATGGATATACTTTCATTTACATGATTCTCCAGTTACATCCATTTACTGATATCATAGTTTCGGCAAGTCATCCATCTGTACAAGCTATAATACAAGACATTACAATTTACAACACAATTCAAACAATACAATCAAGACATCACGGGGTTTTAAGGGGTAGATTGGTACGGAAGGTGTTAGAAGTGGCACGAGACTGCAAGATTTAAGACACCTACCCTGAATTCAATCGCCGTTGTTCCGGGCATTCTAACGGAGCCTTGTACTCTATATTCCGTTGCCTTAGTCTTTGGCATACTGAGACTCCTCTCGTATACACTGGCATTCTTCTGTACCAAGCTACAAACAACAGCGTTAACAATATAACACAACTTTAAAAGCTACACACACACTCTCTCTCTCTCTGTCTATTCTACTTCTCCCTTATCTTTGGGACTTACCGAGCAATTTGTTGGCTGACGATATTCTCTTTCTTTTTCTTCGGAATGTCGTCAGGTGTTTCGGACTTTCCAGAGATCGAGCCTAGCACTGAAGACTTGGACCAGTTTATTGAAGATCCCGAACTGTAGTTACACTTGTACACATTTCATTTCAGTACTTTCCATTTCCGTTATGCCACTGTTTAGGCATTGCTTTCATTTAGATGTATTTACTTTTCATGGATTGTATAAAAGAATGTTAATAAATAAAGTTGCTTTTTCATTACATTTGTCTCTTGTGTGTATTTTATTTTATATTGCTTAGATACGCTTAGCGTATTTACTTCAGAGTAAATACGTAGCGGCCTCGTCGCGTCCTCTGGCCATATACTGGGAAGCGGGGCATGACACAATTACAGATGTGAGAAGCAGATCCGGTATCTAACACTCAAGAAGTAGAATTAACTGAAAAACGGTTTTTAATCACCAACACACCTGAAGATTTAGCATCATCATACTTCTTCTTCGGAGTGGCCAGGTATTTCTTGCAGTTCCTCTTCCAATCCCCAGGCAACAATGGTGGCATTCACCCTTTCCATCTTCTGCTACCCCTTTCTTGTTTCCTTTTTAAACCTTCTTAACACCGCCTTTAGACTTGTTGATCTTTTTTCCCCCTTTCTTTTAGCCTTAGCTTTGGATGAGGAAGAAAACCGTCCAACAAGTATAACTGTTGTTTTCTCTTTTTTAAAGGAGCTCTCTACCGACCTCAACATATTGAGGAGCTCTAGAAGTGTACATTCAATTTTATTCGTATTGAAGTTCAATTTGAAAGGAGAAAGCGTGAAGGGAAGAGACTGAAGAATTATATCAATATATAATTCATTGTCCAGAACAAAACCCAAGTCTGCGAGTTCTTCAATATAGTCGATCATCTTCAGAACATAGTCCTGAATAGATGAGCCAGCAGCCAATCTCGTTTGAAACAATTTCTTGGAGGTCTCGTATCTAGCTATACGAGACTGTTCTCTATAAAACTCTTTTGTATGAAAAAATAGACTGAACGTTTATTTTCTCATGTCGTCTCTGCAATTCATTGTTCATTAAGGCTAACACGAGGTATTTATCTCGCTCGCAGTCTTGGTCCCATATGATGCGGATCTCCTTATCCGCCACATAGGATTCTAGGCCAGGTTTAGACGGAGCAGGAGTGTTAAGGATATATGCAACTTTATCATAAGTAAGATCAATCTTAACATTCCGCAGCCAATCAATATAATTAGGTCTTGTTAACACATTCTTTTCAAGAATGAGTTTAAGGCCGCACATGATGACTACAGAGAGTAAAATAATGATAATTAACGAATGTTTATACAAAATTTGATTGGTTGTTAATTCATTGAATTATGATAGCTCCCACTGTTTCTCGAATTTACCTTAAAACCTTATAAAATGAAAATAAGTCAGGATTGTCAAACCAACACAAGTAATTAACCGGACAGTCGGGTAAGGGTAAGTACTAAGGAGGGAGGACCCCCTACTTTCACACGGTCCTAATTAAATAACCCACAGTTTTTTAGAGGCGTAGCCTCATAAATCACTTTCCTAGACACCAACTGAGTCAGTCCATTATGGAGGTGAGATTCTCCTGAGAATAACTTTTATTAGGAATTGGGATCCAACTATTATGGCATGGTAATCTTAACGGAGGCCAACAAATTACCACACTACATAGAAGATATACAATCTCATTGTAAATTACGACAATCGTAATTACCAATTTGGTTTTTACCTCCAGTTACCATATAACCTTAACTGTGAGCCAACAAATCATGCAGTTCTACTGGCTAAGTTCAGGCCCGTCATTTCGTGATTTAGAAAAACCCAATTGTATGAATTCTTGACAGAGGCCAACAAATCCATATGATTGCCCTACCTAATCTCATCATATGTTTCAGATATGCATCACTTAGCTACCGTATACTGCATCTTGATGGAGGCTAACAAACGCAGCATGAATAGTAAGTACTCTACTTATCTGAATGACAGAGGGCTACGGTTAATTTTCAAGAAAGTCATTATCGTAATGAACTTGATATAATTGAAAGAGCCGAGTGGTTTTGTAAACTGGGTTGTTTTGAAAAACGGATTGGTTCTTTCAATTTAAAATATGTTTATTTTCTTTACATTAATCATATTAATATAGGCTCATCAATCAGTGATAAAAACACCCTTTTTTATCTATGTGTGTGCAAGGCGATGGCAATTTTACTAACCATGCGGAAACATCATCACTTGTTAGGTTAATTAACTAACAATAGAGCAGTCGCAGGGTTCTTACAATTGATACGCATAAAAATGATATCACATGCATGTAATCATATCACAAGCACAAAATAATATCACATGGATGCATAATACAATATCACGAATTTAGGATGTTTGTGGACTAGTTTAGGATCATTGCGTTTCTTTTAGAGCTGCAAATGAAGCATGACTTCCTAATATGTGAGAAATACACAATAACTTGTCATGCCAATTCTTCCTTTGAATACGCCGAGCAAACCGCCGGTCTTCAAGTACGTCGAGCAACCCGCCGATCCTAAAATCAAGCAGCCCGTTCCCAACCACTTGAGAATCAGGCCACCATTTTATCCTAGGACCCAGCTGACCAAGGATCCATTTGCAAGGCCACCACAAAGAAATAAAATGCAAATTACATATTGATTAAAGGACACGCAAGCCCTATTATGAAAGAATATTACATTGGCATGTCCACAGAATACATGAATTAAAATTACATCGACATATGTTTTACCTTCAAACACAGAAAAAGCAATAGTCTATAAACATCCACATACGATTGATGTATATCATAAATATACATCGATGCCACAAGAACAAAAGTACAAACTAATTCAATTAGTTACCCACTAATTAAATATGTTTGCTAGAAACATATCATATATGTGAATGATAAACGACGTGATAATTTCAACCAAACTTTTCTCAGATTACCCAAAAAACACAGGGAGCAAAACTAGCACCTGGGTAATTTTGGATACACCAAAAATGTAGTTTCCAGGATACCAAGTCCCTACCAAAAACCAGAGGCCAAAGCTTAAGCGTTGGTCCTCGAGTTTTTGGTGCTTCGCTATAATGATCTCATCAATATAAGCATATACTCTAAATAATTTGTAGAGTACCGGAAAAAAATCTGTAAAGACTTGAAAAATAGAAATTATTTCTATAAAATTTTGATTTCGAAACTATCGTATCGTTTAAACAAGTACACGCTTGATGGGGGGCTCTGATACCACTCTAAGCTCACGGTGTTCATGCAAGAATCGCATGCAAGCGAGGGCGGAATATAGAATGAAAAATTTTCTAACCACACCAAGAACTTATAGCCTATGATTACCATCATTCATGTAATTTTAAAGCAAGCTACACTAGCTAGACTAAGGGTTTAATGAACTACAACTTTTGTAGTGTGATTCATCGTCATAGGTGAGCAACCTCAACCTCTTTAGCTCCTCTTTGTGTTGGATCAAACTTGAACTTCTTCTTCTTGGTGTGTTGATGAATTAGTTTGTTGATCTTCTCTTTACCAAAAATGATCCTCCTTGAAGATGAGCTTGGTCTGTAACGACCCCAATATTACTATACTTTCATATTTTCTTTTTTTAGTAAAATATTGTATTTATTTATTCTTAGTATTTTCCATATATTTTGTTTTCTATTAAATATATAATTTTATTATTCCATCTATTTTTCCCAAACCCATTTCTTTAAACTAAATCTTAACCTATCTCAAATTAAACGCAATAGCTAACCCATCCTATAACCCAAATTCAATCTTATTTTCATTTTCTTTTATAAAATTATGAGCCCAAAAACCTACTTTCTTTTCAAGCAACAACATATATTTGATTCTTATTAAATATGTGCATGAACAATCTTGTAGCTCATTGATTAAGTCCTTACATTATTATTTCATAGGTCACATATTCAAATCCCTATTTTTGCAATTAGTTTTTATCAATTTTTATCCTTCTCATATTCTACAAATAAGAACTTTCATTTCATTTTTCTTTTAACTCTCAAAATAATTAGAATGGTTTTGAGCTACAATTAATTAGAATTATTGTGGCCATAAACTTTTTTTATATGTCACCCCTCTTTATTTTCTTCATCACACATTTCTATCATTTCCCATCTCCCTCTTCATCCAGATTCCTTGAAAAAGAACATGAAAAAATTCTCAAGAAGGTCTCACTAGTAACACGAGTTTATCAGCGGATAGACAAGCCCAGTGACAATACCGACTTGTATATGTAAGTCTCATCCTTTCCCCTGTACTCAACTCTCACTATTTGAATCTTGATCTCCTTTCATGTCTCACTATGTCAACTTACAATATCGGAAAATTTCCTATGAAATTGTTTTTCTTAACATAATTTTTATCATATTTATTAATAAGCACTGTTACTTCATATATGGAATATGATTTATCTTGAATTAAGTTATTGCAAATGAGACTTTGTTGCTTAGAATGTGCTTTGATTTCTGTAATTGCATATTATAACTCCACAGCGTTAATCCGGTGCATATATTATTGTTTTAGATGGTTAACCATGACCGGATCATATGTTTGCTTCATAAATTTTAATTCATATTATTTTTAGCTAATATTTTAATTATTTATATTTACTTTTGCATGAAAGAAAACAAAGTTATAAATAAATACCATAGATTTATCATTTTCAAATACGATCTTACAAAACCTTTATTTTTAAAATAATTTTTATAAATTAATTTCCATTTCTGGAAATTCTTGGAAAATTTGGATAAATAATAGATAGAATTCCAAATCTAATGTAAAAATTTCAGATCAAACCGCATAACGGTTTAGAAATTATATCATTTTTATTCACTGTTCGTAAAACAGAAAATAACGGTTATTGGTCACTTTTAGAATACATAACATGATATATTGACGTCCAAATTGAGCAAATTTAGGTTTTTTGGATATCTACATCGAAAGATCTAGATTTTCTTAGTTTTAATTTTTTACTGAAAACCGACGAAAGAATTAGAAAATAGCGTTACAATATTAATCGACGAATCTGGATAGAATTTGTCCTGATTCGCACACTGTTTTTAAATAGGACATAACCCGAACTCACGAGTCCGTTCGTGACAAAATTAAGATGTGTAGATGTACAATTGATAGATCTATAATTTTATGTATATTAGATTACTTATAAACGCATGAAACAACTCGATATAGACTTTGCAATATAACATATAGTTGCTGTCCAGAAATCTGAATTTCTACTTTAAACGCTGATGTTAAAATGATCATAACTAGAGGTTCAGAAATCCAAATCGTGCGAATCTTAGTGTTTTGAATAAGTATATCGAAAGACCTACAATTTTATAATAATTTTTGTAATCTGAAACCCGATGGAAATTAACTCAAATTGCGTTTTAAAAATATATAACGGTGGTGAACAGATTCTGATCTGTTTTGCTTGACGATGCGCAAACGGGTATATCTCCCAAACCGGTAGTCGTATTTAGGCGAGACTGGAACTCACGTGTGCACAACACTTATATCTATATTTATTTTTATATTCCGAAATTGATTGACTTGGTTGATTAGTCGTACACAACACTTATTTACTACATTATTTTTGGACGTTATCTGTATACTTATCTCATATCATGTTCTGTGATTGTTTATTTATTTTTATCTATATGACTTGTGATTAAACCATTACATCCTAGAATTGACTTGATCTTGACACGACTCAATAATGAATACTTGAACCCAATATGTACACTTGAACCAACTTGACTCGAACCATGAATACAATTGGCATGACTTGCGCTTGACATGACTACATGAACTCAATCTTGAAAACTTGATATCATACATGACCTTTTGTATTCATGTATTCTATCAAGACTCATAACATTAATCATAGACTAATATACATGGGGTGTTGGGGTAGTTTGAGTATGAATCCAATGGAATCTCATGGGTCTCATTAATACAAATCATGTTGTTGTGGTACCGGGTTGAAACAATACAAATCATGTTGATGTGATACCAGGCTGAAACGGTACAAATCATGAATTCACAAATGAGGGCCCGTGTTTCCAAGCCCTTGGATGATAGCCTGTTGGGTTTGAAATATTTCAATAACAATTGAAATTCTGCTATTTGGGGCCATGATTCCTTACCCCTGGATGATAGCCTTGGGTTCGAAAATACTCTTGAGATTGGTTGACATTCACATTTGAACTCACGCTAATTATTTTTACCCTTTTAGAGACCTTTTAGGAAACTTACATTCACTTCATGTTCACTATAACTACACTCCACGGCCATGTTATACTTGTTTATCATGCCGATATAGTTGACATACACATTACTATGCACGATACTATACTTATTTGCATGTTCATGAATTATATCCATGTTATACCATATATCACATTTCACCTTGCATTTAATTTATATACATCACACCATCCTTTTGGGGACTTACCAAGCGTTGGTTCGCTGACGGGCATTCCACCCATTTTTCTTTCTTTCTTAGAATATTCGTCAGGTGGCATTGAGACAGAATAGATAGAAGCGGTCGAAGAGGAGTACAACCAGTTCGCATCACAACCGGACGTCTAGTTTCATTCAGCTTTTCATTTCATTTCAGCTTATTTATGTATGCCTCCTTGTTAAGACTTATCATGTTATAGTATCTTGTATTCAGATATTTTGTCAAATGTGAATCTTGAATGTAATAAATCAAATTTGGATTTCATTCTTTTGTTTATTCTTGTTAATTTATGTTACTTATAGACGCTTAGTGTATTTATTTCGAGAAATGACCTTCTCAGAATAAATACGTCGTGGGCCTCGTCACATGCCGTTACCACTCTTTTAGGAAGTGGGGCATAACATGGTCGAATTCACCACTTTAACTATTTAGAGTAGAACTTGCCATGGTTTTTAGCTAGAAGAACAAGGGAAGTATGTGAGGAATTTTTCCTCTGAGGAAAAAAGAAGAAGAGAAAAACTAGAAAGCTTGTACAGAGAGGAGATGATATAAAATTATGAAATCTTAGTCATGCAAATTCTTTCTCCTCTCTCTATTATTCTCTCCAATCTTCATGACGCCTAAGAGAAAGTGTAGAGACAAGTGACTTATTTTGTGCTTAGTCACTAATTCCGCCATCTCTTCATGGTCATGAGATGGATAACATTCATTATATATATAGCATACATATCATGATATGTTACATACTACAACTTGTTACGAAACAAGTAATTATTGTCATGTTTCATAAACATGTCATAATGCACATTAGTACATAAAATTAGCTATACTAAACTTAGTCAAACTAAGTTTAATTATGATAAATATATGTATTAAGCCAGCATTTGGCATAAATAAGTTTTATCCAATTTATCAATATAAATTGGTGTTTTCCTCGTTTTAATTAAAATACTTGTATATCATATATATACGTATTTAATCAAAACCAATACTATGTATCAATATACGTAAATCACATTCCTCGTACAATTTACTAGATAAGTACATCTTCTGTGTGGAACTCTAAAGGCTCAACAATATGCTGGTAATGAGATTGGATTTCACAATTTTGATCTGAAACGCTTTTAGTCTCATAAGCTCGACAGTGACGCTAGCTGCATGTGAAGGCTACTCGGGTATAATTCGAAAAGAGTAAGTCGGCAAGCTAACTCACCAAGCTAGTTAGAACCTGTCTGTGACAATTACCGTGTAGTCTGTTCTCTTCTTGGAACATTCCACATATTGAGTTTAGGGTATGGTGAACTATCAGATCCTGATAACTCAATAAGTCATGCTGATATATAACTCATAAACACAAAGATACAATTGATAACATCTATCATTTTATCTTATCTACCTTGGCTAAACATTTCTCGTTATAGTTATATCAGACAATGCACGATATCAACTCCCTATACTGAGAGAGATGAATCACATCTCTATCGCTCACTTACTGTAACACCTTAGATTTTGCGATTAGTGTTAATTAAGCGATAATGCGGGTTTTCTGTAAAAAGTTTACCAAATTGGTTTTCCCACATTTTATAACAATTAATTAATATTTTATTATTATTTGTTATGTCCTGCACACTTGTGCATGTTAATGTGAGGGTTAGTTAGTGTTATTCTCGTTAGTAACCATAACAACCTTAAACTAATCCTTGCCATAATTTAACATAGCTCTTAACCTTTTGATATTTATGAGAAGATATTTTCATTTGTGTTTTGGATTGGAGAGGAGGTGGCAAGGTGACTCATGAGGAGTCATGGCTTGCATTTATGATGGAGAGGGAGAGAGTTAATGTAAGGGTGCACTTACCCTATACTCACTCTCTCATCTCTATCTCACCTCACACACTCTCATTCACTCTTATTCTCTCTCACTCTATCTCATTCTCAATTATCTTTCATCTTTCCTTCCCTCAACTGAACCCTTACCACTTCCTTCACTAAACCTTCACCAAACTTCATTAAACTTCACCCAAATCACCTCTCATGTCTTGTTTTTGTCTCTAGGATCACTTAGAGCTTGGAAAGCTAGGATCTTTGAGCTTTTGTGCTTAGGTAATGATCTCTATCTATTAAGTAGGTGTTTTAAATGTTGTGTAGCTTATTAGTTTCAGTTTAGAACGCGTAAAGTTTAGTTTCGTACACATATCGTATTTTAGTGTAGTTTTGGGTCTCGGATGAATCTGCTATCAAACCAAGTGTTTATTAGAAAAGTTGCCATCACAGTGACCTAGTGTGGTGACCTAGAAGCTACCCTAAAAACCTGAGCCCATTCCCTTTCTAAATGGCCGCAAATATATTGCTTTTGGTTGCAATTTGCGGCCAGACTGGTGAGTTGGGGTTCGTGTTTTGGTCTGGGGGTCTCTAGGGTTGTATGTGGTCTTGTGGAACTTGCAACTTTCTCCAATTGTTTGTGTAGAAAAATCTGGGATCACTTTGCTTATTTCTAGTGTTTTGACTACGCGTGTTACGTTATCCGACACGGTTCGTGTTCTTATGTAGCTGTTGCTCTTGGGTTGGTTTCGTAGTGTCGCTACGCACGTTAGCCACTAGACGAACACTTGAGAGTTTGTTTGGAGTTGGTGCGTTGGTCAAACGTAGTTTGTACGTGTTATTGGTCGATTGCTAATGTGAACTTGTTATGTTTTTATATGATTTTAGGGTCGCAGGCGGGGACTTCGGACGCTGCGAAGAAGGGAAAGCGAGTGGTTGGCTTTACTTAGCCTAAGATCATCGGTGAGTAGATTTAACATCTACAGAGGAATCACCCGTATGGAGTTATGCGTCTGGGCTAGATTTAATGACAAGATTATTAGTTATAAGTATATGGACTTTGATTGTGCATGTGTACCATTGTTGCATATCTCATTTTCCTATTGCATATGGACATAGTATTAATGAGACACAACACTATTATTGACGGTTCATGTTGCACGAGCACAAATTGTATACTACACCCACACCGTCGATAATTTCCATGACACGCACAACCCTATACATACGTGATATTGTATTGGTTAGGGATATTGAGACTTGATCCTTATTTCCATTGTGGATATTAGATATAGCTAACACCTATACATACGTGATATTTATTGGTTAGAGACATTGAGACTTGATCCTTATTTCCATTGTGCATATGAGATATAGCTAACACCTATACATACATGATATTGTATTGGTTAGGGACATTGAGACTTGATCCTTATTTCCATTGTGCATATGAGATATAGCTAACACCTATACATACGTGATATTGTATTGGTTAGGGGCATTGAAACTTGATCCTTATTTCCATTGTGCATATGAGATATAGCTAACACATATACATATGTGATATTGTATTGGTTAGGGATATTGAGACTTGATCCTTATTTCTATTGTGCATATGAGATATAGCTAACACCTATACATACGTGATATTGTATTGGTTACGGACATTGAGACTTAATCCTTATTTCCATTGTGCCTTGCATTGCTTACATACTTACATATACACCCACATACCTGGCTACAGCCGCATGTACATCATGCATACATATTTACATATACACCCACTTAACTTGCTAGAGCTACATATACCCTTATATGGTATTGTATTGTCATTGACATGGAGACATTGATTCTTATGCTATTGCGCATATGAAATGCATCATACATACATTCTTACATATAGATACACATATCTTGCTATACCTACATGGTTACACATATACCTTGCTATAACTACATGTTCACCTTTATATGATGTTGCTTTGGACTTTTAGAGAAATTAGTAACCACATGATATATTTAATGACTTGATGCATTTAATTAGCGGTTTTTCGTTGTTATGCTCATATTACTGTTTTATATTGCATATATTATATTTCATGGATTTACGCATTTGAGATATGGATTTCATATGATGTTTTCTGGATTTGAGGACCGTGGTAGTTCAGGAAATTATGCATTGTTTGAAAAATCCGGTTTCTCTTGATATGATATTTCGATGCGTCCACCATGAGATTTCTCAGTTCTGAGACTTGTGTTAGATACCCTATGTGAGGAGTGGACGAGGCCATGTGCGGGTACATGGTGGAGCCCGGAGGTACCCCGAAGTAAGAAGATCGCAGATAATGGCGATGAGCTCGAGGCTGGGGAGTACTACTTTACCGGTGATATTATTTGGACTTGGCGGATATCTGGAGGATACCGACCGGAGTTATGAGACGTATGGATATGTGGATTTCGAGTGTCGAAGCTGGACACTCAGATTCCGTGAGACGTATGATACGCACATGAGGGCTGGTCCTGGTGACGGCGCCTGACAGATGAGTATTTACGTGTCGATGCTGGACACTAGTTTTCATGATGTTTTCGGGTGTCAATGTTGGACACTCAGGTTCCATGAGACTTACAAGATATGAGGGTCGATCTGAGGATGCGATGCCTTTGGTATTGGGATTTAGATTGTCTTGATGGACACTGGTCCTGCCACGATGAAGATTCCGTGAGGATGACATGTTTTATCTCATACTCAGCATTTATTTGATATGCATTGCTTCATGTATTAGTAGTACCTGATAGAGTACCTTTCATGACTGTTGCATACATATTGCCATATATACTATCAGTTTGCATGTGATAGCTTATCGCAGTACATGCATACCTGCGATTACCTGCATATGATATTTACTATTCACGAGTTGGCAACTCACCCCCGTTGTGCCACAGTGTTTTGCAGGTTGCCCCTCAGAACAGTCGCGGCAGGGCTTCTTCTTATCGTATCATCTTTTGCAGCGGATACCGCTACGGCTGACTGTGAGCTTTTTTGCTATAGGTGGATTTTGCGGTTATGCGATGATGCTCATTGTATATCTTGTTGTATCTAGTACTCTCCATCTACTACTTTCATGTATTGACTTAGAGACGAGAAGTGAGGACGATATTGTATATTGTTTTGTGACTCTGGATGTCATTTATGCTGTCTTTATTTATATCGTCTTTTTCTTCGCTACGGCGTTGTATATCTTCTTGTGGTGGTTGTTTCTGCCTTTGGGCAAGATTTGCTCCCGTTTAGGGATGCTTATATCTTATGTTGTACCCGTTTCGGGGCTAGTTTTACAAAGGAGGTGCTGCTGAAATTTTTAAAGAAAGTAAATTGGACTTTAAAGGATTTTTACTTGAGATTCCCAAAAGTTTTAACAATGTTCTTATCACTTACTACTTTTGATGGTTTAGATTGCTGGGTTTTCGTCTTACATAATTGCGTTACGCCTGTAGACGTTACGTGGTTTAAGGGCCGTCACGTGCCAAATTTCGGTTCGTGACACTTACCTCCATGTGCTTCACACTATACCCAATAAAACCTGTATACAAAACTCTGAGAAGTTGTGGTTAGCTAGAATTCAAAGTACAACCATCCACACACAAGATAACCATGATGATCTCAGGTCTAAAGACTAACATGTACCATTGTCATCCGAGAACTGTTATCGACAGTTAGGTATAATACCAACTAGGTGTTCTTGGCGAGTCTATTCAGTAAACTCATTTTCTAATAAGCACCTGTATACAATCTTATGATTTCAAACACCAATAGCTGCAGGACTAGCCATTGCCCTTCAACTAGGTCAAGTAGAGTATACACAAGTCTATTCTGGAGTGTCAATGTTCTATCTCGACATTCCCAGAGCTTGGAACATTTTAAAATGCGTTTGACAACTATCCAGGTCACACTATTATGATCTCATCATAATTCAAGTATTCCCGCAACATTCTAAGGAATTTATCAGTATGTAGTATTGATAAGTAAAATATATATACAATAACTGATAAAATAAACCAGATAGCATACTATCATTTCGAACAAGGTCGTTTTATACATATAGGTCCATGTACAATTACAATAATTGCATCAGGGCATCTATATCTTACAATGCCTTGACTATGGAAAATAAAGAACCACTCTCCTATAAAGAAGCTACCTAGTCACGAGACTTTGGAAAATGGAGACTCTCTATGGAGGATAAGATGGAATCACTTCAAAGGAACGGTACATAGGATCTAGTACTGTTTCCAAAAGACAAATGCATCATAGGATACAAGTGGGTCTTCAAGTTAAAGAAGGGTTCTTCAGAAGAAGGCAGTATCCGAAACAAGGCAAGACTTGTGGATAAGGGGTACATTCAAAAGGAAAGAGTAGTCTTTAATAAGATCTTCTCCCCGGTGGTAAAACATACCTCGATACATATTCTTTTAGCTATAGTGATCGTTTACGACATGGAGTTGGAGCAGCTAGATGTCAAGACCGTGTTATTGCATGGAGATCTGGAAGAAGATATCTATATGCACTATCCCGAAGGATTTGGAGTCGAAAGAAAACAGGGTCATTTATGCAAACTTAAGAGATCACTGTACGGATTGAAGTAATCCCCAAGATAGTGGTACAAGCGATTTCACTACTTCATGGTGATGATCGGGTTCAGGAGTTTGTGAGACCAGTGCATATACTTCAAGATGCTTGACGATGATAGGTGGATATATCTCCTCTTATATATCGATGACATGCTGATCGTCTCGAAATGCAAATCCAAAGATAGCAATTTGAAGCAACAGCTGAGTCGAGAGTTCAAGATGAAGGATTTAGGAGCTGCAAAGAAAATCCTTGGTATGGAGATTATTAGGGATAGAAAGAGAAAAGAATTGCACCTTTCGCAGAAGAAATGCATTGAGAAAGTCCTCTCTCAATTCAGGATAGAGAAGACTAAGCCCATAGTCGCTCTGTTGGCGGCTCATTTCAAACTGTCGATGCTTTAGACTTTCATCGCATTACCAAAGACTAAGGCCGAGTATAAAGTTGCAGTTAAAGCAGTAAAAGATGTGATCTGGCCATGGGGTTTACTTGAAGATTTGGGTGTGAGTCAAGAGATCATGAAGGTCTACTGTGATAATGTTGGATATGTATGCCCTAGAGGCCTATATTGTATAGGATGCTAGGGATATGTATGTACTGGACAATCTTGCTCAGTTGTTTAGAGTATATTATTTGAGTTGTCTTTATCCTGATATATGTATTTCTTTCTATTGATGCTTTATGTTTCTTACACATATTAATAAAGACTCGATACAGTAGTATACTATTATGGTTTGACTTTATCTTAACATATGCATATGTTATACTCGATTTAACATATGACGATTCCATGTTGATAAAGCCCGTAGGATCTTGCTTGATTACCAGCGTTATGATGGCGACCATATTTATGGGAGCTGGGTAGTCCATAAGCACATCCTTAAAGGTCCCAAGTCACAGGAGTATCGAGATCGGGCATCGATACTCCAAAGTAGATTTGTGTGTACGTTTCTAGACCCCGATGAGGGGCGATGGTTGGTCCCACAACCATTGGTGAGATCACTTAAGATTGTATACAGGTGCTCACTGGGGGTGAGTGCACTGAACAGACTCGCCGAGAACCTCTAAGTGGTATTATACATATCGTCAGATGGCAGTTCTCAGGTGACATGAGTACATAATAGTCTTAGGACCCGAGGTCATCATTTGTCTCGTGTGAGTTCCTACTGTACTTTGATCACTACCCTACCACGGCTCTACTGAGTCGTGCAAACATGTTTTGGTTGGATACAGTCCTGAGCCACATGGGGGTAGTGAGTGATTGTCAGGGATTCGTCTCTCCCGGTATTGGGAGTCAATATCGCACTGTGTCCAGTTGGCTAGAACCATAAGACCTTAGCCAAGGCAGTTGAGAACTACTGATGGTTAGATCAGTAATTTCTCGGAATGGTCCTGAGCCAAATTGACACAACTTATTGGATCAGTAGGGCTCTGACGTTTACCACCCTCTAGACCCGATATGCGATACTCTTAGACGAAAAGACCGGACTGTACAGAGATTGTCAAGGATAGGCTCAGAAGGGGTCCGGATGAACTTGCTCGTCGGTTTTCATTTCGACAGGTACCTGGGTAGCCGTTACGTACAGCTAGTGCCGCTGACGTGCTTGTGGTTAAATCCACACCAATGTACTGTCGAGTCTTTAGAGTCCCACACAAAGGGTTTCTCTGATTCAGGCGAAATGATGTGGTGGCCGTATGTTTATACGTGTAGGGTTTTGATCGAATGATAATACTAGCCGGCTTAGGATTAAGCCGGATTATTAAATCAAGTATTGATTTAATAATTTAGATGTACATATTTCGATATGTATATTCTAGTGTTGTCCAAATTTTTTGATCTGACGGTTGATACTGGCAGGCTTAGGATTAAGCCGGTTCATTAAATCGGATATTGATTTAATGCTAGTATTATTTTAGTGGTATTATTCTATCTCTTGGGTATTCATATTTTGATACGAATACGTGTATATATACAATAGAATATATTCCGTATTTATACGGAAAGACATTCTAGAAGGATGACACCTCATCATGTATTTTCCATTTTATTTGCAAAATGGAAATGATGTGTAAAATAGAAAATGAGGTGTAAATGAGAGAATGGTGTGAACCATACTTGAATAGTTTTGACAAATGAATTATAAATTCATTTATGCAAACTATTCAAGTATGGTTGTATTATTTTTATTGAAAATTGGTTTTTACAAAACCATATTTCATGTTTTTCTACACATAAGTTTTTCATTCTCATAACAAGATTCTTTCTCCTCACTTGCTTAGCTCTCTTGAGTTCCTCCTCCTCCTCCATCTTCATCTTCCTCCCTACCATCTCATGTGTTGAAAATTAAGGAAGGAAAAGAGATAGAAATACATTAGATAAATCACTACATCTCCTTAGTGACCTAGACTTGCAAACTAGGTCACTAAGTTGCTTCGTTTGTGAAGCCAAGCTTGAATCAAGAACTCTCGGATGGATCATCTAGAATCAAGAAAGCGATCTAGTAAGGTCGATCAAGATCACCTAAGGAGCTTAAGAAGAGAAGTAAAGATCTGAAGGACACGAGTCTCTAGGTATAACTCCTCATCACAGTAGATAGAGCTCTATAAAAAGCTAGTTTCAGTTTATGGTTAGATTCTAGGATGAGTTTTCTAGTGCCGGATTTTTAAAAAGTTAAAGTTTTTCGTTCCGCAACGGCCGCGGTAGGCGGTCTAGACGCTAGGAAACCCAACATGGTATTATAGCCGGTCCATAAATCTTAACTAGCTAATTTGCACTAATTTAGAACTTCGATCGATAAAATTATCCGAATCATATTTCCAAAAACCCTACTTGCTGTTCGAATTTGAAAGTTGTTCAAAAAATATTTTCAGTGAGATTAAAAATATATGCAGGGTTTTTCTGAACCAAGAAAAATTTTGAACTTTTGATCACCAAAAACGACCGCTAATCTGCGGCCATATACCTTATTTGGCCGTGGATCCACGGCCAATTAGTGGCAAAAAGTCTCCAAATTTTTTTAGGGGTTCTTGTCTCTGGAAATGTGATTTTTGGGATGTTTGGTTTCTGCCCAGATTTGTTTGTGTACTGGTTTGTACATAAGGCATATGCGGAAATTTTTAATCGATCGAAACTCTAAATTCTTGTTTTTCTGTGTATTTGTTTCCGAGACCGTGAATATCATTGAGCAGTATAACCTGACTAATTGCTATATGTATAATCAGACGGATTTACGAATATGATATTCACGTTGATGTTTTGTTTTGCACTGATGTTGTGGATAGATTGTCGTGATGGATAGCCTGTAGTGCAATGGTAGTTATACAGTTCAGATTCATTTGTATATTCATTACTGCAAGGCGAGCGTCTGACATGTGGACTACCGTATCTGCCATATTGTATATTCTTTTATTGGGGCACGACTGGGTTGAGTTCGATACCACCGTTGTATATATATTTTTCTTTTCTGTACTATTATTACCTGGTGGAAGAGTACTCGAATAGCCGAGTTCTAGAGGACAACGGGACTGCATCTCATTGCGTTGAGACGGATGGGCCTTACTCTAGAATTAGCGGGCAGTTCGCCGTACTTATAGGGGGTATAGGATGACCTATGGAGGGGTTCTCGAGTTACCGGATTCCGTGAAGTGCCGGGTGGCCCATTCACTTTGTTGATTGGGGTTACCTCACTTACGGAATTGGAGGATAACTTGCCGCGCTCGTAAAGGTCTAGGTTTTTCATTTCACGGGCTATCCACACAACCAAGAACACCGGGTCTCATTTGCGGCTCAAATGAAACCCGAGACTCCAAGATTATCCGCTATTCCATGTTGCTTACTGCTGTTCTGTGATGTTGCTTATATCATTCCTGAGACGAATAGTTATATATATATATATATATATATTTATTTATTTATATATACTAGTAGATGTTATATATGTTTTGCATCCGCGCTGGTCCTGCCCCCACTCTACCGGTAGTTAAGTAACCTAATGGTGCATGACGGGGCCCCGTCGGGAATGTAGATGGCATATACGTACATTTTATTTTCGTTATTTTCTTGTGTGATATGAATTAATTGATGGGACCGCGTTAATTTTAATTAATGCAAGAAAATAAACCTAAAAGATGTTGGAACAAATTTCGAAAAACTATAGTCATATTCTTTCGCTTTACATAGTAGTATTCGGTTAGGAATATCTAGCATCTCATTCGAGGAGGCAAAAGCCTAGATCCTTTCACAAGGAGCGACCAATTGAGCAAAAGTTTATGTTATTATAGATTACTCAGTTTTATTCAAAACCACTAGTTTTCATAGGCGGAGCCTAAACCACTCCTTTTCAAAACTGCTCGGTTTCTTCAACGATATCAAGTTCATTACGTTAAAGGTTTTTCACTAAAACCCAGCCGTAGCTCTCCGTCATTTCAGATGGGTACCACATAGTATTCGTGTTATGTTTGTTGGAAAGCGTCAAGACATAGTGAACGGTAGCTAAGTGATATTTATCTGTTGCATGGATATGCGATTGATCGAGACAGTCACACAACTTTGTTGGCAAGTGTCAAGAGTTTGTACGGGTGGGTTTGAGTTAATACAGGACAATGACGGGTTGAACTTGACTAATGGCTTATAACTTGTTGGCAAGCGTCAAGGTTATAGGTCATTAGGGGCAAAAACCACATCGGGAGTTTTAAATATACAGGAAACTTGCTAGTGTTGCATATCTTCTGGAGTGTGGTAACTAGAGTTGTTTCTATCTAGGTTATCACGCGATGATAGTTGGATCCCGATCCCACTGATGAGTAGGATTACTCTTGGGTGATATTTTACACTTCACAATTAGACAACCTATTAGGTGTCTAGATGTAACATTTCAGAAAATATAAAATAATATTTTTAGAATTTAAATAATAAAGTAATAAATTTTATGAAAACTATACGAGTATGGATTTAAGTTTTTGTAGAATGGTATAATTATGTACCAATATTTTGGAAAATGTTTGGAAATTAATATGAATTATTAACTATGAAAGCATTTATTGGATTTGGGCATTTTATAAATCATTATACAATTATTTATATACAAATTTATGTTAAACTTGATTGGCATATTACTAATTATGCATTAAGCTAAATCTATTTTTGTTAACCATGTTTGATGTGCCATGACACATTTCATTTGTTGCATGTTTGGTTTCATTTTTATTTGTTGTTATTTGGTTTTAAAAAGAAAAAGAAAAGGGAAATATATTTGATGAGAGAGGGAGACAAGATGTGACCATAATAATGAAGAGTGAGAAAGAGAGATGTATGGCTACCCTTCACCCTTTTCCTTCTCATTTCCTTCATTCTTCATCATCATCTCCTCCTTCATCTTCTTCATCCTCCACCCTCACTACCACCACAAACCACCTCCAAAACTTCATCTAAACCTCACATCACCTTTACAAAAAAAATCCACAACCTCATCCGACACCCCATGGTGAAAGCAAGTTGGAGTTTTGAGCACTTTGGGTCATCTAAGAATTTTCTTGAGTTGCTTCCATGAGGTAAAACCTTCACCTTCTTTCAAGTTTTAGTTTCTTAAGCTCAAGTGTTAGGTTAGAGTTAAACAAGTTACGTTTTATGATCTTGGAAAATCTAGGATGGGAGTTAGTGAATGAAAACTTATAGTAGAGATTAGTGGAGGTGTAGTGAGTGTCATTTGGCCTAGCAGTGAGAGTAGCCTTGTCTGAAATGAGCTTTGATGTCCCAAACATGAACTTGAAATTTTCCGTTATCGGGTTTTTGTTAAATTGTGATGATCAAATAGAATCTGGAAAAACTCGAGAGCTCTGAAAAATAAATTACATATACAGAAAGATGTGTAGGTTATTTAGAAGCTGCCCCTAAAACCCGAGCCCCCAACTCTCTTTCTTGCTGCAAATTTATTCCCCCTAATCGCTAATTACGGCCTGATCTAAGGGTATGGGTCCCAGGTTTGGTCCATAACTCAAACATCTTATAACTAGGCCTATCCAATATACAGAATGTCCTAATTTCACCCTAGGAAAAATCTGAGAGTGTTTTTCCGAAGTTGTTGATTTCGGTTTACGACTTTTGAAAACTAGATTTTTGGTATTTGAGTTTTGACTCGGTTATTTGACATTTGTACGTCAACGTCGGGAATTGTTTGGTTGTTCTTGCATGCGTGGACCATAGATTCTAACCTATGTGCGTTTCGCTTGCCGTATCGGTTTTTAGATTCAATTTTGATGTCGATACGATATGCATTGAATTGTAGGTACCTTCGTGTGGAGTTCCGGGACGACGAAGGAGAACAAGACATTCATCGACTTCATCTAAAGTGAGGATAGTAGGTGAGTAGATGTATATCTACGGAGGAAGTCGGGTGGATGGCGTTTAACACCCCCACAACCATAGTACTAGGAGATCAGAGATGTAGTATATATATAGATACGTACACTTATTTACATATGGATATAACCATAAAGATAATCACGAGATGGTATGATGAGATGATAATGTGATGGAATGATATGACACGAGTCGATAGGTTTGATATGAGGATGCGATGCGATATATGTGTGTGTGTATGATGCGAGGTGATATATATATATATATATATATATATGTATGTATGTATATATATATATGTATGTATGTATATATATATATGTATGTATGTATGTATGTATGTATGTATATATATGTATGTATGTATGTATGTATGTATGTATGTATGTATCTGTATGTGTATATGTATGTGTGTGTGTATGTGTATATGTGTATATGTGTATGTGTGTATATACATATGTATATGTATATGTATATACACATGTATATGTATATGTATATGTTTATACACACATACATATATACACATATACACATATATATACATATACATACATAGATATTGTTGGGTTATGCCAGCGCCCTGGCCATCCACCGTGGGCAGTATGGAACAAAAACGGCGTTTAAAAACTTGGCGGTAACGAAACCCGCCAGACCGAACCATAAACCCTAAACTAGCAAACAAAAGAGGAGTTAGAATGATTATACTGAATGATCCAAGTTCTTCGGTATTTTGCCATCTTCCTAAGCTCCTAGAGACGTCATGGATCGAGTTTGGCCTTCGGACTCCCTCCATCGAAGATGATCCACCTGAGGATTTGTAGTTTGAGCTCCAACCTCAATACCGAAGTAACTAGGGTACCTAGTTCGCTAAACTAGATAGCCTAGAGAATGTAGAGTCTAATGATGGATTAATATGTCTCATAACACCCTAGGTTTCTCAACACGTTAGACTTTTAGGATAGAGGTAGAAGAAGCAGCTTGAGGAGATGAGAGTGTTGCCATTAGCATTCTATCAAGTAAAGAATGGATAAGTGTTGTGAACTCTAAGCCTCTCAAAATATCTCACAATACCAAATAAATATCAAGCATGCTTCAATAGTAACCCATGAGTAACCCCATGAGTCACCAAGTGAGCCATGCTTGATAAATACAAACAACACCTCATCCTCCACCTCATTAACCATTTAATCCTAAATGGTTAAAACTAAATGAGGTGTCTTCTTCTAGAACACCTTGTAATAAATTACAAGAATACCCCTCATCCGTATATATATACCTGTATCCATATTCTAACAAAATATGAATACAAAAGAGACGAAAATAATCCAACAATATAATACTAGAATCCGGTTTAAACCAAAGCCCAGTAGTACTATCCGTCCGAATCATGAGCCGTGCACAAGTGCACTATATAATCGAACCCTGCTGTAAAACCATACGGCCTCTACACGTTTCGTCCGAAGCAGGGAAACCCTCTGTGTGGGACTCTAAAGACTCGTCAATACGTTGGCAGTGGGTTTAACCATAAGCACGTCAGTGGCACTAGCTGTACGTAACGGCTACCTAGGTATTGAGCGAAAGGAAGGCCGACGAGCAAACTCATCCGAACCCTACTGAGCCTGTCCGTGACAATATCTGTATTGTCCGGTCTGTTCGTCTAAGAGTATCACATTTCGGGTCTAGGTGGTGGATAAAGTCAGACCCCTAATAACGCGATATTTCGTATTGGTATGAAGCCCATTACCAACTGAGAAACTACTGATCCAAATCAGTAATTCTCATCCACCTTGGCCAAGGATTTCTGGTGATGGACATCCGTGCACAACGCGACATCAACCCCCAATACCGAGAGAGATGAATCCCCGATGATCCGCTCACTGCCTCCATATGGCTCGGGACTGTACCTAACCAAAACCTGTTTGCACGACTCCTTTGAGCCGTGGTAGGGTAGTAATCAAAGCACAGTGGGAACTCACACGAGACAAATGACGATCTTAGGTCGACAGACTAACCTGTACACATGTCACCTACGAAACGCTATCTGACAATAGGTATAATACCAACTAGCACGTTCCCGGCGAGTTCGTCCAGTGTACTCATAACCTAATGAGCACCTGTATACTATCTTAGGTGACCAACAAATACCAATGGCTTATGAGACCGGCCACTGCCCCTCATCGGGGTCTCGATAAGTATACACTGGTCTACTCCAGAGTATCGATGCCCGGTCTCGATACTCTCTCGACCAGGGACATTTAAGGATGTGCTTATCGACCCCCCCTCTCCCACGTATATGATCGCCATCATAATGCAGGTAGTCAAGAAAGAATCCTATGGGCTCTATCAATATGTAATAGTGATCTGTAATACCGCATAATGCATGTACATGATGATAAAGACAAATCAGATAGCATACTATCATTCCGAGTAAGACTGTTCTATCCGTATTGGTCATCCCTTAATCATCATAATCATCTGCCTGCGATTACAATAATTGCCTTGAGAGCACTATAGCCAACAGATATATATATACATAGATATACATATATATACATATATATATACATATATACATATATAGATATGCTAAGATATTATATGAGATGATATATATATATGAGAATATGAGATAATATGATGTACATGACCATAGATCCATATTTTGATTTGATGATACCGTACGATAGGTCATACCGTATGCGATATTATGTACAGAACGATAGATCCTTACTCTGATTTGATGATACCGTACGATGGGTCATACCATACGCGATATTATGTACAGGATGATAGATCCTTACTCTGATTTGATGATATCGTACGTGATATTATGTACAGGACGATAGATCCTTACTCTGATTTGATGATACCGTATGATGGATTATATCGTACGTGATATGATGTACAAGACGATAGATACATAATCTGTTTTGATGATACCATACGATGGATTATACCATATGTGATATGATGTGCATGAATCGCCGACATATATATATATATATATATATATATATATATATATATATATATATCAACTCGGGGAATATTGATTAAGATCACTTAAGTAGATATTAAGATATATATTCGAAAGCATACCTATTTCTAAAACTAACGAATCGTATGCACTTTTAAATGGCAACCTCAAGGAATGCTACAGATTTTCAAATGGATATTTTTCTCAAAAACACCGTATCCCCATTTTCAAAAACAACAATTCGTATTATTTAGGCTATTACTGTATGGTTCATATGCAATTACGTATTTTATACTGTTCGCATTATGTTTCCCTGTGTTTATCTTTATATGGCTTCGTCTGCTAGGACACATGCACTATTACCGATGATGCGCATGTTGCACGTACACATACTTGCCGGCTCACACACTCATCATCGGTAACTGCCATACCACTTACACATTAGAAACTGCTATATCACTGTAATGTTTCTTAAATTATAGAATTATAGTTATTGTTCAGTACTTATTACCGCACAGGCTATTTTAGATATTGCACTTCCTTACCCAGTTACACGACATGCTTATATGAAAATACCGGATATACCTTACAATATTGTTCCGTACTTGGATTTACTGTTCCATCATGCTTATATGATTATGAGATTATGTTTTCATGAGATTATTGGATTTAAGAACCGCATATATATTTATAAGTCTTATGATTGTTTTAAAAACGAGGTTTCTCTTGATATGATATTTCGACGTCCACCATGAGTTTACTTGGTTCTGAGTTATGTGTATACCCGATTCGAGGAGAGAAGAGGCACCGTCTGTGGGTACATGATGGACCCGGTATGGTACCCCAAAACAAGATCATATAGAGAGACGTTGAGCCCGGCAGGGGAATACTACCTACCGGTGATGGTTTTGGACTCGGCGGATATCCGGAGGATACTGACCGGAGCGATTGAAACAGATGGATATGAGGGATGATCCGATGAGACGGAGCCTGAGATATAAGGATTTACGTGTCGATGCTGGACACGGGTTTTATGATATTTTCGAGTGTCGATACTGGACACTCAGGTTTCATGATGATTTGATGTGTCGTTGATGGACACATGTTGGATGATACATGTATATATTTATGTATGAAACATATGACTTGGTACTATATACTGATACTGGTGACTTTTTATCTTTACACATATGTATACATGATCACCCTAGATACCACACAGTATTATTTTTATGTTACAGTATGACCTAGGAGATTATTATACATTCGGTTTCTACCTGGTGATATTTTCTAATCATGAGTTGGCAACCTACCCCCGTTGTACCATAGTTTTCTTGCAGGATCGACCACTCGGATCAATAGCGGTTTGCTAGCACACAACTTTTTTCTGGGTGATTTGCATTGGTAGGTGTAGTACACTTGGATTGTGACCACCTTTTGTATATATTATTTTCGGTTGTATCTAGTTAAAAGCTCTATCAACCAGACTATATATATTTGGCAGACTTAAAAACCACAGACATGTATATTCTTTTTGACTAGCGAGATGTGTATTATTCTTATTTCGGGGTTTGATGATGTTGTGGTTTCTCTATCTTCCTTTCTGTGATTGATCTTCGTCTTGGGCGTCGTATATTTTTATGTTGCTTAATTATGATTCCACCAATTGGTGAAAAACTAGCTCCCGCTTGGGGATGCCTGTATTATTGCTGTGGTATATTGGTTTTGGATCAAAATTTACAAAGGAGGTGCTGCCAGAATTTCAATGACGAAAATGTTTTCAAAAATAGTATACAACCCACTTGTATTTCCCTATATCATTACTTATGCTTTTAAAGGAAAGAACTTGATCGCGTTATACCTTTATTTCAAAACTTCACCTCCATTATTTTTCTAAAAAGAAGGTTTACATTTATGGGCTTTCGGCTTACTTGGATTACGGTGGGGTCATATAGATTTCACGTGATTCAAGTGCTGGTCACGTGCCAAATTCTGGGTCGTGACAAAGTTGGTATCAGAGCGTTAAGTTTAACTTTTGTTCGAGTCTAGATTTGACTATGCGGAGTCTAAGGCATATATATATATATATATATATATATATATTTCGGAACCTAGGCTTGACCTTACTGAACTTAGACTTGACTAACGGGATATTAGACCCGAACTTTCGTTACGTAGGTTGACCTTGGTTGTTGGAGTAGGTGACTTAAGTAGAGTGATGTACCGTGTGTATGTTCCGCGGCATACTTACGATACGCTGCTCCGTTTAAGTGACCTTAGGATGTACATTTCTTGAGATCTGTGATTGTCACGCCCCGCTTCCCAGAGTGCGCAAGATTTGGGCACGTGACATAGCCAACCATGCTACCTGTGGGTGGGAAGTATCCATCCACAGTCACATTACGGTTGTAAAGATATCAAGAACAGTAAAAATAAACTAAACTAATACATGTCCAAATCCATAATAACAAGAATCAATAAACAATAAGTGCGGAAGCTAATGATCCAATACAATGAATAAACAGTATGTCCCATAATGCGGGCTCACATCTGGAAATGAAATGACATAAATGAACTAAACTCTAAAGAACTCACAGTTCAGCCTGCTGGCTGAAGTACTCCTGCTCGGTCGACGACAAAGGTACGGAATCTGGGCCATGCAAAACCCAGACGTCAGCGCGTCATGATATCAAGTGTATAGCATAAACATGGTAATAAACAATGCAAGCATGAACATGAATAAAGCAGCAATAAGAAGTAATAAACAGGGTAATGTGCAGTAGTGACTAAACTGTCCTATCAGGTTTTCTATTCTATAGTCTTTGAAACCAATTGATGAATCGTCGATGTAACTCAATAGTATCCCGTGCGTGCCCGGGACCACGGTCATGATTCTCGGGGCTGAATCCGAGACGTGCCGCTAAGCAGTAAAAGGTAGTAGGATAGATGAGTGTTGTCAGCATCAACACTCCGGAGCTGGCCAAGCCCGTAAGACTGATCAGAACAATGTGTCGAACTGTTGAGTTACAAGTCGGTTTCACCTTTGATTTCCCCATACCCCCAAACTATGTATGTCAGTCAGGTATTCCGCGGTCAAGGACTAATGCCAACACAAGTCAAGTAAAGGTAGGTCTGTCTGGATCGACAGCAGGAATGGTTAGGTTTGTCGGCATTAGGCATGAGATCAGGTAACAGGTCAGGTTACTTTCAACAGGTAGAGTCGATATGTACAGGGTGTTGTGTCCGATGTATCAGTGCATGTGTCAGGTGTATCAAGATCAGTCAATATGTAATGCAATCAGGTATATGATGATAACAGGTATAGTAACAAATAATGAACAGTAGCAGGAAACAGTAAATAACAAATATTATTCTATGTGAACACAGTGATGTTTGTATTTTCATATTAATCCGGTTCACGCACCTTTGAGGTGCAATAGCCACAAGACGAAACAATATCGATAATATACGTAATGGAGTTACATGAATTTGAACTAAGCATAATAATTGTCTCATGAGTGATTTTAACAAAGAAGTGAGGATGATCTACTTGGTTTGGTTAGTTAAGTATGAATTAATAGCAGACCGGTTAAAGCGAGCAATGTTTCCATTGATTTAAAGTTACGGATAATCGTGACTAGAAATTCTAAGTTATAAGGTATCGATGTTATATTAGTTGTGTGGTTATAATATGATGATTAAGTTGTAGCATGTTAAGCAAGTATTCGGATACTTGCCTCGGCGGTTCCGCAAACCGAAACTCGGATGCGATGTCGGCAGAAACTGCGTTCTGGAAGCACGGGCCACGGATCGAGTCCCAACAGAGGTCACTGGAATCACACGGACCAGGGGGCTTCGCTGGAGCGTCGGGTTCGTCAAACGGCACGGTCGGGTTCCGGCAATAACCGAAAATCAAAGTTAGCAACAAGGATACGATACGCCAAAACGACCAGCGGGGGTTGTACCAAAAGGAAAGAGAAGGAAACTTACAGGGATACACCAAGGGTGTGACCACGGCGGGTTCGACGGCACTGGAACGCCGGCGAGGCCGCGACGGTGGCTGCAGCAAAGGGAAGGGGCCTCGGGTGAGCAGGTAGTGTGCTGCGGCGAGTTGGAGAGGAGTGTGGTCGGCTAGGGTGGTCGAGGGGGAAAGGAGGTGGCGCGGGAGACGTCGACGAGGGTCGTCGGCGCGATTTCCGGCGACCTGGAGATGGTGCAGACGTTGGGTGAAGGGTCGGGTTCACTGTTCCGGCGAGGAAAGGAGGGGGTGACGGCGAGGTCTCGACGAGGAGGGTGCAAGGGGGTCGTGGGAGGCCTCGGCGGTCGGAGTCGACGTCGACGACGAGGTCGCGAGGGATGGAGGCGTCGGGGGAATGGGCTGCAGGCGCTGGATCGTCGGGAGAACGGGGAAAAGAAGGTAGGTGGGTGCGGTGGAGGTCGTGGTGGTGAGGGCGGCGACGGTGAGGTCTCGAGGAGTCGGCGACGAGATCGCGAGGGCTAGGGTTAGGGTTAGGGTTGGCGTGGGGTTCTCGTGGTCGCGTGGGTGAAGGCGGCTGCATGGCCACGAGAAATATATAGAGGAGAGAGAGAGAGAGATTGAGAGAGATTGAGGGAGAGAGAGAAAGAGGAGAGAGGCAGAGAGAGATGGGGAAAGGAGGGGCCCACGAGCTCAGCTGTGAGCTCGTGATTGGCCACAAGAAAAATTTGAAAGGATTTAGCAGAGATTGGAAATATTCGTGGATAGTTTAGGAGTTAAGGAAATTTATATATAGTTTAAGATATTAAATTAAAATGGGCATTTTTGGCGCGAAATGAAACATTTCCAAATCGCGCCCGGATTGCGTCCAAATGTTCCAAATTCAAATTATAGGATTTTAAGCGGGTTCCAAATTTAGAAAAGAGGTGTTTAATGATTAAAATGCATGCCCCCAAGTCGGACACTTGCACGCGCGCGTAGTCGCCCAAACTTGCCCGTTTAGCCAAACGGAACGGAATCTCGACACGCGGACGCTACCACGCGACTAGTGGCGACGAGTAGGCCAACATGGACATCTTAAATTTCATTTTCGGAGTTAAAATTTGTTATGTGCCAAAATGACTTAACCGGGTAAAATTTAGCAATAAACACCAGAAAATCAGAAAAATTGGAAAGAGCAATAAATAACCCTCAACTAGTAATATACATAGTATTATTGGGCTCGGGTGTTACAGTGATTCTATTCGTTCCTATGATCTATCATCATTAATGTTTGCTTGCAGTTCTTGTCACCATGGCTACGAGAGCAGAGAGAGCTGCAGCTAGAGATACGGTCAGAGCGAGCTCGTTAGGGACGAGGGCTGATCATGATATTCTTCCGGTGACATAAGAACGTATTGACTTATTGATTGTGCTAAGGTTCTCATTTAAGACGAACGTTCTGGATCGGCACCAAATGATCGGGCCCTTGTGTCACGACCCGAAAGTACGGAACATGACCGGCACTTAAACTACGAACGTCTAGAGGCGTACGTAATCTAAGTAAACCGAAAACCCAGAAATCCAAACCAAGAAAGATGTAGAGTGCAGGAAAAACCAACTTAAAGCAAGTAGTTTCAATAGCATAAGCCGAATTAGGCGGTTTTAAAAACATCAAAAATTTCCCGAAAATTTCGGCAGAGTCTCCTTTGTAAATACTGGCCCCCAAATGGGATACAACATGGATAGTATACGAAATCAATAAAAAAGTATCCCCAAGCGGGAGCTAGCTCTTCATCAATCGACGGTCACAACCACACAAGCAATATAATATACAACGCCAAGGGCGAGGATCAAAATTCAAAAGGAAACTCAAAAACCACAAGAAAACCACAGAAATACAACGCGCGACTCTAAGGTCGAAAGAATAAACATCACTGGTCTCTATCTCAAATAAATACATGTTTGGTTGATGGAACTTCTAGATACAACAGAATAATAATATACAAGATATAAAATGGGGGTACGATACAAGTAAACCCACCTACTAGCAAATCACCCGAAGGACACTATGCCTGCAAGCCGTAAAGAAACCTGTACGGCAAACCTGCAAGAAACTGGGGCACAACGGGGGTGAGTTGCCAACTCGTGAATAGAAAAATATCTACGCACAGAAATCGCATAAATAACGCAACCTAGGTCAATGATCATAATATATCCTTAAATATATGAATAAAACGTAGTCTATAACAAGACTAGGGTAAATATCTAACCTGAGTGTAATCTCATGTGCCCGTGTCAGTGTCTCAAGTAGCAATATATCATATGAATGAGGTATGAATGCATGAAAACAGAATACATGTAAATGAAGAACCGTTTTCATAATTTAGTGAGATTTCCTTTGTATTTTTAAAATGAGGTATCATAATGAAATCAGCATAAAACAGTGCCTAGCATTGGCACAAAACGTAATCCCAATATCTCGATATCTCTGTATCACAGTCTCTGTACCTCAATATCTCGAAATCTCAATGTCTCGATCACAATATCTAGGGCGCCGTCAGTCCAGACCGGCCCCTACCATCCATCTCAAGACCACGACGGTATCCTCCGGATATCCGACGCGTCGGGTAAAATCACCGGTAGGTAGTGCTCCCCTGCCAGGCTCACATCGTCATCATCAAGCGTTTCTTGCCCCCGGGTACCTTACCGGGTCCACCATGTACCCGAAACGGTTCATCCGTCTCCTCGAATCGGGTCTCGAAATCCATCAGCAAACTCATGGTGGACGACTCATACATCATGGGAAAAACCGCACTTTTTATTTAAAAAGAGAGAAATCGGTTTATATAAGTTTTACGGTTTTCCCCCCAAATCCAGAAAATTTCATGGAAATCCGAATCCAAATCATCAATAGCATGTAAAAACCATGAATATAGGCATAACAATGAATAACAGTATGCATGAAGTGACAAGTAATAACTACAATGTTAAGCTGGCATATAAGGCAGGCACACTAATATCATGTCAAATTACTAACAAGCGAAGTCAAACAATAATATTTTCTAAGGTGTACGTGACATGGCAATTACCGATGAAGATGTGTGTGAGCCGGCAAGTAAGTGTACGTGGTACATACGCATCATCGGTAATGGTGCTGGTGTCCTAACAATATGATATCAACATTGCAATAAGAAATTATAACATAAGTATGCGATGCGAAGCAAACCATAATAATAAGCGGGAGCTGAATACTAGACGCAACTGTAACTAACCTGCATTAATCTAATATAAGTCCTACAAATGGTGCCTTTTGAAATAACACGAATCATGGGGTTTTGAAAATAGGGGCTACGGTGTTTTTATGAAAAGATACGTCTTTTGAAATATCAGTAGGATCCCTTGGGCTGTCTTTTAAAATACCCACGATTCGTTAGTTTTTGAAATAGGTAAGAATCGAATCTAATCTAACAACTAAACTAAACTAAAGGGCTAAGCTAACAAGCTGGACTACAGGTAAGGAAACCGCCTAACATCTGAGTCGATCCATATACATACCTGTATATATATTAGTCGGTGATCCCGCCTCAATAATATCATATCCGATACCATATCTACAATCAGCAATCCCAAGTCAAGAGTGCGGATCAATCATCAAGATATAGCTCGTACGTAAATCCGTCGTACGGCATCCCCAAATCTGGGTACGGGTCAATATCATATTCCTCACACCATTCCTCTGGTATCCTCTTTATTCAAGATCATAGTCTAGGATACTGACCTATGTCTAGTACAATACTAATATCCTCAATATACTCATGATCTGACTACAGATCGACAATCTCGTACAAACCGATACCGTCAGCACATAGCATCATCAAGGGTATACATCGCCCGATACGGCCTAATATCAATATCCTAGCATATCATGCCTCATATCACGATCACATGTCGGCCATTTTATTTATAACACTATTCACCCGTATCGCCGCCCGAAGATCCGCTATAACACCAGGGCGTACCTTAAGTACGAATCCTGCCATATCACCGATATCACAACCACAAAACAAATCTCATCGACTCAGCTCAATCCCAAGTATCATCCTCAAATCCGTATGTGAACACATAGTCCCATACCCATGTGATTACATAACTATAAAGAATCCCATGAGCACATATAAATAGGAATGTATGCAAGTATGTAGGTGTGTATGTGTAGTGCAATACTACCCTAGGGTTCGCAACACTAAAATAATCCAACACACCAATATCCATCCTAAACATCGTTATTAATCCCAAATAACATATAATAAATTGTTGGTGTGTATACGCATCCGTATACACCACCACGGACTGCGGGGGTGCTATACGCCATCCACCCAACTTCTCCCCATAGATATAAATCTACTCACCTGGTCCTCGTTCGCCGGTGCCGACGTCGCCACGCGCTTGCTTGTCGTCTCGAAGTCCACATGGGGTACCTACATATCATAACGCACCATACCGCATTAAAATCCGACTCATGACCACAACGACGCACGAATCCCATATAGGTCAAAACCTATGGTTGCTTTCGCAAATCGACCCAAAAACCCTCGACGTCGGCATACAATGCCAAACCATCGAGAAAACTCCCAACACACTCATTTATACAATTACAAGCACTAATTATAATATAAAATAGCTTAAAATTCACAAAAACCCCAATTTCACTTAAAAAGTCATTTTTCCGAAAATCTAGCAAGCACAAATCACCGTTTTAGTACAAAACTCGATGTATAAACGAACCTAGCATCCACAATATTCACTAAATATCATAACAAAGTCATATAAACCATTCCTATAATTTATTCTCATCAATTTGCATAAATTCCAAAATCCTAGTTTGCAAAAATATCAATTTTTAACACCTTTTAAAGCAAAATTCACAATTCAACAATTAAGCTTGGTTTTGCATAACCTAAGATATTAAACCACTCATAATAATGTTAATGATGTCATAAAAACATAATTACATTTTTAACCCAATTATTTAACCAATTTTAAATAGCTAGTTAGCAAATTAGCGTAATTATTATAATTTTTAAACTAACAATTAACAACTAGCTACTAACTTTGTTTTAACAAGCCATAAGAGCCTAATACATTACACAACCATACACCAATTTCACAAAACCCTAACTTGCATTCAAACCCTTTCTTGAATTTTATAACTAACAAAATCCAACCCAAACTATACATGAAACACTAAATTAGCACTAATTTGAAGCCCGAAAAGCAAGTTAAACTCTTAGATTTGGTTTGTATAAAATACTAGATAGCAAAATAGAATAATTAACTTAATAATGGTGTGCTAAAAATCCTAGTTTAACTCAAACCATTCTCTTGAAGATCCTAGATGAAAATAGCACCAATATTAACACTAAAACAACTCATTTAAAGAAATCTAACCATAAGAATTTAAATGGGTAAGAATTATACCTCTAGATCTAGAGATCTAGCAAGAAATTTTGACTCCAAAGATGGCCTCCTAGCATCCAAAATCCATGCAAGAAAGGTTAAGAAGAATGGATGAAGGATGGGCTTGAAATTGTGAAGTTTAAATGGAATTTTGATGGAATTTTGATGAGTTTAGAAGAAAAATGAGAGGGGAAATTTTGGGGCTGTTTATTGCAGGAATTTTGGCTGAGGAGGGAGTGGGGAGAGGTGTGGGGGAGTTGTGGAAAAGGATCCAAGTCAAAGCCCCTCCCAAATTACCATAATACCCCCACCTACTTTACTATATATAAAAACCTTATTTTAACCCATTTCTCACATGATTTAAGGTTAAAAAGAGGGAAATAAAATTCTTGGGCTGCTACAATAGTGTGGGGCCGGCCAAGGGGAGTGAGGGTGAGTGTGAAAGACTTTACAAAAAAATTCTATGCAAAAAGACCCCCCACAATACCATATTTGCAAGTTTTAGTTCAAAATAACTATATTTTTGTTTTCCATAAAATAAATCAATTAAAACTTGAAATAAAATACTAAAAAATTATATTACAACTAGATTTTAATTAACATGATTTTAAAGATTAAAATTAGCCCATTTAAATTTGTATTTATCGCTAATTTAATGTATTTTCTTACCGGCTTAAAATAATATTAAAATAATTAATTTCGGAAAAATTTTCAGAAAATTTGAAATTTCAGCAGTGGCTCAATAAACACCAAATACTACCAATTACATAGGTAGAATATGTATATTTAATTTTATAATAAAGATATTTGCATTTTGACTTTTTACAGAAAACCCCCTTATTTTACCGTTTTTTTCGAAATTTCACCAAAACGATTTTCAAAACGTTACACCTTGCTAGAGGCCAGCCAAATTGTGAAGACTATTGACTTATAGCCTACTCCAGAGATCGTGGTGTTGTCTACCATGCAGACAGATAACACGACCCAAAATATTAGCTCGTGACCGGCACTTAAATCACGCCACGTCTAAAGGCATAACGTAATTCAAGTAAGCCGAACCCAGAAATCTAAACCTTTTTTTTAAGAAAATAAAGGAGGTGAAGTTTTGAAATAAAGGGATAAGGAAATCAAGTTTTCTTAATGCATAGAAAAGGGACATGAAAAATGCAAGTGAAAATTCCTAGTTTGAAAAACATGTTTTGTTTTTTAAAAATTTGGGCAGCACCTCCTTTGTATTTTTGATCCAAAGCCACAAATACAAAATGATAATAAAGGCATCCCTAAAAGGGAGCTAGCTATTCGCCAAACGGCGGATCAAAGCCACGAAAGACAGTATATAAGTATACGACGCCCAACGGCGAAGTTCACCACAAAAGATAAATAAATAAGCAAGACATAAACCCAAAAGCGAACATAAAACCTATCGCTCAAGTCTCGCAACAACAAGTCTCACTAATGTCTTATTACTTATACAAAAACTAGTTTTGATTGATGGAGTCGACTGGATACAATATGAATAGTAAATACAAGAGTAGGTATGATACAAATGCCCCACCTACCAATGCAAAACACCCAAATGAAGCTATGTGCCAGCAAAGCCGCTACGGATCCATGCGGTCAACCTGCAAGAACTGTGGCACAACCGGGGTGAGTTGAAATCTCGTGAGTAGAAAAACATCAACAAGTAGAAATCGAATAAACAACGACTCCTAGGTCAACTATATCATAAGGGTAATACTATGATATCCAGGGTGACCGTATCTGTATATGTGCCAACAAGGTAATAAATGCCTATAAGCATGTGGATATCATCCAATAATATAATCAATGTCTGTATGCATGCGGATCTCATCCACGTTATATCATCAACGCATGTATGCATGTGGATCCCGTCCACGTGTCAACCAATGACACCACAACATCATGCATGTAAATATCATAAAAGCATATGCATGGAAGTATGAGGATATAAATCAACGTGTGTCCCTCGCGACACCTTAAGATCATGAAACCTGAGTGTCCAACATCGACACTCGAATGTAGGTTTACTAGGCACTGTCACAAGGGTCTATAAGGTATCAAACATGTCCGATTTAAAATTTAGACGTGCCGAACAACCTAAAGCGAGGATCTTTGCTAGATAATTAGGGTTAAACATGCAAGTAAACATCTTTACAACTAAGAGAGAGGGATTACAACCTTTGTAGTCCGCTCCTTCGCTTCATAAGCTCCGAGTAGTAGTCCCTTCGCCGCGATCCATGATCTTCCGGACTCAAGAAAGGCTCCACAAGCCGAACGATCCATGTTTGCTTGAAGTCTTCCTTTTCGAAGATGATCTACCTTGAAGTTTCTTTAACTCAAGCTCTCACTTTTCTAATCAAGTATTAATGAAGTGAACACCCTAATCTAATTGACTAGATTAGATGAGGATGATGAAGTAGGAATTATGCTCTCTTTTATTTTCAAGATCTCACACTAATTCATCACAAAATCAAAAAGCTAGAAAGCTTTCATGAAGGAAGAAGAAGATGATTTCTTTTGTGATGAATAATGAAAAGTTACCATGTTTAAAAATGAACCTTGAGTTAATAATATGAAGCATTAACTCATGTAGAGAGTTTACTAGGGTTACGGGTTTGGGTTGGGTTAAATAATATCTCCAAAATATCAACACATAATATCTTTGCTTAAAACAAAACAAAAGCTTCTAGAAGCTTCAAGAAAAGACTAACCCAAATCAAACCCTAACTATGTTTAATCTCCACTAATCATATTGCATTTGTAAACATAACTTGTTACAATATTATATATCACATATATAATATATTTTTGTAACAAAAGAAAATAATACAATTAACTTATATCGCATATATATCAATGTATTACCCGGTGAGAAAATGAATCAATAAAGCGAGCCAATATTAGATAATGTAATGTAATATATCACATATATAATTATACATTAAATTATTGAATCAACACTTGATCCGAAAATCCGGCTATTTCTCAAATAACCGACTAATATAAACTGTATCAGTTCATCGAATCAACACTTGATCCGATGATCCGGCTATATCATATATACCCGGCTGATATCTAATATCACGAGAATAGAATACGGTATTTCATATCGTATTATCCTCGGTTCTGCACATATCACATATGTGCTCCTACTCCGTTTTGCCTGAGTCAAGAAACCTCTGTATAGGACTCTAAAGAATCGTCAATACGCCGACAGTAGGTGATGATCATATCAAACACACACAAGCTGCAAGCGGTCAGCTAAACGTAACAGCCACCCAGGTATTGAGCGATCAGAAGATCAACAAGTAAGCATGTACATTCTCCTGTGAATCCAATCAGTAACACTACCGTACAGTCCGGTCTCTTCGTCTGATATATCGCATATATGGTCTAGGGGTGGTGAACGTCAGACCCCGGTAACCGATAAGTCGTGTCGATGTGAGGCTCATAACATGTCGAGAACCTACTGATAACACTTACCAGTGGTACTCTATATCAGCCCTGACTATGGACTTCCAGTTATAGCCAATCGAACACAGCACAACATCAAGTCCTTATACCGGGAGAGACGAATCCCCTCTTATGGCTCATTGCCTCCATGTGATTCGGGACTGTACCCAAAAGCCACCGTTTTGCACGCCCTCTTGGATGTGGTAAGGTGAAATCAAAGCACAGTAGGAATCACACAAGACTCTATGACGATCTTGGGTCTACAGACTAACCTGTACCAGTGTCACCGGAGAACTGCCATCTGACGTGAGGTATAATACCATCTGGGAGTTCTCGGCGAGTCCGTCCAGTGTACCCAGTCTCCACTGAGCACCTGTACACCATCTTTGATGTCAAACACCGATAGATATGGGATCATCCATCGCCCATCATATGGGTCAAGATGCGTATACGCTAGTCTTCTCTGGTGTATCGATGCCCTGTCTCGATACACCCTCGACTAGGAACAGTTATAGGATATACTCGTCGACTACCGTGGCCCCACTAGTATGATCTCATCATAGTCCCAGTAGTCGAGTACATATCCTGAGGGCTTTATCAACATGTGAGAGCAAGACAGTAAACTAATACAAGTCAACATGTTAAGACAAAGTAAAACCAAATAGCATACTATCATGACGAGCAAGAAAGTCCTCTCTATATATATCCAAGCATCCATTATAATATACATCATATGTACAACAATGGCCTCTAGGGCATATATATAACTAACAATCTCCCACTTGCACTAAGACCAGCTGTTGTAGTATCTCATACCTAACATCCCGAATAATCTCTCAAACTGTATCTGGGGAATGGCCTTTGTGAGTGGATCCGCAGTGTTGTCCTTCGTATCAACTCTCCTGAACTCGATCTCCCGGCGATCAACTATCTCCTTGATCAAGTGATACCACCTCAGAATATGTCTGGACTTCTGATGGGACCTGGGTTCCTTGGCCAAAGCCACAGCTCCATTGTTATCGCAATACAAAGGTATTGGATACTCAATGGACGGAACCACACCAAGTTCAGTTGTCACACTCCGCTTCCCAGTGTACGGCGAAGGAGACGCGACAAGGTCCTCTACGTATATACTCAGAAGTACATACGCTAAGCGTATCTAAGCAATATAAAATAAGTACAGAAGAGACCAGAAATAAAAAGAACAACAACTTTTATTTATTAACACTCTTTGTACAATACATGAAGGAAATACAACTGAAATAAAAAGATGCCTAAACAGTGGCATAACATGAAATGTAAAGTACTGAATGGAAAAGTGTACAATGAACTAAAGTGCTGGATCTTCAGCAAACTGCTCCAAGTCTTCTGCAGATGGCTCGATCTCTGCCGGGTCCAAATCACCTGACGACATTCAAAGAAGAAAGAACAGAATGTCGTCAGCGAACAGGTCGCTCGGTAAGTCCTAAAGATAAAAAGAAAGTAAAATAGACAGAATAAGAAGATATCTTTTAAAGTTGTATACTATAATTGTAATGTTATATTAACGCTGTTGTTTGTAGCTTGGTACAGAAGCATGCTAGTGTATACGAGGGGAGTCTCTATATGCCAGAGACTAGAGGCACGTATAGTACAAGGAACCGTTTATGCCACGGTACAACAGCAACTGGATTCATGTTAGCTGTATTAAATCTGACCACCTCATGCCACCTTTAACACCTTCCGTACCAATCTACCCCTTAAACCCCGCAATGTCTTGTTTGTATTGTTATCTTGTAAAATTGTATTGATTGTATGAGTGATTGACTGACTGACTGAAACTGTGATATCAGGAAATGGTTATAACCGTAGAGTCATGTAAATGGAATACTGGGAATCATGTAAAAGGAATATATATCCATGGTTCGGTTCAGTCAAGTTGTATAAATTGATATTTGAATTCATGGATTCATGTGTTCATATTGAATTGGAATCTTGTAGATTATAGATTGACTTGAATCATATTCAAGTCAGATTAATCAGACTCAAACCCGAGTCAGACAATTAGGAATGTGAATCGAAGTCTTATAATTGCTAGGGTCCTTAGGGTAATTTATAAACTTGAGGGGGTTTTATGGAAACATACTTTTATATACTTTTCAAAATACACCTCAAGTATTTATTGTTTGTCTTTAGAGTTGTAATGAGGGTGGATTTTATGTTATGACATTACTAGTGAAAATATCCTAGTTTTATAAATAAGGGTATTTATCTGTAATATTGATTATTTGAAGTTCATGGTAATTTAGTGTAAAATTTATTCTTATGATTTTTAGGAAAAGGTGGAAAATTTATATTATAATAAAATAGATATTTAAATGATAAATATACATATGTTTATACAAAAATAATTTTAATAAATATTTTATATTCCAAAAATCTCATTTTCTTAAGAAGTCGTATTTTAAACCTTTCGAGACCGAATGCTCCTTGCGGAGGTCTGAATCTCGCACTACTAGCCCGAGGGTGCGCGATAAACCGCACGATCTCGAACGGGTTCCCCAAAGATGGGTTGTAGCGGCGCTTTGCAAAGATTGTAAAATACTAATCCTTTAGAAAACGGTTTTATAAAGTAAAGGGTATTTATTTGCAAAGTGTAATTTTCCGTATTTTAGATTCTAGGGTTTCTTAAGCCAACTAGCCTATTTCTAAATGGTCTAAATGACAAGTCGTTAGAAGGCTCAAATCGCCTCTTCACCGCCAATTGTGGCCTGGTAAGTACAAGTGAGGAAGGAGGGATCCGCTCACGAATCATGAGACGAGCCTTTTAAAATTACATGTTCTCACTTGCCTAGCCTAGACACCACAAAGTCAGGTTTAGATAAACGATCGATGTCCACAGCTTATCGTGTTTTCCTAATAAGAGGTATTTATTTAAAAGTGTATCAAAGCTAAAACTTCTAGAAATGATTTTATTAAGAATATGGTATTTAAATGAAAGTATTGTTTTATCGTATTCTAAGTTTTTGATGATGTCGTTTAGGGTTGTATTTGCGTGTGTGTAGAGGTAGGTCATTATCTCGTGCTCTACTTTAAATGTATAGCAAAGTTAAGGGTTAAATATGAAATCGAAACATGATGGTATTAAAGTGAAAAATACGATAATTTGGAAAGGTTATCATTTCATGTGATGAAACTTGTTCAAATTGATTTTTAAATGTTTAATAGTCAAGATAAAAATGTTTAAACATGAATGTATTGATGAAAAGTGAAATTTTATAGAAAACCGAATCGGAAATCGGATTTGTTCCGATTCCGTCGGGTTTCGTAGTTTCGTATTTTAGAGAAATAGAAAGGGGGATAGAATGGGACTTACAGATTTTGATTAAGCAAGGGAGTGAGGGGGGAACTAGAGAGGTTGCCGAGGCGTTGCTTTGTCGCCGGTTGTTCCTAAAAACGTCGCCGGAATTTCCGCCGGAATTTTGTCGGAGCTTAGCCGTGCACTTGTTTTCAAATTACACAACTCTTGGAAAATTTTGAGAGAGTGAGCTTAGGGTTTTGGGATGAGAGGGTAGAGGATAGGGGGTGTATTTATAGGGTAGGCTAGGGTAGGGTAGGTGAAAGGTTTTAATAAAAAAATTGTAAAAATTATAGAAAAATCATTAAAAATTGGAGTAATTAGGTGTTAATGGGCATTCTGGAACCGATCCAATAAATTAGAGTATGCAGGAGGTTAGAGAAGGCGAAGAGTTGGATTTTTCGTGTTGACGACTCGGCCGTTCGGCCGAGTCCAACCGGCGGCGCCGTGCCGAGTCGGCCGGTCCGCCGTCCGAGTCGGCTGAGTCGGGCCGAGTCGGAGGTCAGTGAGGTGGGGGGTCGTCTGGTGTAGCCTTTGGTATATTTAGTTTTTTAGGTACAGTTCAAGTTTCGGGAGTTATGGTTTGTGGACTGTTGGGCTTCCAAGGAATTTAAAACAAAAATAATCTAAAAATAATGTGGGGCAGGGAATTTGAACTCTGGTGGCTTGATTCAGCAATGCAAGGTATTACCAATGAGCTACAAGCTCCTTCTTGCAATTATTGTGGGAAAATAAATACTTAAAGTGGTAACAGCAATATTAAATACCCCAAGTATACTTCAAATTTAAATCAATTTTATGTATACAAAAGTTGGAGTTGTTATAATCTACTCTCCTTACAAAAATTTCGTCCTCGAAATTTACAATTTTTAGTTGAGGACTAGTTTACAAAGAGGTGAGGATATTTTGCACGCATTTCATCTTCCCTTTCCCAAGTGGATTCTCCTGAAGTATCTTTCCTCCACATTACCCGGACCAAGTTAACTTCCTTGTTCCGAAGTGTCTTCAGTTTCCTGTCCAGGATCTCCACAGGCTGTTGCTCACAAGACAAATCGGGCTGTATAGTGAGCTCGGAATGATCAAGAACATGGCTGGGGTCACTCACATACTTCCTGAGTTGGGATATATGGAACACGTTATGCACTCCTTCCAATGAGGGTGGAAGCGCTAAGCTGTATGCCACTTCACCGACTCGTTCGACTATGTCGAACGGTCCAATGTATCTCGGACTCAATTTACCCCGTCTTCCAAATCGGATCACTCCACGGTTCGAAGATATCTTCAGGAATACGAGATCTCCTAGCTGGAACTCCAAGTGTCGTCTCTTTGCATCGGCCCAGTGTTTCTGTCGATCTTGGGCTATGCGCATTCTTTCCCTGATAGTACGGTCGCTACTATCATCTCTGGTCCTAGAAGTTCCCTATCTCCGATGTCGTCCCAACTTAATGGTGATCGACACTTCCTTCCATACAATGCTGCAAAAGGTGCCATTCCTATGCTTGCTTGGTAGCTGTTATTGTACGCGAACTCCACAAGATGCAGGTGATCTTCCCACGATCCTTTGAAGTCTAGCATACACGCTCTGAGCATATCCTCCAGGATCTGAATAGTTCGTTCCGACTGACCATCTGTTTGTGGATGATAAGCCGTGCTGAAGTTCAGACTTGTTCCCAAGCTAGCTTGCAGACTCTGCCAAAATTGCGATCGGAATCTGGTGTCACGATCGGAGACAATGCAGACCGGTACTCCATGAAGTCTCATAATTTCCTGCATGAGTTCATGGGTATCAGAGATAGTACATTATGAAGAGTTTAAATTTTAAATAGATTATTACCTCCCTGTACTTCTTTACTAGTGTCTCAGTTGATTAGCCAACTCGGAATGGGATGAAGTGAGCCGACTTTGTGAGTCGATCTACAATGACCCATATAGCATCATTACCCTTTGTGCTGTGAGGAAGAGCAGTCACAAAATCCATCGTGATGTGCTGCCACTTCCACTCTGGGATTGGTAACGGTTGAAGTAGTCCAGCTATCCTGTGATGTTCAGCCTTTACTTGCTGACACACCAAACATTTTGCGACGCTTCTGGCTACTTCACGCTTCATTCCATGCCACCAATAATTCTGACGTAGATCTTTGTACATTTTGGTACCTCCAGGATGTACTGAGCAGGGAGAGCTGTAAGCTTCTTTCATTAACTCTTCCCGAACAGGACCTTTTGGTACACACAATCTGCTGCCGTATCTCAAAGATCCGTCTTCATGGATGATGAAGTCTGTTCTAAGTCCATTCTCCACTTGTTCTCTGATCCTTTGCAACTTAGCATCACTTGCTTGAGCTGTTTTGATCTGATTGACAATGGTTGATTGAACTTGTAGATTCATCAAACTTGAAGCATTACCTGGCATGACTACCTCAATCTCCATCTGATGCAAGTCTTGCTAAAGCTTCCACTGAACGGTGAGATTCCTCGATAATGGTTGGCGACTAAGAGCATCAGGTACTACGTTCACCTTCCCTAGGTGATATTGCAAGTTGATGTCAAAGTCCGTCATGAGTTTTAACCATCTTCTCTGCCACATATTCAACTCCTTCTGAGTAAACACGTACTTCAGACTTTTATGATCTGTGTAGATGTTCACTTGTTCACCAAGTAAATAATGGCGCTAAATCTTGAGAGCAAAGATGACGGTTGCCAAATCCAGATCATGCGTCGAATAATTGCGCTCATGAGTCTTCAGTTGTCTTGAAGTATAAGCCACAACATTACCGTGCTGATGTAGAACACATCCTAATCCCTTACCGGATGCATCACAATGCACTTCGAATCCTCCAGATTGATCCGGTATTACGAGAATAGGTGCAGATGTCAATCTTGACTTGAGTTCTACGAAAGCTTGTTCACATGCTTCTGACCACACAAATTCTTCATCTTTTCGTGTGAGCTTGGTCAGGGGTGTTGCTATCTTTGAGAATCCTTCAATGAACCTTCTGTAATATCTAGCTAAACCCAAGAAACTCCGAATGTCCTTCACTGACTTTGGTGTAGGCCATTCGCTAACTGCTGAAACTTTTGCTGGATCCACAGAAATTCCTTCTCCTGATACGATATGTCCAAGAAAACCAACTTGATTTAGCCAAAACTCGCACTTGCTGTACTTGGCATAAAGCTTATGTTGTCGAAGAGTTTCCAGGACAATTCGTAGATGCTCTGCATGCTCTTTCCGACTCTTAGAATATACCAGGATGTCGTCGATGAAGATGACAACAAACCTGTCTAAGTACTCCCAGAAAACTTGGTTCATTAGGTTCATGAATATTGATGGTGCATTGGTCACTCCAAATGGCATCACTAGAAATTCGTAATGTCCATAATGAGTTCTGAAAGCTATTTTGTGGATATCAGCTTCCTTGACCTTCACTTGATGATTACCTGAACGAAGATCCAATTTAGAGAAAACACAAGATCCACTTAGCTGATCGAATAAATCGTCGATGCGCGGGAGTGGATACTTGTTCTTTATAGTGACTTCGTTCAAGGCCCTATAATCGATGCACATTCTGTATGAACCTTCCTTCTTCTTCAGCAGTAGTACAGGTGCTCCCCAACTTGAAGTGCTGGGACGAATACATCCTTTCGCCAATAATTCGTCCAACTATGTTCGGACTTCCTTCAAACCTTCCGGACTTAATCTATAAGGTGCTTTGATTACCGGTTGGGCTCCTGTTACTAAATCAATACTGAATTCAAGAGCTCGATCGGGAGGCAAACCTGATATATCATCAGGAAATACATCGTCGAACTCTCGAACTACCTCTGGTTTTAATTCTTGTCCTGCTTGAGCTGCTGCAACTACTGCTTCCCTTGGCTTCGCTTTGTAGGTACTTGGCTCCAGGGTACGGTCTCCGCTCTTGAAATAGAAGACCGGATGGTCTGGAATCTTGAATACTACCCTCCTTTGACGATAGTCGATGGTAGCATAAAAGGTTCCAAGCCAATCCATTCCTAGAACCACATCGAAATTTGGTATGTCCAGTACTTTGAAGTCAGCATAAAACTCTCGACTGCAGACGACGACTGGACACAAGCTGTATCCCATAGTTGCCTTTAGAACGCCATTTCCGGAACTGACATTCCAGCTAGATACAAGCGGTGAGACTGGAATCGCATGGGTTCGGACAAACCGTTGCGACATAAAGCAATGGGATGCTCCAGTATCAAACAGTGCAAGTGCAGGTAGTGAGGCTACTAGGATTGTACCTAATGTATAAGGGATATGTTTTAGGTAGAGGGAAAGTGTATAGATAACCAAGACTAAAAGATAAGTTTGAGAAGGAAAGTTTACCAGTAATGACTTGGCCAGTGGCCTCAGCTTCTTCCACGGACATCGTGAAAGCCTGGCGCTTTGGTACATTCCTCCTGGCCTGAGGAGCATTCCTCAGAACGTTCCTTTGAGCTTGATGGAACTGACGAGGAGGTGGTGCAGCTTGTGGTCCTCTGGGTGGTGCAGGTAGTGCAAGTCTTGGAGCAGGGGCTTGGATGGCTGGACGCTGTGGATAATTGTTTACTGGCCTGGGTGCAGCAATTGGATTTTGTTTATGAGGACAAGCCCCAATACCATGAGTAGCTGAGCTGCAGATCAAGCAAAGGTTGTTCGCACGCCGGCAATCTCTCGCCAGATGCCCATTTCTCTTGCAGTAGTTACAAAAGGCTGGGCTGGGTCTGTTGATTGGTGCTCCAGGACGTCTTGGCACAAAAGGTGGTCTGGACGAGGCTCCACCTTCCATCTGGTTGGCAGGGCGCTTGACTCCTGCAGACTGAGGCCTGCCCCTTGCTTTTATCACTGCCTCATAACTGCGGGCAGCTTCTAGAGCATCCTCATGAGTCAAAAATTTTCCTGTGGCTAGGGCAGCCTGAATCTCCGTGTCCAGTCCTTGTTGAAAGAGACGAGCTCTGATCTCGTCCGTCGGTATCAAGTGTGCTGCGAATCGGCTTAACATGGTGAATTCAGCATCGTATTCATCTACCGATTTGTCCCACATCGATCCTTGTTCTAGATGAATGAACTGCTGCTCCATGGCAAACCTGGCAGTCACAGGGAAGTATTTCGCGTCGAACTTCTCGCGAAAAGTCTTCCATTCAATAGGCTGTGCAAGACGGCTTTCTTCCGCCTTCCACCAGTTGCTAGCATTGTCCGTGAACTGTAGTTTAGCCACACGGACCCAAGCTATGTCTGGCACTTGTGCTGCGGCCAGATCATCCTCGATACTTTGAGCCCATTCCTCAGCTTCCAGTGGGCTCCCCTTTCCTGAGAACTGCTTCGGATGTAAAGCCTTGAATTGCTTTACCCCCGGAGCGTCAGTCTCAGGACGGTTCAGGAGTTGTTGCTGTCCCTCGAGAAGGCTGCGGATTGCCTCAAGTAACACTGTTTTCTCGGTAGGTGGCGCAGGAACAGCAGGTGTGAGGGGTAGTACTGGAGGTGTGTTGTTGACGTTAGTGCTGGTGTTGTTCGGAGAATCCATAACCCTGAAGAAAAATTTGGGTTAAGACAAATTCAAGTACATGAAATGATAAGATTCAAGGAATATGAAATTGCAAGATTCAAGGAACATGAATTGTAAAGAATGTTTTTGTTGCTGGTTCTTGTGTTATATTGCTTAGATTGTTCACGCAGAACAGAACTGCATGATAGGGACTCATACAGCTCTGACCTGCATGGGCCATCAACAAAACCTGTCACGCCCCGCTTCCCAGTGTACGGCGAAGGAGACGCGACGAGATCCGCTACGTATATACTCAGAAGTATATACGTTAAGCGTATCTAAGCAATATAAAATAAGTACACAAGAGACAAGAAATAAAAAAAACAGCAACTTTTATTTATTAACATTCTTTATATAATACATGAAGGAAATACAACTGAAATAAAAAGAAGCCTAAACAGTGGCATAATAGGAAATGTAAAGTACTGAATGGAAAAGTGTACAATGAACTAAAGTGCTGGACCTTCGGCAAACTGCTCCAAGTCTTCTGCAGATGGCTCGATCTCTGCCAGGTCCAAATCACCTGACGACATTCAAAGAAGAAAGAACAGAATGTCGTCAGCGAACAGGTCGCTCAGTAAGTCCCAAAGGTAAGAAGAAAGTAGAATAGACAGAATAAGAAGATATCTTTTAAAGTTGTATACTATTGTTGTGATGTTATGTTAACGCTGTTGTTTGTAGCTTGGTACAGAAGGATGCCAGTGTATACAAGGGGAGTCTCTATATGCCAGAGACTAGAGGCACGTATAGTACAAGGAACCGTTTATGCCACGGTACAACAGCAACTGGATTCATGTTAGGTGTATTAAGTCTGACCACCTCGTGCCACCTTTAACACCTTCCGTACCAATCTACCCCTTAAACCCCGCAATGTCTTGTTTGTATTGTTATTTTGTAAAATTGTATTGATTGTATGAGTGATTGACTGACTGACCGAAACCATGATATCAGGAAACTGTTATAACCGTAGAGTCATGTAAATGGAATACTGGGAATCATGTAAAAGGAATATATATCCATGGTTCGGTTCAGTCAAGTTGTATAAATTGATATTTGGATTCATGGATTCATGTGTTCATATTGAATTGGAATCTTGTAGATTATAAATTGACTTGAATCATATTCAAGTAAGATTAATCAGACTCAAACCCGAGTCACACAATCAGGAATGTGAATCGAAGTCTTATAATTGCTAGGGTCCTTAGGGTAATTTATAAACTTGAGGGGGTTTTATGGAAAAATACTTTTATATACTTTTCAAAATACACTTCAAGTATTTATTGTTCGTCTTTAGAGTTGTAATGAGGGTGGATTTTATGTTATGACATTTCTAGTGAAAATATCCTAGTTTTATAAATAAGGGTATTTATCTGTAATATTGATTATTTGAAGTTCATGGTATATTAGTGTAAAATTTATTCTTATTATTTTTAGGAAAAGGTGGAAAATTTATATTATAATAAAATAGATATTTAAATGATAAATATACATATGTTTATAAAAAAATAATTTTAATAAATATTTTATATTCCAAAAATCTCATTTTCTTAAGATGTCGTATTTTAAGCCTTTCGAGACCGAATGCTCCATGCGGAGGTCTAAATCTCGCACTACTAGCCCGAGGGTGCGCAATAAACCGCACGATCTCGAACGGGTTCCCCAAAGATGGGTTGTAGCGGCGCTTTACAAAGATTGTAAAATACTAATCCTTTAGAAAACGGTTTTATAAAGTAAAGGGTATTTATTTGCAAAGTGTAATTTTCCGTATTTTAGATTCTATGGTTCCCTAAGACAACTAGCCTATTTCTAAATGGTCTAAACGACAAGTCGTTAGAAGCCTCAAATCGCCTCTTCACCGCCAATTGTGGCCAGGTAAGTACAAGTGAGGAAGGAGGGATCCGCTCACGAATCGTGAGACGGGCCTTTTAAAATTAAATTTTCTCACTTGCCTAGCCTAGACACCACAAAGTCAGGTTTAGATAAACGATCAATGTACACAACTTATCGTGTTTTCCTAATAAGAGGTATTTATTTAAAAATGTATCAAAGCTAAAACTTCTAGAAATGATTTTATTAAGAATATGGTATTTAAATGAAAGTATTGTTTTATCGTATTCTAAGTTTTTGATGATGTCGTTTAGGATTGTATTTGCGTGTGTGTGGAGGTTGGTCATTATCTCGTGCTCTACTTTAAATGTATAGCAAAGTTAAGGGTTAAATGTGAAATCGAAACATGATGGTATTAAAGTGAAAAATACGATAAATTGGAAAGGTTATCATTTCATGTGATGAAACTTGTTCAAATTGATTTTTAAAAGTTTAATAGTCAAGATAAAGATGTTTAAACATGAATGTATTGATGACAAGTGAAATTTTATAGAAACCGAATCGGAAATCGGATTTGTTCCGATTCCGTCGGGTTTCGTAGTTTCGTATTTTAGAGAAATAGAAAGGGGATAGAATGGGACTTACGGGTTTTGATTAAGCAAGGGAGTGAGGGGGGAACTAGAGAGATTGTCGAGGCGTTGCTTTGTCGCCGGTTGTTCCTAAAAACGTCGCCGGAATTTCCGCCGGAATTTCGTCGGAGTTTCGCCGTGCACTTGTTTTCAAATTACACAACTCTTGGAAAATTTTGAGAGAGTGAGCTTAGGGTTTTGGGATGAGAGGGTAGAGGGTAGGGGGTGTATTTATAGGGTAGGCTAGGGTAGGGTAGGTGAAAGGTTTTAATAAAAAAAATTGTGAAAATTATAGAAAATTCATTAAAAATTGGAGTAATTAGGTGTTAATGGGCATTCTGGAACCGATCTAATAAATTAGAGTATGCTGGAGGTTAGAGAAGGCGAAGAGTCGGATTTTTCATGTTGACGACTCGGCCGTCCGGCCGAGTCCGGCCTTCATCGCCGTGCCGAGTCGGCCGGTCCGCCGTCCGAGTCGGGCCGAGTCCGAGGTCAGTGAGGTGGGGGGTCGTCTGGTGTAGCCTTTGGTATATTTAGTTTTTTAGGTACAGTTCAACTTTTGGGAGCTATGGTCTATGGACTGTTGGGCTTCTAAGGAATTTAAAACAAAAATAATCTAAAAATAATATGTGGTAGGGGATTTGAACTCTGGTGGCTTGGTTCAGCAATACAAGGTATTACCAATGAGCTACAAGCTCCTTCTTGTAATTATTGTGGGAAAATAAATACTTAAAGTGGTAACAGCAACATTAAATACCCCAAGTATACTTCAAATTTAAATCAATTTTATGTATACAAAAGTTGGAGTTGTTACATCAGTGATGGACTTCTTCATCCAGACAGCCTCTTTGGCAGCATCGTTGGCAGCGATGTATTCAGCCTCCATCGTCGAGTCTGCAACGGTTTCCTGTTTGGAACTCTTCCAACACACCGCCCCTCCATTGAGGGTAAAGACAAATCCCGAGTGCGACTTAGAGTCGTTTTTATCACTCTGGAAGCTCGAATCGGTAAAGGACTCCACCTTGAGTTCTCCGTTACCATACACCAAGAACATCTCTTTAGTCTTCGTAAGTACTTGAGAATGTTCTTCACAGCTGTCCAGTGACTCTCTCCAGGATCTGCTTGATACCGACTCACTACACTTAGTGAGTATGCTATATCGGGTCTGGTACATAGCATCGCATACATGATAGAGCCTACTGCCGAAGCATAGGGTATCCCTTGCATGTGAGCTCTTTCCAAATCAGTCTTGGGAAACATCTCTTTGGAGAGAGTGAGTCCAGAGATCGTGGGTAGGTTCCCACGCTTGGATTCTTCCATACTAAACCTCTTTAGTATGGTGTCAATATACCTGGATTGGGACAATCCCAGTATCCGTTTAGATCTATCTCTATAGATCATAATTACCAGTATGCAGGAGGCATCACCTAGATCTTTCATTGAGAATCTTTGTGATAAGAAGAGCTTGACCAATTGCAGTATAGGAACATCATTTCCTATCAAGAGTATGTCTTCGACGTACAATACGAGGAAGACAACCTTACTCTCTGCAACCTTCTTATATATAAAAGGTTCATCTACGTTTTTGATGAAATCAAACTCTTTGACTACAACATCAAAGCAGATGTTCCAACTCCGCGATGCCTGCTTTAATCCATAGATGGATCTAAGTAGCTTGCACACCTTTCCGCTGCTCCCACTATCTACGAAGCCCTCTGGCTGAGTCATGTACACGCACTCTTCTAAATCACTATTTAGAAAGGCGGTCTTAACATCCATCTGCCAGATTTCGTAGTCATGGTATGAAGCAATAGCAAGTAAGTTCCGGATGGACTTAAGCATAGCCACTGGAGAAAAGGTTTCGTCATAATCCACACCTGGTCGTTAACGAAAACCCTTTGCAACTAGTCTAGCTTTGTAAGTCTCAACTTTTCCATCTACACCATGTTTCTTCTTAAAGATCCATTTGCTCCTAATGGGTTTTACCCCTTCAGGAGCAACTTCCAAAGTCCATACTTTGTTGGTGTACATGGATTCCATCTCAGATCGCATTGCATCCAGCCATTTCACAGAGTCACCACTCGTGATGGCCTGCTCGAAGCTAGTCGGGTCATCATCTTCCATGATGCAATTCTCGCTCCCACCATCAACGAGAAAACCGTAGTATCTCTCAGGTGGATGAGAAACCCTGCTAGATCGGCGGAGAGGCTGGGGTTCGTTGGGAACTAGTGAATCATCTGGTTCCACTAAATCTTCAATTGTAGTTTGTGGTGCTGGAACTTCTTCCAGCTCTACCTCTTTGCCACTAATTTATTTTGCAAGAAATTCCTTTTCTAAAAAGGTGGCATGTTGAGCAACAAATACCTTTTGTTCCTCAGCGTGGTAGAAAAAATATCCTTGAGAATTCTTTAGATATCCCACAAACTTGCAAAGAACTAATCGTGCTTCGAGTTTGTCCGGATTTTGCCTTTTAACATAGGCCGGACAACCCCATATCTTAACTCGTTTAAAATATGGTCTCTTCCCACTCCATATCTCATATGGTGTGGTGGGTACAGATTTAGATGAAACTAGATTCAATAGGTATATGGTTTTCTTAAGCGCATTACCCCAGAAGGAAATAGGAAACTCAGCAGTGCTCATCATAGAGCGCACCATATCTAATAGGGTGCGATTCCTCCGTTCCGATACACCGTTGTGCTGTGGTGTATAAGGAGGAGTAAGCTGAGAGAGAATCCCATTCTCTTTTAGATAGTCCAGAAACTCATTGCTCAAGTATTCTCCTCCTCGATCAGATCGAAGGATCTTAATACTTTTGCCCGTTTGGTTCTCTACTTCGTGCTTATATTCCCTGAATTTCTCAAAAGCTTCAGACTTGTGTCTCATCAGAAACACATGTCCGTATCTTGAGAGATCATCAGTGAATGTAATGAAGTAGGAAGAACCGTTCCTGGTATGTGTAGACATGGGACCACATACATCACTATGTACCAGTCCTATGAGTTCCTCAACTCTTTCTCCGTGTCCACTAAACGGAGTTTTGGTCATTTTACCTTTGAGACATGAATGGCAAGTATCATAAGATGATAATTCGAACGGATTCAAATATCCATCCTTATGTAACTTAGCTAGCCGTGTCGCATTAATATGACCAAGTCTACAATGCCATAAGAAGGATTCGTTCATTTCTGAACTCTTCCTCTTGTGTGTATTTTGTATATTAAGGACTGTATTTTGATTAAGAATGAATATGCCATTATGTAACGAGCTTGATCTAATAAATTTTTGATTTAGGAAGATGTTCATAACATTATCCTGTATTACAAAATTATACCCTTCTTTACTTAATAAAGAAACTGAAATAATGTTGCACATCATGTTCGGTATATAATAGCACTCATTCAGAATCAATGTATTACTACTTGGTAATACAAGGTGATATTCGCTAACTGTTTTGGCTGCAACATCTGCACCATTCCCTACTCTTACGGAATGATCACCCATTCCCAGTTCTCTACTTTTACGTAGCCCACATAACGTATTACATATGTGGGAACCTGATCCGGTATCTAATACCCAGGACGTAGAGTGAACTGAGAAACAGCTCTCAATAACTAACACTTCTGAAGAAGATGCATCAGCATGCTTGTTCTTCATTTGGGCGGTGTGAGAATCTAGATATTCTTCTATTTCCTGCTCAGTCTTATAACACTTATAAGAAAGAACGGGACCAACGTTCCCCTGTTCAGTATAATAAGTGGGTTCAGTCAATACATCCATATTATTATCTTGATTAAGGCCTGACATGGTCGCTACTTGGAGAGAGAGAGAAGGAAACAGTTTAGCGTATGCTCTTACAAGATTAGATTGGTTATTATCTTATCTAATCATGATGTATCCCACTGTTTTCATCAAATCTCCCTTCAAACCCTAAAAGGTAAGATTAGCCGGCATTAATTACACCCTACAATTTCGTCAATCTTTCAGCCAGATCAGTGTTGGTACTTGAGGGAGGTTCCCCGTGCTTTCGCACGGACCTAATTAAAATAAACCTCGTTTTCCCAGAGGCATAACCCTGTTAACACCTTTCTAGACACCTACTTGATCGGCTAATTGTCCTGTGTAAAATTCTCCCAGGAGTAACTCTTACTCGCAGTGGGTATTGGGATCCAACTATCTCATAAGAGGTATGCAATCTCATTGCAAATTTCAACACTTAAAATTCCCGATAATGTTTTTACCCCTAGCGATTTATGACCTTGAGTAAATCAACAAACCACAAATCGCAAGACAAGTTCAACCCGTACATTTTCCGATTGAATTAAACCACCCGTACGACCCTTGACTAAGTCAACAAGGCCGTACGACTACCCTAATCCAATCGCATCTCATGCTTTAGTAGATACACAGTATTTAGATACCGTACACTATGCCTTGACTAAGTCAACAAACACAGCACGAATACTAAATATTATTTATCTGAAATGACAGAGGGTTACGAAAGGTTTTTATAAAAACGTTTTGCGTAACGAACTTGATATAGATGTAGAAATAAGTGATTTTGAAAAGGAGTGTTTTTGAGGCTTTTCCAGTTTCGCTAAAGGGGTCACTCCCGGTGAAGGGATCTCGGCTCTTTCCTTATCGAATAAGATGCAGGGTATATCATATATACCACTATGCAAAGCAAGAACTATATAGAAGCAATCGAAAACAAAACCGCAAGTTTGTAGCATCTACCAGTTTTGCTAAAGAGGTCACTCCCGGTGAAGGGATCTCGGCTCTTTCCTCATCGGATAAGGTGCGGGTATATCATATATACCGCTATGCAAAGCAAGAACTGTAGCTACCCTTTTTTTTTATAAAGTTTTGATTCTACAACATCTTTTAGGTTTCTTTTCTTTTATTAATCTCATTAATAAAATCCCATCAATTATGCTTCCTAAGCATCACAAAAGAAACGAAAGCAGTAATATTTATATATCAACATATATATATATATATATATATAGTATAAGCACTCGTCTCAGGCAGTAATATGATCTCATCATAGAACATTGCAGCAGAAGATAAAATATGAAATATTGGATATACTAGGTCGTCCGTGTTTTATTTCGAGCCTGTATAACACACGGATTCCACGGTCGCGGTGAATAGCCAAACCCACATTCCTAGACCCCTACGAGAGCGGCAAGTAACACTGCCAATTCTAGGGTTAGGAGACCCGGTCTCGACTCCTCGAGATGGCCTCCCACTATACCCTAGAACCTGGTTACTTGTGCTCCCCTCCTCGGGTTTACCTAATGCGGAAAAGTAAATAATATACAATGGTGACAACAACATCAACCCGGAAATGCCCCAATAAAAGAATATTACATACAATTGAATTTTACATGAATGAAAATCAAAAACCCTCATCTCACATAAAACCCCCGGCTATTCAGAACACGACGATCCTATATAACATATCACAGCAACACATAATATCTCATATCATCGACGTAAGCAAGTATGCATTTCCCGATTGTCGTTGATGTATAGAAATGAAGCCGGCGATACACCACATACTAAGCTTACGGTCACAGAAAAGAAAGTGTAAAACTACAACATTTGGAATCCACAATCACTCTAGACATCTTAAATCCGAAATATCACATACTTCGCATTTCATGCCTAACTATATGAATTCCACATATTGTATCACATTCCAGATAAATAGACAATATTAAACTTTCCGATCGAATAATCAAATATCCAAGATTTCCCAAATAGCTCAACACTTGAGCGGAGTTCAAAAATCCCAGAACATGTCACCGTCCCAGTGAACCAGCAGTAGAAGGGTCAAACCAACGCCTCACATGTGGCAACGCCAAACTACCACAAACCCTAGGGTTCAGTGGCAGTTTTGACGGTCACATAATCGAGTTAAGGTTACGTTCTTCTAGAGAGTCCACAGATATGCTTGCATGTTTTTCCGAAAGTTTTAAACTAGAGAAAAATTCAACACTTGAAAGTTTTTCGTGTCGGGAAAAAATAAGTTATTGATATCCGTTCGAACATTTTAACACGTTCTAAATTATCCGGAAAACATAACGAAGTTAAACTTTCCGATCGAATCAACGAATGCAAATGATCTCCAGAAAACTCAACACTTGAGTAGAATTAAAAATTCCCAGAAGCATGCAAAAGTACCTACGGATATTACTGTGAAAAGAGCTAACCCTAATACCCCTATACGACCGCGGAACCGCCGCGCAAGGCATGGTATTGCCGCGGTTCCGCGGCGCTTTAAGGCAATTAGGATGTCGTTTTTCACAGTAATCCTTAGAATTCACTGCTTAATTTTCTGAGCATTTTTAATACAGAAAAAATCAACATTTTAAAAAATTTCCAGAGAGGGGTTCAAAACCGACGTTTCGGGGTTCGATCGGACTTTTAACTTCGTATACACGTCGCTTATGTTCTAGCTTGGCTCTGATACCACTGTAGCGTTACTAGGCACTGTCGCAAGGGACTATAAGGCATCAACCATGCCCGATTTAAAATTTAGACATGCCGAACAACCTAAAGCGAGGATCTTTGCTAGATAATTAGGGTTAAACATGCAAGTAAACATCTTAACAACTAAGAGAGAGGGATTACAACCTTTGTAGTCCGCTCCTTCGCTTCATAAGCTCCGAGTAGAAGTCCCTTCGCCGCGATACATGATCTCCCGGACTTAAGAGAGGCTCCACAAGCCGAACGATCCATGCTTGCTTGAAGTCTTCCTTTTCGAAGATGATCTACCTTGAAGTTTTTTTAACTCAAGCTCTCACTTTTCTAATCAAATATTAATAAAGTGAACACCCTAATCTAATAGGCTAGATTAGATGAGGATGATGAAGTAGGAATTATGCTCTCTTTTATTTTCAAGATCTCACACTAATTCATCACAAAATCAAAAAGCTAGAAAGCTTTCATGAAGGAAGAAGCAGATGCTTTCTTTTGTGATGACTAATGAAAAATTACCATGCTTACAAATGAACCTTGAGTTAATAATATGAAGTATTAACTCATGTAGAGAGTTTACTAAGGTTAAGGGTTTGGGTTGGGTTAAATAATATCTCCAAAATATCAACACATAATATTTTTGCTTAAAACAAAACAAAAGCTTCTAGAAGTTTCAAGAAAAGACTAACCCAAATCAAACCCTAACCATGTTTAATCTCCACTAATCATGTTGCATTTGTAAACATAACTTGTTACAATATTATATATCGCATATATAATATATTTTTTTAACAAAAGAAAATAACACAATTAACATATATCGCATATATATCAATGTATTACCTGGTGAGAAAATGAATCAATAAAGCGAGCCAATATTAGATAATGTAATGTAATATATCACATATATAATTGTACATTAAATTATCGAATCAACACTTGATCCGACAATCCGGCTATTTCTCAAATAACCGACTAATATAAACTGTATCAGTTCATCGAATCAACACTTGATCCGATGATCCGGCTATATCACATATACCCGGCTGATATCTAATATCGCGAGAATAGAATACGGTATCTCATATCGTATTATCCTCGGTTCTGCACATATCATATATGTGCTCATACTCCATTTTGTCTGAGTCAAGAAACCTCTGTGTAGGACTCTAAAGAATCGTCAATACGCCGGCAGTAGGTGTTGATCATATCAAACACCCACAAGCTGCAAGCGGTCAGCTAAACGTAACAGCCACCCAGGTATTGAGCGATCAGAAGATCAATAAGCAAGCCTGTACATTCTCCTGTGAATCCAATCAGTAACACTATCGTACAGTCCGGTCTCTTCGTCTGATATGTCGCATATCTGGTCTAGGGGTGGTAAACGTCAGACCCCAGTAACCGATAAGTCGTGTCGATGTGAGGCTCATAACAGGTCGAGAACCTACTGATAACACTTACCAGTAGTACTCTATATCAGCCCTGGCCAGGGACTTCCAGTTATAGCCAATCGAACACAGCACAACATCAACTCCCTATACCGGAAGAGACGAATCCCCTCCTATCTCTCATTGCCTCCATGTGATTCGGGACTGTACCCAAAAGCCACCGTTTTGCATGCTCTCTTGGACGTGGTAAGGTGGTAATCAAAGCACAGTGGTAATCACACAAAACTCTATGACGATCTCGAGTCTACAGACTAACCTGTACCAGTGTCACCGGAGAACTGCTATCTGACGTGATGTATAATACCATCTGGGAGTTCTCGGCGAGTCCGTCCAGTGTACCCGGTCTCCACTGAGCACCCTTACACCATCTTTGATGTCAAACACCGATGGTTATAGGATCATCCATCGCCCATCATATGGGTCAAGATGCGTATACGCTAGTCTACTCTGGTGTATCGATGCCCTGTCTCGATACACCCTCGACTAGGAACAGTTATAGGATGTACTCGTCGACTACCGTGGCCCCACTAGTATGATCTCATCATTGTCCCAGTAGTCGAGTACATATCCTAAGGGCTTTATCAACATGTGAGAGCAAGACAGTAAACTAATACAAGTCAACATGTTAAGACAAAGTAAAACCAAATAGCATACTATCATGACGAGAAAGAATGTCCTCTCTATATATATCCAAGCATCCATTATAATATACATCATATATACAACAATGGCCTCTAGGGCATATATATAACTAACATCGAAAACATCATGAAACCCGTGCCCGGCATCGACACGTAAATCCATATCTCTCGGGCTCCGTCATCCCGGATCGGCCCACATCATCTCTCGACTCCGGTCGGTATCCTCCAGATATGCGCCGAGCCCAAATACTATCACTGGTAGATAGTAGTCCCTCTGCCAGGCTTATGTTCTACTGCACAATAATCCGTTCTCGCCCCGAAATAAAAATCTAGTGCAAAAAATGCACGAAATAAAAATCTAGTGCAACAAATAAACGAAATATAAATCTGGTGCATCCAGTGCATGAAATACAAATCAGGTGTATCTGGTGCACGTAACACAAATACGGTGCATCTAGTGCACGAAATACAAATCCAGTGCATCTAGTAAACGAAATAAAAATCTGGTGCATCGAATGCACAAAATACCAATCAATAACTCAAATGCGTAAATAGAAACACCGAGTGTTCCAAGGTGTATAAAATCATAAACGTGTGCAACCATGTGCACAAAACACATATCAATGCACTGCAAGCACATATAAGCTATACCGAGTGCAAAAATCAAATCGAGTGCGTACCACACGCACAAAATCAAATCAACTGTATGAAATCCATGAATCATAAACATGTGCAGCCAATGCATAAAATAATATATCAAGTGCAATTGATATGCTCAAATCACAACCCAATACAACGGCGTATAAAACATATATCAAGTGCAATACTATGCAAAAAATGTAAATGCCCAGTAGGTGCAGCCATGGTGCATGGAAACGATATCATGAAACTCAATCATCAAAACTCAAATCAAAACTATATAAGCGTGATACTCGGATCACAAACACAAATCGTAACAAATGACATTGAGGTACACCTCCTACAATGTCGAAAAAAAAAGTCGGTGCGCCTAAAACTGACAGAGCAAGAACATCCGCTTGCCTCCTGCTCACGGTCTAGCGTCTTCTGTCTCTGGGTCCTCATTTCTCTGTGGATTCACCAATCTCGCAATCCATCGGCTCGTCGGCCCGGACCGGTGTGCTAACGGAAATAATTCCGATCTGGAACTTCTCTGGTCATCTCTCGGCCAATCATCACGACCACTCGTAAAACAGCACGTCACTGGTGTCGGCCTCTAGCCCTCTGAATACACGTGACACAACTGATCCTGGGTGTAAATATCATCGCAGCAGTGTCCTGGAAGGAACCTGCTCAGGGTCTCTTCCAATCTCGCCTATGCCGAACTATACGGAGGCTAGTACTCTTGCATAATATTTTCTCGGTTTCTGGACATCTGCGTTCTCAGCACAACATTTTCTCGGGAATTGGCCGCATCCCAATGCCTCTGTAAGCATATCAGATCTCTGATCTCGACGGGGAGTAACAACAGTTCGCCAACCTCTCGCGCGAACCCCTGGTTCCACTTGTCTATATCATCATCCACTTCGACGTCACGTCATGCTATCTGCGCAATGCAACTATTCTCGGCCAAGGTCAATCCGGAGTCTCTCACACGGACTCGAAGTCACGAACTTGGTATCTTCATCACTCTGTAGAAGATCTCTAGCCGAACACGTCCTCAGGAACTCGTCCCAACCATCGGAGGAATACCCAATACTCGTCCGTTCACTATCAACTCACAACACATCTGGGTGAGGTACTCTATCCGAAGCTGGTCAGCTTGCTGATCTCTCATCACATGATATCCGGACGACGTTAAACATTTCGATCGATTTATCAAAATCACATAATTTCCCGAAAGCACAACACCTGAGCACAGTCTAATAATATCCGGTACATGCCACAGTACCTATGGACCAACCGTAGAAGGGCAAACCCAAGCCTAACTGATGGAACCGCTAAACTGCCGCAAACCCTAAGGTTCAAAAGCGGTTCTATGGTCATCATGTCGAGTTAGGGTTTCATTCTTCTATAGGGTCCACCGAATTACTTGGGTGTTCCTTTGAATACTTTAAACTTGGAAAAATGGGTTTCTGACATTCGTTCGACTTTTTAACTTCGCCTAGACGGCAATGCGGATCCCTTTCATCTGCTTGCTAAACATTGCCTCAATCCTCCAGGAAAGGTGATACATCATCGGTCATCTCTGGATCGGTCTACACTAGATCTGAGTAAGACTCTCCACACTGGAAATCTTCAACTCGACTAGGCCTGCGTCGGCGCGTCAATCTGACGAATCACCTTCATCTCTTAACTTGGGATAGACTAGCTATCGCCTGTCACATCTCTGCCTGGAAGATCCAGCGATCTCAACTCATAAACTCTGGAAGCGACATCACATCAATCTCAGCAACAGCTGGGTCATCTGTCCACACGGTAGACGACATCACAATCTCTGAGGTAGGCTGTACATCAACAGTCCTCTCGCAACTGGCAGCTCTAACAATGGCCCGATCATCCGGTGTAAAACCAAACACTCGCCTCATCCGAGAGGTCCCAACACAAAAACTAACTCGATACGTTCCCATGTCACCAGAAAACACAATGGTCAGCCCTCATACCAGACGAGCTCGCCCTGACCACAACACTAGCAGCAGCTCAATCTGCGCTCAAACCAAGGTGACAGGAACCTCAAGTGTGTATCGAAGAAAACAGATCAAGGGCATGAAAGGAAGCGACAGATCCAGAGTGGTTACATAATCATAAGAAAAAACAGCATCAATGAAAGTATAATTATTGAACGAACAGAATCAAGGATCACAAATGGATGTAAAATCATGGGTACGAAGAGAATCACAAATCTCAAAATGTGTACATCCTAAGGTTTCTTAAGTGGAGTATTGTGCCGTAAATATGCCGCGGAACATACGTACGGTACGTCACTCTACTCAAGCTACCTACTCCATCAATCAGGGTCAGCCTATGTAACGAAAGTTCGGGCCTAATACCCCCCTCCCCCGTTCAAGTCTAAGTTCCGTAAGGTCAAGCCTAGGTTCCGAAATACATACCCGCCCTAGACTCCGCATAGTCAAACTTAGATTCGAACCAAGGTTAAACCTAGCGCTCTGATACCAACTTTGTCATGACCCGAAATATTAGCTCGTGACCGGCACTTAAATCACGCCACTTCTAAAGGCGTAACGTAATTCAAGTAAGCCAAACCCAGAAATCTAAACCTTTTTTTTAAGAAAATAAAGGAGGTGAAGTTTTGAAATAAAGGGATAAGGAAATCAAGTTTTCTTAATGCATAGAAAAGGGACACAAAAAATGCAAGTGAAAATTTCTAATTTAAAAAACATGTTTCGTCTTTTAAAAATTTGGGCAGCACCTCCTTTGTATTTTTGATCCAAAGCCACAAATACAAAATGATAATAATGGCATCCCAAGCGGGAGCTAGCTCTTCACCAAACGGCGGATCACAACCATGCAAGACAATATATAAGTATACGATGCCCAACGGCGAAGTTCACCACAAAAGATAGATAAATAAGCAAGACATAAACTCAAAAGCGAACATAAAACCTATCGCTCAAGTCTCGCAACAACAAGTCTCACTAATGCCTCATTACTTATACAAAAACTAGTTTTGATTGATGGAGTCGACTAGATATAATATGAATAGTAAATACAAGAGTGGGTACAATACAAATGCCCCAACTACCAATGCAAAACACCCAAATGAAGCTATGTGCCAGCGAAGCCTCTACGGATCCATGCGGTCAACCTGGAAGAACTGTTAGTTATATGTATGCCCTAGAGGCCATTACTGTACATATGACGTATATTGTAGTGGATGCTTGGATATATATAGGGAGGACTTTCTTGCTCGACATATATAGGGAGTTCGTGGATGCTTGGACATATATAGGGAGTACGTGGATGACATACTCTTGATAGGGAAGGAGTTTCCTATGCTACGCTCGGTCAATCTCCTCTTATCACAAAGATTCTCCATATAGGATCAAGGTGATACCTCATAAATCCTGAGTTATGGATCTATGAGATAGATCTAATTGGATGTTAGGATTCTCACTAGTTGTAGTGAGATAGTATCAAACGATCCTGAAGAGAATCACTGGAAAGGTTCCAGGGTGATAAGGACGACTGATTGTCAGTCGCAAGCTTTGTCTTTACCCTCAGTGGAGGGACGGTATGTTGGAAGAGTTCCAAGTTAGATACCGTGACTTACTAGACGATTAAAGGTAAGATACGTCGTTACCAAGGATGCTACCAAAGAGGCAGTCTGAATATATATATAAGTTCATGAGATGAACTTCGTTCCTGCCATTGTGTGACAATGGAGTTGTGGCTTATGCCAAGGAACCCCCGTCCCATTAGAAATCCAGATATAATTCTTAGGCAGTATCACCTGATCATGGAGATAGTTGATCTCCAGGGAGATCGAGGTTAGGAGAGTAGACACAGAGGACAACAGCGCGGATCCATTCACAAAGGCCTTTTTACCCAGTAGAGACTTTTATGGGATGGTTGAGTATGAGATACTTCAACCATAGCTAATTGTTGGGTATGCGATACCACAACAGATGGCCCTAGTGCAAGTGGGAGATTGTTAGTTATATGTATGCCTTAGAGGCCATTACTGTACATATGATGTATATTGTAGTGGATGCTTGGACATATATAGGGAGGACTTTCTTGCTCGACATGATAGTATACTATCTGGTTACTCTTTGTCTTAACATGTACTCTGATTGTCTCTATATCACATGTTGATAAAGCCCTTAGGATGAGTACTTGACTACCAGGACTATGATGCAGATCATACTAGTGGGGACAGTGTAGTCGCCAAGTACATCCTTCAAATGTTCCTAGTCTTGGGAGTACCGAGACAGGGCATCGATACTCCAGAGTAGACTAGCGTAAACGCTTCTTGACCCATATGATGGGCGATGGATGATCTCATATCTATTGATGTTTGACATCAGAGAAGGTATACGGGTGCTCAGTAGAGACTGGGTACACTGGACGGACTCGCCGAGAACTCCAAGATGGTATTATACCTCACGTCAGATGGCAGTTCTCTGGTGACACTGGTACAGGTATGTCTGTAGACCCGAGATCGTCATAGAGTCTTGTGTGATTCCCACTGTGCTTTGATTTCCATCATACCACGTCCAAGAGGGCGTGCAAAAAGGTGGATTTTGGGTACAGTCCCGAATCACATGGAGGCAATGAGCGATAGGAGGGGTTTCGTCTCTCCCGGTATAGGGAGTTGATGTTGCGCTGTGTTCGATTGGCTATAACTGGAAATCCCTGGCCAGGGCTACTGAGATTTACTGGTAAGTGTTATCAGTAGTTTCTCGAACTGCTATGGACCTCATATCGACACGACTTATCAAGCTATTAGGGTCTGACGTTTACCACCCCTAGGCGAGATATGCGACATATCAGACGAAGAGACCGGACTGTACGGGAGTGTTACTGATTGGACTCGCAGGAGAATGTACAGGCTTGCTTGTTGATCTTCTGATCGCTCAATACCTGGGTGGCTGTTACGTTTAGCTAACCGCTTGCAGCTTGTGGGTGTTTGATATGATGATCACCTACTACCGGCGTATTGACGATTCTTTAGAGTCCTACATAGAGGTTTCTTGGCTCAGGCAAAACGGAGTAGGAGCACATATATGATATGTGCGGGACCGAGAACAATACGTGTATGTGATACCGTATTAGATTCTCGCGATATGAGATATCGGTCGGGTATATGTGATATAGCCGGGTCATCGGATCAAGTGTTGATTCGATGAACTGATACAGATTATATTAGTCGGTTATTTATGAAATAGCCGGATTATCGGATCAAGTGTTGATTCGATAATTTAATGTATAATTATATATATGATATATTAAATTACATTAACTAGTATAAGCTCACAAAAAGATTCTTTTTCTCATTCGGGTAATACATTGATATATATGCGATATATGTTAATTGTATTATTTTATTTTGTTACAATAAATATTGTATATGTAATATATAATATTGTAACATGTTAGGGTTATTAATGCAACATGTTTAGTGGAGATTAAATATGGTTAGGGTTTGATTTGGGTTAATTTTTCTAGAAGCTTCTAGAAGCTTTTTGTTTTGTTTTAGTAAAGATATTTGTTATGATATTTTGCATAGATATTTGTTTAACCCAACCCAACCCTTTAACCATGGTTCAATCTCTACAAGGGTTAGTTCTTCTCACCTTTACCATGGTTGTATTTCTAACCTCACACTTGAGTTATTCATTAATCATCACAAAAGAGTTAGCTTCTTCTTCTTCTTCCTTCTTGCTTGAAAAGCTTTCTAGCTTTTTGAGAGGTGATGAAAATGAGTGAGATTGAGAAAAGAAATGAGAGCTAAATTCCTACTTCATCATCCTAATCTATCCTAGCCATTTAGATTAGGGTGTTCACTTCATTAGTGAGTGAGAGCTTGTGTTAAAGAAACTTCAAGGTAGATCGTCTTTATTATCGAAGATCGGAAGCAAGCTTGCATCTTTCTCTTCGTGGAGCCTCTCTAGAGTCTGGGTACTCGATGATCGTAATGAAAGAACCTCAACACGGAACTTTAGAAGTGAAGGACCGGACTACAAAGGTTGTAATCCCAAACTCTTAGATGTTAAAATGTTTAACATGTTTTGTTTCGCCTAATTTCTAGTCTAAGATCTTGGTTAGGGTTGTTCGGCACGTCTAAAATTTAAATCGGGCATAGTTGATGCCTTGTAGAACCTTGTGAGAGTGCCTAGTAACCTTACAAGAACTGTGGCACAACGGGGGTGAGTTGCCAACTCGTGAGTAGAAAAACATCAACAAGTAGAAATCGAATAAAAAAGGACTCCTAGGTCAACAATATCATAAGGGTAATACTATGATACCTAGGGTGACCGTATCTGTATATGTGCCAAAAAGGTAATCAATGCCAATAAGCATGTGGATATCATCCAATAATATAATCAATGTCTGTATGCATGCCGATCTCGTCCATGTTATATCATCAACGTATGTATGCAAGTGGATCCCGTCCACGTGTCAACCAATGACACCACAACATCATGCATGTAAATATCATAAAAATATATGCATGGAAGTATGAGGATAAAAATCAACGCATGTCCCTCGCGACACCTTAAGATCATGGAACCTGAGTGTCCAGCATCGACACTCGAAAACATCATGAAACCCGTGCCCAGCATCGACACGTAAATCCTCATCTCTCGGGCTCCGTCAGTCCGGATCGGCCCTCGGGCTCCGTCAGTCCGGATCGGCCCACATCATCTCTCGACTCCGGTCGGTATCCTCCGGATATCCGCCGAGCCGAAATACTATCATCGGTAGGTAGTAGTCCCTCTGCCAGGCTCACCGTCTACTGCACAGCAATCCGTTATCGCCCCGGGGTACCATACCGGGTCTACCATGTACCCGCAATCAGCCTCATCAAGCTCCTCGAATCGGGTATCATTGTCATATGTCTCAAAACCGAGAAAACGTATGGTGGACGCACTGAAATATCATATCAAGAGAAACCGGGTTTTTTAAACAGTATATGCTTTCTTTTGAAATAGCCACGGTTCTCAAATCCAAAAATCTCATGAAAACAGTATATCTCAATGCAGCATGATATATGCGACATATAACAGAATGTAAGCATATCCGTATATCATGCAATATGGAACAGTAATATGCACATAACGAGGGAAAACCGCTCTTTTAAATGAATCCAGTTTTTAAAATATATCATACGGTTCCCAAATCTCCAAAGTCAAATACAATATCATATAACGGTGCATATGTGTATATACGCAAGTATGGGTGTACAATATGTATGTACGCAAGTATGGATATACAATATGTATGTACGCAAGTATGGATGTACAATATATATGTACGCAAGTATGGGTGTACAATATGTATGTACGCAAGTATGGATGTACAATATGTATGTACGCAAGTATATCGTGCAAGGAGTCATATCATGATGCAGCAAATCCTACAGTGTAGTGACATGGCAATTATCGATGATGAAGTGTGTGAGCCAGCAAATCTGTATATGTGTAACATACGCATCATCGATAATGGTGTAAGTGTGCTAGCACAGGTATATGCAATGCAATGAGAATAACATGGATGCAGTATAAGGTGATCATATGCAAATGCTGACGGGTATACGTATCTAACATGAATGAGTCGGTGAATCTAACCATCGGCATCAGGCCTCACGACATCCCATACGGTATAATCCATTGTACGACATCCTCTAGTCAAGGGTATGGATCAATCATCAAGTCAAACTCATCACGTACGGAAAATGATCGTACGGCGGCATCAAACCATTAGGGATCCTATTATCCTATGTGACAATGAGGGGTACGGACCTAACATCACGTACGACATATCACTCATGATTCACAACATGATATATATATATATATATATACCTATGTCCCAAGTCGCATCCATAACTATCTCATATCAGGGGACCGGCAAGCTATCAATCCTCTCAATCGACTCGCATCTGTATACCAACATATTATCATATCATATGCCAAATCATATTCTTTTTTCATCGCATCTATATCTCACATAAAGTCAATTTACAATTACATTCTACCTTTACTATAAGCATACGTATCTAATCTAACATACACACCGAACCATACAATCAGTTTTTAAAAGATGCGAATCGTAGTTTTGAGAGTAGGGGCTATGATGTTTTTAAAGAAAAGATATCATTTGAAAATCCGTAACGTCCCTCAAGGTATCTGTTTTAAAGATGCATATGATTCTTCAGTTTGGAAATAGGTATGGTTCGGATGACACATTTACGTCGGCTATCTAGTCTTATAGTACCCTAAATGGCAATATCATCAAACATCATTCTCAAATCCCGTCGTCACATATTAGTCGTATCATATGACTTCTAACTATCATTTAGTTTCTAATATGGTTTCTCTAACTATCTTTTAACGCTATCTATATTTTTCTATTAAAAGTTCCCTTAACCATATTATATATATAAATCGGTTTCCATCAAAGTTTGCGGGGGTACTTTACGCCATCCACCCGACTTCCCCCGTAGATATAGATCTACTCACCTTGATCCTTGCCGAAGTCGATGATGCCACACTCCCTCGTCTCGGAATCCACGCGAAGGTACCTACAATAACACGTAATCGCAATCGCTATTAAAATCGAATCCGGAAAACCAAAACGGCACACGGATCGCCTATAGGTTAGAACCTATAGCCCACACATGCAAAACCAACCAATTATCCCTAGTCGTTGATGTACAAATATCCAACAACCAAATACAAATCTAAATATCAAAACTTATCATTCAAATACGGAAAACACGAAAACAGCAACATAGGAAAACCGTCCCCAGATTTCGCCCTAGGCTAAACTAGGGAATTTTGCATATAGGGTTGCTCTAGATATATGATAAGGAAGCCATGGAACAAACACCAAACCAAACCATCAAGACCAGGCCGCAATTTGCGGCCTGGGGGATTAAATCTGCGGCCTTAAAAGGGTTGTGGGGTCTCGGGTCTTGGGAGAAAAATCTAGGTTGCCTGCACGTCTCACTGTCATGGGAACTTATTTTATGAAGCTCTCGGGTGATACCAGATTCCATAACATCATCACAATCTGTCGGAATTCCAATGTCGGGCAACTTCTAAAATCTGGTTTTAGGTTTCCAGTATCTGGTCTTGGCCACAATTCAGCACCAAGGTCTTATAAACACTCACAACACTTCAATTTACCAATCTCAAGTCAACTTTCCCACTAAACCCTAACTTGGAACTTCTAAGTTCACAATTCCACACAAAATCAACCTCTAAACTACACAAGAATGCAAGGAAACTAAAACTAAACTAAATGGAAGAATTTATACCTCCTTTAGGCAACTCAAGAAAAATCCTAGCTTCCCAATATCATCAAAATCCAACTTTGATTGGTCCATTATGTAGAGGATGAAGAGGGGATCATTTTTAAAGAAAGGGGTTTAGGCTTTTGGTGAATATTTGGAGATGGATCTTGGGGTAGAGGTGGAGGGAGATGAGTTAAGGAAGATGAAGAAAGTAAATAATGGGGAAATGAAATATGTGTGGCTGTTCTCTCTCTCTTTCCTCTCTTATTCTCACCCTCTCACTCTCATGTCCCACACTCTCTCTCTCTCTCCAATCATTCCTTCTTTAACCTTTTCTCTTTCCTATTAAAACCAAACCATATAATACCCCCAAACAACACAATAAAACAACATGTAACCATAATGCAATATGCCATGGTGCACTAGTCACGGAAAACTGTAGAAACACGGATTTGGCTTAATCGCGATTAGCAGTGCACTAATCGGGTTTTCATTTAAACTGCATTTAATTGATCTTAAAAATCCTAAATCCTTTAAATATATTTTTAAATGAATAAATCATTTTAATTTCCAATTATTTCACAATTATTGGTATATATTTATACCCTTTTTCGAAAACCCCAATTTCGCAAATCGGGCAGTTTTCGGGAAATATATTATTTTAATATTAAATTCCAAAAATAATATTTTATATTTTCCGAAATATTACAATCTTTTCCCCTTAAATAAATTCAGTCCCCGAATTTAAATTTAAACCCCCAAATACCAAAACATTTCATAATCAACTCAAACCAACGGGGCTCCGAAATCACGGAAGATACAAAAATAACACAGCGTGTCAAGTGCGCATGAAAACGAGTACACAACTCAAAAATCGAACTCCGTCAAGCGTCACGCAAATCATCGGGTTTGCACACATATCATCGGAGTTACAATGGAGATACAGATCTCAAAATCCAATGGTGAAATCTAATATACACTAGTCAAATACTATAATATGTATATAGTACGCATCCTTGAAAAAACTCCAAAATTTGAATAAAATATATGCAAAAATCCTTCCTGAATCACCGTGTGATGCGTAACTCACGGTACATGTGACGGACGCTCATTTGTAAAATAATAATATATGTTCTGCTGTTTTAAAATATCCCCAAAGGTTTTCTTTTGTAAACGTTCGTGTCGCTCACAGATATGTAAGAAATAGCGAGACTATAGCTCCTTTTTGAAAACCTCTGGCTAAACTTTTAATGCATGCAAAATACTCGAGTACTATCCTTAGATCAGTCCTGTTCGGCTACTAAATAACATAGTGCCCATCATGAAAACAAGATGCTCAAGAGCAAAATCAGCCTCAAAAGGCGTATCCAACAATCACGTGCGTCTGGTGCGCACGGAAATCAAATCCAAATACAAATGCCATGATATGCACAAAAGAAAAACTAAGTGTAACGGGTGTGCACGAAAATATCTGTTCAGTGCAACGGGTGTGCACGACAACTACACCAAGTGCATCTAGAGTGCACGAAAATCTCAATCCGGCGCAACTAATATGCACGAATGAAAATCCCAATCGAGTGCATCCAGTGTGCATAAATCGCATCTCATATCATGCGTCTAACACGAGCGAAAATCCAAATCAAGTGCATCCGTCATGCTCGAATGAAAATCTAAATCAAGGGCATCCAACGTGCACGAGTAAAATCTTACTCAAGTGCATCCAACATGCACAAAATCCAATATCAGGCGCCTAACATGCGCAAAAATCCAACCCAAGCGCGTCAGGTCCGTAAAAGCATATAGTGCAGTAGCATGCATGAAAATGAAAATCTAGTGCAACAAATGCACGAAACGAAAATCTAGTGCAACAAATGTACGAAATATAAATCTGGTGCGACAACCGCATGAAGCGTAATCTGGAGCGACAAACGCACGAAACGAAAATCTAGTGCAACAAATGCACGAAATGAAAATCTAGTGCAACAAATGCACGAAATATAAATCTGGTGCATCCAGGGCACGAAATACAAATCCGGTACATCTAGTGCACGAAACACAAATACGGTGCATCTAGTGCACGAAATACAAATCCAGTGCATCTAGTGCACGAAATACAAATCTGGTGCTTCGAGTGCACAAAATACCAATCAATAACTCAAATGCATAAATAGCAACACCGAGTGTACCAAGGTGTATAAAATCATAAACGTGTGCAACTATGTGCACAAAACACATATCAATGCACTGCAAGCACATATAAGCTATACCGAGTGCAAAAATCAAATTGAGTGCATACCACACGCACAAAATCAAATCAACTGTATGAAATCCACGAATTATAAACATGTGCAGCCAAGGCATAAAATCAATATCAAGTGCAATAGATATGCACAAATCACAACCCAACACAACGGCGTATAAAACAATATCAAGTGCAATACTATGCACAAAATGTAAATGCCCAGTAGGTGCAACTATGGTGCACGGAAACGATATCATGAAACTCAATCATCAAAACTCAAATCCAAGCGATATAAGCATGATACTCGGATCACAAACACAAATCGCAACAAATGACATTGAGGTACACCTCCTACAATGTCGAAAAAAAAAGTCGGTGCGCCTAAAACTGGCAGAGCAAGAACATCCGCTTGCCTCCTGCTCATGGTCTGGCGTCTTCTGTCTCTGGGTCCTCATTTCTCTGTGGATTCACTAATCTTGCAATCCATCGGCTCGTCGGCCCGGTCCGGTGTGCTAACGGAAACGATTCCGCTCTGGCACTTCTCTAGTCATCTCTCGGCCAATCATCACGACCACTCGTAAAGCAGCATGTCACTGGCGTCAACCTCTAGCCTTCTGAATATACGTGACATAACTGATCCTGGGTGCAAATCTCATCGCAGCAGTGTCCTAGAAGGAACCTGCTCAGGGTCTCTTCCAATCTCGCCTATGCCGAACTATACGGAGGATGGTACTCTTGCATAATCTTTTCTCGCTTTCTGAACATCTGCATTCTCAGCACAACATTTCCTCGGGAATTGGCCGCATCCCAACGCCTCTGTAAGCATATCAGATCTTTGATCTCGATAGGAGTAACAACAGTTCGCCAACCTCTCGCGCGAACCTCTGGTTCCACTTGTCTGTATTATCATCCACTTCGATATCACGTCATGCTATCTGTGCACTGCAACTATTCTCGGCCACGGTCAATCTGGAGTCTCTCACACGCACTAGAAGTCACGAACTCGGTATCTTCATCACTCTGTAGAAGATCTTTAGCCGAACACGTCCTCCGGAACTCATCCCAACCATCGGAGGAACACCCAATACTCGTCCGTTCTCTATCAACTCACAACGCATCTGAGTAAGGTACTCTATCCGAAGCTGGTCAGCTTGCTGATTTCTCATCACATGATATCCGGATGACGTTAAACATTTCGATCGATTTATTAAAGTCCTATAATTCTCCGAAAGCTCAACACCTGAGCACAGTCTAATAATATATGGTACATGCCACAACACCTATGGACTAACCGTAGAAGGGCAAACCCAAGCCTCACTGATGGCACCGCTAAACTGCCGCAAACCCTAAGGTTCAAAAGCGGTTCCATGGTCATCATGTCGAGTTAGGGTTTCATTCTTCTAGAGGGTCCACCGAATTACTTGCGTGTTTCATCGAATAGTTTAAACTTGGAAAAATGAGTTTCTAACATTCGTTCGACTTTTTAACTTCGCCTAGATGGCAATGCGGATCCCCTTCGTCCGCATGCTAAACAATCCCTCAATCCTCCAGAAAAGGCGATACATCATCGGTCATCTCTGGATCGGTCTACACTAGATCTGAGTCAGACTCTCCACACTGGAAATCTTCAACTCAACTGGGCCTGTGTCGGCGCGTCAATCTGACGAATCACCTTCGTCTCTCAACTTGGGATAGACTAGCTATCGTCTGTCGCATCTCTGCCTAGAAGCTCCAGCGATCTCAGCTCGTAAACTCTGGAAGCGACATCACATAAATCTCAGCAATAGCTGGGTCATCTGTCCACACGGTAGACGACATCACAATTTCTGAGGTAGGCTGTACATCAACAGTCCTCTCGCAACTGGCAGCTCTAATAATGGCCCGATCATCCGGTGTAAAACTAAACATTCGCCTCATCCGAGAGGTCCCAACACAAAAACTAACTCGATACTTTTCCATGTCACCAGAAAACACAATGGTCAGTCCTCATACCAGACGAGCTCGCCCTGACCGCAACACTAGCAGCAGCAGAATCTGCGCTCAAACCAAGGTGACAAGAACCTCAAGCATGTATCGAAGAAAACAGATTAAGGGCATGAAAGGAAGCGACATATCCAGAGTGGATATATAATCATAAGAAGAAACAACATCAATGAAAGTATGATCATGGAATGAACAGAATCAAGGGTCTCAAATAGATGTAAAATCATGGGTACGAAGAGAATCACAAATCTCAAAATGTGGACATCCTAAGGTTTCTTAAGTGGAGTATCGTATCGTAAATATGCCGCGGAACATACGTACGGTACGTCACTCTACTCAAGCTGCCTACTCCATCAATCAGGATCAGCCTATGTAACGAAAGTTCGGGTCTAATATCCCCCCCTTCAAGTCTAAGTTCTGTAAGGTCAAGCCTAGGTTCTGAAATACATACCCGCCCTAGACTCCGCATAGTCAAACCTAGACTCGAACCAAGGTTAAACCTAACGCTCTGATACCAACTTTGTCACGACCCGAAATATTAGCTCGTGACCGGCACTTAAATCACGCCACGTCTAAAGGCGTAACGTAATTCAAGTAAGCCGAACCCAGAAATCTAAACCTTTTTTTAGGAAAATAAAGCAGGTGAAATAAAGGGATAAGGAAATCAAGTTTTCTTAATGCATAGAAAAGGGTCATGAAAATTGCAAGTGAAAATTTCTAGTTTGAAAAACATGTTTTGTCTTTTAAAAATTTGGGCAGCATCTCCTTTGTATTTTTGATCCAAAGCCACAAATACAAAATGAAAATAAAGGCATCCCCAAGCGGGAGCTAGCTCTTCGCCAAACGGTGGATCACAACCACACAAGACAGTATATAAGTATACGACGTCCAACGGTGAAGTTCACCACAAAAGAGAAATAAATAAGCAAGACATAAACCCAAAAGCGAACATAAAACCTATCGCTCAAGTCTCGCAACAACAAGTCTCACTAACGTCTCATTACTTATACAAAAACTAGTTTTAATTGATGGAGTCGACTAGATACAATATGAATAGTAAATACAAGAGTGGGTACGATACAAATGCCCCACCTACCAATGCAAGACACCCAAATGAAGCTATGTGCCAGCGAAGCCGCTACGGATCCATGCGGTCAACCTGCAAGAACTGTGGCATAACGGGGGTGAGTTGCCAACTCGTGGGTAGAAAAATATCAACAAGTAGAAATCGAATAAACATCGACTCCAAGGTCAACTATATCATAAGGGTAATACTATGATATCTAGGGTGATCATATCTATATATGTGCCAATAAGGTAATCAATGCCTATAAGTATGTGGATATCATCCAACAATATAATCAATGTCTGTATGTATGCGGATCTCGTCCACGTTATATCATCAACGTATATATGCATGTAGATCCCATCCACATGTCAACCAATGACACCACAATATCATGCATGTAAATATCATAAAAGCATATGCATGGAAGTATGAGGATATAAATCAACGCATGTCCCTCGCGACACCTCAAGATCATGGAACCTGAGTGTCCCGCATCGATACTCGAAAACATCATGAAACCCATGCCCGGCATCGACACGTAAATCCTCATCTCTCGGGCTCCGTCAATCCGGATCGGCCCACATCATCTCTCGACTCCGGTCGGTATCCTCCGGATATCTGCCGAGCCCAAATACTATAACCGGTAGGTAGTAGTCCTTTTGCCATGCTCACCGTCTACTGCACAGCAATCCGTTCTCGCCCCGGGATACCATACCGGGTCCACCATGTACCCGCAATCGGCCTCATCCAGCTCCTCGAATCGGGTATCACTGTCACACGTCTCAGAAACGAGAAAACGCATGGTGGACGCACTGAAATATCATATAAAGAGAAACCGGGTTTTTAAAATAGTACATGCTTTCTTTTGAAATAGCCACGATTCTCAAATCAAAAAATCTCATGAAAACAGCATATCTCAAAGCGTAAAAGCGTAAAGCATGATGTATGCGACATATAACAGAATGTAAGCATATCCGTATATCATGCAACATGGAACAGTAATATGCACATAACGAGGGAAAACCGCTCTTTTAAATGAATCCAGTTTTTAAAATATATCATGCGGTTCCCAAATCTCCAAAGTCAAATACAACATTGTATAATGGTGCATATGTGTATGTATGCAAGTATGGGTGTACAATATGTATGTACGCAAGTATGGATGTACAATATGTATGCACGCAAGTATATCGTGCAAGGAGTCATATCATGATGCAGAAAATCCTACTGTATAGTGACATGGCAATTATCGATGATGAAGTGTGTGAGCCAGCAAATATGTATACGTGTAACATACGCATCATCGACAATGATGTAAGTGTACTAACACAGGTATATGCAATGCAATGAGAATAACATGAATGCAGCATAAGGTAAATCATATGCAAATGCTGACGGGTATACGTTTCTAACATGACCGAGTCGGTGAATCTAACCATCGGCATCTGGCCTCATGACATCCCGTACGGTATAATCCATCGTACGACATCCTCTAGTCAAGGGTATGGATCAATCATCAAGTCAAACTCATCACGTACGGAAAATCATCGTACGACGGTATCAAACCATTAGGGATCCTATCATCCTATGTGACAATAAGGGGTACGGACCTAACGTCACATACGACATTCCACTCGTGATTCACAACATGATATATATATATATATATATATATATATATATATATATATATACCTACACACCCCCTATGTCCCAGGTCATATCCATAATTATCTTATATCAGGGGATCGGCAAGGTATCAATCCACTCAATCGACTCGCATCCGTATACCAACATATCATCATATCATATGGCAAATCGTATTCTCTTTTCATCGCATCTATATCTCACATAAGGTCAATTTACAATTACATTCTACCTTTACTATAAGCATACGTATCTAATCTAACATACACACTCGAACCATACAATCAGTTTTTAAAAGATGCAAATCGTAGTTTTAAGAGTAGGGGCTACAGTGTTTTTAAAGAAAAGATATCATTTGAAAATCCGTAACGTCCCTCAAGATATCTGTTTTAAAGATGCATACGATTCTTCAATTTGGAAATAGGTATGGTTCGGATGACACATTTACGTCGGCTATCTAGTCTTATAGTACCCTAAACTGCAATATCATCAAATCCCGTCATCACATATTAGTCGTATCATATCACTTCTAACTATCATTTAGTTTCTAATATGGTTTCATTAATTATATTTTAAATCTATCTATAGTTTTCTATTAAAAGTTCCTTTAACCATATTATATATATATAAATCGGTTTCCATCAAAGTTTGCGGGGATGCTATACGCCATCCACCCGACTTTCCCCGTAGATATAGATCTACTCATCTTGATCCTTACTGAAGTCGATGATGCCATGCTCCCTCGCCTTGGAATCCACGCGAAGGTACCTACAATAACACACAATCGCAATCGCTATTAAAATAGAATCCGGAAAACCAAAACGCACACGGATCTCCTATAGGTTAGAACCTATAGCCCACGCATGCAAAACCAACCAATTATCCCTAGTCGTTGATGTACAAACATCCAACAACCAAATACAAATCCAAATATCAAAACTTATCATTCAAAATACGAAAAACACAAAAACAATAACATAGGAAAACCCTCCCCAAATTTCATCCTAGGCCAAACTAGGGAATTTTGCATATAGGGTTGCTCTAGATATAAGATAAGGAAGCCATGGAAAAAACACCAATCCAAACCATCAAGACCAGGCCGCAATTTGCGGCCTGGGGGATTAAATCTGCTGAAATTGCGGCCTGGGGGATTAAATCTGCGCCTGAAAAGGGTTGTGGGGTCTCGGGTCTTGGGAGAAAAATCTCGGTTGCCTGCACGTCTCACTGTCATGGGAACTTATTTTATGAAGCTCTCGGGTGATACCAGATTCCATAACATCATCACAATCTGTCGGAATTGCAATGTCGGGCAACTTCTAAAATCTGGTTTTAGGTTTCTAGTATCTGTTCTTGGCCACAATTCAGCACCAAGGTCTTATAAACACTCACAACACTTCAATTTACCAATCTCAAGTTAAGTTTCCCACTAAACCCTAACTTGGAACTTCTAAGTTCACAATTCCACACAAAATCAACCTCTAAACTACACAAGAATGCAAGGAAACTAAAACTAAACTAAATGGAAGAATTTATACATCCTTTAGGCAACTCAAGAAAAACCCTAGCTTTCTAATATCATCAAAATCCAACTTTGCTTAGTCCATTGTGTAGAGGATGAAGAGGGGATCATTTTTAGAGAAAGGGGTTTAGGCTTTTGGTGAATATTTGGAGATGGATCTTGGGGTAGAGGTGGAGGGAGATGAGTTGAGGAAGATGAAGAAAGTAAATAATGGGGAAATGAAATAGGTGTGGCTACTCTCTCTCTTTCTCTCTTTCCTCTCTTATTCTCACCCTCTCATTCTCATGTCCCACTCTCTCTCTCTCTCCAATCATTCCTTCTTTAACCTTTTCTCTTTTCTGTTAAAACCAAACCATATAATACCCTCAAACAACACAATAAAACAACATGTAACCAAAATGCAACATGCCATGGTGTACTAGCCACGGAAAACTGTAGAAACACGGATTTGGCTTAATCGCGATTAGTAGTGCACTAATCGGGTTTTCATTTAAACTGCATATAATTGATTTTAAAAATGCCATATCTTTTAAATATATTTTTAAATGAATAAATCATTTAAATTTCCAATTATTTCACAATTATTGGTATATATTTATACCCTTTTTCGAAAACCCCAATTTCATAAATCGGGTAGTTTTCGGGAAATATTTTATTTTAATATTAAATTTCAAAAATAATATTTTATATTTTCTGAAATGTTACAACAGATGAACCAACTGTTGCTGAGATTGATAGGATATCGCTTCCAGAGTTTATAAGCTGAAGCCACATGAGTTTACTGGTAGGGATGTGACCGAAGATCACTAGTCACCCTTGGATAAGTGACTAGGACATTTTGTTCGTTTGGATGCTCCGATGCAGGATCATTAAATTGACTAGATTCAGTTTGAGGGGCCTCCCCCAGACATGTTATGAGTTGATCGAGAAAGGACGAATAAAGCGTATTCCTCCGATAACCTGGACGAGTTCCCAAGGACGTAATCGGCTAGATATCTTCCACAGAGTGGTGAAGATGCCCGATTTCATAACTTCAAGTCCTTACGAGAGACTCTGGATATGACTATAGCCAAATTGAATTGCGGTCTACGCAGCTACCAAGAGATGATTCCGAATTGGTCGATATTGAAGAAAGGTGGATAAGAGATTCGTATGAACTTTTAATGAGTCGTCCTTCTCTGTTAGAGCCAGAGTATTGATACGTACGCAGAGGCATTGGATACTGTCATATTTCCAAAGAAAATTCATGATGAGAATGCAGCTATCCCGGAACAAAAAAACAAATTAATATAAAGAGTGCCAACTTTCGGGCAATTCGGCCGAGGTGAGATCGGAAGAGACCATAGTAGGTTCTTTCCAGGATGCCGTAGCAACAAATATTTAGACCCAGGATCGGTTGTATGGCATACACTCAGAGGGCCTGAGGCCGCCAGCATTGACGTGCCATATTACGAGTGACCATGTAAATTGGTCAGGAGATGTTCACAGAGGCGTCGAAGCAGGATTGTTTCTGTCGCTATTCCTAACCGGGCTGCTCAGCCGGGGGACCTTTGAATAAGTGATCCATAAAGAAAACAAGATCCCAGAGACAGAGGACGCCAGACCATGGGTAGGAAGCAAGTATATTTTCTTGCTTTGCCAGCTTTGGATGCACCAGCACCTTTCGACATTGAAGGAGGTGTACCTCAATGTTATTTTTTTGCGATTTGTGTTTTGGTGATTCGGATATCACGTTTCCATCGTTTTGATTCTATTATTTTGATGATTAGTTTCATGATTGATATTTTCGTGCACTGTAGCTGCACTTGATTTATGTTTTACACACCGTTACATTTTATTTACGTTTTGTGCATATCCATTGCACTTGATATCGATTTTGTGCACTTGTTGCACGTATTTATGATTCTATGTATTCCGATACAGTTGATTTTGATTTCTTACACTCCAACATATTTGGTTTTGATTTTGTGCTTGTTTTATGCACTTGATTTTTATTTATACACTCGATATTGTTTCTATGCGCATTCAATATATTGACGAGTTTTCGGGCACCTAGTGCACCTGATATTTGTTTTCGTGCACCTGTTGCACTAGATTTATGTTTTCATGCACCGTGTGCACTTGATGTTCATTTTCATGCACTCTATTGCACTATATGGTTTTGTGCGGGCCTGACGCACTTGATATAGATTTTTTCGCACACTTGACGCACTTGATGCGATTTTGTGCATACCAGATGCACTTAATCGAGATTTTTTTTGTATATTAATTGCACTTGGTTGAGATTTTCGTGCACTCTAGATGCACTCAATATCGTTATCATGCACACCCGTTTCACTTGACAGATGCTTTCGTGCACACCTGTTGCACGCAGTTTTGCTTCCGTGCACATTCGTGGCACTTGGATTTGCTTTGATTTCCGTGCGCACCAGATGCACGTGGTATTTCTATATGCGCCTATTAAGATTGATTTCTTCTTTCGAGCATCATGTTTTTATGACATATACTATATCATATAGTAACCGAGCAGGAATGGTCTGAGGACAGTACCAGAGTATTTTGCATGCATCAACATTTACCGAAAGATTTTCATAAAGGGGTTAGAGTCTCACTATTTTTCTACATGTTCATAAGTGACACGAACTTTTATAAGGAAAACCTTCTGAAATATTTTTCAAAAGGAGGGACGTATATTTTGAGCAATATATATATATATATATATATATATATATATATATATATTTCTTACGAAATGAATGTCTACTACCTGTACCGTGATATACACATCACACAGCGATTTGAAAAGAATTTTTCATGTGTTTTATTCAGTTATTTAGATGATTTCACGAGGATGCGTACTATATATGTATTATAGTCTTGATTATAATATATTTGATTTTAACAGTGGATTTTAAAACTTGCATCTTCATCATAACTCACATGATTACATGACGCTTAAAGGGGTTTCGATTTTTGAGTTTTGCACTCGCTTTCATATGCACACATTGCGCTGTGATAAGTTTACCTTATTTATGATTTCGGAGCCCCGTCGATTCGATGGATTTACTGAAATGTTTTAATATTTTAGGGAGGTTAAATTTAAATTCAGGGATTGAATTTATTTAGGGGGGAAGATTGTAAAATTTCAGAAAATATAAAATAATATTTTTGAAATTTAAATAATAAAATAATAAATTTCACGAAAACTATACGAGTATGGATTTGAGTTTTCGTAAATTGGTATAATTATATACCAATATTTCGGAAAATATTCGAAAATTGATATGAATTATTAATTATGGAAGCATTTATTGGATTTGGGCATTTTATAAATCATTATACAATTATTTATATACAAATTTATGTTAAACTTGATTAGTATATTACTGATTATGCATTAAGCCAAATCTATTTTTATTAACCATGTTTGATGTGCCATGACACATTTTATTTGTTGCATGTTTGGTTTCATTTTTATTTGTTGTTATTTGGTTTTAAAAAGAAAAAGAAAAGGGAAAAATATTTTATAAGAAAGGGAGACAAGATGTGACCATAATAATGAGGAGTGAGAAAGAGAAAGAGAGAGAGAGATGTATGGCTACCCTTCAACCATCTCCTCCTTCATCTTCTTCATTCTTCATCATCATCTCCTCCTTCATCTTCTTCATCCTCCACCCTCACCACCACCACAAACCACCCCTAAATTTCATTTAAACCTCACACCACCTTCACAAAAAAGATCCACAATCTCATCCTACACATCATGGTGGAAGCAAGTTGGAGTTTTGAGCACTTTGGGTCATCTAAAAATTTTCATGAGTAGCTTCCATGAAATAAAACCGTCATCTTCCTTCAAGTTTTAAGTTTTTTAAGCTCAAATGCTAGTTTAGAGTTAAACAAGTTATGTTTTATGATCTTGGAAAATTCTAGGATGAAGGTTAGTGGATGAAAACTTATAGTAGAAGTTAATGGAGATGTAGCGAGTGTCCTTTGGCCTAATAGTGAAGGTAGCCTTGTCTGAAATGAGCTTTGAAGTCCCAAACATGAACTTGGAATTTTCCGATATCGGGTTTTTGTTAAATTGTGATGATCAAATAGAATCTGGAATAACCCGAGAGCTCTGAAAAATAAATTTCATATACAGAGAGATGTGCAGGCTATTTAGAAGCTACCCCTGAAACCCGAGCCCCCAACTCCCTTTCTTGGCCGCAAATTTATTCCCCTAGCCGCAAATTGCAGCCTGATCATGGGGTGTGGGTCCCAGGTTCGGTCCATAGCTCAAACATCTTATAACTAAGCAAATCCAATGTGCAGAATGTCCTAATTTCACCCTAGGCAAAATCTGAGAGTGTTTTTCTAAGTTGCTGATTTCGGTTTTCGACTTTTGAAAACTAGATTTTTGGTATTTGAGTTTTAACTCGGTCGTTTGACATTTGTACGTCAACGTCAGGAATTGTTTGGTTGTTCTTGCATGTGTGGACTATAGGTTCTAACCTTTGTACGTTTCGCTTGCCGTATCGGTTTTCGGATTCGATTTTGATGTCGATACGATATGAATTGAATTGTAGATACCTTCGCGTAGAGTTCCAGGGCGATGAAGGAGAATAAGACATTCATCGACTTCGGCTAAAGCGAGGATAGTATGTGAGTAGATGTATATCTACGGGGGAAGTCGGGTGGATGGCGTATAGCACCCCCGCAACCATAGTACTAGAAGATCAGAGATGTAGTATTTATATAGATACATACGCTTATTTACATACGGATATAACAATAAAGATAATCACGAGATGATATGACGAGATGAGAATATGATGGAATAATATGACACGAGTCGATAGGTTTGATATGAGGATGCGAGGCGATACACACACACACACACACATATGCTAAGATATGACATGAGATGTTATATATATGAGAATATGAGATAATATGATGTACGTGACCATAGATCTGTATTTTGATTTGATGATACCGTATGATAGGTCATATCGTATTTGATATTATGTACATGACGATAGATCCTTACTCTGATTTGATGATACCGTACGATGGGTCACACCGTATGTGATATTATGTATAGGACGATAGGTCCTTACTCTGATTTGATAATACCGTACGATGGATTATACCGTACGCAATATTATGTACATGACGATAGATCCTTACTTTGATTTGATGATACCGTACGATGGATTATACCGTACGCGATATGATGTACAGGATGATAGATCCTTATTCTGTTTTGATGATACCGTACGATGGATTATACCGTACGTGATATGATGTGCATGAATCGTCGACATATATATATATATATATATATATATATATATATATATATCGACTCGAGAAATATCTCGAGAAATATTGATTAAGATCACTTAAGTAGATATTAAGATATATATAATCGGAACCATACCTATTTCTAAAACCAACGAATCGTATGCACTTTTAAATGACAACCTCAAGGAAAGCTACGGATTTTCAAATGGTATCTTTTTCTTAAAAACACCGTACCCCCATTTTCAAAAACAAAGATTCGTATTATTTAAGCTATAACTGTATGGTTCATATGCAGTTACGTATTTTATACTGTTCGCATTACGTTTCCCTGTGATTATCTTTATATGGCTTCGTCTGCTCTGACACATGCACCATTACCGATGATGCACATGTTGTACGTACACATACTCGCCGGTTCACACACTCATCATCGGTAACTGCCATGCCACTTACATATTAGAAACTGCTATATCACCATAATGTTTCTTAAATTGTAGAATTATAGTTATTGTTCAGTACTTATTACCACACATGCTATTTTAGATATTGCATTTCCTTACCCAGTTACACGACATGCTTATATGAAAATACCGGATATACCTTACAGTATTGTTCCCTACTTGCATTTACGGTTCCATTATGCTTATATGATTATGAGATTATGTTTTCATGAGATTGTTGGATTTGAGAACCACAGATATATTTATAAAGTCTTATGATTATTTTAAAAACGCGGTTTCTCTTGATATGATATTTCGACGTCCACCATGAGTTTTCTCGGTTATAAGTTATGTGTATACTCGATTCGAGGAGAGAGGAGACACTGTCTGCGAGTACATGGTGGACCCGGTACGGTACCCCGGGTTAAGAAGATCGTATAGAGAGATGTTCAGCCCGGCAGGTGAATACTGCCTACCGGTGATAGTTTTGGACTCGGCGGATATCCAAAGGATACCGACCGGAGTGATTGAGACAGATGGATATGAGGGCCGATCCGATGAGACGGCGCTTAAGATATGAGGATTTACGTGTCGATGCTGGACACGGGTTTTATGATATTTTCAAGTGTCGATGCTAGACACTCAGGTTTCATGATGATTTGATGTGTCGTTGATGGACACATGTTGGATGATACACACATATATTTATGTATGACACAGATGACTTGGTACTATATACTGATACTGGCACGACTTGTTATCATTACGTATATGTATACACGATCACCCTAGATACCATACAGTATTATTTTTATGTTACAGTATAACCTAGGAGATCGTTATACATTCGATTTCTACCTACTGATATTTTCTACTCACGAGTGAGCAACTCACTCCCGTTGTGGCATAATTTTCTTGCAGGATCGACCACTCGGATCAGTAACGGCTTACTGGCACACAGCTTTCTTCTGGGTGATTTGCATTAGTAGGTGTGGTACACTTGGATCGTGACCACTTTTTGTATATATTATTTTCAGTTGTATCTAATTAAAAACTCCATTAACCAAACTATATATATTTGGTAAACTTAGAAATCACAGACGTGTATATTCTTTCAGATATAGAGCGAGATGTGTATTATTCTTATTTCGGGGTTTGATGATGTTGTGGTTTCTCTATCTTCCTTTCTGTGATTGATCTTCGCATTGGGCGTCGTATACTTTTATGTTGCGTGGTTATGATTCCGCCAATTGTCGAAGAGATAGCTCCCGCTTAGGGATGCCTATATTATTGCCGTGGTATATTGGTTTTGGATTAATTTACAAAGGAGGTGCTGCCAAAAATTTCAATAACGAAAATATTTTCAAAGATAGTATACAACCCACTTGTATTTCCCTGTATCATTACTTATGCTTTTAAAAGAAAGAACTTGATCACATTATACTTTTATTTCAAAATTTCACCTCCATTATTTTCCTAAAAAAAGGTTTAGACTTCTAGGCTTTCGGCTTACTTGGATTACGGTGGGTCATATAGACTTCACGTGATTCAAGTGCCAGTCACGTGCCAAATTCCGGGTTGTGACACTAGAAAAGTGTTAACGGGGTTACGCCTCTGCGGAAACGAGGTTTATTTTAATTAGGTCCATGCGAGAGCAAGGAGAACCTCCCTCAGAGTACTATTACTTACCTGGTTGAACGGTTAGCGAACTTGTGAAGTGCGAATGATCCTGACTAGTTTTTCTTTTAAAAGTTTGAAGAAAAATTCAAGGAAACAGTGGGAGCCATCCTGATTAGATAAACCAATAACTAATCTGATCTTGCAAGAGCGCACGCTGAGTGTTTTTCTCTCTCTCTCTAGGTAGCAACTATTTCACGCCCTAATCAAGATAATAAAATGTTTAACTTGACCGAACCAGCTTGTTGCACAGGGCTTGGGAACGTCGGTTCGGCTCTAACTTTTGACAACTGTCACGAGTATGAGCAAGAGAAGGAGGACTGTAAGGAATTCCAGATAACCCTATTGAAGGAGAAGTATTCTAATGTATCTTCTTCGGGTGTATTTGTTATTGAAACTTGTTTTTCGGTCAACTCTACCTCCTGGGTACTAGATACCGGATCAGGATTTCACATATGTAATTTATTACAAGAATTGAGAAAAAGTAGAATGGTTGGACCGGATGATATGTCCCTCAGAGTAGAGAATGGGGCACAAGTTGATGCTACACGGTGAATATCACTTAGTATTGCTAAGCGGGAATACTATAATTTTGAACAATTACTACTATGTACCTTCCATGCTTTGCAATATCATATCAGTTTGTTTACATGGTAAAGATGGATACAACTTTGTTCTAGATAGAAATATCATGAACATTTACTTTAATCGCGTATTGGTTGCAGAAGGTACACTTTTCAATGGTATCTATATTCTTAATCAAAACACAATTTACAAAACACACGCAAGAGGAAAAGTTCAGATATGAATGAAACCTACTTGTGGTATTGTAGACTTGGTCATATCGGTGGGAAAAGACTAAGTAAGTTGCGTAAGGATAGATATTTTAATACGTTCGAATTTTCATCTTATGAAACTTTTCAGTCTTGTCTCAAAAGAAATATGACCAAATGTCCGTTCACCGGACACGGAGAAAGGGCTACAGAGCTCTTTGGACTCATACACAGTGATGTATATGGTCTGATGTTTATACATGTGAAGGGTGGGTTCACATACTTCATTATATTCACTGACGATCTCTCTAGGTTCGGGTATGTGTATCTTTTGAAACACAAATCTAAAATTTTTGAGAAATTCAAAGAATATAAAAGCGAAGTAGAGAACCAGATAGGAAAAAGTATCAAGATCCTTCGATCTGATCGAGGAGAAGAGTACTTGAGTACGGAATTCCAGGACTTTCTAAAAGAGAATGGTATTCTCTCTCAGCTTATTCCTCCGTACACACCACATCACAATGGTGTATCAGAGCAGAAGAACCGTACCCTATTAGATATGGTGAGCTCCATGATGAGTAATGCCGAGTTATCTCTTTCATTCTGGGATAGGCACTTGAAATGGCTGTATATGTATTGAATAGGGTTCCTACCAAGACTGTGCCTACCACTCCATATGAAATGTAGGACGAGAAGAGACCATACCTTAATTTTGCTAAGATATAGGGTTGTCTGGCTTATGTTAACAAGACAAATCCGGATAAACTAGAGGCACGATCGGTTCTTTGTAAGTTTGTAGGATATCCTAAACATTCATAAGGATATCTATTCTACCACACCGAGAAACAGAAAGTGTTTGTTTCTCGCCACGCCATCTTTTTAGAGAAGGAATTTCTTGCAAAAGAAATTAGTGTGAGCATGGTAGAACTGGAAGAAATTCCATAGGGACAAACTATAACTGAAGAATTGGTAGAACCAGAGGATTCAATAATCCCGGACGAAGCTCAACCACTCCGAAGATCTAGTAGGATTTCTCGTCCGCCTGAGTGATGCTACTGTTTTCTCATAGATGGGGATCGAGAAGATTGTATCTTGGAAGAAGATGATCTTACTAGTTATAAGCAGAACATTAACAGTAGGGACTCTGTAAAATTGCTTGATGCTATGAAATCCAAAATGGAGTCCATGTATACTAACAAAGTTTGGACTTTGGATGTTGCTTCTCTTGGGGTAAAACCCGTTGGATGCAAGTGAATCTTCAAAAAGAATATTGGTGCAGATGGACAGGTGGAAACCTATAAGGCTAGATTTGTTGCAAAAGGTTCTCGTCAAAGAGTAGGAGTAGACTATGATGAAACTTTTTCTTCAGTGGCTATACTGAAATCCATACGAATCCTACTTGTCATTGCTGCCTACCATGACTACGATATCTGGCAGATGGACATAAAAACGGCCTTTCTAAATGGAATTTTAGAAGAGAACATTTATATGGATCATCCGGAGGGATTCGTAAACAGTGGGAGCAGCGGGAAGATGTGCAAGTTGCTTAAATCCATTTATGAATTAAAGCAAGCGTCGCAAAGCTGGAACATCTGTTTTGATGAAACAGTCAAGGAATTTGACTTCATCAAAAACGAAGATGAACCATGTATCTATAAGAAGATTGTAGGGAGAACTGTCGTATTCCTTGTCCTGTACATGGATGACATTCTCTTAATAGGAAATAACATTCCTATGCTGCAATCGATCAAGCTGTTCTTGTCACAAAATTTCTCCATGAAGGACCTGGGTGATGCCTCCTACATTCTGGGAATTAAGATCTACAGAGATAGATCCAAGAGATTGTTGGGACTTTCACAGTCCAGATACATAGAGACCATACTAAAGAGATTTAGTATGGAAGATTTCAAGCGCGGTAATATACCCGCATTGCACGGAATCATCCTCTCCAAAGAGATGTCTCCCAAGACTGATGAGGAGAGGGTTCGCATGAGCACTATAACCTACGCTTCGGCGGTAGGATCTATAATATATGCGATGTTTTGTACCAGACCAGATGTAGCATACGCACTTAGCGTGGTGAGCCGGTATCAGTCAAACCCGGGTGAGAATCATTGGGCAACTGTGAAGAACATTCTTAAGTACCTGAGAAGGACTAAGGAGATGTTCTTGATATACGGTAATGGAGACCTTAAGGTCGAGTCTTTTACCGACTCAAGCTTCCAGAGTGACAAGGATGACAGCAAGTCTGTCTCGGGTTTTGTGTTTACCCTTAATAGAGGGGTGGTGTGTTGGAAAAGCTCCAAACAGGACACCATCGCAGACTCGACGATGGAGGCTGAATACATTACTGCGAACGATCCGCAAAATAAGCGGTCTGATGAAGAAGTTCATTACTTAACTTGAGGTGGTTCCATCCATTGTTGTTCTGATACCTTTGTATTATGATAACAATGGGGCTATAGCGAAGGAACCACGGTCCCATCAGAAGTCCAGACACATCTTAAGGCGGTATCACTTGATCAGGGAGATCGTAGATCGCTGGGAGATCAAGGTCCGGAGAGTAGATACGAAAGACAACACGGCGGATCCATTTACCAAGGCCCTCCTTTAAGCGCAGTTCGAGCGACTTTTTGAGATGTTGGGTATGTGGTACGCCAACAACTGGCCTTAGAGCAGACGTTGGGTATTCGGTACGCCAATTACAGGCCATAGTGCAAGTGGGAGATTATTGGATATGTATGCCCTAGAGGCCTGTATTGTATAGGATACTAGGGATATATATGTACATGACAATCTTTCTTAGTTGTATATAGTATATTATTTGAGTTGTCTTTATCCTGATATGTGTATTTCTTTCTATTGATGATTTATATTGCTTGCACATATTAATAAATACTCGATACAGTTGTATACTATTATGGTTTGACTTTATCTTAACATGTGCATATGTTATACTCGATATAACATAAGGCGGTTACATGTTGATAAAGCCCGTAGGATCTTGCTTGACTACCAGTGTTATGATGTCAATCATATTTGTGGGAGCTGGGTAGTCCATAAGCACATCCTTAAAGGGCCTAAGTCGCAGGAGTATTGAGATCGGGTATCGATATTCCAGAGTAAACATGTGTATACGTTTCAAGACCCCAATGAGGGGCGGTGGTTAGTCCCACAACAATTGGTGAGATCACCTAAGATTGTATATATGTGCTCATTGGGGGTGAGTGTAGGGTTCCTAAGCACCGCAGCAAGGTTTCGGGTAGCATCATCCATGCCAAGTTAAAATTTTGCCATGCTTAAACAACCCTAAACAAGATCTTTAACTAGAGAATCATGCGGAATCGAAATGCAAACTACTTTACATCTTAGTGATTAGAGATTACAACCTTTGTAGTCCATTCCTTCGCTTCATAAGCTCCAAGTTGTGGTCCCTTCGCTGCGATCATCAAGCTCCCGGACTCTTGAGAGGCTGCACACGGGGTATGATGCATGCTAACTAGAAGTCTTCAAAGTCTATGATAATCTACTTCGAGGAAACGCGAACTCAAGTTAAGACTTCACTAATATGGAATGAGTGAAGCTAACACACTAAACTATATGACTAGTATAGAAGAGGATGATGAAGTAGGAATTTTTCTCTCATTAGTTTTCTTTTTCTCACAATCTTTCATCACAAAGAAAAAAGCTAGCAAGCTTTTTGAGGAAGAAGAAGATGAAGTAAGTGATGAAAGAATAATGAGCTTGGGTTATAAATGCAACCATAGTGAGTTAGTATATGTCATGGCTAACTCTTGTAGAGAATAAACCATGGCTAGTGATTAGGTTTAGGTTAACAAATATCTTAGAAAATATCAACAAGGTGGACTTTGTCAACATGAAAAATATCTTAGCAAAAATCCACACATTTTGAATTAACTAAAATAAATATAAATCTAACCATTATCACAAACCATGGTGTGATTCTCATAAACCCTAATTGCATGTATAACCTAGTATGTTACAATTATACATATCACATATATATAATTTTGTAACAAAAGAAAAGAATACATTTAACATATATCGCATATATATCAATGCATCCTAAGTGAGAAAAAGAATTGCTTAAGTGAGATTATATTAGTTAATGTAATGTAATATATCACATATATAATTATATATTAAATTATTAAATCAATACTTGATTTAATAACCCGGTTATATCACATATACCTGGCCATATCATATATACCCGGCCGATATCACATATCGCGAGAATAGAATATGATATCACATACACGTAATATTCTCGGTCCCGCACATATCACATATGTGCACCTACTCCGTTTCGCCTGAGCCAGGAAACCTCTGTGTATGACTCTAAAGACTCGTCAATACGCCGGCAGTAGATGATGATCATATCAAGCACCTACAAGCCGCAAGCGGTCAGCTAAACGTAACGACCACCCGGGTATTGAGCGATCAGAAGATCAACAAGCAAGCCTGTACATACTCCTGCAAATCCAATCAGTAACACTACCGTACAGTCCGGTCTCTTCGTCTGATATGTCGCATATTGAGTCTAGGGATGGTAAACGTCAAACCCCATTAACCGATTGTAGGGTTACATAGCGCGGCAGTAAGGTTTCGGAAGGCATCGTCCATGCCGTTTTAAAAAATTTGCCGTTCTAAATAACTCTAACCCTAGAATCTTAACTAGAGATATAAACAATAAGCATGCAAACAACTTTACATACTAAGTGAATGATGAATACAACCTTTGTAGACCGGTCCTTCACTTCAAATGCTCCGTGTAGATGTCCTATCGCTGCGAGTATGATCTCCCGAACTCTTAAGAAGCTCCACAAGGTGAAAGATGCAAACTTGCTCGAAGTCTTCAAGGCCGAAGATGATCTACGTCGAGGAGACTCAAGCTCATGCTACCTCTTCACTAAATTAGGGTTTAGTGAAGCAAACACCCTAAACTAAATGGCTAATAGTAGAGGAGGATGAAGTAGGAAATGGGCTTTCTTTAGTTTTCTTTATCTCACAATATTTTCTCACCATTTTCAAAAGCTAGAAAGCTTTTCATGAGGAAGAAGAAGAAGTGAGTGAACAAATGAAACTCATGAGGTGAGAATATAAACCATGGGTGAGTTAGTGCCATACACTAACTCATGTAGAGACTTAACTAGGGTAAGGATAAAGGTTGGATTAATAAATATCTCAAGGAAAACAAAAGAGTGGACTTGGTCAATAGTTATCCAAAGCTTTCTCAAAGCTTCTACCATGACAAAATTCCACCATTTTAGAATTACTTTGATAAACAAAAACCCTAGGATTATCCTAACTATAGTGTAAGTATCATACACCCATGTTTCATGTATCATCAAACATGACACAATAAAATGTACATTAATATATATCACATATATACAATATGCACACAAGTGAGAAAAAGAATACTTAGTGAGCAAATATTAGTTAATGTAAATTAATATATCAAATATATAATTATACATTAAATTATCAAATCAACACTTGATTTAATAATCCGGCTATATCACATACAACCGACTAATATCATATGAATCAACTTATCGAATTAACACTTGATCCGATAACCCGGCTATATCTCATATAACCGACCGATATCACATATCACGAGAATAGAATACGGTATCACATACGCGCATTAATCTCGGTCCTGCACATATCACATATGTACTCCTACTCCATTTCGCGTGAACCAGGAAACCTCTGTGTAGGACTCTAAAGACTCGTCAATACGCCGGCGGTGGGTGATGATCATATAAAACACCCACAAGCCGCAAGCGATCTTCTAAACGTAACGGCCACCGGGATATTGAGCGATCAGAATATCAACAAGCAAGTCTGCTCAAACTCCTGCGAATCCAATTAGTAACACTACCGTACAGTCTGGTCTCTTCATCTGATATGTCGTATATCACAGTCTAGGGGTGGTATAACGTCAGACCCCAATATCCTGATAAGTCATGCTGATGTAAGGTCCATAACGGTTCGAGAAACTACTGATAACACTTACCAATACATCTCAGCAACCCTGGCCAGGGATTTCCTGTTATGGCCAATCGAGCATAGCGCAACATCAATTCCCATGGGAGAGACGAATCCCCTCCTATCGCTCATTACCTCCATGTGACTCGGGACTGTACCCAAAAACCACCGTTTTGTACGATCTCTTGACCGTGGTAAGATAGAAATCAAAGCACGGTGGGAATCACACAAGACTCTATGACGATATCGGGTCAACAGACTAACATGTACCAGTGTCACCAGAGAACTGCTATCTAACGATAGGTATAATACCATCTAAGAGTTTTCGGCGAGTCCGTTCAGTGTACCCAATCTCTACTGAGCACCCGTATACCATTTCTGATATCAAACACCAATGAATGTGGGATCATCCATCGCCCATCATATGGGTCGAGAACCGTATACGCTAGTCTACTCTGAAGTATCGATGCCCTATCTCGATACTCCCACGATTAGCAACAATTATATGGTGTAGTTGTGGACAACCCTTGGCCCCACTAGTATGATCTCCATCATAGTCCTGGTAGTCGAGTACATATCCTGAGGGTTTTATCAACATGTGAGAGCAAGACAGCATCACTTATACAAGTCAACATGTTATGATAAAGTGTAACATTTTAAAAAAAATAAAATATTATTTTTGGGAATTTTTATAATTTAATATTATTTTAATGAATATTTTAATATTTCGGTATAATTAAATACCGATAAATAGGAAAAATTTTGGAAAAAATTATGGAAAATTCTAAAATAGGGTATTTTATGGAATTATACTATTTTTAAATTTTTATGATTAATTATATGCTAATTTAGTGCTAATCGCGATTAAAAATCGCTAATCGGATTTTTGGCATTTTTGTGCAAAACATGCACATATCATTTTTTCTTTTTACACTTGTGTATTTCTACCATGTTGTTTTGGGTTTACTATTGGTGAGAAATGGATTTAGGGGAAAAAAGAAAAGAAAAGAAAATGGAAAAGATTTTAAAATGAAGTATGGGTGAGAGAGAGAAAGGGTTACCTTTGACTAAAACTTAGCATTTTCCCTTCATTCTTCATTCATTTTCTCTCCCTCTCCCTCAACTCCCTCCTGCTGCTGCTGCTACTCCTTCTCCCTCCCCACTTCACCTCCTCAAAACACCTCTAAAACAACTCCAAAACCCCACTCCCATTTCACTAAAAAGGTGCACAAGCTCAAGAGAAGCATTTTGGACCAAGAAAGCAAGGATTCTGGCCACTAGGGGCAACTCAAGAAAATTCTTGAGTTGCCAAATGAGGTATTTTCTGGACCATTAACTTAGTTTTTGTATTACCTTTACCCCCATGTTGAGATTGAATCGATATTGTGTGAATTGGTGGACATAGGAAAAACCTAGTTAGGGTTTGAGGGAATTTTGGGTTGTGATGTGAAATTGAGCTCAGTAGAGGCTGCACAAACACCCTAGTGCTTGAATTGAGACCCAAACCTGAGACTTGAAACCCGGAATACAGATTTAGAAACCGATATCGGAAGATTTGTGGAATCTGTGAAGGTTATATGAGATCTGCTATCACCCCGAGACTCTGAAAATTTTTTTGGACTGACTATGAGATGTGCAAGCACCCAGGAAGCCACCACCAAAACCCCAGCTCCTATCTCCCATTGCAGGCCGCCAATTTATTCCCTATGACCGCAAATTGCGGCCAGACCTGGACCAGTTTGCCTCGTTTTGGTTCTGTAGCTCCTACATCTATAGATTAGACTCCTGGCATGTGCAAAATTGTCTAATTTGACCTAGGATGAAATCTGGTACCCTTTTCTCTAGTTGCTGTTTTGATTCATATTTCCGTATTTCGTATTTTGAATTCTGGAATTGTGTATCAGTGTTTTACCTCGAATACTTGGCGTTTATACGACGATATCGAGGATTGTTGATGGTTTTGAAAGCGTAGCCCATAGGTTCTAACCTATAGGCCTTTAAGCGTGTCATTTTGGTTATCGTGTATCGTTTCAGTTTTGAGTGGGTTTTAATGCGATGCGATACGTGTGATATGTAAGTACCCCACGACAATTCGAGACGATGAAGAAGATGATGGCGACATCAACATTGACAAGCAAGACTCAAGGTGAGTAGATTATATCTACGGGGGAAGTCGAGTGGATGGAGTATAGCACCCCGGCAGTTCGATGTTAGTATAATGTATATATATACTATTTATGCTAGCGTTGAGTGTGATATGGATATTCTAGATGTGTTAGGCGTACTATGGATAGATTAGGATTAGAAGTAAACTAGCGTAGTTCCTAGTCGCGAACCCTAGAATAGGTTTACACCCACACGCACACACATGCTTATTTGCTATACTTATACTGTGATGATGAGGATAATGGATAATATTTAGAGACGAGTCGATGATATTGGGCATAGTGCCGGGATATCGGTGATATGACGTGATTCGTATTTGGGATATGACTTGAGATTTTAACGGGCCTTTGGACGTGTATTTACACACGCAATTATATAGACGGTATCGATTGTACAAGACTTAGATCAGTACCCCGGATTATGTGATATGACGATAAGGATACCAGATAATTGATGAGATGAATGTGATATTGACCCGTACCCAGATTTGGGATGTCGTACGATGGATTTACGTACGAGCTTTATATTGATGATAAATCCGCACTCATGACTTGAGGATATTATATGATGTATATTGTGTCGTATGGGATGCTTTTGAGGCGGGATCACCGACTATTATATTTATATATATATCGACTCAGACGTAGGTGGTTTCCATACCCCTCCTGTTTAGCTTGTTAGTTAAGTCTGTAGATTACTTAGTAGACATTAGACTAAACCCGAGTCTTACCTATTTCAAAACTAACGAATCGGGGATATTTTAAAGATAAGCAAAAGGGATTCTATGTATATTTTCAAACGTCACATCTTTTCTTAAAACACCGTAGCCCTTATTTTACTAAAAACCCCGATTCGTCTTATTTCAAATGGCAAAGCTGCATGATATATATATATATAATTGCTGTATATTTCTTTATTGTTGCAGTATTATTCATTTACCATTTATTCTATGGCTCGCATTGCATTGCATACTTATATGTTATTGATTCATATTCCTTTATGCATATGCCTTTACATAGTTGCATGCTCATATTAGTGTTTCACGTTGCATGTATTAAAATTCATGGATTTCGCACTGTGATATGGTTTCATACGATGTTTCTGGATTGTTTTACTCCTGCGTATATATATATCAGTGGTATGGGACGCTGAAATATATACGTATACCCATAGTATATATATATTAATGGTATGGGACGCTGATATATATATACACCTACTTAGTATATCATCATGATGATCTATGCAAATTTACTTATGCATTATGTATGAGAGGGGCCTATGTGCTCGATATGAGAGGGGCCTATGTGCTCGGGGCCTATGTGCTCGATTTGAGGGGCCTTTATGGTCGATATGAGGGGCCTATATGGTCGATGTGAGGGGCCTTTATGGTCGATATGAGGGGCCTATATGGTCGATGTGAGGGGCCTTTATGGTCGATGTGAGGGGCCTTTATGGTCGATGGCATGTTATATTCCCCCTACCCCACTTTTATTTTATATGCATCTCTTCATGTATTAGTAGTACCAGATAGAGTACCTTTCATGACTATTGCATATTCACATCACCATTTATTGCTTCATGCATTAGTAGTACCTGATAGAGTACCTTAATGAATGTTGCATACATATCGGATCCATGATATATGAGATTTACTTGATATTGAGATATATATTTTATGTCGATGCTTGACACTGATTTTCTGATGATTTCATTCATGATATCTTCTGTTTTCATTTTACCACATGCATACCTCATATTCATGATATGTATTACCTGAGGCACTGGCACGAGCACTTGACACTACACACATCTATAGATGTTACGTTGCCACCTTATCATGCTTCAGACTTACCTTTTTGAAGTTTATATATATCTGATCGTATTGACCTAGGATTATGTCATACATACGATTTCTACTCTGCGATATTTTCTATTCACGAGTTGGTAACTCACCCCCGTTGTGCCACAGTTTCTTGCAGGTTTTGCCGTACAGGTTTCATTGCGGCTTTTCTGGCACACCGCTTCCTTCCTGGGTGATTGCTTTGGTAGGTGGGTTCACTTACATCATGACCACCATTATACTTATTTATTTTCAGTTGTATCTAGTAAAATTCCATCAACCAAAACTTGTATATTGTTTCAGATTTAGAAAACCAGTTATGTATTATTTCAACCTTAGAGTCGCGCGTTGTAGTATTATGGTTTTCATGCTGTTTGAGTTTCTTTTTTTGTATTTTGATCCTCGCCCTTCGGCGTTGTATATTATTGCTTGCGTGATTGTGACCGTCGATTGACGAAGAGCTAGCTCCCGCTTGGGGATGCCTTTTATCATTGCATATATATTATTCTTGTTGTACCCCGTTCGGGGCCAGTATTTACAAAGGAAACTCTGCCGAAATTTCTAGAAAAGACTACAGATTTTAAAAATGCACATCCGGCTTACTTATTAAAAAAAACCTTGCTTTTGAAACATGTTTTCTTTACTTAAAAAAAACTATTTTTTTCCCTTCATTTATTATCTAAAATGGTTTTAGATTTCTGGGCTTTTGGCTTACTTGAATTAGATGGGGTCCTATAGACTTCATATGATTCAAGGGCCAGTCACGTGCTCTTTCGGGTCGTGACAAAGTTGGTATCAGAGCGCTAGGTTAACCTTGGTTCGAGTCTAAGTTTGACTATGTGGAGCCTAGGGCGTTTATATATATACGAAACTTAGGCTTGACCTTACGGAACTTAGACTTAGTCGAGGGGGTATTATACCCGAACTTTCGTCGCGTAGGATGACCCTTGGTTGATGGAGTAGGTAGCTTGAATAGAGTGACATACCGTATGTATGTTCTGCGGCATATTTACGATGCGCTACTCCGCTTAAGAAACCTTAGGATGTACATTTCCTTGCACAGTACTATATTCATTCCTATGATCTACCCTCATCGATACTGGTTATGATTTTGCTGCCATGATTCCACGGGCAGAGAGAGTTACGGCTAGAGTTGCGTCAGCTTGAGCTCGTCATGGACGAGGACTGACCAGGGCGTGATTCCAGAGACGTACAGTTGCATAGAGGCTTCGTTTTATTGTGTTTTCGCGCCGTGAGCGTTTGATGGATCGCTTCTACGAGATTTCTCGGACGTGCCGAGCGGTACCAGAGGATCAGGCCACTGCTAGAGGCCAGCCAGGATATGATAATGATTGATATACCACTTATTCATGATGATTGAAGCGTTGTTCAGCGTACAGACGAATGAGCCAGTGGTTGCTGCAAATGATGAGATATCGCCCAGATGATTGGAGCTACTGCAGTATGAGTATATACTTAGAGATGTGATAGAAAGTCGTTAGTCACCTGCGGATGAATGACTAGGACATGTGGTTCGTTCGCTTACCCCGATACGAGGTCATCAGATAGATTGATTCCAGCTAAAGACGACTTCACGTAGATTCGTTGAGAGTCGATTGAGACGATCGAATGTCAGGAGCCCATTTTCCAAGTTTAAAGTATTCGGAAAGACATGCAAGCGATTCTATGGACCCTCTAGAAGAATGAAACCCTAACTCGACATAATGACCGTGTGAAAGCCTTTGAACCTTAGGGTTTGCGGCAGTTCTGCGGCGCCATTAGTGAGGCTTGGGTTTGCCCTTCTACGGCTAGACCACCGATGCTGTGGTATGTACTCAATACTATTAAACTGTATCCAAGATGTGTTAGTTATATGTATACCCTAGAGGCCATTACTGTACATACGATGTATATTGTAATGGATGCTTGGACATATATAGGGAGGACTTTCTTGCTCAACATGATAGTTTGCTATCTGGTTGTACTTTATTTTAACATGTACTCTTATTGTCTCTATGTTACATATTGATAAAGCCCTTAGGATATATACTCAACTACTGGGACTATGATGAGATCATACTTGTGGGGCCACGGTAGTCGACGAGTATATCCTGTAACTATTCCTAATCGAGGGTGTATCAAGACAGGGCATCGATACACCAGAGTAGAATAGCGTATACGCATCTTGACCCATATGATGGGCGATGGATGATCTCATATCCATCGGTGTTTGACATCAAGGATTGTGTACGGGTGCTCAGTGGAGACTGGGTACATTGGACGGACTAGCCGAGAACTCCCAGATGGTATTATACCTCACGTCAGATGGCAGTTCTCCGGTGACATTGGTACAGAGTAGTCTGTTGACCCGAGATCGTCATAGAGTCTTGTGTGATTCCCACTGTGCTTTGATTTCCATCATACCACGTCCAAGAGGGCGTGCAAAAATGTGGCTTTTGGGTACAGTCCCGAATCACATAGAGGCAATGAGCGATAGGAGGGGATTCGTCTCTCTCGGTATAGGGAGTTGATGTTGTGCTGTGTTCGATTGGCTATAACTGGAAATCCCTGGCCAGGGTTGCTGAGATTTACTGGTAAGTGTTATCAGTAGTTTCTCGAACTGTTATAGACCTCATATCGAAACGACTTATCAAGCTACTAGGGTCTGACGTTTACCACCCCTAGGCGAGATATGCGACATATCAGACGACGAGACCGGACTGTACGGGAGTGTTACTGATTGGATTCGCAGGAGAATGTACAAGCTTGCTTGTTGATCTTCTGATCGCTCAATACCTGGGTGGCTGTTACGTTTAGCTGACCGCTTGCAGCTTGTGGGTGTTTGATATGATCATCACCTATTGCCGGCGTATTGACGATTCTTTAAAGTCCTACAAAGAGGTTTCTTGACTCGGGCAAAACGGATTAGGGGCACATATGTGATATGTGCAGGACCGAGGATAATGTGATATGAGATACCGTATTATATTCTCGCGTTATTTTGATATGAGCCGGATCATCGGATCAAGTGTTGATTCGATGAATCGGTACATGATATATTAGTCGGTTATATTCGATATAGCCGGATTGTCGGATCAAGTGTTGATTCGATAACTTAATGTATAATAATATATATGATATATTAAATTATATTAACTAATATAAGCTCACTAAAAGATTCTTTTTCTTACTCGGGTAATACATTGATATATATGCGATATATGTTAATTGTATTATTTTTATTTTGTTACAATAAATATTATATATGTGATATATAATATTGTAACATGATATGATTACTAATGAAACAAGTTTAGTGGAGATTAAACAAGGTTAGGGTTTGATTTGGGTTAGTTCCTTCATGATGCTTCTAGAAGGTTTTCTTCTGGATTGAGCTAAGATATTATGCTTGATATTTTTGTGTGACTCATTCTTAACCCAACCCAAACCCATAACCCTAGTCAACTCTCTACAAGGGTTGGCTTATATTATTAGCAACCATGGTTGCATAAGTAATTATTATTACATTTCATTATTCATCACAAAAGAAAATGATCTTCTTCTTCCTTCTTTTTCTTTCATGGAAAAACTTTCTAGCTTTTTCAAAGGTGATGTAAATGAGTGAGTTAATGAAAATAAAATAGAGCTAAAATCCTACTTCATCATCCTAATCTATCCTAGCCATTTAGATTAGGGTGTTCACTTCATTTAGTGAGTGAGAGCTTGTGTTAATGAAACTTCAAGGTAGATCATCTTTGTTATCGAAGATCGGAAGCAAGTTTGCATCATTCTCTTTGTGGAGCCTCTCTAGAGTCCGGATGCACGATGATCACAGCGAAGAGACCTCAACACGGAGCTTAAGAAGTGAAGGACCAGATCTACAAAGGCTGTAATCTCTCTCACTTAGTGTTAAAGTGTTTAACATGCTTTGTTTCGCCTAATCTCTAATTTAAAGATCTCGTTTAGGGTTGTTCGGCATGGCTAAATTTTAAATCGGGTATGGTTGAAGCCTCATAGACCCTTGTTAGAGTGCCTAGCATCCCTACAGTGGTATCAGAGCCAAGCTAGAGGTTTAGGCGAAGTCTAGGCGAAGTTTAAAGTCCAATCGAACTCCGAATACCCGTAAAACCCTAGTTTCTGGAAATTTTTCAAAACTGTTGATTTTTTTCATATTAAAAATGCTTTAAAACATCAACAGGGAATTCTATGGAACTGTGTGAAAAACGACAAGGTAATTCACCCAAGGCACCGTGGAACCGCGGCATGAACATGGGTCGCCCGGCGGTTCCGCGGCCGTACAGTGAAATCATTGTTTTCTTTTTGCACAGTGAAGTCCTTATGTATTTCCTGATGGTTCTGGGTATTTTTAATTTTTTCTCAAGTGTTGAGTTTTTTAGGTTGTATTAGGAGCTCGTTGATTCGATCGGATAATTTAATTTCGTTTAAGTTTTTTCCGGATAATTTTAGAAACTGTTAAAAAGTTCGAACGGATATCAATAACTCACTTTTTCCCCTGTCGGAAAATTTTTCAAAAGTTGGATTTTTCCTCGAGTTTGAAACTTCCGGAAAATCATGCAAGTAACGCGGTGGACCCTCTAGAAGAAAACAAACCTTAACTCGATTATGTGACCGTCTGAACAGCCTCTGAACCTTAGGAATTGGGGCAGTATGGCGTGCCACATGTGAGGCGTTGGCTTGACCCTTCTACGGCTGGACCATTGGTACTTTAGCATGTGATGGATATTTTTTGAACTCCGCTCAAGTGTTAAGATATTTGGGAAATCTTGGGTTTTTGTTTATTCAATTAGAAAGTTTAACACTCTCTATTTATCTGGAATGTGATACAATATTTGGAATCCACAAGTAGTTATGAGATAACTAATATGAATGTTATAAATCTAGCAGTTCAGTCTCAGATGATCGGTTGCCACGAGATTTTGATGCGATCAAAAGTCCGTCGCAATCACGTAGCGTACGCGGATACTCGCTGGGTAAACTTAATAGATAGCAACGCCCCATAACCCCGACCAAGTGACTGTAGGAGAACCCCGTCGCCAAAAGCATCCGTTCGGGTGCTTGCGGCAGCGGTGTTCCGCCTTAGTGCACTTCATCGAAGGCATCCGGGGGTGCGGCCGTCTACTAAAGTTTGCGACGAGCATTCAATCAGGTTGTCGGGACTCTTGTTGAATTGCTCGACTTGATATTGAAAAGAGTTTTCGATAATTGAGACTAAAATGCGGGGTTTATAATTGTTAAGCATGCGATGTCTAAGAAATTCATTTGGTTAGGCATGCGATATTTAAGGAGGTTGCGGATTCCAACTGTTGTAGTTTTACACTTTCTTTTATGTGACCATAAGTGTAATATGTGGTGTATCGCCGGTTTCGTTGCTATACATCAACGACAATTGGGATACGCATATTTACTTACGTTGATGATATGAGATATTATGTGTTGCTGTGATATGTTATATTGGATCATCGTGTTCTGAATAGCCGGGGGTTTTATGTGAGATGAGGGTTTTTATTTTCATTCATTTAAAATTCATTTGTATGTAATATTCTTTTATTGGGGCACTTCCGAGCTGAGGATGATGTCACCATTGTATATTATTTACTTTTCCGCATTAGGTAGACCCAAGGCGGGGAGCATAAGTAACCGGATTCTACGGTCCAGTGGGAGTCCATCTCGAGGAGTCAAGACCGGGTCTCTTAACCCTAGAATTGGCAGTGTTGCTTGCCGCTCTCCTAGGGGTCTAGGGATGTGGGTTTGGCTATTCATCGCGACCGTGGAATCCGTGTTTTATACAGGCTCGTATTAAAACACGGACGTCCTAGTATATCCAATATTTCATATATGTTCTTCTGCTGCAATATTCTGTGATGAGATCATATTACTGCCTGAGACGAATGTTTATATTATATATATGAGATATATATTATATATTGTTGATTTCGTTTCATATCTGATGCTTGTGAAGCATAATAAAATGGGACATTAATGAGATTAATGAAACAAAAGAAGCCTAAGATGTTGTAGAAACTTGTTTAAAAACAGGTAGCTCTAGTTCTTGCTTTGCATAGAGGTGTTCCTTGTAGAACATGCAGCACCTTATTCGATAAGGAAAGAGCCGAGATCCCTTCACCGGCAGTGACCTCTTTAGTGAAACTAGCAGATACTACAAACTCGGTCTGTCTTTTGATTGCTTCTATAGTTCTTGCTTTGCATAGTGATATCTGTGAAATATCCTGCACCTTATTCGATGAGAAAAGAGCCGACGATCCCTTCACCGGGAGTGACCTCTTTAGCAATACTAGAAAAGCCTCAAAAACACTCCATTTAAAATCACTCGAATCTACAACGATATCAAGTTCATTACGCAAAGGGTTTTCTTAAAAACCTGTCGTAGCCCTCCGTCATTTCAGATAAGTCCTACTTAGTATTCGTGCTACGTTTGTTGACCTCCGTCAAGGCGTGGTGTGCGGTAGCTAACTAGTATTTATCTGCTTATGCTGCAGATTGTTTTAGGGTAGTCGTGCGGCCTTGTTGACCTCCGTCAAGGGTCGTGCGGGTGGGTTTAATTCAATCAGGAAATGACGGGTAGAACTTGACTAGCAGCCTATGGTTTGTTGACCTCCGTCAAGATCATAGGACGCTAAGGGAAAAATATTATTGGGAATTTCAAGTGTTGAAATTTGCAATGAGATTTTATACCTTCTATGAGATAGTTGGATCCCAATACCCGTTGCGAGTAAGAGTTACTCCTGGGAGAGTTTTACACATTACAATTAGCCGATCAAGTAGGTGTCTAGAAATGTGTCAACGGAGTTACGCCACTGGGAAACGAGGTTTATTTTAATTAGGTCCGTGCGAAAGCACGAGGAACCTCTCTCAAAGTACCGGCACTGGCCTGACTGAAAGATTGGCGAACTTATAGGGTGTAATTAATCCCGGCTAGTCTTTCCTTTTAGGGTTTGAAAGAAGATTTGACTAAAACAGTGGGAGACATCCTGATTAGATAAATTGATAACCAATCTAATCTTGTAAAAGCCCACGCTGAGTGTTTTCTTCTCTCTCTCTCCTGGTTACGACTATGTCACGCCTTAATCAAGATAATAATATGGATGTATTGACCGAACCCGCTTGTTATACTGCGCTAAGGAACGTTGGTCCCGCTCCAACTTATAATTGTTATAAGACAGAGCAGGAAATTGGGGATTACCAGAATTCCCGTGCCACCCAAACGAAGAAAGTGCATGCTGATGCATCATCTTCGGGTGTGTTCATTACACAGAACTGTTTCTCAATATCTTTTACGTCCTGGGTATTTGATAGCGGATCAGGATCCCGCAAATGTAATTTGTTACATGGGCTACAGATAGGTAGAGAACTGAGAACGGGTGATAAGTTTCATAAGATAGAAACGGTGCAAGTGTTGCAGCCAAGTCCGTTGGTAGTTATCACCCTGTATTACCAGAATACATTGATTCTGAACGAATGTTATTAGATACCGAACCTGATATACAACATCATATCAGTCTCTTTATTAGTAAAGAAAGGATATAATTTTGTATTGTTGGATAATGCTTTGAACATGTCCTATATCAAGAGTTGATCGGTTCAAGCACGCTATCTAAAAGCAATGACGTTCTAAATCAAACCACGGTTCTTAATGTACAGAACGCACATAAGAGGAAGAGTTCAGAAATGAACGAATCCTTCTTGAGGTATTGTAGACTAGGTCATTTCAATGCGACCCGACTAGCGAAGTTACATATAGATGCATATTCAAATTAGTTTGAATTTACATCTTGTGAAACTTGCCGGTCATGTCACAGAGATAAGATGACCACAGCTCCTTTTATTGGAAACAGAGAAAGAGTTAGTGAACTCTTGGGATTGATACATGCTGATGTATGAAGGTCCCCTGTCTACACATGCCAAGACCGGTTCTTTGTACTTCATTACATTCACTGATTATCTCTCAAGATTCGGACATATGTTCCTGTTGAAACACAAGTCTGAACCTTTTGAGAAATTCAATGAATATGAGTTAGAAGTAGAGAACCAAAAACGGGTATAAGTATTATTTCCTTTGATGTGATCAGGGAGGAGAATACTTGAGCACAGGATTCCTGGACTATTCTAAAAAAGAATGAGATTCTCTCTCAGCATTACTCCTCCGTATACACCACAGCACCTCGGTGTATCGGGGTGGAGCAATCACACCCTATGTGATATTGTGCGCTCTATGATGAGTACTACTGAGTTTCCTATTTCCTTTTGGGAGTTATGCACTTGAGAAGCTGCATACCTATTGAATAGGGTATCAGTTGCCTACCACTTCATATGTGATATGGAATGGGAAGAGCCCATATCTTAAGTTTGTTAAGATTTGGGGTTGTCCGGCCTATGTCTAAAAGCAAAATCCGGACAAGCTCGAGGCAAAGTCAGTTCTGTGGAAGTTTATTGGATATCCCAAGTATTCGCAAGGGAATATCTTCTACCAAACCGAGAAACAAAAGATGCTTTGTTTCTCAACATGCCACCTTTGTGAAAGAGAATTTCTTGTGAAGAAATTTTTGGTCATGAGGTAGAACTGGAAGGAGTTCCAGCTATACAAACTACAGCTGATGATTTGATAGAACCGGAGCATTCAATAGTTTCCAACGAACCTAAGCCTCTCCGCCGATCTAGCAGGGTTCCTCACCCACCTGAGAGATACTTCGGTTTTCTCTATGACAGTGGGAGCGAGGATTGCATCATGAGATGATGACCCAACTTATCTCGAGCAAGCCATCAGGAGTGGGACTCTGTAAGAATGGCTGGATGCTTAGCCATCTGAGATGGAATCCTTATACACCAACAAAGTATGGAATTTGGTTGCTTTATCTAAAGGGTTAAATCCCCATCAGGAGCAAGTATATCTTGAGAAGATTACTTGGTGTACATGGAAATGTTGAGACTTTCAAAGCTATGCTTAAGTCTATCCAGATCCTACTTGCCACGGCTACATACCATGACTACGATATCTGGCAGTTGGGTGTCATAACTGCTTTTCTAAATGTTGATTTGGAAGAGAGCATTTATAAGTACACAGCCAGAGGGCTTCGTAGACAGTGGGAGCAATGGAAACATGTGCAAGTTGTTTTATGTGATAAAGCAGGCATCACGGAGTTGGAACGTCTGTTTTGATGTGGTAGTCAAAGAATTTGACATCATCAAAATGGTAGATGAACCTTGTATATACAAAAAGGTAGTAGGGAGTATGGTGGTGGTCCTCGTAGAGTACGTGGATGACATACTCTTAATAGGGAAGGAGTTTCCTATGCTACGCTCGGTCAATCTCCGCTTATCACAAGGATTCTCCATATAGGACCAAAGTGATACCTCTTAAATCTGGGTTTTGGATCTATGAGATAGATCTATTGGATGTTAGGATACTCACTAGTTGTAGTGAGATGGTATCAATCGATCCTGGTGAGAATCACTGGGAAGGTTCTAGGGTGATAAGGACGACTGAATGTCAGTCGCAGGCATTATCTTTACCCTCAGTAGAGGGACGGTATGTTGGAAGAGTTCCAAGCTAGATACCGTGACATACTAGACGATTAAAGGCAAGATACATCGTTACCAAGGATGCTACCAAAGAGGCAGTCTGGATATATATAAGTTCATGAGATGAACTTCGTTCCAACCATTGTGTGACAATGGAGTTATGGCTTTTGCCAAGGAACCCCCCGTCCCATCAGAAATCTAGATATAATTCTTAGGCAGTATCACCTGATCATGGAGATGGTTGATCTCCAGGGAGATCGAGGTTAGGAGAGTAGACACAGAGGACAACAGCGCGGATCCACTCAAAAAGGCCTTTTCCCAGTAGAGACTTTTATGGGATGGTTAAGTATGAGATACTTCAACCACAGCTAATTGTTGGGTATGTGATACCACAACAGATGGCCCTAGTGCAAGTGGGGGATTGTTAGTTATATGTATGCCCTAGAGGCTATTACTATACATACGATGTATATTGTAATAGATGTTTGGACATATATAGGGAGGACTTTCTTGCTCGACATGATAGTATGCTATCTGGTTGTACTTTATCTTAACATGTACTCTTATTGTCTCTATGTTACATATTGATAAATCCCTTAGGATATGTACTCGACTACTGGGACTATGATGAGATCATACTAGTGGGGCCACGGTAGTCGATGAGTACATCCTATAACTGTTCCTAGTCGAGGGTGTATCGAGACAGGGCATCGATACACCAGAGTAGACTAGCGTATACGCATCTTGACCCATATGATGGGCGATAGATGATCCCATATCCATTGGTGTTTGACATCAAGGATGGTGTACGGGTGCTCAGTGGAGACTGGGTACACTGGACGGACTCGCCGAGAACTCCCAGATGGTATTATACCTCACGTCAGATGGCAGTTCTCCGGTGACACCGGTACAGAGTAGTCTGTTGACCCGAGATCGTCATAGAGTCTTGTGTGATTCCCACTGTGCTTTGATTTCCATCATACCACATCCAAGAGGGCGTGCAAAAAGGTGGCTTTTGGGTACAGTCCCGAATCACATGGAGGTAATGAGCGATAGGAGGGGATTCGTTTCTCCCGGTATAAGGAGTTGATGTTATGCTGTGTTCGATTGGCTATAACTGGAAATCCCTGGCCAGGGTTGCTGAGATTTACTGGTAAGTGTTATCAGTAGTTTCTTGAACTGTTATAGACATCATATCGACACGACTTATCAAGCTACTAGGGTCTGACGTTTACCACCCCTAGGCGAGATATGCGACATATCAGACGACGAGACCGGACTGTATGGGAGTGTTACTGATTGGATTCGTAGGAGAATGTACAGGCTTACTTTTTGATCTTCTGATCGCTCAATACCAGGGTGGCTGTTACGTTTAGCTGACCGCTTGCAGCTTGTGGGTGTTTGATATGATCATCACCTACTGCCGGCGTATTGACGATTCTTTAGAGTCCTACACAGAGATTTCTTGACTCAGACAAAAAGGAGTAGGGGCACATATGTGATATGTGCAGGACCGAGGATAATGCGATATAAGATACCGTATTATATTCTCGCGTTATTTTGATATGAGCCGGATCATCGGATCAAGTGTTGATTCGATTAATCGGTACATGATATTATAGTCGGTTATATTCGATATAGCCGGATTGTCGGATCAAGTGTTGATTCGATAATTTAATGTATAATAATATATATGATATATTAAATTACATTAACTAATATAAGCTCACTAAAAGATTCTTTTTCTTACTCGGGTAATACATTGATATATATGCGATATATGTTAATTGTATTATTTTTTATTTTGTTACAATAAATATTATATATGTGATATATAATATTGTAACATGATATGATTACTAATACAACAAGTTTAGTGGAGATTAAACAAGGTTAGGGTTTGATTTGGGTTAGTTCATTCATGATGCTTCTAGAAAGTTTTCTTTTGGATTGAGCTAAGATATTATGCTTAATATTTTTGTGTGACTCATTCTTAACCCAATCCAAACCCATAACCCTAGTCAACTCTCTACAAGGGTTAGCTTATATTATTAGCAACCATGGTTGCATAAGTAATTATTATTACATTTCATTATTCATCACAAAAGAAAATGATCTTCTTCTTCCTTCTTTTTCTTTCATGGAAAAGCGTTCTAGCTTTTTCAAAGGTGATGTAAATGAGTGAGTTAATGAAAATAAAATAGAGCTAAAATCCTACTTCATCATCCTAATCTATCCTAGCCATTTAGATTAGGGTGTTCACTTCATTTAGTGAGTGAGAGCTTGTATTAATGAAACTTCAAGGTAGATCATCTTTGTTATCGAAGATCGGAAGAAAGTTTGCATCATTCTCTTTGTGGAGCCTCTCTAGAGTCCGGATGCACGATGATCGCAGCGAAGGGATCTCAACACGGAGCTTAAGAAGTGAAGGACCGGATCTACAAAGGTTTTAATCCCTCTCACTTAGTGTTAAAGTGTTTAACATGCTTTGTTTCGCCTAATCTTTAGTTTAAAGATCTCGTTTAGGGTTGTTCGGCATGGCTAAATTTTAAATCGGGCATGGTTGATACTTCGTAGACCCTTGTTAGAGTGCCTAGCATCCCTACAAGATGTTGAGCTCTTGGGGGATTATGAGGCTTTGACAAATCGATCGGATGATTCGGCATCATTCGGATATCATGTGATGGGGCACATTGCTTGGGAGACTCCAGATACGAGTATAGCCATTGGAGCGCAGTCCATGCAGCCACGAGAAGACAAGTCCGAATCAGTCGACATTGGAGCAGAACAAAGTAAAGAGTTCGCAAGAGATTTCGACGAGATGACGTTCCACTCCGCTGACATCAGAATTGCGATACGCACGCAGAGGCTTTGTATATGGATATATCTTCCAGAAAGAGGCGCGATGAGTATACAGCCGTTCCGGAAAAAGAATTAGCTTTAGTAAGGGATGATAACTTTCGGGCAATTCGGCAGAAAAAAGATTTGAGAGAGACTTCGGATAGACCGTAGCCGAGAACATTACAGTGCGCAGGTAGAGACGTGACGTCGAAGTGGACGATGACACAGACAAGCGAGACAAGAGGTACGTGCGAGACGCTGATGAGCTGTTCTTACTCCCCGTTGAGATTATGGTCGGATATGTCTACAGAGGCGTTAGAATGCGACCAGTTTTTGAGAAAATGCTGTGTTGTGGACACAGATGTCCAGAGAGCGAGAAAAAATTACGCGAGAGTACCAGCCTCCGTACAGTTCGGCATAGGCGAGATCGGAAAAGACCTTGAGCAGGATTCCTTCCAGGACATTGCTGCAATAAGATTTGCACCCAGACGCAGAAATGTGATGTGCATTCAGAGGACCAGAGGTCGGCGCCAGTGATGTGCTGCTTTACGAGTGGTCGTGAGGATTGACCGAGAGATGACCAGAGAAGTGCCAGAACGGAATCGTCCCCGTTAACACACCTGACAGGGCTGATGAGCCGATGGATTGCGAGATTGGTAATCCATAGAGAAGATAAGGACCCAGAGACAGAGGACACCAGACCGTGAGCAAGAGGCAAGTAGATATCTTGCGTTGCTAGCATTGGATGCACCAACACCTTCTCGACTTTGAAAGAGGATATACCGACGATGGTATTTATGATTTGTGATTTTGTGATTCGATTATCATGTATTCGTCACCTTGGATTTCGGTATTTTGGGCGATTTAATCGCATGACTTGGTTATGATGACTGATTTTCATGATATTCGTTTACATGCACATATTGGGTATTCATATTTTGCGCATAGTTATTACGCTTGAGATATTGATTGTGATTTCATGCCTATTTTATGTCGGTGATTTGATTTATGCTTCCAGCATAGTTTTCATGCACTTTTAGTGTTTTGATTTGATTTGTGCATGTTGATGCACATGGTTGTGATATTATACACCGCGGTATACCTGATTTGGATTGAGCCGTATTGTATACCGTCGATTTCGATTCTGATATTGATATTGATTTCTTGTATTCCATGCATTTAATTTGGACTTTCGCGCGTGATGAGCGCATGTTTTGAGATACGATTGTGGTGCACACCAGATGCACTCAATCGGGATTCTTCGTGCATGTCAGATGCACCTGATTTTACTATCAGGCACACACGTTGCCTATGACAGATGTTTCGTGCACACCTGTTGCACCTAGATGTTGTTTTGTGCATTTGTATGGCACATATATGGATTTTGATTTCCGTGCGCACCAGTCGCACAGGGTATTCATATATACATTTTAGGATTGATTCCTTATGGATCAGTGCGTTTTTATGATATTTGCTATGTGTTTTCATACTGAGCAGGACTAGTCAGGGGACAGTACCTGGATATATTTAGCATGCATTTACTTCAGCTATTTACATGTATAGATTTGATATTTACATGTATAGTTCGGATTTATATCATATTAGTTTTGCTTTGGATTTGACATTCGTGTTTTTATCATGACTCCGATGATTGCGGGATGCTTGACGGAGTTTCGATTTTGAGTTATCTGCTCATTACTCATGCGCATGCATTGCGCTATAATGTGTTTTATGTATTGATGATTTCGGAGCCCCGACGACTTGGATTTTTACTGAAATGTTTTAGTATTTGGGGGTTTAAATTTAAATTTGGGGACTGAATTTATTTAAGGGGGGAAGATTGTAACATTTCAAAAAAAATTTACTTTTGGGAATTTTTATAATTTAATATTATTTTAATGAATATATTAATATTTCGGTATAATTAAATAGCGATAAATGGGAAAAATTTTGGAAAAAATTATGGAAAATTCTAAAATAGGGTATTTTATGGAATTATACTATTTTTAAGTTTTTATGATTAATTATATGCTAATTTAGTGCTAATCGCGATTAAAAATCGCTAATCGGATTTTTGGTATTTTTGTGCAAAACAAGCACATATCATTTTTTCTTTTTACACTTGTGCATTTCTACCATGTTGTTTTGGGTTTACTATTGGTGAGAGAAGGATTTCGGGGAAAAAAGAAAAGAAAAGAAAATGGAAAAGGTTTTAAAATGAAGTATGGATGAGAGAGAGAAAGGGTTACCTTTGACTAAGACTTAGCATTTTCCCTTCATTCTTCATTCATTTTCTCTCCATCTCCCTCAACTCCCTGCTGCTGCTCCTTCTCCCTCCCCACTTCATCTCCTCAAAACACCTCTAAAACAACTCCAAAACCCCACTCTCATTTCACTAAAAAGGTGCACAAGCTCAAGAGAAGCATTTTGGACCAAGAAAGCAAAGATTTTGGCCACTAGGGGCAACTCAAGAAAATTCTTAAGTTTCCAAATAAGGTATTTTCTAGACCATTAGCTTAGTTTTTGCATTACCTTTACCCCCATGTTAAGATTGAATCGATATTGTGTGAATTGGTGGACATAGGAAAAACCTAGTTAGGGTTTGAGGGAATTTTGGGTTGTGATGTGAAATTGAGCTCAGTAGAGGCTGCACAAACACCCTAGTACTTGAATTGAGACCCAAACCTGAGACTTAAAACCCGGAATACGGATTTAGAAACCGATATCGGAAGATTTGTGGAATCTGTGAAGGTTATATGAGATCTGCTATCACCCCGAGACTCTGAAAAATATTTTGGACTGACTGTCAGATGTGCAGGCACCCAATAAGCCACCACCAAAACCCCAGCCCCTATCTCCTATTGCAGGCTGCCAATTTATTCCCTCTGGCCGCAAATTGCGGCCAGACCTGGACCAGTTTCCCTCGTTTTGGTTCTATAGCTCCTACATCTATAGATTAGACCCCTGGCATGTGCAAAATTGTCTAATTTGACCTAAGATGAAATCTGGGACCCTTTTCTCTAGTCGCTGTTTTGATTCATATTTCCGTATTTCGTATTTTGAATTCTAGAATTGTGTATCAGTGTTTTACCTCGAATACTTGGCATTTATACGACGATATCGAGGATTGTTGATGGTTTTGAAAGCGTAGCCCATAGGTTCTAACCTATAGGACTTTAAGCGTGTCGTTTTGGTTTTCGTGTGTCGTTTCAGTTTTGAGTGGGTTTTAATGCGATGCGATACGTGTGATATGTAGGTACCCCACGACGATTCGAGACGATGAAGAAAATGATGGCGACATCAACATCGACAAGCAAGACGCAAGGTGAGTAGATTATATCTACGGGGGAAGTCGGGTGGATGGCGTATAGCACCCCCGCAGTTCGATGTTAGTATAGTGTATATATATACTATTTATGCTAGCGTTGAGTGTGATATGGATATTCTAGATGTGTTAGGCGTACTATGGATAGATTAGGGTTAGAAGTAAACTAGTGTAGTTCCTAGTCGCGAACCCTAGAATAGATTTACACCCACACGCACACACATGCTTATTTGCTATACTTATACTGTGATGATGAGGATAGTGGATGATATTTGGAGACGAGTCGATGATATTGGGCATAGTGCCGGGATATCGGTGATATGACGTGATTCGTATTTGGGATATGACTTGAGATTTTAGCAGGCCTTTGGACGTGTGTTTACACACGCAATTATATAGACGGTATCGATTGTACTAGACTTAGATCAGTACTCCGGATTATGTGATATGACGATAAGGATACCAGATAATTGATGATATGAATGTGATATTGACCCGTACCCAGATTTGGGATGCCGTACGACGGATTTATGTACGAGCTTTATATTGATGATAGATCCGCACTCATGACTTGAGGATATTATATGATGTATATTGTGTCGTATGGGATGCTTTTGAGGCGAGATCACCGACTATTATATTTATATATATATATATATATATATATATATCGACTCAGACGTAGGTGGTTTCCATACCCCTCCTGTTTAGCTTGTTAGTTAAGTCTGTAGATTACTTAGTAGACATTAAACTAGACCCGAGTCATACCTATTTCAAAACTAATGAATCGGGGATATTTTAAAGATAGGAAAAAGGGATTCTATGGATATTTTCAAACGTCGCATCTTTTCTTAAAACACTGTAGCCCTTATTTTACTAAAAACCCCGATTCGTCTTTTTTCAAATGGCAATGCTGCATGATATATATAATTGCTGTATATTTCTTTATTGCTGCAGTATTATTTATTTACCATTTATTCTACGGCTCGCATTGCATTGCATGCTTATATGTTATTGATTCATATTCTTTTGTGCATATGCCTTTACATAGTTGCATGCTCATATTAGTGTTTCACGTTGCATGTATTAAAATTCATGGATTTCGCACTGTGATATGGTTTCATACGATGTTTCTGGATTGTTTTACTCCTGCGTATATATATCAGTGGTATGGGACGCTGAAATATATACGTATACCCATAGTATATATATATTAGTAGTATGGGACGCTGATATATATATACACCTACTTAGTATACTATCATGATGATCTATGCAAATTTACTTATGCATTATGTATGAGAGGGGCCTATGTGCTCGATATGAGAGGGGCCTATGTGCTCGGGGCCTATGTGCTCGATGTGAGGGGCCTTTATGGTCGATATGAGGAGCCTGTATAGTTGATATGAGTGGCCTTTATGGTCGATGTGAGGGGCCTTTATGGTCGATGGCATATTATATTCCCCCTACCCCACTTTTATTTTATATGCATCTCTTCATGTATTAGTAGTACCTGATAGAGTACCTTTCATGACTATTGCATATTCACATCACCATTTATTGTTTCATGCATTAGTAGTACCTGATAGACTACCTTCATGAATGTTGCATACATATCGGATCCATGATATATGAGATTTACTTAATATTGAGATATATATTTTGTGTCGATGCTTGACACTGATTTTCTGATGATTTCATTCATGATATCTTCTGTTTCACTTTACCACATACATACCTCATATTCATGATATGTATTACCTGAGGCACTGGCACGAGCACTTGACACTACACACATGTATAGATGTTACGTTGCCACCTTATCATGCTTCAGACTTACCCTTTTGAGGTTTATATATATCTGATCGTATTGACCTAGGATTATGTCATACATACGATTTCTACTCTGCGATATTTTCTATTCACGAGTTGGCAACTCACCCCCGTTGTGCCACAGTTTCTTGCAGGTTTTGCCGTACAGGTTTCATTGCGGCTTTTCTGGCACACCGCTTCCTTCCTAGGTGATTGCTTTGGTATGTGGGTTCACTTATATCGTGACCACCATTGTACTTATTTATTTTCAGTTGTATCTAGTAAAATTCCATCAACCACTTGTATATTGTTTCAGACTTAGAAAACTAGTTATGTATTATTTCGACCTTAGAGTCGCGCGTTGTAGTATTATGGTTTTCATGCTGTTTGAGTTTCTTTTTTTGTATTTTGATCCTCGCCCTTCGGCGTTGTATATTATTGCTTGCGTGATTGTGACCGTCGATTGACGAAGAGCTAGCTCCCGCTTGGGGATGCCTTTTATCATTGCATATATATTATTCTTGTTGTACCCCGTTCGGGGCCAGTATTTACAAAAGAAACTCTGCCAAAATTTCTAGAAAAAACTATAGATTTTAAAAATGCACATCCGGCTTACTTATTAAAAAAAACCTTGCTTTTGAAACATGTTTTCTTTACTTCAAAAAAAACTATTTTTTTCCTTCATTTATTATCTAAAATGGTTTTAGATTTCTGGGCTTTTAGCTTACTTGGATTAGATGGGGTCCTATAGATTTCATATGATTCAAGGGCCAGTCACGTGCTCTTTCGGGTCGTGACATAAAGTGCAACCAGATAGCATACTATCATGTCGAGCAAGAAAGTTCTCCCTATATATGTCCAAGCATCCACTACAATATACATCACATTTACAGTAATGGCCTCTAGGGCATACATATAACTAACAATCTCCCACTTGCACTAAGGCCATTTGTTGCAGTATCTCATACTCAACGATATAGCAGTAGTTTTAGTATCCCATAGTTAACCATTCCAAAATCTCTCAAATAGTATTTGGGGAAGCAGGCCTTAGTGAGTGGATCCGCCGTGTTAACCTCCGTGTCTACTCTCCTTACCTTCATCCCTTAGAGATCAACCATCTCCCTGATCAGGTGATACTTGCCTCAGAATGTATCTGGATCGCTGATGAGACGGGCGTTCCTAGGCCAAAACCATAACTCCATTGTTGTCTCAATAACACTTATTGGACGCTCAATGGTAGGAACCATGTTCATCTTATGAACACGAAATGTCCAGACAACCACTTTGGTAGTATCGTCAGTAGCAATGTATTCAGCCTTTATCGTCTAGTATGTCACGGTATCTAGCTTGGAACTCTTCTAACATACCGTCCCTCTACTGAGGGTAAAGACAATGCCTGTGACTGACTTTCAATCGAACTTATCACTCTGGAAGCTGGAACCAAGAACTTTCTTTTAGTGCTTCTCAAGTACTTAAGAATGTCCTCCACAGCTGTCCAGTGATTCTCCCAAGATCCGATTGATTCCTAATCACTATAGCTAGTGAGCCATCTACATCTAGTCTGGATTTGGAACACTCCCAACATCCACTTAGAGATATCACCATAGATCATAAACAACAAGATGTAGTAGGTATCATCCAAATCTTCTATGGAGAATCCCCGTGATAAGAGGAGCTTGACCGAGTGTAGCATAGGAAACCATTTCCTATCAAGAGTATGTTATCTACGTATAATTTGTGTAAGACAACCTCACTCTCTACAACCTTCTTGTATATACAAGGTTCATCTACCATTTTGATGAAGTCAAACTCTTTGACTGCCACATCAAAACAGATGTTCCATCTCCGCGATGCTTGCTTTAATCCTGATGGACTTAAGCATAGCTTTGAAAGTCTCAACTTTTCTATCTACACCACGAATCTTCTCAAGATCCATTTGCTCCCAATGGCTTTTACCCCTTCAGGTGCAACATACAAAGTCATACTTTGTTAGTGTACATGGATTCCATCTTTGATCGCATATCATCCATCCATTTCACAGAGTCGCCATTCATGATGACCTGCCTGAACCTAGTTGGGCCATCATCAACCATGATGCAATCCTCACTCTCACTGTCACCGAGAAGACCATAGTATCTCTCAAGTGGTTGAGGAACCCTACAAGATTCACGGAGAGGCTGAGGTTCGTTGGAGACTATTGAATTCTTTGGTTTCACCAAATCATCAGCTATTAGTTTGTCTAGCTGGAACTCCTTCCAGTTCTACCTCATGACCATAAATTTCTTCATAAGAAATTCCTTTTACTCAAAAAGGTAGCATGCTGAGAAACAAAACACCTTTTGCTCCTCAGTTAGGTAGAAGATATATCCTCGCAAATGTTTAGGATATCCTAGCAAACTTATACAGAACTGACCTTGCCTCGAGCTTATCCGAATTTTGTTTTTCAACATAGGTCGGACAACCCCATATCTTAACTCGTTTAAGACATGGGCTCTTTCCATTCCATATCTCATATGTAGTAGTAGGACTTGATTTGGACGGAACCCCATTCAATAGGTATGCATCTTCTCAAGTGCATAACCGCAAAAGGAAACAAGTAACTCAGCAATACTCATCATAGAGCGCGCCATATCTCATAGGGTGCGATACCTCCGCCTCGATACGCCGTTGTGCTGTGGTGTATACGAAGGAGTATGCTGAGAGAGAATCACATTCTCCTTTTAGAAACACCAGGAACTCCATACGCAAGTATTTTCCTCCTCAATCACATCGAAGGACTTAATACTTCTGCCCGTCTGGTTCTTCAACTTCAAACTTATATTCCTTGAATTTTTCAAAAGTTTCAGACTCGTGTTTCAACTGAAACACATGTCCGAATCTTGAGAGATCGTCGATGAATGTAAATGAAGTACAAAGAACCAACCCTGGCATTGTGTAGACTTCGGACCATATACATCACCATGTATCTGTCCCAAGAGTTCAGCAACTCTTCCTCTGTTTCTAGTAAACGGAGTATTGGTCATATAACCTTTAAGACGAGACTGGCAAGTAGCATAAAATGAAAATTCGAACAGATTCTCATATTCATCCTTATGTAACTTAGCTAGTCATGTCGCATTGATATAACCTAGTCTATAATGCCTCAAGAAGGATTCATTCATTTCTGAATTGATCCTCTTGTGTGTGTTCTATATATTTTGAACTGTGGTTTGATTTAGAACGTATATACTATTATATAACGTGCCCGATCCAATCAACTCTTGATTCAGGAAAATGTTCACAACATTATCCTCTAAAACATAATTATATCCTTCTTTAACTTAATAAAGAAACTGATGTAATGTTGTATATCAGGTTCGGTATGTAATAACATTCGTTCAGAATCAATGTATCAATACAAGGTGAAATTTGCCAACTGATTTGTCTGCAACACTTGCATCATTCTCTACACTTAGAGACATATCACCCATTCCCGGTTCTCTACCTATCTGTAGCACATGTAACATATTACATATATGGGATCCTGACCCGGTATCACATACCCAGGACGTAGAGAATACTGAGAAACAGTTCTCGGTAATGAACACACCCAAAAAAGATGCATCAACATGCACTTTCTTCGATTGGGTGGCATAGGAATCCGGATATTCCCCTATTTCCTGCTCGGACTTATAATAATTATAAGATAGAGCGTAACCAACATTCCCAAGCACAGTATAATAAGCAGGTTCGATCAATGCATCTATATTATTATCTTGATTAAGGCGTGACATGGTCGCTACCACGAGAGAGAGAAGAAAACACTCTGCGTGCGCTCTTGTAAAATCAAATTGGTTATTATTTTATCTAATCAAGATAGCTCCCACTGTTTTTATCAAATCTTCCTTCAAACCCTAAAAGGTAAGACTAGCCGGGATTAATTACACCCTACAAGTTCGCCAATCTTTCGGCCAGGCCAGTGTCGGTACTTTGAGGGAGGTTCCCCGTGCTTTCGCACGGACCTAATTAAAATAAACGTTGTTTTTCCATGGCGTAACCCCGTTAACACCTTTCTAGACACCTACTTGATCGGCTAATAATAATGTGTAAAACTCTCCCAGGAGTAATTCTTACTCACAGTGGGTATCGAGATCCAACTATCTCATAGAAGGTATGCAATCTCATTGCAAATTTCAACACTTGAAATTCCCGATAATGGTTTTTACCCCTAGTGTCCTATGACCTTGACGAAAGCCAACAAACCATTGTGCGCTAGTCAAGTTCAACCCGTACATTTCATGATTGAATTAAACCCACCCGCACGACTCTTGACGAAAGCCAACAAAGTCGCACAACAACCCTAACTCAATCGCATCATATGCTTTTGCAGATAAGCATAAATAGCTACCGCACACTACGCCTTGACGAAAGCCAACAAACGTAGCACGAATACTATGAAGTACTTATCTTGAATGACGAAGGGCCACGACAGGTTTTTAAGAAAACCTTTTGCATAATGAACTTGATATCGTTGTAGAATCGAGTGATTTTTGATAAGGAGTGTTTTTTAGGCTTTTACTAGTTTTGCTAAAGAGGTCACTCCCGGTGAAGGGATCTCGGTTCTTTCCTTATCGAATAAGGTGCGGGATATTTCATAAATACCACTATGCAAAGCAAAAACTATAGAAGCAATTAAAAGACAAACCGAGTTTGTAGTATCTGCTAGTTTCGCTAAAGAGGTCAATCCCGGTGAAGGGATCTCGGCTCTTTCCTTATCGAATAAGGTGCTGGATATTCTATAAGGAATACCGCTATGCAAAGCAAGAACTAGAGCTACCAGTTTTTAAAACAAGATTCCGCAACATCTTTAGGTTTCTTTTATTTCATTAATCTCATTAATGAAGTCCCATTAATATATGCTTCCCAAGCATCACATAAGAAACGAAAGCAGCAAACTCCGATTTGCCTGTGCAGAAAGTTAACATCACATGCAAATTTAGCAAAAACAAACAACATGTAAAACACCAAAACCCAAAGACTGGAACACACCAAAAAATTCAACCCCGGACTTCTTTAAAAAACCGAGCACACCGGATTTCCATGCTCTGTGGCCAGCCAAATTCTGGCTAGAGGGGGTGAATTTTCTACTGTATTCATGTTATATCACATACAACATTCCGCAATTGTTTAAAAAAAATTTAGAGCCCTTTAAAAATTCGACAGAAACCAGATCATGATGTTTCAAGTTTCGGAGCAGTTTCGGTTTCGTAATCTAACAAACATCGTTTAAATCTCTAGCTTGGCTCTGATACCACTGTAGGGTTACATAGCGCGGCAACAAGGTTTCGGGAGGCATCGTCCATGCCGTTTTCAAAAAATTTCCGTTCTAAATAACTCTAACTCTAGAATCATAACTAGAGATATAAACAATAAGCATGCAAACAACTTTACATATAAGTGAATGAGAAATACAACCTTTGTAGACCGGTCCTTCACTTCAAATGCTCCGTGTAGATGTCCCTTCGCTACGAGTATGATCTCCCAAACTCTTGAGAGGCTCCACAAGGTGAAAGATGCAAACTTACTCGAAGTCTTCGAGGCCGAAGATGATCTACATCGAGGAGACTCAAGCTCATGCTATCTCTTCACTAAATTAGGATTTAGTGAAGCAAACACCCTAAACTAAATGGCTAATAATAGAGAATGATGAAGTAGGAAATGGGCTCTCTTTAGTTTTCTTCACAATATTTTCTCATCATTTTCAAAAGCTAGAAAGCTTTTCATGAGGAAGAAGAAGAAGTGAGTGCACAAATGAAACTCATGAGGTGAGATATAAACCATGGGTGAGTTAGTGTCATGCACTAACTCATATAGAGACTTAATTAGGGTAAAGATAAAGGTTGGGTTAATAAATATCTCAAGGAAAACAAAAGAGTGGACTTGGTCAATGGTTATCCAAAGCTTTCTCAAAGCTTCTACCATGACAAAATTCCACCATTTTAGAATTACTTTGATAAATAAAAACCCTAAGATTATCCTAACTATAGTGTAAGTCTCATACACCCATATTTCATGTATCATCAAACATGACACAATAAATGTACATTAATATATATCACATATATATACAATATGCACACAAGTGAGAAAAAGAATACTTAGTGAGCAAATATTAGTTAATGTAAGTTAATATATCAAATATATAATTATACATTAAATTATCAAATCAACACTTTATTTAATAATCCGGCTATATCACATACAACCGACTAATATCATATGAATCAACTTATCAAATCAAAACTTGATCCGATAACCCGGCTATATCTCATATAACCGACCGATATCACATATCACGAGAATAGAATACGGTATCATATACGCGCATTAATCTCGGTCCCGCATATATCACATATGTACTCCTACTCCGTTTCGCATGAACCAGGAAACCTCTGTATAGGACTCTAAAGACTCGTCAATATGCCGGCAGTAGGTGATGATCATATCAAACACCCACAAGCCGCAAGAGGTCTGCTAAACGTAATGGCCACCCGGGTAATGAGCGATCAGAAGATCAACAAGTAAGCCTGCTCAAACTGTTAGTTATATGTATGCCCTAGAGGCCATTACTGTACATTGGATGTATATTGTAGTGGATGCTGGGACATATATAGGGAGGACTTTCTTGCTCGACATGATAGTATGCTATCTGGTTGACCTTTACCTTAACGTGTACACTGATTGTCTCTCTGTTACATGTTGGTAAAGCCCTTAGGATGTGTACTTGACTACCTGGACTATGATGCGGATCATACTAGTGGGGACATGGTAGTCCACAAGTACATCCTTCAAAGTCCCTAGTCGTGGGTGTATCGAGACGGGGCATCGATATACCAGAGTAGACTAGCGTGTACCTTCTCGACCCATACAGATGGGCGATGGATGATCCCATATCCATTGGTGTTTGACATCAGAGATGATATACGGGTGCTCAGTAGAGACTGGGTACACTGGACGGACTCGCCGAGAACTCCCAGATGGTATTATACCTCACGTCAGATGGCAGTTCTCTGGTGACACTGGTACAGAGTAGTCTGTTGACCCGAAATCGTCATAGAGTCTTGTGTGGTTCCCACTGTGCTTTGATTTCCATCTTACCACATCCAAGAGGGCGTGCAAAACGGTGGTTTTTGGGTACAGTCCCGAGTCACATGGAGACAATGAGCGATAGGAGGGGATTCGTCTCTCCCGGTATAGGGAGTTGATGTTGCGCTGTGCTCGATTGGCTATAACAGGAAATCCCTGGCCAGGGTTGCTGAGATTTACTGGTAAGTGTTACCAGTAGTTTCTCGAAATGTTATAGACCTCATATCGACACGACTTATCGAGCTATTGGGGTCTGACATTTACCACCCCTAGGCAAGATATGCGACATATCAGACGATCAGACCGGACTGTACGGTAGTGTTACTGGTTGGATTCACAGGAGTGTGAGCGGGCTTGCTCGTCGATCTTCTGATCGCTCAATACCCGGGTGGCCGTTACGTTTAGCAGACCGCTTGCGGCTTGTGGGTGCTTGATATGATCATCATCTGCTGCCGGCGTATTGACGAGTCTTTAGAGTCCTACACAGAGGTTTCCTGGTTCAAGCGAAACGAAATAGGAGCGCATATGAGATATGTGCGGGACCGAGAATAATGCGTGTATGTGATACCGTATTCCATTCTCGCGATGAATGTATCGATTAGGTTATATGCGATATACCCTAGTTGTCGAATCAAGGATTGATTCGATAAACCGATACATTGGATACTAGTCGGTTATATGTGATATGACCGGATCGTTAAATCAAGTGTTGATTTAATGATTTAATGTATAATTATATATTTGATATATTACTTTGCATTAACTAGTATCGGTTCACTTTAAATGGATTTTCTCACTCGGGTGTGTGCATTGCATATGCGATATGATTTTGTGCACATGATTGTATCATGTTTGATGATACATGCTTTTTGGTTAAGTGTAAAGTATTAAACTATGGTTAAGTGGATGATTAGGGTTTTTACTTATTCTTTTATTCATTTATTTGTTTATACATTTTGGAAAATAAATGGAAAAGAGAAAATAATGGTGGCTTTTTTTTGTTGTTTAGTTGAAGCTTCATGAAACCTTGACCTAGTCCACCATTTTTGTCTCATCCTAAACCCTAACCATTCCATTTAACCATGATTCATTCTCTATACTAAACCATGGTTTGAATATGATAAGGTTTGATTTTGTTTTCCTTTTTTAATTAACACTTATCATATTCTTCATCTTCTTCTTCCATGAAGAAAGCTTGCTACTCCAATGGAAAGTGATGAAAACTAGTGAGAAATCCAAAACTAAAGTCTACCCACTTCCTATTTCTTCATCCTCTACCTCTTGCCAAGTAGTATAGGGTGTTTCCTTCACAAGTTTTCATGGCTTGGTGAAGGTGGAGCTTGATCTAGCGATGCCTCGACGTAGATCATCTTCGGCATGGACATCGACGACCTAGCTCGCCATTTCTCCGACGAAGCCGACGTTAGAGCCCGGGAATTCATTTGGACAGCGAGGGGACTTCGTTGCGGAGCTATGGAGGTGGAGCACCGGATCTACAAAGGTTGTATTTCCGTTTAAACTTTAGTTAAGTGTTAACTAGTTTCTTTTTCGCCTAGAATTCTAGCCAACGATCCGTATTAGGGTTTCTCGGCACCGTAATTCTTGTAAACGGGCATGGTTGATGCCTTGTGAGACCTCCTTGGTGTGTCTAGGAACCCTACAGTGGTATCAGAGCCTAGCTAGAGCCTTAGACGAAGTCTAGACGGAATTTGAAGTCCGAACGAACCGAAACCCCAAAATTTCCATGCTCTCTGTCCTTTTTTCAAAAACTGGGATTTTTCCAAATTAAAAATTGCTAAAAAATTCAGCAGGGAAAAATAAGAATTACGATGCAAAAATTTTTCGATGAACAGTATTTATTGCGGCGGAACCGCGGCGGAAGCCTAGCTTCTGCGGCGGTTCCGCGGCTATCTGGTGACGTCAGCCCTCATTGTTTGCACAGTAATTCCTGATAAATTATGCTGAGTTTTCTGGGAATTTTTAAAATTTATTCAAGAGTTGAATTTTCTGGGTTGTTTTGGGGATTCGAATGTTCGATCGGATTATCAGATTTTGTCTATGTGGCTTTCCGGATAATTTTTAGAATATGTTAAAAAGTTCGACCGGATATAAATACCCAATTTTTCCCCTGTCGGGAAATTTCCAAGTGTTGGATTTTTCCGTAGTTTAACGACGTTCTAAGTAGTGCAAGTAACTCGATGGACCCTCTAGAAGACAACAAACCTTAACTCGATTATGTGACCGTCTTGAACTGCCCTTTGAACCTTCGGGTTTAGGGCAGTACGGCGTGCCACATGTGAGGCGTTGGCTTGACCCTTCTACGGCTGGACCGTTGGTACTGAGGCACGAACTGAATGTTGTTAGACGTATTTCATGTGTTGAGCTGTACCGGGAAAACTTGGGTGTTCGATTGTTCGATCGGAAAGTCTAACATTTTCTAATTATCTGGAATGTGATACAATAATTGGAATTCACAAAAGTTATGTGATAACTGAATGAATGTTATAAACATAGCAGTTTAGTCTCACTTGATCGGTTGCCACGGAATTTTGATGCGATCAAAAGTCCGTCGCAATCACGTAGCGTACGCGGATATTCGCCGGACAAACTTAATAGACAGCTACATCCCATAGCCCCGACCAAGTGACTGTAGGAGAACCCCGTCGCCGAAAGCATCCGTCCGGGTGCTCGCGGTAGCGGTGTTCCGCCTTGGTGTACTTCGTCGACGGTATCGGGGGTGCGGCCGCCTACTGAAGTTTGCGACGAGTATTCGATCAGGATGTCGGGAATCTTGTTGAATTGCCCGACTAGATATTAAAAAGTGTTTTCGATAATGAGACTAAAATGTGGGGTTTATAATTGTTAGGCATGCGATGTCTAAGTAATTCATTTGGTCAGGCATGCGATGTCTGAAAAGATTGCGGATTCCAACTGTTGTAGTTTTACACTTTCTTTTCTGTGACCGTAAGTGTAATATGTGATATCGCCGGATTCGTTGCTATATGTCAACGACAATTGGGATGCGCATATTTACTTACGTTGATGACATGTGATGTTATGTGTTGCTGGATATGTTATATTGGATCGTCGTGTTTGAATAGCCGGGGGTTTTTATGTGAGATGAGTGTTTTTCATTTTCATTCATGTAAAAACTTATATGTAATATTCTTTTTTTTGGGCACTTCCAGGTTGCGGAAGTTGTCACCGTTGTTGTATATTATTTACTTTTCCGCACTAGGATAGACCCAAGGAGGAGGGCACAAGTAACCGGGTTCTGGAGTCCAGTGGGAGACCAACTCGAGGAGTCGAGTCCGGGTCTCCTAACTCTAGAATTGGTAGGGTTGCTTGCCGCTCTCGTAGGGGTCTAGGGGTGTGGGTTTGGCTATTCATCATGACCGTGGAATCCGTGTTTTGTACTGGCTCGTATTGAAAACACGGACGTCCTAGTATATCCAATATTTCATATATTTCTTCTGCTGCGATATCTGTGATGTGATCATGTAATGTTCTGTGATAGATACAGTACATAGTATATATGATATATTATATAGACGTTACTTATGTTTTACACCCGCGCTAGCCCTGCCCCGCTCTGCCGTTAGTTACCTAACCTAACAATGCACGAGGGGACATCGAGGCAAATGCGGATGGCATAAGTGTACGTCGTATTTATCTGTGATGATTAGGTACTTAAATGATGGGACTTCATTAATGTGATTAATGAAATAAAAGAAACCTAAGATGTTGTAGAATTGAATTTCAAAATAAAACAGGTAGCTACAGTTCTTGCTTTGCACAGCGGTATATATGATATATCCTGCACCTTATTCGATGAGGAAAGGACCGAGATCCCTTCACCGGGAGTGACTCCTTTAGCAATAACTGGCAGATGCTACACACTCGGTTTGTATTTTGATTGCTTTTAAGTGTTTTTGCTTTGCACAGTGATATATATGATATATCCCGCACCTCATTGGACGAGGAAAGGACCGACGATCCCTTCACTGGGAGTGACACCTTTAGCAAAACTAGAAAAGCCTCAAAAACACTCCATTTCAAAATTCATTCGATCCTACAACGATATCAAGTTCATTACGCAATAGGTTTTCAGAAAAACCTGTCGTAGCCCTCCGTCATTTCAGATATGTACTAGTTAGTATTCGTGCTGCGGTAGTTTGGCATTCGTCAAGGCGTAGTGTACGGTAGCTAACTAGTATTTATCTGCTTGTGCATATGATGCGATTGGATTAGGGTATTCGTACGGCGTTGTTTGGCATTCGTCAAGGGTCGTGCGGGTGGGTTTAATTCGATCAAGAAATGTACGGGTTGAACTTGACTAGTGGACTATGGGTTGTTTGGCGTTCGTCAAGGTCATAGAACACTAGGGGCAAAATATTATCGGGAATTTCAAGTGTTGAAATTTGCAATGAGATTGCATACCTTCTATGAGATAGTTGGATCCCGATACCCGCTGCGAGTAAGAGTTACTCCTGGGAGAGTTTTACACATTACAATTAGCTGATCAAGTAGGTGTCTAGAAAGGTGTTAACGAGGTTACGCCTCTGGGAAAACGAGATTTACATTAATTAGGTTCGTGCGAAAGCACGGGGGACCTCCCTCAAAGTACCGACACTGGCCTGGCTGAAAGATTGGCGAACTTGTAGTGTGTAATTAATCCCGGCTAGTCTTTCCTTTTAGGGTTTGAAGGAAGATTTGATAAAAAGCAGTGGGAGCCATCCTGATTAGATAAAACAATAACCAATCTATTCTTGCAAGAGCGCACGCTGAGTGTTTTCTTCTCTCTCTCTCTCTCCTGGTAGCGACCATGTCACGCCTTAATCAAGATAATAATACGGATTATTGACCGAACCCGCTTGTTATACTGAGCTGGGGAACGTTGGTCCTGCTCCAACTTATAATTGTTATAAGACAGAGCAGGAAATTAGGGATTACCAGAATTCCCGTGCCGCCCAAACGAAGAGAGTGCATGCTGATGCATCATTTTCGGGTGTGTTCATTATACAGAACTGTTTCTCAGTATCCTCCGCATCCTTGGTATATGATACCGGATCAGGATCCCAGATATGTAATCTGTTACATAGGGCTACAAAAGGGTAGAAAAACTGAGAACGGGTGATAAGTTTCATGAGGCAGAAAACGGGGCAAGAGTTGCAGCCAAGTCTGTCGGTCACTGTCACCCTGTATTACCAATACATTGATTCTGAACGAATGTTATTAGATACCGAACCTGATATACCAAATCATATCACTCTCTTTGTTAGTAAAGAAATGATATAATTTTGTATTGTTGGATAATGTTTTGAACATTTCCTATATCAAAAGTTGATCGGTTCAGGCACGTTATCTAAAAGCATTGATGTTCTAAATCAAATTACAGTTCTTAGTATACAGAACACACACAAGAGGAAGAGTTCAGAAATGAACGAATCCTTCTTGAGGTATTGTAGACTAGGTCAGATCAATGCGACCCGACTGGCTGAAGTTACATTTAGATGTATATTTAAATCAGTTTGAATTTACATCTTCTGAAACTTGCCAGTCATGTCTCAAAGATAAGATGACCATAGCTCCATTTACTGGAAACAGAGAAAGAGTTAGTTGAACTCTTGGGATGATACATGTTGATGTATGTAGGTCCCCTGTCTACACATGCCAAGACTGGTTCTTTATACTTCATTACATTCTCTGATAATCTTTCAAGATTCAGACATATGTTCCTGTTGAAACACAAGTCCGAACCTTTTGAGATATTCACAGAATATAAGTTAGAAGTAGAGAACCAAAATACGAGTATAAGTATTATGTCCTGTGATGAGATCAAGGAGGAGAATACTTGAGCACGGAAATACTGGACTATTCTAAAGGAGAATGAGATTCTCTCTCAGCATTACTCCTCCGTATATACCATTGCACGATGGTATGTCGGGGCGGAGCAGATACACCCTATTTGATATGGTGTGCTCTATGATGAGTACTACTGAGTTACCTTTTTTCCTTAGGGGGATATGCACTTGAGAAGTTGCATACCTATTGAATAGGGTTTCAATCAAATCAGTTTCCTACCGCTTCATATGTGATATGGTAAGGGAAGAGCCCATGTCTTAAGCTAGTTAAGATTTAGGGTTGTCTGGCCTATGTCTAAAAGCAAAATTCGGACAAGCTCGAGGCAAGGTCTGTAATGTAGAACTGGAAAGGTTCCAGCTATACAAGTTACAGCAGATGATTTGGTAGAACCAAAGGATTCAGTAGATTCCAACGAACCTCAGCCTCTCCGCCGATCTAGTAGGGTTCCTCACCCACCTGAGAGTTACTTCGGTTTCTCTATGACAGTGGGAGCGAGGATTGCATCATGAGATGATGACCCAACTAGCTTCGAGCTGGCCATCAGGAGTAAGACTCTGTAAGAATGGCTGGATGCTTAGCGATCTGAGATGGAATCCATATACACCAACAAAGTATGGACTTTGGTTGCTATATCTGAAGGGTTAAATCCCCATCAGGAGCAAGTATATCTTGAGAAGATTACTTGGTGTATATGGAAAGGTTGAGACTTTCAAAGCTAGACTTGTTAAAGGTTTTCGTCATCAACCAAGCGTGGATAATGATGAAACTTTTTCAAGCAACTATGCTTAAGTCCATCCAGATCCTACTTGTCACGGCTACATACCATGACTATGATATCTGATGGTTGGGTGTCATGACTGCTTTTCTAAATGATGTTTTAGAAGAGTACGTCTATAAGTACACAGCCAGAGGGCTTCGTAGACAGTGGGAGAAGCAGAAACGTGTGCAAGATGCTTTATAGGATTAAAGCAGGCATCGCGGAGTTGGAACATCTGTTTTGATGGATTTGTCAAAGAGTTTGACATCATCAAAATGGTAGATGAACCTTGTATAAACAAAAAGGTAGTAGAGAGTATGGTGACGATCCTCGTAGAGTACGTGGATGACATACTCTTGATAGGGAAAGAGTTTCCTATGCTACGCTCGGTCAATCTCCGCTTATCACAATGATTCTCCATATGGGATCAAAGTGATACCTCCTAAATCCTGGATTTTTGGATCTATGAGATAGATCTAAATGGATGTTAGGATACTCACTAGTTGTAGTGAGAAGGTATCAATCGATCCTGGGGAGAATCACTGGAAAGGTTCCAGGGTGATAAAGACGACTGAATGTCAGTCACAGGCATTGTCTTTACCCTCAGTAAAGGGACGGTATGTTGGAAGGGTTCCAAGCTAGATACCGTGGCATACTAGACGATAAAGGCAGGATACATCGCTACTTAAGATGCTACCAAAGAGGCTGTTTGGGTGTATATTGGTTCATGAGATGAACTATGTTCCTCCCATTGTGTGACAATGGAGTTGTGGCTTATGCCAAGGAATGCAGGTCCCATCAGTGATCCAGACATATTCTAAGGCAGTATCACCTGATCATGGAGATGGTTGATCTCTAAGGGATCGAGAATAGGAGAATAGACTCAGAGGACAGCACGGCGGATCCACTCACGAAGGCCTATTCCCAGAGAGAGAATTTTATGGGATGGTTGAGTATGAGATACTACAACCACTGCTACAAATGGCCCTAGTGCAAGTGGGAGATTGTTAGTTATATGTATGCCCTAGAGGCCATTACTGTACATTGGATATATATTGTAGTGGATGCTGGGACATATATAGGGAGGACTTTCTTGCAAAACGGTGGTTTTTGGGTACAGTCCCGAGTCACATGGAGACAATGAGCGATAGGAGGGGATTCGTCTCTCCCGGTATAGGGAATTGATGTTGCGCTGTGCTCGATTGGCTATAACAGGAAATCCCTGGCCAGGGTTGCTGAGATTTACTGGTAAGTGTTACCAGTAGTTTCTTGAAATGTTATAGACCTCATATCGACACGACTTATCGAGCTATTGGGGTCTGACGTTTACCACCCCTAGGCAAGATATGCGACATATCAGACGATCAGACCGGACTGTACGGTAGTGTTACTGGTTGGATTCACAGGAGTGTGAGCGGGCTTGCTCGTCGATCTTCTGATCGCTCAATACCCGGGTGGCCGTTACGTTTAGCAGACCGCTTGCGGCTTGTGGGTGCTTGATATGATCATCATCTGCTGCCGGCGTATTGACGAGTCTTTAGAGTCCTACACAGAGGTTTCCTGGTTCAAGCGAAACGAAATAGGAGCGCATATGAGATATGTGCGGGACCGAGAATAATGCGTGTATGTGATACCGTATTCCATTCTCGCGATGAATGTATCGATTAGGTTATATGCGATATACCCTAGTTGTCGAATCAAGGATTGATTCGATAAACCGATACATTGGATACTAGTCGGTTATATGTGATATGACCGGATCGTTAAATCAAGTGTTGATTTAATGATTTAATGTATAATTATATATTTGATATATTACTTTGCATTAACTAGTATCGGTTCACTTTAAATGGATTTTCTCACTCGGGTGTGCGCATTGCATATGCGATATGATTTTGTGCACATGATTGTATCATGTTTGATGATACATGCTTTTTGGTTAAGTGTAAAGTATTAAACTATGGTTAAGTGGATGATTAGGGTTTTTACTTATTCTTTTATTCATTTATTTGTTTATACATTTTGGAAAATAAATGGAAAAGAGAAAATAATGGTGGCTTTTTTTTGTTGTTTAGTTGAAGCTTCATGAAACCTTGACCTAGTCCACCATTTTTGTCTCATCCTAAACCCTAACCATTCTATTTAACCATAATTCATTCTCTACACTAAACCATGGTTTGAATATAATAAGGTTTGATTTTCTTTTCCTTTTTTAATTAACACTTATCATATTCTTCATCTTCTTCTTCCATGAAGAAAGCTTGCTACTCCAATGGCAAGTGATGAAAACTAGTGAGAAATCCAAAACTAAAGTCTACCCACTTCCTATTTCTTCATCCTCTACCTCTTGCCGAGTAGTATAGGGTGTTTCCTTCACAAGTTTTCATGGCTTGGTGAAGGTGGAGCTTGATCTAGCGATGCCTCGATGTAGATCATCTTCGGCATGGACATCGACGACCTAGCTCGCCATTTCTCCGACGAAGCCGACGCTAGAGCCCGGGAATTCATTTGGACAGCGAGGGGACTTCGTTGCGGAGCTATGGAGGTGGAGCACCGGATCTACAAAGGTTGTATTTCCGTTTAAAGTTTAGTTAAGTGTTAACTAGTTTCTTTTTCGCCTAGAATTCTAGCCAACGATCCGTATTAGGGTTTCTCGGCACCGTAATTCTTGAAAACGGGCATGGTTGATGCCTTGTGAGACCTCCTTGGTGTGCCTAGGAACCCTACACAAACTCCTGCGAATCCAATCACTAATATTACCGTACAGTCCGGTCTCTCCGTCTGATATATCGCATATCACAGCCTGGGGGTGGTATAACATCAGACCGCAATAGCCTGATAAGTCATGCCGATGCAAGGTCCATAATAGTTCGAGAAACTACTGATATCACTTACCAGTAGATCTCAGCAACCCTGGCCAGGGATTTCCTGTTATGGACAATCGAGCATAGCGCAACATCAACTCCCAATACCGGGAGATACGAATCCCCTCCTATCGCTCATTGCCTCCATGTGACTCGGGACTGTACCCAAAAACCACCGTTTTGCACGATCTCTTGACCGTGGTAAAGTGGAAATCAAAGCACAGTGGGAATCACACAAGACTCTATGACGATCTCGGGTCAACAGACTAACCTGTACCAGTGTCACTAGAGAACTGCTATCTGACGATAGGTATAATACTATCTAGGAGTTCTCGGCGAGTCCGTTCAGTGTACCCAGTCTCCACTGAGCACCCGTGTACCTTCTCTGATGTCAAACACCAATGGATGTAGGATCATCCATCGCCCATCATATGGGTCGAGAAGCGTATGCGCTAGTCTACTGTGAAGTATCGATGCCCAGTTTCGATACTCCCATGACTAGGAACAATTATAGGGTGTACTTGTGGACTACCCTTGGCCCCATTAGTATGATCTCCATCATAGTCCTGGTAGTCAAGTACACATCCTAAGGTCTTTATCAATATGTGAGAGCAAGACAGCATCACTTATACAAGTCAACATGTTAAGATAAAGTGCAACCAAATAGCATACCATCATGTCGAGTAAGAAAGTCCTCCCTATATATGTCCAAGCATCCACTACAATATACATCACATGTACAGCAATGGTCTCTAGGGCAAACATATAACTAACACCAATAAGTCGTGCCAATATGAGTCTCATAACAAGTCAAGAAACTACTGATAACACTTACCAGTAGATCTCCATATCAGCCCTGGCCAGGGACTTCCACTTATAGCCAATCGAACACAACGCAACATCAACCCCTAATACCGGGAGAGACGAAACCCCTCCTATCGCTCATTGCCTCCATGTGATTCGGGACTGTACCCAAAAGCCACCGTTTTTCATGTTCTCATGAACGTGGTAAGGTGGAATTCAAAGCACGGTGGGAATCACACAAGACTCTATGACGATCTCAGGTCTACAGACTAACCTGTACCAGTGTCACCAGAGAACTGCTATCTGACGATAGGTATAATACCATCTAGGAGTTCTCGGCGAGTCCGTTCAGTGTACCCAGTCTCCACTGAGCACCCATATACCATCTTTGATGTCAAACAGCAATGGATGTGGGTTCATCCATCGCCTATCATATGGGTCAAGATGCGTACATGGTAGTCTACTCTAGAGTATCGATGCCCTGTCTCGATACACCCTCGACTAGGAACAGTTATAGGATGTACTTGTGCACTACCCTGGCCCTACTAGTATGATCTGCATCATAGTCCTAGTAGTCAAGTACACATCCTAAGGGCTTTATCAACATGTGAGAGCAAGACAGTAACACAATACAAGTCAACATATTAAGACAAACAACAACCAAATAGCATACTATAATATCCAGCAAGAAAGTCCTCTCTATATATATCCAAACATCCACTATAATATACATCATATGTACAACAATGGCCTCTAGGGCATATACATAACTAACAATCTCCCACTTGCACTAAGGCCGGCTGTTGTAGTATCTCATACCCAACATCCCGAAGAGTCTCTCAAATTGTATCTGTGGTATGGCCTTCGTGAGTGGATCCGCAGTGTTGTCCTTCGTGTCAACTCTCCTGACCTCGATCTCCCGGCGATCAACTATCTCCCGGATCAGGTGATACCGCCTCAGAATATGCCTGGATCTCTGATGGGACCTAGGTTTCTTGGCCAAAGCCACAGCTCCATTGTTATCACAATACAAAGGTATTGGATGCTCAATGGACGGAACCACTCCAAGTTCGTTTATGAACTTCTTCATTCAGACAGCCTCTTTGGCAGCATTGTTGGCAGCGATGTATTCAGCCTCCATCGTCGAGTCTGTCACGGTTTCCTATTTGGAACTCTTCTAACAAACCGCTCCTCCATAGAGGGTAAAGACAAATCCCGAGTGCGACTTAGAGTCGTCCCTATCATTTTGGAATCTCGAATCGGTAAAGGACTCCACCTAGAGTTCTCCATTACCATACACCAAGAACATCTTTTTAGTCATTCTCAAGTACTTGAGAATGTTCTTCAAAGCTGTCCAGTGACTCTCTCCTGGATCTGCTTGATACCTGCTCACTACACTTACTGAGTATGCTACATTGGATCTGGTACATAGCATCATGTACATGATAGAGCCTACTGCCGAAGCATAGGGTATCCCTTGCATGCGAGCTCTCTCCAAATCAGTCTTAGGAAACATCTCTTTAGAGAGAGTGAGTCCAGAGATCGTGGGTAAATTCCCACGTTTGGATTCTTTCATACTAAACCTCTTTAGTATGGTGTCAATGTACCTGGATTGGGACAATCCCAGTATCCGTTTAGATCTATCTCTATAGATCTTAATCCCTAAGATACAGGAGGCATCACCTAGATCTTTCATTGAGAATCTTTGTGATAAGAAGAGCTTAACCGAGTGCACCATAGGAACATCATTTCCTATCAAGAGTATGTCATCCACGTACAATACGAGGAAGACAACCTTATTCTCTGCCACCTTCTTGTATATACAAGGTTCATCTACATTTTTGATGAAGTCAATCTCTTTGACTACCACATCAAAACAGATGTTCCAACTCCATGATGCCTGCTTTAACCCATAGATGGATTTAAGTAGCTTGCACACCTTTCCGCTGCTCCCACTGTCTACGAAGCCCTCTCGCTGAGTCATGTACACCCACTCTTCTAAATCACCATTTAGAAAGGCGGTCTTAACATCCATTTGCCAGATTTCGTAGTCATGGTATGCAGCAATGGCAAGTAGGATCCGGATGGACTTAAGTATAGCTACTGGAAAAAAAGTTTCGTCATAATCCACACCTGGTCGTTGACGAAAACCTTTTGCAACAAGTCTAGCTTTGAAAGTCTCAACTTTTCCATCTACACCAAGTTTCTTCTTAAAAATCCATTTGCTCCCAATGGGTTTTACCCCTTCAAGAGCAACTTCTAAAGTCCATACTTTGTTGATGTACATGGATTCCATCTCAGATCGCATTGCATTTAGCCATTTCATAGAGTCCCTACTCGTAATGGCCTACTCGAAACTAGTTGGGTCATCATCGTCCATGATGCAATCCTCGCTCCCACCATCAATGAGAAAACCATAGTATCTCTCAGGTGGATGAGGAACCCTACAAGATTGGCAAAGAGGCTGAGGTTCGTTGAGAACTATCGAATCCTCTGGTTCCACTAAATTTTCAGTTGTAGTTTGTTCTGCTGGAACTTCTTCCAGCTCTACCTTTTCGCCACTAATTTCTTTCGCAAGAAATTCCTTTTCTAGAAAGGTGGCATGTCGAGAAACAAACACCTTTTGTTCTTCGCCGTGGTAGAAAAGATATCCATGTGAATGTTTGGGATATCCCACAAACTTGCAAAGAACTGACCGTGCCTCAAGTTTGTCCAGATTTTGCCTTTTGACATAGGCCGGACAACCCCATATCTTAACTCGTTTAAGACATGGTCTCTTCCCACTCCATTTCTTATATGGTGTGGTAGGTACAGATTTAGATGGAACTTGATTCAATGGGTATGCTGTTGTCTCAAGCGCATAACCCCAAAAGGAAATAGGCAACTCAGCGGTGCTCATCATCGAGCGCACCATATCTAATAGGGTGCGATTCCTCCATTCTGATACACCGTTGTGTTGTGGTGTATACGGAGAAGAAAGCTGAAAGAGAATCCCATTCTCTTTTAGATAGTCCAGGAACTTATTGCTCAAGTATTCTCCTCCTCGATCAGATTGAAGAATGTTAATACTTTTACCTGTTTGGTTCTCAACTTCGTGCTTATATTCTTTGAATTTCTCAAAAGTTTTAGACTTGTGTTTCAACAGGAACACATGTCCGTATCTTGAGAGAACGTCAGTGAATGTAATGAAGTACGAGGAACCATTCCTGGCATGTGTAGACATGGGACCGCATACATCACTGTGTATCAGTCCCAAGAGTTCCGTAACTCTTTCTCCGTGTCCATTAAACGGAGTTTTGGTCATCTTGCCTTTGAGACATGACTGGTAAGTGTCATAAGATGAAAATTCGAACGGATACAAATATCTATCCTTATGTAACTTAGCTAGTCACGTCGCATTGATATGACCTAGTCTACAATACCAAAAGAAGGATTCGTTCATTTCTGAACTCTTCCTCTTGTGTGTGTTTTGTACATTAAGAACTGTGGTTTGATTCAGAACGTATATGCCATTATTTAACGAGCCTGATCCAATCAAGTTTTGATTTAGGAGGATGTTCATAACATTATCCTTTACTACAAAATTATATCCTTCTTTACTTAATAAAAAAACTGATATAAGATTGCATATCAGGGTCGGAATGTAATAGCATTCGTTCAGAATCAATGTATTACCATTTGGCAACACAAGGTGATATTCGCAAATAGTTTTGGCTACAACATTTGCACCATTCCCTACTCTTATGGAATGATCACCCTCTCCCAGTTCTCTACCTTTCCGTAGCCCATGTAACATATTACATATGTGGGATCCCAATCCGGTATCTAATACCCAGGACGTAGAGTGAACTGAGAAACAGTTCTCGATAACAAACACACCCGTAGATACCCCAAAGAGGCGCTTAGAGCGGCGTGGGAATCCAGATATTCCTCTATTTCCTTCTCAGTCTTTTAACAATTATAAGAAAGAATGGAACCAACGTTTCCCTGCTCAGTATAACAAGTGGGTTCGGTCAATACATCCATATTATTATCTTGATTAAGGCCTGACATGGTCGCTATCTGGAGAGAGAGAGAGAGAAGAAAACACTTTAGCATATGCTCTTGCAAGATTAGATTGATTATTATCTTATTCAATTAGGATGGCTCCCACTGTTTTTATTAAATCTTCCTTCAAACCCTAAAAGGTAAGACTAACCGGGATTAATTACACCTTACAAGTTCGCCAATCTTTCAGCCAGGCCAGTGTTGGTACTTTGAGGGAGGTTCGCCGTGCTTTCGCACAGATCTAATTAAAATAAACCTCGTTTTCCCAGAGGCATAACCCCGTTAACACCTTTTTAGACACCTACTTGATCGGCTAATTGTGATATGTAAAACTCTCCCAAGAGTAACTCTTACTCTCAGTGGGTATCGAGATCCAACTATCTCATAGAAGGTATGCAATCTCATTGCAAATTTCAACACTTGAAATTCCTGATAATAGTTTTTTCCCCTAACCTCCTATGACCTTAACAAAGGCCAACAAACCATAGGATGCTAGTCAAATTCAACTCGTCATTTCCTGATTGAATTAAACCCACTCGTATGACCCTTGACAAAGGCCAACAAGGTCATACGACTAGCCTAATCCAATCGCATCATATGCATAAACAGATAAGTGCTAGTCAGCTACCGCACACTATGCCTTGACAAAGGCCAACAAACGCAGCACGAATACTAAATAATTTTTATCTGAAATGACGGAGGGCTATGATAGGTTTTTCAGAAAACCTTTTGCGTAATGAACTTGATATCGTTGTAGAAACAAGTGATTTTTGAAAAGGAGTGTTTTTTAGGCTTTTACTAGAGAGGTCACTCTCGTTGAAGGGATCTCGGCTCTTTCCTTATCGAATAAGGTGCAGGATATTTTACAAATACCGCTATGCAAAGCAAGAACTATAGAAGCTATCAAAAACAAAACCGAGTGAATTGTAGCATCTGCTAGTTTCGCTAAAGAGGTCACTCCCGGTGAAGGGATCTCGGCTCTTTCATTATCAAATAAGGTGCTGGATATTCTATAAGGAATACCGCTATGCAAAGCAATAAACTAGAGCTACCCTTTTTGAAAATTTGATTCTACAATATCTTTTAGGTTTATTTCATTTCATTAATCTTATTAATGAAGTCCCATCATTTATGCTTCCTAAGCATCACAGAAGAAACGAAAATACAACGTACGCTTATGCCATCTGCATTCGCCACAGTGTCCCTTTATGCACCGTTAAGTTACTTAACTAACGGCATATCGGGGCGGGACTAGCGCGGGTGCAAAACATAAGCAATGTTTATTATATATCATATATACAATAATAAAGCATTCGTCTAACGCATATAAAATGATCACATCACAGAATATCAGCAGCAGACGATAACATATGAAATATTGGATATACTAGGAGGTCCGTGTTTTATTTTGAGCCTGTATAAAACACGGATTCTACGGTCGTGATGAATAGCCAAATCCACATTCCAAGACCCCTACGAGAGCGGCAAGCAACCTTCCCAATTCTAGAGTTAGGAGACCCAGACTCGACTCCTCGAGTTGGTCTCCCACTGGACTCTAGAACCCGGTTACTTGTGCTCCCCACCTTGGGTCTATCCTAATGCGGATAAGTAAATAATATACAACAATGGTGACACCATCCTCAATCCGGAAGTGCCCCAATAAAAGAATATTACATACATTGAATTTTACATGAATGAAAATAAAAACTCTCATTTCACATAAAACCCCCGGCTATTCAGAACACGACGATCCAATATGACATATCACAGCAACACATAACATCACATGTCATCAACATAAGTAAATATGCGTATCATAATTGTCGTTGATATATAGCAACGAAAACGGTGATACCCCACATATTACACTTACGGTCGCAGAAAAGAAAATGTCAAACTACAACATTTGGAATGCACAATCACCTTAGACATCATAAACCCGAAATATCACATATTACGGATTTCATGCCTAACTATATGAATTCCACATATTGTATCACATTCCATAAAAATCTAGACGATGTTAAACATTTCGATCGAATCAACAAACACCCAAAATTTCCCAAAAAGCTCAACACTTGAGCGTAGTTTAAAAATACTCAGTACAAGCCACAGTACCAATGAACCAGCCGTAGAAGGGTCAACCAATGCCTCACCTGTGGCGCAGCGGAACTACCGCAAACCTTAGGGTTTAGTGGCGGTTCTTACGTGCACAGAATCGAGTTAGGGTTTCGTTCTTCTAGAGGGTTCACCGCATTACTTGAACGATATTTGAATGTTCTTTAACTATAGAAAAATCCAACTCTTGAAAATTTTCCGGCAAGGGTTAAAGTGGGTATTTGATATCCGATCGAACATTTTAACACCGTCTAAATTAACCCGAAAACAAACTAGAATTATGAATACGAAACACTCTGAAATGTCTTTGTAGAAAGATAACATCACATGCAAATTTAGCAAAAACAAACAACATCTGAAATACCAAATCCCAGAGACTGGAACACAGAAAAAATTCGAAGCCAAAATTCTCAAATTGGGCCGAGGAAGCCGGTTTTTAACAGGTTGTGGCCGGCCACATTTCACCCAAATTGCTTCAATTTTCTTCTGTGTTCATGTTATATCTCATAGAACATTCTGCAATTGTTTATAAAAAATTTTGACTCTCAGAAAATTTCGACAGAAACTAGGGTTTCGATTCGGATGTTTCGGAGTTGTTTCAGTTTTGTAATCCTACACAATCCGTCTAATTCTCTAACTAGGCTATGATACCACTGTAGGGTTCCTAAGCACCGCAGCAAGGTTTTGAGTGGCATCATCCATGCCAAGTTAAAATTTTGTCATGCTTAAACAACCCTAAACAAAGATCATTAACTAGAGAATCATGCGGAATCGAAATGCAAACTACTTTACATCTTAGTGATTAGAGATTACAACCTTTGTAGTACGTTCCTTCGCTTCATAAGCTCCAAGTTATGGTCCCTTCGCTGTGATCATCAAGCTCCCGGACTCTTGAGAGGCTCCACATGGGATATGATGCATGCTAGTTAAAAGTCTTCAAAGTCTACGATGATCTACTTCGAGGAAATACGAACTCAAGGTATGACTTCACTAATATGGAATTAGTGAAGCTAACACACTAAACTATATGGCTAGTATAGAAGAGAATGATGAAGTAGGAATTTTTCTCTCTTTAGTTTTCTTTTTCTCACAATCTTTCATCACAAAGAAAAAAGCTAGCAAGCTTTTTGAGGAAGAAGAAGATGAAGTAAGTGATGAAAGAATAATGAGCTTGGGTTAGACATGCAACCATGGTGAGTTAGTATATGTCATGGCTAACTCTTGTAAAGAATAAACCATGGCTAGTGATTAGGGTTAGGTTAACAAATATCTTAGAAAATATCAACAAAGTGGACTTTGTCAACATGAAAAATATCTTAGCAAAAATCCACACATTTTGAATTAACTAAAATAAATATAAATCTAACCATTATCACAAACCATGGTGTGATTCTCATAAACCCTAGTTGCATGTATAACCTAGCATGTTACAATTATACATATCACACATATATAATTTTGTAACAAAAGAAAAGAATACATTTAACATATATCACATATATATCAATGCATCCGAAGTGAGAAAAAGAATTGCTTAAGTGGGCTTATATTAGTTAATGTAATGTAATATATCACATATATAATTATACATTAAATTATTAAATCAATACTTGATTTAATAATCCGGCTATATTACATATAACCGACTAATATAATATGTATCATTTTATCGAATCAACACTTGATCCGATAACCCGGCTATATCACATATACCCGGCCAATATCACATATCGCGAGAATAGAATACGGTATCACATACACGTATTATTCTCAGTCCCTCACATATCACATATGTGCACCTACTCCGTTTCGCCTGAGCCAGAAAACCTCTGTGTAGGACTCTAAAGACTCGTCAATACGCCGGCAGTAGGTGATAATCATATCAAACACCTACAAGCCGCAAGCGGTCAGCTAAACATAACGGCCACCAGGGTATTGAGCGATCAGAAGATCAACAAGCAAGCCTGTACATACTCCTGCGAATCCAATCAGTAACACTACCGTACAGTCCGGTCTCTTCATCGTATCTAGTCTAGGAGTGGTAAATGTCAAACCCCATTAACTGATAAGTCGTGTCAATGTGAGTCTCATAACGGGTCGAGAAACTACTGATAACACTTACCAATAGATCTCCATATCAGCTCTGGCCAGGGACTTCCAGTTATAGCCAATCGAACACAGCGCAATATCAACCCCTAATACCGGGAGAGACGAAACCCCTCCTATCGCTCATTGCCTCCATGTGATTCGGGACTGTAACCAAAAGCCACCGTTTTGCACGTTCTCATGAACGTGGTATGGTGGAAATCAAAGCACAGTGGAAATCACACAAGACTCTATGACGATCTCGAGTCTACAGACTAACCTGTACCAGTGTCACCAGAAAACTGCTATCTGACGATAGGTATAATACCATCCAGGAGTTCTCGGCGAGTCCATTCAGTGTACCCAGTCTCCACTGAGCACCTGTATACCATCTTTGATGTCAAGCATCAATGGATGTGTGATCATCCATCGCCCATCATATGGGTCAAGATGCGTATACGGTAATCTACTCTAGAGTATCGATGCCCTGTCTCGATACACCCTCGACTAGGAACAGTTATAGGATGTACTTGTAGACTACCCTGGCCCCACTAGTATGATCTGCATCATAGTCCTAATAGTCAAGTACACATCCTAAGGGCTTTATCAACATGTGAGAGTAAGACAGTAACATAATACAAGTCAACATGTTAAGACAAAGAACAACCAGATAGCATACTATCATATCGAGCAAGAAAGTCCTCTCTATATATATCCAAGCATCCACTATAATATACATCATATGTACAACAATGGTCTCTAGGGCATATACATAACTAACAGTGAGTACACTGGACGGACTCGCCGAGAACCTCTAGATGGTATTATACCTATCGTCAGATGGTGGTTCTCAGGTGACATGAGTAATGGGTAGTCTTAAGACCTGAGGTTATTATTTATCTCGTGTGAGTTCCCACTGTGCTTTGATCACTGCCTCTACTAAGTCATGAAAACAGGTTTTGGTTGGGTACAGTCCCGAGCCACTTGGTGGCAGTGAGTGATTATCAGGGATTCGTCTCTTCCGGTATTGGGAGTCAATATCACACTGTGTTCGGTTGGCTAGAACCTTAAAATCTTGGCCAAGGCAGTGAGAACTATTGATGGTTAGATCAGTAGTTTCTTGAAACGGTCCTGAGCCAAATCGACACGACTTATCGGGTCAGAAGAGGTCTGACGTTTACCACCCCCTAGACCCGGTATGCGATACTCTTAGACGAAGAGACCGGACTGTACGGAGATTGTCACGGATAGGCTCAATAGGGGTCACTATGAGCTTGCTCGTCGGCCTTCTTTTCGACAGTAAATACAAGCACTTGTGAGCTATAATGAGCTTTTGTGAGAGATTGAGAGCTTGAGAGCTCTTGTAAAATTTTGTAATGCTTGATCTCCATTGTAAAATAGCTATCTTTTCATTAGTGGAAAGTATTCTTTTGCCGATAAAATCCTCTTCTCATTTCTCGCTTAGTTGCTATATTCCATCCAAAACCGACGTTTCCCCTAGTACCAACTCCAAAAAAAATCTCAAAAATAGATTGAAGTTTAGAGGATTCAAACCAACCAATCTTCTGGCTCCTACTAAAGAGACTTAACCAAACTAACCCATCAATGATATCCGTAAAATAGTAGCTCAAAATCTATTTCAATGTAGCATATTCTATATATATGTATTATCAACTTCCGAAATCCAGGTTAGATGACTGTCTATCCTCGCCCCTTAAAGGACCCTCCCCTGCTTATAACTATAATGTTTTTGTAAGCAATGTGGACGAAGATATAAGATGAGCTGCAAACAACAATTGTAATGTGTTTTTTGCTTCTTTTTTCCACATACTTTTTAGCAATGTGGCAATATTATCAAACCTATATTTAATAAATCCACATCAAAACTTATGTATGGAAAAAATTATCCCCTACTATATCAATATTTATTTTTGTCATTTTACGTTGTTGGATCGATTTACTAAAATACCTTCTTATAACTTAAGAGAATATATTCTCTCTAACCACGCCTCACAATCATGTTAGTTATATGTATGCCTTAAAGGCCATTATTGTACATATGATGTACATTATAGTGGATGCTTGGACATATATAGGAAGGACTTTTTTGCTCGACATGATAGTATGCTATCTGGTTACTCTTTATCTTAACATGTACACTGATTGTCTCTCTGTTACATGTTGATAAAGCCTTAGGATGTGTACTTGACTACCTGGATTATGACACGGATCATACTAGTGGGACAAAGGTAGTCCGTGGGTACTTCCTTTAATGTCCCTAGTCGTGGGTGCATTGAGACGGGGCATCGATATACCAGAGTAGACTAGCGTATACCTTCTTGACTCATGTAGTTGGGCGATGGATGATCCTATATCCATTGGTGTTTGACATCAGAGATGATATACGGATGCTCAGTGGAGACTGGGTACACTGGACGGACTCGCCGAGAACTCCTACATGGTATTATACCTCACGTCAGATTGCAGTTCTCTGGTGACACTGGTACAGGTTAGTCTGTCGACCCGAGATCGTCATAGAGTCTTGTGTGATTCCCACTGTGCTTTGATTTCCACCTTACCACGTTCAAGAGAACGTGAAAAACGGTGATTTTTGGGTACAGTCCCGAGTCACATGGAGGCAATGAGCGATAGGAGGGGATTTCGTCTCTCCCAGTATTGGGGGTTGATGTTGCGCTGTGCTCGATTGGCTATAACAGGAAGTCCCTGAGCGGGGCTGTTTCTAAGATTTACTGGTAAGTGTTATCAGTAGTTTCTCGACCCGTTATGAGCCTCACATCGGCATTACTTATCAAGCTATTGGGGTCTGACGTTTACCACCCCTAGGCGAGATATGCGACATATCTGACGAAGAGACCGGACTGTACGGTAGTGTTACTGATTGGATTCGCAGGAGTATGAGCAGGCTTTCTTGTTGATCTTCTGATCGCTCAATACCCGGGTGGCCGTTACGTTTAGCAGACCGCTTGCGGCTTGTGGGTGTTTGATATGATCATCACCTATTGTCGGCGTATTGACGAGTCTTTAGAGTCCTACACAGAAGTTTCCTGGTTCATGCGAAACGAAGTAAGAGCACATATGTGATATGTGCGGGACCGAGATTAATGCGCGTATGTGATACCGTACTCTATTCTCGCGATATGTGATAGCGGTCGGTTATATGTGATATAGCCGGGTTATCGGATCAAGTGTTGATTGGATGGATTGTTACATTTGATATTAGTCGGTTGTATGTGATATAGCCAGATTATTAAATCAAGCGTTGATTCAATAATTTAATGTATAATTATATATATGATATATTAATTTACATTAACTAATATTAGCTCACTTAAACATTTCTTTTTCTCACTTATGTACACTTAGTATATATGTGATATATATTAATGTACAACTTTTGTGTCATGCTAGATGCCACATGTGATATGGGTGTATGAGACTTACACCATGCTTATAACAATGAAATGGTTTTATTTATTTAAAGTTAATCAAAATTAATGGTAATTAGTCACATGCTTGGAAGCTTGGAGAAGCTTGTAGCATCTTTGACTTAGTCCACTAGTTTTTTTTTTTACTTGTAGATATTTATTAACCTAACCATTATTGTAACCCATGGTTTATTATCTACATGAGTTAGTGCATGACACTAACTCACCCATAGTTGCTATTCTCACCTCATGAGTTCATTCTCTCATTATTCACTTGAGCTTCTTCTTCCTTATGAGAAAAGCTCACTAGCTTTTCTCAATGTGAGAAAATATTGTGAGATAAAGAAAACTAAAGTGAGCCCATTTCCTACTTCATCACCCTCTACTATTAGCCATTTAGTTTATGGTATTTGCTTCACTAATTTCACCATTAGTGAAAAGGTAGCATGAGCTTGAGTCTTCTCGACGTAGATCATCTTCGGCCTCGAAAACTTCGAGCAAGCTTGTTCATTTCTCCGGAAGAACCCTTTCTAGAGTTCGGGTGTTCATGACTTGCAGAGAAGGGACTACTACACAGAGCATTAGAAGTGAAGGACCGGTCTACAAAGGTTGTATTCCTCATTCACTTAGTTGTAAAGTTGTTTATATATCGTTTCGTTGGATTTTCTAGTAAAGATTCTAGGGTTAGGGTTAGCTAGAACGGCAAATTTTTGAAATTGGTATGGACGATGCAGCCCGAAACCTTGCTGCCACTCTAGGGAACTCTACAGTGGTACCAGAGCCATGCTAGAAAATTAGACGATGTTTGCTAGGATTACGAAACCAAAACTACTCCAAAACACCCGATTGCAAAACCTGGTTTCTGTCGATTTCAAAAGGGCTTCAAAAAATTGTTTTAGCAACTCCAGAGTCTTGTATAAGATACAATATGAACATTACCAAAATTTGGTCCCAATTGGCCTCACTATGGCCGGCCACAACCCCTTTAAAACCGAGCTCTTCGGCCTCTTTAGGGTTTTTGGTGTTCAAATTTTGGTGGTGTTCCATTCACTGAGTTTTGGTGTTTCAGGTGTTGTTTGTTTTTTCTGAAATTGCATATGATGCAGTCTTACTGTATAGACAACTCGGAGTGTTTCGTATTCGTAGTTTTAACATTATTTCGGGTATTCGCATGATTGTCTAGGCGAAGTTAAAAAGTTCGAACGAATATCAAAAACCCATTTTTCCAAGTTTAAGGTATTCGAAAAAACATGCAAGTAATTCTGTGGACCCTCTAGAAGAATGAAACCCTAACTCGACATAATGACCATGGAACGCTTACGAATCTTAGGGTTTGCGGCAGTTCTGCGGTGCCATTAATGAGGCTTGGGTTTGCCCTTCTACGGTTGGTCCATAGGTACTGTGGCATGTTCTGGGTATTTTTGAACTGTGCTCAAGTGTTGAGCTGTCAAGGATTTATGGGACTTTGATTAATCGATCGAATAGTTTAACGTCGTCCGTATATCATGTGATGGGATACAATACTTGGAATCCACAAGAAAATTAACTTGAATTTTATAAATCTAGCAATTTTGTCTCATTTGATCGGTTGCCATGGGATTTTGATGTGATCAAAAGTCCGTCGCAATCACGTAGCGTACGCGGATACTCGCCAGGTAACCTTATTAGATAGCCACGCCCCATAGCCCTGACCAAGTGACTACAGGAGAACCCCGTTGCCAAAAGCATCCGTCCTGGTGCTCGCGGCCGCGGTGTTCCGCCTAAGTGCACTTTATCGACGGTATCGGGGGATGAGGCCATCTACTAAAGTTTCCGACGAGCATTCGATCAGGATGTCGGGAATCTTATTGAATTACCCGACTTGATATTGAAAAGTGTTTTCGATATCGAGACTGAAATGCGGGGTTTATAATTGTTAGGCATGTGATGTCTAAGGAATTCATTTGGTTGGACATGAAATCCAAAGTATGTGATACATTGGGTTTATGATGTCCAAGATGGTTGCGGATTCCAATTGTTATAGTTTTTTACTTTCTTTTCTGCGACCGTAAGTGTAATATGTGGTGTATCGTCAGTTTCGTTGGTATATGTCAATGACAATTGGGATATGCATATTTACTTATGTTGATGACATATGATGTTATGTGTTGCTGTGATACGTTATATTTCGTGTTTTGAATAGTCGGAGGTTTTTATGTGAGATGGGAGTTTTTCATTTTCATTCATGTAAAAAATTGTATGTAATATTCTTTTATTGGGGCACTTCTGGGTTGAGGAAGATGTCACCGTTGATGTATATTATTTACTTTTCCGCATTAGGATAGACCCAAGGAAGGGAACACAAGTAACCGGGTTCTAGAGTCCAGTGGGAGACCATCTCGAGGCGTCAAGACCGGGTCTCCTAACTCTAGAATTGGGAGGATTGCTTGCCGCTCTCGTAGGGGTCTAGGGATGTGGGATTGGCTATTCATTGCAACCATAGAATCCGTGTTTTATACAGCCTTAATATAAAACCCGGAAATCCTAGTATATCCAATATTTCATATGTTGTGTCCTGCTGCGATATCCTGTGATGTGATCACTTGATATGTTGAGATAGATACTGTATATAGTATATATGATATATTATATAGACGTTACTTATGTTTTTCACCCGTGCTAGCCCTGTCCCGCTCTGCCGTTAGTTACCTAACCTAACGGTGCATGACGGGACATCGAGGCGAATGCGGATGGTATAAGTGTACCTTGTATTTATCTGTGATACTTAGGTAACTTAAATGTGGGACATTCATTAATGAGATTAATGAAAGAAAAGAAACCTAAAGATGTTGTGGAATCGAATTTTCAAAAACAGGTAGCTCTAGTTGTTGCTTTACTTAGCGGTATTTCTTGTAGAATATCCTACACCTTATTCGATAAGGAAAGAGCCGAGATTCCTTCATCGGGAGTAACCTCTTTAGCAATAACTGACAGATGTTACAACCCTCGGTTTCGTCTTTTGATTGCTTTTCTAGTTCTTTCTTTGCATAGTAGTATTATGAATATCCTGCACCTCATTCAACGAGGAAAGAGCCGAGATCCCTTCACCGGAAGTGACCTCTTTAGCGAAACCAGCAAAAGACTCAAAAACACTCCATTTTAAATCATTTGATTCTACAACGATATCAAATTCATTACGAAAAAGGTTTTCTTAAAAATCTGTCGTAGCCCTCCATCATTTCAGATAAGTACTTCATAGTATTCGTGCTACGTTTGTTGGCCTTTGTCAAGGCGTAATGTACGGTAGCTATTTATGATTATCTGCTTAAGCATATGATGCGATTGAGTTAGGGTAGTCGTGCGACTTTGTTGGCCTTCGTCAAGGGCCGTGCCGGTAGGTTTAATTCAATCATGAAATGTACGGGTTGAGCTTGACTAGCCGCTTATGGTTTGTTGGGCTTCGTCAAGGTCACAGGTTGCTAGGGGAAAAATTATCGGGAATTTCAAGTGTTGAAATTTGCAATGAGATTGCATACCTTCTATGAGATAGTTGGATCCCGATACCCACTGAGAGTAATTGTTACTCCTGGGAGAATTTTGTACTTTACAACTAGCCGATCAAGTAGGTATCTAGAAAGGTGTCAACGGGGTTACGCCCCTGGGAAAACGAGGTTTATTTTAATTAGGTCCGTGCGAAAGCATGGGAAACCTCCCTCAAAGTACCGGTACTGGCCTGGCTAAAAGATTGGCGAACTTATAAAGTGTAATTAATCCCGGCTAGTCTTTCCTTTTAGGGTTTGAAAGAATATTTGATAAAAACAGTGGGAGCCATCTTGATTAGATAAAATAATAGACAATCTGATCTTGCAAAAGCATACGCTGAGTGTTTTCTTCTCTCTCTTCAGGTAGCGACCATGTCACGCCTTAATCAAGATAATAATATGGATGTATTGACCGAACCCACTTGCTATACTGAGCTGGGGAACGTTGGTCCCGCTCCAACTTATAATTGTTATAAGACCGAGCAGGAAATAGGGGAATACCAGGATTCCCATACCGCTCAAACGAAGAAAGTGCATAATGATGCATCTTCTTCGGGTATATTCATTACCGAGAACTGTTTCTAAGTATCTTCTACGTCCTGGGTATGAGATACCGGATCAGGATCCCATATATGTAATCTGTTACATGGGCTACAGAGAGGTAGAGAACTGGGAATGGGTGATAAGTTTCAAGAATTGGAAACGGTGTAATTGTTGCAGCCAAGGTGTTGGCAGTTATCACCCTGTATTACCAAATACATTAATTCTGAACGAATGTTATTAGATACCGAACCTGATATGCAATATTATATCAGTCTCTTTATTTACTAAAGAAGGATATAATTTTGTATTGTTGGATAATGTTTTGAACATTTCCTATATCAAGAGTTGATCGGCTCAGGCACATTATCTAAAAACATAGACGTTCTAAATCAAACTACAGTTCTCAACGTACAGACCACACACAAGAGGAAGAGTTCAGAAATAAACGAATCCTTCTTGAGGTATTGTAGACTAGGCCATATCAATGCGACCCGACTAGCTAAGTTACATTAAAATGCATATTTAAATCAGTTTGAATTTACATCTTGTGAAACTTGCCAGTCATGTCACAAAGATAAAATGACCATAGTTCCGTTTACTATAAACAAGAGAAAGAGTTAGTAAACTCTTGGGACTGATGCATGTTGATGTATATAGGTCCCCTGTCTACACATGCCAGGACTGGTTCTTTGTACTTCATTATATTCACTGGTGATCTCTCAAGATTCGGACATATATTCCTGTTGAAACACAAGTCTGAAGTTTTTGAGAAATTCAAAGAATATAAGTCAGAAGTAGAGAACCAAACGGGTATAAGTATTATGTCCTACGATGTGATCGGGGAGGAGAATACTTGAGCATGGAGTTCCTGGACTATTCTAAAGGAGAATGAGATTCTCTCTCAGCATTACTCCTCCGTATTCACCACAGCACAATGGTGTATCGGGGTGGAGCAATCGCACCCTATTAGATATGGTGCGCTCTATGATGAGTACTACTGACTTGCCTGTTTTCTTTTAGGGAGTTATGCACTTGAGAAGTTGCATACCTATTGAATAGGGTTCCAGCCAAATCAGGTGCCTACCACTCCATATGTGATATGGTATGGGAAGAGCCCATCTCTTAAGTAAGTTAAGATTTAGAGTTGTCCGACATATGTCTAAAAGAAAAATTCGGACACCTATGGTTCACATCACATATGAGGGTTAGGACTTGGAGAGGGAGGAAGAAGAAGATGGAGAGATGGAAGATGGTTGAATGCCGAGAAAATTGTCTTTCAGTTAACTCTACATCATGGGTACTTGATACCGGTTCTGGTTCTCATATTTGTAATTCATTGCTCCTTCCAGTTCGATCTCATAACCATAAATTTCTTTCCAAAATAAATTCCTTTTCTAAAAAGGTGGCATGCCGAGAAATAAAACACCTTTTATTCCTCGGTGTGGTAGAAGATATTCCCTTACGAATGCTTGGGATATCCAACAAACTTTGTGTGCTAAGGCCATCTATACAAACTACAGCTGAAGATTTGGTAGAACTGGAAGATTCAATAGCTCCCGACGAACCTCAGCCTCTCTGCCGATCTGGTAGGTTTCCTCACCCACCTGAGAGATACTTCGCTTTTCTCTATGACAGTAGGAGCGAGGATTGCATCGTAAGATGATGACCCAACTAGTTTCAAGTAGGCCATCAAGAGTGGGGACTCTGTAAGAATGGCTGGATGCTATCCGATCTGAGATGGAATCCATATACACCAACAAAGTATGGACTTTGGATTCTTTATCTGAAGGGCTAAACCCCCATCAAGAGCAAGTATATCTTGAGAAGATTACTTGGTGTAGATGGAAAAGTTGAGACTTTCAAAGCTAGAGATGTTATAAGAGGTTCTCATCATCGACCAAGTATGGATTATGATGAAACCTTTTCTCCAGTACCTATGCTTAAGTTCATCCGGATCCTCTTGCCATTGCTACATACCATGACTACGATATCTGACGGTTGGGTGTCATGACTGCTTTTCTAAATACTGATTTAGAAGAGAGCGTCTATAAATACATAGCCGGAGGGCTTCGTAGACAGTGGGTGCAGCGGAAACGTATGCAAGTTGCTTTGCAGGTTAAAGCAGGCATCGCAGAGTTAGAACATCTGTTTTAATGTGGTAGTCAAAGAGTTTGACTTCATCAAAATGGTAGATGAATCTTGTATGTACAAAAAGGTAGTAGAGAGGAAGGTGGTCTTTCTCATATTGTACGCGGATGACATACTCTTGATAGGAAAGGAGTTTCCTATGCTACACTCAGTCAATCTCCTCTTATTATATTGATTCTCCATATAGGATCAAGACGATACCACCTAAATCCTGGGTTTTAGATTTATGAGATAAATCTAAGTAGATGTTAGGATTCTCACTAGGTGTAGTGAGATGGAATCAATTGATCCTGGGGAGAATCACTGGATAGCTTCCAGGGTGGTAAGATCGACTGAATGTCAGTCACAGGCATTGTCTTTACCCTCAGTGGAGAGACGGTATGTTGGAAGAGTTCCAAGCTATATACCGTGGAAAACTAGACGATAGAGGCTCGATACATCGCTACCAACGATACTACCAAAGAGGCAGTCTGGGTGTATATAAGTTCATGAGATGAACTTCGTTCCTACCATTGTGTGACAATGGAGTTGTGGCTTATGCCTAGGAACCCCCGTCCCATCAGTGATCCAAACATATTCTAAGGCAATATTACCTGATCATGGAGATGGTTGATCTTCAGGGAGATGGAGGTTAGGAGAGTAGACTAAGAGGACAACACGGCGGATCCACTCACGAAGGCATTTTCCCAAGAGAGACTTTTATGGGATAGTTGAGTATGGGATACTATAACCACTACTATATGATGGCCCTAGTGCAAGTGGGAGATTGTTAGTTATATGTATGCCCTAGAGGCCATTATTGTACATATGATGTATATTACAGTGGATGCTTGGACATATATAGGGCGGACTTTCTTGCTCGACATGATAGTATGCTATCTGGTTACTCTTTATCTTAACATGTACACTGATTGTCTCTCTGTTACATGTTGATAAAGCCCTTAGGATGTGTACTTGACTATCTGGATTATAATGCGGATCATACTAGTGGGACAAAGGTAGTCCGTGAGTACATCCTTTAATGTCCCTAGTTGTGGGTGCATCGAGACGGGGCATCGATATACCAGAGTAGAATAGCGTATACCTTCTCGACCCATGTAGATGGGCGATGGATGATCCCATATCCATTGGTGTTTGACATCAGAGATGATATACGGATGTTCAGTGGGGACTGGGTACACTGGACGGACTCGCCGAGAACTCCTAGATGGTATTATACCTCACGTCACATAGCAATTCTCTGGTGACACTGGTACAGGTTAGTCTGTCGATCCGAGATCGTCATAGAGTCTTGTGTGATTCCCACTGTGCTTTGATTTCCACCTTACCACATTCAAGAGAACGTGCAAAACGGTGGTTTTGGGTACAGTTCCGAGTCATATGAAGGCAATGAGCGATAGGAGGGGATTTCGTCTCTCCCGGTATTGGGGTTGATGTTGCGCTGTGTTCGATTGGCCATAACAGGAAGTCCCTGGCCAGGGTTGTTTCTGAGATTTACTGATAAGTGTTATCAGTAGTTTCTCGACTCGTTATGAGCCTCACATCGGCATGACTTATCAAGCTATTGGGGTCTGACGTTTACCACCTCCAGGCGAGATATGCGACATACTGACGAAGAGACCGGACTGTACGGTAGTGTTACTGATTGGATTCGCAGGAGTATGAGCAGGCTTGCTTGTTGATCTTCTGATCGCTCAATACCCGGGTGGCCATTACGTTTAGCAAACCGCTTGCGGCTTGTGGGTGTTTGATATGATTATCACCTACTGCCGGCGTATTGACGAGTCTTTAGAGTCCTACACAGAGGTTTCTTGGTTCATGTGAAACGAAGTAGGAGCACATATGTGATATGTGCGGGACCAAGATTAATGCACGTATATGATACCGTATTCTATTCTCACGATATGTGATATCGGACGGTTATATGTGATATAGCCGGGTTATTGGATTAAGTGTTGATTCGATGAGTTGATACATTTGATATTAGTCGGTTGTATGTGATATAGCCGGATTATTAAATTAAGTGTTGTTTTAATAATTTAATGTATAATTATTTATGTGATGTGTTAATTTACATTAACTAATATTAGCTCACTTAAACATTTCTTTTTCTCACTTATGTACACTTAGTATGTGTGTGATATATATTAATGTACAACTTTTGTGTCATACTAGATGCCACATGTTACATGGGTGTATGAGACTACACCATACTTATAATAATAGAACGGTTTTATTTATTTAAGGTTAATCAAAATTAATGGTAATTAGTTACATGCTTGGAAGCTTGGAGAAGCTTGTAGCATTTTTGACTTAGTCCACTAGTTTTGTTTTACTTGTAGATATTTATTAACCTAACCATTATTGTAACCCATGGTTTATTATCTATATGAGTTAGTATATGACACTAACTCACCCATGGTTGCTATTCTCACCTCATGAGTTCATTCTCTCATTCTTCACTTGAACTCATGAGAAAAGCTCACTAGCTTTTCTCAAGGTGAGAAAATACTGTGAGAAAAAGAAAACTAAAGTGAGCCCATTTCCTACTTCATCATCCTCTATGTTGGATATAGTGCCCTCAAAATCAATTATTGGATCGCAGGCACGTGATTGCAATGATTGAGGGAGGACCTATGCCGAAAGGACAGTCTTACTCAGGATGATAGTATACTATCTGGTTTATCTTTATCATCGTATACATGCTTTAGGTGATATTACAGATTACTATTACACGTTGATAGAGCCTTTAGGATTCTTGCTTGACGGCCAGCAATATGATAGCGATCATATACGTGGGAGCTGGGGTCTATAAGCACATCCTTAAAAGGTCCCTAGTCGATGGAGTTTCGAGACAGGGCATCGATACTCCAGAGTAGACTAGTGTATATGGATCGAGACCCCGACAAGGGGCGGTGGCTGGTCTCACAAGCCATTGGTGTCAGTTGGTTCACCTAAGACGTATACAGGTGCTCATTGGGTTATGAGCACACCGGACAGGACTCGCCGGGAACATGCTAGTTGGTATTATACCTAACGTCAGATAGCAGTTCCCTGGTGACAAGTGTACAGGTTAGTTCATCGACCTGAGATCGTCATTTGTCTCGTGTGAGTTCCCACTGTGCTTTGATTACTACCCTACCACGGCTCAAAGGAGTCGTGCAAACAGGTTTAGTTGGGTACAGTCCCGAGCCACATGGAGGCAGTGAGCGGATTGGCAGGGGTTTCGTCTCTCCCGGTATTGGGGGTGAGATCGCACTGTGTCTAGGAAAGCCATTACACGAAGTCCTTGGCCAAGGCAGGAGATTTACTGGTAGGTATTCCAGTAGTATCTCAGGGTGTTCTGGGCTACACTCCGACACGACTTGTACCGCTTTTGGGGGTCTGACTTTTACCAACCCCCTACGCCCGACATGCGATACTTATAGACGAATGGACCGGATTGTACGGATATTATCACTGATAGGCTCAGTAGGGTGTCAGGATGAGTTCGCTCATCGACCTCTCTTTTAGTCAATACCTGGTAGCCCGTTACATACAGCTAGTACCACTGACATGCTAGTGGTTAAATCTACAGCCAAAATATTGACGAGTCTTTAGAGTCCCCCACGGACAGTTTCTCAAGTTTCAGGCGAAATGTTGTAGAGGCCGTATGGTATTATGGCAGGGTTCGATCATATACGTGCAGTCATGCATGAATCATGATCGGACGGATCATACTAGTGGGCTTTGGTTTAAGCCGGATTCTAGTATTAGATTTGTTGGATTACTTTAGTCTCATTGCATTCGCATTCAGTCGGAATGCGGATGCAGGTATGTATATACAGGTGAGGGGTATCCTTGTGATCCGTCACGAGTTTACTTTAGATGTTGCATATCTTTTTATTGTTGTAAACATTTGGGTTAAAGTTTATTTTGGTGGAAATTATGAGCTTAGTTCATGATGAGGTGCATTAAATATGACATGCACATGTTTAGTGACTCATGATCTCTTTTATTGTGCAAATGTCACATTAGTGTTTGATTAAAGGTGTGAAATGATGGATGGAGAGAGAGAGGGCAGCCATAGGTTTGGGGTTGGCTCTTGGATTATCCTTCTAGTGCTCTCATCTTTTATCTCACACAATAACAAAAGAAAGTCTCTTCTTCTTCTTCTTCCTCTAGCTCACGATTTCCACTAATGGCTTCATCTTCAACCTCCATTCATACACTCTCATGTGTTGAGAATCAATGGATGCTTGAGACAAAATTATCACACACATTCTCTATTTCACCTTGGATATGTCGGCTAGCAAACTTCATGTCCGAGTTGCTTCGGATGAAGCGGGAGCCCGTAAAAAGACTCATTGATGTGGTGCCCTTCCAACGAGGAGACCGGAGATCGGAGATGCCACGAGGAGCTTGGGATGGTGGCCAAAGACCGAAGGACACGGATCGATCAGTATAGCCACTCTCACTTCTTAGTAGTTAGCTAGTTTAGCGTTAATGGTTCGATCCGGGTGAAAGACTACGATAGCGCCGGTTTCCTAAAAAGTTTTTGTTTCTGCATTTGGCCTCAGATTGACGGCCGAGGCGCTACCGTAGACTTACATGGCATCAGAGCCACGCCATTAACCTTTACTAGCTTGTTCTAACTTGTTTAAAATATCGATCGGCCGAATTTTCCAAAATCGCGATTCCATTTTAGCAGTTTCTGCCGAATTTTAAAAGTCGTCAAAAAATTATTTTCAATATGTCAGAAAATCGTGCAGGCTTTTTTAAGACACTGGAAGAAATTTGGAAGCACGATCCTACCATGAGACCGTGGAACCGTGGCGAAACTGGCATGTTTGTCGCGGTTGCGCGGCGGAATGGTGGGAACGGTGCACCATTTTTCTTCCTGGGATTTTTCACATGGAATTATGGTTTCTGGATATTTTTGTTTGGACCCAGATTTTGTTTGAGTACTGGGATTTGTACTTGGGGCCCACTTAAGGAAATTTTGTTGATCGGAAATTTTAAATAAGTTAGTTTACAGTGCTTACATTATATCTGTGACCATGAATGTCATTTGATTGGTAAATCTTGTCTAATTTCTATAACCTTTTTAGACGGATTTGCGAACGTGACATTCACATTGATGTTCTGTGTTGTGCTGTGATGTTGCGGATTTGTCGTGGTGGATAGCCTGGAGCAATGGTAGTACAGTTTGGTATTATTTGTACATTTGATATTGCAGGGCGAGCGTCCGACATGTGGACTGCCGTCACTGCCTATTTGTATATTATTCTTTTGGGGCATGACCGGGTTGAGGTCGATGTACCCGTTGTACATATTTTATTTTCTGTACTAGGATTACCCCGCGGTGGAGTGCACGGATAGCCGGGTTCTAGAGGGCAACGGGCCCGCATCTCATGGCTTTAAGACGGAGGCGGCTTCAGTCTAAAATTGGCGGGCTATTCGCCGCACTCGTAGGGGGTATAGGTTGACCCAAGGAGGGGTGCTCAAGTTACCGGATTCCGTGAAGTGCTGGGTGGTCTATTCACTTTGTTGAAGGGAGCTGCCTCGCTTCAGGTTTTGGCGGGTAACTTGCCGCGCCCGTAGGAGTCTAGGATTTCATTGCACAGGCTATCCACATGACCAGGGGAACGTCGGGTTTCAGTTGCGGCTCAAAGGAAACCCGGGGATCCCAGATTATCTGTATTGTTCTGTGATACTTATTACTTTTTTGTGATGTTGCATAGCGATTATTATATATTGCTATATATATACTAGTAGATGTTTTATATGTTTTACACCCGCGCTAGTCCAGTCCCCGCTCTGTCGTTAGTTAAGTAACCTAACGGGTGATGACGGGACCCAGTGGCGAATGCGGATAGTATATACGTACATCATATTTTCGTTCTTTTGTGGTGTGATCAATTGATGGGACTGCATTGATTCGGATCAATGCAAGCTAAAAAAACCTGTTTGATGTTGTTGGAACAATTTTTCAAAAAGCTGTTATTATAAGGACGTTCTCTTTTGTTTTGCATAGTGGTATTCGGTTATGAATATCCAGCATCTCAGTCGACGAGGCAAGGGCCGAGATCCCTTCACCGGGAGTGACCCCTTGGACAGAAGTTTGCGTCAGGATAATAACTTCACTATAATCGATTACTTTTTGCTTTGCATCGCGGTATTCATTTGGAATATCCTGCACCTCATTCTACGGGGAAAGAGCCGAGATCCCTTCACCGGGAGTGACCTCTTTAGCAAAGGTTTTCGCCACTATACGTTTATAAAAAGTTATCTGGTTCCTTCAACGATATCAAGTTCATTACGTTAAAGGTTTTTCGCCAAAAACCAGCCGTAGCCCTCCGTCATTTCAGATTAGTATTGCTTAGTATTCTCGCTACGTTTGTCATTGCTATTCGCCGAGACGTAGTGTGCGGTAGCTCTGTTGTGCTTTTCTGTCGCATGGATATGTGGATTGGTTAGGACGGTCATACGACTTTGTTGATTATTCGTCAAGGGTCGTGCGGGTGGGTTTAACGCAATCAAGATAATGACGGGTTGAACTTGACTAGGATCTTTTGATTTGTTGATTATTCGTGAAGGTCACTTGGGTCCTAGGGGTAAAAAATCACATCGTGGGTTTCTAAAGAAACTGAAACTTGCCAGGCATGTGCATACCTTCTGGAGTGTGATAACGTGAGTGGATTCCATCACGTTATCATGCGATGACAGTTGGATCCCGATTCCCACTGATGAGTTGGTTTACTCCTCAGGTGATCCCGACTAATTCTTCTTTCAGGTTTGGAGGAGAATTTGAGGTTACAGTAGGAGGTTTCCTGATTAGATAAATTGATAACATTCTGATCTAGGTTAGAGTGCACGCAGAGTGTTTCTTTTCTCTCTCTTTTTGGCAGCGACCATGGCCCGACCCTAGACTATGACTCGGTGACCAAGATAACCGAACTTTCTTAAAACACTGGCTTTTGGATTGTCTGAGTTGCATACCTCATTGCCACTCCTACTTTTACCCTTTTTCTCCGGAACATTTCGTATCACTACGAACGTCCACTTCCATTGGATAAATCTATCGTATGGTTATATACGAACTCGAAGGAACTTGTTCCAGATTCGAGGATGGATTCTGGTTCTGGAAAGATTGAATATGACTATTCAGTTATCTTTTCCTTTTACCTTCTCTCAGGTTGTGAGGGCTCCTAGGATTAGGAGAAGGGTACACCTATTACGCTTATTGGATAGTCTTCTTCCAAACCATAGGCAGGTGCCGAAAAGTAGGGAATGAAGAAAACCAATCATCCTAAGTAAGGTGTGCAGAAGGTAATAAGTAAAGACAAATAAAGGGATTAGAAAGAGGGCAAAGTAAATCGCAACTGCTATCATTCACGACCATACCGAGTATCTCATCGCCACTCCTACTTTATCTTTGTATTTCTCCAGAACACTCCGTATCACTACGAAGATCCACAGTTTATTGGATAATCCATCGTATGGTTATATACGAACTTGAAGGAATTTGTTTCAGTTCGGGGATGGATTCTGGTTCAGAAGAAATAGGAATAAGGTTTATTCAGTTGTCTTTTATCTTTACCTTCTCTCGCGTTGCGAGTGCTCCTAGGATTAGGAGAGTACACCCATTATGCTTATTGGATAGTCTTCTTCCAAACCATAGGTAGGTGCTGAAAGGTAGGGAATGAAGAAAACCAATCAGCCTAAGTGAGGTGTGCAGAAGGTAATAAATAAAGACAAATAAAGGGATCAGAAAGAGGGCAAAGTAAATTGCAACTGCTATCATTCACGACCATACCGAGTATCTCATCGCCACTCCTACTTCACCTTTGTATTTCTCCAGAACACTCCGTATCACTACGAAGATCCACAGTTTATTGGATGATCCATCGTATGGTTATATACGAACTCGAAGGAACTTGTTCCAGTTCGGGGATGGATTCTGGTTCAGGAGAAATAGAAATAAGGTTTATTCAATTGTCTTTTATCTTTACCTTCTCTCGTATTGCGAGTGCTCCTAGAATTAGGAGAGTACACCCATTATGCTTATTGGATAGTCTTCTTCCAAACCATAGGCTGGTGCCGAACGATAGGGAAGGAAGAAAACCATTTGGCCTAAAGGTGATGTACAGAAGGTAATGACTAAAGACATATAAAGGGATTTGGAGAGATGGCAAAGAAATATACGGTTACAGTTGTGAATCTGATAATGGAAGAGGCATTACTAGGAATACCCGGATACCCCTTCGAAACATTTACATGTTTCAGTTTCACTGTGTATTATTAAAAGAAAACCGATTTCCCAATTAGCCCTTACTCCAGGGTATGTATTTACCAGATTTGATTCTCACATCTGTATGGTTTTACAAATGAAGAATGGGAGTAAATTATTGGGAATTAGGTGATCATCCTCATTATATCGGGATTCGTTGTAATTGGTGATATCTGAGAAAATCGCCTGGGTTGTTTGCCGGATGGCAAATATTTGGTTTTGAATATCCGTTGTTATGCACCAATTTCAAACTGATATATCTGTACGTTTATTTTTATAAAGTGAGATATAACTTTTTGAAATTATGTCCATGACATTTACCTATATCAATTGATGGTTAGGTAAGGAGCATTCAACAGCGGTGTAATTCTTCATAACCATAGTACAGTTTTCAACCTACGACGCACAGGATTTGAGTTATTCAACTCAGCGGACTTATACAAAGTAATGTATGTTGTCCAGTGTCCATTAGGACAGAGGGGTTGGTCCTCGTACTATATTCTGTTTACTTATGACTTCTCTAGTTTTTAGACAAGTGTTTCGTAGAAACACAAGGTCCAAATTTTGAGAAGTTATAGGTATAAGAATAAAGTAGAGAACCAGGTGTTGCAAGTATCAGGATTCTTCAAGGTGATCGAAAATGTAGATACTTGTATTCGGTATTCGGTTGATAGTAATGGTTTTGAGAAAATTGTTTCTCTTTCAGGTTACTCATATCTGGATGCATTCCTAAGTTGAGTAATGCTGATCGGCCACTCTCTATTTAGTTGACATGCACAGGAGACAGCTGCATGATTTGAATCTGGTTCCAATTAAATCAGTGCCTCTGTTTCTATATTGTATATAGAATGAATCATATCTTAACGATGTTAAGGTATATGGAGTTGTCCGGCTTATGCTTAAACCCAGACTTTGGATAACTCAAGGCACGTTTCTGTAATGGTTGTTTGTGGGTTGACCCGGGCTATGACGAGGGTTGACTTTCTACCATCTGGAAGATCAATAGTGATATTGTTCTTGACTCTCCACAGTTTTAATAAAAATGGATTTTTTCATAAAACAGTAGTGGGAGTATAGTAGAACTGGAAGTGATTCCAGAACCGCAAACGATTACTGAAAATTTGATAAGAACCTAAAGATTCAATCTGGTTTAACATTCCATTAGCCACTCCGCAGATATGGTAGGTAACCTCAAGCACCCGAGAGGTACTCCGGTATCCTCAAGGACGGTGACAGGGAGGTTCTTGTTTACCCAGGCTTGACACTACTGTTGTTCCAGACTATGAGACCCGGCAGGAGGATGAATATAGCGTCGTTTTAAACTAGGTTTAGAAGTGCATGTGTATATGACTCTGCTAGAGGGTTGTTGTAGTCAGTGGGAGCAGCAGAAGCATAGTGGACAAGTAGCTTATGTCTATTTATAGACTAAAGCGGATATAGCGGAGATAGATCATCTATTTTTGATGTGACAGTCATAGGTTTGACTCCATCAGAATAGAGGATGGATCTGTTAAGAAGGTAGTAGGGTGTGATGTCCTGGTATTTGGATGACATACATAGAGTAGGAAGTTAAATTTCTATACTACGATCGGTTATATTTTGGTTGTCACACAGTGGTTTTTCCACAAAGGACTTGGATATTACATCAGACATTCTGGTTACTAGATCTATAGTTTTAGATCTAGATTTGGGTAGTTTCCCAATCTGGGTACTTAGACAGTATTCTAAAAGTATTTAGAATGGACGACTCCTGGCACGGTAGTATACCTGCAGGTGATGGAGTCACCCTCTCTAAAGGTGTCTTACAGACTAAAGGGGAGAGGGATGTGCATGATTGACATATCACTTGCTTAGGCAATTGAGTCAATCATGATATGCCAAGTACCACACCAGATGTTGTTTTTGCACTAGATGCAATAAGTTGTGATATTAATCCAATCCTGGAGAAACGTTCGGAAGCAGTTTAGAACACAAGTGGATGTTCTAGGGATATGATAACGACAGCCTCCTTCGGGAGACGGTTATCATTCCAGGCTTCCAAGGTGACCTGAATGACAGAGTGACTGTCAGAGTTATAGTTTTTCCTCTGACGAGGGGCAGTAGTTTAGACAGGAGGTCCAAGCGGATACTGAGGGAGGCATGGCGCAAGATACTGATTAAATTCAGTTGACGATACAGTCTAAGAAGTTTTGGATTTGGAGTTCATTTATGAGCTAGATCCCATCAGATATCCAGACATATTCTAAGACAGGTATTGCTCATTTCGGGAGATGGATTTCTCCGCGAACTTGAGATAAAGAGAGACATAGAAAGAAACATCAGGGCGGATCCACTCACTGAGGCTATTCCTCAAACGCAATAGTTTCGCAAACGGGCTTTGTGAGACTGATCAGTAGAGGAGTTGGGTGTTCGGTATCACACGGGCTATGAGTATGCGACATCGCAATAATTAGCCTTGAGTGCAAGTGGGAGATTGTTGAATATAGTGCCCTCAAAGTCAATTATTGGATCGCAGGCACGTGATTGCAATGATTGAGGGAGGACCTATGCCGGAAGGACAGTCTTACTCAGGATGATAGTATGCTATCTGGTTTATCTTTATCATCGTGTACATGCTTTAGGTGATATTACAGATTACTATTACACGTTGATAGAGCTCTTAGGATTCTTGCTTGACGGCCAGCAGTATGATGGCGATCATGAAAGGTTCCTAGGCACCCTATAGTGGTCTCACAAGGCATCGAACATGCCAATTTAAAATTTTTGGTGTCGAGAAACCCTAGACTACGGATCTTAACTAGATGTTTAGGCGAAATAGAAAGCTAGTTAACACTTAACTACTAGGATACGGAAATTACAACCTTTGTAGATCCGGATATCCACCTCCACGGCTCCGCAACGAAGTCTTCTCGCTGTCCATCTTGAAGCTTGGACTCTCGTGACGGCTTCATCGGGAAAACAAGCGGAATAGGTCGTCGGCTTTGTGTCAAAGACGATCTACGTCGAGGTTGCACAAACTCAAGCTCCGACTTCACAAACTTGTGAAACTTGTGAAGTAAAACACCCAAAACAACTTGGCAAGAGGTAGAGGGTGAAGAAATAGGAGGTGGGTTCACTTTAGATTTGGATTTCTCTCACTAAAGCTCAAGTTGCCATTGGAGTAGCAAGCTTGAAGAAGAAGAAGAAGATGAGCTCAAGAAAAGATTATGATAAGTCTTATGATAAAAATAAAAATAAATCAAATACTTATCATAACTTGAACTAGGGTTAAGTGTAGAGAATTAACCATGGTCACTTTGATGGGTTAGGGTTAAGCATGAAGATAAGGATGGTTAGCAAAGTCAAAGCTTCATGAAGCTTCAATATAAAACAAACTTAGCCACCATTCTTATCATAACTCATTTCAAATAAATAAATAAACAAATAAATAAATGAATGAATATGCAAAACCCTAATTATCATATTAACCATGGATTAATTCTATACACTTAACTAAATGATCAAGTATCATCAAACATGATACAAAAAAGTGCACGAAAGCATATCACATATACAATGTGCAATCCAAGTGAGAAAAATCCGTTTAAAGTGAACCAATACTAGTTAATGCAAAGTAATATATCAAATATATAATTATACATTAAATCATTAAATCAACACTTGATTCAATGATCCGGTTATATCGCATGCAACCGACTAGTATTCAATGCATCGATTTATCGAATCAATGATTCGATAACTAGGTCATATCGAATATAACCAATCGAAACATATATCGCGAGAATGAAATGCGGTATCACATACACGCATTATTCTCGGTCCTGCACATATCTCATATACGCTCCTATTTCGTTTCGCTTGAGCCAGGAAACCTCTGTGTAGGACTCTAAAGACTCGTCAATACGCCGGTAGCAGATGATGATCATATCAAGCACCCACAAGCCGCAAGCGGTCTGCTAAACGTAACGGCCACCCGGGTATTGAGCGATCAGAAGATCGACGAGCTAGCCCGCTCACACTCCTACGAATCCGACCAGTAACACTTACCATACAGTCCGGTCTCTTCGTCTGATACGTCGCATATCAAGTCTAGGGGTGGTATACGTCAGACCCTAATAACCCGATAAGTCGTGCTGATGTGAGGCTCGTAACGGGTCGAGAAACTACTAGTAACACTTACCAGCAAATCTCTGATCAGCCCTGGCCAGGGACTTCCCTGTTACGGCCAATCGAGCACAGCGCAACATCAACTCCCAATACCGGGAGAGACGAAACCCCTCCTATCGCTCATTGCCTCCATGTGACTCGGGACTGTACCCAAAGACCACCGTTTTGCACGCCCTCATGGACGTGGTAAAGTGGAGATCAAAGCACAGTGGGAATCACACAAGACTCTATGACGATCTCGGGTCTACAGACTAACATGTACAAGTGTCACCTGAGAACTGCCATCTGACGTGAGGTATAATACCATCTGGGAGTTCTCGGCGAGTCCGTCCAGTGTACCCAGTCACCACTGAGCACCCGTACACCATCTCTGATGTCAAACACCAATGGATATGGGATCATCCATCGCCCATCACATGGGTCGAGAAGCGTATACGCTAGTCTACTCTGGTATATCGATGCCCTGTCTCGATACACCCACGACTAGGGACCTTGAAGGATGTACTTATGGACTACCATGTCCCCACTAGTATGATCTGCATCATAGTCCAGGTAGTCAAGTACAAATCCGAAGGGCTTTACCAACATGTAACTATAAGACAGTATAAAGAGACTAGTGTACATGTTAAGATAAATAGCAACCAGATAGCATACTATCATGTCGAGCAAGAAAGTCATCTCTATATATGTCCAAGCATCCAATATAATATACATAATCTGTACAATACTGGCCTCTAGGGCATACATACAACTAACAATCTCCCACTTGCACTAGGGCCAGCTGCTGTAGTATCTCATACCGAGCATCCCGAAGAGTCTCTCAAACTGTATCTGGGGAATGGCCTTCGTGAGTGGATCCGCCGTGTTGTTCTTCGTGTCAACTCTCCTGACCTCGATCTCCCGGCGATCAACTATCTCCCGGATCAGGTGATACCGCCTCAGAATATGCCTGGACCGCTGATGGGACCTGGGTTCCTTGGCCAAAGCCACCGCTCCATTGTTATCGCAATACAAAGGTATTGGATGCTCAATGGATGGAACCACTCCAAGTTCAAAAATGAACTTCTTGATCCAGACAGCTTCTTTAGCAGCATCGTTGGCAGCGATGTATTCAGCCTCCATCGTCGAGTCTGCCACGGTTTCCTGCTTGGAACTCTTCCAGCTAACCGCCCCTCCGTAAAGGGTAAAGACAAAGCCCGACTGCGACTTAGAGTCGTCCTTATCACTCTGGAAGCTCGAATCGGTAAAGGACTCCACTTGGAGTTCTCCATTACCATACACCAAGAACATATCTCTAGTCCTTCGCAAGTACTTGAGAATGCTCTTCACAGCTGTCCAGTGACTCTCTCCAGGATCAGCTTGATACCTGCTCACTACACTTAGTGAGTATGCTACATCGGGTCTGGTACATAGCATCGCATACATGATAGAGCCTACTGCCGAAGCATAGGGTATCCCTTGCATGCGAGCTCTCTCCAAATCAGTCTTGGGAGACATCTCTTTGGAGAGAGTGACTCCAGAGATCGTGGGCAAATTCCCACGCTTGGACTCTTCCATACTAAACCTCTTTAGTATGGTGTCAATGTACCTGGATTGGGACAATCCCAAAATCCGTTTGGATCTATCTCTATAGATCCTGATCCCCAATATGCAGGAGGCATCACCAAGATCTTTCATTGAGAATCTTTGTGATAAGAAGAGCTTGACCGATTGCAGCATAGGAATATCATTTCCTATCAAGAGTATGTCGTCCACGTACAATACGAGGAAGACAACCTTACTCTCTGCCACCTTCTTGTAGATACAAGGTTCATCTGGATTTTTGACGAAATCAAACTCTTTGATAACGACGTCAAAGCAGATGTTCCAACTCCGCGATGCTTGCTTTAATCCATAAATGGATTTAAGCAGCTTGCACACCTTCCCGCTGCTCCCACTGTCTACGAAACCCTCTGGCTGAGTCATGTACACGCACTCTTCTAAATCACCATTTAGAAAGGCGGTCTTAACATCCATTTGCCAGATTTCGTAGTCATGAAAGGCAGCAATGGCAAGCATGATTCGGATGGATTTAAGCATAGCTACTGGAGAAAAGGTCTCGTCATAGTCCACACCTGGTCTTTGACGAAAACCCTTTGCTACAAATCTAGCTTTGAAAGTCTCCACTTTCCCATCTACACCAAGTTTCTTCTTAAAGATCCACTTGCTCCCAATGGGTTTTACCCCTTCAGGAGCAACTTCCAAAGTCCATACTTTGTTGGTGTACATGGAATCCATCTCGGACCGCATAGCATCCAGCCATTTCACTGAGTCCCCACTCGTGATGGCCTGCTCGAAGCTAGTTGGGTCATCATCCTCCATGATGCAATCCTCGCTCCCACCGTCCACGAGAAAACCGTAGTATCTCTCAGGTTGGCGAGGAACCCTACTAGATCGGCGGAGTGGCTGGGGTTCATCGGGAACTACGGAATCCTCTGGTTCCACCAGATCTTCTGTTGTAGCTTCTGCAGCTGGAACCTCTTCCAGTTCTACCTCATGACCACTAATCTCTTTTTCAAGAAATTCCTTTTCTAAAAAGGTGGCATGCCGAGAAACAAACACTCTTTGTTCCTCAGGGTGGTAGAAGATATACCCTTGAGAATTCTTGGGATATCCTACAAATTTGCATAGAACAGACCGTGCCTCGAGTTTGTCCGGATTTTGTCGTTTGACATAGGCTGGACAACCCCATATCTTAACATAGTTAAGACATGGTCTCTTCCCTTTCCATATCTCATATGGAGTGGTAGGCACTGATTTGGTGGGGACCATATTCAGTAGATGTATGGCTGTCTCAAGCGCATACCCCCAGAAGGAAATAGGTAACTCAGCTGTGCTCATCATAGAGCGCACCATATCTAATAGGGTGCGGTTCCTCCGTTCTGATACACCGTTGTGCTGTGGTGTATATGGAGGAGTCAGCTGAGAGAGAATCCCATTCTCTTTTAGGAAGTCCAGGAATTCATTGCTCAAGTATTCACCTCCTCGATCAGATCGAAGGATTTTAATACTCTTTCCGGTTTGGTTTTCGACTTCTTGTTTATATTCTCTAAATTTCTCAAAAGCTTCAGACTTGTGTCTTATTAAGTACACATGTCCGTATCTTGAGAGATCGTCAGTGAATGTAATGAAATACGAAGAACCATCCCTGGCATGTGTAGACATGGGACCGCATACATCACTATGTATCAGTCCTAAGAGTTCGGTAACTCTTTCTCCGTGTCCCGTAAACGGAGTCTTGGTCATCTTGCCTTTGAGACATGACTGGCAAGTGTCATAAGATGAAAATTCGAAAGGTTTCAAATATCCATCCTTATGCAACTTAGCCAGTCGTGTCACATTGATGTGACCCAGTCTACAATGCCACAAGAAGGATTCGTTGAGTTTAGAACTCTTCCTCTTGTGTGTGTTTGTTATGCTGAGGACTGTTGATTGGTTTAGAACATAAATGCCATTGCACAACGTGCCTGATCCAACCAACTTTTGGTTATGGAAAATGTTCATAACATTGTCCTGTAATACAAAATTATATCCCTCTTTACTTAATAAAGAAACCGATATAATGTTGCATATCAGGTTCGGCATGTAATAGCATTCGTTCAGAACCAATGTATTGCCTGTTGGTAATACAAGGTGATATTCCCCGACAGTCTTAGCTGCAACAATTGCACCATTTCCAACTCTAATGTCTTTATCACCTTCTCCAAGTTCTCTACCTTTCCTAAGCCCATGTAACTGATTACATATATGGGATCCTGACCCGGTATCTAATACCCAGGACGTAGAGCAAATGGAGAAACAGTTCTCAGTAACGAACACACCCGAAGAAAATGCATCAACATGTACTTTCTTCATTCGGGTGGCATGGGAATCCTGGTATTCCCCTATTTCCTGTTCAGTCCTATAACTCTTATAGGAAAGAACGGAACCAACGTTCCCCAGCACATTATAACATGAGGGTTCGGTCAATACATCCATATTATTATCTTTATTAAGGCATGAAATGGTCGCTACCTGGAGAGAGAGAGAAGAAAACACTTTAGCGTAAGCTCGTGCAAGATCAGATTGGTTATTCTCTTATCTAATCAGGATGGCTCCCACTGCTTTTTATCAAATCTTCCTCCAAACCCTAAAAGGAAAGACTAGCCGGGATTAATTACACACTACAGGTTCGCCAATCTTTCAGCCAGGCCAGTGTCGGTACTTTGAGGGAGGTCCCCCGTGCTTTCGCATGAACCTAATTAATGTAAACCTCGTTTTCCCAGAGGCGTAACCTCGCTAACACCTTTCTAGACACCTACTTGATCGGCTAATTGCAATGTGTAAAACTCTCCCAGGAGTAACTCTTACTCGCAGTGGGTATCGGGATCCAACTATCTCATAGAAGGTATGCAATCTCATTGCAAATTTCAACACTTGAAATTCCCGATAATGCTTTTGCCCCTAGCGTGCTATGACCTTGACGAAAGCCAACAAACCACAGCCCGCTAGTCAAGTTCAACCCGTACATTTCTTGACTGAATTAAACCCACCCGCACGACCCTTGACGAAAGCCAACAAAGCCGTACGACTACCCTAATCCAGTCGCATCATATGCAGCAGATAAACAGCACATAGCTACCGCACACTACACCTTGACGAAAGCCAACAAATGTAGCACGAATACTATATGTAATTTATCTGAAATGACGGAGGGCTACGCAGGTTTTTCATAAAAACCATGAGCGTAATGAACTTGATATCGTTGTAGAATCAAATGATGTTTTGAAATGGAGTGATTTTGAGGCTTTTCTAGTTTTGCTAAAGGAGTCACTCCCGGTGAAGGGATCTCGGTCCTTTCCTCGTCGAATGAGGTGCGGGATATATCATATATATCGCTGTGCAAAGCAAAAACCCAAAAGCAGTCAAAAGCAAACCGAGTATGTAGCATCTGCCAGTTATTGCTAAAGGAGTCACTCCCGGTGAAGGGATCTCGGTCCTTTCCTCATCGAATAAGGTGCGGGGTATATCATATATACCGCTATGCAAAGCAAGAACTGTAGCTACCTGTTTTATTTAAAATCTGATTCTACAACATCTTAGGTTTCTTTCCTTTCATTAATCACATTAATGAAGTCCCATCATTTAAATACCTAAACATCACAGATAGATATGACGTACACTTATGCCATCCGCATTCGCCTCGATGTCCCCTCGTGCACCGTTAGGTTAGGTAACTAACGACAGAGCAGGGCAGGGCTAGCGCGGGTGTAAAACATAAGTAACGTCTATATAATATATCATATATACTATATACTATATCCATCACAGAGACACAACACAGATATCGCAGCAAAATAAACATATGAAATATTAGATATACTAGGACGTCCGTGTTTTCAATACGAGCCAGTATAAAACACGGATTCCACGGTCGTGATGAATAGCCAAACCCACACCCGTAGACCCCTACGAGAGCGGCAAGCAACCCTGCCAATTCTAGGGTTAGGAGACCCGGACTCGACTCCTCGAGTTGGTCTCCCACTGGACCCCAGAACCCGGTTACTTGTGCTCCCCTCCTTGGGTCTATCCTAATGCGGAAAAGTAAATAATATACAAAGGGTGACAGCTTCCGCTACCTGGAAGTGCCCCAAATAAAAGAATATTACATACAAGTTTTTACATGAATGAAAATGAAAAACACTCATCTCACATAAAAACCCCCGGCTATTCGAATACGACGATCCAATATAACATATCCAGCAACACATAACATCACATGTCATCAACGTAAGTAAGTATGCATACCCCAATTGTCGTTGACGTATAGCAACGAAACCGGCGATATGAACATACTACACTTACGGTCACAGAAAAGAAAGTGTAAAACTACAACAATTGGAATCCGCAATCTCTTTAGACATCGCATGCCTAACAGATATAAATCCCGCATTTTAGTCTCATTATCGAAAACTCTTTTCAATTTCATATGGGACTAAATTGCTAGATTTATAACATCCATTCAGTTATCTCATAACTACTTGTGAATTCCAATTATTGTATCCAGTTCCGGATAAATAGAATATATTAAACTTTCCGATCGAACATTCGAACACCCAAGTTTTCCCGACACCGATCAACACATGAAATAGGTTCAAAAACATTCACTTCATGCCTCAGTACCAACGGTCCAGCCGTAGAAGGGTCAAGCCAACGCCTCACATGTGGCACGCCGTACTGCCCCAAACCCGAAGGTTCAAAGGGCAGTTCAAGACGGTCACATAATCGAGTTAAGGTTTGTTGTCTTCTAGAGGGACCATCGCGTTACTTGCACTACTTGGAACGTCTTTTAACCACAGAAAAGTCCAACACTTGGAATTTTTCGGCAGGGGAAAAGTTGGGTATTTGTATCCGGTCAAACTTTTTAACATATTCTACAGTTATCTGGAAAAACACAAAGACGAAATTTGATAATCCGATCGAATCATTGATTCCTTATACAACCCCAGAATACTCTTCTGGAAAGTCACAATAAAAATATCCCAGAAAACATAGCATTATATTAAAAGAGTTACTGTGCAAAAAATATTAAACAAGGGAATAGTAAGGCCGCGGAAGCGCCGCACATGCCTAGCATGTGCCGCGCTTCCGCGGTGGAAAAGTTGAGTTAGCCCCTCGTATTTCACAGTAATTCTAATAACACCCTGCTTGATTTTCTACATATTTTTAATTGACAAAAATCCGAATTTTTAGAAAAAGTCCAGAGAGCATTTTTAGGTTTTGGATTTCGGTTCGATCGGGTTTCAAACGTCGTCGGGACTTCGCCTAAGGCTCTAGCTAGGCTCTGATACCAGTGAAAGGTTCCTAGGAACCCTATAGTGGTCTCACAAGGCATCGAACATGCCAATTTAAAATTTTTGGTGCCGAGAAACCCTAGACTACGGATCTTAACTAGATGTTTAGGCAAAATAGAAAGCTAGTTAACACTTAACTACTAGGATACGGAAATTACAACCTTTGTAGATCCGGATATCCACCTCCACGGCTCCGCAACGAAGTCTTCTCGCTGTCCATCTTGAAGCTTGGACTCTCGTGACGGCTTCATCGGGAAAACAAGCGGAATAGGTCGTCGGCTTTGTGTCAAAGACGATCTACGTCGAGGTTGCACAAACTCAAGCTCCGACTTCACAAACTTATGAAACTTGTGAAGTAAAACACCCAAAACAACTTGGCAAGAGGTAGAGGGTGAAGAAATAGGAGGTGGGTTCACTTTAGATTTGGATTTCTCTCACTAAAGCTCAAGTTGCCATTGGAGTAGCAAGCTTGAAGAAGAAGAAGAAGATGAGCTCAAGAAAAGATTATGATAAGTCTTATGATAAAAATAAAAATAAATCAAATACTTATCATAACTTGAACTAGGGTTAAGTGTAGAGAATTAACCATGGTCACTTTGATGAGTTAGGGTTAAGCATGAAGATAAGGATGGTTAGCAAAGTCAAAGCTTCATGAAGCTTCAATATAAAACAAACTTAGCCACCATTCTTATCATAACTCATTTCAAATAAATAAATAAACAAATAAATAAATAAATGAATATGCAAAACCCTAATTATCATATTAACCATGGATTAATTCTATACACTTAACTAAATGATCAAGTATCATCAAACATGATACAAAAAAGTGCACGAAAGCATATCACATATACAATGTGCAATCCAAGTGAGAAAAATCCGTTTAAAGTGAACCAATACTAGTTAATGCAAAGTAATATATCAAATATATAATTATACATTAAATCATTAAATCAACACTTGATTCAATGATCCGGTTATATCGCATACAACCGACTAGTATTCAATGCATCAATTTATCGAATCAATGATTCGATAACTAGGTCATATCGAATATAACCAATCGAAACATATATCGCGAGAATGAAATGCGGTATCACATATACGCATTATTCTCGGTCCTGCACATATCTCATATGCGCTCGTATTTCGTTTCGCTTGAGCCAGGAAACCTCTGTGTAGGACTCTAAAGACTCGTCAATACGCCGGTAGCAGATGATGATCATATCAAGCACCCACAAGCCGCAAGCGGTCTGCTAAACGTAACGGCCACCCGGGTATTGAGCGATCAGAAGATCGACGAGCTAGCCCGCTCACACTCCTGCGAATCCGACCAGTAACACTTACCATACAGTCCGGTCTCTTCGTCTGATACGTCGCATATCAAGTCTAGGGGTGGTATACGTCAGACCCCAATAACCCGATAAGTCGTGCTAATGTGAGGCTCGTAACGGGTCGAGAAACTACTGGTAACACTTACCAGCAAATCTCTGATCAGCCCTGGCCAGGGACTTCCCTGTTACGGCCAATCGAGCACAGCGCAACATCAACTCCCAATACCGGGAGAGACGAAACCCCTCCTATCGCTCATTGCCTCCATGTGACTCGGGACTGTACCCAAAGACCACCGTTTTGCACGCCCTCATGGACGTGGTAAGGTGGAGATCAAAGCACAGTGGGAATCACACAAGACTCTATGACGATCTCGGGTCTACAGACTAACCTGTACAAGTGTCACCTGAGAACTGCCATCTGACGTGAGGTATAATACCATCTGGGAGTTCTCGGCGAGTCCGTCCAGTGTACCCAGTCACCACTGAGCACCCGTACACCATCTCTGATGTCAAACACCAATGGATATAGGATCATCCATCGCCCATCACATGGGTCGAGAAGCGTATACGCTAGTCTACTCTGGTATATCGATGCCCCGTCTCGATACACCCACGACTAGGGACCTTGAAGGATGTACTTATGGACTACCATGTCCCCACTAGTATGATCTGCATCATAGTCCAGGTAGTCAAGTACAAATCCTAAGGGCTTTACCAACATGTAACTATAAGACAGTATAAAGAGACTAGTGTACATGTTAAGATAAATAGCAACCAGATAGCATACTATCATGTCGAGCAAGAAAGTCATCTCTATATATGTCCAAGCATCCAATATAATATACATAATCTGTACAATACTGGCCTCTAGGGCATACATACAACTAACAGATCATATACGTGGGAGCTGGGGTCTACAAGCACATCCTTAAAAGGTCCCTAGTCGAGAGAGTTTCGAGACAGGGCATCGATACTCCAGAGTGGACTAGTGTATACGGATCGAGACCCCGATGAGGGGCGGTGGCTGGTCTCACAAGCCATTGGTGTCAGTTGGTTCACCTAAGACGTATACAGGTGCTCATTGGGTTATGAGTACACCGGACAGGACTCGCCGGGAACATGTTAGTTGGTATTATACCTGAAGCCAGATAGCAGTTCGCTGGTGACATGTGTATAAGTTAGTTCATCGACCTGAGATCGTCATTTGTCTCGTGTGAGTTCCCACTGTGCTTTGATTACTACCCTACCACGGCTCAAAAGAGTCGTGCAAACAGGTTTTAGTTGGGTACAGTCCCGAGCCATATGGAGGCAGTGAGCGGATCGGCAGGGGTTTCGTCTCTCCCGGTATTGGGGGTGAGATCGCGCTGTGTCTAGGAGAGCCATTACACGAAGTCCTTGGCCAAGGCAGGAGATTTACTGGTAGGTATTCCAGTAGTATCTCAGGGTGTTCTGGGCTACACTCCGACATGACTTGTACCGCTTTCAGGGGTCTGGCTTTTACCAACCCCCTAGGCCCGACATGCGATACTTATAGATGAACGGACCAGACTGTACAGATATTTTCACTGACAGGCTCAGTAGGGTGTCAGGATGAGTTCGCTTATCAACCTCCCTTTTGGTCAATACCTGGTAGCCCGTTACGTACAGCTAGTACCACTGACGTGCTAGTGGTTAAATCCACAGCTAAAGTATTGACAAGTCTTTAGAGTCCCCCACAGACAGTTTCTCAAGTTTCGGGGGAAACGTTGTAGAGGCCGTATGGTATTATGGCAGGGTCCGATCATATACGTGCAGTCGTGCACGGATCATGATCGGACGGATCATACTAGTGGGCTTTGGTTTAAGCCGGATCCTAGTATTAGATTTGTTAGATTACTTTAGTCTTATCGCATTCGCATTCAGTCGGAATGCGGATGCAGGTATGTATATACAGGTGAGGGGTATCTTTGTGATCCATCACGAGTTTACTTTAGATATTGCCATATCTTTTTATTGTTGTAAATATTTTGGTTAATGTTTATTTTAGTGGAAATTATAAGCTTAGTTCATGATGAGGTGCATTAAATGTGACATGGACATGTTTAGTGACTCATGGTCTCTTTTATTGTGCAAATGTCACATTAGTGTTTGATTAAGGGTGTGAAATAATGGATAGAGAGAGAGAGAGCAGTCATAGGCTTGGGGTTGGCTCTTGAATTATCCTTCTAGTGCTATCATCTTTTATCTCACACAATAACAAAAGAAAGCCTCTTCTTCTTCTTCTTCCTCTAGCTCACCATTTCCACTAATGGCTTCATCTTCAACCTCCATCCATACACTCTCATGTGTTGAGAATCAATGGATACTTGAGACAAAGTTATCACACACATTCTCTACTTCACTTTGGACATGTCGGCTAGCAAACTTCATGTCCGAGTTGCTTCGGATGAAGCGGGAGCCCGTAAAAAGACTCATTGATGTGGTGCCCTTCCGACGAGGAGACCGGAGATCGGAAATGCCGCGAGGAGCTTGGGATGGTGGCCAAAGACCGAAGGACACGGATCGATCGGTATAGCCGCTCTCACTTCTTAGTAGTTAGCTTGTTTAGCGTTAATGGTTCGATCCGGATGAAAGACTACGATAGCGCCGGTTTCCTAAAAAGTTTTTGTTTCCGCATTTGGTCTCGGATTGACAGCCGGGGTGCTACCGTAGACTTACACTTTACTATTAGCCATTTAGTTTAGGGTGTTTACTTCACTAATTTCACCATTAGTGAAGACGTAGTATGAGCTTGAGTCTTCTCGACGTAGATCATCTTCGGCCTCGAAAACTTCGAGAAAGCTTGTTCATTTCTATGGGAGAACCCTTTCTAGAGTTCGGGTGTTCATGACTTGCAGCGAAGGGACTACTACACGGAGCATTAGAAGTGAAGGACCGGTCTACAAAGGTTGTATTCCTCATTCACTTAGTTGTAAAGTTGTTTACATATCGTTTCGTCGGATTTTTTAGTAAAGATTTTAGGGTTAGGGTTAGTTAGAACGACAAATTTTTGAAATTGGTATGGACGATACCGCCTGAAACCTTGCTGCCGCCCTGGGAAACCCTACAAATCATCGCCCTAAATCACATCCTATCATTTCTCCTCCGTCTGCGACCCCGCACCCGCCGTGTCGTCGCCCTTGATCTCTCCTCCTCCAACCTCGCCGGCCCTATCCTCTCCCTCCCTATATCTTTCCTCTCCCATGTCCACCTCCTCAATCTCTCAAACAATCTCTGCCCTTTCCTCCGTTACTCGATCCTCTCGCTCTGTTGTTCTTCGATCCTGCGGATCTGCTCGTCAAGATCAGCGCTGTGTTCGAAGGCAAGATCGGTGCTGTCAAGGACCGACACCTTGACAAGGAGCTTGACGTCCTCATTTAGATCTTGTCGCAGGAGTATCTATACAAAATTTAAAGACTAATATAGTTAGGGTTAATCTTTTCCATACATAAATTTTGGTATGGATTTATCAAATATAGGTTTTCCAATATCGACATCCATGATTAATGCGCGCATGAGATGTGCCACCTACTTTATCCAAAACAAAAAGAATAAAAGAAAAAGAAAAACTTACAAAATACAACAACCTTACAAGAATATTAATTATTAAGGTTTTTTTCTGATATATCACTCCAAAAATAAGCTATTTCCAAAAATCATCCCGAAAGATTCGATAGTCTAAATATCACCTCCAAAAGTTCTTCGTTAACCAAAAACCTCCTTCCGTTACCTATTACCGTTAAAATCTATCTAACTTGAGCTCATGAGATTAAGTTAGACCAACTAAGGTAAGGTTAACGTAAAATTAACATAAAATAGAAGAGAGAATGTGTCTTCTTTCTCAACATCTTTAACTCTTTCTTCCTTCATCTCGCCACTTCTTCATCCATTTTACATTCATAAAAGAAAACCAAAGATCTATTAAAATAACTTTGTATATCTTGATTCAACTCTAACAACTTGTGTTATCAATAGATCTTTAACTCTTTCTTGCTTCATGTCAAAACCCACCTTTTATCCATTTTCGAAATTTAGGATTTTCTTCTCTCTTGTTTAAACAATAAAGAATTGGATGTTTATTTTTCATTGCATGTATAAACTTATTGGGGTTATTTTTTATGTTAGTATTAAGTTTAATTTGTATATATGGAAGTTCAATGCTTCAATTTTTTCTCCAAAAGTAAACCCTTATTTTGAAATTAGGACAAAATCCAAACCCTAACCATTAGAAAAAGAAGAAAATGAATTTTCAAGGGTTATTTTTGTCTTTTACTAACCCCTAAACAGCTTAAAATCGCCTTAAAGGAATATGTCAAAAAGATGCTTGGTAAAACTAACTAGAGTGGCTTTTTTAGATAAGTTATAACATTTCGGGATGATATTTGGAAAATCAAATTTTTTAGGGTGATTTTTGAAATTACCTTATTTGTTTGGGATGTTATTTAAAAAAAACCCCTAATTATTAATATACTATATTTGCACCAAATAGCACACCTTTTCATTTGTTAGTTCAACAAATCATAAGCCGTACATTTTTATTGGCATGCCAAATCTTTGCTTTATCTGGTGAAGAAATCTCAAAATCTTTGCATTTTGAAAAAAAATAGTAATAATAAAACCAAAATTCCCTTGTAACCAAATAAAGGCCACTCTATCAAGTTAACTTCACTTACCAACTGAGTTAGTTTGCGTCTTCACCAACTTCAAAATCTTTGTCCAAACTCTACTAACCCCCTCCCACATAGCTCCTTGCAAAATGCTCCCTCCCTCCCTCCCTCTGTTGCACGCTAAAACCCTAATTGAGCCTTAAACTTGTTAGTGTTTTCTCTCACAAAACATAAAGAATTGGAGGGTAGAAGGGTCTTTTACATCCCTAGTGCCTATATTTACCAGTTAACATCATTAGATATGTGAGATAACCTTGGGCCTTTTTACTTATTAGGGATTTGAGCCGCCTCTTCTTGTCTTCAAAATACGAGTATTTCGTAGGTGCTTTTCCAAATAGCAAAAGATTAGGGTCTTTATCGATGATAAACATTACATTAGAATTTATCTCGTAAAACACTGACCATGTTTAATGCTGGTTACTAGCAATTTGTTGACTAGGCGGAAAATGAATTTCATCATAAAATTAACAAAGTTGCATGCGACAAATTAATGGTGTATTTCCACAAAAGGCATCAAACTAAACAGGGAGAGAATCATATTGATACAGATGATGAATAGATCACATGGGAGCATCACTAGAAACTTTCATGTTTATTATTAGTCTCTAAAATCTTGGCCAACTTATGATTCACTACAACTCAAGTATATATGAGCCAAGCTTTACATGTTCTCTTGTAACAATTGGAGCAGAAGGCAATGGATTTACCTGTGACGAACCAATTCTAACAGTGATGAAAGTCCCAATATCTCCCTCTTCTAAAACCTTAGAATCACTTGGTGCCTTCAGAAATTTCTCCTCTGCATCCCTCAAGAACTTAAACTTTTGGGGAGGTGAAGCCTTCAATGAATCAAAGACCCCATGTTGGTTGATGTTGTACAAAGGAGGAGAAGAGAGAGGAGTAAGCACATCACTTAGGCTTCTCCCTCTTGAGCTCTTCCTGCTTCTTCCCCCTCTATATTTTCCATCCTCAGACTCCAAGTCTTCCCTCGTTTCCTCTTTAATGGTGAAGAGAAATCTTGGGGGCCCTGCTAGCTTGTGAAGCCTCATGAGCTCTGCCTCAATTCCTTCTTCATCTTCTTCTTCTTCTTCATTTTCCTCTTCTACTCTAGCTTTAATTTGAGCATCAATGGATTCATTTGATGTTGAGATTTCTTGAGGAACGTTGAGAGCTTTTGAGCTTGAAGAACTTGGGTTTTTCCAATACAAGAGATCCTCTATCTCTTTGTTGGGTGTCTTCTTCTTCTTCCACCATAATAAATAGTAGAGCTCTAAGATTAGAGCTAAGAGAAGGAAGCTAGAGACTAGGATCAATCCAATGCCCAAATTGCTCAAAGATCTCATCTTTCTTGCTCACAGTCACTAATCAAGCTTTAATCAAAAGAAAAATAAAAATCTCAACCTTAGAAATTAAAAAAAAAAAATGAAAAAAAAGCGACAATTTTGAAGAGAGAGATCAAAAGGAGCAGCTAAAGCTCTGAAATGGAAAAGACCCACATGCTAAAACTGCGGCAAGATTACAACTTTGCTTTCAAAATCTTATCTTTGAACCAACTCATGACACAAACATCACCATTTAAGGCCCAAAAATTGACATTTGTTGCTTCATAATAGAGCTCGTGTCGAGAAGCTACTCACATGGGCAAGGATCCTTCATAAAAGATCTTGTCGTTTTCAAAGGGAGAAGTTAGTTAAGGTCTTAAACAAAATCTTAATTGTTGGGACTTTTATGCATTAACCCCTTCAGCTTCCCTTATTTGCTTCCCTCCCTATATCACTTGTTGTTTTTAAAATCTAGTTATTATATTATAATAGATGTGTGGTTGAAAAATTAGAATTTAGAAACCTTAGATAAATTAGAGTTGAGATAATATTAGACAAAACAAGAATCTAGTACATATTAGACAGATTTAATCCAATTATTCTGATAAATTCTGATTGAAATTCGATGTATTAAGTTTGATCCTTAGTAAATCAAGAGTGAGGATTTAATTAAATTTATATTTTATTTGATTCTTATCTTACACACATAAAATCATTAGAGCATGATTACTAGAGAAAATAGACTGTTGAATCCGATTGGCTCATAAAAATCAAAGCACCCAAAATTAAAATCATATTTTCTTTCCATTGAGAGAAACAAAACTAGCTATGGCAGTCCTAATTACCCCTAACATTTTCCCACACAAAAGTAAAATAAAATATTTGAATAGTAAAAAATTTCAATAATTGCCTTTGGAGTGCAACTAGCCAAATAAAATATAGCTATTGCTTGAGTGCAAATGTGAGGGAGAAAATTGAATTAATTATTACACTTCATGTAGGGGTGAAAAATAATTAATACAAAAAGTTGATTATGTCATCTTAATCCAACCACCCAAATGATGATGGTTTCCCTCGTATATATAAGAGTTGAAATATTCCAATGGTGTTATCTTTTCATCATCAAACAAGTGTGATACATTTGGAGTCAATAAACTCATCTAGACAAAGGATAAAACCAACTACAAGAGGCAGTCAGCTATATGAACAAAGAATGCTCAAACCTTAAAAATGGGCCTAATAGAAGGAAACAAAGTGATAGAGACTTTAATGTGTTTTAAAATTGATATTATAATGTGATTTTAAATTGATATTACTTTGTTTTCTGCTTCTTTTTTTTTACTTCTCAAGTCTTCCTCGGTTTCGGTCGAAAATAACTTGCCTATGATAGATTCCCGACTAAATTTATTTTCTGTATCTGGAGGCTTCAATATTGCAATTTCAGTATGCAATTTGCTCAAATATTTTTATATAATTTCATAAATTATCTATGCAAAATTATGATGGCCAATCATTAGAGGATGCGTTTGAGTCAATTTTGAAGACAAAGTGATTGGTTTCACGACAAATTGTAAGCAAACTTGAGAGTAATAAATTGTAATGGAAAAAGACTCCCAAGTCTTTGCCAAATCAATCCTTCCAAGCAAATCCTATTTAAAGGGCTAGTTATGGGAGAAAGTGACCCATAAGTGACCCATATGGCTCTTTTTGGCAATGAGGTTGTGTTTAGATAACCGGAGTTTCATAAAGTTTTCTAAACTTAGCGCCAAAATTGTAAAGGAAGTACCCTACTTTAAAATAATTATTAAAAAAAACTTCAAAATTCTAATGATGCCATGTTTGATGCTCATTTTGGAGTTTAAAAGACTCGTGTTATTTAAACTCCAAATTTGAGATAATCGGAAGTTACTTAACTCCATTCCAACTAGAGTTTTCTAAACTCCAAACAAATGAGAAGAAAACACTCATTTTGGAGTTTAGAAAACTCTAAAACAAAACTTTGGAATTTAGATAACAACAATGCCAAACACCTCATTATAGTTAAAATTTAAAGTTGAGGTAAGGATACTAGAGTTTACGTCCCGTTTCCTCCACTTAAAAATAAACCTCATTTAACTTTGTTCCTAAACAGGACCTAAGTAGTTTACTTCCATGCATACCAATAAACAATAGCTCGGTTGGTATGACACTTTCCTCTCTAGGGAGAGTAGGGGGTTTGTCACCAATAGGGGAAGTGGCCATAGTTTAACGCTTTCGAGGTAAATTCGTAGGTCTCCTATATTGTGTGTGATGTGTGCTTGGGTGTGTTGTGTGTATAGGTTAGGGCTTATGGGCTAGTGCCAAAAAGAAAAAAAATAGTTTACTTCCATAAGAGCTAAGGAGGTTGTGTTCCACACTTTCACTAGCTAAAATATGTTTTGGCCATTTAAATTCAAACTCACATTTTATGTTTATAAGAATCCAATAAATTAAACTCACACCTAATATATAGAACATGAATTTGTGTACAATTTTATTAAATAAATTCATTTTTCTATTTTATTGATAAATCAAGAAGAAGAAAACTTATAATATATTATTTGGGACAACTTAGAAATTAGTTGATTGAACATTCAAAATATTTGTATTCGCAGTCTAGCCTCAAGTTCATGAAAATTCAAGAATGTAAATAGTAAATTGCACAATTAAAAGAAATAGAAGGCTAGCCTCATGATCAGCTAATTTTCTTCCAATTTCTTGATATATTAGACTTGTTCTTGACTTGAATTTAAAATTAAGCAGCCAGAGGCAGTTAGTAATTGAAGAAATAATAAATATCAAACAACTAGCAAGTCTATTCTAAAAAATTAAAGGGGAAAACAAATTAGCAAATCAAGTAACTCATGACTATAAATAAGGGGTTTGGTAATTCTAAGTTAAATATAGAGGCAATTACAAACAATTTAGTTCAATTAATTACTAGTAATTTACACATGCAATGCACACATATATCAAATTTCAATGACTTTATTTTTCATAAAAACTGTAATAATATTGGCCAAATAGTTACTATGTGATGGGTTTAGGTTTTTCTATAATAAGTTGTGGGGTTAGTTGCGGTTATGAATCTCGGTTGGATTTTTTATGGGTTTTTATTGATTTTTTTTTTTTTTTGCAGAATGGAAATGCCACATCAGCAATCAATTTTAAAATTGAAGAGCCCCTTCTATTAGTACTATAATAGTAAAGATATATTTCCTCATAGTTTACTCGATTCTCTTTTATGTAAAACTATCACAATCACACATGAATACTTTGATGATAAACAAAAATGACACTGACAATAAGTTTATTCTAACTCAACTGTGTCTGAAAATACAATGGTGGAAATTGAAGAAACGTATCAAAATCATACCGAGAAGATTGACCGACCTTTATAAAATTTGATTAAAAAGTTTTGATAAAAATAATAGAAGATGAATTTTTTTTCACTAAGACATCAACACACTGAAGAGAAACAAGAGCATTTCATTCTTCAGTAGCAGCACTAGCAGCACTCAGATCCACACTCAAATCAAGCTCCTGTGACATGAGACAGAATGAAACATTAGCTACTAAAACAAGTTTAAATACCTAAATTACATGACCACGAACATATCTCGGTTGGTCATAGCACTTTTCCTCCTGGTGAGTGTGCGGGGATCGATCCGCATTCAGCAAATCCGTGGGACCCTTGGGTGCGTGTATGTGATGTGTGCGTGGGTTAGGCTTACGGGCCAGTTCACACACAGAAAAAAGAAGAAGCTAAATCACATCAGTAGGGTGCTCAAGATATTCATCCTTCGTATATGCTCTCAAAAACTTCTAAGAGATTACATGAAGGTAAATTACTCCCTAACTACGAGCTTTTTTATTTTTACAATTATAAAGAAAAATTATTACAGTAAGCTCCCTCAACGCGCGAGCTGAATTTAAGGGTATTTCAGCGAGATCAAAGAACTCTTTAATATTAAAGTTTAAGGGAGTTTATTGTATTATAAATAATGAGTTCATTTTATGCCGCATCAGAAAAAAGATTACCTTGCCAGTAATCTTCTTGTACAGGGAGAGCACGTCTTGGACCGTAGACTCAAAGTGTGTTGTTGCATCATAACTCTGCGAAGAAGTTAGTTATGTTACATCACTAATATTCTAAAATCGTAGATAAATTTTTCATAAAAAATAATATACATACAGTAGATATGAAGCAATTGTCCTCTTCGTTTTGGTTGGTTGGTTCATATCTGTCATAGATATCGAAAAAGATCTCATCTACAGGCCCAAGCAGATCGGTTCCAGGCTTAAGTTCAACCTCAGGGTTTTCAGTCTCGGCTTCGGTGGAAACAAAGGCAATGTATTTTCCTTTTGGAGCTACATTGTGGGCATAAGAGCAACAGAACACATACCTGTAATCATCATTAAACTAGTAAGCGTAAACAAAAGTCAAATTAAATCATGTCAGCTCGTACATGCATAAGCTAAACATCAATTATATAAACATAACAAAAAAAGGTAGAACTTTTTTTTTATATAAAAGAAAGGTACATTCCCATAAATATTTGAAAGATTGACTATTAGAACGTGACAAAACACTAGCGCATGTTATGGTCATTAGCTACTGTTAGAATACGGGTTATACTTGTGTTAGGGTTTATTTCTGTATGAGGGCTACCAAAATGTAAGAGCTAGAAGTTTAACTATTAGTAGCGAGACCAACACGCGTCGCTAACAACTCATAATGAGCATGTGATTTTCAGTCTTATTGTTTTAAAAAGATGGAAGTAAAATTTATATAAGAAAAAGGGAAGAAAGAAACCTACATGTCTGATTTGCGTCCGAGTTGTTTTTGTGGAAGAATGATTTGCACAGAGTGTGAATCGTTCGTATTTGGGATGGGGTGGCTCAATATACATATAGCACGCGATACTTTCCCAACCTTTTTAACCTGTCACAAATAGTAAGTTTCAGTTTACAAGTTCGTCAAGTGAAAGTACTCAAGAATCATCTGTTTCGATTTAAAAGCTTTTACCTTGTTAGACAAGTATGAAGGATCGCAAACTACTTTTTTGCATTTTGCAGTTTCGCCTTCAGATGTTACGCCATAAGCCTTTCCATTTTCATCAAACTCAACCTGTCACCAAAATATTGCACGTTAGTGTTCCCCATACAATCTCAAATCATAATTAAGTTTTTTAGAAACTTTTTCTTGCGCATTTAACATTAGTGGAAACTGAAAATCAATTTAACATTTTTTTTCGATAGGCTTTTGTGGAAATCAGCCCTTGGCATTACCCAACTAGCAGAAGATGACCCTGACTCCAAATAGTTTGCACTTTTCGCATGAACCTTATACCATTTGCTTCAAAACTTTCTAGATTACCCCCTCATCATTTTCTCTAAGTGCTCTATGTAGAATGAAGTGCTCCAAATCAATGCAATTCGAAGTAACTGATGCCGAAGTTCAGGGTAGGGTTAAAAGCAAGGGGGGATTTCTGCAATGTAGGCTTCTTGATATGGTTTTAGTAGATGATTTCTAAAAGTTGTTTTTTTTCCTTTCCTTTTTTCTGTTTACACTTTTTTTGGTATAAAATGTGGACTGCTCTTTTACTCATTAACTCCTGATGACAATCTACAACATCAATATATATAACAAAACTTCCAAAATAAAAATACGTATATTAAAAATATATTTTGTCCTCGTATAACTTCACATATTTAATGGAATGTTCATAATTCTTGTTTGTTTTAGAAACATGGTCTCACCTTGCATTCTGGTTTGTTGAGCATGTAGGTCCCACCATAAACAGCACTTAAACGAGCGAATCCCTACAAACGTACCGACCAAAGCATAGATGTAACATCTTTTTTTATAATAGAAAATTGGTGAAAAATTCAAGTGATAGAAGATGGTAATTGAAGTGAACAAACCTGTGGGAGTTCTCCTAATCCATATAAAGTGTAAATATATGGAGATCCTCCTTGAAAACGTGCAAGTGATTCTGCATAAAGCTAATCGAAACAAGTACAAGAGAATATGAGCTGAAACAAACAATACTTGAAGGCGATCAACGAGTTCAGAAACCAGTGTTCCTATTATTGCTAAGACAGCGAAACTTTAATAGTTAGCGCGGTGTGGTCATGGTCCTTGATATTATCACTGACATTAAAATCATAAAATTGGGAAGTGACTAAAAGGGTAAAAGGGAATAAGGTTTTTCTTTTTATTATATAATTTTAGTTTTTCATTTAAGAAAACATAACAAGTAAGAGATCTAACAAACCGAACATGAACCTTGCTGCATCACTAACAAGAGAGAATAGCAAGCTAAAATGATAGATGAGTGTGTGCATTTCCCTCTTAGACTTTCAAGCAATGGATTTTGAAAAATGCTTAACCTACCAGGCTTAAATCCCACCACAACCTACGCAAGAGACAAATACCATGACCCACTTGTTTTGCACTAGTACTTAGGTGTCGTGGGTCCCACTATTTTGTCTCTTAGGTAGATTGTGGTAAAGATTCAGGTCCGGTAAATAAGAGCAATACTTTTTCTATCCGCAATTTGTCTATCCAAAAGTTTACCCAGAGTCAAAATGGTAGGACCCACAACACCTAGATAATAGTGTTAAACAAGTGAGACCATGGTGTTTATCTCTTTGGTAAACTTTTGGGTTGACAAATTACGGTAGGAAAAGTATTTTTGGGTAGGTAAGGTGTTGCTCATTTTGAAAAAAAAATTCAGGTGGCTTACCATTCCATTATTTAGCTGGAACTATGTTTCTCAAGGCATTAGCATTTTTCATTATTTCTTCTGAAGTAGAATATCTATACAATGATACCATGAAATTTTTCTCAATTTTTTTTTTGATACCATGAGGTAAATGAAAATATATACTTACCTTCATTCTTTTCACAGTGTCCATTGCAGGCTGATCCAAGTAACTATCGTCACTATGAAGTGCCAATGCATGCCCGATAAAATCAACCGTGTTTTCATCTAGCCCATATTTCCTATATATATAAAAAGTAATAAGTAGTAAACCATCAAAAAAATCGTTATATATGAAAACTTATTTGAATGGTCAAATCACACAAACCTGATACTATTATGGCTTAAATAGAAGATCAGTAATCAACTAACTATGAGCATTTTCTCAAAAGAAAAAAAAAAGAGTAGAGAAAGTTGAGGCAAGATTCTTACGAGATAACTTCTCGTGTTGTAACTTTGTTGAGATCTAATCCTTCATGAGATTTTGGATCACTCTCGTCGTAATCCTGTACGTAAATGAAGAACTTCCGTGCACGGCGTTTTTCAAAGAGTCCCATCAAGGTTGATTTCAGAGCTTCGACATCAGTAGCTGGAACTTTGTAGATCTGCCATATTGTACCAAAACATTTGCTAACTCAAGTTGATTGCAAAAATCAGAATTTGTTAAGTGAAGAAATCTATTGTATGCAGCATACCTTTCCTTTGTTGTATACAAAACTACCATCAACAGCTTTAAAATTCAAATATTGGGTGACGTTAGTGTGGATCAGAACACGAACAAGAGCACCATTAGCCATCATGAACTGCAAATATATGTCACATTGACATTGGCGTCAGATTCAGATAACTTACAAGTAGATAGAATCAAATTCAAAGACAAAGCTCCACAAGTAACAAACAAATGCACTATCATTTGAATTCCATCAAGCCCATTTTTAAAACAATCAGAAAAAGATAGATGTAATTAAATCCAATAAATTTAAACATAAGTTCATATGGAATTGAATATTCACCATGCGGACGAGCCTATCAAATTGTCCTCCAAAATCTCAAAGCATTAATTTACGAAGTCCGTTTTGGAATTACCAATTCAGGACACTAACAAATACACCAGACAGTAGTCTGAATTTACAAATAAACATTGTGTTGGTATTTTGAGTTAAATCATAGAGAACATAGAAATCTATCCGCACCTTAGGAACCATGTCTACATTGTAATCCTTGCTTGTACCCAAATGTTCGGGAGGCTTATCATCGCCCCTGAATCTCTTCCACAGCTGTTGTAATGAGAAGATGCAACCGATTGTAAAATAAACCATTGGAAAAAAAGTAAAAAAAAAATAGCATAGCCATGAAATTCAGTAGCAAGAAGACCTGAACGAGATTGAGTGATGTCAACTCTCCACCATAATAGTCATTCCTGTCCATGTGAAGGACCTGTATCAAGTTACTTAATTATTAGCCGTGAACATGGAAACCCGGGGGGGGGGGGGGGGGGGAGGGGGGGGGGGAATAACCCTTGACTTCAAAATAACAATAAATTGAAATCTCAATTTAATGTCAAGTGATTAGTGATGGCATGCAGTGAGAAAGAGTGATGAATTTAGTTGAACATAATTATGAATTTTACAAGCAGAATCTGAAAATTCGTCTGTAGATGATTCAGATATCCATGTATTTTATACATTTAATATATGAGTGCGGATCCGTTAGGGCGGGTTCGTGTTTTTTCAAATTTACGAACTTTTTCGTGTGACGTCATTCCGACGATCCGTTCCGTTCAAATTGTTCTACACGTCTTAGATGGTGTATGGATGAAAAATCATGTTGATTGAAGGTGTTTTGCATGTACAAAATGTATGAGTTTATTTCAACCGTTCAGTTTTTAAGATTTTAAAATTCGGTTTTGCACATGCAAAATATCTTCGATCAACGTGGTTTTTTATCCATACACCATGAAGATGTGTAGAATAATTTGAACGGAACGGATCGTCGGAAGGACGTCACACAAAAACGTTAGTGAATTTGAAAAACTCGAACCCGTCCTAATGGATCCGCACTCTTTAACATATATGATAATTGATCTAATTGACAAATGGCCTACAGAAAAGAAGCCCATGAGAACCATCTTATTATTGTTAATTCAAGATCTAAGGGAATACTGCACCTTCGAACATCAAACATTGGCCGCTTGTTAAACAATGTGAATCACATGAGTTTGGGCTAATGGGTTTATGCTCCTAATATCCTATCAGAGGTACAAGCAGAAATTACTTGAAACTCTATCATGTGGAGTTTCATGGACACACACATTGTAGCAAATTTGACTCGACGAAGAGATAAACCAGTGGCTCTTTCCATTGATGCATGCAAGATCTGTTGGATTAGCCTAATCTTTCTGCGGGTTTACATATTACGGGTTGATTTCATACAGCACGCTTCATTACTTTCATCCAACACTTGGCTCTTTTCATTCAATTTCACTTAATTTCTGAGTGACTACCCAAAAGTTTGGGACAAAGGCTTGTTGCCATCATAGGATGATAGGAACCAATCTATCTTGTAGAAGTCGCTATGTCCTTTTACCATAAAAATGTTGAAATTTAAGGTATTTCAAAACTCATGTGATATAGTTTATAAATGCAAGTCCTATAGTCCTAAGTTTTGTAAATAATTAACTAGTAGTATCCTCTTTATTAATTTTTCACAACAAAACATAGCATCCGCTTTGGAGAAAAAAATGCTCCATGAAAGATTATAGAAATTTCTTAATCTGATAATATATCAACCCTCCTAATCAATTCCAAGTTCATTAACCAAGGAAACTAAAGGGGGAAAAAAGGGTTTTCCATTTTTCTTAAATCCCTGTCATTGCTTCAGAACTCTGAAGCTGTGGTACAGGATTGAAGGATATAATTTTATATTTTTAACAAGTCAGCCTTTTATGGGCTACCTCGAGTTTATATAGCTGGAATTTTCTTTCAAAAGAATCCGTTTTCTATAATGTGCATGTAATGAGATTTAAATATAGCTTGTTTGGATGTCATCTTAAAATATATGTCATTATACCAAAACTCTGAAGTTGTAGCAACTGGCAAGGGATATATATCATGATAATATTTTTTTCGACATCATTAAGAGGAGTCTACAAGAAGAAAACAGACATAAACATACGACATAGGGGAAAACAACAACACCTAGGTAGAATACCTTCATGCCATTGACAGAGAGAAGCCCACTGAGGATACATTCTTTAAGCCCAGTTCCAAGCACAATCACATCATACTCCTCATCCATTGCTACAAACACTTGGTGTGCACAAAGCAAAGACTATCCCAAATCCAATACAAGCTCAAGGGAGAAGAAGTGCAACAAAGATAGCAATGAATTGGGGAAATAAGAGTTTAAGCGAAGAACATGTCTTGAGGCGAGTATTTCTCGATGGCCATTTGCATGCACACTTGTCATTTCACTGGATGCTACCCAAATTTATAGGATCTCACGGACTCAAACTTAGTAACTGAGACTTATATATGGCCGCAGTCAAGGCCCATCTCCAAAACAAAACAATATATATATACCCTCCATGGTGTCGGAAAAATGTACCCTCCATGTTTTTTTTGACGATTGGCATACATCACCTCCGTCTTTATCATCTAAGATGTTGAAACACCAAATTTCATGTGATTATACTATTTTTTTCACCGTTGATTTAGTTGATGCAAAATTAATGGTTTACCGACAATAGAACTTTTTACATGCTTATTCAACGGTGAAAAAGTGGTGGAATCACATGAAATTTGGTGTATGCACATCTTAGATGATAACGATGATGATGATGGATGCCGATCGTCGGAAAAATGGTGGAGCTTGTATTTTTTTCAAGGCCATAGGAGGAAATCCCCTCCTATAGCCTCTTTTCTCTATTATTCTCATATCTATATCTATCTATCTATCTATCTATCTATTATATATATATATATATATATATATATATATATATATATATATATATATATATATATATATATATATTTTGGGTTTTTCACTTGGAGCACATAGCAAATTCCTTTCTGACCCCCCAAACTTGGTATTTACTAACCCTACCCCTCCACACACCCAAAAAAACTTGTAAGATATAACATTTTATCCTCTATGCGATTTCCGTCAGAAAAAACCCCGTTAATTTTAACTTTAATTTTTCTCCACGGATTTTAGGTTTACCATTTATCCAAACAGAATAAGAAAGAGCACATAAGCATTCAAATTCTTCATAGAAGGATGTTGAAATGCTCATGATTTCATGATCGATTTTAAGAAAGATGCAGCAAAAACCTAAACCCTAATTTCAATTTGAAAAAGAAATTGAGTATTTCCAGAAAAAAAAGAGGTTGAGATATTTTAAAGAAAAATATGATGTTATACCATTAAAAGTTGACGGAAGTCATGGGGAGAGGGTAAATGATGTAGCTTATTAATTTTAGGGGTAAAAATTAAATACCAAGATTTTGGAATTTGCCATGTTTTGAGAGACCTACAAGTAAAAAACCTTTTTTTTTTGCACAAATAATCTATAATATTTTATTTTGAAACTGGCTCGTAATCCTTATCGAAGCACATACCACACCCACACACACAAAACATGACACACACAGTAGGCACACGAATTTGCCCTGAAAATATTAATTTGTGGCCACTGTTCCTCTTGAAGTTTGAACCATGCGCTCTCCTGTAGTTTTAACCATCCCCCTCTCTTTGAAACAAGAGGCGCTTCCGGTTCTGTGCGTGGTTAACATGGAAGGTCTTCCCTCTACGGAGGCTCTGGTTGATCATATTATAGAGGAAGATCATTGTGCAAGTGAAAGTAAAACTCTATGTTTAGTAACCTACAAAATTGTAAAATGTTAACGACTGATCTGATCGGTGGAAAAAAGATCCTAACAATATAAAGGACAGGAAGAGAGCCAGCTAACTGAAAGGTGCTAAACCCTCTAAAATCGAGACTCATCAACGCTTAACACATGCAAGTCGATCGTTGTTTTCGGGGAGCTGGTAATCTACAATAGGAAAAGAGGCTCCTAAAGAAACTTGTGGCTCAACCTTATCCCAGTTTTGCCGAGGGAGCAACTCCTTTTTTTTTACCTTGAATTGGTCAAAATACACGGATTTTTTAGTTTTCGTGGAGGATTAGATCCAATAATAGGAGGTCTATGGCTGTGTGATATTGCTTATCTAGTCGTGCCGGATGAGCGCGCTAGCACGAAAGCCTTGCTTGGTTAGGGTTGATGTCCAAAAACATGGGGTTTCATGAAAGGTTCACGTAAAGAACTCACCGTTCACTCGTAAACTAGTGTTTCGGCCCAAAAACATGGGGTTTCATGAAATTGACGACTTCTTCCACTCATCCCCTTCGTCAGCTGATCTGGACTGATCCTTCGTATGCGTGCAAAAGCATGGTGATTCTATGCAAAGTTGTGTGCCTGACAAATGTCATATCGTTAATGCCTTACCCGACACAAGTACTTAAAGCGATTTTTACAGGACCAATGCCTTTTTAGTTAGTCAAGGGTGTCTTCACAAAAAGGCAATGCTGGGGAGGGCTTGTACTCTCAAGCGCCGAGGGCTTAGTGACCAACTCAAAGAATAATAGTGTATGGTCCTGTGAAGCCCACCTTCAATTTCATCTATAAGATGTCTCTGTCATACAATTCAAAACCTCTTCAATGTCTTTGTCTTGAATATATAGAAAGAGTAGAATGGCGTCAAGGGCATCTATAAGGGAAGAAAGCTCAGAACCAGCCTATAATATAAGTGAAAGACTTTTCACTGGGGACTTCGAGGGCCGGGATCTCTCTCATTAGTGGGACGTAACTTAACCTTATTGCAATGAATAGCGAGTCATTACTTATTTTCCGATGGATTTTTGAGACCGTGGATTGATTCATTGATCCCATAGTCTGGCATGGATATGAACTCAGCTTCTAGACCGCGCTCCACCGACTCATGGAAGACCGTCGGATTGGCATCACTCTCATCTTCTACCACTTAGAACCTTCCACAACTCTAAGTGAACTATCGAAAGTATATACTCACACAGCTGTCAATCAAGAAATTCTTTGTCTGCTTTTCTGCCAATATTGAGAAGCTAGTGGACTCATCTTTCATTTTTTTCCCTATGTTGTTCACTAGCCGGTCTTTTCCAAAAATGACTACTGGCAGGAATGAAACCACTGAGATAATTGGAGGTGCTTGGGAAGTGTTAGTGGGTTTCAAAGCAGGGTAACGGTCCCAAAAGCTCGAGTTCCACCAACAAGAGATTGTGAAGAAGGAGCCAATGGAGTCCAAGCGATTGGAACAATAGTAATCCTAGGAACCACGGTGGAAAAAATGCTACATGCCTTTGAGTACTGGAGGTGCTGCAACTTGTTTGCGGAAGAGGAGGTTGCACACCGTCATCAGCATAACTGTGAAATGATGAGGATGTCCACTCCCCTCTTCTCGCTACTGAGATCAAACCTTTTGGCCTTGAGAAGGAGCCTTTCATGGCTTGAGATGTCTTATAAACATGTATGCAAAGTGTGGCCAAGATCATGATAGTCTTCTCATGCTCTCAAATACCCATGCGAAGAGCATTGTTGGTTTTATGTTGAACATGCAAGCCCTTGAAGTTCTCGGCAGGACCCCATTACTCGTCGTATTTGGTTTGGTATTGCTACCGCATATGACTTTGAGAGTCATGATGATATTACTTCGGAACGTCTTTATCAAAACATTTTTGCTTCTCACTATGTGCAGTTAGCAATAATCTTTCTGTGGATGTCCAGAAATCTATTTCATGTAGCTTGGCAAGGAAATTTTTAGTTATGGATACATGACCCTTTACATGCAAGACCTACTGCTCATGCAATTTAGGATCCTGATTTTGGTCAACCAAATGATATAATTAAATTCTATTAGGAGAAAATATCTCCCTAATCATTCTAAGTGAGAAAGATATTCTCGGTTGGATCAAATATCTAATGATAGAATTAAATTCTATTTTTGGGAATATATTTCCCCAATCTTTCTAAACAAAGAAAGATTGTTCTCTGTAAAACAGAGAGCCATTGGATTAAAATCCAATGGTGATTAGAAATCACCGTTTCATAGAATAAATTTTTGTATATATGGAAAATATTTCGCCAATCTTGTTAAAAATAAGAAAACATATTCTGTAGAATAGAAAATCACTGGATCAAAAATCCAACGGTGGATAAAATCCCCTGAACAAATTTTGAAACCAATTAAATCAATTGGTATCTCTCAAATGAGAGATTTTCTCAAACTAATTAACAATTTGCCTCTACTATATAAAGGATCTGAGACTTCAAGTCTCAAAAGAGACGACAGATAGAGCATCGACCCCATAAGCTTCTCCACAAAAAGAGAACCGAGAATTTAATTCTCCTGAAAAAGAAGAAGATCCTCGCTCTCTTAAATTCGAGATAAAGAAAAGAAGAGATAAAAAATATCTCTTTTGCCTAGCGCAAGCAAAACACAAGAACTTAGTTTTTTTTCTGGATCTGAGATCTGTAAGACAAATCTCGCACAAGTTGAGAATTTAATTCTCATCGGGAAGATTCTGTCCTTCAGACTCAAAATTTAGGAGAAAGAACTAGATAAAAAGAAAAGACAGAAAAGAAATATGTTCCAGGAATTTATTTCCTCTGAAAACAGGGTTTAATCCTAAAAAGAAACTTAGTTCTTATAAAAAAACATAAGAACTTAGTTCTTAAAGAAAACTTGATCCCAGATCTTCAAAACAAAGATCTTGGTGATCATTAATGGTCAAAATGCCATTAACAGAGATTCAATCTCTAAAAAAGAAAAGAAACTCAGCGCCTCACGTGAAAAACACGTGAACGTCCAAAAAATTCCCAAAATAAAGGAGTCAGTGCCTCACGTGCTTCCCACGTGGGCGCCCCTAAACAAAGGACTTAGCGCCCCACGTGATTTCCACGTGAGTGCTCAAAACAGAAGGCCAGCGCCTCACGTGAAAGACGCGTGAGCGCTGAGTAAAAGTGCTTGGCACTTCATATGCAGCCAATACGGTCGAGTGCTTAGCACTGATTGGGCAGCGCCCAATGCCTCACGTGAAATACAAGTGGGCGTCCAACAAAATAAATAAGATAGCGCCTCACATGCTCTCCACGTGGACGCCATATAAAAGTGCTTAGCACTATACATATTTAGTCAAAATGACTAAAGTGCTTAGCACTTATTGTGCAGCGCCCATGACTGAGTGCTTCACATGATACACATGTGAGCACTAGAGCTCCAAACAAGTGCTTAGCACTCCTATATAAAAAAAGGGCCGAGCAAACAGAACCAAATAAGTGCTTAGCACTTTTGAATAAAAAAAAGAGGAAAGAAGAAAAGACTGAGTAGACCAAGCCCAAATTGGCTAAAAGTCACTTTGAAATTTCTATCATCTGAGTCCAAATGCTCCGTGTTGGATCGTAATAAAATTTGATGATCTTGAAAATATTGCTAAGTTGATCTTAGTCTCAAATAGGACTAACGTATCTTTAGTTTAAAAAATAAATTGAGCCCAAACGCTCATATGTTTAAGCTGATCTTAATCTCAAACTAGATTAACGATTCTTAAACCAAACAAAATATTTTTGAACTAAAAGAACATATAACCTAAGTTCAAAACCCAAACCCAAATTTAAAATAGACGGATTTGGACTAATTCACGCCCTACGGGCGACAACATAAAATAGTCTCCGTATACAATCCGCGGGCAACCTTAACAAACAAAATAACACACGACACGAAGTAAACTGCTGGAGCAGGAGAAAGTGGTTATCGCAATGCGATAATGTAATTACCTGCAGGGGCTTGCGCCTGCAGGGAAGAGCATCCCCATAATCAAAACCCCTCACAAACGAGGGGGAATCTGATAAAATCTGCTACAATGGTCGCATCTATCAAAACCTTCGATATACGGTACCATAAATCAACTTGGTATCTTTGGAGAGGTGGGTGGATATGTCCAAATAGCATCTGCCCCTAAATCTAGACAAGCCGATCTATTCCAGTTCGTCTTTATTTTCGGCGGAAAATATATTCTGGCACGCCCGGTGGGACCTTTTCCTCTTTCCACTCCACACTTCGTATGTCGTGTTTTGCAAACAAAATCGCGGTTCGTTATGGTTTGTTTACCACCGAAAACAGGGACGAAACCGCGTAGGTCGTCTTGCCTGAATTTGGGGGCAGATGCTATTTTGTTTTATCTATCTACCTCTTTGAAGATATCAAGTTGATTTATGGCGCCGTGTATCGAAGGTTTAGACAGATGCGGCCGTTGTAGCAGACTTCGTCAGATTCCCCCTCGTTGTGAGGGGTTTTTGACTGTAGAGATGCTCTTCCCTACAGGTGCAAGCCACTGCAGTTAATTACGTTACCGCGTAGCGATAACCACTTTCTCCTGCTCCAGAAGGTCACTTCGTGTCCTGTGTGTTTGTTTTATTTTTGGTTGCCCATGGATTGTATACGGAGACTAATTTGTGTCGTCGCCCGTAGGGCGCGGATTAGTCCAAATCCGTATTTTCTTAGATTTGGGTTTGGTTTGATTTAAGGATCATTAACCTTGTTTGAGATTAAGACCGACTTAAATATTTGTTAAGGATACGTTAATCCGATGTTGGACTAAGATCTACTTAACGGGGGTTCAGGATCATTTTTGATCCAACGAAAGAGCATTTGGGCTTTATCGTTTTAGTTTAAGGACGTTACGGTCCACAGCTAGTTTAAAGACATTACGGTCCACGGCTAGTTTAAGGACATTACGGTCCATATTGGGATGTGTCCGTCCATTTGAGAGTACACTAAAGAGTTGTTGGTTATCGGGACCCACCACCTCTCTGAAGACGCTGAAAAATTACAACGACATTTATCAGAGGTGTGAGGAGATGTACCCTTGAACCGATGTCCGTTGGAAGATCAATAGTCGTGTTTGGGACTAAGACCAATTTGGAAAAATTGTGAGCACATGAGCTCGGTTGATCTGAATTAGAGACTTTTGGTCAACTTGGACTCAGCCCACTCAGTCATTGAATAAAGTGTTAAACACTTGTTTGGGCTCGGTCCCTTTTATGTGCAAACAGTGTTGAGCATTGATATGGGCTCTGACGCTCACCCTCGTTTTTTTGTTTTTTCTTATGGAATGTTAAACACTTTTTATGGCACACGCGTGAGGGACACATGAGGCGCTTGGCGGTGAGCGCCAACCACTGAGTGCTAGGCACTACTTGTTGAGCAGCGCCCACGTGAGGGGCACATGGGGCGCTTGGCGCTGGGCGCCAACCACTGAGTGCTAAGCACTCTTTATTAAGCAACGCCCACGTGAGGGGAACGTGGGGTGCTTGGTGCTAACCACTGAGTGCTAAGCACTCTTTACGCAACGCCCACGTGAGGGGCATGTGGGGCGCTTGGCGCTGGGCGCCAACCACTGAGTGCTAAGCACTCTTTTTTAAGTAGCGCCCACGTGAGGGGCACGTGAGGCGCTCGGCGCTGTTTCTTTCTTTGTGCATTTCTCTAAAGAGTTCGATTCTTTGTTCTCCCTTGGATCTTCAATCCCCAAGAACAAATTCATCCCCACGAGAATTAAATTCTCATTTGTGGGAGACTTGTCTCATGGATCTTAGATCCAGAGAAAGAATTATGTTCTTTTATGAGGGTTAAGCCCTTAGATATGCATATGAGATGCTCTGATCTCTATTATCTTTATTTACCTTGAAGAAAGTTCTTCTTCCTTCTTCTCTCTTAAAGCTCTTTTTTTTGCTTGCTCTTCTTTTTGAACTTGAAGTTTATAGGGAAGGGTTCCTTTGTACAAGACTTGAAGTCTTGGGGCCTTTATATAGTGGAGCCAAGTTTGTTGATTTAGTTAAAGAAATCTCTCATTAAGAGATCCTTAATTGATTTGGGGATTTTATCCACCATTGGGTCTTTGATCCAAGGACTTCTGTTTTACAGAAGATATTTTTCTTGTTTTTAACGAGATTGGGAAAATATTTTCTATACAGAGCGTAATCTGTCTTGTTTAGAAAGATTGGATCTTTAATCCAACGGTGCTCTATTTTACAGAGCGTAATCTTTCTTATTTAGAAAGATTGGGGAAATATTTTCCCATACAGAGCTTATTCTGTAGCTTGGTGATTTTTTAATCACCATTGGATCTTTAATCCAACGGTGCTTTGTTTTACAGAGCGTAATCTTTCTTGTTTAGAAAGATTGGGGAAATATTTTTCCATACAGAGCTTATTCTGTAGCTTCGTGATTTTTTAATCACCATTGGATCTTTAATCCAACGGTGCTCTGTTTTACAGAGAGTAATCTTTCTCGTTCTGAAAGATTTGAGAAATATTTTCTCAATAGAATTTAATTCTGTATTTTGATGATTTATCATTTACGTTGGATATTTGATCCAACGACAGAGAAATTTTAGTTCTGGCGCCGGCGCCCTCGTGCGGGGCACGTCAGGCGCTGCCTCAGAGTTTTTAACTCTCGGCGCTGGCGTCCTCGTGCAAGACACATGAAGCGCTGCCTCAGAGTTTTTAACTCTCGGCGTTGGCGTCCTCGTGCAAGGCACGTGAGGCGCTGCCTTAGAGTTTTTAACTCTCGACGCTGCCGTCCTTGTGCAAGGCACGTGAGGCGCTGCCTCATTACTGAAGGTGTCTTTTCGCCTTCTTTCTTTGCTTTTCCTAAGTCAAATGCTTGGAAATAGTTCCATCATGTACAACATTTTCTGTGCCTAGACTTAAATGTTTCCCTTTATTATCTGAAGCAATACTTCTCTTCTCTTTCACTTTCAGAGAATTATTTTAACAGAGAAGAGCTATTGCTTGTAATCGTTTACATGCTCGCCGACAGCCATGGGTGGTGCCTATTGAGGAGATTGTTCCTCGTTTTGCTGCCCATCTGGTGAACCCTGCTCTTATGGATGACCAATGCGATACGGTGCTGCACGAGCTCTTGACTTGTAGAGGATCTTCTCTCCCCATCGGCTCCATTTGGCTCCGGATGGTATTCTTGTCCGTACTCGATGATATTCCCCATCATCCAGCGGAGATGACTCCAGCGATACTTGACGCAGCGGAGGAAAAGATCGAGTGCTTTCATGAGGCACTTTTGATCACCATGGCTCTGAGGGATCGCTCTGTTCGGCTACTAAGCCAGATACGGGCTCACCGGGCCATCATGTCTGCCTTCGCTGATAGGCACGGTGCTGACCGATGGGGAGCGACTCTTCATGAAGATCGCCGCTTTGCCATGATGGAGAAGACAGAGAGGGAGTTAGAGAATTTTATCCATAGTTTTGTGAATCCCTATACTTTTGATCCCATGTATGGTGATCTATTTCCTGCAGAATAAAATGTTCAATTAAATGCTTTCTTTTGTCGTTAAGCACCTGTTCTTCCTATGATGTGTGTGTATATGAATGAGCCCGATTTCACACATATCTGTAAACGAAACTTAAACCGGTGTAAACAGGAACAAATAGCTCTTGGCCAAAGATTTCGGCGGGAACAAATGCCCCCATTACTTTGGCCACGTAAGTATGTACATGGGTGAAGTAGTGCAGAGTTATGCAGAGCCATGGAATTGAGGGCTTAGGAGACAAGTTTAGTGTAACATTTTAAAAATAATTAAATAATTAATTAAATAAATAAAATCGTTTAAGTGAATTTTATAATTTTCGGTAAAGTAAAACGTAGTTTTCATAAAACTAATCCGTAATTATTTTTCACTATAAATTTAAAAATACCTATTTTAATTATGTTATTACTAGTAAATGGTGTTTATTTAGCCACTTATAAATTTTTAGTTTAATTAAATATTTTTCTTAAATTAATTATTTTAAATATTAACATAAGCTTTATTTTTACACTAAATTAGTGTAAATTACAAATTTGAATGGGTTTAATTAGCAAAAGTGAACCATTACATATTAGAATCAAGTGTGTTTTATGCAAAATTTATTTTCAAAATTTTACAATGGTTCTAGACCATTTTAGGTCAACTGGAGTGAAGAAAATAAAGAATTTTTAAATAAATTCATGAAAAGACTTAATTGTGTGATATTTTTGTGAAACCTTCTACACTTTTCTTCACCTTTTCTCACTCTCCTCTCTTTTCCTCACCTCATGGCTGGCCTCACCACCATGGGCAGCCCCAAAATTTCCACCCCATAATTTTTGTATTAAAAATCATCAAAATTCATCAAAAATTCAATAAAAACCCCACAAAATCCTAATTAATTCCTACCATCTATTCTTTGCTCATATTTACATGGATTTTGGAGATGGAAAGCATTCATTTTGGAGGCTTATTTTCATGTTTGGATTGCTTGTTGTGGAGGTATAAATCTTATTCTTTTGATTTATTGTTATTAGATGTTTCATTTAAGCATAATTAGATTTAATAAATAATTTCTATCTGCAAGTTTTAAAAATTCAAGTTAGGGTTTGAAAAATCAAGTTATTGTTTTTACTAATTAAGTAGGGTTATATTTTGTAGTTTAACATTTAGAAGTAGAAAATCTTGTATGGATGATGTATTGTAAATTGTTATCCAAAATTGTTTAAATTAAACAATTTTTGCAAACTAGATTTCTATAAGTTGTATTTATTGGTGAGATAAAATTCCAATTAATGTTTGAAACACTATATTGTGGTTTTAAAGAGGATATTAACTTGTTAGGGGAATGAAAAACTTAATTTGGTTACTAGTTTCTTTTGATAATTGAAAAATACTAATAAAAATGCTATTTTTGCTAACTAGTTTTTGGGAATTCTTAAATAAATGAGAGTTAAATCTAATTTATGGTTTCATTATACTATTATCATCATGAATTGTAGTTTAGTAAGTTAATTCATGTAAAATCATGTTTAGATGAGATATTGTGACATTTTGCTTGCAAGGTGTTAAAATTGGTTTATTTGCAAACTAGAATTTTCTAATTAATACAATTGGGGTGTTAAAAATATAGTAATGGGTTGTATAATCTAGTTATGCTATTTAATGAGTTTTATGACCATTAGTTTCATTTAAATGTCAAGTTTTGAAATAAAACGGTAAATTGGTGTTTTCAGGTTTTACGGAATCAGACGATTTGATCGATTTTTAGGGTTTCGATGAATTAAATCATGTTTTATATTATAAGTAATGAGTTTTATAACTATGAGTTGTTTGTTGACGCTTATCTCGATCAATCGGCGTTTGTACGCCGATATCGAGCGATATTTGGTTCTTTTGCATGAGCGGGACATAGGTTTTAACCTATGCGCGTTTCGTGCGTCGTTTTGACTTTTGTCCGTGATTCAGTTTACGATACTATATATATGTTTGCGTATAGGTACCCCTCACGTGGACTGCGGGCGATGAAGAAGAGGATGGCGACATCATTTTTGGCAGACAAGGACCAGGTGAGTAGATGTATATCTACGGGGGGAAGTCGGGTGGATGACGTTTAGCACCCCCGCAAACGTAGAATAGGGATAGTACTTATTGTCATTAGGAAGCCATACGTGACCTTAGAATTTCGGTGAGTAGGACCCTAGTAGTGACCCTAGGTTAGACTTGACTGATTTAGAAAGACCATACCAGAGGATGAATACCTTGGAAGAGATTCGTAGGTTTCAGGTAGATACACACACATGCACACACTGAGACTCGACGTGGTGTATACGTGTATGTGTATATATATATAGGACTAGGTGTAGGTATATATATATACACACAATACGTATATGTGATACAAGGATGTGATATGATATACGGGGATGAAACAGTATAACTGGGCTGATGCCGTGATTCTTGGCTATACAGTCGTGTTATGATATTAGCGGATCATTAGAAAATGAGATAATGGATTTGTATACATGAACAGTAATAAAGGATGGTGATGATATTGAAGTATATGGGACTCTAAATAGAACCCGGACCGTAATCTGTGCCTGAAAGTCTGATAGGATATATGTATGACTTGATTACGATATCATATAGGTGTGACTTGATTACGATATGATCTAAGTGTGACTTAATCACAATATGATACATATGACATGATATTTCTGAGGATAAATTAACGATGTATATTTATGTTGACAATGATATATGATTGATGTATGCGATTACAGTATAACACCTTGATCTTGACATGTGTTGATGATGATATTATACGAATGATGAGACACGTAGGTGATACTTGACCCGTACCCCGATATTGGGATGCCGTACGATGGATTTTACCGTACGAGGTATAGATATGATAATTGATCCACACTCTTGATTCGAGGAAGCCGTACTATGTACGTGACGCTATTGAGGCTGGATCGCCGACTATTAGAGATATGGATTCAGACCTTAGGTGGACTCTTATTTCTTATTGACTAGTTTCTTAGGTTTAATTCTTTAGGAGGTTAGATGGACACTAGTTTAGGCTCGAGTCATATAGTTGTAGTTATACTTGTATATCACAGATGAGTGGTTATTACACATCCGTCTTTATATTCATACCGTAATCATAATGGTGCATGTTCATTCATATGTTTCTATAATCAGAATAAAACTTTGTCTGTTAGGACACCAGCACCATTACCGATGATGCGCATTTTCCACGCACACTTATTTGCCGGCTCACACACATCATCATCGGTAATTGCTATGTCACGTACACTTTAGATCATATTATCTTTTATTGATACAATCAGCTAACAGCTAGATCGATATAATATTGTGATTACTCTCTGGTGTTAGTATAGACATGGTATTTATTACTTAGACATTTTATGCATTCGCATTTTCATGTTATTACGCAGTATTATGGGGCATATGCCGACCCTTATCATATACTTACTCATGATTTTGGGATTTTGGATTTCTATGAGATTTCTGGATTTTTGGATATTTGGGGAAAACCGCAAGAATATATAAAAACTTCTCTCTCCCTCCTCCTCTCTTTTTAAAACATAAGATGCGGTTTTCTCGTGATGTATGTGTCGTCCACCATGAGATTTCATGTTTTCTGTTGAATTTTGAGACCCGATTCGAGGAGTGGATGAACCGTCTCGGGTACATGGTGGGCCCGGTATGGTACCCCGGGGCAAGAAGATCGAGTTGTAGACGATGAGCCTGGCAGGGGAGGACTACCTATCGGTGATGTCTGGCGCGGCGGATATCCGGAGGATACCGACCGTTGTCGTGAGATTTGATGATATGGGCCGATCCGGACTGACGGAGCCCGAGATATTGAGACTATGAGACATTGAGATTATGAGGTATTGAGACTTGAGATTTACATGTTTTGTGTCGATGCTTGACACGGATTTCCATGGATTTCATCGTTGATATTTCAGATTTATATATACATTTTACCATGATAAAAGCTAAAGATTCTTATACAGATATATCTAGATTTCAGGATTGGTTATTTTACATTCATGGTGTATGCATACTCATTCACATGACATAGTACTATATGAGGCACTGATACGAGCACGAAGCATTTGCACTTACACGTAGCTTATTATCCTGTCTTACTTGATGACTAGTAGTATATTAGTATATTATTATGACCTAGGATAGCGTTGTGCATTCGATTTCTTTTCGCAGATATCTTTTACTCACGAGTTGGCAACTCACCTCCGTTGTGCCAAATTTTATTACAGGTTCGATGTACAGGTTTTCCTGGCAGCTTACTGGCACATCATTTCATTCAGGATGATTTGCACGGTAGGTTGGTTCACTTGTATCTGGACCGCCATTGTACTTTTATTATTTCATTTGTATCTAGAAAGCTCCATCAACCAAACTTGTATTACTTGATAGTTACTGGACCAGTTATTTATTTCGACCTTAGAGTCGCGCTTGTATTATTATGATATCTGGTGTTTTGTTTTCTTTTGAGTTTTGAGCCTCGCCCTTTGGCGTTGTATACTATTGTGCATTGGTGTGGTTGTTTCCGCCTTTTGGCGTAGAGCTAGCTCCCGTTTGGGGATGCTTTTTATTGTTTATATGTATTATACTTGTTGTACCCGTTTGGGGCCAGCTTTTATAAAGGAGACTCTGCCGAAATTTTTGAGAAATTTGGATGATGCTTTTAAACTTGTTTTCTTCATGTTTTCCTTTACTTCTTCTTCTTTTATGGTTTAGATTTCTGGGCTTCGGCTTACTTAGGTTACGTTGCGCCTCTAGACGCTTCATAATCTAAGTGCCGGTCACGTTCCGTACTTTTGGGCCGTGACATTTAGGGTCCTTGCAGCCTAAGACTTTTTCCATCTTCATGAGCCATAAGGGTCTCAAGAAGGTTTTCTCTCCCTATGAGTCGAGTAGATCTCATAGGTGCATATTCTCCCTAGAAATCGTGAGAATTTCTAAGTGTTCATCGCCTCCATGAGTCGTAAGGCACTCACTCTGGTATTTTTTCCTTACGAATCGTGGGGACTCGTAGGTAGATTCTTCATTTCAGTGGCCTGTAACTTTGGCAAATGTGTCTTGTAGATAGTCTACCTTGATCTCCTTGCAGGGCAGCGATGGCTTAGACGAAAGGTTCAGATCTGCCGCCTAAGACTTTTTAACTTTATGAGCCATGAGTGTCTCATAAAGACTTTTCTCCCTACGAGTCGAGAGGATCCCGCAGGTGTCTTTTCTCCTTAGGAGTCGTGAAGACTCCTAAGTGCGTTTTCTCTTGAGAGTCGTAAGGATCTCACAAGAGAATTTTCCCCCCTTACAAGTCGAGAGGACTCGTAAGTGGTTGTTTCCCCCTTGTCGAGATTCGACTTTGGAGAGTGTGGCCCATAAATAGTATGCAATAGTCCATCTTGGACCGACTTGCAGGGCACCAGTGCTTAGAAAACAGGTCCTTATCCCTATTGTCTAAGGCTTTTCCCTACGAGTCGAGACGAATTGAGAAGTTCTCGCAAGGACACTAATTTCCTCACGAGTCGAGACGAATCGAGAAGTTTTCGCAAGGGTCATTGCTTATTACCATGCTTCTTCCTCAAGAAATCCAACGGTTATGACCAGAGGACTCGACCCGCCAAGCTCGGAATGAGGGGGTCGGCAGGCAATTACAGTGTCCTAACGTCACAGTTAACTCCTGCTAATAGAAGTCTGTTAGGGTCTGTGATACTAGGGTTTTTTACCCGTCGCACCGTCACGTTGGCCGATATATTCCCCGATATGCAATCTTGCTGTTCGGGTAGCTCCGCGACTGTCGTGTCTCTGATCTTTTCGGGGGATGGACAAGAAGTCTTCAAGTAATCTTCCAGGTAATATTACCGTCGAAAGAGCAAACGTTAGGGATATTCCATGTCGCTTTTTAGTTGAGGTTAGGCTCAGTTTGGGAGCCCCGATGAGTCATGACCATTCCGCGCTGGAGTGGGATGGTCTCTGATGGTCTTTCATGTCTCATTTGAGTTGCCGTCAAGACCCTGAAGCTTTGGATCTTCCTTTACTTCGTTAGTTGACATTGTGTCTGCAATATTGCGATGAATGTCGAGGCTGTTTCTGGGTTGTCTGTGAACCGTCGAGATTTGGAACCAGGGGACTTTTCCATGGCTCCGTTTTGTTGATGTCATGCCTGTATCCTGCTGTAGGAAGGAAGAATGCTGTTGGTTGATCTCTAGGCTGTGGATGCCGCCGTCGAAACTTGGGACTAGGGACTTTGCCATGGTTCCGAGGTAGTCTCTAGGTTTTCTGTGAACCGTCGAGATTTGGAATTAGGGGACTTTGCCGTAGCTCCGAGGCAGTCTCTAGGTTTTCTGTGAACCGTCGAGATTTGGAACTAGGGGACTTTGTCGTGGCTCCGAGGTAGTCTCTAGGTTGTCTGTGAACCGTCGAGATTTAGAACTAGGGGACTTTGCCGTGGCTCCATTTTGCTGACACCATATCTTCTTCTGGTTGGAACAAGAAGGAATGTCGTTATTGATTTCTAGGCTGTAGGTGTAGCCATCGAGATCTAGCTTCCCTTTGATGAAGCCTGGTGGGACGATATGGTTCCCTTTCTGTTTGTACCCATGGATTGTATACAGGGGTCATTGTGATCTCACCTGCATGGCAGCAATTTCATTTTATTTTATTTCTATCCGCGACGCTCTATCATTTCAGCTTTTTATATCGCGAAAGTCGCGATTGCCCAATCATTTCGGCTATTTTTCACGGTGCCAAATCATTTTGGCTATTTTTCTTTTTCTTTACTCGCTGTTTTTTATTGCGAGTTGCCCAATCATTTAGGTTGTTTTTCTTTTTCTTTACTCGCTGCTTTTTATTACGAGTTGCCCTATCATTTCGGCTATTTCATATGCATTTTTGGCTCGCTTATTTTTGCTGCGAGTATGGAACTTGAGATCTGATACCAATCTTAGCATCAGTATCACTACGACTAGAATATGGCCAGGAACGAATCTGTTAGTGTATATGCCCTAGAGGCCATTACTGTATCATACTAGTTTGTATATTACTTAATGGAAGCTTGGGATATTCACCTTGTATATACAATCTTGCTCAAAATAGTAGTATGCTACTTGGTTTGTTTCTACTTCAATGTGTACATGTGTTTATTATATCACCTATACGCATTAGTGGAGCCCTTAGGATCTTTGCTTGATTACCAGCGTTGTGATGGCAGTCACACTAGTGGGGGCTGGGTAATCTATAAGCACATCCTTATGCAGGTCCCTAGTCGCAGGACTATCGAGACAGGGCATTGATACTCCGGAGTAGACTAGCGCATGCGCTTCTCATCCCAGTGTGGGAGACGGTCTGTCCCACAGCCGTCAGTACGTCGTACTGGAGATAGTATGCGGGTGCTCGTTGGGTTACGAGTACACTGGACATGACTCGTCGGGAACTGACCGGTTGGTATTATACATATCGTCAGTTATCAGTTCTCAGGTGACATGAGTACAGCTTAGTCCGCTGACTTGACACTGTCACTTCGCCTCGAGTGTATTCCCACTGTACTTTGATTACTACCCTACCACGGCTCAAAGGAGTCGTGCAAACAGGCAGTAGTTGGGTGCAGTCCCGAAGCACTTGGAGGCAGTGACGGTTAGACAGGATTCGTCTCTCCCGGTATTGGGGGTTGACATCGCGCTGTGTCTAGGAGAGCCATTACACGAGTAGTTCCTGGCCAGGGCAAGCGGGATATACTGGTAGGCTTCCAGTGTTATCTCAGGGTGTATTGGGCTTCACTCCGACACAACTTGTACCGCTATTAGGGGACTGACGTTTACCGCCCCTCTAGGCCCGCCATGCGATGTATCAGACGAACAGACCGGACTGTACGGAGATTGTCACATTCAGGCTCAGTAGGAGTTCAGATGGGTTTCACCTCGTCAGTCTTCTTGTCGGCATCTACCTGGGGACCGTTACGCACAGCTAGTGCCGCTTGCGGTCTGTGGTTAAACCCACTGCCAGCGTAGTGTCGAGTCTTTAGAGTCCCACACAGAAAGCTATTCGCCTTTAGGCAAAAGAGTAGAGGTCGCATGGTTTTGCGACAGGTCGCATGGTTTTTGCGACAGGGTTCAGTCACATCCGTGCACTTGTGCACGTACAGTGTCCGGACAGTTAACACTAGCGGGCTTTGGTTTAAGCCAGATCCTAGTGTACGTTTTGGGATTGATTTTATCTCGTTTGTATTCGTGTTCCTCGGAACGCGGATGCGGGTGTGTATGCACAGTTGACAGAGAGACAGAGGCAGAGTATTCTCATTGGGGTTGTTGACTGTTGACTGTTGACAGTTGACTGTTGACCATTGACTTTTGCTTAACCCTAATGAGAATAAGATATATGATTAACATTAATATTAATTAAGTATTATTGTGACATGGTTGTTGAGGGGTTGACTTTGTTGACTTGTTGACTTTTTTGACCGGTTGACTAGGTTGGACTAGTTGACCATCATCATGACAATGGCTATCATTCCATGGCAAAGACTTTTGCTTGCTTGTTCATTTATGCAAAATGAGTGCATGAAATGATATAGCCATTTTGACTTAAACCATTTACACAATACTTGATTACTATTTTTGTTATGATGGCTTTTGGATTATGAGAGGTGAGAATGAGAAGAGTATGGTTGATTCTATCATTTTGCTTTCTCTCTCTTGAGCTCTCTCATTCTCAAGCTCTCCCTCTTCCTCTTGCTCTCTCTACCTCAAGGCAAACCATTCTCATGTGTTGAGACTCATTGCCTTAGAGATAAAAAGACACCAAAACATTTCTCTACTCATTCTAGTTCACAAGGCCTAGCAAGCCAAGTGATTTAGTTTCTTCAAAGTTCGAAGAAGAAGCCAAAGGTAGAAGCTTTCGGGTGGATCCATCTTCGGCTCAAGGAGACGACGAGGTGAGGCCGATCCGTACACCGGAAGGAGTCAAAGACGAAGGAGTTCAAGAAAGGTATAGCCCCCTAACCGAGTAGGTAAACTCTTGTTAGGTTGTTAGTTAGTAGTTTAACAAAGATCCGTTTTTGAGTCCATGTTACCGCCTCTAGAAAATTGTTTTTCATCAAATTCCGCATGCCCGAAAGTACCGGGAGAGGTAGCATGGACTTACAGTGGTATCAGAGCCAGGTTAAACTCTATCTAACATGTTAGCAAAGTAACTAGAAGATCGATCAAAGAAAAAGTCCCGAAATAAACCCGGATTTCAAACTTGCCGTCGATTTTTAAAGTGCTGTAAAAGTAATAAATCATGCTTCAAAAATCGACTCAGGGTTTTTATAGCAAACTGCAAAAATTTCCTCCACTGAACCGATCAAAGCGCCGCGGAAACGCGGCGGGAGCGTGCTCCCGCCGCAGTTCCGCGGCCGAGTTGACTCGGCAGTGGGAAATTTTGGTTGCAGTTTGTTCAGTGGGGTATTTTGGGAATTTTGGAATATGTGTTTTCAGCCCAGATTTTCCAGAACGAAAATTTTGTGTTTGGGGCGTAAAAATCCGTATTTTGATCGAACTTCTAAAGACTTGAGCTGACGGGTTTTTATCTGTGATGTGATATTTGTATTGAACGTCTGCTAATCGCTATATGTCGATTAGTGGGGGTTATTGGTTTGTGTATATGAATTCATTGGATTGTCGCGGGTGAATAGCCGGGGGTTGTGAGACGAGAGTTTTCTTTTCTTTCAATTTATGTAAATTTGTAAATTGATGTAATTATTATTTGTATGGCCGCACAACCGGGTCGGGGTTGTAGCCATCATTGTATAATTTCTTTTTACTGTTTTTGCTCCTAGGATAGACCCATGGAGAGGGTGCACAAACTACCGGGTATGCCGAAGTGCCGAGTGGCCTACTCACGGAGTTGAGGGAAGTTGCTTCGCTTCGGGTACTTGGCGGGTAGTTTGCCGCACCCGTAGGGGTCTTGGGTGGGGTATTGGCTATTCACCGCGACCGTGTAATCTGCTTTTCGTTGCAGGCTCGTACGAATTGCGGGTTCCTAGTATATCCAATGTGTTCATCTGTGATTTGAAATGGCTATCATTGCAATATATCTATATATGATATTATTTAGGCGTTGCTTATGTTTTACAGCCGCGCTAGCCCAGCCCCCGCTCTGTCGTTAGTTAAGTAACCTAACGGGTAATGACGGGGCCCCGTGGCGAATGCGAATGGCATAAGCGTACGTCATATTTTGGTTGTTTTATGCAATGGTAGGATTAAATGATGGGACGCATTAAAAGAACTAATGCAAGAATATCACGCATTAAAAGAACTAATGCAAGAAAAATAAACCAAGTAAAAGTCGTTGGAACACTTTCGAAAAACCACTCGGTTCTTTTCAAAACTAACTTTTAAATACGGAGCTTGAGCCACTCCTTTTAAAAGCTATCTCGTTCCATCGATTATATCAAGTTCACTACGTTCACGGTTTAGCCAAAACCATTCGTAGCCCTCCGTCGTTTCACATGGATGGTCAATAGTATTCAAGCTATGTTTGTTGGCCAAAGTCAAGGCATAGTGATTGGTAGCTATTGGGTATTCATGTGCAGCATAGATAGATGCGTTAGTTTGGAACAGTCGTACTGCCTTGTTGGCCAAAGTCAATGGTAGGTGTGGGTGGATTCAAATTAACCTGGAGAACGACGGGTAGAACTTGACATGTGACTTATGATTTGTTGGCCAAAGTCAAGGTCATAAGAGCATGGGGCAAAAATCCACATCGGGAGTTTCAAAAGAACTGAAACTTGCTAGTGTTGCATACCATTTGGAGTGTGATGATTCTGGTAGGATTCCTTCAGTTTCGTCACGCAATGATATTTGGATCCCGATCCTACTGTGAGTATATGCTGCTCCTCGGGAAATTTCTCACTTAACGATCAATGCTATAAACCAAGTAGGTGTCTAGAAAGGTGTTAGCGGGGCTACGCCCCCAGGGAAAAGAGGTTATTTAATTAAGGAACTTCGTGAAAGCGTTGGAAAACCTCCCTCGAAGTACCGACACTGGCCTGGCTGAACGGTTAAGCAAGTATTGTACGGTGAGATTGATCCTGACTAATTCTTCCTTTTTGGTTTGAGGAGGGATTTGAGAAACAGTGGGAGCCATCCTGTTTAGACAAATTAAAAACCATTCTAAACTTGCAAGAGCATCATGCTGAGTGTTTCTTCTCTCTCCTAATTGCAGCGACCAATCGACATGACTGGACTTAAGTTACTCCTAGATAAAAACATACTGACAGGGCCAAACTACAAAGATTGGCTCAGGAATGTCAAGATGGCAATCACTTATGACAAGCTGGGGTATCTTCTTACCACAAAGCTCCCCCTTTCCCAGGTCCCAAAACCAGCGTCGCGGATAAGGAAATCCGTAAGACCTGGGAACTAGACTGCGCGAAGGCCAAGTGCCTCGTGCTTGCCTCTATGGACAACGAACATCAGAGGAGGCACGAGAATTTGGACCTTGAATCCATATTTCTTCATACAAAAGAACTGTATGGAGAGCAATCTCGTATCGCAATATACGAAGTGTCGAAGAAGTTATTTTCGGCAAGATTGGCCATCGGATCATCGGTAGCGGAACACGTGCTTAAGATAATTGGCTACATTGAGGAGCTCGCGGACCTTGGGACCACGTTGGAGAATGAGCTCTATACGGACTTGATTATCCAGTCCCTTCCTTCCACTTACGCCCAGTTTATACTGAACTTCAACTTACAAGAAAAGGAAGTTGAACTTTCAGAACTCCTCAACATGCTGAGGAGCGCAGAGGGCACCCTACAGAAAGGTAGGGAAACATCCACTTTGTTTGTAGGAGGATTTTCTTCTTCTAGGTCCAAGGCGAAAGCCAAGGGAAAGAAGAAGAAAGCCCCGCCAAACCAAGGGGCGGTGTTAGTAAAGTGGATACGAAGGGAAAGGCAAAAGCAACAAAGAAAGTGGGAAAGCTTGTGGATAAAGAAGAATGCTTCTATTGTCATAAGAAGGGACACTGGAAAAATGATTGCAGGGCTTGGAAAGCCAGGACACAGGAATTGAAGCAGGTTGCAGCTTCAGCTTCAGGTGTGTATGTTATTGAAAACTGTCTTTCAATAAACTCTACATCCTGGGTATTCGATACCGGATCAGGATCTCATATCTGTAATTCTTTGCAGGCGTTGAGAAACCGTAGGGTTTTGAAGGCAGGTGACTTGACCCTCAAAGTTGCAAACGGAGCTAGCATGGATGCTAAGGCCATGGGGGACTATCACCTGGGGTTGTCAGATGGACACGTTTTGGTTTTGCGTAATTGCTATTTTGTACCCAACGCAACTTGTAATATCATTTCTGTATCTTTAACTTCTAAAGAAGGTTATGAATTTGCGTTTGTAAGTAATGTTGTAAACATTCACCTTAATCAAGTTCTGATTGGGTCAGGTACATTAAGCAATGGTATATACGTATTAAACCAACCGCAGATTTTCAATGTCCAGAATACACACAAAAGAAAGTCTCCGGAAATAAATCAGACTTTCTTGTGGCATTGTAGACTGGGTCACATCAATGAGAGAAGGTTGACGAAGTTACATACAGAAGGATATTTGAATCCGTTCGAATATCAATCGTATGCCACTTGTCAATCCTGTCTCAAAGGAAAGATGACAAAGACTCCGTTTACTGGACACGGAGTAAGGGCGAGCGAGCTCTTGGGACTCGTACACAGCGACGTGTGCGGTCCAATGTCTACACATGCGCGAAGCGGTTATTCTTACTTCATTACTTTTACGGATGACTTTTCAAGGTACGGTTATGTCTTCTTAATGAAACATAAGTCCGAAGCCTTTGGAAAATTCCAGGAATATAAGAATGAAGTAGAAAAACAAACCGGCAAAAGTATCAAGATTCTAAGATCGGATCGAGGTGGAGAATACTTAAGTGCCGAGTTCCTGGACTATTTAAAAGAGAACGGAATTCTCTCTCAGCTTACTCCTCCATACACTCCGCAACATAACGATGTATCGGAGAGACGGAACCGAACCCTATTGGATATGGTACGGTCCATGATGAGTAACGCTGAGTTACCACGATCATTCTGGGGGTATGCGCTAGAATCAGCTGCATACCTTTTGAACCGAGTTCCCACTAAGACTGTGCCTACTACACCATATGAGATGTGGTGTTGGAAGAGACCCTATATTAATCACATTAAGACATGGGGAAGTCCAGCTTTTGTCAAAAAGCAGCATGCGGACAAGCTCGAGGCACGCTCAGTACAGTGCAAGTTCGTGGGATATCCAAAGAACTCCAATGGATATTTCTTCTACTGCGAAGAGGAACAAAAGGTTTTTGTTTCTCGTCATGCCTACTTCTTGGAAACTGAGTTTTTGAAAAACCAGATAAGTGGGAGCACAGTAGAACTGGAAGAAATTCCAGAACCACGAGCTATTACTGAAAGCTTAGTAGAACCAGAGGGTTCAAAAGAACAGGACATTCCTACGCCGCTCCGCAGGAGTAGTAGGCGGTCTCATCCGCCCGAGAGATACTACGGTTTTCTCATAGACGGGGATAGAGAGGATTGCATCATAGATTATGATGAGCCTACTAGCTTCCAGCAGGCCATTCAGAGCGTTGACTCGGTAAAATGGCTGGATGCAATGCGGACCGAAATGGAGTCCATGTACACCAACAAAGTATGGACGTTGGACATTGCTCCAGACGGGGTAAAACCCGTAGGATGCAAGTGGATCTTCAAAAGGAAGATTGGTGTAGATGGACAGGTTGAGACCTATAAAGCTAGACTTGTTGCAAAGGGTTTCCGTCAAAGACCTGGCTTGGACTATGACGAAACCTTTTCTCCAGTGGCTATTCTGAAATCCATTCGGATCCTTCTTGCCATTGCTGCCTTCCACGATTATGAGATCTGGCAGATGGACGTAAAGACCGCTTTTCTAAATGGAAATTTAGAGGAGTGTGTCTATATGGACCAACCAGAGGGTTTCATTCAGAGTGGGAGCAGCGGAAAGGTGTGCAAGTTGCTTAAGTCCATCTATGGACTAAAGCAGGCATCGCGGAGTTGGAACATCTGTTTTGATGAGACGGTCAAGGAATTTGGGTTTATCAAAAATCCAGATGAACCATGCATCTATAGTAGATTTGTAGCGAGAACTGTAGTATTCCTCATTTTATACGTGGATGACATTCTCTTAATAGGAAATGACATTCCTATGCTACAATCTGTCAAGGGGTTCTTGTCACACAGGTTCTCCATGAAAGACCTGGGTGATGCCTCATACATCCTGGGGATCCGGATCCATCGTGATAGATCCAAGAGGATATTAGGAATTTCACAGTCCAGGTACATCGACACCATACTGAAAAGATTCAGTATGGAAGATTCCAAGCGCGGTAACCTACCGGCTTGTCACGGGATCACCCTCTCTAAAGAGATGTCTCCCAAGACTGATTTGGAGAGGGATCGCATGTCTATTATACCCTACGCTTCTGCGGTAGGCTCTATAATGTATGCGATGTTATGTACCAGACCGGATGTAGCTTATGCACTGAGTGTGGTAAGCCGGTATCAGTCAAACCCTGGGGAGAAACACTGGATAGCGGTAAAGAACATTCTCAAGTACCTGAGAAGGACTAAGGAGATGTTCTTGGTGTATGGCGGAAAAGACCTCCAGATCGAGGCCTTTGCTGACTCCAGCTTCCAGAGTGACAAGGATGATTCCAAGTCCATGTCGGGTTTTGTCTTTACCCTCAATAGAGGAGCGGTGTGTTGGAAGAGTTCCAAACAGGAAACCGTTGCTGACTCGACTATGGAAGCGGAATACATCGCTGCATCTGATGCCGCAAAAGAAGCTGCCTGGATGAGGAAGTTCTTGAAAGAACTTCAGGTGGTTCCGTCTATTGTTGATCCAATACCTCTGTATTGCGACAACAACGGGGCTATAGCTTTAGCGAAGGAACCCAGGTCCCATCAGAGATCCAGACACATCTTGAGGCGGTATCACCTGATCAGGGAGATCGTGGATCGCCAGGAGATCGAGGTTCGGAGGGTTGCTTCAGAAGATAACACTGCAGATCCATTCACCAAGGCCTTGCCCCAGACTCAGTTCGAGCGGCTGATCGAGATGATAGGTCTTCGATACGCCAGTACATGGCCTTAGTGCAAGTGGGAGATTGTTAGTGTATATGCCCTAGAGGCCATTACTGTATCATACTAGTTTGTATATTACTTAATGGAAGCTTGGGATATTCACCTTGTATATACAATCTTGCTCAAAATAGTAGTATGCTACTTGGTTTGTTTCTACTTCAATGTGTACATGTGTTTATTATATCACCTATACGCATTAGTGGAGCCCTTAGGATCTTTGCTTGATTACCAGCGTTGTGATGGCAGTCACACTAGTGGGGACTGGGTAATCTATAAGCACATCCTTATGCAGGTCCCTAGTCGCAGGACTATCGAGACAGGGCATCGATACTCCGGAGTAGACTAGCGCATGCGCTTCTCATCCCAGTGTGGGAGACGGTCTGTCCCACAGCCGTCAGTACGTCGTACTGAAGATAGTATGCGGGTGCTCGTTGGGTTACGAGTACACTGGACAGGACTCGTCGGGAACTGACCGGTTGGTATTATACCTATCGTCAGTTATCAGTTCCCAGGTGACATGAGTACAGCTTAGTCCGCTGACTTGACACTGTCACTTCGCCTCGAGTGTGTTCCCACTGTACTTTGATTACTACCCTACCACGGCTCAAAGGAGTCGTGCAAACAGGTAGTAGTTGGGTGCAGTCCCGAAGCACTTGGAGGCAGTGACGGTTAGACAGGATTCGTCTCTCCCGGTATTGGGGGTTGACATCACGCTGTGTCTAGGAGAGCCATTACACGAGTAGTCCCTGGCCAGGGCAAGCGGGATTTACTGGTAGGCTTCCAGTGTTATCTCAAGGTGTATTGGGCTTCACTTCGACACAACTTGTACCGCTATTAGGGGACTGACGTTTACCGCCCCCTAGGCCCGCCATGCGATGTATCAGACGAACAGACCGGACTGTACGGAGATTGTCACATTCAGGCTCAGTAGGAGTTCAGATGGGTTTCACCTCGTCAGTCTTCTTGTCGGCATCTACCTGGGGACCGTTACGCACAGCTAGTGCCGCTTGCGGTCTGTGGTTAAACCCACTGCCAGCGTAGTGTCGAGTCTTTAGAGTCCCACACAGAAAGCTATTCGCCTTTAGGCAAAAGAGTAGAGGTCGCATGGTTTTGCGACAGGTCGCATGGTTTTTGCGATAGGGTTCAGTCACATTCGTGCACTTGTGCACGTACAGTGTCCGGACAGTTAACACTAGCGGGCTTTGGTTTAAGCCAGATCCTAGTGTACGTTTTGGGATTGATTTTATCTCGTTTGTATTCGTGTTCCTCGGAACGCGGATGCGGGTGTGTATGCACAGTTGACAGAGAGACAGAGGCAGAGTATTCTCATTGGGGTTGTTGACTGTTGACTGTTGACAGTTGACTGTTGACCATTGACTTTTGCTTAACCCTAATGAGAATAAGATATATGATTAACATTAAAATTAATTAAGTATTATTGTGACATGGTTGTTGAGGGGTTGACTTTGTTGACTTGTTGACTTTGTTGACCGGTTGACTAGGTTGGACTAGTTGACCATCATCATGACAATGGCTATCATTCCATGGCAAAGACTTTTGCTTGCTTGTTCATTTATGCAAAATGAGTGCATGAAATGATATAGCCATTTTGACTTAAACCATTTACACAATACTTGATTACTATTTTTGTTATGATGGCTTTTGGATTATGAGAGGTGAGAATGAGAAGAGTATGGTTGATTCTATCATTTTGCTTTCTCTCTCTTGAGCTCTTTCATTCTCAAGCTCTCCCTCTTCCTCTTGCTCTCTCTACCTCAAGGCAAACTATTCTCATGTGTTGAGACTCATTGCCTTAGAGATAAAAAGACACCAAAACATTTCTCTACTCATTCTAGTTCACAAGGCCTAGCAAGCCAAGTGATCTAGTTTCTTCAAAGTTCGAAGAAGAAGCCAAAGGTAGAAGCTTTCGGGTGGATCCATCTTCGGCGCAAGGAGACGACGAGGTGAGGCCGATCCGTACACCGGAAGGAGTCAAAGACGAAGGAGTTCAAGAAAGGTATAGCCCCCTAACCGAGTAGGTAAACTCTTGTTAGGTTGTTAGTTAGTAGTTTAACAAAGATCCGTTTTTGAGTCCATGTTACCGCCTCTAGAAAATTGTTTTTCATCAAATTCCGCATGCCCGAAAGTACCGGGAGAGGTAGCATGGACTTACAGAAACATCATTTGCCATAAAAGGATTTGGAATTTGATACCGATTTAGGCATCAGAATCGCTACCACTGGGACATTGCCAGGAGCGAATCATCATTTGCCTTTGTCAATCGAGCAAAGGTGGCTTAGCAAACAGGGTTAGGATCCTGTCGACTAAGGCTTTTGACTTCATGAGCCATAGGGGTCTCATAAAGGTGTTTCTCCCTACGAGCCATGAGGATCTCGTATGTGCGTTTTCTTCTTATGAATCGTAAGGATTCTTATGTGTGTGTTCTCTTATAAGTCGTAAGGATCTTACAAGAGTATTTTATCCTTATAAGTCGAGAGGACTTACAAGTGTCGTTCGCCAAATGGGGAAATTTCACGCCATTGGTGGAACTCGGTGGGGGAAACATTTATTTGGGCCCGTGGATTGTATACAAGGGCCGATATTGAACCGTTTGTAGGGAAACTTGGGGAGTGTGATGGATTAAGAACAGGTTCAGATCCCTATAGCTTAAGGCTTTTAAATCCTATGCGCCGTGAGAGTCTCATAGGTGGATTCTCCTTACGAGTCGTGAGGATCTCGTAAGTATAATTTCTCCTTAGGAATCGTGGGGATCCCTAAGTGTGTTGCTTCCTTGTGAGTCGTAAGGATCTTACGCAGGTATTTTCTCATTACAAGGTCAAGAGGACCTTGCAGGTGTCTTTATTTTAACGAGATTGCGCCCTTTCGGGTTTTCACAAACTCGCCGGTAGTCTTGCTGTTTTTACTCATGACGCCCTTTCGGGTTTTCATCCATACCCATTTCACTTGTGGACGCACCTTTTTTTTGGCGAGGAAACTCTCAAGAATAGTTTCGCCGCATGTGGCCTATTTGTTCGCCGGTGGGATTTGAGTCGCAGTCCTCACCGCTGGGACTTGTGGACTTGCACTCCACTATTGCCGTTTTTTAGGCAACGTTGTTAGTTTAGGGACTTCTAGGTCCGTTGTTAGTTTAAAGACATCTCGGTCCAATGTTAGTTTAAGGACATCTCAGTCCACAGCTAGTTTAAGGATGTTGCGGTCCGTGGTACTTTTGAGGCGAGGTTTCGCTGAATACTACTTATAGAGTTTGGACTCAGGGAGATAGCAAGCGGACACGAGCGTCGTCATCCATCATTAACCTGAGCCGTGACTTGTCAAGCGTAGTATTTCTTAAGGAACCGACCATTTATTGGCCGAAAAGGTCTTTCGCCATGCATATCCATGAGCAAGTAGGCCCCACCTTGGTAGCCTTGTCTATAATGTACGGGCCCTCATAGTTTGGCTCGAATTTCCCCTATTTGGCACTGTTGGGGATCATAGGTCTTTTTATGACTAACACGAGTTCGTCTTGGCGGAATGTTCTCGTCCTAGTCAATCTTTCATATGAGCGTGTCATCCTCGCTTTATAAGCTTCTAGGTTTTGCTGCGCCATGAGACGGGTTTCATCGAGAGCATCAAGTTCCTCGAGCCGAAGATGGGCATTTTCTTCATTCGTCAGCTCGTATCGAACTGCTAGTCGTAAAGAGGGTAGCTCTATCTCCAAGGGAAGTACTGCTTCCGTGCTAAATACCAACGCGAATGGCGTTGTATTCGTTGCTGTCTTGAATGTAGTCCGATAGGCCTAGAGAGCTTCATGCGATCTCTCATGCCAGTGCTTTTTATTTCTGGACACCATTTTCTTTATGATCTTTGTCAAGGTCTTGTTGAAAGCCTCAGCTAGACCGTTAGCTCGGGGATTATAAAATGAAGAATATCTCCAATCTATTTTATGCTGCTATGCGAAACGGCTGATCTTATGGCTTCTGTAGGCCGGCCCAATATCTGAGATGATCCTTCGCGGAGCGCCGAATCGGTAGATGACATGTGTCCTGAAGAAATGGAGGATGTTCTCTGTCTTCACCTCTCTTAGCGGTATTGCTTCTGCCCATTTGGAGAAGTAATCGGTTGTTTCTAGTATGAACCTATGTCCCTTGGATGATGACGGTTCGATGGGCACAATTATATCGGTTCCCCACATTTCGAATGGCCAGCTAGCCAGTGTTGGGTGTAGCGGATTTGGATGCTGGTGGATGAAGTCCCCATGAATTTGGCACGAGTGACACTGCTTCGCATATTCGAGACAGTCCTGAATCATTGTGGGCCAGTAATAGCCCATTCTCTTGATCTTCAACTTCATCTTGGGCCCAGCCTGATGAGAACCGTAGAGTCCGTTGTGAGTTTCTTGGATGACTCTCCTTGCTTCTTCTGGCCCCAGACAACTTAACCACAAACAATCAAACGATCTCTTATATAGAGTATCATTGACGAAGGCGAAGGACAAAGCTCGCTTCTTGAGTTGATGTCTCGACGATGCATTATTGGGCGTTCGATGGGATTTGAAATAGTCTATGAAGATTTCTCTCCAATCCTCAGCCTTTTCTTCATCCTCTACTTGGAAAGCCGCTTGTTTGGTCGCTTCCCCTCCTTAAGACGTCTTCAGAGATATCTCTGCTAGCGCGAAAATCCGGCGGCTTTGCATAATGATCCTTACGTCATCGAGGTTTTCGTCGGCTAGTTCTTTAGCGAGCTTGGCTAATGCATCTGCCTTGCTATTTTCCGTACGTGGTATGCTTTCCAGGGTGTAAGAAGGGATTTGCGTTAGCAGTTGCTGCACTCTTTCACCATGCCTGATCAGTTCTGGTTTGCACGTCTGGTAGTCGCCATTTACTTGGTTAACGACCAGCTGGGAGTCTCCATATATGAGGAGGTTTTCGACGCCCATATCAACAACAATTTCAAGACCTGCTATCAAAGCTTCATAATCAGCCTTATTGTTTGTTCTCGGCTCTGTTAAAGATAGGGCAAAACGCATTATCCCTCCTTGTGGAGTCACAAAGATAAGGCCCACCCCGGGTTTAATCATGGGGGTGTTTTGCTTTCGCTTCTTCAAGGAGGATGCTCCATTGAAGTAGAGTTCCCATTGGGTATCATTCCCTTCTTTCTCCCCGTCAATTGTGTCAGACGCGTGTTCGTCCGGTAACTCGCAGTTCAAGGGAGAGTCGGCAGGTATCGGATGTTTAGCGAGAAAGTCGGCGATGACCTGGCCTTTTATTACTTTGAGGGACGTAGAATGTCTGCAGCTCTTGCACGCTGTACGTATCAAGTGCATCAAGTTCTTTGTAATGCCGCTGCGGAACCAGGGTAATCTGTAAACTCTGGTCAGCTCGAGCAAAGGTTTGTATTGACGGGTAGACGGAGAACACTGCGTTGGCCTCATCCTCAGAGTCACTACCAAAGACCAGCATAGGAGTAGATGGTCCTGGCCTATTGCCTTGGGGTTGTCCTAAGTAGACCATCTCTTCATCTTCTTCGGTATCTCTCCTGAATATCGGGATAGTGGCGATGGCTTTTTGTTTATTCTCCTGTTTGCGACATCTTTTCATGTCTTCGAAGTCTGGTGAGAAGTATTTTGCGTCTTCATATTTGCGAACTTTCTTTATGGAGAATGGCTTCAGCTCCCCTGCAACTGTGTACTCGAGGCCGTCCTTAAAGTACTTCATACACTGATGTTGTGTAGAAGGGATGATGTTGTACTCATATAACCAAGGCCTACCGATCAAAGCGTTGTAGCAAGTCTTGGCATCAATAACATGGAACTTAATGTTAGCGACGAGCAGCCCGAAGCGTAATGTCAGTATTACAGACCTAAGCGTTTGTGATAATTGGGAGTCAAAACCGGAGATGGTAATTTTATCCCGAGCCAAGTGCTGAACGTTTATGCAAATCTCCTTCAGTACTCTTACATTGAGAAGGTTGATAGAGGACCCGTTGTCAACCAGGATCTTCCTTATCTTGATGTCGTAGAAATACCCAGTTACATACAGCGGACGGTTGTGCTCGCACGTTCCGAGAAGGAGGCCTTCATCGCTGAAGGTGATATCAGCTGTGTGGACTTCTTCTAGTTCGTCCTTCATCTTTTCTTCCGCCAGGAAGGCTTGAAACTGGTCGGGCTCTTGTAACGCCTTGATCAGGGAATCTTGTGCCTCTTTAGATAGGAGAAGGGCATCCAAGATACTCAATCATGAGGGTATCTTTCTCAGATGCGCCAGGACATTGTAATCCACTTTGTTCTTCTTGAGCGGTCATTGGCTGTGAGCTCTTCAATGACTCTATCATCGAGGGCAATCTCCTCAGGGACTTTTTCCTTCCCTTTGTCCCTTTTGCCCGAACATTTGTCTGAAGGTCCGAGATTCTTTTCAGGCAACGTACGGTTATGCAGCTGAATGTTCTCACAGTTCTTCATTTCCTCTTCTTTTTCAGAGGTAGATTCCTTAAAGAGAAGGCCGGGGGCTATTTCTTCGTCAGAATCGCTCCCGAAGGTAAGAACTTGAGGTTTTGCTCTTGTTGGGATGACATCAACCATATGACAGTTACCGGCTGTTCCTTCATGCTCATTTGCCGCGCTTCTCTGTTCCCGACGGGTTTTGCGCTTTACCCGCTTGAAGTGTTATCGGTGGGCAACGTATCCCTGCCACCACTTCTTGAAGGCATGGCACTCTTCGGTAGAGTGTGTGACCCTCCGATGATACAAGCAGTATTTCAGATGGACATCCGGTTCGTCGGGGCACGTATTCCCAGAAGTATTTTCTTTGGAAGGTGGCAGCTTCATTCCTATTGACAAAGCTTTGGTGAACTGCTTCCTTATCTTGATTCTGCTCCTACTGGTGGCAAGGGCACTTTGATCCGGTTGAGGTACTTTATGGCTTCTCAACACCGGAGCTTTTTTGGCCTGACACCGATACTTGGCCTTTTCGTAAATAGCCGCCTCACGTTCTCGATCAGCTTTGCTCTTTTGAAGAGCTGCATTCAGCAGCTTGTCGATGAGGTCATCCGATGGTTCCATGGGTTTTGGTTCTGGATCTGCCCCCGGTTTCTCTACGTCAGGAGCTTCTTTGCTACTTATCGACGAGTGAGAGATCATGTGGCAACTCGCTACATGATTCTCGGGTTCTTCCGAAGAATCATCTCCTCCATCAATATCATTGTTTTCGTTCTTAAGGACATGCTTGAAGAACTCTTCCAGTGTGACTGGGGTTCGTACCTCTTGGTTGTATTCCTCCAGTGCATCGATATATTTCTGCAGACCCGTACGATTGCAGTCGAGCTAGACAGGCTTCTTGTCCTTCTTCTTTTTCTTTGAATACTTCGGAGGCTTGGCCTGGAGGTTTTGTCCATCATTACCAACTTTTGGCGTTGGGCGCGGTTTCTGTATTCCGTCAATAATTTCAGGCTCCAGCGGGCTTTTCCACCTAATCGCTGGACATGATTGAAGATCCTTCAGCATTCTTTTAGTTTTAGCTGAAAGGACCACTTCCCACGGAGCTTCTTTCACAAATGAGCACGATGCCCCCGGCGTATCCACCTTTTTAGGAGCGTGCTGCTGCGGCGGGTTTACCTTCCAGTTTTCGGACAACGCGAACTTGCCCTGTTGGTACTGGTCTTCGACCCAGTTTTTAAAGACGTAGCAATCTTCGATTGGGTGACCCACTATTCGGTGATATGGGCAGTAATTAGGATTGTTGACGTCACCCGATTGCAGTGGGCGTCTCGGATCTGGCAGAGTGATGAGCCTGTTGTGCACTGCTAGTTCGAATAGTCTCCTTGTTTTATCATGGGGAAATGAGTAAGGACGTCTCAACTTCTTTTCGAGGGCTTGCGGTCTGTTATTTTGGCGAATAACCAGTTTCGGGTTACTCGGTTGTCGTTGAGCGTTGGCGACGAAGGTCGCTTTCCCTTTGCCCTTTTCATTCCGAAGATCTGCCTTTGAATAGGACGGCCTATGGCCCATCTGGTCCATTTGGGCCAGTTTGTCAATCAAGACCTAGAAGGTGGTCAGCTTGAAGAACATCATAAACTGGGATATAGTTGCCTGAGGATCAAGGGTCCCCACAAACATGTCCACAGCAGGAGCTTCTTCTATGCACTGTTCACATTTTGACCATAGGTTACGCCACCGAATTGCGTATTGAACCCAAGTTTCTCCCGGTTTCACTTTGGCATTGATTAATGCCATGATTGGGTGCGCTCACTTGCACTTGCGAACCGCTGTGTGAACAGTAGTTCCATCTCCGTAAATGTCTTGACAGAGTCATTTAGGAGCTCGGAGTACCATTCAAATGCCGTCTTCGACAAGCTGCCAACAAACCGGCGAAGCAACAGTTTTTCATCACCCCCAGTATTACCGCACAAAGCTCTGAATTGAGCAACATGCTGATGTGGATTGCCCGTCCCCTTATACACATGGAATTTGGGGATCGTATATCCTAGAGGGTACTTAATTTGGTCGTACCAGCCTGGGTAAGGCCGTCCAGTTCTAACGACCTGGCCTGCCGTTTCGTTCGCTTGATGAGATCGTATTTGTTGAGCTATGTAGTCATCAAGGGTAGATTTGGAGATCGTCTCCTCCGTGGCTGTTGATAAAGCCGGAGGAGGGATTGATGTCTCCTTTTTGTCGTCTTCAATGATTATTGGAGGGTCTTCGGCCGGAGGATCTGATTGGATCATCATCCCCACCATGTCTTGGAAGAGAATCACCATCTATTTTATATTAGCTTCTTATTCCGCAGCCTCTTTATCTTTCTTTTCGAGCACCCTCCGTAGGAATTCGGTGTCGGTCTCTTGCTCCTGGCGTTGTTCCGACGATACTTCCGGGCTTTCTTTCTACCCAGTAAGTGCGGACATCCTTGTCAACATCTCCTGGAGCTTTTGTTGTTGCTCCTCAGCTTTCGTCATAGACCGTGTGAGTGGTTGATGACTCACGGAAGCATGACTATCCTCTTTTCCGGATGCCATGTAGACAGTATGCACAACCATACCTCCAGATTTAGGGTGTTTTGGTCCACTGCCTTTGAAATTTGCCGCGGGCAGGGCGATCTTCTTTGGCCTTCTCCTCTTATGGGAGGTCTCGAAGTTGAGAGGGCTGTTGCGGCAGGCACCCATGCAGACGATACCTTGCATAGTATGGCAGAAGGATGGTCCTCCTCTTGCCGAGCCTTTGTTTTCTTCAGTCGGCAAGAGTATTCTTTGTCAATTACAGAGTCTTGGACTTTCCGCCAAACTCTGTAGACCCTGGAGGACAATCGTTGAGGAGGCTGTTCTGGCTTCACCTGGGTTGTGTTTTCGACAGGCGGAGGAGACCTCTTCAAGATGGCGGCTGGAGAGTTCTTGCGTACCCTACTGAGCAGCTCGAAACTGTTCCCAGTTGGAACAACAGCATCAACTTCCACTCTTGGAGCTGGTGGGGTAAGTCCAGAGGGGGAACTGCCCCCAGCCTTCCTTACTCGGCGCCAGTGGTGACGTCGAGCATGTCGTGCAGATAGGAATGGTTTAGTTACGGGAGTGGTTTCATCATTCCCCCTACTCTGATGGGGTGTTATTGGTGTCAGCTCGTCGAAAACCGACGTCCGCTGAGAGGGAATAGTCAATCTTGCAAAGGCCGACTATTTGGCAGGGGAAGCATTTTTAACGACCTCGCCTGCATCAGGAGTTGGAACGGTCAGTCTTGTGAAGACAGATCCCTTAAAAGGAGAAGCCTCTTTGGAGACTTCGTCTACCAGAGCTGGAATGGCTATCCGCTTCGGGATAAGCCCTTCAGGTATCGCGGGCCTCTTCGTGGGCCTACTTGAGCTTTGGCTTAGCCTGTCGAAGACTGAGACGGCAGACTTGGACGACCCGTTGAGAGGGGCCGTGGTAGTTGCAATCCAATCGAAGACCGACTTCTTTGGAACCTCCTGTGATGATATTGAAGCATTGGAGCTCATTGGAGGGAGCATAGTCCCGAAGAATAGTCCAGTGGTGGCCTGAGTCACCTGTTCCACTGGCATTGCGAAGATGGAGGCCGCTTGGGGCCCATAAGTTACTCCTCTAGCAGGGACGGAGTGGGAATTGTTGTTGCAATTGGTGCAGTTGGAAGCCATCGATGTCATCTTCTCTTCTGCATGGAGCAAGACACCAAATCTTAGTACCTCGAATCCAGGGGCAACCATATTAAACCGCAATTCGTTCGCGAACACGATACACGAAGTGTGGAGTGGAAAGAGGAAAATGTCCCACCAGGCGTGCCAGAATCTGTTTACCGTCGAAAACAGGGACGAAACTGCGTAGGTCGTCTTGTCTGAATTTGGGGGCAGATGATATTTGGTTTTATCTGTCTACCCTTCCAAAGATGCCAAGTTGATTTATGGCGCCGTGTATCGAAGGTTTAGACAGATGCGGCCGTTGTAGCAGACTTTATCAGATTCCACCTCGTTGTGAGGGGTTTTTGTAACATTTTAAAAATAATTAAATAAATAATTAAATGAATAAAAGTGTTTAAGTGAATTTTAGGATTTTCGGTAAAGTAAAATGTATTTTTCGTAAAACCAAACCGTGATTGTTTTTCACTATAAATTTAAAAATATCTATTTTAATTATGAAATTACTAGTAAATAGTGTTTATTTAGCCACTTATAAATTTTTGGTTTAATAAAATATTTTTCCTAAATTAATTATTTTAAATATTAACATAAGCTTTATTTTTACACTAAATTAGTGTAAATTACAAATTTAAATGGTTTTAATTTGTAAAAATGGACCATGGCATATTAGAATTTAGTGTGTATCATGCAAAATTTATTTGCAAATTTTTCCTTGTTTCTAGATCTTTCTTGAGTTATTTTAGAAAAGAATTAAAAGAAAATGAATAAAGCATGAAAAGACATTAAGATGATGACATTTTGGAGAAGTTTCTACACCATTTCTCATGTGTTTCTCCCTCTTCCCCTTATTGTGGCCGGCCTCCCCATCACCATGGCTGCCCCCCCCCCCAATTTTCCACCTCATTTTTATTCAAAAATCATCAAAAATACTACAAAAATCCAATTTAAATTCCACAAAAACCTAATTATTTCATACCCTTTATTCTCTACTCTTCTCTACATGGATTTTGGAGTGGGAAAGCATGTATTTTTGAGGCTCATTTTCAAGTTTGGACATGAGGTTGTGGAGGTATAAATCCTTCTCTTTTGTTTTATTTCTATTAGATATTTCTTTTAAAGCATAATTAGATTAATTAGATTAATTCTTGTTGCAAATTCTAAAATTCAAGTTAGGGTTTGAAAATTCAAGAGGTGGTTTTTGTTAATTAATTAGGGTTATAATAGCTAGTTTAACATCTTTTAGAGTGGAAAATTCTTGCATGGTGGTGGTATAATAAATTGTTGATCGAAATTGTTTAATTTAAACTATTTAGCTAACTAGATTTTTTCTAAAATGTGTTGTGGGTAAAATAAAATTCTTATTAAGGGTGTTATCATTAGATGGTAATTTTAGTGAGAATATTAGCATATTAATTGAATGAAAAACCTAGTTTGATCACTAGATTATTTTGATAATTTGAAAAATAGTAATAAAATGCTATTATTTTGTAAACTAGATTTTAGGAATTTCTAAATAAATGTGATTAAAAATATAATTATAGTTTCATTACATCATTATCATCAGAAATTGTGGTTTAAGTGATTAATTTATGCAAAATCATGTTTTGAGGTGGAATTGTGATATTTTGCTTGGAAAATGTTAAAATTGTTAAAAGTTACAAACTAGAAATTTCAAATAAATGCAAAATTGTGTAATAAAAATATAGTAATGGTTTGTATAGTCTAGTAATGCTATTTAATGAGTTTTATGACCATTGGTTTCATTTAAATGTCAAGTTTCGATGAAAAACGGTAAATTGGCATTTTCGGGTTTTTCGAAAACGGACGATTTGATCGATTTTAGTGTTTCGATGAATTTGTATAAGTAATGTGTTTTAAAACTACAAGTTGTTTGATGATGTTATCTCGATCCATCGGAGTTTGTACGCCGATATCGAGCGGTATTTGGTTCTTTTGCGTGGACGGGACATAGGTTTTAACCTGTGCTTGCTCTTCGTATCGTTTGACTTTTGTATGTGATTCGGTTTACGATGCTATTTATATGTTTGCGTCTAGGTACCCTCACGTGGACTGCGGATGATGAAGAGGAGGATGGCGACACTGTCTTCGGCAGACATGGACCAGGTGAGTAGATGCATATCTACGGGGGGAAGTCGGGTGGATGGCGTTTAGCACCCCCGCAACGTAGAATAGGAATAGTACTTATGGACATTAGGAAACCAGACGTGACCCTAGTAGGACCCTAGTATTGACCCTAGGCTGGACTAGACCGATTTAGGAAAACTATATCAGAGGATGAGTACCTTGGAAGAGGTTCGTAGGTTTCAGATAGAAACACACCGGCGCACACACTGAAAATCGACATGGGGTACGTGTATGTGTATATATAGAACTAGGTATAGGTATATACATATATATACAACACATATAGGTGATTCAGTGATGTGATATGATATCCGAGGTATGATGAAATAGTATAACCGGGCTTGATGCCGTGATTTTTGACTATACAGTCGTAATAAAGTGTTAGCGGATCATTAGGGAATGAGATAATGAACTTGAATATATAAATTACAAAGAGTGGTGGTGATATTGATGTACATGGGACGCTAGAATAGTACTCGGACTGTAACTTGTGACTGATTACGATATGATATATGTATAACTTGATTTCGACATTATATTGGTGTGACCTGATGCCGATATCATATGAGTATGACTTAATCACAATATGATACATACGACATTATACGAATGAGGAGACACCTAGGAGATACTTGACCGTACCCCGACATTGGGATGCCGTACGATGGATTTTATCGTACGAGGCTTAGATTTGATGATTGATCCGCACTCTTGATTCAAGGAAGCCGTACTACGTACGTGACGCTGTTGAGGCGGGATCGCCGACTATTAGAGATATTGATTCAGACCTTAGGTAGACTCTTATTTCTATTGACTAGTTCTTAGGTTTAGTTTTCCTTAGGAGGTTAGATGGACACTAGGTTAGGTTCGAGTCATATAGTGGTAGTAGTATTAGTATATTAAATGAGTAGGTAATATACATTCGTCTTTACTTTCACACTGTAATCATAATATTGCATGTTCATATATATGTTGCTATAAATAGTATAAACCTTACCTGTTAGGACACCAGCACTATTACCGATGATGCGCATATTCCACGCACACTTATTTGCCGGCTCACACACATCATCATCGGTAATTGCTATGTCACGTACACTTTAGATCATATTATCTTTTATTGATAGAATCAGTTAACAACTAAACCGATGTAGTATTGTGATCACTCTCTGATGTTAAGTATAAGACATAACATTCATTACTTAGACATTCATGCATTCATATTTTCGTGTTATCATGCAGTATTATGGGCATATGCCGACACTTATCATATAGTACTCATGATTTTGAGATTTGTATTTCTATGAGATTTCTGGATTTTTGGGGAAAACCGCAAAAATATAAAAACTTCTCTCTCTCTCCTCTTCTCTTTTTTTTTAAAATAAGATGCGGTTTTCTCGTGATGTATGTGTCGTCCACCATGAGTATTTCATGTTTTTTGATGGATTTCGAGACCCGATTCGAGGAGTGGATGAACCGTCTCGGGTACATGGTGGGCCCGGTATGGTACCCCGGGGCAAGAAGATCGAGTTGTAGACGATGAGCCTGGCAGGGGAAGGCTACCTACCGGTGATGTCTGGCGCGGCGGATATCCGGAGGATACCGACCGTTGTCGTGGGATTTGATGATATGGGCCGATCCGGACTGACGGAGCCCGACATATTGATACTTGAGGTTACATGTGTTGTGTCGATGCTTGACACGGATTTCCATGGATTTCATTGTTGAGATTTCAGATGCTTATACACACTTTACTATGATAACGGCTAAAGGTTCTCATACATATATATCTGGATTTCAGGATTTGTGACTTTACATTCATGGTGCATGCATTTCATTTCATATGACTTAGTACTATATGAGGCACTGACACGACACGGAGTATTTGCACTTACACGTAGTATTACCCTGCTATTACTAGATGTTTGGATATAGTAGTGTATTATTATGACCTAGGATAGCGTCGTGCATTCGATTTCTTTTCGTAGATATCTTCTACTCACGAGTTGACAACTCACCCCCGTTGTGCCAAATTTTATTACAGGTTCGATGTACAGGTTTCCCTTGGCAGTTGCTGGCACATCATTTTCATTTCGGGTGATTTGCACGGTAGGTTGGTTCATTTGTATCTGAACCGCCGTTGTATTTTTATTATTTCATTTGTATCTAGAAAGCTCCATCAACCAAACTTGTATTATTTGATAGTTTATTGGGCCAATCTTTTATTTCGACCTTAGAGTCGCGCCTGTATTATTCTGATCTGGTGGTTTTGCTTTCTTTTGAGTTTTGAGCCTCGCCCTCTGGCGTTGTATATTATTGTGCTTGTTGTGGTTGTTTCCGCCTGTTGGCGTTGATGCTAGCACCCGTTTGGGGATGCTTTTTATTGTTTATTCATAGTATACTTGTTGTACCCGTTTGGGGGCCAGTTTTTACAGAGGAGACTCTGCCGCAATTTTTGGTAAAATTTGCTGATGTTTTTTTTTACTTGTTTTCTTTTCTTTTCTTCTTTTTCTTCTTTTATGGTTTAGATCTCTGGGCTTCGGCTTACTTAGGTCACGTGGCGCCTCTAGACGCTTCGTAATATAAGTGCCGGTCACGTTCCGTACTTTCGGGTCGTGACAAAGTTGGTATCAGAGCGCTAGGTTTAACCTTGTATAAGTCTAGGTGACCCTTGGTTGATGGAGTAGGCGAGTTAGGTAGAGTAACGTACCGTGGGTATGGTCCGCGGCATACTTACGATACGCTACTCTGCTTAAGGAGCCCTAGGATTTACATTGGTTGCACCGTGTTTCATTCGTTTCTTGATCTATCTTCGTCGATGTCGGATGGTGGTTTCTGTTACCACGGGCAGAGGGAGATGCGGCTCGAATGCAGTAACCATTAGAGTATTGGTTATTCTTGAGGACTGAAGCATTGCTTAGCGTGCGGACGAAGGGTATTCACATGCCGTCCGGATGAAGTTAAGGGGTTCGAACGATTATCAGAAAACCATTTCCTAAGTTTAAAGTATTCGGAAGAACATGCAGGTATTTCGATGGACCCTCTAGAAGAATGAAACCCTAACTCGACATAATGACCACGAGAACGCCCTTGAACCTTAGGGTTTACGGCAGTTCCGCTGTGCCATTAGTGAGGCTTGGGTTTGCCCTTCTACAGCTGGATCATCGATGCTGGGGTATGTACCGGATATTTTTAAACTGTACTTGAGTGTTGAGCTCTCGGGGAATTATGGGATTTTGATGGATCGATCGAGAAGTTTAATGTAGTCCGGATATCAAGTGAAGGGATCGACTATGTGGGAGACGCTAGACATGAGTATTGCCGTTGGTAGCGCAGTCAGCACACCTATGAAAGAACGAGTTCGAAGCGGTCGACATCAAAGGAAAGAGGCGCACATTGACGATAGTATTTACGATTGTGATTTAGTGATTTGAATTTCCTATTTTCGTTGATTGGATTTTTGTATTTTGAGGACTTGTTCTACGATTGGTATTTCCTGTGTGTACCTTCATTCTATCTGTGTTTCTTATGTCAGTTGTATTGATGTGGTTTAGTACGCACCCAGTACACTTGATTTGGTTTTATATATTTTTTTGAGATTTTTGATTTGATTTCGTGCATAGGGGTTACACGTGATTTTGACATATGTTTCGACTTAATTTTCATGCATTTTTGTGCTGTGATTTCGATTTTGATATTCAATGTATGTTTTCGTGCTCCATGTGCACCTGATTAGGATTCTTGCGCATACTTGGCGCACTTGATGCGATTTTGTGCACACCAGATACACTAAATCGGGGTTTTGTGCAGATTAGATGCACCTGATAGTGAGTCGTGCACGCCCGTTGCACTTGACAGATATTTTTGGTGCACACCTGTTGCACTTAGTTTTGTTTTGTGGGTATTCATGGTTTCTGCATTTGGTTTCGATTTCAGTGCGCACCGGACGCACATGACATTTTATTGATGTGATTGGGATTGATTTTAGTTTGAGCAGTATGTTTTCATGATCATTATTATTTGAGTTAGTAACCAGGCGGGACGTGTATATTAAATAAAAGATATATATGTAGCTATATTTTTAAAAAAATTAAACGTCCGCTACTTAGACCGTGACACGTGCATTGCACGGCGATTTTCAAGAAGGGGTTTTTGTATGCTGCTTTATTATGATGATTCGGCGATTTTACTAGGATGCGAACTATATATAAGTTATAGATTGATGTATATTATGATGGTTTTCACATTGGGTTATGATATTTCATTATCGCCATAACTCCGATGATTGCGTCATGCTTGACGGAGTTGATTTTCGTTATGTATTAATGATTTCGGAGCCCCGACGATTTGAGTATTTTGCTAAATGTTTTAGTATTTGGAAGGGGAGTGTTAATTTAAATTCGGGGACCGAATTTCTTAAAGGGGGGAAGATTGTAACATTTTAAAAATAATTAAATAAATAATTAAATGAATAAAAGTGTTTAAGTGAATTTTAGGATTTTCGGTAAAGTAAAATGTATTTTTCGTAAAACCAAACCGTGATTGTTTTTCACTATAAATTTAAAAATATCTATTTTAATTATGAAATTACTAGTAAATAGTGTTTATTTAGCCACTTATAAATTTTTGGTTTAATAAAATATTTTTCCTAAATTAATTATTTTAAATATTAACATAAGCTTTATTTTTACACTAAATTAGTGTAAATTACAAATTTAAATGGTTTTAATTTGTAAAAATGAACCATGGCATATTAGAATTTAGTGTGTATCATGCAAAATTTATTTGCAAATTTTTCCTTGTTTCTAGATCTTTCTTGAGTTATTTTAGAAAAGAATTAAAAGAAAATGAATAAAGCATGAAAAGACATTAAGATGATGACATTTTGGAGAAGTTTCTACACCATTTCTCATGTGTTTCTCCCTCTTCCCCTTATTGTGGCCGGCCTCCCCATCACCATGGCTGCCCCCCCCATTTTCCACCTCATTTTTATTCAAAAATCATCAAAAATACTACAAAAATCCAATTTAAATTCCACAAAAACCTAATTATTTCATACCCTTTATTCTCTACTCTTCTCTACATGGATTTTGGAGTGGGAAAGCATGTATTTTTGAGGCTCATTTTCAAGTTTGGACATGAGGTTGTGGAGGTATAAATCCTTCTCTTTTGTTTTATTTCTATTAGATATTTCTTTTAAAGCATAATTAGATTAATTAGATTAATTCTTGTTGCAAATTCTAAAATTCAAGTTAGGGTTTGAAAATTCAAGAGGTGGTTTTTGTTAATTAATTAGGGTTATAATAGATAGTTTAACATCTTTTAGAGTGGAAAATTCTTGCATGGTGGTGGTATAATAAATTGTTGATCGAAATTGTTTAATTTAAACTATTTAGCTAACTAGATTTTTTCTAAAATGTGTTGTGGGTAAAATAAAATTCTTATTAAGGGTGTTATCATTAGATGGTAATTTTAGTGAGAATATTAGCATATTAATTGAATGAAAAACCTAGTTTGATCACTAGATTATTTTGATAATTTGAAAAATAGTAATAAAATGCTATTATTTTGTAAACTAGATTTTAGGAATTTCTAAATAAATGTGATTAAAAATATAATTATAGTTTCATTACATCATTATCATCATAAATTGTGGTTTAAGTGATTAATTTATGCAAAATCATGTTTTGAGGTGGAATTGTGATATTTTGCTTGGAAAATGTTAAAATTGTTAAAAGTTACAAACTAGAAATTTCAAATAAATGCAAAATTGTGTAATAAAAATATAGTAATGGTTTGTATAGTCTAGTAATGCTATTTAATGAGTTTTATGACCATTGGTTTCATTTAAATGTCAAGTTTCGATGAAAAACGGTAAATTGGCATTTTCGGGTTTTTCGAAAACGGACGATTTGATCGATTTTAGTGTTTCGATGAATTTGATCATGTTTTACAATATAAGTAATGTGTTTTAAAACTACAAGTTGTTTGATGATGTTATCTCGATCCATCGGAGTTTGTACGCCGATATCGAGCGGTATTTGGTTCTTTTGCATGGACGGGACATAGGTTTTAACCTGTGCTTGCTCTTCGTATCGTTTGACTTTTGTATGTGATTCGGTTTACGATGCTATTTATATGTTTGCGTCTAGGTACCCTCACGTGGACTGCGGGCGATGAAGAGGAGGATGGCGACACTGTCTTCGGCAGACATGGACCAGGTGAGTAGATGCATATCTACGGGGGGAAGTCGGGTGGATGGCGTTTAGCACCCCCGCAACGTAGAATAGGAATAGTACTTATGGACATTAGGAAACCAGACGTGACCCTAGTAGGACCCTAGTATTGACCCTAGGCTGGACTAGACCGATTTAGGAAAACTATATCAGAGGATGAGTACCTTGGAAGAGGTTCGTAGGTTTCAGATAGAAACACACCGGCGCACACACTGAAAATCGACATGGGTTACGTGTATGTGTATATATAGAACTAGGTATAGGTATATACATATATATACAACACATATAGGTGATTCAGTGATGTGATATGATATCCGAGGTATGATGAAATAGTATAACCGGGCTTGATGCCGTGATTTTTGACTATACAGTCGTAATAAAGTGTTAGCGGATCATTAGGGAATGAGATAATGAACTTGAATATATAAATTACAAAGAGTGGTGGTGATATTGATGTACATGGGACGCTAGAATAGTACTCGGACTGTAACTTGTGACTGATTACGATATGATATATGTATAACTTGATTTCGACATTATATTGGTGTGACCTGATGCCGATATCATATGAGTATGACTTAATCACAATATGATACATACGACATTATACGAATGAGGAGACACCTAGGAGATACTTGACCGTACCCCGACATTGGGATGCCGTACGATGGATTTTACCGTACGAGGCTTAGATTTGATGATTGATCCGCACTCTTGATTCAAGGAAGCCGTACTACGTACGTGACGCTGTTGAGGCGGGATCGCCGACTATTAGAGATATTGATTCAGACCTTAGGTAGACTCTTATTTCTATTGACTAGTTCTTAGGTTTAGTTTTCCTTAGGAGGTTAGATGGACACTAGGTTAGGTTCGAGTCATATAGTGGTAGTAGTATTAGTATATTAAATGAGTAGGTAATATACATTCGTCTTTACTTTCACACTGTAATCATAATATTGCATGTTCATATATATGTTGCTATAAATAGTATAAACCTTACCTGTTAGGACACCAGCACTATTACCGATGATGCGCATATTCCACGCACACTTATTTGCCGGCTCACACACATCATCATCGGTAATTGCTATGTCACGTACACTTTAGATCATATTATCTTTTATTGATAGAATCAGTTAACAACTAAACCGATGTAGTATTGTGATCACTCTCTGATGTTAAGTATAAGACATAACATTCATTACTTAGACATTCATGCATTCATATTTTCGTGTTATCATGCAGTATTATGGGCATATGCCGACACTTATCATATAGTACTCATGATTTTGAGATTTGTATTTCTATGAGATTTCTGGATTTTTGGGGAAAACCGCAAAAATATAAAAACTTCTCTCTCTCTCCTCTTCTCTTTTTTTTTAAAATAAGATGCGGTTTTCTCGTGATGTATGTGTCGTCCACCATGAGTATTTCATGTTTTCTGATGGATTTCGAGACCCGATTCGAGGAGTGGATGAACCGTCTCGGGTACATGGTGGGCCCGGTATGGTACCCCGGGGCAAGAAGATCGAGTTGTAGACGATGAGCCTGGCAGGGGAAGGCTACCTACCGGTGATGTCTGGCGCGGCGGATATCCGGAGGATACCGACCGTTGTCGTGGGATTTGATGATATGGGCCGATCCGGACTGACGGAGCCCGACATATTGATACTTGAGGTTACATGTGTTGTGTCGATGCTTGACACGGATTTCCATGGATTTCTTTGTTGAGATTTCAGATGCTTATACACACTTTACTATGATAACGGCTAAAGGTTCTCATACATATATATCTGGATTTCAGGATTTGTGACTTTACATTCATGGTGCATGCATTTCATTTCATATGACTTAGTACTATATGAGGCACTGATACGACACGGAGTATTTGCACTTACACGTAGTGTTACCCTGCTATTACTAGATGTTTGGATATAGTAGTGTATTGTTATGACCTAGGATAGCGTCGTGCATTCGATTTCTTTTCGTAGATATCTTCTACTCATGAGTTGGCAACTCACCCCCGTTGTGCCAAATTTTATTACAGGTTCGATGTACAGGTTTCCCTTGGCAGTTGCTGGCACATCATTTTCATTTCGGGTGATTTGCACGGTAGGTTGGTTCATTTGTATCTGAACCGCCGTTGTATTTTTATTATTTCATTTGTATCTAGAAAGCTCCATCAACCAAACTTGTATTATTTGATAGTTTATTGGGCCAATCTTTTATTTCGACCTTAGAGTCGCGCCTGTATTATTCTGATCTGGTGGTTTTGCTTTCTTTTGAGTTTTGAGCCTCGCCCTCTGGCGTTGTATATTATTGTGCTTGTTGTGGTTGTTTCCGCCTGTTGGCATTGATGCTAGCACCCGTTTGGGGATGCTTTTTATTGTTTATTCATAGTATACTTGTTGTACCCGTTTGGGGGCCAGTTTTTACAGAGGAGACTCTGCCGAAATTTTTGGTAAAATTTGCTGATGTTTTTTTTTACTTGTTTTCTTTTCTTTTCTTCTTTTTCTTCTTTTATGGTTTAGATCTCTGGGCTTCGGCTTACTTAGGTCACGTGGCGCCTCTAGACGCTTCGTAATCTAAGTGCCGGTCACGTTCCATACTTTCAGGTCGTGACAGTTTTTGATTATGGGGACGCTCTTCCCTGCAGGCGCAAGCCCCTGCCGTTAATTACGTTACCGCGTAGCGATAACCACTTTCTCCTGCTCCAGAAGGTCACTTCGTGTCGTATATGTTTGTTTTATTTTTGGTTTCCCGTGGATTGTATACGGAGACTAATTTGTGTTGTCGCCCGTACGGCATGGATTAGTCCAAATCCGTATTTTCTTAGATTTGGGTTTGGTTTGATTTAAGGATCGTTAACCTTGTTTGAGATTAAGATCGACTTAAATATTTGTTAAGGAACGTTAATCCGATGTTGGACTAAGATCTACTTAACAGGGGTTCAGGATCATTTTTGAGCCAACGAAAGAGCATTTGCGCTCTACCGTTTTAGTTTAGCAACGTTACGGTCTACAGCTAGTTTAAAGATATTACGGTCCACAGTTAGTTTAAGGACATTACGGTCCGTATTGGGACATGTCCGTCCATTTGAGAGTACACTAAAGAGTTGTTGGTTATCGGGACCCACCACCTCTCTGAAGACGCTGAAGAATTACAACGACATTTATCAGAGGTGTGAGGAGATGTACCTTTGAACCGATGTCCGTTGGAAGATCAATAGTCGTGTTTGGGACTAAGACCAATTTGGAAAAATTGTGAGCACATGAGCTCGGTTGATCTGAATTAGGGACTTTTGGTCAACTTGGACTTAGCCCATTCAGTCTTTGAATAAAGTGTTAAACACTTGTTTGGGCTCGGTTCCTTTTCTGTGCAAACAGTGCTGAGCATTGATATGGGCTCTGATACTCACCTTCTTTTTTTTTTTGTTTTTTTATGGAGTGTTAAACAATCTTTATGGCGCCTACGTGAGGGACACATGAGGCGCTTGGTGGTGAGCGCTAACCACTGAGTGCTAGGCACTACTTGTTGAGCAGCGCCCACATGAGAGGCACATGGGACGCTTGGCGCTGGGCGCCAACCACTGAGTGCTAAGCACTCTTTATTAAGCAGCGTCCACGTGAGGGGCATGTGGAGTGCTTGGTGCTGGGTGCCAACCACTGAGTGCTAAGCACTCTTTAAGCAGCGCCCATGTGAGGGGCACATGGGGCTCTTGCCGCTGGGCGCCAACCACTGAGTGCTAAGCACTCTTTTTTAAGCAGCGCCCACGTGAGGGGCACGTGAGGTGCTCGGCGCTGTTTCTTTCTTTGTGCGTTTTTCTAAAGATTTCGATTCTTTGTTCTCCCTTAGATTTTCAATTCCCAAGAACAAATTCATCCCCACGAGAATTAAATTCTCATTTGTGGGAGACTTGTCTCCTGGATCTCAGATCTAGGGAAAGAACTATGTTTTTTATGAGGGTTAAACCCTTAAATATGCAGATGAGATGCTCTGATCTCGATTATCTTTATTTACTTTGAAGAAGTTCTTCCTTCTTCTCTCTTAAAGCTCTTTTTTTTGCTTGCTCTTCTTTTTAAACTTGAAGTTTATGGGGGGAGGGGGTTTCTCTGTACAAGACTTGACGTCTTGGGGCCTTTTTTATAGTGGAGGCAAGTTTGTTGATTTAGTTAAAGAAATCTCTCATTGAGAGATCCTTAATTGATTTGGAGATTTTATCCACCGTTGGATTTTTGATCCAAGGACTTCTTTTTTACAGAAGATATTTTTCTTGTTTTTAACAAAATTGGGAAAATATTTTTCATACAGAGTTTATTCTGTAGCTTGGTGATTTTTAATCACCATTGGATCTTTAATCCAACGGTGCTCTGTTTTACAGAGCATAATCTTTCTTGTTTAGAAAGATTGGGGAAATATTTTCCCATACAGAGTTTATTCTGTAGCTTGGTGATTTTTTAATCACCATTGGATCTTTAATCCAAATGTGCTCTGTTTTACAGAGTGTAATCTTTCTTGTTTAGAAAGATTGGGGATATATTTTCCCATACAGAGCTTATTCTATAGCTTGGTGATTTTTAATCACCCTTGCATTTTTAATCCAACGGTGCTCTGATTTACAGAGAGTAATCTTTCTCGTTCAGAAAGATTTGAGGAATATTTCCTTAACAGAATTTAATTCTGTATTTTGATGATTTATCATCTCCATTGGATCATTGATCCAACGGCAGAGAACTTTTAGTTCTGGCGCCGGCGCCCTCGTGCGGGGCACGTGAGGCGCTGCCTCAGAGTTTTTAACTCTTGGTGCCGGTTCACTCGTGCAAGGCACGTGAGGCGCTGCCTCAGAGTTTTTAACTCTCGGCGCTGGAGCCCTCGTGCAAGGCACGTAAGGCACCGCCTCAGAGTTTTTAACTCTTGGCGCTGGCGTCCTTGTACAAGGCACGTGAGGCGCTGGCTCATTACTGAAGGTGTCTTTTCGCCTTCTTTTTCTTAAGTCAAATGCTTAGAAATAGTTCCATCATGCACAACATTTTCTGTGCCTATACTTAAATGTCTCCTTTCATAATCAGAAGCAATGCTTCTCTTCTCTTTCACTTTCAGAGAATTATTTTAACAGAGAAGAGCTATGACTTGTAATCGTCCACATGCTCACCGGCAGCTATGGGAGGTGCCTGTTGAGGATATTGTTCCTCGTTTTGCTGCCTGTCTGGTGAACCTTGCTCTTATGGATGACCAATGCGATACGGTGCTGCACAAGCTCTTGAACTCGTAGAGGATCTCCTCTCCCCATCGGCTCCAGATGGTCTTCTTGTCTGTGCTCGATGATATTCCCCCTCATCCAATGGAGATGACTCCGACGATACTCGACGCAGCGGAGGACAAGATCGAGTGCTTTCATGAGGCACTTTTGATCACCACGGCTCTGAGGGATCGTTCTGTTCGGCTGCTAAGCCAGAAATGGGCTCAGCGGGCCATCATATCTGCCTTCGCTGATGGGCATGGTGCTGACCGATAGGGAGCGACTCTTTGTGAAGATCGCCGCTTTTCCATGGTGGAGAAGGCAGAGAGGGAGTTAGAGAATTTTATCCATAGTTTTGTGAATCCTTGTACTTTTGATCCGATGTATAGTGATCTATTTCCTGTAGAATAAAATGTTCAATTAAATGCTTTCTTTTTGTCGTTAAACACCTGTTCTTCCTCTGATGTGTGCGTATATGAATGAGCCCGATTTCACACATATCTGTAAACGAAACTTAAACCGGTGTAAACAGGAACAAATAGCTCTTGGCCGAAGATTTCTACGGGAATATGGTTGTCTATGGATTCAAGGTACTAAAACTTGGTGTTTTGCTCCTGTGCAGAAAATCAATGGCTCTCAACTGCATCTCATGCAACAACAACTCCCGCTCCACCCCAATTAGAGGAGTGACTTATGGGCCCAACGTGGCTTCTATTTTCTCAATGCCGGTGGGGCAGGTCACACAAGCCACTATCGGACTGTTCTTCGGGAATATGCTCCCACCTGTGAGTTTCGGCGCCTCAACACCGCAAGAAGAAGCTCCTAAAAGGTCGGTCTTTGATTGACTGATAACCACGATGACCCCCATCAGCAAGCCGTCAAACTCTAGCGTCTCGGTCTTCAACAGGTTGAGTAAGAACTCAAACGGGCCCGTAAAGAAGCTCGTGATACCTGAAGGGGAGACCCCAAAATGACTAGCCCTCCCTACGTCTGCTACAGACGAAGCCGTCAAAGGTGCTTTACCCATCAGACACTCAATCTTCGAAAGATTGGAAGGCTCTCCTCAAACTCCATCAAGGATGTCAGTCTTCAACAGGCTGATGCCGATTGAAACCCCTCAGCAAAGCCGGGGACATGATGAAGCCGCTTCCAAAACTAAGGCGGTCCCTTCTGTGAGGCACGCTTGACGTCGCCACTGGCGCTGAGTGAGAGAAGCTGAGGGTAACTCCCCCTCTGGACTCACCCCACCAGCTCCAATGGTGGAAGTCGACGATGCTATTCCAACCGAGAATAGCTTTGATCCGCTTAGGAGGGTATGCAAAAACTCCCCAACGGCGGTGCTAAAGCAATCACCCTCACCTGCAAAAGTTACAGTGCAGGCAAAGTTGGAGAGTCCTTACCAGCGGCTTTCCTTGCAAATTCATAGGGTCTGGAAAAAAGTCTAAGACTCTGTGATTGACAAAAACTACTCTTGTCAACTAAAGAAATCGAAGGCCCGACAAGAAAAAGTCCACTCCTTTGTCATACAACGGGGGACTTCTCTTAAACAGGTGCCTGTCACAACGACTCCTTCAACTCCAATCTCTCATAAAAGAGCGAGGCTAGAGAAAACTCTACCACCCGCAGCAAATTCCAAAGGCGACGGACCTAAACGCCCTAAGTCTGGGGGTATAATCATACATACGGTTTACATGGCATCATGGAAAGAAGAGAGCCGAGCTTCGGTGAGTCACCGACTGCAAATTCGGTTGCTGATAAAGGATCAGGAGCAACAACAAAAGCTCCAAGAAATGCTGACCAAAATGGCAGCACCTTCCGGACAGAAAGAAATTCCAGATAAAGAGTCCGAATAGCGCCAAGAGTAGTAGACCGATACAGAGTTTCTGCGAAGGGTGCTACAGAGGAAGGACAAAGAAGCTGCTGAGCAAGCTGCTAACATAAAGCAGATGGCTCTCTTGTTCCAAGATATGGTTGGAATGATGATCCAACCAGAACCCCCAGCCGAAGATCCGCCGATAATCATCGAGGATGATAGAGGGAAAATATCAAACCCTCCTCTGGCCTTATCAGCGGCCAAGGAGGAAACGATCTCCAAGGCTGCCCTTGATGATTACATTACTCAACAAATAAGAGCTCATCAAGCTAATGAAGCCACCGGCCAAATTGTCAGAACTGGATGATCGTATCCAGACTGGTATGATCAAATCAAATACCCGCCGGGATATACTATCCCTAAGTTCCATGTCTACAAAGAAACAGACAACCCTCACCAACACGTCGCGCAATTCATAGCTCTGTGCGGCAACACAGGAGGCGACGACAAACTGTTGCTTCGCTAGTTCGTCGGCAGCCTGTTAGAAACAGCCTTCGAATAGTACTAGGAGCTCCCAAATGACTCCGTGAAAACATTTGCAAAAATGGAACTGCTATTCACACAGCGTTTCGCCAGCACGAGCGAGCGCACTCCGATCATGGAATTAATTAATGCCAAGGTAAAGCCAAGAGAAACCTGGGTCCAATACGCGATCCGATGATGGAACCTGTGGTCTAAATGCGAACAACACATTGAAAAATCTCCTGCCGTGGGCATATTCATCGGGACCCTTGACCCTCAAACGACTGTGTCCCAGTTCATGACATTCTTCAAGCTCACAACCTTTCAGGCCCTGATAGATAAACTGGCCCAAATGGACCAGATGGGCCATGGGCCTTCCTCCTCAAATAAGGACCCTCGAAATACTAAGGGTAAATGGAAAGCAGCCTTCGTTGCTAACACGCAATAACGGCCAAGTGGCCTAAAACTAGCTGCTCTCCAAAACAACACGTGCCTGCGTCCGTCCTTGGATGAAAGGCTAGGACGAGCTTACTCATTTCCCCGCGACTAGTTAAAATATATCTTTTTGCGTACTATATTTAGTCGTGCTCATCCCTTGACTTGTAAAAGTCAGCATATGGTTTGCGGCCTTTTTTCCTTTGTCTAATTCCACTTCCTTCTGTGTCTCTGGAGCATGAACAGGGCACCTTTTGTTTAGGAGGCGAGTGAACATCTTTTCGGTTGGCTTCGATCTTCAACAAGTTGGAAATTCTCATATTCCTTATGTACATGCTCCTGCGGCTTGGATGAGTATAGTAGTTTATATCGCAACGGCTAAACAGAACCCTTAGGTGAGACAGACAATGAAAGAAAGCACTGGACTTTTCTTTCGAAAATACAACCCTAAACCGCCCTGGTTTAGGTCCCGGTTAAAGGTTATTCACTACTGGACCCTATCTATTCCGATTAGCCCTGTACGGTGCCACTGCAACCCATGACCCAAACAAAACTCCTTTTCTCCATTGTGAACGAGTTCCTGAAACTCGGTAATTTTCAATTCAACAAGTCTCAAGGTAGTTTTGACTTGCTTTGTTTATCCCGATGATGGTTTACGAATCGCTCAAACGAGCCTTTCTAGCTGCATCTGAATCGGCATGGAGAAAAAGGAGGAATCCGTCAAAGGAGGGGCTCACGTCTGATTAGCTAGTTGGTGGGGCAATATCTTACCAAGGAGATGATCAGTAGATGGTCCGAGAGGATGATCAGCTACACTGGGACGGAGACACGACCTAGACTCCTATAGGAGGCAGCAGTGGGGAATTTTCCGCAATGGGAGAAATCCTGACAGAGCAATGCCGCATGGAGGTCTTCTCAAATAAGCCTCGCCTCCAACTGTAATATCACAGAAAGGATATTCTGGTTAACCAAAAGATGGAAAAAGGTCCACTCCATCTGCAAGTCTCTTTTAAGCCGGACAGACTTCTTCCCTTCGTTTGGAGCCTTTAAATAACTCTCGCTAGGTTTTGAATCACAGAAGACTTTAGTTAAAGCTCTCGAAAGGTCTACTCCATCTGCAAGTCTCTTTTAAGCCGGACAGACTTCTTCCTTTCGTTTAGAGCCTTGAAATAGCTCTCGCTAGGTTTTGAATCACAGAAGACTTTAGTTAAAGCTCTCGATCTTCACATACTCCCTGCCCAGTATAGGATGTGAATCATCTTACTATATCCCCAAGCTATAAGCATTCGATCGCAGATCTGAGAAAGAAAAGGAATCGACAAGTTAACATTTTTCAAAGAAGGCCTATAGAAAGAAAGAAAGGCAATCACACCCACTACGCTCGGATATTGGACAAGACCGGTTCATGACTGAGTTGCCCGATATTGGAATCATCATTGATCAGCAAGAAGAATATACAGCTCTTCGAGAATGTGTAGCTTTGGGAATTCCGACGATTTGTTTTTTCGATACAAATTGTGACCTAGATTTCGCAGATATTTCGATTCCAGCCAACGATGATGCTATAGCTTCAATCCACTTGATTCTTAATAAATTAGTATTCACAATTTGTGAGGGTCGTTCTAGCTATATAAGAAGTCGTTGATTATGATTACTGTAGAGTGTTTTTTGTCACCCTATTAAGATGGGAATGCATGTCGCTTGTCAGGCGTCGTACAAATTCCCCTGCCTAGGGTAGGCTGGGGTTTAATGATTATAGGGATCCAAATCTCCGATAGCCGCGGACTAAGTTGCCGTTAATTATGTTGGGTTTCGGTGCCCGTGCCGCGGAGTCCACGGCCGAGGCAAAAGCGAAAACAAAAACTTTTGCGAGCACTGAATGCAATAAAACCCAGGATACGATCCAATAACTTAAACTAGCTAACCAAGAGTGTAAGGGTTGAGAAACTACAACTTTTGTCGCGTGTCCACCCAATTATGAAAGACCCCTTCAAGCTCGTAGCCGTCGGGATCGCGCTTGAAAATCGACCACCCTCACCGAAGACGATTCACCCGAAGGAAACCAGAGCTGTCTCTAACTGATGATCCAGACTTACTAGGTGTGAATGGTCGGTAATGTAGGAATATTTCACTAATTTTCTCTCTCTTTTATCTCAAGCTCATGAGAGCAAGAGGACGAAGAAGAAGGAGAAGACATGAGGCAACCATGAAGCATGAGGCATGAGATCAAGAAAAATCATTAAGACCTAAAAACAAAAGAGAATGGTTACATATATTACAACCATGATGCAATAGTGCACCAAATAAATGCACAAACATAAATGCTAGAACCATACCTCCTAACATGCCTCATGCCACCATTCCTCTACCTCATTTTCTTATTTAATTTTCTAAAAAGAAAATCAAATATGAGGTGTCCTTCTTTTAGAAGCATCCCCATTTAAATACGAAATACTTCACCTGGTATATGTATCGCTATATATATGCGTATTCGTATAAAAATACGGATAGCACCAAAGAGAGAAAATTAATAGTGAACAATAATACTAAAATATATGTATCAAAATACATATATAAATTATTAAATCAAATCCTGATTTAATAATCCGACTTAATTCTAAGCCGGCTAGTATTATCAACCGCCCGATTAAAGTCCATGTATCCCGTACACGTATTTAATCGGAGCTCTGCACGTACCAATGTACGGCTCTTACATCTATCGCCTGAACTGGGAAAACCCTCTGTGTAGGACTCTAAAGACTCGACAATACTCTGGCAGTAGGTTTAACCACAAGCACGTCGGCGGCACTAGCTGTACGTAACGGCTACCAAGGTACTTGTCGAAAAGGGGGTCGCCAATCAAGTAGGTCTTTACCCTACTGAGCCTGAATGTGACAATTTTCGTACAGTCCGGTCTCATAGTCAAAGAGTATCGCATATTGGGCCTAGGGGTAGATAACATCAGAACTCTACTAACCCGATAAGTCGTGTCTGAGTCAAGCTCATCGCCAACAGAGATACTATTGATCAACTATCAGTAAATCTCATCCACCGTGTCTACGAATTTCTGATGATAGCCAACTGAACACATCACAACATCAACCCCTAATACCAGGAAAATGAATTCCTGACAGTCGACCATTGCCTCCATGTGGCTCGGGACTGTACCCAACTAAAATCTGTTTGCATGACTCCTTTGAGCCGTGGTAGGGTAGTAATCAAAGTACAGTGGGAACTCACACGAGACAAATGACAACTTCAGATTAAAGGACTAACCTGTACTCATGCCACCTGAGAACTTCCATATGATGATAGATATAATACCATCTAGAAGTTCTCGGTGAGTCCGTCCAGTGTACTCACCTCCAGTGAACACCTGTATAATATCTTAGATGACACAACACCAATAGCTTGTGAGACCGGCCACTGCCTCTTGTCTGGGTCTAGAAGCATATACACTAGTCTACTCTAGAATATTGATGACCAGTCTTGATACTCCCACGACTAAGGACATTTAAGGATGTACTTATGGACAACCCAGCTCTCACATATATGATTGCCATCATAATACTGGTTGTCAAGCAACAATCCTACGGGCTTCATAAAAAATGAAGACAAACCAAATAGCACACTATCATCTCGAGTAAGACTGTTATACCTGTATAGGTCCTCCCTCAATCATCAAAATCACCTACTTGCGATCACAATAATTGCCTTAAGGGCACTATATCCAACAATCTCCCACTTGCACTTAAGCCCAATTATTGCGGTGTCGCATACATACAGCTCGTGTGCTACCGAATACCCAACTTCTTTACTAATCAGTTTCGCAAACTACGTTTGTGAAACTTAATTTATTCAAGAAATAGCCTCAGTGAGTGGATCCGCTATAATGTTCCAACTTCATCTCTCTATTTCTCAACTTTACGGAGATTAACAATCTCCCAAACTGAGTGATACCCCGCCTCAAGAATTTGTCTGGATACCTGATGGGACCAAGTTCATCAATGAACAACTCTATCCAACAAACTTCTTAGGCTATATCCTATGTTGAGTTATAACCGGAATCCTGCACCATGATTACCTCAGTATTCCTATTGGAATACTATTCAATACATTGATCCTCAGAAGAGGTTAAACTCAAAACTTTGACAGCATTTCTGTCATCCAAGTCATCTTGGAAGCCTTAACCAATAACCACATTCCAGAGGAGGCTGCCGTTATCTTATACCATGAACATCCACTTATGTTCTTTACAGCTTCCCAATGTTTCTCCAGGATTGGATTAATATTCTTTTATTGTAACTAGTGCAAAAACAATATCTGGTATTGTACAAGATATTGCATGATTGACTCAATTTCCTAAGCAAATGATATGTCATTCATGCCCGTTCTCTGCCGAAATACCGGGAAGACTGACGTCTTACCTGAATTTGGGGGCAGATGCTATTTGGTTTTATCCGTCCACCTCTCCGAAGATGCCAAGTTGATTTATGGCACCGTGTATCGAAGGTTTAGACGGATGCGGCTGATGTAGCAGACTTCGTCAGATTCCCCCTCGTTTGAGGATTTTTGATTGTGGGGACGCTCTTCCCTGCAGGTGCAAGTCCCTGCAGTTAATTACACTACCGCATCGCGATAACCACTTTCTCTTTCTCCAGATGGTCACTTCGCGTTGTGTGTGTTTGTTTTATTTTTGGTTGCCCGTGGATTGTATACGGAGACTAATATATGTTGTAGCCCATAGGGCGTGGATTAGTCCAAATCTGTATTTTCTTAGATTTGGGTTTTGGGTTGGGTTTAAGGATCGTTAATCTCATTTGAGACTAAGATCAACTTAAACGTTTGTTAAGGATACGTTAGTTTAATTTTAGACTAAGATCAACTTAACAAGATCATTTAGATCCAACAAAAGAGCATTTGGGCTCTATTATTTTAGTTTAGGGACTTTGCGGTCCATAAGTTTAAGGACATCATAGTCCATGACAGTTTAAAGACGTCATAGTTTATAAAGTTTTTGGTTGTCGGGACCCACCACCTCTCTGAAGACGTTGAAGAATTATAACGACACATATCAGAGGTGTGAAGAGATGTACCCTTGAACCAATGTCAGTTGAGGGATCTGTAGTTGGATTGATTTAAGGATCGTTAATCTCATTTGAGATCAAGATCAACTTAAATGGTTGTTAATGATACGTTAGCCTAATTTTAGACTAAGATCTACTTAACAGGGTTTTTAGGATCATTTAGATCTAGCGAAAGAGCATTTGGGCTCTATCGTTTTAGTTTAAGAACGTTACGGTCCATAAGTTTAAGGACATCACAGTCCGTAGAGTTTAAGGACATCATAGTCCATAGTTTAGAGACATCATAGTCTAGTTTAAAGACATCATAGTCTGTAGGGTTTAGTTTAGGGACGTTGCGGTCCATAGTTAGTTTAGGGACGTTGCGGTCCATAGTTAGTTTAGGGACGTTACCGACTAATGGGGTGTATCTCTGGGTTTAGAAATGTACCAAAAATAATTGTTGGTTGTCGGGACCCGCCACCTCTCTGAATACGTTGAATAATTACGTCATGTATCAAAGGTATGGAGAGATGTACCCTTAAACCAAACGTCAGATTGAGAAGGAATGGGATAACATTACTTTGAATGCCATCTGAGATCAATTTTGAAAGACCTGAGTATAATTGAGGCTCGGTTGAAAAAGAGTTTTGGCTTTGGGAGACTTAGCTAACTTGGGCCAAGGTTGGCCTCAAATACTAGCATATGCTTGGCGCTCACATGCTCCCATGTGAGGTCTTAAAGTATCGTTTAAATACTGAAGATTTGAAGTGCTCACGTGGGGTCACGTGAGGCGCTTGAAGCAGTGTTAAACACTGAAGATTTGAAGCGCTCACATGGGATCACGTGAGGCGTTTGAAGTAGTGTTAAACACTGAAGATTTGAAGCGCTCACGTGGGGTCACGTGAGGCGTTTGAAGTAGTGTTAAACACTGAAGATTTGAAGTGCTCACGTGGGGTCACGTGAGGCGTTTGGAGTAGTGTTAAACAATGAAGATTTGAAGCGCTCACGTAGGGTCACGTGAGGCGTCCGAAGTTGTGTTAAACACTGAAAGTCTGAGGCGCTCACGTGAGGTCACGTGAGGTGCCTGAGATTTGGCACGGCTTCTTTGAATTTGTTCCCTTTTTCTTTTTCGAGTGCTGAGCACTATTGGGTCATGTGGATCACGTGAGGCGTCCCTAAAGACTGAAAGCTGCCTCTGTTTTATTCTCTTTTGAAAAGTGCTAAGCACTATTAAGGGGTATGTCACGTGAGGCACCCTAAAATAGAAACTGCCTTGGGTTTATTCCCCCCTTTTCCTCTGGAGAGCTTGTTCAGGGGTCACGTGGGAGCACGTGACCTGATCTCATTTGTTTTCTCTCCTTCAACAAGGGTGCTCACGTAGGCGCTCATGATCTGTCATTTATCATGTTAGGTGCTAATCTCTTTTACGTGCATAGATATCTTGAGTTAAATCCCCTGTTTAATAAGAATTAAATTCTTTTATAGGGTTTGAACACTAATTTTATTTAGAGGAATTAAATTTCTATATGTTGTAAGAATTAAATTCTTTGAACTCAATTCTCCCCCTAGGTTTTGAATCTGCATAACAAATCTCCCCGATGAGAATTAAATTCTCAACTTGTGGGGAGATATGCTTTTGCAGATTTTCAACCAGAGGAAGAACTAAGTTCTTTGAGAAGAGTTAAACTCTTGGTTTGAGAATTAAATTCTCTTTTTTTTGTGGGAGCTTATAGAATGATTTCCTAACTTCTCTTACCTAGAGTTTCTTTCTTCTCTGAAGAGATCTTCTTCTCTATTTCTCTCTCTTGTATTCTCTCCTGTCTACTCTCTCTCTTTTTTGTATCCTCCCTTTTCTCTTCTCTTCTTGGCTCCTATTTATAGGAGAAAGAAAAGAATTAGTTTGTTCAGCTGATCTCTCATTGAGAGATTTTGATTGATTTTATAACCAACATGATCTTTTAGATCATTCGGTGAATTTTATTCACCATTGGATTTGTTAATCCATAAGATATTTTATTTGTTGTTCCTGAAAAATTTTAGAAAAATATTTCCTTGTACAGAATCTTTCTATAAATTGATAATTTTTTAATCACCATTAGATTTTTAATCCAAAGGTACTCCACTTTATAGAATTCAATCTTTTCTATTTGGAAAGATCTAGGGAAATATTTTTCCAATTAGGGCTTTTGATTCCTTTTAATTAGAATTTAATTCTATTGGTTCAGCGGGTTTAGGAATTTATCACGTGTTGGCACGTGACCCCACCGATTAAGTATCTAATTAGAATTTAATTATATTAGTTTAGAGGGCTCAGGAACCCATCACGTGTTGGAACGCGACCCCATCAATTAAGCATTTAATTAGAATTTAATTCTATTAGTTTAGAGGGCTCAGAAACCCATCACATGTTCGCACGTGACCCCATCGATAAAGTATTTAAGTAGAATTTAATTCTATTAGTTCAGAGGGCTCAGGAACCCATCACGTGTTGGCACGCGACCCCACTGATTAAGCATTTCCAATTGTTTATTTCATTCAGCGCCTATAGGCTTTTCCTGTAAAAGGTCACGTGCTTGCATGTGAGACCCGGTCACATGTAGACACGTGATGCCCCCTTTGGGGGTTTTCCTTGCTTCTTTATTTTTCTGTTTTATTCAATTCGCATGAGGGAACAAATACCCCCACAGCGTTGTTCTCACATGTTTGCACGTGATTGCAATGCTGTAACCTTTGTGGCCGTTGGATTTGCCTAGGGAACGGGGAAGATGAACCGTTTCCTATCATGTCTTATAAATGCAAGGGTCTCTTCAGCAGCGCCTCCACTCCTTCATCTTCTTCCTTCTTCATTTTCTTTGAGAATTCAATTCTCTTCCTCAGAGCTCAGTTCTCTGTTCAAAAAATTTCAGAGTTTAACTTTGTCCAAAAAAGAATCTTTTCTTCAGGTAATGGTTTTGAACGCCCGAGAAACTTTTTATAAAATTCTCTTTGGATTTTAAATCTACACCAAGGGTTTTTTCCTTTAATAAAAACTCATCTTTCCAAGCACTAAAAATGCACGATCTTTAGGTAGTAAACCCTAATGTTAGGCGTTTTTCTGATCTCAGGGGATTGATGATGGTACTTGTTTTCTTCTGGAATTTAATTCCATTCCAAAGAGCTCAGCTCTGAAAATTTTCTTGGAATTTAATTCCTCTGTTCAAAAGGAATTTAATTCTCTCAGAGAACTTAGTTCTAACAAGAAGACCTCTTGGGATTTTTATCCTCAGCTGTTCTTGACAAAAAAATTTAGGAGAGATTCTGTTTGATTTGTACAGAGTTCATGATGGGCTTTTCCTTGGGGGAATGTGCAGAGATGTTTGAACTCCACTATTCATTTATTGAGAATCTTCCTTTTGTTCTTATAATGATTACCCTGCCTCATCATTAGTGAGCCGCCATATTGATTTTGTGGGGTCCATGTGTTTTGCAACCAATGGTCCCATGGAATACATGTGTTTTGCAACCAATGGTCCCATGGAATAAGCTGCTTGTCATTTTCTTCCATTGTCTCTCTCTCTCTCTCTCTCTCTCTCTATATATATATATATATATATATATATATATATATATATATATGCACGTGTGGGTTTCATTAACGGTTTTCCCTTCCCTTATTTCAGGAACAATGGCTTCTCTTCCATACTTTCCCTTTACCCGCTCGGAGGCTGCTTTTCCTCAATCACCATCTGGAGAAGAAGTGATGGCAATGATCAGGGCTCATGACCCGGATTGCACCAACCTGCTTTTGTGGGGAACCTGGTACGGGCATATCATTCAGGGCCGCCGCAGCTTTCTTTGCGAGGTGCCAACAGAGCCTCTCCACCCATTCTTACCGATGGAGCGTCCGCAGACTGCCTTTGCTGTGGAGGTGCTGGATTGGATTCCTATAGGCCGGCTTGAGCCATCGACAACTGGGATACCAAACCACCCTTTGCCAGCCATAGACATCTTGGGGCGTCGTATTTGCCAAGGTGAAGCCCAGCCCTGGGGACAAGTCTATAAGATAGGGCTTACCCTTCGCCATCCAACAGGCTATCTTCTCTGGGCTCGTTATATCTTGTCCGCCCATCGTGCGCGACTGCAGAAGGTCGGGCTTTATCAGACGGTGTACGCGTCTCTCTTTCATTATCAGTCTCCCCATGTCTGGTGGGTAAAAGCTTTCCTAAATCAATGAAATCTTCCCACCAACACTTTCTTGTTAGGGGATCGCGAAGTTTCGATTTCTTTGGAAGAGTTTCGCAAGATCTTCGGATTGCCGATCAGGGGAGCACCCTATGAAGAGTTGCTGCCTCCTGACAAGTATGCATTCGCAACTGTGCCTGCTACGTTTGACGGCTTGTCAACCGAAAGTGCCGTCCGTCATAAGTATCCAAGTCTAATCAAGACTAGATATTTTCGAGAAGCTGTTGGCAGAGTCAGAGGAACAGGGCATCACTTTTAAGAGTTTTATCACCTGCTTCCTTCGTGGAGACTTCCTATCAAAGGAGGCTCCAAAATTCACGAATATTAATGACCCCTTCGGTTTGGGCTAAATAAGCTATCGGCCAAAGAAGAAGATTTGCCACAGTTTTACATCCCAATCTTGTCGGCCGTACATTTTGAGTCGATTGCGGCTCCTGGTATGGATGAAGAAACTTTCTTCGTCGGTTTTATCAGCCTTTGGCTTAATTGGTTTGTCATTCCAATGCATCGTCGCTTTATGAGAGCCTCGGTCATTTATCCTGCTCATCGCATTGCCGAAGGGACACGACTAGCCGTGGGCATTGCAGGGTTATCGCACTTGTACCATGGGCTGAGTACTATGGCCAATACCTCGACCACGGGTGTGGATGTAGTGAGTTTCTCTCTTTATTATTTTACGTCGTGGATTGAGATGCACGTGTTAGGGGCATTCGCTGCGAAAGTGGATGGGGGTCTTCTCGAGCCTTCCATAAACAAAGAAGAATGGTTGACACCAGAGACCGGGTTTTTATGATGCTTATACTTTCCTGCGGCTCATGAGGTTGGTGGACGCTGCTGCTCCTGATCCTACTCAGTTAGGGGCTCTTCGTGTGCTGCTTAATTCTTATGCCAACGAAGGCAGGATGGTATTCAATGATCGAGTCCTCTCTGCTCCTTCGAGACCTATTCAGCAGCTGTTTGATTAATCGAAAGAGGGAGCACCATCCTTGAAGCCTAGGGAAGCTATGCACTTGTATTCGATCAGACCGGGTTATTTAGTGTTCCGTCGAAACGATGCGGTTCTTTTTATTCGGTATAATCCACACCACTTTACCCGGCAATTAGGTTATAACCAGGGTGTTCCCTTCAAGGCATTCATAGTGGAGCCCAGCTCGTCTTTGGAAGTTGTTTGTGACGCCACTCATCACTTCATGCGGCTGAACACCGGCTCTCTCTTCATGATCCCTGAGGCCGACTACATTCCAAGGTGTGTGGGGGATTTTACGGGTTGATACTGCCACAGAGTTGGTCCCATTATTGCTGAGTAGAGAAGGATACTTTTTGGATATAGAGCTCCTGCCCCGATCCAGGCTATGGGAGTCCTGCCGCGACTGTGGACAATGGTTCACCCTCCCTTGAGGGGTATTGGTGCCTTACTTATTCCTAAGGCGGTGGATGCGGGTTTGACTCCACCCACAGTTAGTATGCCGATGCGTATTAGAGCTCAGGCAAGGGCTTTTGATGAGGCGTCAGTAGCAGTTCCATCAGTTGCAGCGTCATCGATGGTAGTGTCATCATCGGTAGCACTGCCAAAAGAGGATACTGGAGGCGAAGTTGGGCAACGTTGCACCAAAGCGCCAAAGGGAAGGAAGCGATCATCTTCCAGCGCTAGTTTCGGGTTGAAGCGGACGAAGAAGACAGTCACCGGTCTGCTTGAATTTTTAATGGAATCCGAGCCTATCGTTCAAGACGAACTAATATCTATGCAAGAGCCGGATGATGGTCTTCTTTTTCCAGGTTCATCTGCCGAGGAAGCCGCACAATTGGCTGAGGCTATAAGGCGTTCCTAGGATGAGACCGAGAACGTGTGTGTCTCGAAGAGTTCCTATCCTGCCGTCATATTCTACGAAGATCCTCCAGCAATACGGCGAGTATTTATAGGTCCTCTGAAACAGGGAGGCGAGATAGCCCTCAAACAGCCTATCTCAGCCGCTTCTGAAGATGAGTTGTCGTTGTGGACCGGCGGCCACAAATCTACCCTTGAGCCCCGGCGAGCATACCTTCTCATGAAGGAACGTCGGCTTGAAAAAGCCATACTAGAGGCATCTTGGCGTATCGGTATGCATGTTTTCTGTATTTTTCCTTCGGCCAATAATTTGTTTCGCTTTCTATGTCTTCTTATCTTCGTAAAGCTTTGCAGGAACTTTGGCAATGGCAGAGAATCTGAGCTCAAGTCGCGTCTCGACCGTGGACTCTGTAAATATCCCCGATGAGACACTAGTAGGTGTGGAGGGGATCATTACAGTTGCTATTCCTGCTGCAGAGCTTCCATTGGCAGCTTCTGTTCCTCTTGTGCCCGTTCACCCTGAAGAGGTGTCCTTACCGGCCGTGGATTTAATGGACCTTTCTGGTGATGGCCTGGAGATGGTAGAACAGGTAACTGAGATCGCCGTCCCTGAAGTGGCAGCCGTTGCCCCTCGACTGATAGCTGTCACACCAGAAAATGTCTCTGATGACGTGCCTGAGGGTATGGAGGAGGCTGCCGAAGCTGCTATCCCTCCTGTTCAAAGCGGAAAGAGTATTGAAGGTATTCTTCTATATTTTGTTTTAATGATCTCTTCATTATCTGAATCCTTCCATCTTTTCAGAATTACGTGGATTGGCGGCGTCTATCGCGGATCTATCCCCCAGAAAGTCTTTCCAGCGTTTGCTCGAGATGGCCGCTTCGTAGGTAATATCCCCGCAACGCATCATCCTCTCTTCCGGGCAAGGTTAGTGTTATTTTCCCCTTCTAATGGCATATTATTATTTCGTATAACAATGCTAATGTCTTCCGTAGTTCTGGAAGCTGACAACGAAGTTGAGATCCTTGACGAGCCTGGAGATCTTTTAAACCCTTCTTGCATGACTGTGGGTAAGTAAAGTTTTGACGTTGTTCTATCCATTCTTTGTTTGCAAATCTCGCTGATTATTTTATGAACCTTGACAGCTTTGCCCGTTCTTATCCCGCTGGAATCTCGCATCCTTATGCCCTACGCACATCTGAACGGATGGCGAAGCAAAGCCTTCACTCTTTGTCGGTTCTCATCGAAGATCTTCGTGCTGGTAGCTCGATCACGGCCGAAGAATTTGCTGCTGTAGCCAACATTTTTCTCCCCTTTCTTACTGCTTACCATGATGAAACATTGGTGCATGTTTGGGTCGATTTTTGTCGCTGGGTGGAGGTTTGCTTACATAGTCTTGAGTGCACGCGTCTTCCTTTAGAGGCCGTGGCTGTAAAGGGAACTTGCGGGGGCTGATTGAACGGTGCACCGCAAATCTGCAGTCATGTGAGAAGAGGCTCAACCAAAAGTTTTCGGAGAGGGAGCTGGCTTCCAATGCGCTGGGGGAACTTCAAGCTGAACTTACGGCCAAGACCGCTCGTGCATATGAACTTTGGCGAGTGCTTCAAGAAGCTATCAGGAAGGTGATAGCTATTGATAAAGCCATCATTTTTACTCGCGAGATGGTTGAAGCTCACAAAGTTACCGAAAAGGAGCTTGAAAGTCGGCTCGCCTCGTACCAGGCCCAACAGTCTCAAGCGGAGGCCCTTCTCATAGCAATAACAAATTATGAAGCCGAGACCCAGCGGAAGAAGGATGAACCGACGAATCAATTAAATCGTCTGCCGGCTTAAAAAAATGTATATGTATCCTTTTGTACTTACTCCTGAATGAGAGTATTTTTTGATTCTTTTATAGATTGTACTTTGTATTCATTTTGATTCATGAATAAAAGACATATTTTGTTTCATGGTGGTGTGTCCCTTTTCAGCAAATGCGTTTTGTAGATAATCTATTTCGATCTCTTTGTAGGACAGCGATGACTTAGGAGTCAGGTTCAGATCTGCCTCCTAAGGCTTTCCAACTTTATGAGCCGTGGGGCTCTCATAAAGATTTTTCTTTCTATGAGTCGAGAGGATCTCGTAGGTGTATTTTCTCCTTAGGAATCGTAAAGATTCCTAAGTGTGTTTTCTCTTGAGAGTCATAAGGATCTCCCAAGAGAATTTTCTTCCTTACAAGTCGAGAGGACTCGTAAGTGATTGATGAGTTGACCTGCTTCCGAATCAAAACATTGCTTTGACGAGGAGGTAGAGGGTTGACTTTGGCCGTTTCCCACGGGGTCAGGATTGACTTTGGACATACGGGGTTAGGATTGACTTTAGCCATACGGGGTCAGGATTGACTTTAGCCATACGGGGTCAGGATTGACTTTGTCAGGATTGACTTTAGCCATACGGGGTCAGGATTGACTTTAGCCATACGGGGTCAGGATTGACTTTAGCCATACGGGGATATGATTGACTTTAGCCATATGGGGTCAGGAGTTGCCTCTCGGTTTTCTGTGCACCGCCGAGTCATGGAACTGGGAACTTTGCCGCGGCTCCGAGATAGTCTCTAGGCTTTCTGTAAACCTTTGAGATTTGGAACTAGGGGCTTTGCTATAGCTCCGCTTTGCTGACGTTGCGTCTGCTGTAACGAGACGAATGTCGAGATGGTCTCTAGGTTGTCTGTGAACCGTAGAGATTTGGAACTAGGGACTTTTCTATGGCTCCGCTTGATTGTCGCGTCTGAATCCTGCTGGAATAAGGAGGAACACTGTTGTGGGTCTCCAAGCTGTAGATGTGGCCGTCGAGACTTGGAACTAGGGACTCTGCCGTGGCTCGAGATAGTCTCTAGGCCTTCTGTGAACCTTCGAGATTTGGAACTAGGGGCTTTTCCATGGCTCCCCTTTGCTGACATTGCGTCTGCTGTAACGAAACGAATGTCGAGGTGGTCTCTAGGTTGTCTGTGAACCGTCGAGATTTGGAACTAGGGACTTTGCCATGGCTCCGCTTGATTGTCGCATCCGAATTCTGCTGGAATGAGGAGAAACGCTGTTGTGGGTCTCCAAACTGTAGATGTGGTCGTCGAGACTTAGAACTAGGGACTCTGCCGTGGCTCCGAGATTGATTTTCGCGTCCGAATCCTGCTGGAAGGAGGAGGAACGTTGTTGTGGGTCTCCAGGCTGTAGATGTGGCTGTCGAGACTTGGAACTAGGGATTTTTCCGTGACACCGAGATTGATTGTCGCATCCGAATCCTGCTGGAATGAGGAGGAACGCTGTTGTAGGTCTCCAGGCTGTTGATGTGGCCGTCGAGACTTGGAACTCGGGACTCTGTCATGGCTCCGAGATTGATTGTCGCGTCCGAATCCTACTGGAATGAGGAGGAACGCTGTTGTGGGTCTCCAGGCTGTAGATGTGGCCGTCGAGACTTGAAACTAGGGACTCTGCCGTGGCTCAGAGATTGATTGTCGCGTCCGAATCGTGCTGGAATGAGGAGGAACGCTGTTTTGGGTCTCCAGGCTGTAGATGTGGTCGTCGAGACTTGGAACTAGGGACTCTGCCGTGGCTCCGAGATAGTCTCTAGGCTTTCTGTGAACCTTCGAGATTTGGAACTAGGGGACTTTGCCATGGCTCTGTTTGTTGACGTCGTATCTGCTTCCAGTTAGAACGAGAAGGAACGCCGTTGTTGATCTCTTGAGATGCAGATGTTTCCATCGAGACTTGGCTCTCTTTCTGATGGAGCCTGGTTGGATGATATGCTTCCCTCTTTGTTTGTGCCCGGATTGTATACATGGATCGATGTGATCTCACCTGTAGGACAAAAGTTTCATTTTATATGTATTATATTATTTTTTTTGTTTTCTTTCGGCGATGCTCTATCATTTCAGCTTTTTATATCGCGAAAGTCGCGATTGCCTAATCATTTCTGCTATTTTTCGCGGTGCCAAATCATTTCGTCTATTTTTTGTTTCTTTTTACTCGCTGCTTTTTATTGCGAGTTGCCCGATCATTTCGGCTATTTTGTATGCATATATTTTACTTGCTGATTTTGTTGCAAGTTGCCCTACCATTTCGGCTATTTCATATGCATTTATGGCTCGCTGACTTTTGCCGCGGGTATGAGACTTGGGATCTGATACTGATTTAGGCATCAGCATCGCTACAACTGAGATATTGTCAGGAGCGAATCATCATTTGCCTTCGTCGGTTCGAACAAAGGTGGCTTAGCAAACAGGGTTAAGATCCTGTCGACTAAGGCTTTTGACTTCATGAGCCGTAAGGGTCTCATAAAGGTGTTTCTTCTTATGAGTCGTGAGGATCTCGTAGGTGTCGTTTCTCCTTAGGAATCGTAAGGATTCCTAAGTGTATGTTCTCTTGTAAGTCGTAAGGATCTTGCAAGAGTGTTTTCTCCTTGTAAATCGAGAGGACTTACAAGTGTTTGTCCATCAAATGAGGGCATTCCTCATCTTTGGTGGGACTCGGGAAAGAAATGATTATTTGTGCCCGTAGATTGTATACAAGGGTCAATATTGAACCGCTTGTAGGGCAATCTGGGAAAGGTGATGGCTTAAGAACAGGTTTAGATCCCTGTAGCTTAAGGCTTTTGAATCTTATGAGCCGTGAGGGTCTTATAAGAGGGTCCTCCTTACGAGTCGTGAGGATCTCGTAAGTGTAATTTCTCCTTAGGAATCGTGGGGATCTCTAAGTGTGTTGCTCCTTTATGAGTCGTAAGGATCTCACGCAGGTGTTTTCTCCTTACAAGGTCGAGAGGACCTTACAAGTGTCTTTTAACGAGATTGCGCCCTTTCAGATTTTCACAAACTCGCCGGTAGCCCTGCTGTTTTTACTCACGGAGCCCTTTCGGGTTTTCATCCGTGCCCATTTCTCTTATAGATGTACCTTTTTTTCTTTTCTTTTTTATTTTATTTTATTTTATTTTATTTATTTTTATTATTTTTTGCGTCAGCCTTGGGATGCTGCGGTCCGTAGTAGTTTATAGACGTAGTTTTAAGACGTTTCGGTCCATTACTAGTTTAAGGACATTACGGTCCGTTGTTAGTTTAAGGACATTACTGTCCGTCGCACGTTTTCAAGGCGAGGTTTCGTCGGATACTACTTATAGAGTTTGGGCTTGGGAAGATAGCGAGCGGACATAGGCGTCGTCATCTATCGTTGACCTAAGCCGTGACTCGTCAGGCATAGTATTTTTTTAAGAACCGGCCGTTTATTGGCATGAAGGGTCTTTCGCCGTGCATATTCATGAGCAAGTAAGCCCCACCTTGGTAGACCTTGTCTATGATATACGGGCCCTTATAATTCGGCTCGAATTTCCTCCGTTTGGCACGATTGGGGATCATAGGTATCTTGACCACTAGCACGAGTCCGCCTTGGCGGAATGTTCTCGGCCTAGTCAATCTCTCGTATGAGCAAGTCATCTTTGCTTTGTAAGCTTCCAAGTTTTGCTGCGCCATGAGCCGGGTTTCGTCAAGGGCGTCGATCTCCTCAAGCCGAAGATGAGCGTTCTCTTCATCTGTTAGCTTGTAATGGACCGCCACTCGTAGAGAGGGTAGCTCCATCTCCAAGGGAAGTACCGCTTCTGCGCCGAATACCAATACATACGGCGTTGTATTTGTGGCAGTTTTGAACGTAATTCGATATGCCCAGAGAGCTTCATGCAGTCTCTTGTGCCAGTCCTTTCTATTTTTGGACACCGTCTTTTTCATGTCAAGGTCTTGTTGAAAGCCTCAGCCAAACCGTTAGCTCGGGGATTATAGACTGAAGAGTATCTCCAGTCTATATTATATTGCTGCACGAAGCGGCTGATTTTGTGACTTCTGTAGGCCGGCCCGTTATTGGAGATAATCCGTCGCGGAGTGCCGAACCGATAGATGACGTGTGTTTTGAAGAAATGGAGGATATTCTCTGTCTTCACTTCTCATAGTGGTACTGCTTCTGCCCACTTGGAGAAGTAATCAGTTGTTGCCAGTATGAACCGATGTCCTCTGGACGATGCTGGTTCAATGGGCCCGATTATGTCAGTTCCCCACATTTCTAACGGCCAGCTAGCCACCGTTGGATGTAGCGGATTTGGATGCTGGTGGATAAAGTCCCCGTGAATCTGGCACGAGTGGCATTGCTTCGCGTATTCGAGACAGTCTTGGATCATTGTGGGCCAATAGTAGCCTATCATTTTGATCTTCAGTTTCATCTTTGGCCCTGCTTGATGAGAACCGCAGAGTCCGTCGTGAGTTTCTTGGACGACTCTCCGTGCTTCTTTAGGTCCCAGGCATCTTAGCCATAGAGAATCAAATGATTTCTTATATAGAGTGTCATTGACGAAGGAGAAAGACAAAGCTCGTTTCATGAGCTGATGTCCTGAGGATGCATCTTCAGGCATTTGACGGGATTTGAAGTAGTTTATAAAAACTTCTCTCCAGTCATTAGCCTCTTCCAGGTCTTTTGTTTGTAGGGCCATTTACTTGGTCGCTCCCTTTTCTTCAAACAACTCCGGAGATATTTCTGCCGGTGCAAGAACCCGACGGCTTTGTACTACGATCCTTACGTCATCGAGGTTTTCGTCAGCCAGTTCTTTAGCGAGTTTAGCTAACGTGTCTGCTTTGCTATTCTCCGCTCGCGGTATGCTTTCCAGGGCGTAGGAGGGGATTTGAGTCAGCAATTGTTGCACTCTCTCATCGTACTTTACCAACTCTGGTTTGCACGTTTGATAATCGCCATTTACTTGACTAACGACCAGCTGGGAGTCTCCATATATGAGGAGGTTTTCGATTCCCATGTCGACAGCGATCTCAAGACCTGCTATCAAAGCTTCATATTCTGTTTCATTATTTGTCTTCGGATCTGTTAGGGAAAAGGCAAAGCGCATTATCCCTCCTTGCGGAGTCACGAAGATAAGGCTTACCCCAGATTTGATTATGGGGGTGTTGTGTTGTCGCTTCTTCATGGAAGATGCTCCGTTGAAATAGAGTTCCTATCAGGTATCATTCTCTCTGCTCCTCCCGTTGATCGTGTCAAACGCGTGCTCGTCTGGCAATTCGCAATTTAGGGGTGAATCGGTGGGTATCGGATGCTCAGCGAGGAAGTCGGCGATGGCCTGGCCTTTCACTGCCTTGAGCGGTCGATATGTTATCGAGAACTCCATCAAGAGGAGGGCCTATTTAGCGAGCCGTCCTGTTAGTATGGCTCTTGACATCAAATATTTGAGAGGATCCACTTTTGATATTAGGTGGACCTTATGCGCTAAAGCATAGTGTCTGAGCTTCGTTATCGTGAAGATTAACGCCAGGCAGTGTTTTTCAATGGGGGAGTAGTTGTTTTCTGCCCCCAGGAGAACTCGACTCAAATAGTTGAGGGCTCTCTCTTTCCCTTGGTCATTCTTCTATGCCTATAGTGAGCCTAAAGAACCTTCAAGGGTTGTTGTGTACAGGATAAGAGGCTTTCCCTTGACCGGAGCGGTCAGCACCGGCGGATTCTGCAGGTATTGATTGATTTCGTCCAGTGCGCTTTGGCATTTGCAATCCCAACGAATGGGGTCCCCTTCTTCATTAAATGACTGTAGGGGCGGCATTTGCCGGAGAGATTAGTTATGAACCGCCGGATATATGCGAGCTTTCCTTGAAGAGACCGCAGTTGCTTGAGAGTCCTTGGCGGAGGCATCTCCATGATCTCCTTAATCTTTGACGGGTCTATTTCAATGCCCTGGTGTCGTATGATGAATCCTAGGAATTTACCTGAGGAGACTCCGAACGCGCATTTGAGAGGGTTCATCTTCAAGTTGTATTTCCGAAGACGCTGAAGCACGATCTTCAGATGCTCCCAATGTTCCTCGTGTGATTTTCTTTTTACCACGAGGTCGTCAATATAGCATTCGACGATTTCATGTATGAGGTCATCGAAAATCTTTGTCATGGCCCGCTGATAGGTAGCGTCGGCATTCTTCAGGACGAAAGGCATTACTTTGTAGTAGAATATGCCCAGAGGTGTCCGGAAAGCGGTATGCTTCCGGTCTTCGGGATGCATCTTTATTTGATTGTACCCCGATGAGCCGTCCATGAAGGAGAAGAGTTCGTGAGTGGACGTGTTATGTATCATCAGCTCAGTAACCGGTACGGGAAAGTCATCTTTTGGGCAAGCTTTGTTGAGGTCCCGAAAGTCTACGCAGATGCGCACCGTCCCATTTTTCTTCATTACTGGGAAAATGTTGGCAATCCAGTCGGGGTATTGAACTTATTGGATGAAGCCGCAGTCGATTAGCTTCTTGACCTCGGGTTGATGCCCATTTCAAGTTCGAGCCACATTCTTCTCGGCGCTTGTTTAATTGGCTTGACGTCCGGAGATATCGCCAATTTATGCACAGCTACTTCTGGATCTAGTCCCGGCATTTCAGAGTAGTTCCATGCGAAACAGTCTTTATACTGTATGAGCACGTCTTTGAGTGTAGCCACCTGTTCTTTAGACAGCAGCTTATTGACGAACGTAGACCTCGGGTCGTTTGCCGTCCCCAAGTCGATTTTACTGAGGTTATCTGCAGTAGTATGTATCCTATCTTCCAGCTCTTTTGGCGCCGGTGGAAACTTTGAGATCACTTCGTCATCATCGTTTTCGAAACACCGGGAGAGGTCATCCATATTTTCGGACACTCCTCCCGTCAGCGTTATTACGTGACAGGTATGAGATCGTTTCCAAGACCGATGTTGATCTGGTTCTACTCTCACTGCATACGTGGCTTTCGGTTCATGCTTCTGTGGCGGGGTTACCCTCCAACTGTTGGATAAAGCGAACATGCCTTGCTGATATTGGTCTTCTACCCAGTCTTTGAATGTGAAGCAGTCTTCAATAGGATGCCCTATCGCTCGGTGATAGGAGCAATATTCCGGGTGATGGACTTCGTTTGCTTGTTCGGGGCGCCTGGACTCCGGGAGTGCCATCATCCGATGTTTCATGACAAGGTCGAATATCTTCTTTACCTTGTCTTGAGGAAAGGAGTATGCTCAACCCATCTTCTTTATAAGAGACGGATCCCGGCTACTCAATTTTCAATCGTGAGGCTTCTTGGACCTGCTTTACTGCTGTCGAACATTTTTTCCGTTCTTTAGTTTATTTTTGCCTCCGCGTCAGGTCTTTTGTATGACGAGCTAGCGATGAAGGGCATCATCATTCTCTGTAGCCTGCTGAAGAAGGCGTTGCGTCCTGGCTTTCTCGTAAATGGCCATTTCACGGTTGTGGTCATCCCAGGCCTTTTGCCCTGCTTCCCTTATTAACTTGTCCATCTGTTCTTCGAACGACGGACTTGGCACTTTCATGACGGGACCTCGTTTTGGTTCGGGGTTAGCGTCTTCTAACAGAGCATCTTCTTCTTCATCAAAGTCATGTATAATGTGGCAGCCATGGAATCACTCTCGTTTCTTGGGTGGAACATATCCAAGCCCAATCGTTTCCATTCTCCCATTGGGCAATTTTCGCTGAGTTCCGGGGACGTTCCAGATCCTGTTGTAGAACTGAGCTTGTCGAGCAGTCTGTTTGAAGGGTACGCCTTGGCGCTTCAACAACCTTTTCAATCCTTCCGTGTAGTATCTGGGCAGATGGATGGGCCGGAGCCTGTCAAGCGTAGAATTGGCACCATGCCAGATTTGTTTCTCCACTTTGGTTTCCGCTGATCGATAAAAGATGATCGCCTTTTCATCTTTTCACCTGGGAGGGACGTAGAACGTCTGCAGTTCTTGCACACTATAGGTATCAAGTGCGTCGAGCTCTTTGTAATGCTGTTACGGAACCATAGCGATTTGCAAGCTTTGATCTTCTCCAGTGAGGGTCTGTATCGACGGCCGAACAGAAAATACTGCATTAACCTAATCTTCAGAGTCGCTGCCGAAGACCAGAATAGGGGTGGACGGTCCCGGCTTGTTGCATTGGGGTGATCTTGAATAAACTATCTCTTCTTCCTTTTCGGTATCGCTCCCAAAGACCAGAATAGTGGTGATAGCTTTTTGCTTATTCTCCGGCTTATGGCATCTTTCCATGTCTTCAAAGTCTGGCAGAAAATATTTCGCATCCTCGTACTTTCGGACTTCATTTACGGAAAATGGGTTCAGTTCCCCTGTCACGGTGTACTCAAGACCATCTTTGAAATACTTCATACACCGTTATTGTGTAGAAGGGATGATGTTGTACTCGTATAACCAAGGCATGCCGAGCAAAGTGTTGTAGCAAGTCTTAGCGTCAATGACGTGGAACTTGATATCAGTGACGAGCAGCCCAAAGCGTAACGTCAGTATCATAGACCCGAGTGTCCGTGATGACTAGGAGTCGAACCCGGAGATAGTGATTTTATCCCGAGCGAGGTGTTGAACGCTCATGCAGATTTCTTTTAGCACCCTTACATTTAGGAGGTTGACAGAGGACCCGTTATCAACTAGGATCTTCCCTATCTTAATGTCATGGAAGTATCCGGTGACGTATAGGGGACGGTTGTGCTCACACGTCCCGAGGAGGAGATCTTCGTCGCCGAAAGTGACGTCAGCAGTGTGCACTTCTTCCAGCTCGTCCTTCATCTTTTCTTCGACAAGGAAAGGTTGGAACTGCTCGAGCTCTTGTAGTGCCTTGATCAAAGAATCTCTCGCCTTTTTAGATAGCAGAAGGGCATCGAGAATGCTTAGCTGTGAGGGTATCTTTCTCAGGTGTGCCAGAACGTTGTAATCCACCTTGTTTTTCTTGGGCAGGTCTTTGGCTGCCAGCTCTTCGATGACTCGGTCATCGAGGGTGATATCCTCAGGGACCTTTTCTTTCCCCTTATCCTTTTTGTTCAATCCCTTGTTTGCGGGTCCAAAATTCTTTTCAGGTAGCGTGCGATTGCGCAGCTGAATGTTCTCGCAGGTCTTCATCTCTTCTGTTTCAGAGATGGATTCCTTGAAGAAAGGGCCGAGGGCTATTTCTTCATCAGAATCACTCCAGAAGGTGAGAACTTATAATCCCCCGGAATTAACCATGTGACATTCACCGGCAGTTCTTTTATGCTCATCTGTCGTGGTTCTTTGTTCCCGATGAGTTTTGCGCTTTATCCGCTTAAAATGTTGCCGGTGAGCAACGTATCCCTGCCACCAATTTTTAAAGGCGTTGCATTCTCCAGTAGGGTGTGTGGTCCTCCGATGGTATAAGCAGTAGTTTGGATGTGCATCCTCTTCATTAAGGTGTATCCTATCAGGAGTGTTTCCTTCGGAGGGTGGCAGCTTCATTCCCATCGATATGGTTTTGGCGAACCTTTTCCTTGTCTTGAACCTACTTTTGCTGGTGGCCGAAGTGCTCCTATCCGGTTGGGGTATTTCAATCCTTTCGTTCAGTCGCCAACGTTTGGCTTTTTCGTATACAGCGATATCATGCTCCTGATCAGCTTTGCTTTTCAGAAAAGCTTCATTCAGGAATACGTCAATCATCTCGTCTGGCGGTCCTAGGAGTTCCAGTTCGGGATCTGCCCCCAGTTTCTCTGTATCAGGAGCTTCTTCACCATCTACTGAAGAGTGAGAGATCACGTGGCAGCTTGCCACATAATCTTAAGGTTTGTCTAACGAGTCTTCTCCTTCATCTCTATCGCCATCTCTATCTTCAAGGATGTGGTTGAGAAACTCTAGGAGTGTGACCGGGGTTCGTGCCTTCTGGTTATATTCTTCCAGTGCGTCAATATTTTTTGCAGGTCCGTTCGTTTGTCATCAGGGTTGACGGGCTTTTTGGTCTTCTTCTTCTTCTTCGAAGACTTTGACGGCTGGGCCTGAGCGTTTTGATTATTGCTACCAATTCTTGGAGTCAGGCGCGGCTTCAGCATTCCCTCAATGATCTCGGGTTCTAGCGGACTTTTCCACCTGATTTCCGGGCATGTTTGGAGATCCTTTAGCATTCTTTCCATCTTGGCTGAAAGAGCGACCTCCCATGGAGCTTCTTCTATAAAAGAGCATTATGCCCCCGGTGTGTCTCCCCTTTTAAGAGCGTACGCCTGAGGTGGGCTTACTTTCCAATTCTCGGACAGTGCGAATTTGCCCGGTTGGTATTGGTCCTTAATCTAGCCTTTGAAGACGAAGCAATTCTCGATTGGATGGCCTACCACTTGGTGATAGAGGCAATAAATGGGATTATTGACCTCACCGGGTTGCAATAGTCGTTTTGGATCCGGCTGTAGGGTTACTGGGCACTCTCACAAGGATCTATAAGGCATCAACCATGCCCGATTCAAAATTTAGACGTGTCGAACAACCCTAAGCAAGATCTTTAAACTAGAGATTAGGCGAAACAAAGCATGTTAAACACTTTAACATCTAAGGGTTTGGGATTACAACCTTTGTAATCCGGTCCTTCACTTCATAAGCTCCGTGTTGAGGTCTCTTCACTGCGATCATCATATACCCGGACTCTAGAGAGGCTCCACGAAGAGAATGATGCAAACTTGCTTCCGATCTTCGATAACTAAGATGATCTACCTTAAAGTTTCTTTAACACAAGCTCTCACTCACAAATGAAGTGAACACCCTAATCTAAATGGCTAGGATAGATTATGATGATGAAGTAGGATTTTATCTCTCATTTATTTTCTTAATCTCACTCAAAATCATCACATGAGCAAAATCTAGAAAGCTTTTCTCAAAGGAAGAAGAAGAAGAATAATCAAAACCATTTGTGATGAATAATGAAAGTATGTGAGGTTAGAAATGCAACCATGGGTTAAGTATGATAACTTAACCCATGTAGAGACTTTACCATGGTCAAGGGTTGGGTTGGGTTAATAAATATCATCCAAAATATCTTTAACAAATATCTTTGCAAAAACAAAAAGCAAAGCTTCTAGAAACTTCTAGGAAAGCTTAACCCAAATCAAACCCTAACCATATTTAATCTCCACTAAACATGTTGCATTAATAACCCTAACATGTTACAATATTATATATTACATATACAATATTTATTGTAACAAAATAAAATAATACAATTAACATATATCGCATATATATCAATGTATTGCCCGAGTGAGAAAAAGAATCTTTTAGTGAGCTTATATTAGTTAATGTAATTTAATATATCAAATATATAATTATACATTAAATTATCGAATCAACACTTGATCTGTCACGACCCGAAATAGCTCGTAACTGGCACTTGAATCATATGAAATCTATAGGACCCCATCTAACCCAAGTAAGCCAAAAAGCCCAGAAATCTAAAACCATTTTTAATAATAAATGAAAGTAAAATAGTTTTTAGAAGCAAGAAAACATGTTTTCAAGTAAAGTTTTTAAATACATAAGCCGAATATGAAGTTTTAAAATGTATAATCTTTTCTGGATATTTTCGGCAGAGTTTCCTTTGTAAATACTGGCCCCGAACGGGGTACAACAAGAATAATATATATGCAATGATAAAAGGCATCCCCAAGCGGGAGCTACCTCTTCGTCAATCGACGGTCACAACCATGCAAGGAATATAATATACAACGCCGAATGGCGAAGATCAAAACTCAGAAAGAAACTCAAAACAGCATGAAAACCGTAATACTACTACACGCGACTCTAAAGTCGAAATAATATATCACTAGTGTCTAAGTCTGAAACAATATACAAGTTTTGGTTGATGGAATTTCTAGATACAAAGGAATAATACATGTACAATGGTGGTTCTTGATGCAAAAGAACCCACCTACCAAAGAAAATCATCCGCAAAAGAAGCAGTGTGCCAAAATGCCGCCATGGAACCTGTACAGCAAAACCTGCAAGAACTGTGGCACAACGGGGGTGAGTTGCCAACTCGTGAATAGAAAATATCTACAAGCAGAAAATTGAATGCATGACATAATCCTAGGTCAATACGATCATATATATATATATATATATATACACACACACACCTCAAAGCATAAGTCTGAAACATGACAAGGTGGCAATGTAACATCAATGCATGTAGGAAGTGCCAAGTACTCGTGCCAGTGTCTCAGGTAATAACATGTCATAAATATAAGGTATGTCTGCATGAAGTAAATATGATGAAGTATCAAAATGGATATCAATACACATATATTAGCGTCCCATTCCACTAATATTGGTGTAAGGGTATATATAACAGTGCACTCATACCCTGTTATATATACATATGAAGTATGATCAATGAAATCAAGTTTGTATGTGATCAATGTCTATATATATGTGGATCCCGTCCACCTGTCACCCAATGACAATAAGCATCATGCATGTAAATATGAGAATATAATCAAAATCATGAAACTTGTGCCCAGCATCGGCACGAAATACTGATATATCAGGTGCTGTCACCAAGACTGGCACCCTGATAGGTACGTATCATACGCTATCTCGAAACCCGAGTGCCCAGCTTCGACCCTCGAATTTCGACGTATCATACGTACATAACCCCGGTCGGTATCCCCAAGATAACCGCCGAGTAAAAGGTAATATCACCGGACGGTATGGTTCCCCTGACAGGCTCATCGCCTACTGTGCGACAGATCCGTTCTCGCCCCGGGGTACCTCCGGGCCCCACCATGTACCCCCATACGGCCTCTACACCTCCTCGCATGGGGTATATATATATGTATCAGAACCGATAAAACTCATGGTGGATGCTGAAATATCATATCAAGGGTAACCGGGTTTCAAAAACATTTACATAATCTCTTTGAAATACCCACGGTTCCCAAATTCAGAAATATCATAGAAACAACATATCTCAATGCGCAAAATCAGAAAGCATGATGTATGTGAAATATAAATGAAATGCAAGTATAACAGCATATCATGCAACATGAAATAATAGTATGCACATACAAGGTCATATCCTGATGCAATAATACTACTGTGTAGTGACATGTCAATTATCGATGATGAAGTGTGTAAGCCGGCAAACAAGTGTATGTGGAACATATACATCATCGATAATGGTGCTAGTGTCTTAACAGCATGATGATAATATAGCAATAAACACATTTACACATGTAAAGCGATGTGAATAGCATGAATATGCGGAATTCGAAAAATCAACGCAACAGTGAAGAATCTACATCAATATGTATATGTCATGCAGTTATGCCATTTGAAATAAGACGAATCGGGATTTTTTAGTAAAATAAGGGCTACGGTGTTTTTAAGAAAAGATGCGCCTTTTAAAGTATCCGTAGAATCCCCTTTTTGCCTGTCTATAAAATACTCCCGATTCGTTAGCTTTTGAAATAGGTATGACTCGGGTCTAGTCTAACATCTACTATGCCAAGTACAGATCTAAATATCAAGTCAATCAGGAGGGGTATGGAAACCATCTAAATCTGAGTCGATATATATATAGATATAATAGTCGGTGATCCCGCCTCAATAGTATCGCGTACGATACTGTATATCATCCGACATCCTCGAGTCATGAGTGCGGATCAATCATCAATATAAAGCTCGCATGGTAAATCGTCGTACGGCATCCCATCAGCTGGGTACGGGTCAATATCACATTCCTCTCATCACATATCAGGTATCACTATCATCATATCACATAATCTGGGGTACTGATCTAAGTCTAGTACAATCGATACCATCTATATAAGTATGAATGCGTGTGTGAAACACACGTCCAAAAGCCCGCTAAGAATCACATGTTGTATCCCAAATACGAATCATATCAAATCACCGATCTCACGGCACAATGCCCAAAATCATCGACTCATCTCCAAAGTCATCCACTATCTAACATCTTCACAGTATAAGTATAGCAATATGCATGTGTGTGCGTGTGAGTGTAAACCTATTCTAAGGTTCGCGACTATGAACTACACTAGTTTACTTCTAACCCTAGTCTATCCATAGTATATCAAATCACAAAATCTACGACACACTAAGCTATCATGTATATACATATAATATATACATATATAGTATACCAACTTCGGACTGCGGGGATGCTATACGCCATCCACCCGACTTTCCCCCGTAGATATAATCTACTCACCTTGCGTCTTCATTTGTCGACGTCGCCACGCGCTTGCTTGTCGTCCCGAAGTCTTCATGGGGTACCTACACGTCAAAGTATCGTAAATGCGTATTAAAACCGAATCAAAGCTAAAACGACACACGAAAACCAAAACGATACGTTAAGGCCTATAGGTTAGAACCTATGGACTACGCTTTCAAAACCATTAATAATCCTCGATATCGTCGTATAAACGCCAAGTATTCGAGGTAAAACACAATACGTAAATTCAGAATTAAAAATACGGAATACGGAAACATGAATCCAAAACAGCAACTAAGGAAATAGGCTCCAGATTTCACCCTAGGTCAAATTAGACAAATCTGCACATGCCAGGGGTCTAATCTACTGATAAGGGGGCACCAAAACCAAAACGAGCCAATTTGGTGCAGGTCTGGCCGCAAATTGCGGCCAATGGGTTTAAATCTGTGGCCGGGTCATGGAGTTAGGGGCTAGGGTCTTGATGGTAGCTTCCTGGGTGCATGCACATATCACTATCCAACCAAAATAATTTTCAGAGTCTCGGGGTGATAGCAGATCCAATATAACCTTTACAGATTTTCTTAAATTTTCCGATATCGGTTTCTAAATCCGTATTCCGGGTTTCAGGTCTCAGGTTTGGGTCTCAAATCTAGCACTAAGGTGTTTGTATAGCCTCTACTGAGCTAAATTTCACATCACAACTCACAATTCCTCATAACCCTAACTAGGTTTTCCTTAAGTCCACCAAATCAAACAATATCAATTCAATCTAAACATGGGGTAAAGGTAATGCAAAAAAATAAACAAACTAATGATCCAGAAAATACCTCATTTGGCAACTCAAGAATTTTCTTGAGTTGCCCCTAGTGGCCAAAATCCTTGTTTTCTTAGTCCAATGGGCTTGTATTGAGCTTGTGCACACTTTTTGTGAAATGGGAGTGAGGTTTTGGAGTTGATTTAGTGGTGTTTTGGGGAGGTGAAGAGGGGAGGGAGGAGGAGAAACAGCAGCAGCAGGGAATGGAGAGGGAAATGGTGAAGAAATGGAGGATGAAGCCAAGTCAAAACAACCCCTCTCTTTTCTCTCTCTCACCCATGCCTACACTATTCCATTCTTTATTCCTTTTTTCTTTTTCTTTTCTTTTCTTTTCCCTCTAAATCCTTTCTCACTCAAATAGTAAACCCAAATGAAAAGCCATGGTAAAAATGCACAAGTGTAGAAAAATGATATGTGCATGTTTTGCACAAAAATACTAAAAAACCGATTAGCGATTTTTAATCGCGATTAGCACTAAATTAGTATATAATTAATCATAAAAACTTAAAAATGGTATAATTCTATAAAATACCCTATTTTAGAATTTTCCAAAATTTTTCCCATTTTTCTGTATTTAATTATACCGAAATATTAAAATATTCAATAAAATAATATTAAATTATAAAAATTCCAAAAAATAATATTTTATTTTTTTGAAATGTTACATGATCCGACAATCCGGCTATATCACATATAACCGACTAATATATCATTTACCGATTCATCGAATCAACACTTGATCCGATGACCCGGCTGATATCGAATATCGCGAGAATAGAATACGGTATCTCATATCGCATTATCCTCGGTCCTGCACATATTACATATGTGGCCCTACTTCGTTTTGCCTGAGTCAAGAAACCTCTGTGTAGGACTCTAAAGAATCGTCAATACGCCGGCAGTAGGTGATGATCATATCAAACACCCATAAGCTGCAAGCGGTCAGCTAAACGTAATAGCCACCCAGGTATTGAGCGATCAGAAGATCAACAAGCAAGCCTGTACATTCTCCTGCGAATCCAATCAGTAACACACCCGTACAGTCCGGTCTCTTCGTCTGATATGTCGCATATCTCGCCTAGAGGTGGTAAACGTCAGATCCCGGTAGCTTGATAAGTCATGTCGATATGAGGTCTATAACAGTTCGAGAAACTACTGATAACACTTACCAGTAAATCTCAGCAACCCTGACCAGGGATTTCGAGTTATAGCCAATCGAACACAGCACAACATCAACTCCTTATACCGCGAGTGACGAATCCCTTCCTATCGCTCATTGCCTCCATGTGATTCGGGACTGTACCCAAAAGCCACCTTTTTGCATGCCCTTTTGGACGTGGTACGATAGAAATCAAAGCACAGTGGGAATCACACAAGACTCTATGACGATCTCGGGTCTACAAACTAACCTGTACCAGTGTCACCAGAGAACTGCCATCTGACGTGAGGTATAATACCATCTGGGAGTTCTCGGCGAGTCCGTCCAGTGTACCCAGTCTCTACTGAGCACCCGTACACCATCTTTGATGTCAAACACCCATGGATATTGGATCATCCATCGCCCATCATATGGGTCAAGATGCGTATACGCTAGTCTACTCTGGTGTATTGATGCCTTGTCTCGATACGCCCTCGACTAGGAACAGTTATAGGATATTCTCATCGACTACCGTGGCCCCACTAGTATAATCTCATCATAGTCCCAGTAGTCGAGTACATATCCTAAGGGCTTTATCAACATTTAACATAGAGACAATCAGAGTACATTTTAAGATAAAGTGCAACCAGATAGCATACTATCATGTCGAGCAAGAAAGTCCTCCCTATATATGTCCAAGCATCCATTACAATATACATCATATGTACAGTAATGGCCTCTAGGGCATACATATAACTAACAATCTCCCACTTGCACTAGGGCCATCTGTTGTGGTATCACATACCCAACAATTAGCTGTGGTTGAAGTATCTCATACTCAACCATCCCATAAAAGTCTCTACTGGGAAATAGGCCTTTGTGAGTGGATCCGCGCTGTTGTCCTCTGTGTCTACTCTCCTAACCTCGATCTCCCTGGAGATCAACCATCTCCATGAACAGGTGATACTGCCTAAGAATTATATCCGGATTTCTGATGAAACGGGGGTTCCTTGGCCTAAGCCACAACTCCATTGTCACACAATGGCAGGAACGAAGTTCATCTCATGAACTCATATATATCCAGACTGCCTCTTTGGTAGCATCCTTGGTAACGATGTATCTTGCCTTTAATCGTCTAGTAAGTCATGGTATCTAGCTTGGAACTCTTCCAACATACCGTCCCTCCACTGAGGGTAAAGACAAAACCTGCGACTGACATTCAGTCGTCCTTATCACCCTGGAACCTTTCCAGTGATTCTCCCCAGGATCGTTTGATACCATCTCACTACAACTAGTAAGATTCCTAACATCCAATTAGATCTATCCCATAGATCCATAACCTAGGATTTAGGAGGTATCACCTTGATCCTATATGGAAAATCATTGTGATAAGAGGAGATTGACCGAGCGTAGCATAGGAAACTCCTTCCCTATCAAGAGTATGTCATCCACGTACTCTACGAGGATCATCACCATACTTTCTACTACCCTTTTGTATATACAAGGTTCATCTACCATTTTGATGAAGTCAAACTCTTTGACTACCTCATCAAAACAGGCATTCCAACTCCGCGATGCCTGATTTATCACATAAAACATCTTGCTCACGTTTCCGCTGCTCCCACTGTCTACGAAGCCCTCTGGCTGTGTACTTATAAACGCTCTCTTCCAAATCATCATTTAGAAAAGCAGTCATGACACCCAACCGTCAGATATCGTAGTCATGGTATATAGCCGTGGCAAGTAGGATCTGGATGGACTTAAGCATAGCTTTGAAAGTCTCAACTTTTCCATGTACACCAAGTAATCTTCTCAAGATATGCTTGCTCCTGATGGGGATTTAACCCTTCAGATAAAGCAACCAAAGTCCATACTTTGTTGGTGTATAAGGATTCCATCTCAGATCGCTAAGCATCCAGCCATTCTTACAGAGTCCCACTCCAGATGGCCTGCTCGAAACTAGTTAGGTCATCATCTCATGATGCAATCCTCGCTCCTACTGTCATAGAGAAACAAAGTATCTCTCAGGTGGGTGAGGAACCCTACTAGATCGGCGGAGAGGCTGAGGTTTGTTGGAAACCAGTGAATCCTTTGGTTCTACCAAATCATCAGCTGCAGTTTGTATAGCTGGAACTCTTTCCAGTTCTACCTCATGACCAATAATTTCTTCACAAGAAATTCCCTTTCACAAAGGTGGCATGCTGAGAAACAAAACATCTTTTGTTCCTCGGTTTGCTAGAAGATATTCCCTTGTGAATGCTTGGGATATCCAACAAACTTCCACAGAACTGACTTTGCCTCGAGCTTGTCCGGATTATACTTTTAGACATAGGCTGGACAACCCCAAATCTTAACATACTTAAGATATGGGCTCTTCCCATTCCATATCACATATGAAGTTGTAGGCAACTGATTTGATTGGAACCCTATTCAATAGGTATGCAGCTTCTCAAGTGCATAACTCCCAAAAGGAAATAGTAAACTCAGTAGTACTCATCATAGAGCGCATCATATCACATAGGGTGCAATTGCTCCGCCCCGATATACAATCGTGCTATGGTGTATACGGAGGAGTAATGCTGAGAGAGAATCTCATTCTCCTTTAGAATAGTCCAGGATCTCCGTACTCAAGTATTCTCCTCCCTGATCTCATCAAAGAACATAATAATTATACCCATTTTTGGTTCTCTACTTCTAACTTATATTCTGTGATTATCTCAAAAGTTTCGGACTTGTGTTTCAACAGGAACATATGTCTGAATCTTGAGAGATCATCAGTGAATGTAATGAAGTACGAAGAACCGGTCTTGGCATGTATAGACAGGGGACCTTCATACATCAGCATGTATCAATCCCAAGAGTTCACTAACTTTTTCTCTGTTTCTAATAAACGGAGCTGTGGTCATCTTATCTTTGTGACATGACTGGCAAGTTTTTACAAGATGTAAATCCAAACTAATTTAAATATGCATCTTTATATAATTTCAGCTAGTCGAGTCGCATTGATATGACTTAGTCTACAATGCCTCAAGAAGGATTCGTTCATTTCTGAACTCTTCCTCTTGTATGTGTTCTGTACCTTAAGAACTGTGGTTTGATTTAGAACGTCTATGCTTTTAGATAACGTGCCTGATCCGATCAACTCTTGATATAGGAAATGTTCAAAACATTATCCAACAATACAAAATTATATCCTTCTTTACTAATAAAGAGACTGATATGATGTTGTATATCAGGTTCAGTATCTAATAACATTCGTTCAGAATCAATGTATTCTGGTAATACAGGGTGATAACTACCAACAGACTTGGCTGCAACACTTGCACCGTTTCTATCTCATGAAACTTATCACCCGTTCTCAGTTCTCTACCTATCTGTAGCCCATGTAATAAATTACATTTGCGGGATCCTGATCTGGTATCTCATACCCAGGACGTAAAGGATACTGAGAAATAGTTCTTTGTAATGAACACACCCGAAGAAGATGCATCAGCATGCACTTTCTTCGTTTGGGCAGCACGGGAATTCTGGTAATCCCCAATTTCCTGCTCTGTCTTATAACAATTATAAGTTGGAGTGGGACCAACGTTCCCCAGCTCAGTATAACAAGCGGGTTTGGTCAATACATCCGTATTATTATCTTGATTAAGGCATGACATGGTCGCTACCAGGAGAGAGAGAGAAGAAAACACTCAGCGTATGCTCTTGCAAGATTAGATTGGTTATCTAATATATCTAATCAGGATGTCTCCCACTGTTTTAGTCAAATCTTCCTTCAAACCCTAAAAGGAAAGACTAGCCAGGATTAATTACACGCTACAAGTTCACCAATCTTTCAGCCAGGCCAGTGCCGGTACTTTGAGGGAGGTTCCCCGTGCTTTCGCATGGACCTAATTAAAGTAAACCTCATTTTCCCAGGGGCGTAACCCCGTTGACACCTTTCTAGACACCTACTTGATCGGCTAATTGTAATGTGTAAAAACTCTCCCAGGAGTAACTCTTACTCGCAGCGGGTATCAGGATCCAACTATCTCATAGAAGGTATGCAATCTCATTGCAAATTTCAACACTTGAAATTCCCAATAATATTTTACCCCTAGCAGCTATATGACCTTAACATGGTCAACAAATCATAAGTGCTAGTCAAGTTCAACCCGTCATTTCCCGATTGAATTAAACCCACCCGCACGACCCTTAACAAGACTACCCTAATCCAATTGCATCATATGCTTATACAGATAAGCACTAATCAGCTACCGCACACTATGCCTTAACATGGTCAACAAACGTAGCACGAATACTAACTAGTACTTATCTGAAATGACGGAGGGCTACGACAGGTTTTTAAGAAAACCCTTTGCGTAATGAACTTGATATCGTTGTAGAATCGAGTGATTTTAAATGGAATGTTTCTGAGGCCTTTTCTAGTTTTGCTAAAGAGGTCACTCCCGGTGAAGGGATCGTCGGCTCTTTCCTCATCGAATAAGGTGCAGGATATTTCACAAATATCGCTATGCAAAGCAAAAACTATAGAAGCAATCAAAAGACAAACCGAGTTTGTAGCATCTGCTAGTTTTACTAAAGAGGTCACTCCCGGTGAAGGGATCTCGGCTCTTTCCTTATCGAATAAGGTGCTGGATGTTCTACAAGGAACACCGCTATGCAAAGCAAGAACTAGAGCTACCAGTTTTTAAACAAGTTTCTACAATATCTTTAGGTTTCTTTTATTTCATTAATCTCATTAATGAAGTCCCATTTTAATATGCTTCACAAGCATCACATTCGAAATGAAATCTGCAATATAACATATATCTCATATATATAATATAAACATTCGTCTCAGGCAGTAATATGATCTCATCACAGAACATTGCAGCAGAAGAACATATATGAAATATTGGATATACTAGGAGGTCCGTGTTTTTAATACGAGCCTGTATAAAACACGGATTCCACGGTCGCGATGAATAGCCAAACCCACATCCCTAGACCCCTACGAGAGCGACAAGAAACACTACCAATTCTAGGATTAGGAGACCCGGTCTCGACTCCTCGAGATAGTCTCCCACTGGACCCTAGAACCCGATTACTTGTGCTCCCCGTCTTGGGTCTACCTAATGCGGAAAAGTAAATAATATACAATGGTGACATCATCCTCAGCCCGGAAGTGCCCCAATAAAAGAATATTACATACAAATGAATTTTACATGAATGAAAATAAAAACCCTCATCTTACATAAAACCCCCGGCTATTCAGAACACAACGATCCAATATAACATATCACAGCAACACATAATATCTCATATCATCAACGTAAGTAAGTATGCATACATCGATTGTCGTTAATGTATAGCAACGAAAACCGGCGATACAACTACATACTACACTTACGGTCATAGAAAAGAAAGTGTAAAACTACAACAGTTGGAATCCGCAACCACCTTAGACATCGCATGCCTAACCAAATGAATTCCTTAGACATCGCATGCCTAATAATTATAAACCCCGCATTTTAGTCTCATTATCGAAAACTCTTTTCAATATCAAGTCGGGCAATTCAACAAGATTCCCGACATTTTGATCGAATGCTCGTCGCAAACTTTATTAGATGGCCACACTCCCGGATGCCGTCGACGAAGTGCACTAAGACGGAACACCGCTGCCGCGAGCACCCGAACGGATGCTTTTGACAACGGGGTTCTCCTACAGTCACTTGGTCGGGGCTTTGGGGCATGGCTGTCTATTAAGTTTACCCGGCGAGTATCCGCGTACGCTACGTGATTGCGACGGACTTTTGATCGCATCAAAATTCCGTGGCAACCGATCATCTGAGACTGAACTGCTAGATTTATAACATTCAAATTAGTTATCTCATAACTACTTGTGGATTCCAAATATTGTATCACATTCCAGATAAATAGACAATGTTAAACTTTCCGATCGAATAATCAAACACCCAAGCTTTCCCAAATAGTTCTCAACACTTGAAATTAGTTTAAAAACATCCATCACATGCCACAGTACCAATGGTCCAGCCGTAGAAGGGACATGTGGCAACGCCGTACTGCCCCAAACCCTAAGGTTTAGAGGCAGTTCAAGACGGTCACATAATCGAGTTAAGGTTTGTGTTCTTCTAGAGGGTCCACCGCGTTACTTGCACGACTTAGAACGTTCTTAAACTATGGAAAAATCCAACGCTTGGAAATTTTCCGGCAGGGGAAAAAGTGAGTTATTGATATCCGTTCGAACTTTTTAACACGTTCTAAAAATTACCCGGACAAACTAAACGAAGTTATACTTTTCGATCGAATCAACGAGCTCCCAATACAACCCAGAAAACTCAACACTTGAGTAGAATTAAAAATTCCCAGAACAAATAGGAAATAAAAATGGATATTACTGTGCAAACCCAAAACCCTAATATTACTGTTCCGCCGCGGAACCGCCGCGCAAGGCATGTCTTTGCCGCAGTCCCGCGGCTCATTAATGGTATTAGTTGGTCGTTTTGCACAGTAATACATCAAATCACCTGCTGATTTTTCTGAGCATTTTTAATATGAAAAATATCAACTTTTGAGAAAATTTCCAGAAACTAGGGTTTTACGGGTATTCGGAATTCGATCGGACATTAAACTTCGTCTAGACTTAGCCTAAAACTCTAGCTTGGCTCTAATACCACTGTAGGGTTACTAGGCACTCTCACAAGGGTCTATAAGGCATCAACCATGCCCGATTCAAAATTTAGACGTGCCGAACAATCCTAAGCAAGATCTTTAAATTAGAGATTAGGCGAAACAAAGCATGTTAAACACTTTAACATCTAAGAGTTTGGGATTACAACCTTTGTAATCCGGTCCTTCACTTCATAAGCTCCGTGTTGAGGTCCCTTCGCTGCGATCATCATATACCCAGACTCTAGAGAGGCTCCACGAAGAGAATGATGCAAACTTGCTTCCGATCTTCGATAACTAAGATGATCTACCTTGAAGTTTCTTTAACACAAGCTCTCACTCACAAATGAAGTGAACACCCTAATCTAAATGGCTAGGATAGATTAGGATGATTAAGTAGGATTTTAGCTCTCATTTATTTTCTTAATCTCACTCAAAATCATCACATGAGCAAAAGCTAGAAAGCTTTTCTCAAAGGAAGAAGAAGAAGAATAATCAAAACCATTTGTGATGAATAATGAAAGTATGTAAGGTTAAAAATGCAACCATGGGTTAAGTATGATAACTTAACCCATGTAGAGACTTTACCATGGTCAAGGGTTGGGTTGGGTTAATAAATATCATCCAAAATATCTTTAACAAATATCTTTGCAAAAACAAAAAGCAAAGCTTCTAGAAACTTCTAGAAAAACTTAACCCAAATCAAACCCTAACCATGTTTAATCTCCACTAAACATGTTGCATTAATAATCCTAACATGTTACAATATTATATATCACATATACAATATTTATTGTAACAAAATAAAATAATACAATTAACATATATCGCATATATATCAATGTATTACCCGAGTGAGAAAAAGAATCTTTTAGTGAGCTTATATTAGTTAATGTAATTTAATATATCAAATATATAATTATACATTAAATTATCGAATCAACACTTGATCCGACAATCCGGCTATATCGCATATAACCGACTAATATATCATTTACCGATTTATCGAATCAACACTTGATTAGATGACCCGGCTGATATCAAATATCTCGAGAATAGAATACGGTATCTCATATCGCATTATCCTCGGTCCTGCACATATCACATATGTGCCCCTACTCCGTTTTTCCTGAGTCAAGAAACCTCTGTGTAGGACTCTAAAGAATCGTCAATACGCCGGCAGCAGGTGATAATCATATCAAACACTCATAAACTGCAAGCGGTCAGCTAAACGTAACAGCCACCCAGGTATTGAGCGATCATAAGATCAACAAGCAAGCCTGTATATTCTCCTGCGAATCCAATCAGTAACACTCCCGTAAAGTCTGGTCTCTTCGTCTGATATGTTGTATACTCGCCCAGGGGTGGTAAACGTCAGACCCCAGTAGCTTGATAAGTCCTGTCGATATGAGGTCTATAACAGTTCGAGAAACTACTGATAACACTTACCAGTAAATCTCAGCAACCCTGGCCAGGGATTTCTAGTTATAGCCAATCGAACACAGCACAACATCAACTCCCTATACTGGGAGAGATGAATCCCCTCCTATCGCTTATTGCCTCCATGTGATTTAGGACTGTACCCAAAAGCTACCTTTTTGCACGCCCTTTTGGACGTGGTATGATGGAAATCAAAGCACAGTGGGAATCACACAAGACTCTATGACTATCTCGGGTCTACAGACTAACCTGTACCAGTGTCACCAGAGAACTGCCATCTGACATGAGGTATAATACCATCTGGGAGTTCTCGGCGAGTCCGTCCAGTGTACCCAGTCTCCACTGCGTACCCGTACACCATCCTTGATGTTAAACACCTATGGATATGGGATCATCCATCGCCCATCATATAGGTCAAGATGCGTATACGCTAATCTACTCTGGTGTATCGATGCCCTGTCTCGATACGCCCTGGACTAGGAATAGTTATATGATGTTCTCATCGACTACCGTGGCCCCACTAGTATGATCTCATCATAGTCCCAGTAGTCGAGTACATATCCTAAGGGCTTTATCAACATGTAACATAGAGACAATCAGAGTACATGTTAAGATAAAGTGCAACCAGATAGCATACTATCATGTCGAGCAAGAAAGTCCTCCCTATATATGTCCAAGCATCCATTACAATATACATCATATGTACAGTAATGGCCTCTAGAGCATACATATAACTAACACCGACAAGGTGATAAGCCTGTTGTGCACCGCCAGCTCGAACAGTTTCCTCGTTTTATCCCGGGGAAACGAATAAAGGCGCTTCAGTTTCTCATTGAAGAATCGCCGTTTATCTGTTGAGCATTGGCGACGAAGGTCGCTTTCTCTTTCCCTTTTTCGTTTCGAGATTCCAACTTCGAAAAAGATGGTCTATGACCCATCTAATCCATTTGGGTCAGCTTGTCAATCAAGGCCTGGAAAGTAGTTATCTTGAAGAACATCATGAACTGGGATATGGTCGCCTGCGGATCAAGAGTACCCACGAACATGCCTACCGCAGGAGCTTCTTCGATGCGTTGTTCGCATTTCGACCATAAGTTCCACCACCGGATTGCGTACTGAACCCATATTTCTTCTGGCTTCACCCTAGCATTGATCAATGCTGTGATTGGGGTGCGTTCGCTAGCGCATGCGAATCTCTGCATAAACAGTAACTCCATTTCTGCAAATGTCTTAACGGAGTCGTTCGGGAGCTCGGAGTACCATTCAAAAGCTGTTTCCGATAAGCTACCAACAAACTGGCGAAGCAGCAGTTTGTCGTCACCCCCAGTATTACCGCATATGACTCTGAATTGAGCAATGTGCTGGTGTGGATTCCCTGTCCCCTTATATACATGGAATTTATGGATCGTATATCCCGGCGGGTACTTTATTTGGTCAAACCAACCTAGATAGGGTCATCCAATCTTAATAATTTGGCCGGCCGCTTTTTTCGCCTGATGAGCTCGTATCTGTTGAGCGATATAGTCATCCAGGGCGGCTTTTGAAATGGTCTCCTCTTTGGCTGCTGAACAAGCCAGAATAGGGTTTGATGTCTCTCCCCTATCGTCTTCAAGGATAATCGGAGGGTCTTCAGCTGGAGGATCCGGCTGTAACATCATCCCGACCATGTCTTAGAATAAAAGCGCCATTCGTTTTATGTTGGCCGCTTGTTCCGCTGCCTCTTTGTCCTTCTTTTTGAGAATTCTGCGGAGGAACTCAGCATCGATTTTCTGTTCATGACGCTGCTCTGACGATGTCTCCGGGTTTTCTTTTGGCCCAGTGAGTGCGGCCATCTGTGTTAACATTTCCTGGAGCTTCTGTTGTTGCTCTTGGGCCTTTGTTACGGATCTGGTGAGTGGTCGATGGCCCGTAGAGATACGGCTATCCTCTTTCCCGGATGCCATATAGACAGTGTGCACCACCATGCCCCCAGATTTGGGGCGTTTGGATTTAGTGCCTTTGAGCTTTGTGCAGACACGGAGACATTCTCCGGCCTCCTTCTTTTGTGGGCGATCGAAGTTGAGGGAACCATTGCATCGGGCACCCAAATAGATAACATCTTCTATGGTATGACATGATGGTCCTTCTCTTGCTGAACTTTCATCTTCTTCGGTTGGCGGGAGTAGTCTTGGTTGATCACCGAGTCTTGGACCTGTCGCCAAACTTTATGAATTTTAGAGGACAGCCGCTGAGGGAGCTGCTCTGGCTTCACCTTTGTAGCGTTCTCCATAGGTGGAGGAGATATTTTTAGCACGGCCTTCGGAGAGTTCTTGCGTACCCTCCTAAGTGGATCAAAACTGTTCCCAGTTGGAACAGCAGCATCAATTTCCACCAAGGGAGCTGGCGGAGTCAGTCCAAAAGGAGAGCTGCCCCCCAGCCTTCCTTACTCGGCGCCAGTGACGACGGCGAGCATGTCGTGCTGACGGGACCGGCTTAGTTATGGGGGTGGCTTCGTCATGCCCCTATTCTGGCGAAGGGTTGCTTTCGACGTTAGCCTCTTGAAAACTCACGTCTGTTGAATGAGGATGGCCAATCTATTGAAGGCAGACTTTCGCGCAGGGGGAGCAGTTTTGATGACTTCACCTGGAACGGGAGCTGAAACGATTAGTCTTGCAAAGACCGACTCCTTAGCAGGGGAAGTCGCTCTAATGACTTCAGGAACAGGAACGACTATCCACTTTGGGATGACCGCTTCAGGTATCGTGGGGTTCTTCATGGGCCCACTTGAGCTTTGGCCTAGTCTGTTGAAAACTGAGGCACTAGACTTGGACGACCCGTTGAGAGGGGCCGCGGTAGTTGTAAGCCGATCAAAGACCGACTTCTTCGGAGCTTCTTGCGACGGCAATGGGGCGTTGAAGCTCATTGGTGGGAGCATGGTCCCAAAGAATAGCCCTGTGGTAGCTTGCGTCACCTGGTCCACCGGCCTCGTAAAAAGGGAGGCCGCTTGAGGCCCGTAGGTCACTCTTCCGGTGAGGACGGAGTGGGAGTTGTTGCAGTTGTTGCAGTTTGTGCAGTTGGAAGCCATTTTCTCTGCACGGAGCAAGACACCAAATCTTAGTATCTCGAATCCAGGGGAAACCATAGCAAATCGCGATTCATTCGCGAAACACGACATACGAAGTGTGGAGTGAAAAGAGGAAAAGGTCCCACCGGGCGTGCCAAAATCTGTTCTCCACCGAAAGACCAGGAAGACTGACGTCTTGCCTGAATTTGGGGGCAGATGCTATTTGGTTTTATCCGTCCACCTCTCCGAAGATGACAAGTTGATTTATGGCACCGTGTATCGAAGGTTTAGACGGATGCGGCCGATGTAGCAGACGTCGTCAGATTCCCCCTCGTTTGAGGGTTTTTTTTATTGTGGGGACGCTTTTCCCTGCAGGTGCAAGCCCCTGCAGTTAATTATGCTACCGCATCGCGGTAACCACTTTCTTCTTCTCCAGATGGTCACTTTGTGTCGTGTGTGTTTGTTTTATTTTTGGTTGCCTGTGGATTGTATACGGAGACTAATTTATGTTGTCGCCCGTAGGGCGTGGATTAGTCCAAATCCGTATTTTCTTAGATTTGGGTTTTGGGTTTGGTTTAAGGATCGTTAATCTCTTTTGAGACTATGATCAACTTAAACGTTTGTTAAGAATACGTTAGTCTAATTTTAAACTAAGATCAACTTAACATGATCATTTAGATCTAACAAAAGAGCATTTGGGCTCTATTGTTTTAGTTTAGGGACTTTGCGGTCCATAAGTTTAAGGACATCATAGTCCATGACAGTTTAAAGACGTCATAGTTTATAAAGTTTTTGGTTGTCGGGACCCACCACCTCTCTAAAGACGTTGAAGAATTACAACGATACATATCAGAGGTGTGAAGAGATGTACCCTTGAACCGATGTCAGTTGAGGGATCTGTAGTTGGATTGATTTAAGGATCGTTAATCTCATTTGAGATCAAGATCAACTTAAATGGTTGTTAATGATACGTTAGCCTAATTTTAGACTAAGATCTACTTAATAGGGTTTTTAGGATCATTTAGATCCAGCGAAAGAGCATTTGGGCTCTATCGTTTTAGTTTAAGGACGTTACGGTCCATAAGTTTAAGGACATCATAGTCCGTGGAGTTTAAGGACATCATAGTCTAGTTTAGAGACATCATAGTCTGTAGGGTTTAGTTTAGGGACGTTGCGGTCCATAGTTTGTTTAAAGATGTTACGGTCTAATGGAGTGTATCTCTGGGTTTGGAAATGTACCAAAAATAATCGTTGGTTGTCGGGACCCACCACCTCTCTGAAGACGTTGAATAATTACAACGACATGTATCAAAGGTGTTGAGAGATATACCCTTAAACCAAATGTCAGATTGAGAAGGAATGGGATAACATTACTTTGAATGCCATCTGAGATCAATTTTGAAAGACCTGAGTATAATTGAGGCTCGGTTGAAAAAGATTTTTGGCTTTGAGAGACTTAGCTAACTTGGGCCAAGGTTGGCCTCAAATACTAGCATATGCTTGGCGCTCACGTGCTCCCACGTGAGGTCTTAAAGTATCGTTTAAATACTGAAGATTTGAAGCACTCACGTGGGGTCACGTGAGGCGCTTGAAGTAGTGTTAAACACTGAAGATTTGAAACGCTCACGTGGGGTCACGTGAGGCGTTTGAAGTAGTGTTAAATACTGAAGATTTGAAGCGCTCACGTGAGGTCACGTGAGGCATTTGAAGTAGTATTAAACACTTAAGATTTGAAGTGCTCACGCGGGGTCATGTGAGACGTTTGAAGTAGTGTTAAATACTGTAGATTTGAAGCGCTCACGTGGAGTCACGTGAGGCGTCCGAAGTAGTGTTAAACATTGAAAGTCTGAGGTGCTCACGTGAGGTCACGTGAGGCGCCTGAGATTTGGCACAGCTTCTTTGAATTTGTTCCCTTTTTCTTTTCTGAGTGCTGAGCACTATTGGGTCACGTGGGATCACGTGAGGCGTCCCCAAAGACTGAAAGTTGCCTCTGTTTTATTCTCTTTTGAAAAGTGCTAAGCACTATTAAGGGGTCACGTGATATCACGTGAGGCGCCCTAAAATAGAAACCGCCTTGGGTTTATTCCCCCTTTTTCCTCTGGAGAGCTTGTTCAGGGGTCACGTGGGAGCACGTGACCTGATCTCATTTGTTTTCTCTCCTTCAACAAAGGTGCTCACGTGGGCGCTCATGATCTCTCATTTATCATGTTGGGTGATAATCTCTTATGTGCATAGAGATCTTGAGTTAAATCCCCTGTTTAATAAGAATTAAATTCTTTTATAGGGTTTGAACCCTAATTTTATTTAGAAGAATTAAATTCTTATATGTTGTAAGAATTAAATTCTTTGAACTCAATTCTCCCCCTAGGTTTTGAATCTGCATAACAAATCTCCCCGATGAGAATTAAATTCTCAACTTATGGGGAGATCTGCTTCTGCAGATCTTCAACCAGAGGAAGAACTAAGTTCTTTAAGAAGAGTTAAACTCTTGGTTTGAGAATTAAATTCTCTTTTTTTTGTGAGAGCTTATAGAATGATTTCCTTGCTTCTCTTACCTAGAGTTTCTTTCTTCTCTGAAGAGATCTTCTTCTCTATTTCTCTCTCTTGTATTCTCTCATGTCTTCTCTCTCTCTCTCTCTTTTATGTATCCTCCCTTTTCTCTTCTCTTCTTGGCTCTTATTTATAGGAGAAAGAAAAGAATTAGTTTGTTCAGTCAATCTCTCATTAAGAGATATTGATTGATTTTATAACCAACATGATCTTTTAGATCATTCGGTGAATTTTATTCACCATTGGATTTTTTAATCCATAAGATATCTTATTTGTTGTTCCCGGCAAATTTTAGGAAAATATTTCCTTGTCCAGAATCTTTCTATAAATTAGTTATTTTTTAATCACCATTGGATTTTTAATCCAACGGCGCTCCACTTTACAAAATGCAATCTTTTCTGTTTGGAAAGATCTAGGGAAATGTTTTTCCAATTAGGGCTTTTGATTCCTTTTAATTAAAATTTAATTCTATTTGTTCAGCAGGTTTAGGAATCCATCATGTGTTGGCACGTGACCTCCCTGATTAAGCATCTAATTAGAATTTAATTCTATTAGTTCAGAAGGCTCAGAAACCCATCACGTGTTCGCACGTGACCCCACCGATAAAGTATTTAATTAGAATTTAATTCTATTAGTTCATAGGGCTCAGGAACCCATCACGTGTTGGCACGTGACCCCACTGATTAAGCATTTCCAATTGTTTATTTCATTCAGCACCTATAGGCTTTGCCTGTAAAAGGTCACGTGCTTGCACGTGAGACCTGGTCACGTGTGGACACGTGATGCCCCCTTTGGGGGTTTTCCTTGCTGCATTATTTGTCTTTTTTATTCAGTTCCTATGAGGGAACAATGCCAATCTCTCTTCTCATCAGTTTAGAAAACATTTCTTTAGAGAGGGTGACTCCATCACCTGCGGGTACACTACCACGCCAGGAGTCTTCCATTCTAAAATACTTTTAAAATGTTGTCCAAGTACCCGATTGGGAAACTTCCCAAATCTAGATCTAAAACCAGAATCCCTGATATATTATCCATCTGGTTTTGTATAAAACATTACATGATTGACTCAAGTGCCTAAGTAAATGATATGTCATTCATGCCAGTCCCTCTTTTCATCAGTTTAGAAGACATCTTTTTAGAGAGGGTGACTCTATCACCTGCGGGTACACTACCACGCTAGGAGTTATCCATTCTAAAATACTTTTAGAATGTTGTCCAAGTACCCGATTTAGGAATCATCCCAAAACTAGATCTAGTCACAAGAATTCCTGATATACTATCTATATCTAACGTGGAGAAAACACTATGTGAAAACCAAAGTTTGACCAATTGTAGTATAGGAACATCACTTCCTATCTGGAGTACATCATCCAAATCCAGGACAGTACTCCCTACATCCTTCTTACTAGGTTCATCGTTTGTTTTGATGAAGTTAATCACTTTGACTGTCACATCAAAACAGATGATCCATCTCCGCTATCCATGCTTCAAACTATGAATAGACATAAGCAATCTGCACACCTTCCGCTGCTCCCTCTGACTACGATTACCCTCTGGCAGAGTCATATACACGTGCACTACCAAAATCTCATTTAGAAAGACGTTATAGTTGTTGGCTATAGTTCCCTCAAGGCAATTATCATAGTCGCAGGAAGGTGATTATGATGATTGAGGGAGGACCTATACCAGTAGAACAGTCTTACTCGAGATGATAGTATGCTATCTGGTTTGTCTTTATCATCATGTACGCATTAAGTGGCATTACAGATTACTATTACATGTTGATAGAGCCCATAGGATTCTTTCTTGACTGCCAGCAGTAAGATGGCGATCATATATGTGGGAGCTAGGTGGTCTATAAGCACATCCTTAAATGTCCCTAGTTGAGGGAGTTTCGAGACTGGGCTTCGATACTCCAGAGTAGACTGGTGTATACTGATCGAGACCCCGACGAGGGGCGGTGGCCAATCTCATAATCCATTGGTGTAAGTTTGTTCACCTGAGATGTATACAGGTGCTCATTGGGTTATAAGTACACCGGACGGACTCGCTGAGAATATGCTAATTGGTATTATACCTATTGTTAGATAGCAGTTCGCTGGTGACATGTGTACAGATTAGTCTATCGATCAGAGATCGTCATTTGTCTTATGTGAGTTCCCACTGTGCTTTGATTACTACCCTACTACGGCTCAAAGGAGTCATGCAAACAGGTTTTAGTTGGGTACAGTCCCGAGCCATATGGAGTCAGTGAGCGGATCGTCGGGGGGTTCATCTCTCCCAGTATTGGGGGTTGATGTCGCGGTTGTGCATGGGTGTCCATCACCAGAAATCCTTGGCCAAGGTAGTCGAGAATTACTGATCTCGGATCGGTAGTTTCTTAGGTGGTGATGGTCTTCATACCGACACTAAATGCCGCGTTATTAGGGGTCTGACTTTATCCACCCCCTTGACTGGATATGCGATACTCATAGACGAACAGACCGGACTGTATGAATATTGTCACTGTCAGGCTCAGTAGTGATTTCAGGACGAGTTTGCTCGTCGGCCTCCCTTTCGCTCAATACCTGGGTAGCCGTTACGTACATCTAGTGCCGCTGACGTGCTTATGGTTAAACCAACTGCCAGCGTATTGACGAGTCTTTAGAGTCTCATATAGAGAGTTTCCCTGCTTCGGGCAAAACGATGCAGAGGCCGTATGGTTTTACGGCAGGGTTCGATCACATACGTGTACTTATGCACGGATGATGTTCGGACGGATAATACTAGTGGGCTTTGGTTTAAGCCGGATCCTAGTATTATATTTGTTGGATTATTTTCGTCTCTTTGTATTCGTATTCTTCAGAATATGGATGCGGGTATATATATACGGTTGAGGGGTATTCTTGTAATTTATTACAAAATTGCTTTTAGAAGATTATACCTCATCATGGTTTAGACCTTTTTGGATTAAATGGTAATTGAGGTGTAGGATGAGGTGTTTATTGCATTTTTGTGGCATGACTAATTAGTGACCCATGGTTACTATTCTAGCATGCTTGGGGTTTTTGTTTGTTGTGAGATTGTTGTTGACTTGAAATATTTTTGTTGACTCTAGATATTTTGGAGACTTGAAATATTTATTGCGATGGCTCCATTATTTCTTATCAACACTCACAACACACAAAACAACAAGCCATTATTCATTTCTTTTCTCTTTCTTGAGTTGCTCTCAACACTTCATTCTCATGGTATCTTCTTCTTCCTCTAGCTCCACCCAAACGCTCTCATGAGTTGAGAATCCTTAGGTGTCTTGAGACAAATTAATCCTTCATCACTCTCTACTTCATCTACGGTATCTAGAGTAGCGATCTAGGTGCTCTAGTTGCCTCGGATATGACGTTGGAGCTCATTGCATAGACTCTCGGGTGGATCATCTTCGATAGAGGGAGACCGAAGATCAAGCTTGATCAAGGAAGCCTCTAGGAGCTTGGGATGATGGTTGAAGACCGAAGGACACGGATCTATTCAGTATAACCATTCTAACTCCTTTGCATGTTTTGTTATCTAGGGATTATGGGTAGATCCGGGTAATTGGTTGTGCTAGCGCCAAGTTTTATAAATTTTTGTTCCGCGTTTGGTCACGGATTGATGGATTGGGCGCTTGCATAACCCAACATGGTATTAGAGCCACTCCATAAGCCTTAGTTAACTCATTGCGACATTAGAAATCTGCCGTTTTTGTTGTGCAAAAACTGCCGACAAAAACAGTTCCGAAAACTGAATGTTTGAGATGTTTGCACACCCCGCGGGCTCACGGTTTGAACTGAGAAGCCGCAGGATGGTGCATGGGCACCCCGGGGAAACCCCTAGGGGGGACTGAATAGATGGTCCCACTCCCCAAGACCACCACAAGGTGGTCTTGGCGGTGGGGACTCGAAACTGCCCCACCCTCGGCAGTTCGGGTCTGCCTCACCCCCTGGCCATCTTGTTGTGGCCTAAGGGGTGGGGTACCCCCTCTAGGCCTCCCGACTCAAAGTTAATTTCATGCTCTAACTCCCCGCGAAGGTTCGGGCATGTTTCGTTTTGATTCAGACTTCCGAATTGGCTTTAAACGGTCGATTTTTGGAACTTTAGCTCACTTTTTATTCATGGTTTTGGAAATTGGTTTAGTTTGCTAATTGCGTGTGGAATTCTAATGCCGTAGTTTTCAGTATATACATTACTATCTGCGACCGTGAATGTCATTAGGGCGGTACAACTCGTCTAACTGCTATATGCTCTTTTAGACGGGTTTGCGAACGTGACATTCACATTGATATTCTGTGTTGTACTGTGGTTGTGGCGGGATCGTCGTGGTGGATAGCTTGGGTGCAATGGTAGTACAGTTTGGATTTATTTGTACATTTTATATTGCGGGACGAGCGTCCGACATGTGGACTACCGTCACTGCTAGTTTGTATATTATTTTTTTGGGGCACGACCGGGTTGAGGTCGATGTCACCGTTGTATATATTCTTTTCTTTTCCGTACTAGGATTACCCTACGGTGGAGTTCACGGTTAGCCGAGTTCTATAGGGCAACAGGCCTGCATCTCATGGCGTTGAGACGGAAGGAGCCTCACTCTAGAATTGGCGGGCTATTCGCCGAACTCGTAGGGGGTATAGGTTGACCCACGGAGGAGTGCTCAAGTTACCAGATTCAGTGAAGTGCTCGGTGGCCTATTCACGTTGTTGATTGGGGTTTCCTCGCTTCTGGGATTGGCGGGCAACTTGCCGTGCTCATAGGGGTCTAGGTTTTCATTGCACAGGCTATCCACAGGACCAGGGTAACGTCGGGTTTCACTTTTGGCCCAAAGAAAACCCAGGGCTCCCAGATTATCAGTATTATTCTGTGATACTTATCGCTTATCTATGATGTTGCATATATCATGCCTGGAACGATTATTATATATTGTTATATATATACTAGTAGATATTGTATCTGTTTTGCACCCGCGCTAGTCCAGCCCCCGCTCTGTCGTTAGTTAAGTAACCAAACGGGTGATGATGGGGCCCAGTGGCGATTGTGGATGGCATATACATACATCATATTTTCGTTCTTTTCTGGTGTGATTAATTGATAGGACTGTGTTGATTCTGATCAATACAAAGATAAAACAAACCTATATATGATGTTGTTGGAATAATTTTCAAAAGCTGTTATTATAAGGACATTTTCTTTTTTTTGCACAGCGGTATTCGGTTTTGAATATCCAGCACCTCATTCGACAAGGCAACAGCCGAGATCCCTTCACCGGGAGTGACCTCTTGGGCAGAAGTTTGCATCAGGGTAATAACTTCACTATAGTCGATTACTTTTTTTCTTTGCATCGAGGTATTCAGTTGGGAATATCCTGCACCTCATTCAACGAGGAAAGAGCCGAGATCCCTTCATGGGGAGTGACCTCTTTAGCAAAGGTTTTCGCCACTATATATTTGTGAAGCTATCCGATTCCTTCAACGATATCAAGTTCATTATGTTAAAGGTTTTTCGCCAAAAACCATTCGTAGCCCTCCGTCATTTCAGACAGGTAGCACTTAGTATTCATGCTATGTATGTTGGCCTTCGTCAAGGCATAGTGTATGGTAGCTATTTGCTACTTTTCTGTTGCATAGATAAATGCGTTGGTTTGGGACAGTCATACTACTATGTTGGCCTTCGTTAAGGGTATGTACGGGTGGGTTCAAATTAACCTGGACAATGACGGGTAGAACTTGACATGTGACTTATGATATATTGGCCTTCGTCAAGGTCATAAGAGCATGGGGTAGAAATCACATCGGGAGTTTCAAACATACAGGAAGCTTGCCAGGCATGCGTATACCTTCTAGAGTGTGATAACTTGAATGGATTCCATCAGGTTATCATGCGATGATAGTTGGATCCCGATTCCCACTAATGAGTTGGTTTACTCCTCGGATAATTTTAGATGATCCCGACTAATTCTTCTTTAGGGTTTGGAGGAGAATTTGAGGATACAGTGGGAGACATCCTGATTAGATAAAGTGATTAACCATTCTGATCTAGGTTAGAGTGCACGCTAAGTGTTTCTTTTCTTTCTCTCTTTGGCAGCGACCATGGACCGACCCTAGACTAGAACTCATAAACCAAGTTAACCGAACCTTCTTAAAACACACTGGCTTTTGGATTGTCAGAGTTGTATACTTCATTGCCACTCCTACTTTTACCCTCTGCCTTTCTTTGGAACATTCTGTATCACTACGAAGATCCACATTTATTGGATATGACCACCGTATAGTTACATACGAACTCGAAGAAACTTGTTTCAGATTCGAGAATGGTTTCCGGTTCTGGAGAAATTGAATAGGACTATTCAGTTGTCTTTTTCTTTTACCTTCTATCAGGTTGTGGGGGCTCCTAGAATTAGGAGAGGGTACACCTATTACGCTTATTGGATAATCTTCTTCCAAACCATAGGCTGGTGCTGAAAAGTAGGGAAGGAAGAAAACCAATTAGCCTAAGTGTGGTGTACAGAAGGTAATAAGTAAAGACAAATAAAGGGATTAGAAAGAGGGCAAAGTAAAATGCGACAGTTATCATTCACGAAGAAACCGCGTATATCATCGCCACTCCTAGTTCACCTTTGCATTTCTCCAGTTCAGGAGAAATAGAATAAGGATTATTCAGTTGTTTTTTCCCTTTACCTTTTCTCAGGTTGCGAGGGCTCCTAGGATTAGGAGGGTACACCTATTACGCTTATTGGATAATCTTCTTCCAAATCTTAGGCCGGTGCCGAACTGTAGGGAAGGAAGAAAACCATTTAGCCTAAGGGTGGTGTACAGAAGGTAATATGTAAAGACAAATAAAGGGATTGGAGAGATGGCAATGAAATATACGGTTACAGTCATGAATCTGGATAGTGGAAGAGGCATTACTAGGAATACCCGGATACCCCTTCGAAACATTTTCATGTTTCAGTTTCACTGTGAGTTGTCAATTGAAAACTGATTTCCCAATTAGATTCTTACTGCAGGGTATGTATTTACCAGGTTTGATTCTCACATCTGTATGGTATTACAGATGATGAGTGGGAATAAGATATTTGGAATTAGATGATTATATCCTCATTATATCGGAATTCGTTGTAATTGGTGATATTTGAGGAAATCACCTGGGTTTTGCCTGACGGCAAATATTTGGTTTTGAATATCCGTAGTTATGCACCAGTTTCAAACTGATATACCTGTATGTTTATTTTATAAAGTGAGATATAACCTTTTGAAATTATGTCTATGACATTTACCTATATCAGTTGGTGATTGGGTAAGGAGCATTCAACAACGGTGTAATTCTTGTTAACCATAGTACAGTTTTCAACCTACGACGTACAGGGTTTGAGTTATTGAAATCATAGGACTTATATAAAGTATTGTATATTGTCCAGTGTCCATTAGGAAAAAGGGGTTGGTACTCATACTATATTCTGTTTACTTGTGACTTCTTTAGTTTTTAGACAAGTATTTCGTAGAAATACAAGGTCCAAGTTTTGAGAAGTTATAGGTACAAGAATAAAGTAGAGAACCGTGTGTTGCAAGTGTCAGGATTCTTCAAGGTGATCGAAAATATAGATACTTGTGTTTGGTATTCAATTGATAGTAATGGTTTAGAGAACTTGCTTCTCTTTCAGGTTACTCATGTTTGGATGCACTCCTAATTGAGTAATGCTGATCGGCTTCTCTCCATTTAGTTGACGTGCACTGGAAACAACTGCATAATTTGAATCTGGTTCCAATTAAATCAGTGCCTCTGTTTCTATATTGTATATAGAATGGTTCATATCTTAACGATGTTAAGGTATATGGAGTTGTCCGGCTTATGCTTAAAACCAGACTCTAGATAACTCAAGGCATGATTCTGTAATAGCAGTTTGTGGGTTATCCCGGGCTATGATGAGGGTTAACTATCTACCGTCTAGAAGATCATTAGTGATATTGTTCTTGACTCACCACAGTTTTAGTAAAATGGACCTTTTCAGAAAATAGTAGTGGGGGTATGGTAGAATTGGAAGTGATTCCAGAACCACAAACGATTACTGAAAATTTAATAGAACCTAAAGATTCAATCGGGTTTGACATTCCATTAGCCAATCCGCAGATATGGTGGGTAATCTCAAGCGCCCGAGTGGTATTTCGGTATTCTCAAAGACGGTGACAGGGAGGTTCTTGTTTACCCAGAATTGCTATTACTGCTGTTCTAGACTATAAAACCCGTCAGGAGATTGAGTATAGCGTCGTTCTGAACTAGCTTTAGAAGTGCACGTATATATGACTCTGCTAGAGGGTTGTTGTGGTCAGTGGGAGCAGCGGAAGCATAGTGGACAAGTAGCTTGTGCCTATTTATAAACTAAAGCAGGTATAGCGGAGATGGTTCATCTATTTTTGATGTGACAGTCATAGGCTTTGACTTCATCAGAATAGGAGATGGATCTGGTAAGAAGGTAGTAGGGTGTGATGTCCTGGTTTTTGGATGACATGCACTTTATAGGAAGTAAAATTTATATACTACGATCGGTTATACTGTGGTTGTCACAAAGTTGTTTCTCCACATAAGATATGGATATAATATCAGGGTTTTTGGTTACTAGATCTATGGTTTTAGATCTAGATTTGGGAAGTGTCCCAATCTGGGTACTTTGACATTATTCTAAATGTGTTTTAGAATGGACGACTATTGGCATGGTGGTGTGCCTGCAGGTGATGGAGTCACCCTTTCTAAAGGTGTCTTACAGACTAAAGGGAAGAGGGATGTGCATGATTGGCATATCACTTGCTTAGGCAGTTGAGTCAATCATGAGATGTCAAGTACCACACCAGATGTTGTTTTTGCACGAGCTGCAATAAATTTATATTGATCCAATCCTAAAGAAACGTTGGGAAGCAGTTTATGAACATAAGTGAATGTTTATAGGATATGGTAACAGCAGCCTCCTTCGGGAGACGGCTATCATTCCAGGCTTCCAAGATGACCTAGATGACAGAGCGACTGCCAAAGTTTTAGTTTTCCTTCTTTTGAGGGAAAGTATTTTGGACAGGTGGTTCAAGCGGATACTGAGGAAGGCATGATGCAGGATACTGATTAAATTCAGTGGACAATACAGTCTAAGAAGTTTGCTAGATTTGGAGTTCATTTGTGAACTGGGTCCCATCAGATATCCAGACATATTCTAAGACAGGTATTGCTCATTTCGGGAGATAGCTTTCTCCACGAAGTTGAGATATAGAGAGATACAGAAAGAAACATTGGAACGGATCCACTCACTGAGGTTATTTCTCGAACGCAAAAGTTTCACAAACGAGCTTTATGAAACTGATTAGTAGAGGAGTTGGGTGTTAAGTATCACACGGGCTGTGAGTATGCATCATCGCAATAATTAGCCTTAAGTGCAAGTGGGAGATTGTTGGTTATAATGCCCTCAAGGAAATTATCATAGTCGCAGGCAGGTGATTATGATGATTGAGGGAGGACTTATACCAGTAGAACAGTCTTACTGGAGATGATAGTATGCTATCTGGTTTGTCTTTATCATCATGTACGCATTAGGTGGAATTAGGTGATTATATCCTCATTATATCGGAATTCGTTGTAATTGGTGATATTTGAGGAAATCACCTGGGTTTTTGCCTGACGGCAAATATTTGGTTTTGAATATCCGTAGTTATGCACTAGTTTCAAACTGATATATCTGTATGTTTATTTTATAAAATGAGATATAACCTTTTGAAATTATGTCTATGACATTTACCTATATCAGTTGGTGATTGGGTAAGGAGTATTCAACAACGGTGTAATTCTTGTTAACCATAGTACAGTTTTCAACCTACGACGCACATGGTTTGAGTTATTGAACTCATGGGACTTATATAAAGTATTGTATATTGTCCAGTGTCCATTAGGAAAAAGGGGTTGGTACTCATACTATATTCTGTTTACTTGTGACTTCTTTAGTGTTTAGACAAGTATTTCGTAGAAATACAAGGTCTAAGTTTTGAGAAGTTATAGGTACAAGAATAAAGTAGAGAACCGTGTGTTGCAAGTATCAGGATTCTTCAAGGTGATCGAAAATGTAGATACTTGTGTTTGGTATTCAATTGATAGTAATGGTTTAGAGAACGTGCTTCTCTTTCAGGTTACTCATGTTTGGATGCACTCCTAGTTGAGTAATACTGATCGGCTTCTCTCCATTTAGTTGACGTGCACTGGAGACTGCTGCATAATTTGAATCTGGTTCCAATTAAATCAGTCTCTGTTTCTATATTGTATATAGAATGGTTCATATCTTAACGATGTTAAGGTATATGGAGTTGTCCGGCTTATGCTTAAAACCAGACTCTAGATAACTCAAGGCATGATCTGTAATAGCAGTTTGTGGGTTATCCCGGGCTATGATGAGGGTTAACTTTCTACCATCTGGAAGATCAATAGTGATATTGTTCTTGACTCACCACAATTTTAGTAAAATGGACCTTTTCAGAAAATAGTAGTGGGGGTATGGTAGAACTGGAAGTGATTCCAGAACCACAAACGATTACTGAAAATTTAATAGAACCTAAAGATTCAATCAGGTTTGACATTCCATTAGCCACTCTGCAGATATGGTGGGTAATCTCAAGCGCCCGAGTGGTATTTCGGTATTCTCAAAGACGGTGACAGGAAGGTTCTTGTTTACCCAGACTTGCTATTACTGCTGTTCTAGACTATAAAACCTGGCGGGAAGATGAGTATAGCATCGTTCTAAACTAGCTTTAGAAGTGCACGTATATATGACTCTGCCAGAGGGTTGTTGTGGTCAGTGGGAGCAGCGGAAGCATAGTGGACAAGTAGCTTGTGCCTATTTATAGACTAAAGAAGGTATAGCGGAGATGGTTCATCTATTTTTGATGTGACAGTCATAGGCTTTGACTTCATCAGAATAGGAGATGGATCTGGTAAGAAGGTAGTAGGGTGTGATGTCCTGGTTTTTGGATGACATGCACTTTATAGGAAGTGAAATTCATATACTACGATCGGTTATACTGTGGTTGTCACAAAGTTGTTTCTCCACATACGATATGGATATAATATCCGGGTTTTTGATTACTAGATCTATGGTTTTAGATCTAGATTTGGGAAGTGTCCCAATCTAGGTACTTTGATATTATTCTAAATGCGTTTTAGAATGGACGACTACTGGCATGGTGGTGTGCCTGCAGGTGATGGAGTCACCCTCTCTAAAGGTGTCTTACAGACTAAAGGGGAGAGGGATATGCATGATTGGCATATCACTTGCTTAGGCAGTTGAGTCAATCATGAGATGTCAAGTACCACACCAAATGTTGTTTTTGCATGAGCTGCAATAAATTTATATTGATCCAATCTTGAAGAAACGTTGGGAAGCAGTTTATGAACATAAGTGAATGTTCATGGGATATGGTAACAGCAGCCTCCTTCGGGTCACGGCTATCATTCCAGGCTTCCAAGATGACCTATATGACGGAGCGACTGTCAAAGTTTTAGTTTTCCTTCTTTTGAGGGAAAGTAGTTTGGACAGGTGGTCCAAGCGGATACTAAGGAAGGCATGGTGCAGGGTACTGATTAAATTCAGTGGACAATACAGTCTAAGAAGTTTGCTAGATTTGGAGTTCATTTGTGAACTGGGTCCCATCAGATATCCAGACATATTCTAAGACAGGTATTGCTCATTTCGGGAGATAGCTTTCTCCACGAAGTTGAGATATATAGAGATACAGAAAGAAACATTGGAGCGGATCCACTCACTGAGGTTATTTCTCGAACGCAAAAGTTTCACAAACGAGCTTTGTGAAACTGATTAGTAGAGGAGTTGGGTGTTAAGTATCACACGGGCTGTGAGTATGCATCATCGCAATAATTAGCCTTAAGTGCAAGTGGGAGATTGTTGGTTATAATGCCCTCAAGGAAATTATCATAGTCGCAGGCAGGTGATTATGATGATTGAGGGAGGACCTACACCAGTAGAACAGTCTTACTCGAGATGATAGTATGCTATATGGTTTGTCTTTATCCTCATGTACGCATTAGGTGGCATTATAGATCACTATTACATGTTGATAGAGCCCATAGGATTCTTTCTTGACAGCTAGCAGTATGATGGCGATCATATACGTAGGAGCTGGGTAGTCTATAAGCACATCCTTAAATGTCCCTAGTCGAGGGAGTTTTGAGACTGGGTATCAATACTCCAGAGTAGACTAGTGTATACTGATCGAGACCCTGATGAGGGGCGGTGGCTGGTCTCACAAGCCATTGGTGTTAGTTTGTTCACCTAATATGTATACAGGTGCTCATTGGGTTATGAGTTCACCGGACGGACTCACCGGGAACATGCTAGTTGGTATTATACCTATTGTTAGATAGCAGTTCCCTGGTGACATGTGTACAGGTTAGTCTATCGACCTGAGATCATTATTTGTCTCGTGTGAGTTCCCACTGTGCTTTGATTACTACCTTACCACGGCTCAAAGGAGTCGTGCAAATAGGTTTTAGTTGGATACAGTCCCGAGCCATATGGAGGCAGTGAGCGGATCGTCGGGGGATTCGTCTCTCCCGGTATTGGAGGTTGATGTCGCGGTTGTGCATGGGTGGCCATCACCAGAAATCCTTGGCCAAGGTATTCGAGAATTACTGATCTAGGATCGGTAGTTTCTCAGGTGGTGATGGGCTTCATACTGACACTAAATGTCGCGTTTTTAAGGGGTCTGAATTTATCCACCCCCTAGACTCGATATGCGATACTCATAGATGAACGGACCAGACTATACGGATATTGACACTGTCAGGCTCAGTAGGGGTTTCAGGATGAGTTTGCTCGTCGGCCTCCCTTTCGCTCAATACCTGGGTAGCCGTTACGTACAGCTAGTGCCGCTGATGTGCTTGTGGTTAAATCCACTGCCAGCGTATTGACGAGTCTTTAGAGTCCCACACAGAGGGTTTCCCTGCTTCGAGCGAAACGATGTAGAGGCCATATGGTTTTACGGCAGGGTTCAATCACATACGTGTACTTATGCATGGATGATGTTCGGATGGATAATACTAGTGAGCTTTGGTTTAAGCCGGATCCTAGTATTATATTTGTTGGATTATTTTCGTCTTTTTATATTCGTATTCTTCGGAATACGGATGCGGGTATGTAGATACGGTTGAGGGGTATTCTTGTAATTTATTATAAAATTGCTTTTAGAAGATTACACCTCATTATAGTTTCAAACTTTTTAGATTAAAATGTTATTGAGGTGTAGGATGAGGTGTTTATTGCATTTTTGTGGCATGGCTAATTAGTGACCCATGGTTACTATTCTAGCATGCTTAGGGTTTTTGTTTTTTGTGAGATTGTTTGTTGACTTGAGATATTTTTGTTGACTCTAGATATTTTGGAGACATGACATACTTATTGTGATTGCTCCATTATTTCTTATCAACACTCACAACACACAAAACAACAAGCCATTATTCATTTCTTTTCTCTTTCTTGAGTTGCTCTCAACACCTCATTCTCATGGCATCTTCTTCTTCCTCTAGCTCCACCCAAACCCTTTCATGAGTTGAGAATCCTTGGGTGTCTTGAGACAAATTAATCCTTCATCACTCTCTAATTCATCTACAGTATCTAGAGTAGCGATCTAGGTGCCCTAGTTGCCTCGGATATGAGGTTGGAGCACGTTGCATAGACTCTCGGGTGGATCATCTTCGATGGAGGGAGACCGGAGATCAAGCTTGATCAAGGAAGCCCTTAGGAGCTTGGGATGATGGTTGAAGACCGAAGGACACAGATCTATTCGGTATAACCATTCTAACTCTTAGGCATGTTTTGTTATCTAGGGCTTATGGGTAGATCCGGGTAATTGGTTGTGGTAGCGCCAAGTTTTATAAATTTTTGTTCCGCATTTGGTCACGGATTGATGGCCGGGATGCTTTCATAACCCAACAATAGTCACCCACCTGCCATATATCATAGCCAAGAACTGTATCAGCGCCAAGTTATATCCATATAGAGTTCAGCATAGACATTGAAGTAAAAGTCACATCATAATCCACAACGGGTATTTGATGAAAACTATTTACAACAAGTCTAGCCTTGCTAGGTTAGTGCCTTTCCACCTGCATAGATCTCGAAAGATCTACTTTCTCCTAATGGGTTTTACCCATTCAGGAGCACCCAGCAAAATCCAAAATCCAAAATCCATGATTTGCTGAAGTGCATGGAGTCCATCTTGGGTATGAAATACCTGGTTACTTAGAAGTTACCACTTATTATGACTTGCTGATAACAAGTAGGGGGAACAGCAGTGTCAGGTCATATCCGTATAGACTTCGGCATAGACACTGAAGAAAAAGTCTTATCACAATTCACAACGAATATTTGATGAAAACTCTTTACAACAAATCCATCCTTATTAGTTTTAGTACCTTTCCACCTGCACAGATCTCGAAAGATTTACTTGCTCCTAATGGGCTTTACCCCTTCAGGAGCACCCAGCAAAGTTTAAAATCGATAATTTGATGAAGTGCGTAGAGTCCATCTTAGATAGGAAGCATCTGGTCACTTGGAAGTTACTACTTCGTATGACCTGCTGACAACTAGTAGGACCATCATCACCATGATGCTGACCACCCTGTCACCGTCTACGAGAAAACCGAAGTATCTCTCGGGTGTCTGAGGCACCTTCTAAAATCTGCGGAGTGGACAATGATTTGTGGTTCTGAAATCACTTCCAATTCTACCTTACTCTCACTAATTTCTTTTGCAAAAAGACTCCTTTTATAAAAAGGTGGCGAGTCAAGAACATTATAACTATTGATCTTGAAAATGGTAGAAAACAAAATCCTAGCGAATGCTTGGGATAATCCACAAACAACCATTACCGAAGCGTGCCTCGATTGTGTCCGGATTATGCTTTTAAACAAAAACCGGATAACTCCATATCTTAACAATATCAAGATATGTAACCATTCTATGTCCATATAGAATCAAGACACTAATTTAGATGGAACCAGATTCAAAAGTCATGCAGTTGTTTCCAGTGCATATCACTTAATGGAAAAAAGGCCAATACAGTATTACTCATCAAGGAGCACACCTACGGATGAGCAATTTGCAAGAGAATCAAGTTCTCAATACTATGATAGAACACCTAGTACAAGTATCTACATCTTCGATTATCTTGAATAATCCTGATACTTCCAACGTATGGTTATCTACTTTATTCTTATATCTACAAACTTCTAAAAATCTTTGGACCTTGCATTACTACGAATGTGTGTCTAAAACCAGAGAACTCATAGATAAACCTGAATAAAGTAAGAGTACCAACCTCTTGTCCTGAAGAACACTAGACAACTCACATTTCTATGTATAATTAATAGTGTTTCGTAAATTGAAAACTGTATCTCGGTTAAGATGTCTTACACTGTTATTTAATGCACCTTACCTTTGTAGGGTGTTTTTCGTCACCCCATTGAGATGGGAATATGCGCACGCTTGTCAGGAGTATTACAGATTCCCCCTGCCTAGCGTAGGCTGGGGTTTATTGATTGTGGGGATTCGAATCTCTGGCAGCCGTGAACTAAGTTTTCGTTAATTACCCCTCGCCTTTGGAGCGAGAGAACCTCCGATTGACGGGTCAAAAAGGTCATACGAACTCAATGTGCAGTGTTATGTTTTGAAGGGGTTTTGGATATATCGGGGTCCCCACAGAGTTTTCACGTAGGTCCCGCTACCCAGATAGCGGGCTGGGGGTCAAGGGGGCTAGCAGCCCCCTTGCGGGGTACGGGGCAGCGCCCCGTTAGAAATTTTTTCTAACGGGGACAGTGTTATGTAGTGTGTGTGTATGAAAAGAAAAGAGAAGGATAGCATCCAAAGGACGTGTGGGTGCCAGCGCCTTACGTACCTAGCACGCAGGCGCTGGGCGCTTGAGCACTCGCACCTCACGTGTCCGGCATATGGGCGCTGGGCGCTTGGGCACGAGCGCCTCACGTGCCCGGCATGTGGGTGCTGGGCTCTAGGGCGCGAGCACCTCACGTGCCCGGCACGTGGGCGCTAGGCACTAGGGCGCGAGCGCCTCACGTGCCCGGCACGTGGGCGCTGGGCGCTGGGCGCTGGGCGCTTGGGCGTCGGCGAAAAGAAGGGGGCTTTTAGCCCCAAAAAATAAGAGTTAAACTCTAAAAGGGGATTTTGAGTGGAGGTACACTCCAAAAGATTTAGGTTTGGAGTTAAACTCCTAAAGGATCTAGATTAGGAGTTAAATCCTATGAGAATTTAGATTTTGGAGTTGAACTCCCCAAAGGTCTCCAGAGGTGGTCAAAGAGGACCCCTTTCTATAAGTGCACGGCGGCGCCCCGGCCGTCAATCCGACGGCCAAACGCGGAAACGGTGATAAACTTTAATTTTTGCGGACTTAGCAAACCGGCACCACCGCGCACTAAACCCCGGATCGTGCCATTAAACTAGTCTAAGCAAACAAGAGGATGGGTTAGAGATATACCGACTGATCCGAGTCCTCCGGTCTTCATCTCCACTCCGATCTCCTCGCGGGATCTCCGTCCGTCTCCTCCTCGTCGGAAAGGGCACCACGAAGCCGGGTACTTTTACGGGCTCCCACCTCAATACCGAGGCAACTCGGGCGCGAAGCTGGCGAATCGACGCGTCCAAGATTTGCTGTAGGAAGTGTAGTGTAGAGTGCATGTCTCACTTTTGGGGTTTGGTTGCCATAGATGGAGGAATGGTATATAGAAAATTGGTGCTTTCAATTTTCTAGCAATGGAAAGAGATGAAGAATGATATACACAAAAATGAATCACTCTCATTTTTTCTCTTCTCAAAGATGAAGCTCTCATTTTCTTCTCATTTCCTCTTCTCACTTTTTTTTTATGAAAAACTTAATCAACTTAGAAATGGTGGAGAAAGAATAAGAAGCATGAAGGGAGGTGATCGTAGTAAAAGGAGGAGGGTGACCACATCCAAACATAATCATCACAAAACTACACATCAATCCTAATCCTTTCTTATCACAATAAAGCATGAAAAGCAAAGATGCTTATCATATCACACTTTATGCAAATAAATCCTCCACAAAGTGTAATTTGCAAAACTGCAAATTACCCCCTCCATCGGAAAAGTCCGGCCGGGAAAGAACAAAGGAAAACCGGCCGGAACGGAAAGTAAACTGGCAACTCCAGAAAACTGGTCCCGTAATAAATTACAGGAAAACCCCCATACTGTGCATACACACCCGCATCTGTATTCCGTCCGGATACAAATGCAATGAGACAAAATCTACACTGTACTATACTAGGATCCGGCTTAAACCAAAGCCGGCTAGTAATATCCGTCCGATCCTGATCTGTGCAATACCGCACGTATCTGATCGAACGCTGCCATATAACTATACGGCCACTAGTACAAAACCGTCCGATCCTGATCCGTGCAATACCGCACGTATCTGATCGGACCCTGCCATATCTCCATACGGCCTCTACAGCGTTTCGCCCGAAAACTTGAGTAACTGAAAGTGTGGTGGACTCTAAAGACTCGTCAATACTATGGCTGTGGATTTAACCACTAGCACGTCAGAGGTATAAGCCAATACGTGACGGGCCACCAGCTATTGACCAAAAAGGACGTCGATGAGCGAACTCATCCTGACACCCTACTGAGCCTGTCAGTGACAATATCCGTGCAGTCCGGTCCGTTCGTCTATGAGCATCGCATGGCGGGCCTAGGGGGTTGGTAAAAGTCAGACCCCCAAAAGCGGTACAAGTCGTGTCGGAGTGTAGCCCAGAACACCCTGAGATACTACTGGAATACCTACCAGTAAATCTCCTTGCCTTGGCCAAGGACTTTGTGTAATGGCTCTCCTAGACACAGCACGACCTCACCCCCAATACCGGGAGAGACGAACCCCTGAAGATACGCTCACTGCCTCCATGTGGCTCGGGACTGTACCCAACTAAAACCTGTTTGCACGACTCCTTTGAGCCGTGGTAGGGTAGTAATCAAAGTACAGTGGGAACTCACACAAGACAAATGACGATCCCCAGGTCGATGAACTAACCTGCACACATGTCACCAGGGAACTGCCATCTGACGTCTGGTATATTACCAACTAGCATGTTCCCGGCGAGTCCTGTCCGGTGTACTCATAACCCAATGAGCACCTGTATACATCTTAGGTGATCCAACTGACACCAGTGGCTTGTGAGACCGGCCACCGCCCCTCGTCGGGGTCTCGACTGTATACACTAGTCTACTCTGGAGTATCGATGCCCTGTCTCGAAACTCCCACGACTAGGGACCTTTTAAGGATGTGCTTATAGACTACCAGCTCCCACGTATATGATCGCCCTCATACTGCCGGTAGTCAAGCAAGAATCCTAGGGGCTCTATCAACGTGCAATAGTGATCTGTCATGTCACCTAAAGCAGTACACGATGATAAAAGTAAACCAGATAGCATACTATCATCTCGAATAAGACTGTCCTACAGGGATAGGTCCTCCCTCAATCATTGCAATCACGTGCCTGTGATCCAATAATTGACTCTGAGGGCACTATCTCCAACACTTTCTTCTCTCTTAAGCCTTGGATCTTCTCTTGAGCCTTTGATATTTCCCAAAATGGGATTTTTGGAGATGGGTCTTCTTCTTCTTCCTCTCGGTTGGCCGGATCTTGGAGAAAAAAGGGGTGAGATTTAAAAATCTCCCATTTTTGAGATCTAATGGAAGATCTGAGCTCCCCTTTGTGGGTTTTGTGGTGAAAAACTATTTATTTTTGGAAAAAGAAGAGTAAAACTCTTGATTTAATTCAAAAGGGGAAGAAGGTTTTAGAACCTTGAGGAAAGAGAAAGAGGCATAGACCCTAATTTTTTTAGAGAGAAAAAGTTGTGGAGATATTTTCATCAACTTTGCTTTTATAGGCTACACACTTTACATATAGCCCATTAGGCTTTACAAAATGGCATTTGTAAGTCGATGTCGCGCAACCCACGTATTCACAGGGAGGCGGAATTTGCAAAAAATGATTTTTTCGAGCTTCGCAACACCGACTAGAACCAAGGATCGTCCATAAACCCTAGCTAGCAAACCACTTGAGATTTAACTGCTCGGATACGAAGTTATACCTCACGATACATGTCCTTCGGGTCTTCATTGCTGTCCTCATCGTCTACGTAAGCTCTAAGGATCGATCCGGATCATAGATTCTTCGACGGCCTCCTCGAGTGAAAGACGATCCACCCGAGAGTCTATAGTCCGAGCTCCACCTCAAAATTGAGGTAACTAGGGCAACAAGCTTGCTAAACTTGATGGCCTAGGTGATGTAGAGTATGAAGATGGATTTATTTGTCTCTTGAAATCCTAGGATTCTCAACACATGAGAGCTTTTAGGGTTTTGATGTGAGGAAGAAGAAGAGAGCTAGCTTAAGGAAAGAGAAATGATTTTTGATAATGATATGATAAAATGAGATGTCTAACTTGACATGACCACAAGCTTGGCATGAAAAATATCTCATCAAAATATCTAAGCCATAAAATATCTCACAAAAATATCTAAGTCAAATAGTCAAACCAAGTCAAGTGGTCAAGCCAAGTCAAATGGTCAAACAAAGTCAAGTAGTCAAAACAAGTAGCCATGCCTCAATTATCATTTACAAAAATAACAAATACTTTCCTCCACCTCATAATTGTTTTAATCAAGTTAATGGTCAAAACCCTAATGAGGTGTCTCCTTCTATGCTCCTCTCATCCGTATATACATACCCGCATTCGTGTTCCGAGAAATACGAATACAAAGAGACGAAACTGATCATCAATAAAATACTAGGATCCGGCTTAAACCAAAGCCCACTAGTATTATCCGCCTGAACATCATACGCGCACAAGTGCACGTAAGTGATCGAAGCCCTGCCATTAAACCATACGGCCTCTACACCTTTTGCCCGGTGCAGGGAAACTCTCTATGTGGGACTCTAAAGACTCGACACTACGCTGGCAGTGGGTTTAACCACAGGCCGCAAGCGGTACTAGCTGCACGTAACGACCCCCAGGTAGATGTCGATAAGAAGGCCGATGAGGAAAACCCATCTGAACTCCTACTGAGCCTGAATGTGACAATCTCTGTACAGTCCGGTCTGTTTGTCTAAGAGTTTCGCATATCGGGCCTAGGGGGCGGTAATCGTCAGACCTCTAATAGTGCAATAAGTCGTGCCGGAGTGTAGCCCAAAACACCCTGAGAAACTACTGGAATACCTACCAGTAAATCTCGCTTGCCCTGGCCAGGGACTTTGTGTAATGACTCTCGGAACACAGCACGATATCAACCCCCAATACCGGGAGAGACGAATCCTATCTAACCGCCACTGCCTCCTAGTGTTTCAGGACTGCACCCAACTACTACCTGTTTGCACTACTCTTTTGAGCTATGGTAGGGTAGTAATCAAAGTACAGTAGGAACACACTCGAGGCGAAGTAGCAGTGTCAAGTCGACGGACTAAGCTGTACTCATGTCACCTGGGAACTGCTACCCGACGATAGGTATAATACCAACCAACAGTTCCCAACGAGTCCTGTCCAGTGTACTCGTAACCTAACGAGCACCTGCATACTATCTCCAGTACGACGTACTAATGGTTATGGGACAGACCATCTCCCCTGCTAGGATGAGAAGCGTATACACTAGTCTACTCCGGAGTATCGATGCCCCGTCTCAATAATCCTATGACTAGGGACCTGTATAAGGATGTGCTTGTAGATTACCCATCCCCCACTAGTGTGACTGCCATTACAACGCTGGTAATTAAGCAAAGATCATAAGGGCTCTACTAATATGTATAAGCGATATGCTAAAAGAAACACATGCACATATTGAAATAGAAACAAACCAAGTAGCATACTACCATTTTTGTGCAAGACTATCAATCCAACTGTGAATATCCTAAGCTTCCATTAAGTAATATATAAATCAGTATGATACAATAATGGCCTCTAGGGCATATACGCTAGCAATCTCCCACTTGCACTAGGGCCATGTATTGGCATATCACAGACCTATCATCTCGATTAGCCTCTCAAATTGTTTCTGAGGGATGGCCTTCGTGAGTGGATCTGCAGTGTTATTCTCCATATCTACTCTCCTCACCTCGATCTCCGGGCGATCTATGATCTCCCTGATCAGGTGGTACCGCATCAAAATGTGTCTGGACTTCTGATAGGACCTGGGTTCCTTTGCTAAATCTATAGCGCCATTGTTGTCACAATACAGAGGTATTGGATCAACAATGGTTGGAACCACCTGAAGATCCGTAAGGAACTTCTTCATCCAGACAGCTTCTTTTACGGCATCGCAAGCAACTATGTACTCCGCTTCCATCATCGAGTCAGCAACGGTGTCCTGCTTGGAGCTCTTCCAACAAACCGCCCCTCCATTGAGGGTAAAGACATAACCCGACATGGACTTGGAGTCATCCTTGTCACTCTGGAAGCTAGAGTCAGCAAAGGCCTTGATCTGGAGCTCTTTTCTGTCATACACTAAGAACATCTCCTTAGTCCTTCTCAAGTACTTGAGAATATTCTTTACCGCTATCCAGTGCTTCTCCCCTGGGTTTGACTGATACCGGCTTACAACGCTCAATGCGTATGCTACATCTGGTCTGGTACATAACATCGCATACATTGTAGAGCCTACCGCAGATGTGTAGGGTATAGTAGACATCCGAGCCCTTTCCAAATCAGTCTTTGGGGATATCTCTTTGGAGAGGGTGATTTCGTGACAAGCCGGTAGATTACCGCGCTTTGAATCTTCCATACCGAATCTTTTCAGTATGGTGTCGATGTACCTTGACTGCGAAAGTCCTAACATCCTCTTAGATGTATCACGATAGATCTGGATCCCCAGAATGTAGTTGGCATCACCCAGGTCTTTCATGGAGAACCTCTGTGACAAGAATCCTTTGACTGATTGTAGCATAGGAATGTCATTTCCTATCAAGAGAATGTCATCCACGTACAAGACGAGAAATACTACATTTCTCCCTACAATCTTACTATATATGCATGGTTCATCTGGATTTTTGATAAAGTCGAATTCTTTGACTGTATCATCAAAACAGATGTTTCAACTCCGCGATGCCTGCTTTAGTCCATAAATGGACTTAAGCAACTTGCACACTTTCCTGCTGCTCCCACTCTGAATGAAACCCTCTGGCTGATCCATATAGACGCACTCTTCCAAATTTCCATTTAGAAAAGCCGTCTTTACGTCCATCTGCCAGATCTCATAATCGTGGAAGGCAGCAATGGCTAGAAGGATCCGAATGGATTTGAGCATAACCACTGGAGAAAAGGTTTCATCATACTCCAAAGCAGGTCTTTGACGAAAACCTTTTGCAACAAGTCTAGTCTTATAGGTTTCAACCTGTCCATCTACACCAATCTTCTTTCTGAAGATCCATTTGCAGCATATGGGTTTTACCCCTTCTGAAGTAATGTCCAAAGTCCATACTTTGTTGGTGTACATGGACTCCATCTCGGTCCGCATTGCATCCAGCCATTTTACCGAGTCGCCGCTCTGAATGGCTTGCTGGAAGCTAGTAGGCTCATCATTGTCAATAATGCAATCCTCTCAATCCCCGTCTATGAGAAAACCGTAGTATCTCTCGGGCGGATGAGACTGCCTACTACTTCTGCGGAGTGGCGCGGGGATGTCCGGTTCTTCTGAAATCTCTGATTCTACCAAGCTTTCGGTAATAGCTTATGGTTCTGGAATTTCTTCTTGTTCTATTGCGCTCCCACTTTACTGATTTTCTAAAAATTCAGCTTCCAAGAAGTGGACATGACGAGAAACAAAGACCTTTTGATTCTCTGCGTAATAGAAAAGATACCCCTTGGAGTTTTTTGGGTATCCCACAAACTTACACTGTACTAAGTGTGCCTTGAGCTTGTCCGCATGCTGCTTTTTGACAAAAACTGGACATCCCCATATTTTAAAGTGTTTAAGACATGATTTCTTCCCACTCCACATCTGATATGGTGTGGTAGGCACTGACTTAATAGGAACCTGATTCAAAAGATATGCAGCTGATTCTAGTGCATATCCCCAGAAGGATCGCGGCAACTCAGCCTTACTCATCATTGAACGAACCATATCCAATAGAGTTCTGTTCCGCCTTTCCTATACACCATTGTGTTGTGGCGTGTATGGAGGAGTAAGCCGAGATAGAATTCCATTCTCTTTTAAGTAGTACAGGAACTCGGCACTTAAGTATTCACCACCTCGATCAGATCTTAGTGTCTTGATACTTTTGCCTGTTTATTTTTCCACTTCATTCTTGTTTTCTCGGAATCTCTCAAAGGCCTCGGATTTATGCTTCATCAAGAATACATTTCCATACCTAGAGAAATCATCCGTAAAAATAATGAAATATGAATAACCACTTCGCGCATGTGTAGACATTGGACCACACACATCACTGTGTATGAATCCCAAGAGCTCGCTCGCTCTTACTCCGTGTCCAGTAAACGGAGTCTTTGTCATTTTTCCCATGAGACAAGATTGACAGGTTGCATAAGACTGATATTCGAACGGATCCAAACATCCCTCTCTATGTAGCTTCGTCAACCGTGTTTCATTGATGTGACCCAGTCTACAATGCCATAAGAAAGCCTGATTTAATTCCGGAGACTTTCTTTTAAGTGTGTTCTGGACACTGAAAACCTGAGCTTGATTTAATACGTATATACCGTTATCTAATGTACCTGACCCAATCAAAGCTTGATTTAGGTGGATGTAGACCACATCGCTTACAAATGTAAAAGCATATCCTTCCTTAGGAAGTAAGGATACAGATATGATGTTACAAGCTAAAATAGGTACATACAAACAGTTACGTAGAATTAATATTTGCCCATTTGTCAATCCAAGGTAATATTCCCCTACAGATTCAGCGTCCATGCTCATTCCGTTAGCAACCCTGAGATTCATATCACCTAACCTGATAACTCTACGGTTTCTCAAAGCCTGTAATGAATTACAGATATGAGATCCCGATCCGGTATCTAGTACCCAGAAAGTTGAGTTAATTGACATACAGTTTTCTGTTACAAACACACCCGAAGTTAAAGCCACAACATGCTTCAGATCCTGGATTCTGGCTTTCAAAGCCCTGTAATCCCTCTGCCAATGCCCTTTCCCCTGACAATAGGAATATCCCTCCTTCCCTACTGTTAGCCTAGAAACTTTTGCCCTTCCCTGTCCTTCTACCTTACTTTCACCGCATATCGGCTTTGTGGAGGTCTTCTTCTTCTCACCTTTTGCTTTCGCCTTAGATGCAGAAGAGGAAGATTCCCCAATAAGCTGAGTGGGTGTCACCCTGGTTTCCTTCAGGGTGCCTTCTACTGGAAGTATAACTTTCTTTCCCTGGGCAAAAGTAGATGGTAGGGACTGTAGAAACAAGTCAACATATGACCTGTTTCCCAATGTGGTCTCCAGGTCCGTGAGCTCATTAATATAGCTAGTCATTGTAAGGACGTTATCCCCTACAGATGACCCGACAGCCAACTTCGCTTGAAGCAATTCCTTCAAGGTCTTATATTTTACGATACGAGATTGCTCTCCATATAAATCTTTGTTATGGAGGAAGATGGAAGCTAAGTCCATCTTCTCGTACTGCCTCTGGTATCCACTATCCACTGAGGTCAACACGAGGCACTTGGCATTCACACAGTCTTTTTCCGATGTCTTACGGATATCAACATCCGTGACGGTGGAAATTGGACCTGAGACAGCGGGGGCTTGAGCAGTAAAGAGGTGTCCCAGCTTGTCATAGGTAATGGACATCTGGACAGACCTTTGCCAGTCATTATAGTCAGATTCAGTTATTTTATTATCTAAATGTAACCTAGTCTTGGTCACTAGGTCGCTGCAATTAAGAGAGAGAGAAGAAAACACTTAGTATGATGCTCTTGCAAGTTTAGATTGGTTTTTAATTTATCTAAACAGGATGGCTCCCACTGTTCCTCAAATCCTTGCTTAAACCATAAAAGAAGAATTAGTCAGGACTAATCTCACCGTACAATACTTGCTTAACCGTTCAGCCAGGCTAGTGTCGGTACTTCGAGGGAGGTTTTACGATACTTTTGCGAAGTTCCTTAATTAAATAACATTTTTTCCCTGGAGGCATAGCCCCGCTAACACTGTTCTAGACACTTACTTGGTTTATAGCATTAATTGTTAAGTGAAGAATGTCCCGAGGAGTAGCGGATACTCACAGTAGGATCGGGATCCAAATATCATTGTGTGATAATACTGAAGGAATCCTACCAATATTATCACACTCCAAATGGTATGCAAGGCTAGCAAGTTTCAATTTCCTTAGAAACTCCCCATATGGATTTTTGCCCCATGTTCTTATGACCTTGACTAAGGCCAACAAATCATAAGTCACATGTCAAGTTCTACCCGTCATTGTCCAGGTTAATTTGAACCCACCCGCACATATCCTTGACTACGGCCAACAAAGTAGTTCGACTGTCCTAAACCAACGCATCTATCTATGTAACATATGAATACCCAGCAGCTACCAATCACTATGCCTTGACTAAGACCAACAAACATAGCTTGAATACTATTGAATATTCATATGAAATAACGGAGGCCTACGAATGGTTTTGGCGAAACCGTGAACGTAGTGAACTTGATATAATCAATGGAACCTGATAGCTTTTAAAATGAGTGGTTTAAGCTCCGCAATTTTAAAAGTTTGCTGTTTTGAAAAAACCTAGTGGTTTTAAAATTGTTCCAACGATTCATGTTTGGTTTGTTTGCTTTGCATTAATTTAATGCAGTTCCATCAAATAACCTGCCATTGCAGAAAACAACGAAAATACAACGTACGCTTATTCTATCCACATTCTCCACAGGGCCCCGTCATCACCCGTTAAATTACTTAACTAACGACAGAGCGGGGGTTAGACTAGCGCGGATACAAAACATAAGCAACGTCCATTATATAATACATATATAATAATATCCATTCGTCAGACGCAATGATAGGCATTCCAGATCACAGATGAACACATTGGATATAATAGGAATTCCGCGTTTCCTTTGAGCCTATAACGAAAGACAGATTCCACGGTCGTGATGAATAGCCAAACCCCACCCTAGACCCCTACGGGTGCGGCAAACTATCCGCCAAATACCCGAAGTGAAGCAACCTCCCTCAACAAAGTGAGTAGGCCACTCGACACTTCAAAGTACCCGGTAGTTTATGCACCCCACCTTGGGTCTATCCTAGGAGCAAAAACAGTAAAAGAAATAATACAACGGGGGCTACAACCTCAACCCGGATATGCCCTGCAAAAATAATATTAAATCACTTTACAAATTTTATATCGAATGAAAACCTTCATCTCACATCCTCGGCTATTCATCCACGACGATCCAACAAGTACATATACACAAACCATCACAGCAACATCACAGATATGTGCAACCCGACTAATCGACATATAGTAATTAGTCGACGTTTCCAAACACATATATACAACACAAAACTTGTAAAGTAACAACGACATTAGAATTCCGCACGTAATTAGCGAACTTAAACAAATTTCCAAGACTTGAAAATCCACTGAGCTAAAGTTCCAAAATCGATAGTTTTGAGCCAATCCGGGAGTCGAAACGAACTCGAAACCCGCCCGAATATTCATGGAGGCGAAGACACAAGATTTACTGTCGAATGGGGGGCCTTGGAGGGTACCCATCCCTAGGATCCACCATGAGGTGGCCCCCAAATGAAGGCAAACCCGAGAGCACCAATTCCTGGTGCTCTCGGGTCACCAGCCACCAAGTGGTGGTCTTGGGGGGTGCTCTCGGGTCACCAGCCCCCAAGGCCACAAAGTGGTGGTCTTAGGGGGTGGTCTCGGCCATTGGCCCCCCCGGGGTGTCCCCGGGGTGCGTACGCTTCACCCCGTGGATTCTCAGTTCTAACCGTGTGCCCGCAGGGTGTGCAAACAACTCAAAACCTCACTTTTGAAAACTGTTTTTGTTGACAGTTTTTGCGCGACAAAAATGGCGGAATTCTAACATCGCTACAAGCTATCTAAGGTTTATGAGAGGCTCTGATACCACTGTAAGTCAATGTCACGCACCCCACGTATTTGTGGGGAGGCAGAAATTACAAAAAATGATTTTTACGAGCTTCGCAATACTGACTAGAACCAAGGATCGTTTATAAGCCCTAGCTAGCAAACTACTTGAGGTTTAACTACTCGGATACGAAGTTATACCTCACGATACATGTCCTTCGGGTCTTCATCGCTGTCCTCCTCGTCTACGTAGGCTCCAAGGATCGATCCGGATCGTAGCTTCTTCGATGGCCTCCTCGAGTCAAAGACAATCCACCCGAGAGTCTATAGTCCGAGCTCCACCTCAAAACCGAGGTAACTAGGGCAACAAGCTTGCTAAACTTGATGGCCTATGTGATGTAGAGTATGAATATGGATTTATTTGTTTCTTGAAATCCTAGGATTCTCAACACATGAGAGCTTTTAGGGTTTTGATGTGAGGAAGAAGAAGAGAGCTAGCTTGAGGAAAGAGAAATGATTTTTGATAATGATATGATAAAATGAGATGGCTAACTTGACATGACCACAAGCATGGCATGAAAAATATCTCATCAAAATATCTAGACCACAAAATATCTCACAAAAATATCTAAGTTAAATAGTCAAACCAAGTCAAGTGGTCAAGCCAAGTCAAATGGTCAAACAAAGTCAAGTAGTCAAAACAAGTAGCCATGCCTCAATTATCATTTACAAAAATAACAAATACTTTCCTCCACCTCATAATTGTTTTAATTAAGTCAATGGTCAGAACCCTAATGAGGTGTCTCCTTCTATGCCCCTCTCATCCGTATATACATATCCGCATTCGTGTTCCGAGAAAAACGAATACAAAGAGACGAAAATGATCCATCAATATAATATTAGGATCCGGCTTAAACCAAAGCCCACTAGTATTAGCCACCCAAACATCATACGCGCACAAGTGCACGTAAGTGATCGAAGCCCTGCCGTATAACCATACGAGCTCTACACCTTTTGCCCGGTGCAGGGAAGCTTTCTATTTGGGACTCTAAAGACTCGACACTATGCTGGCAGTGGGTTTAACCACAGGCCGCAAGCGGTGCTAGATGCACGTAACGGTCCCTAGGTAGATGTCGATAAGAAGGCCGATGAGGAAAACCGATCCGAACTCCTACTGAGCCTGAATGTGACAATCTCTGTACAGTCCGGTCTGTTCATCTAAGAGTATCGCATATCAGGCCTAGAGGGTGGTAATCGTTAGACCCCTAATAGCGCAATAAGTCATGCCAGAGTGTAGGCAAAAACACCCTGAGAAACTACTGGAATACCTACCAGTAAATCTCGTTTGCCCTAACCAGGGACTTTGTGTAATGACTCTCCGAACAAAGCACGATATCAACCCCTAATACCGGGAGAGACGAATCCTATCTAACCGCCACTGCCTCCAAGAATAGTCACAAATTCGTCGTTCGGGTATAATTCGGCGAGGTCGAAAATTCGGATTCGGAAAACTATTCGGAAAAAATCGGCAGGTATTCGGGAAAGATTCGGTAAATGTTTGGGAAGGATTTCGAGCAAGAAATTAATATATGAGACACTAGGTTTTGATTTTGTGAATTATTTGCTGTTTTTTTTAATTATTCGCTGTTTTTTCACATAATTCGGGAATAATTCGCGAATTGTTCGGCCCGCCGATTAATTCGGCGATTAAGTCGGATGATAAAAAATTCGCGAATTATTGGCGAATTCGGCGAATAATTCGTGAATTATGTGACTATGCCTCCAAGTGCTTCGGGACTGCACCCAACTACTACCTGTTTGCACGACTCCTTTGAGCAGTGGTAAGGTAGTAATCAAAGTACAGTGGGAACACACTCGAGGCGAAGTAGCAGTGTCAAGTCGACGGACTAAGCTGTACTCATGTCACCTGGGAACTGCTACCCGATGATAGGTATAATACCAACCAACAGTTCCCGACGAGTCCTGTCCAGTGTACTCGTAACCTAATGAGCACATGCACACTATCTCTAGTACGACGTACTAATGGCCGTGGGACAGACCATCTCCCCTGATGGGATCAGAAGCGTATACACTAGTCTACTCCGGAGTATCGATGCCCCATCTTGATAATCCTACGACTAGGGACCTGCATAAGGATATGCTTGTAGATTACCCAGCCCCCACTAGTGTGACTGCCATCACAACGCTGGCAATCGAGCAAAGATCTTAAGGACTCTACTAATATGTATAAGCGATATGCTTAAAGAAACATATGCACATATTTAAGTAGAAACAAACCAAGTAGCATACTACCATTTTTGAGCAAGACTATCAATCCAACAGTGAATATCCCAAGCTTTCATTAAATAATATACAAACCAGTATGATATAATAATGGCCTCTAGGGCATATACACTAACAGTATTTTGCCCATCTCATGCCTCATGTGCTCATTTCTTTTGCATATGAGCCATGGATTTTATAAAAATTTGGCTTTATGCCCATTTTTCTTACATTTATTCATAAAATAAAATAAAAATAAAAAAAGGAAATACACCAGAATTATTCATTACAAAAATTTTATTTTGGCATGGGGGAGGCCGGCCGCTTCATGTTCGGGCTCGACCCGGGCATTGGCCTACTTGACTTTGGTTTGGACCCACATGGCTTGGGCTTAACTTTGATTTTGACTTGGTCAATCGGGATGTAAATTTTGACCCCAATAAATTGCCCCCCATCAATAAATGCACACCACATATGCGGGCTGTGTGCATGAAACTGATGGATCTTCTTTCGCATGGAGGTTGATTTATTTGGTTCCTATTTTGACGACGTGGAGGTCGTTTCTGCCATTTAAGCAACGTGGACGGTCGGTCTGGCCCTTTTTGCGACTTGGACGGTCGGTGCTGCCATTTTTGCTACATGGACGGTCGGTGCTGCCCCTTTTGAGACTTGGACGGTCGATTCTGCCACTTTAGTGACTTGGAAGGTTGGTGCTGCCCTTTTTGCGACTTGGACAGTCGGTGCTGCCATTTTAGTGACGTGGATGGTCGGTGCTGCCCTTTTTGCGACATGGACGGTCGGTGCTGCCATTTTAGCAACTTGGACGGTCGGTGCTGCCCTTTTAGTGACTTGGACGGTCGGTGCTACCCTTTTAGCGACTTCGACGGTTGGTGAATTGTTCCGCTTCTTACGATGTCGGGATTTGATTTGACTTGCTCCGCTTTCTGTGGTGTCGAGGTTGATGTTGACTTGCTCCGCTTCTTGTGGTGTCGGGGTTTGATTTGACTTGCTCCGGTTTCTGCGGTGTCGAGCTTGAAGTCGACTTGTTCCACTTCTTGCGGTGTCGGGGTTTGATTTGACTTGCTCCGCTTTTTGCGGTGTCGGGGTTGAAGTTAACTTGTTCCACTTCTTGCGATGTCGGGGTTTGATTTGACTTGCTCCGCTTTCTGCAGTGTCGGGGTTGAAGTTGACTTGCTCCGCTTTCCGCGGTGTCTGGATTTGACTTGTTTCAGAGGTGGAGCTTGATTCCGCCAGGGAAGTTTTTGGTTGTCTTGCTGATTGTAATTTGGGTTGACATCAACATCGCTATACTGGAATATGGTAGCAAGAGCGAATCATCATCTGCCATAAGAGGATTTGAGGATTTTGGTTTTGTTTTGGCATCAGCACCGCTACACTGAAATATGGTACCAGGAGCAAATCATCATTTGTTGTGAGGGGATTTCCCTTATTCCCAGTTTAATGACTTAGGGGTCATCTGTTCCCAGTTTAACGACTTAGGGGTCATCTGTTCCCAGTTTAAAGACTTAGGGGTCTATTGGATTGGAGTTTGGGATTTTGGGGTTAGGGTAGGAATCAACGTTGCTAACACTGAAGCACATGTGCCAAGAGCAATTCATCATTTGCCGTTGGCAAGACCTGGGATTTGGGTTTTTGGTCGGCATCAGCATCGCTAACACTGAAGCGAAATGCCAGGAGCGACTCATCATTTGCCGTTGGAAAAACTTGGGATTTAGGTTTTCGGTCGGCATCAACACCGCTAACACTGAAGCAATGCCAGGAACGACTCATCATTTGCTGTTGCCCGTTGGGGAGCGATGGCTTAGGAGACAGGTTTAGATCTCTATCACCTAAGGCTTTTCAATTTTATGAGCCGTAAGGATCTCATAAAAGTATTTTTTTCCTACGAGTCGAGAGGATCTCGCAGGTGTATTTCTCTCTAGGAATCATGGGGATTCCTAAGTGTGTTGCTCCTTTGTTAATTGTAAGGATCCCACGCAGGGATTTTCTCCTCACAAGGTCGAGAGGACTTTGCGAGTGTATTTTATTTTTCTTTTTTTTTACGAGTTTGCACCCTTTCGGGTTTTCACAAACTCGCCGGCAGTCCTGCTGTTTTTTACTTACGGGACCCTTATGGGTTTTCATCCGTGCCCATTTTGCTTATGGACATACCCTTTTTTTCTTTTTTTTTGGCGAATCTTCATTGCTGGTGGGACTTTAAATGTAGTCTCGCCGCTAAGACTTGGGAGAGATAGGGGTCGTTTATGCCCGTGGATTGTATACGGTTTTACATAATGTATGATCCAGACCGTAGGGTCGGTGTGCTCAATTCACCTGCGACTTGGAGCATTCACGCGTAGTATTTCTTGAGATATCGACCATTGATAGGTGGCATAGGCCTTTCTCCCTCAGCATTTATCAGCAGGTAGGATCTTCCATCAAACACTTTCTTGATGACGTATGGTCCTTCCCAGTTTGGCTCGAATTTTTCCTCGGCATATCGATTGGGGATGATCTGTCTTTTGAGGACCAACACCAATTCGCCTTTCTTGAAAGTGCGGAGATGAGTCATCTTGTCATAGGCCCATGATATTTGGGCTCGGTATAGCTCCAGATTTTGCTGTACTGCGAGCCTCTTTTCTTCGAGAGCGTCAAGCTCTTCGAGCCGAAGGAGGACGTTTTCCTCCTCTGTCAACTCGTATTGGACGACCATTCTTAAGCTTAGAATTTCGACTTCGAGCGGGAGTATTGCTTCCACTCCAAAGAGTAGTGAGTATGGAGTGGACTTAGTTGGAGTACGGTGTGTGGTATGACATGCCCACAACGCCTTGTGAAGTTTGAGATTCCAGTCTCTTTTGTTGGCTGAAGTATTTTTTCTCAGGAGCTTGCACAAGGTTTTATTGAAGGCTTCGGCTAGCCCATTGGCCATTGGATTATAGATGGAGGAATATCTCCAGTCTATCTTGTGTTGAGTAGCAAACCTTGAGACTTTGAAACTCTTGAAAGAAGGCCCGTTGTCAGAAATGATTCTTCTTGGTGTACTAAAGCGGTATAGAATATTATGCTGGAAGAACGTCAGAATATCTTCTGTCTTGACTTCTTTTAGCGGAACAGTTTCATCCAATCTGGAGAAGTAGTCAGTTGTGGCCAATATGAACCGGTGGCCTTTGGGTGACGGAGGATCAATTGGACCAACTATGTCGGTGCCCCAAACTTCGAAGGGCCATGACGCCAACGTAGGATGCAGCAGATTGGGATGTTTGTGAATGAAATCATTGTGAATTTGGCAGATATGACACTTCTTTGCATGCTCTTCACAATCCCTTATCATGGTAGGCCAGTAATATCCAAGCCGTTTGATTTGAAGCCGCATTTTGGGGCCGGATTGGTGGCTCCGCAGATGTCTGAGTGAACTTCTTTCATGACTTTCTGGGCTTTGGCCGATGATAGGCACCTGAGCCAGAGTTGGTCATATGATTTGCGGTATAGAGCATTATTTATAAACACGTATCGGAGAGCTCTCTTCTTCAGCTGAATCCTTACAGATTTTTCTTCGGGAAGCTTGTCGTATCGGAGGTACTCAATGAAGGGTTCTTTCCAATCGGACCCGTCTTGAATGATCGAAGCTTCTTCGGTAGGATTGTTCTCTTATTCTACGCTTTCTCCTTCACACAAAGAGACTGGAGACAGAATTTGTCGGCATATGACTGTGATTATAATTTCGTCCATGTCAGGATCGGCTAGCTCTTTAGCTAGGCGAGTGAGTATGTCGGCTTTTCCGTTCAACGCTCTAAGGACTCTCATTAGTTCAATGTGAGTGAACTGTTTCATCAGTTCCACCACTCGGCTTCTTAATTGAACTAACTCGGGTCTGTATATCTTATAGTCACCGCTTACCTGGTTGACGATAAGCTGGGAGTCACCGTAAACCCGTAGCCGAAGGATTTCCATTTCTATGGCGAGCTCCAGACCAGCTATCAGAGCTTTGTACTCAGCCTCATTGTTTGTGCGAGGCTCGGTGAGAGCAAAAGAACATCATAGGGTTCCCATCGATGGTGTGATGAACACCAATCCTATCCCTTCTTTTATCTACGGGATGCTTGATTTGCCGGAGCTCCTCATTGATGAGGCTCCATCGAAGTAAAGCTCCCAATATGGTTCACTATCCTCGAGGTGCAGCACTTGTTCATCGGGTAATTCACAATTTAGCGGTGACCCTACTGGTATGGGATGAGAAGCAAGGAAGTCAGCGAGAGATTTCCCTTTTACTGCTTTCTAGGGAGTATAGATTATGTCAAATTCAAGCAGCATGACAGCCCATCTCGCCATTCTACCGGCTAGGGTTGCTTTGGTCATTAAGTGTTTGAGCGGGTCGATCTTGGAGATCAGCATAACCCGATGAGCGAACAGATAGTGCCTTAGCTTCTTCAAAGTGAATATCAAAGCCAGGCATTGCTTTTCGATCGGAAAATAGTTGTGTTCCACCGCAACTAAAGTTCGACTGAGGTAGTAGAGGGCATTTTCTTTTTCCTCCTCGTTGTTCTGGGTAAGGAGTGCACCGAGTGAATAGTCTAGCGCAGCAGTGTAGAGAGTCAGCGATTTATTTGGAATAGGAGCGGCCAGCACTGGAAGGTGCAATAGGTGCTGTTTGATGCTTTCGAACGCTTCTTGACATTCGGCATCCCAGACAAAAGGAGCTCCTTTCTTCATGAGCTTTGAGAAGGGCCTACATCTACCCGATAAATTTGAGATAAACTTTCATATATAAGTAAGCTTGCCTTGAAAAGATCTTAGCCGCGTCAGATTCTTCGGAGGGGGCATCTCCATGATGGCCTTTATCTTGGATGGGTCAACTTCGATCCCTCGATGTCGGACTATGAAGCCCAAGAATTTTCCCGATGACACGCCAAAGCGCACTTCAAAGGATTCATCTTCAGATCGTATTCTCTCAGTCTAATGAGAATGGTCCTAAGATCTTGGATGTGATTGGCCTTGGCTTTAGTCTTGACGACCAGCTCATCAATATAACATTTGACGACTTTATGGATTAGGTCATCAAAGATATTGGTCATTGCCCTTTGGTATGTAGCACCTACGTTCTTCAGTCCGAACGGCATCACCTTGTAGCAGTATATTCCAGTCGGGGTTCGAAATGTTGTATGCTTCTCGTCCTCAGGCAACATTTTTATCTGATTGTACCCAGATGAACCGTCCATGAAGGTGAACAGCTCGTAATTTGAGGTGTCATCGACCATCATTTCCATGACCGGAAGCGGGAAATCGTCTTTAGGGAATGCCTTATTGAGATCCCTGAAATCGACGAAAATTCGTATTTGCCCATTCTTCTTTTTCACTGGGACAATGTACGCAATCCAGTCCGCATATTTCTCTTCCCTGATGAAGCCGGCATCGATAAGTTTCTTAGTTTCCTCGATGACCTTTTCTTTCAGCTCCCTTCTTATTCTTCGAGGAGCTTGTTTGACAGGCTTGGCATCAGGAGATATAGCCAGCTTATACACGGCCATTTCAAGAGAGAGGCTGGGCATTTCTTTGTAGGTCCATGCGAAGCAGTCGGCGAACTCATGCAGCAGGGCAATTATCTGCTCTTTCATTTTCTCTGACAAGAGTGAGCTGATATAGGTCGGTCTTGGATCATCAGGCGTCCCAAATCGATCTCGGTTAGCTCATCGAAGGTTGCTTATCCGCCATCTTCGAGCTCTTGAGGGCTTCTTCTGGCTCGGCTAGCTCGTCTTCATCATTTGACTCTTTGCTAGCTTCACCAACATGGATTATGTAGCATGCTTTAGAATCAGGTTGAATGAAACCTTTACCCCGTTTATCTGGAATTCGTCCATCGATGAGTGCTCGGACCTGAGGCGGATTCCATAGCCCTTCGTAAAACTTCGCTTCGGAGTCCATTTAGTATAGCCGACACCCGCACTTTTTAAAGTATTCCCGCATCTCGGGCGCATAATATCTGGGGTTTTGGACAGCTCTTATGCCTCTTTCATAGGGAAGGCACGTGACAGAAAAATCGTCCAGGTGCACGACAGGATTTGACCTATAAAACAGGATGTCATTCTGCCTACTCTTTCTCCCGGGATCGTAGAAGGTATTCAGCTGGTCCACGGTGGAGACTGACAATGCATCGAGCTCTTTGCACATCTGCTCCGGCACACTTGTGACGGCTAGGGACCCTTCTGCAATTTCAAAGGTCTCTCGCAGTTTTGCTCGTTGCGTGGGGGCCCAGTCTGCACAGCTGTTGCAAGGCAGGTCCTCTTCCTCCGACTCTTCAATGCCGCTGCCGAAATGAGGGCGGATTTTACTGTCGGATGGGCCTTCAGTATCAGATTCGTCCGTATCGCTACCGAAATGAGGGTGAGTTTTACAGAAGGACGGGCTTCCAGCGTCGGACTCATCAGTGTCACTGCCGAAACGCGGACGCACCTGGGGTTTTTTGCTTTTGAAAGTGACAGCCGGCTCAGATTTGCCTTTTAATTTTGGGGTCATTCTGTCCTTGGCCATTCGTGGCTCGGTATTTTGGGAATCCACAAAGTACCGAGAATCTTCATATCGGACTTCATGCATACCGAACGGCTGGATGTCTCCGTCAATACGTCTTTCTTCACCATTTTTAGTATACTTCATGCATTGATGGAGAGTTGATGGAACGATGTCATAATCGTAGAGCCATGGCCGTCCCAAAAGAATTTTATAAAACATGTCAGCGTCGATCACGTATATCTTAGTTTCGGTTTGCAGATCCCCAAATTTGATTGGCAGAGCTATAGAGCCCAGAACTTGCTGGCAGTTTTGATTGAAGCCTTGAATGACAATCCTTTCCCTCGACAGGTATCGAACGTCCATTGACAAACTCTTCAGAGTCCGCAAGTTCATGATGTTCACTGAGGATCCCGGATCAATCAATATGCGATTAATCCGATCTCCGCCACTGTACCTAGTCATATAAAGCGTCCGATTATGCTCAGCCGTTCCCAGTAGTAAGTCTTCGTCCTTAAACGTGACTGCGGCGGCATGCAGAGCATACTGGGCTTCTTTTATATTAATTTCCGCAAAGGGAGCCTGGTACCGCTCGGGATTTTGTAAAGAGTGAATGAGAACATCCCTAAGCTCCTTAGATAGGACCAAGGCATCGTAGATGCTCAGGAGAGATGGAAGCTTCCGGAGATGAGCCAAGAAATTATAGTCCACTGGGGAAGGACTCGAATCTTCATGAGCAAGTTCTTTGCCATCTTCTTTATTAGCGACTTGTTTTTCCTTCCCTTTTGGGGCGTTGCCCTGATTTAGAGGTAGAGCCCTGCCGCTTCTGAGCTGGATTTGGTTAGCCTTTGTGGCGAGCTCCTCGTCCTTTTCGGGAAAACAGAGCTCCTCCTCAGAGTCGCTGCCCAGATGGATGGCGTAGCAGGTCACTAGAGGGATCTCTTCATTGGAGTCTTCTTCTAGCTCCTTCGGAATCTCAGCTGCTTCTACAGGGAAGAACTCTTTCAATTGAATTAGAGTTCTTTCTTTCTATTCATAGTCTTCGAGAGAATCAATATATTTTTTAATGGTCGATCTCCCTGCAGACTCTTTTTCGAGTCGAGCTGCACTTTTCTTCTTCTTGAGCTTCTTAGATTTTAAGCCTGATTAAGCCGAATTGGCAGTTGGAATAGTAGGCTTTTTCTGCCCTTCCCATTCTGTTCTGGGCTCTTTCCGAAGTAACTTTAGCATCTTCTTCATCTTATTAGATATGTGCGTACTCCACGGAGGATGTGGTGAGTCAGTTTCATTTCACATGGCAGCGAGTTCGGCTGTCTGGCCCCAGAAAACTTCAGCTTCTGTCTGTATAAAGTTGGTGGTTTCAACTTGATTGTTCACCAACACACACTTGGACAGCTCGATCTCTCCAGCCTTATACTTCTTCTCGACCCAGTCTTTGAAGATATATCAATCCTCGATCGCATGGCTCACTACTCGGTGGTACGGCAAATACAGGGGATTGTCGGTCATTTTTGCTTCTTGAGGTCTTTTCGACTCCGGCAATTGTAGACCGTTGTTCAAGGTATCTTTAAATATCTTGCGGATCTTGTCCCTTCTGAAAGGGTAAACCTTGTTCTTTTTCTCCTCTAGGGAAGGCCCTTCTCCTCCCAGCAATGGCTTTCGAGACCAGTTGGTTTTGGAATCGCCTGCCTTTTGCTTGTCTTCATTGTCGGACGCATTGAAGACATTGGTACTGCTGGAATTCCCACTTCTACGGTTGTCGTCCCGCTTGCTTTTCTAAGTCTTATCTTTCTGAGAGTCTGGGGTAGACTCTTGCTTCTAGCGTTCCAGCATTTGGACTTTCTTGGTTAGCTCCTGAAACGTCTTGAGGCCTGCTGTACACAAGAATGGGACTATCTAATTGCTGAGATTCCTAATAAGAAGGCTGACGGACTGGTCCTGCTCCAGCGGCGGTTCACGCTTGACCGTGAGATTACGCCATCGGGCGATAAAGTCCGTGTTGCTTTCATTTTTCCCCGGCTTGGTTCTCACGAGGTCAGCGATGGAGATTTTGTCACTGATGCTCATGAATCTTTGCCGAAACAGAGACTCCATTTGGGCAAAAGTAATGACGGATCTATCTGGTATGCTTGCGTACCAGTCGAAAGCAACACCGGTCAGCCTATTGACAAAATGACGAATAAGAAGCGCATCATTTCCTCCTGTATTTCCGCACGATGCTTTAAAGTGGGCGACGTGATGATTTGTGTCTCCCGTCTGTAGGGTTACTAGGCACTCTCACAAGGGTCTATAAGGCATCAACCATGCCCGATTTAAAATTTAGACATGCCGAACTACCCTAACCAAGATCTTTAAACTAAAGATTAGGCGAAACTAAGCATGTTAAACACTTTAACACTAAGAGTTTGGGATTACAACCTTTGTAGTCCGGTCCTTCACTTCTAAAGCTCTGTGTTGAGGTCTCTTCACTGCGATCATCAAGTTCCGGACTCTCGAGAGGCTCCACGAAGAGAAAGATGCAAGCTTGCTTCCGATCTTCGATAACAAAGATGATCTACCTTGAAGTTTCATTAACACAGGCTCTCACTCACTAAATAAAGTGAACATCCTAATCTAAATGGCTAGGATAGATTAGGATGATGAAGTAGGATTTTAGCTCTCATTTGTTTTCTATTTCTCACTCATTTTCATCACCTTTGAAAAAACTAGAAAGCTTTTCCATGAAAAAGAAGAAGGAAGAAGAAGATCATTTTCTTTTGTAATGGATATTGAAAACCATGGTGAGGTTAGAAATGCAACCATAGTTTAAGAATGAAGTCTTAACCCATGTAGAGAGTTAACTATGGTGAAGGGTTGGGTTTAGTTAAGCAAATATCTACACAAAATATCCAAAGTCAAAGTCAAAGCTTTAAGAAGCTTCTTGAAAGCTTCATGCTTGCTTAACCCTAATCCAAACCCTAACCTCAATTAAACTCCACAAAACATGTTGCATTAATAACCATATCATGTTACAATATTATATATCACATATATAATATTTATTGTAACAAAATAAAATAATACAATTAACATATATCGCATATATATCAATGTATTACCCGAGTGAGAAAAAGAATCTTTTAGTGAGCTTATATCAGTTAATGTAATTTAATATATCAAATATATAATTATACATTAAATTATCGAATCAACACTTGATCCGATAATCCGGTTATTTCACAAATAACCGACTAATATAATCTGAATCAGTTCATCGAATCAACACTTGATCCGATGACCCGGCTATATCACATATACCCGGCCGATATCTCATATCACGAGAATCTAATACGGTATCACATACACGTATTGTTCTCGGTCCCTTACATATCACATATGTATTCCTACTCCGTTTTGCCTGAGCCAAGAAACCTCTGTATAGGACTCAAAAGAATCGTCAATACGCCGGCAGTAGGTGATGATCATATCAAACATCCACAAGCTGTAAGCGGTCAGCTAAACGTAACAGCCACCCAGGTATTGAGCGCTCAGAAGATCAACAAGAAAGCCTGTACATTCTCCTGTGAATCCAGTCAGTAACATTCCCGTACAGTCCGGTCTCTTCGTCTGATATGTCGCATATCTCGCCTAGGGGTGGTAAACGTCAGAACCCAGTAGCTTGATAAGTCGTGTCGATATGAGGTCCATAACAGTTTGAGAAACTACTGATAACACTTACCAGTAAATCTCAGCAACCCTGGCCAGGGATTTTCAGTTATAGCCAATTGAACACAGCGCAACATCAACTCCCTATACCGGGAGAGACGAATCCCCTCCTATCGCTCATTGCCTCCATGTGATTCGGGAATGTATCCAAAAGCCATCTTTTTGCACGCCCTCTTGGACGTGGTATGATGGAAATCAAAGCACAGTGGGAATCACACAAGACTCTATGACAATCTCGGGTCAACAGACTACTCTGTATCAGTGTCACCAGAGAACTGCCATCTGACGTGAGGTATAATACCATCTGGGAGTTCTCGACGAGTCCGTCCAGTGTACCCAGTCTCCACTGAGCATACCTTCTCTGATGTCAAACACCAATGGATATGAGATCATCCATCGCCCATCTTATGGGTCAAGAAGCGCATACGCTAGTCTACTCTGGTGTATCGATACCCTGTCTCGATACACCCTCGACAAGGAACAGTTATAGGATGTACTCGTCGACTACCGTGGCCCCACTAGTATGATCTCATCATAGTCCCAGTAGTCGAGTACATATCCTAAAGGCTTTATCAACATGTAACATAGAGACAATCAGAGTACATGTTAAGATAAAGAGCAACCAGATAGCGTACTATCATGTCGAGCAAGAAATTCCTCCCTATATATGTCCAAGCATCCACTACAATATACATCGTATGTACAGTAATGGCCTCTAGGGCATACATATAACTAACAATCTCCCACTTGCACTAGGGCCATCTGTTGTAGTATCGCATACCCAACAATTAGCTGTGGTTTAAGTATCTCATACTTAACCATCCCATAAAAGTCTCTACTGGGAAAAAGGCCTTTGTGAGTGGATCCGCACTGTTGTCCTCTGTGCCTACTCTCCTAACCTCGATCTCCCTGGAGATCAACCATCTTCATGATCAGGTGATACTTCCTAAGAATTATATCTGGATTTCTGATGGGATGGGGGTTCCTTGGCATAAGCCATAACTCCATTGTCACACAATGGTAGGAACGAAGTTCATCTCATGAACTTATATATATCCAGACTGTCTCTTTGGTAGCATCCTTGGTAACGATGTATCTTGCCTTTAATCGTCTAGTATGTCATGGTATCTAGCTTGGAACTCTTCCGTCATACCGTCCCTCCACTGAGGGTAAAGACAAAGCCTGCGACTGACATTCAGTCGTCCTTATCACCCTGGAACCATTCCAGTGATTCTCCCCAGGATCGTTTAATACCATCTCACTACAACTAGTGAGAATCCTAACATCCAAATAGATCTATCTCATAGATCCATAACCCAGGATTTAGGAGGTATCACCTTGATCCTATATGGAGAATCATTGTGATAAGTGGAGATTGACCGAGCGTAGCATAGGAAACTCCTTCCCTATCAAGAGTATGCCATCCACGTACTCTACGAGGATCACCACCATACTCTCTACTACCATTTTGTATATACAAGGTTCATCTACCATTTTGATGAAATCAAACTCTTTGACTACCGCATCAAAACAGACGTTCCAACTCCGCGATGCCCGTTTTATCACATAAAACATCTTGCTCACATTTCCACTGCTCCCACTGTCTATGAAGCCCTCTGGCTGTGTACTTATAGACACTTTCTTCCAAATCATCATTTAGAAAAGCTGTCATGACACCCAACCGCCAGATATCATAGCCATGGTATGTAGCCGTAGCAAGTAGGATCTGGATGGACTTAAGCATAGCTTTAAAAGTCTCAACTTTTTCATGTACACCAAGTAATCTTCTCAAGATATACTTGCTCCTGATGGGGATTTAACCCTTTAGATAAAGCAACCAAAGTCCATACTTTGTTGGTGTATAAGGATTCCATCTCAGATCGCTAAGCATCCAGCCATTCTTACAGAGTCCCACTCCTGATGGCCTGCTCGAAACTAGTTGGGTCATCATCTCATGATGCAATCCTCGCTCCCACTGTCATAGAGAAACCGAAGTATCTCTCAGGTGGGTGAGGATGTAAGTGCACGGCGGCGCCCCGGCCGTCAATCCGACGGCCAAAAGCGGAAGCGGTGATAAACTTAAATTTTGCGGACTTAGCAAACCGGCACCACCGCGCACTAAACACCCGGATCGTAACCATTAACAAGTCTAAGCTAACTAGAAGATGGGTTAGAGAGATATACCGACGATCCAAGTCCTCCGGTCTTCTCGTCATCGTCCCGATCTCCTGCGGAATGTCCCGTCTCCTCCTCGTCGCCGGAAGTGCACCACATCGCCTACTTTGTTTACGGGCTCCCACCTCAATGCCGAGGCAACTCGGGCACGAAGCCGGCTACTCGACGTGCCCAAGGTTCGCTGTAGAATATGTAGTCCTCAAGTCTCACTTTGGGGTTCTTGGAGATGCCATTTTAGGTGGAGGGATGATACAAGAACAATGTGGAGGAACTTGGGGATTTTTCTAACATCAAGAGAGCAAAAATCCCCACTACAAAAATGGGCAACCCACCCTCATGGTGGCCGGCCATCACTAGAGGAGAAGGAGAGTGAGAATGGAGAGAGGAGTCTCAAAAAAAATGGGAGCCATTCTCATGTCAAACAAGAGAGAGAGAGGAATGGTTATCATATGAACCAAATGATAACAAAGCAAAACCAACACTCAACTAACAACCATCTCTCATCATCAACAACCATCATCAAAACCATGATGATAAAGAAAGTCAAGCAATTATGAGTTTATGAAGTCAAATGATGGGACAAGTATCATGACATGATAATATGCAAAGACCTCCTCCGCAAATGCTTATTTGCAACAATGCAAATAAGCCCTCCTCCACCAATCTTCGGCCAATGAACGGAACAATGGAAATCGGCCGAAACGGAAAGCAAACTGGCAACTCCAGAAAACTGGTCCCGTAATAAATTACAGGAAAACCCCGATACTGTGCATACACACCCGCATTTGTATTCCGACCGAAATACAAATGCAATGAGACAAAATCTACACTGTACTATACTAGGATCCGGCTTATACCAAAGCCGGCTAGTAATATCCGTTCGATCCTGATCCGTGCAATACCGCACGTATCTGATCGAACCCTGCCATATATCCATACGGCCTATAGTACAAACTGTCCGATCCTGATTCGTGCAATACCGCACGTATCTGATCGGACCTTGCCATATCTCCATACGGTCTCTACAACTTTTCGCCCGAAAGCTGAGTAACTGAATGTGGGGGACTCTAAAGACTCGTCAACACCTTGGTTGTGGATTTAACCACTAGCACGTCAGAGGTATAAGCCAATACGTGACGGGCTACCAGGTACTGACTAAAAGGGACGTCTGTGAGCGAACTCAGCCTGACTCCCTACTGAGCCTGTCAGTGACAATATCCGTGCAGTCCGGTCCGTTCGTCTATGAGTATCGCATGGCGGGCCTAGGGGGTTGGTAAAAGTCAGACCCCCAAAAGCGGTACAAGTCGTGTCGGAGTGTAGCCCAGAACACCCTGAGATACTACTGGAATACCTACCAGTAAATCTCCTTGCCTTGGCCAAGGACTTTGTGTAATGGCTCTCCTAGACACAGCACGACCTCACCCCCAATACCGGGAGAGACGAACCCCTGAAGATACGCTCACTGCCTCCATGTGGCTCGGGACTGTACCCAACTAAAACCTGTTTGCACGACTCCTTTGAGCCGTGGTAGGGTAGTAATCAAAGTACAGTGGGAACTCACACGAGACAAATGACGATCCCCAGGTCGATGAACTAACCTGCACACATGTCACCAGGGAACTGCCATCTGACGTCTGGTATATGACCAACTAGCATGTTCCCGGCGAGTCCTGCCCGGTGTACTCATAACCCAATGAGCACCTGTATACATCTTAGGTGATCCAACTGACACCAGTGGCTTGTGAGACCGGCCACCGCCCCTCGTCGGGGTCTCGACTGTATACACTAGTCTACTAATGGAGTATCGATGCCCAGTCTCGAAACTCCCACGACTAGGGACCTTTTAAGGATAAGCTTATAGACCCCCAGCTCCCACTTATATGATCGCCCTCATACTGCTGGTGGTCAAGCAAGAATCCTAGGGGCTCTATCAACGTGTAATAGCGACGTGTCAGGTCACTTAAAGCAGTATACGATGATAAAGGTAAACCAGATAGCATACTATCATTTCGAGTAAGACTGTCCAACCGGGATAGGTCCTCCCTCAATCATTGCAATCACGTACCTGTGATCCAATAATTGACTCTGAGGGCACTACCTCCAACAATCTCCCACTTGCACTCAAGGCTAATTATTGCGATGTCGCATACTCACAGCCCGTGTGATACCGAACACCCAACTCCTCTACTAGTCAGTCTCACAAAGCTCGTTTGCGAAACTATTGCGTTCGAGGAATAGCCTTAGTGAGTGGATCCGCTTAGATGTTTCTTTCTATGTCTCTCTAAATCTCAAGTTCGCGGAGAAAGCCATCTCCCGAAATGAGCAATATCAATCTTAGAATATGTCTGGATGTCTGATGGGACGTAGCTCATAAATGAACTCCAAATCCAAACTTCTTAGACTGCATTGACAACTGAACTTAATCAGTGTCCTGCGCGCCATGCCTCCCTCAGTATTGCCTTGGACCACCTGTCCAAAATACTGCCCCTCATCAGAAGGAAAACTATAACTCTGACAACCTCCTTGTCGTTCATGTCACCTTGGAAGCCTGGAATGATAACTGTCTCCTGAATGAGGCTGTCGTTATCATCTCCCTAGAACATCCACTTATGTTCTAAAACTGCTTCCGACTGTTTCTCCAGGATTGGATTAATGTCAACTTATTGCATCTAGTGCAAGAACAACATCTGGTGTGGTACTTGACATCTCACGATTGACTCAATTGCCTGAGCAAGTGATCTGCCAATCATGCTCGTCCCTCTCCCCTTTAGTCTGTAAGACACCTTTGGAGAGGGTGACTCCATTACCTGCAGGTACACTACCGTGCCAGGAGTCGTCCATCCTAAATACTCTTAGAATGCTGTCAAGTACCCTGATTGGGAAACCACCCAAATCTAGATCTAAAACCATAGATCTAGTAACCAGTATGCCTGATATAAAATCCATTTCCTTTTTGGAGAAACAACTGTGTGACGACCAAAGTATAACCGATCGTAGTGTAGGAGTTTCTTTTCCTACTCTGTGTATATCATCCAAATACCAGGATATCACACCCTACTACCTTCTCAACTGATCCATCCCCTATTCTGATGAAGTCAAACCCATGACTGTCACGTCAGAAATAGATGATCTATCTCCGCTACATCTGCTCTAGTCTATAAATAGACATAAGCAACCTGTCCACCAATGCTTCCGCTGCTCCCACTGACTACGACAACCCTCTGGCAGAGTCATATAGACGTACACTTCTAAAACTGGTTTAGAACGACGCTATACTCATCCTCCCGCCGGGTCTCGTAACCTGGAACAACAGCAATGGCAATTGTGGGTAAACAAGAACTTCCCTGTCACCGTCCTTGAGGCTACCGTAGTGCCTCTCGGGTGCCTGAAGTTACCCACCTAATCTGCGGAGTGGCCAATGAAATGTCAATCCAGATTGAATCTTTAGGTTCCTTATCAAATCTTCAGTAATCGTTTGTGGTTCTGGAATCACTTCCAGTTCTACCATACTCCCACTACTGTTTTCTGAAAAAATCCATTTTTATTAAAACTGTGGCGAGTCTAGAACAATATTGCTATTGTTCATCCAGATGGTAGAAAGTCAACCCGCGTCATAGCCTGGGTCAACCCACAAACAGCCATTACAGAAACGTGCCTTGAGTTGTCCAGTGTCTGGTTTTAAGCATAAGCCGGACAACTCCCCGTACCTTAACATCGTTAAGATACGAACTGCTCTATATCCAATATAGGAACAGAGGCACTGATTTAATTGAACCAGATTCAAATCATGCAGCTGTCCCCAGCGCATGTCAACTAAATGGAAGGAGGTGGATCAGCGTTACTCAACTTAGGAATGCTTCCAATTATGAGTAACCTGAAAGAGAAGCAAGATCTCTTAATCATTACTATCAACTGAATACCAAATACAAGTATCTACATCTTCGATCACTTTGAAGAATCCCGATACTTGCTACACCTGGTTCTCTACTCCATTCAAATACCTATAACTTCTCAAAATTCGGACCCTGTGTTTCCTACGAAACACCTGTCTAAAAACTAGAGAAGTCATAAGTAAACCGAATATAGTACGAGGACCAACCCCTCTGTCCTGATGGACCCTGGACAACATACAATACTCTGCATAAGTCCCTTGAGTCTGATAACTCATTCACTGTGTGTTGTAGGTTGAAATCTGTACTTATGGTTAAGAAGAATTACACCGCTGTTTAATGCTCCTTACCTAACCATCCACTGATATAGGTAAATGTCGTAGACATAATTTCAAAAAGGTATATCTCACTCTATGAAAATAGACGTACAGATATATCAATTTGAAATTGGTGCATAACATCGGATATTCAAAACCAAATATTTGCCGACCGGCAAACAGCCCAGGTGATTTCCTCAAATATCACCGATTACAACAAATCCTGATATAATGAGGATGATCACCCAATTCCCAATAACCTACTCCCACTCATCATCTGTAAAACCATACAGATGTGAGAATCATACCTGGTAAATACATACCCTGGAGCAAGTGTCTAATCGGGAAATCAGTTTTCTTTTAACATTACACAGTGAAACTGAAACATTGAAATGTTCCGATGGGGTATTCTGGTATTCCTAGTAATGCCTCTTCCAGATTCACGACTGTAACCGTATAATTCTTTGCCACCTCTCCAAATCCCTTCATATGTCTTTAGTCTTTACCTTCTGCACACCCCTTTAGGCCAAATGGTTTTCTTCCTTCCCTACCGTTCGGCACCAGCCTATGGTTTGGAAGAAGACTATCCAATAAGCATAATGGGTGTAATGTCCCAATCCTAGGAACACTCGCAATGCGAGAGAAGGTGAAGATAAAAGACACCTGAATAAATCTTATTCCTATTTCTCCTGAACCAGAATCCATCCCCGAACTGGAACAAGTTCCTTTCGAGTTCGTATATAACCATACGATGGAGTATCCAATAAACTGTGGATCTTCGTAGTGATACGGAGTGTCCTGGAGAAATACAAAGGTGATTTTAGGATTGGCGAAGAAATACCTGGTTTGGTCGTGAATATCTGTTGCAATTTACTTTGCCCTCTTACTAATCCCTTGCTTTGTCTTAACTTAATACCTTCTGCACACCATCGTTAGGCTAATTGGTTTTCTTCATTCCCTACCGGTCGGCACCAGCCTAAGGTTTGGAAGAAGACAATCCAATTTGCGTAATAGGTGTACTACCCCTAAACCAAGGAGTACTCGTAACCTGAGAGAGGGTAAAAGGAAAAGACAACTGAATAATCCTATCCGTTTTCTCCAGAACCGGAAACCATCCTCGAATAAATTCTTTCGAGTTCGTATCTAACCATACGATGGTTTTGTCCAATGGAAGTGGACGTTCGTAGTAATACGGGGTGTCCTGGAGAAAAGGGTAAAAGTAGGAGTGGCAATGAGGTTTGCAACTCTGACAATCCAAAAGCCGGTGTTTAAGAAGGTTCGGTCAACTTGGTCACTGAGTCAAAGTCTTAGGGTCGGGTCAATGGTCGCTGCCAAAGAGAGAGAGAGAAAAGAAACACTCAGCGTGCACTCTAACCTAGATCAGAATGGTTACCAATTTATCTAATCTGGAAACCTCCCACTGTACCTCAAATTCTCCTCCAAACCTGAAAGAAGAATTAGTCGGGGTTACCCGAGGAGTAAACTAACTCATCAGTGGGAATCGGGATCCAACTATCATTGCATGATAACGTGACGGAATCCGCTCACGCTATTACACTCCAGAAGGTATGCGCATATCTGGCAAGTTTCAGTTCTTTTGAAACTCCCGATGTGATTTCTGCCCCATGCTCTTATGACCTTGACTTTGGCCAACATATCATAAGTCACATGTCAAGTTCTGCCCGTCATTCTCCAGGTTAATTTGAATCCACCCGTACATACCCTTGACTTTGGCCAAAATGGCAGCACGACTGTCCCAAACCAACGCATCTATCTATGCTGCATATGAATAACCAATAGCTACCAAACACTGTGCCTTGACTTTGGCCAACATACACAGCTTGAATACTACTGACTATCCATATGAAACGACAGAGGGCTACGAATGGTTTCTGGCGAAAACCTTTAACGTAATGAACTTGATATCGTTGAAGGAACGGATAGCTTTTTAAAATATAGTGACGAAAACCTTTGCTAAAGAGGTCACTCCCGGTGAAGGGATCTCGGCTCTTTCCCCGTAGAATGGGGTGCAGGATATTCCAAATGAATACCGCGATGCAAAGCAAAAGTAATCGGCTATAGTGAAGTTAATGCCCTGACGCAAACTTCTGTCCAAGGGGTCACTCCCGGTGAAGGGATCTCGGCCCTTGCCTCGTCGACTGAGGAGCAGGATATTCCAACTGAATACCACGATGCAAAACAAAAGTGAACGTCCTTGCAATAACAGCTTTTTGAAAAGTGTTCCAACAACATCAGATTAGGTTTGTTTTAACTTGCATTGATCCGAATCAATGCAGTCCCATCAATTGATCACACCAAAAAAGAACGAAAATATACTGATGTACGTATATGCCATCCGCATTCGCCACTGGGTCCCGTCATTACCCGTTAGGTTAGCTTACTAACGACAGAGCGGGGACTGGACTAGCGCGGATGCAAAACATATACGACATCTACTAATATATATACCAATATATAGTATTCGCTCAAGGCGTGAATAGAATGCAACATCACAGAGAATGAACAGCATTACAGAAACAATACAGATATCTGGGATCCCCGGGTTTCACAGAGCCACTACTGAAACCCGACGTTCCCCTGGTCGTGTGGATAGCCTGTGCAACGAAATCCTAGACCCCTACGGGCGCGGCAAGTTACCCGCCAAAACCTGAAGCGAGGCAGCCCCCTTCAGCGCCGTGAATGGACCACCCAGCACTTCACGGAATCCGGTAACTTGGGCACCCCTCCTGGGTCAACCTGTACCCCCTACGAGTGCGGCGAATAGCCCGCCAATCCTAGAGTGAAGCCCCCTCCGTCTCAATGCCATGAGATGCGGGCTTGTTGCCCTCCAGAACTCGGCTATCCGTGCACCCCTCCGCGGGGCAATCCTAGTACAGAAAGTAAAATATACATACACCGGGTACATCGACCGCAACCAGGTCGTGCCCCAAAATAAATAATACAATCAGGCAGTGACGGCAGTCCACATGTCGGACGCTCGCCCCGCAATATCAAATGTACATAATACAACAGAACTGCACTAGCATTGCATCCAGGCTATCCCCCACAACCGATCCGCAACATCACAGCAAATACATAGAACATCAACGTGAAAGTCACGTTCGCAAATCCGTCTAACCGGGCTATAGCAGTTAGACTGGATTTACCGATCGAGTGACATTCACGGTCGCAGATATAATGTAAATACTGTGAAAAATGTGTTTAAAATTTTCCGATTGATCAAAAATTAACAAGTGGGCCCCAAAACAATACTGCAGCAGTTAAAGAAATACTGGGCCCAATGTTAATATACCAAAACCCATAAAAACTCCCCAGAAGCCCACTGTAAAAACCCAACCCACTGATTCCTCCATGCTGCGGCGGAAGCGCGGCCACAAGTGGGTTTTGGCCGCCCTTCCGCGCTCTGGTGAGAGGATCAGTGCCTCGAATTTGAACAGTGTTCTTATAATTTTTAGTACATAAATATTTTACAACCTGAAAAAAATTTCGAGACTGAAAAATTTCAACAGAAACTGATGCTGAAGGAAATGCGGGTTTTGGGATTTTTGATCGATCCGAATTGCAAACACATTACACAAAGCTAGACTAAGTTAATGGCGAGGCTCTGATACCACTGTAAGTGCACGGCGGCGCCCCGGCCGTCAATCCGACGGCCAAAAGCGGAAGCGGTGATAAACTTAAATTTTGCGGACTTAGCAAACCGGCACCACCGCGCACTAAACACCCGGATCGTAACCATTAACAAGTCTAAGCTAACTAGAAGATGGGTTAGAGAGATATACCGACGATCCAAGTCCTCCGGTCTTCTCGTCATCGTCCCGATCTCCTGCGGAATGTCCCGTCTCCTCCTCGTCGCCGGAAGTGCACCACATCGCCTACTTTGTTTACGGGCTCCCACCTCAATGCCGAGGCAACTCGGGCACGAAGCCGGCTACTCGACGTGCCCAAGGTTCGCTGTAGAATATGTAGTCCTCAAGTCTCACTTTGGGGTTCTTGGAGATGCCATTTTAGGTGGAGGGATGATACAAGAACAATGTGGAGGAACTTGGGGATTTTTCTAACATCAAGAGAGCAAAAATCCCCACTACAAAAATGGGCAACCCACCCTCATGGTGGCCGGCCATCACTAGAGGAGAAGGAGAGTGAGAATGGAGAGAGGAGTCTCAAAAAAATTGGGAGCCATTCTCATGTCAAACAAGAGAGAGAGAGGAATGGTTATCATATGAACCAAATGATAACAAAGCAAAACCAACACTCAACTAACAACCATCTCTCATCATCAACAACCATCATCAAAACCATGATGATAAAGAAAGTCAAGCAATTATGAGTTTATGAAGTCAAATGATGGGACAAGTATCATGACATGATAATATGCAAAGACCTCCTCCGCAAATGCTTATTTGCAACAATGCAAATAAGCCCTCCTCCACCAATCTTCGGCCAATGAACGGAACAATGGAAATCGGCCGAAACGGAAAGCAAACTGGCAACTCCAGAAAACTGGTCCCGTAATAAATTACAGGAAAACCCCGATACTGTGCATACACACCCGCATTTGTATTCCGACCGAAATACAAATGCAATGAGACAAAATCTACACTGTACTATACTAGGATCCGGCTTATACCAAAGCCGGCTAGTAATATCCGTTCGATCCTGATCCGTGCAATACCGCACGTATCTGATCGAACCCTGCCATATATCCATACGGCCTATAGTACAAACTGTCCGATCCTGATCCGTGCAATACCGCACGTATCTGATCGGACCTTGCCATATCTCCATACGGTCTCTACAACTTTTCGCCCGAAAGCTGAGTAACTGAATGTGGGGGACTCTAAAGACTCGTCAACACCTTGGTTGTGGATTTAACCACTAGCACGTCAGAGGTATAAGCCAATACGTGACGGGCTACCAGGTACTGACTAAAAGGGACGTCTGTGAGCGAACTCAGCCTGACTCCCTACTGAGCCTGTCAGTGACAATATCCGTGCAGTCCGGTCCGTTCGTCTATGAGTATCGCATGGCGGGCCTAGGGGGTTGGTAAAAGTCAGACCCCCAAAAGCGGTACAAGTCGTGTCGGAGTGTAGCCCAGAACACCCTGAGATACTACTGGAATACCTACCAGTAAATCTCCTTGCCTTGGCCAAGGACTTTGTGTAATGGCTCTCCTAGACACAGCACGACCTCACCCCCAATACCGGGAGAGACGAACCCCTGAAGATACGCTCACTGCCTCCATGTGGCTCGGGACTGTACCCAACTAAAACCTGTTTGCACGACTCCTTTGAGCCGTGGTAGGGTAGTAATCAAAGTACAGTGGGAACTCACACGAGACAAATGACGATCCCCAGGTCGATGAACTAACCTGCACACATGTCACCAGGGAACTGCCATCTGACGTCTGGTATATGACCAACTAGCATGTTCCCGGCGAGTCCTGCCCGGTGTACTCATAACCCAATGAGCACCTGTATACATCTTAGGTGATCCAACTGACACCAGTGGCTTGTGAGACCGGCCACCGCCCCTCGTCGGGGTCTCGACTGTATACACTAGTCTACTAATGGAGTATCGATGCCCAGTCTCGAAACTCCCACGACTAGGGACCTTTTAAGGATAAGCTTATAGACCCCCAGCTCCCACTTATATGATCGCCCTCATACTGCTGGTGGTCAAGCAAGAATCCTAGGGGCTCTATCAACGTGTAATAGCGACGTGTCAGGTCACTTAAAGCAGTACACGATGATAAAGGTAAACCAGATAGCATACTATCATTTCGAGTAAGACTGTCCAACCGGGATAGGTCATCCCTCAATCATTGCAATCACGTACCTGTGATCCAATAATTGACTCTGAGGGCACTACCTCCAACAGAGGAACCCTACTAGATCGGCGGAGAGGCTGGGGTTCGTTGGAAACTATTGAATCCTTTGGTTCTACCAAATCATCAGCTGCAGTTTTTATAGCTGGAACTCTTTCCAGTTCTAACTCATGACCACTAATTTCTTCACAAGAAATTCCCTTTCACAAAGGTGGCATGTTGAGAAACAAAACATCTTTTGTTCCTCGGTTAGGGAGAAGATATTCCCTTGCGTATGCTTGGGATATCCAACAAACTTCCACAGATCTGACTTTGCCTCAAGCTTGTCCGGATTATACTTTTAGACATAGGCTGGACAACCCCAAGTCTTAACAAACTTAAGATATGGGCTCTTCCCATTCCATATCACATATGAAGTGGTAGGCAACTGATTTGATTTGAACCCTTTTCAATAGGTATGCAGCTTCTCAAGTGCATAACTCCCAAAAGGAAATAGTAAACTCAGTAGTACTCATCATAGAGCACACCATATCACATAGGGTGTAAATGCTCAGCCCCGATACACCGACGTGCTATGGTGTATACGGAGGAGTAATGCTGAGAGAGAATCTCATTCTCTTTTAGAATAGTCCAGGATTTCCGTGCTCAAGTATTCTCCTCCTTGATCTCATCAAAGGACATAATACTTATACCCATTTTTGGTTTTCGACTTCTAACTTATATTCTGTGATTATCTCAAAAGTTTCGGACTTGTGTTTCAACATGAACATATGTCTGAATCTTGAGAGATCATCAGTGAATATAATGAAGTACAAAGAACCGGTCTTGGCATGTGTAGACAGGGGACCTTCATACATCAGCATGTATCAATCCTAAGAGTTCACTAACTCTTTCTCTGTTTCCAATAAATGGAGCTGTGGTCATCTTATCTTTGTGACATGACTGGCAAGTTTTTACAAGATGTAAATCCAAACTAATTTAAATATGCATCTTTATGTAACTTCAGCTAGTCGGGTAGCATTGATATGACCTACTCTACAATGCCTCAAGAAGGATTCGTTCATTTCTGAACTATTCCTCTTGTGTGTGTTCTGTACGTTAAGAACTGTGGTTTGATTTAGAACGTTTATGCTTTTAGATAACGTGCCTGATCCGATCAACTCTTGATATATGAAATGTTCAAAATATTATCCAACAATACAAAATTATATCCTTCTTTACTAAAAGAGACTGATATGATGTTGTATATCAGGTTCGGTATCTAATAACATTCATTCAGAATCAATGTATTCTGATAATACAGGGTGATAACTACCAACAGACTTGGCTGCAACACTTGCACCGTTTTCTATCTCATGAAACTTATCACCCGTTCTCAGTTCTCTACCTATCTGTAGCCCATGTAACAAATTACATTTGCGGGATCCTGATCTGGTATCTCATACCTAGGACGTAAATGATACTGAGAAACAGTTCTCTGTAATAAACGCACCCGAAGATGATGCATCAACATGCACTTTCTTCGTTTGGGCGGCACGGGAAATCTGGTATTCCCTAATTTCCTGCTCTGTCTTATAACAATTATAAGTTGGAGCGGGACCAACGTTCCTTAGCGCAGTATAACAAGCGGGTTCGGTCAATACATCCGTATTATTATCTTGATTAAGGCGTGACATAGTCGTAACCAGGAGAGAGAGAGAGAAGAAAACACTCAGCGTGCGCTTTTACAAGATTAGATTGGTTATCAATTTATCTAATCAGGATGTCTCCCACTGTTTTAGTCAAATCTTCCTTCAAACCCTAAAAGTAAAGACTAGCCGGGATTAATTACACTCTACAAGTTCGCCAATCTTTCAGCCAGGCCAGTGCCGGTAGTTTGAGCGAGGTTCCCCGTGCTTTCGCACGGACCTAATTAAAGTAAATCTTGTTTTCCCAGGGGCGTAACCCCATTAACACCTTTCTAGACACCTACTTGATCGGCTAATTGTAATGTGTAAAACTCTCCCAGGAGTAACTCTTACTCGCAGCGGGTATCGGGATCCAACTATCTCATAGAAGGTATGCAATCTCATTGCAAATTTCAACACTTGAAATTCCCAATAATATTTTACCCCTAGCGTCCTATAACCTTGATGCAGGCCAACAAATCATAGTCCGCTAGTCAAGTTCAACCCGTACATTTCGTGATTGAATTAAACTCACCCGCACGACCCTTGACGCAGGCCAAAAAAGTCGCACGAATACCCTAATCCAATCGCATCGTATGCAACAGATAAGTACTAGTTAGTTACCGCACACTACGTCTTGACGCAGGCCAACAAACGTAGCATGTATACTAAACAGTCTTTATCTGAAATGACGGAGGGCTTCGCAGGTTTTTAAGAAAACCATGAGCGTAATGAACTTGATATCGTTGTAGAATCGAGTGATTTTTGAATGGATTGTTTTTTAGGCATTTTCTAGTTTTACTAAAGAGGTCACTCCCGGTGAAGGGATCGTCGGCTCTTTCCTTATCGAATAAGGTGCAGGATATTTACAAATATCACTATGCAAAGAAAAAACTATAGAAACAATCAAAAGACAAACCGAGTTTGTAGCATCTGCTAGTTTCACTAAAGAGGTCACTCTCGGTGAAGGGATCTCGGCTCTTTCCTTATCGAATAAGGTGCTGGACGTTCTACAAGGAACACCGCTATGCAAAGCAAAAACTAGAGCTACCAGTTTTTTAAAAAGTTTCTACAACATATTTAGGTTTCTTTTAGTTTCATTAATCTCATTAATGAAGTCCCATTTTATTATGCTTCACAAGCATCACATCTGAAACGAAATCTGCAATATAACATATATCTCATATATATAATATAAACATTCGTCTCAGGCAGTAATATGATCTCATCACAGAACATTGCAGCAGAAGAACATATATGAAATATTGGATATACTAGGAGGTCCGTGTTTTAATACGAGCCTGTATAAAACACGAATTCCACGGTCACGATGAATAGCCAAACCCACATCCCTAGACCCCTACGAGAGCGGCAAGCAACACTGCCAATTCTAGGGTTAGGAGACCCGGTCTCGACTCCTCGAGATGGTCTCCCACTGGACCCTAGAACCCGGTTACTTGTTCTCCCCGCCTTGGGTCTACCTAATGCGGAAAAGTAAATAATATACAATGGTGACATCATCCTCAGCCCGGAAGTGCCCCAATAAAAGAATATTACATACAAATGAATTTTACATGAATGAAAAAGAAAAACTCTCATCTCACATAAAACCCCCAGCTATTCAGAACACGACGATCTAATATAACATATCACAGCAACACATAATATCTCATATCATCAACGTAAGCAAGTATGCGTATCCCGATTGTCGTTGATGAATAGCAACGAAGCCGGCGATACACCACATACTACGCTTACGGTCACAGAAAAGAAAGTGTAAAACTACAACAGTTGGAATCCGCAACCTCCTTAGACATCGCATGCCTAACCAAATGAATTGTTTAGACATCGCATGCCTAACAATTATAAACCCCGCATTTTAGTCTCATTATCGAAAACTCTTTTCAATATCTAGTCGGGCAATTCAACAAGATTCCCGACAACCTGATCGAATGCTCGTCGCAAACTTTAGTAGACGGCCGCACCCCCGGATGCCGTCGATGAAGTGCACTAAGGCGGAACACCGCTGCTGCGAGCAACCGAACGGATGCTTTTGGCGACAGGGTTCTCCTACAGTCACTTGGTCGGGGCTATGGGGCGTGGCTATCTATTAAGTTTACCCGGCGAGTATCCGCGTACGCTACGTGATTGCGACGGACTTTTGATCGCATCAAAATCCCGTGGCAACCGATCATCTGAGACTAAACTGCTAGATTTATAACATTCAAATTAGTTATCTCATAACTACATGTGGATTCCAAATATTGTATCACATTTCAGATAAATAGACAATGTTAAACTTTCCGATCGAATAATCAAACACCCAAGTTTTTCCCAAATAGCTCAACACTTGAGCGGAGTTCAAAAAGTATCCATCACATGCCACAGTACCAGTGGTCCAGCCGTAGAAGGGTCAAGCCAACGCCTCACATGTGGCAACGCCGTACTGCCCCAAATCCTAAGGTTCAGAGGCAGTTCAGACGGTCACATAATCGAGTTAAGGTTTGTGTTCTTTATAGGGTCCACTGCGTTACTTGCATGATTTTCCGGAAGTTTCAAACTCGAGAAAAAATCCAACTTTTGAAAAATTTTCCGACAGGGGAAAAAATGAGTTATTGATATCCGTTCGAACTTTTTAACACGTTCTAAAATTACCCGGGAAAAATTAAACGGAGTTAAACTTTCCGATCGAATTAACGAGTTCCCAATACAATCCAGAAAACTCAACACTTGAGTGGAATTAAAAATTCCCAGAATAATGCAAAAGAACCCAGGAATAATACTCTGAAGCAGTGGGCCCCAACGACACTGTGCGTGATTTCGCCGCGGTTCCGCGTTCACGTGATCGTTTTGGTGGTCCATACTTCACAGTAATTCCTATATTTCCATGCTTGATTTTCTGAATATTTTTAATACGAAAAAATCAACACTTTTAAAATTTTTCCAGAAACTAGGTTTTATCGGGTATTCGGAGTTCGATCGGACTTTAAATTTCGCCTAGACTTCGCCTAAAGCTCTAGCATGGCTCTGATACCACTGTAGGATTACTAGGCACTCTCACAAGGGTCTATAAGGCATCAACCATACCCGATTTAAAATTTAGACGTGCCGAACAACCCTAACCAAGATCTTTAAACTAGAGATTAGGCGAAACTAAGCATGTTAAACACTTTAACACTAAGAGTTTGGGATTACAACCTTTGTAGTCCGGTCCTTCACTTCTAAAGCTCCGTGTTGAGGTCTCTTCGCTGCGATCATCAAGTTCCGAACTCTCGAGAGGCTCCACGAAGAGAAAGATGCAAGCTTGCTTCCGATCTTCGATAACAAAGATGATCTACCTTGAAGTTTCATTAACACAAGCTCTCACTCACTAAATGAAATGAACACCCTAATCTAAATGGCTAGAATAGATTAGGATGATGAAGTAGGATTTTAGCTCTCATTTGTTTTCTATTTTTCACTCATTTTCATCACCTTTGAAAAAACTAGAAAGCTTTTCCATGAAAAAGAAGAAGGAAGAAGAAGATCATTTTCTTTTGTGATGAATAATGAAAACCATGGTGAGGTTAGAAATGTAACCATGGGTTAAGAATGAAGTCTTAACCCATGTAGAGAGTTAACTATGGTAAAGGGTTGGGTTGAGTTAAACAAATATCTATACAAAATATCCAAAGTCAAAGTCAAAGCTTCAAGAAGCTTCTTGAAAGCTTCATGCTTGCTTAACCCTAATCCATACCCTAACCTCAATTAAACTCCACAAAACATGTTGCATTAATAACCATATCATGTTACAATATTATATATCACATATATAATATTTATTGTAACAAAATAAAATAATACAATTAACATATATCGCATATATATCAATGTATTACCCGAGTGAGAAAAAGAATCTGTTAGTGAGCTTATATCAGTTAATGTAATTTAATATACCAAATATATAATTATACATTAAATTATCGAATCAACACTTGATCCGATAATCCGGCTATTTCACAAATAACCGACTAATATAATCTGAATCAGTTCATCGAATCAACACTTGATCTGATGACCCGGCTATATCACATATACCCGGTCGATATCTCATATCACAAGAATCTAATACGGTATCACATACACGTATTGTTCTCGGTCCCGCACATATCACATATGTGCTCCTACTCCGTTTTGCCTGAGCTAAGAAACCTCTGTGTAGGACTCTAAAGAATCGTCAATACGCCGGCAGTAGGTGATGATCATATCAAACACCCACAAGCTGCAAGCGGTCAGCTAAACGTAACAGCCACCCAGGTATTGAGCGCTCAGAAGATCAACAAGCAAGCCTGTACATTCTCCTGTGAATCCAGTCAGTAACACTCCCGTACAGTCCGGTCTCTTTGTCTGATATGTCGCATATCTCACCTAAGGGTGGTAAACGTCAGACCCCAGTAGCTTGATAAGTCGTGTCGATATGAGGTCTATAACAGTTCGAGAAACTATTGATAACACTTACCAGTAAATCTCAGCAACCCTGGCCAGGGATTTCCAGTTATAACCAATCGAACACAGCGCAACATCAACACCCTATACCGGGAGAGACGAATCCCCTCCTATCGCTCATTGCCTCCATGTGATTCGGGACTGTACCCAAAAGCCACCTTTTTGCATGCCCTCTTGGACGTGGTATGATGGAAATCAAAGCACAGTGGGAATCACACAAGACTCTATGACGATCTCGGGTCAACAGACTACTCTGTACCAGTGTCACCAGAGAACTGCCATCTGACGTGAGGTATAATACCATCTGGGAGTTCTCAGCGAGTCCGTCTAGTGTACCCAGTCTCCACTGAGCACCCGTATACCTTCTCTAATGTCAAACACTAATGGATATGAGATCATCCATCGCCCATCATATGGGTTAAGAAGCGCATACGCTAGTCTACTCTGGTGTATCGATACCCTGTCTCGATACACCCTCGACTAGGAACAGTTATAGGATATACTCATCGACTACCGTGGCCCCACTAGTAAGATCTCATCATAGTCCCAGTAGTCGAGTACATATCCTAAGGGCTTTATCAATATGTAACATAGAGACAATCAGAGTACATGTTAAGATAAGGAGCAACCAGATAACGTACTATCATGTCGAGCAAGAAAGTCCTCCCTATATATGTCCAAGCATCCACTACAATATACATCGTATGTACAGTAATGGCCTCTAGGGCATACATATAACTATCACCGTCCTGTCAAATCTTCCGAATTTAGGAATGACGTAACCGTTGGGGAACTCGATCAGATCGTACTGTGTGGGATATGGTTGTCCACTACTGCCAATTTCTTTCTGAGCTTCGGCTTCGGCCACCAATGTTCTAACCTTGCTGGTGAGTAAATCCATTATCCGATCTTATGTTAGCAGGATGGTGCTATCTGGGGCCAAGGCGTCCCCAGAAGAGGAATATGATCGGCTTTCGTACGGCTCGCCCAATCTTGGACCTAAAGAGGCATGCATCGATTGTTTTGGGTTGTCATCACCCTACTCATGAGTAGAGACTTATGCTTGATTGGGAGGCACTCGAGCAATTTGACCTGTAAGCTGCATTACAACGTTCGTTAGGTCGTCAATTTTCGAATAGAGCTTGGCCATCTCTTTATCTTTGCTTCTGAGCTGTTTTTGAAGCTCTTGAATCAGCACTTGCTCTGCGGTCCTGGGGCAGAATGTCAGCTCTTCTTCGCTGTCCGAGCTTGACCCTACATGGACTGAGGGCTCTTTCTACCTATCGGCTTCATCGAGAGGGTTTTCCTCATCCGGTGGCGGCGGCTGATCATGGGAAGCGGCAACCACATTCAAGCTAGATTGGGCTTAGGATGTGGTGGCCCCATCCTTGCTCTTGCTGCACAGGTTATCGCTGGGACGCGCGCCCGCCATATAGACCGTATGGATAATATATCCGGCCATCATTTCATTATTGATAGCTGATTTTGTGGACCACCATCTTGGCCCTTCTGTTTTGGTAAAGGACAATCGATTGGAGATGGCTGGCCTGACCAGATTCATGAGTGGTGCTGGCGCTTTCTTTCTTGATTTGCCCCGCTGTTTTGGGCGGCGCAGAGCGCCTGATAGACTCTTGAAGAGATGGTGTCATGTTTTCTCTTTTGGGGCTGGGACAAGTCCTTTTGTGGCATTGTTCGGACCATTGTCTTCTTGATTCTGGCGGTCATGGCATTTTTTTGAACCCACTTAAGAGGTTCGAAGGAATTGCTAAATTTTACGGCCGACTCATCCATCGTCACGGAGTAACCCTGCTCTTGGAACCTCATAAGATTCCACATGGCCGAAGTCCTGGCTCTTTTGTTGGCTCGATACCTGATCCTCTTCTGCCTTAACTTTTCTGTCTTAAGCACTTGGCAGACTTCGGCTTTTCAGGAAGACATCGTAGACCGATTGACTGAGAGCCCAGAGAAGATGCATGCTCGTGTGATTGTCAAGGGCACCATCTGAGCTTGCTGGAGCTGCTTTGTAGCCCCATTGGTGTTGACAGCCTTTCCCTTAGTTAGAACAGTGGAGAGCCGTTCGAATAAAGATTTGCATTTGGGGTGGGATGCTTTGGCGACCACAACGTTCGGCCTCCTGCCCTTTGAGGTCGGTTTGGCCGCTTGGTTTTTCGTGACCTCCGCCAGAAGAACGCTTCTAGCAGGGTAGATGATGACGGAACCAAATTGACGGGGTAGCTCCTCCCATTGCCGGCTGAGACTGTTGCGCCACGGCAGCGCCCCGGCCGTCGACTCGAAGCCAGAATGCGGAATCAAAAATTTTCTTTCTTAACTTTAACCGGCGCTACCGCGGACAATATACCCGGATCGTAACCATTAACCTAATCCTAGCTATCAAGAGAATGGGTTAGAGAGCTATACCAAGCGATCCGTGTTCTTCGATCTTCGTCTCCACTCCGATCTCCCGCGGAATCTCCGTCCGTCGCCTCCTCGTCGAAACGGGCACCACAACGCCGGGTTCTTTTACGGGCTCCCATCTCTGGACTGAGGCAACTCGGGCGCGAAGTTGGCGAGCCGACGCGTCCAAGAGATGCTGTAGACTAGTGTAGAAAACCTTTGTCTCAATGGGGTGAAGTTGCCTTGGTGATGGAGGAATAGAATGAAAGAACTTTGGAGAGAGGTTGAGAATTTAGCAAGCATGAATGAGATGAATCAATTTCCCTCACCAAAAATGAAAACCTCTCCTCCTCCCCTCAAAAAGTGGCCGGCCCCTTCATATCTAAAAAATGGTGGAGGGAATAAACAAACACAAGAAGGAAGGTGAGTGTAGGAAACAAGAAGGGGGTGACCACATCCAAAGCAAATCAATCTCTTCTCATTAACCATCATGAACAATGCAAGTGATAAGAAGGAAAAAGAATCTCATGATGAATAACTATCATGATGCCACCAATATGCAAGAAACCCCTCCACAATAAGTTATTTGCAAACTTGCAAATAACCCCCTCCATCGGAAAGTCCGGCCGTGAAGGAACAAAGGAAAATCGGCCGGAACGGAATGCAAACTGGCAACTTCAGAAAACTGATCCCGTGATAAATTACAGGAAAACCCCGCTACTGCAAATACATGCCCGCATTTGTATTCCCACTGAACACAAATGCAAAGAGACAAAATCTACACTGTCTAATACTAGGATCCGGCTTAAACCAAAGCCGGCTAGTAAAATCCGTCCGATCACGATCCGTGCAATACCGCACGTATCTGATCGAACCCTGCCATATCTCCATACGGCCTCTACAGCGTTTCGCCCGAAACTTGAGAAACTGAGTATGGTGGACTCTAAAGACTCGTCAATACTATGGCTGTGGATTTAACCACTAGCACGTCAGAGGTATTAGCCATACATGACGGGCTACCAGCTATTGACCAAAAGGGACGTCGATGAGCGAACTCATTCTGACACCCTACTGAGCCTGTCAGTGACAATATTCGTACAGTCCGGTCCGTTCGTCTATGAGTATCGCATGGCGGGCCTAGGGGGTTGGTAAAAGTCAAACCCCCAAAAGCGGTACAAGTCGTGTCGGAGTGTAGCCCAGAACACCCTGAGATACTACTAGAATACCTACCAGTAAATCTCCTGCCTCGGCCGAGGGCTTTGTGTAATGGCTCTCCTAGACACAGCGCGACCTCACCCCCAATACCGGGAGAGACGAACCCCTGCAGATCCGCTCACTGCCTCCATGTGGCTCGGGACTGTACCCAACAAAAACCTGTTTGCACGACTCCTTTGAGCCGCGGTAGGGTAGTAATCAAAGCACAGTGGGAACTCACATGAGACAAATGACGATCTCAGGTCGATGAACTAACCTGTACACATGTCATCAGGGAACTGCTATCCGACGTCTGGTATAATCCCAACTAGCAGGTTCCCGGCGAGTCCTGTCTGGTGTACTCATAACCCAATGAGCACCTGTATACATCTTAGGTGAACCAACTGACACCAGTGGCTTGTGAGACCGGCCACCGCCCCTCGTCGGGGTCTCGACTGTATACACTAGTCTACCCTGGAGTATCGATGCCCTGTCTCGAAACTCCCACGACTAGGGACCTTTTAAGGATGTGCTTATAGACTCCGGCTCTCACGTATATGATCGCCCTCATACTGCTGGTAGTCAAGCAAGAATCCTAGGGGCTCTATCAACGTGTAATAGCGACGCGTAAGGTCACCTAAAGCAGTACACGATGATAAAGATAAACCAGATAGCATACTATCATCTTGAGTAAGACTGTCCTACTGGAATAGGTCCTCCCCAATCATTGCAATCACGTGTCTGTGATCCAATAATTAACTCTGAGGGCACTATCTCCAACAATCTCCCACTTGCACTCAAGGCTAATTATTGCGATATCGCATACTCACAGTCCGTGTGATACCGAACACCCAACTCCTCTACTAGTCAGTCTCACAAAGCTCGTTTGCGAAACTATTGCGTTCGAGGAATAGCCTCAGTGAGTGGATCCGCTGTGATGTTTCTTTCTATGTCTCTCTATATCTCAAGTTCGCGGAGAAAGCCATCTCCCGAAATGAGCATTACCTGTCTTAGAATGTATCTGGATGTCTGATAGGACCTAGCTCATAAATGAACTCCAAATCCAAACTTCTTAGACGGTATCGTCAACTGAACTTAATCAGTATCCTGCGCCATGCCTTTCCCTCAGTATCCACCTGGACCACCTGTCCAAAATACTGCCCCTCGTCAGAGGGAAAACTATAACTCTGACAGCCACTCTGCCATCCAGGTCACCTTGGAAGCCTGGAATGATAACCGTCTCCTAAAGGAGGCTGCCATTATCAAATCCCTAGAACATTCACTTATGTTCTAAAGCTGCTTCCGATCGTTTCTCCAGGATTGGATTAACATCAACTTATTGCATCTACTGCAAGAACAACATCTGGTGTGGTACTTGACATCTCATGATTGACTCAATTGCCTAAGCAAGTGATCTGCCAATCATGCGCATCCCTCTCTATTTTAGTCTATAAGACACCTTTAGAGAGGGTGACTCCATCACCTGCAGGTACACTACCGTGCCAGGAGTCGTCCACTCTAAATACTTATAGAATGCTGTCTAAGTACCCAGATTGGGAAACCACCCAAATCCAGATCTAAAACCACAGATCCAGTAACCAGAATGTATGATATAATATCCAAATCCTGTGTGGAGAAACTACTGTGTGACAACCAAAGTATAACCGATCGTAGTATAGGAATATCACTTCTTACTCTGTGTATGTCATCCAAATACCAGGACATTACACCCTACTACCTTCTTAACAGATCCATCCCCTATTCTGATGAAGTCAAACCTATGACTGTCACATCAGAAATAGATGATCTATCTCCGTTATATCTGCTTTAGTCTATAAATAGACATAAGCCATCTGTCCACCAATGCTTCCGCTGCTCCCACTGACCATGACAACCCTCTGGCAGAGTCATATACACGTACACTTCAAAAGCTAGTTTAGAACGACGCTATACTCATCCTCCTGCCGGGTCTCACAGTATGGAATAACAACAATGGCAAGTCTGGGTAAACAAGAACCTCCCTGCCACCGTCCTTGAGCATACCGAAGTACCTTTCGGGTGCCTGAGGTTACCCACTTTATCTGCGGAGTGGCCAATGGAATGTCAAATCAGTTTGAATCTTTAGGTTCTTATCAAATCTTCAGTAATCGTTTGCGGTTCTGGAATCACTTCCAGTTCTACCATACTCCCACTACTGTTTTCTGAAATATCCATTTCTTTTAAAAAATGTGGCGAGTCAAGAACAATATCACTATTGATCTTCCAGATGGTAGAAAATCAACCCTCGTCATAGCCTGGGTCAACCCACAAACAGCCATTACAGAAACGTGCCTTGAGTTATCCGGAGTCTGGTTTTAAGCATAAGCCGGACAACTCCCCGTACCTTAACATTGTTAAGATATGAACTGTTCTATATCCAATACAGAAATAGAGGCACTGATTTAATTGAACCAGATTCAAATCATGCAGCTGTCTCCAGTGCATGTCAACTAAATGGAAGAGAGGCCGATCAGCGTTACTCAACTTAGGAGTACTTCCAATTATGAGTAACCTGAAAGAGAAACAAGTTCTCTTAATCATTACTATCAACTGAATACCATACACAAGTATCTACATCTTCGATCACCTTGAAGAATCCCGATACTTGCAATACCTGGTTCTCTACTCTATTCTTATACCAATAACTCCTCAAAACTCAGACCCTATGTTTCTACGAAACACATGTCTAAGAACTAGAGAAGTTAAAAGTAAACAGAATATAGTACGAGGACCAACCCCTCTGTCCTAATGGATACTGGACAATATACAATACTCTGTATAAGTCCCTGAGTCTAACAACTCATTCACTGTGTGTCTTAGGTTGAAAACTGTACTATGGTTATGAAGAATTACACCCATGTTCAATGCTCCTTACCTAACCATCCACTGATATAGGTAAATGTCATAGACATAATTTCAAAAGGTATATCTCACTCTATAAAAATAGACGTACAGATATATCAATTTGAAATTGGTGCACAACAGCGGATATTCAAAACCAAATATTTGCCGACCGGCAAACAACCCAGGTGGCTTCCTCAAATATCACCAATTACAACGAATCCCGATATAATGAGGATGGTCACCTAATTCCCAATAACTTACTCCCACTCATTATCTGTAAAACCATACAGATGTGAGAATCATACCTGGTAAATACATACCCTGGAGCAAGTGTCTAATCGGGAAATTAGTTTTCTATTAACAGTACACAGTGAAACTGAAACATTGAAATGTTTCGATGGGGTATCCTGGTATTCCTAGTAATGCCTCTTCCATTATCCAGATTCACAACTATAACCGTATAATTCTTTGCCACCTCTCCAAATCCCTTTATATGTCTTTAGTCATTACCTTCTGTACACCCCTTTAGGCCAAATGGTTTTCTTCCTTCCCTACCGTTCGGCACCAGCCTATGGTTTGGAAGAAGACTATCTAATAAGCATAATGGGTGTACTGTCCTAATCCTAGGAGCACTCGCGATGCGAGAGAAGGTGAAGATAAAAGACAACCGAATAAACCTTATTCCTATTTCTCCTGAACCAGGATCCATCCCCGAACCGGAACAAGTTCCTTTCGAGTTCGTATATAACCATACGATGGATTATCCAATAAACTTGGGATCTTCGTAGTGATACGGAGTGTCCTGGAGAAATACAAAGGTGATTTAGGATTGGCGAAGAAATACTTGGTTCGGTCGTGAATAGCAGTCGCACTTTACTTTGCCCTCTTACTAATCCCTTTCTTTGTCTTAACTTAATACCTTCTGTACACCGTTTAGGCTAATTGGTTTTCTTCATTCCCTACCGGTCGGCACCAGCCTATAGTTTGGAAGAAGACTATCCAATTTGCGTAATAGGTGTACTATCTCCTAAACCAAGGAGTACTCGCAACCTGAGAGAAGGTAAAAGGAAAAAACAACTGAATAGTCCTATTCGTTTTCTCCAGAACCGGAAACCATCCTCGAATTCCTTCGAGTTCGTATATAACCATACGATGGTTTTGTCCAATAGAAGTGGACGTTTGTAGTAATACGGGGTGTTCTGGAGAAAAGGGTAAAAGTAGGAGTGGCAATGAGGTCTGCAACTCTGACAATCCAAAAGCCAGTGTTATAAGAAGGTTCGGTTAACTTGGTCACTGAGTCATAGTCTAGGGTCGGGTCAATGGTCGCTGCCAAAGAGAGAGAGAAAAGAAACACTCAGCGTGCACTCTAACCTAGATCAGAATGGTTATCATTTTATCTAATCAGGAAACTTCCCACTGTAATCTCAAATTCTTCTCTAAACCTAAAAGAAGAATTAGTCGGGATCACCCGAGGAGTAAACCAAATCATCAGTGGGAATCGGGATCCAACTATCATCGCATGATAACTTGACGGAATCCACTCAAGTCACCACACTCCAGAAGGTATGCGCATGCCTGGCAAGTTTCAGTTTCTTTAGAAACTCCCGATGTGATTTTTACCCCTAGGACTCAAGTGACCTTGACACAGTCAACAAATCAAAGAGTCCTAGTCAAGTTCAACCCGTCATTATCCTGGATTGCATTAAACCCACCCGTACGAGCCCTTGACACAGTCAACAAGGCCGCACGACTGTCCTAACCAATCCCATTAATATGCTACAAACAAACACTACTTAGCTACCGCACACTACTCCTTGACACAGTCAACAAACGCAGCACGAATACTAAGTAATACTTGTAAGAAATGACGGAGGGCTACGTCTAGTTTTTGGCGAAAAACTTTTAACGTAATGAACTTGATATCGTTGAAGGAACTGCATAGTTTTTTATAAAAATATAGTGAAGACAACCCTTTGCTAAAGAGGTCACTCCCGGTGAAGGGATATCGGTTCTTTCCCCGTAGAATGAGGTGCAGGATATTCCAACTGAATACCACAATGCAAAGAAAAAGGCAATCGGCTATAGTGAAGTTATTGCCCTGACACAAACTTCTGTCCAAGGGGTCACTCCCGGTGAAGGGATCTCGGCCCTTGCCTCGTCGACTGAGGAGCAGGATATTCCAACTGAATACCACGATGGAAAACAAAAGTGAACGTCGTTGCAATAACAGCTTTTTGAAAAATGTTCCAACAACATCAGAATAGGTTTGTTTATCTTGCATTGATCCGAATCAACGCAGTCCCATCAATGGATCACACCACAAAAGAACGAAAATAATGACGTACGTATATGCCATCCGCATTCGCCACTGGGTCCCGTCATCACCCGTTAAGTTACTTAACTAACGACAGAGCGGGGACTGGACTAGCGCGGATGCAAAACATATACAACATCTACTAGTATATATATCAATATATAATTTTCGCTCAAGGCGTGATAAAATGCAACATCACAGAAATGTACAGCATCACAGAACAATACAGATATCTGGAAGCCCTGGGTTTCATAGAGCCGCTGCTGAAACCCGACGTTCCCCTGGTCGTGTGGATAGCCTGTGCAATGAAAATCCTAGACCCCTACGGGCGCGGCAAGTCACCCGCCAAAACCTGAAGCGAGGCAGCCCCCTTCAGCAACGTGAATGGACCACCCAGCACTTCACGGAATCCGGTAACTTGGGCACCCCTCCTGGGTCAACCTATACCCCCTACGAGTGCGGCGAATAGCCCGCCAATTCTAGAGTGAAGCCCCCTCCGTCTCAATACCATGAGATGCGGGCTCGTTGCCCTCTAGAACCAGGCTATCCGTGCACCCCACCTTGGGGTAATCCTAGTACAGAAAGTAAAATATACATACAACGGGTACATCGACCGCAACCAGGTCGTGCCCCAAAAGAATAATACAAACAGGCAGTGACGGCAGTCCATATGTCGGACGCTCGCCCCGCAATATCAAATGTACATATAAAACAAAACTGTACTACCACTGCAACCAGGCTATCCCCACAACCGATCCGCAACAACACAGCACAACATAGAACATCAACGTGAATGTCACGTTCGCAAATCCGTCTAAAAGGGCTATAGCAGATAGACTGGATTTACCGATCGAGTGACATTCACGGTCGCAGATATAATGTAAATACTGTGAACTAATGTGTTTAAACTTTTCGATTGATCAAATTTATCGAAGTGGGCCCCAAGCATTACTGTAGCACTTAAAGAGAGTCTAGGCCCAAAAAGAATATTCCAAAAACCCCATTTTCAACCCAGGAGCTCACTGCAAAAATTTGGTCCAATGAATAGTAAAAATGGCAGCAGAACCGCGGCAAATACGTGGGTTTGGCCGCGGTTCCGCGGTGGAATAGTGAGATCACACGACCAAATTTTCACAGAATGCTTAGAATTCCCTGCACATGTCACTGCAATGTACTGAAAAAATTTTGGAGCCAAAAAAATTTCGACAGAAAACTGTGCAAATGAAAATGGGTTTTTGGAAAATCCGTTCGATCGAACTTGTAAACACGTTAGAGCAAGCTAGACTAGGTTAATGGCGTGGCTCTGATACCATGTTGCGCCACGGCAGCGCCCCGGCCGTCTACTCGAGGCCAGAATGCGGAATCAAAAATTTTCTTTCTTAACTTTAATCGGCGCTACCGCGGACAATATACCCGGATCGTAACCATTAACCTAATCCTAGCTATCAAGAGAATGGGTTAGAGAGCTATACCAAGCAATCCGTGTTCTTCGGTCTTCGTCTCCACTCCGATCTCCCGCGGAATCTCCGTCCGTCGCCTCCTCGTCGAAACGGGCACCACAACGCCGGGTTCTTTTACGGGCTCCCACCTCTGGACCGAGGCAACTCGGGCGCGAAGTTGGCGAGCCGACGCGTCCAAAAGATGCTGTAGACTAGTGTAGAAAACCTTTGTCTCAATGGGGTGAAGTTGCCTTGGTGATGGAGGAATAGAATGAAAGAACTTTGGAGAGAGGTTGAGAATTTAGCAAGCATGAATGAGATGAATCAATTTCCCTCACCAAAAATGAAAACCTATCCTCTTCCCCTCAAAAAGTGGCCGGCCCCTTCATATCTAAAAAATGGTGGAGGGAATAAACAAACACAAGAAGGAAGGTGAGTGTAGGAAACAAGAAGGGGGTGACCACATCCAAAGCAAATCAATCTCTTCTCATTAACCATCATGAACAATGCAAGTGATAAGAAGGAAAAAGAATCTCATGATGAATAACTATCATGATGCCACCAATATGCAAGAAACCCCTCCACAATAAGTTATTTGCAAACTTGCAAATAACCCCCTCCATCGGAAAGTCCGGCCGTGAAGGAACAAAGGAAAATCGGCCGGAACGGAATGCAAACTGGCAACTTCAGAAAACTGATCCCATGATAAATTACAGGAAAACCCCGCTACTGCAAATACATGCCCGCATTTGTATTCCCACTGAACACAAATGCAAAGAGACAAAATCTACACTGTCTAATACTAAGATCCGGCTTAAACCAAAGCCGGCTAGTAAAATCCGTCCGATCACGATCCGTGCAATACCGCACGTATCTGATCGAACCCTGCCATATCTCCATATGGCCTCTACAGCGTTTCGCCCGAAACTTGAGTAACTGAGTGTGGTGGACTCTAAAGACTCGTCAATACTATGGCTGTGGATTTAACCACTAGCACGTCAGAGTTATTAGCCATACGTGACGGGCTACCAGCTATTGACCAAAAGGGACGTCGATGAGCGAACTCATCATGACACCCTACTGAGCCTGTCAGTGACAATATCCGTACAGTCCGGTCTGTTCGTCTATGAGTATCGCATGGCGGGCCTAGGGGGTTGGTAAAAGTCAGACCCCCAAAAGCGGTACAAGTCGTGTCGGAGTGTAGCCCAGAACACCCTGAGATACTACTGGAATACCTACCAGTAAATCTCCTGCCTCGGCCGAGGGCTTTGTGTAATGGCTCTCCTAAACACAGCGCGACCTCACCCCCAATACCGGGAGAGACGAACCCGTGCAGATCCGCTCACTGCCTCCATGTGGCTCGGGACTGTACCCAACTAAAACCTGTTTGCACGACTCTTTTGAGCCGTGGTAGGGTAGTAATCAAAGCACAGTGGGAACTCACATGAGACAAATGACGATCTCAGGTCGATGAACTAACCTGTACACATGTCACCAGGGAACTGCTATCCGATGTCTGGTATAATCCCAACTAGCAGGTTCCCGGCGAGTCCTGTCCGGTGTACTCATAACCCAATGAGCACCTGTATACATCTTAGGTGAACCAACTGACACCAGTGGCTTGTGAGACCGGCCACCGCCCCTCGTCGGGGTCTCGACTGTATACACTAGTCTACTCTGGAGTATCGATGCCCTGTCTCGAAACTCCCACGACTAGGGACCTTTTAAGGATGTGCTTATAGACTCCGGCTCTCACGTATATGATCGCCCTCATACTGCTGGTAGTCAAGCAAGAATCCTAGGGGCTCTATCAACGTGTAATAGTGACGCGTAAGGTCACCTAAAGCAGTACACGATGATAAAGATAAACCAGATAGCATACTATCATCTTGAGTAAGACTGTCCTACTGGAATAGGTCCTCCCCAATCATTGCAATCACGTGCCTGTGATCCAATAATTGACTCTGAGGGCACTATCTCCAACAGAGACTGGCAGGGAGAACCATGCGGGTATTGATCTTGACCACGTACGAGATCAGGGTCGTGTCGGAAGCTGAGTTCATCTTAGAAGACATCGCCGTTGAAAGTTGATTGTTGCACAGAATAAAACATTATTTCAGTACAAACATTGGCATATATGTTTAATGAGTTCGCATGAACACTAGACCTGAAATATGGGAGGAGAGAAAGGTCCCACCGGGCGTGCCAGAATCTGTAGGGTGTTTTTCGTTACCCCATTGAGATGAGAATATGCGTGCGCTTGTCAGGCGCATTACAGATTCCCCCTGCCTAGGATAGCTGGGGTTTATTGATTGTGGGGATCCGAATCTCCGGCAGCCGCGAACTAAGCTGCCGTTAATTACCCCTCGCCTTTGGAGCGAGAGAACCTCCGATTGACGGGTCAAACAGGTCATGCGAACTCAATGTGTAGTGTTGTGTTTTGAAGGGGTTTTGGATATATCGGGGGCCCCGTAGAGTTTTCATAGGATCCCGCTGCCCGGATAGCGGGCTGGGGGTCAAGGGGGCTAGCAGCCCCCGTGCAGGGTGTGGGGCAGTGCCCCATTAGAAATTTTTTCTAACGGGGACAGTGTTGTGGAGTGTGTGTATGAAAAGAAAAGGGAAGGATAGCGTCTAAAGGACGCATGGGTGCCAGCGCCTTATGTGCCTAGCACGCGGGCGCTGGGCGCTTGAGCGCCAGCGCCTCACGTGCCCGGCGCTTGGGCGCTAGCGCCTTACGTGCCCCGCACATGGGCGCTTGGGCGCTAGTGCCTCACGTGCCCGGCATGTGGGCGCTGGGCGTTTGGGTACGAGCAAAAAGAAGGGGGCTTTTAGCCCCAGAAAAATAGGAGTTAAACTCCGAAAAGGGATTTTGAGTGGAGTTACACTCTAAAAGATTTAGATTTGGAGTTAAACTCCTAAAAGATCTGGATTAGGAGTTAAATTCCTTTGAGAATTTGGATCTTGGAGTTGAACTCCCCAAAGATCTCCAGGGTGGTCAAAGAAGACCCCTTTCTTCTCTCTTAAGTGGTGGACCTTCTCTTAAGCCTTGGATATTTCCCAAAATGGGATTTTTGGAGATGGGTCTCCTTCTTCTTTCTCTCGGTTGTCCGGATCTTGGAGAAAAAGGGGGTGAGATTTAAAAATCTCCCCTTTTTGAGATCTAATGGAAGATCTGAGCTCCTCTTTGTGGGTTTTGTGGTGAAAACCTATTTATTTTTGGAAACAAGAGAGTAAAACTCTTGATTTAATTCAAAAGGGAAAGAAGCTTTTAGAACCTTAAGGAAGGAGAAGGAGGCACAAACCCTAATTTTTTGAGAGAGAGAAAAAGTTGTTGAAATATTTTCATCATCTTTGCCTTTATAGGCTACACACTTTACATATAGCCCCTTGGGCTTTACAAAATGGCATTTTGCCCATCCCATGCCTCATGTGCTCATTTCTTTTGCACATGAGCCATGCGTTTTACAAAAATTTGGTTTTATGCCCATTTTTCTTACATTTAATCATAAAATAAAAAAAATAAAAAAAAGGAAATACACCAAAATTATTTATTACAAAATTTTTATTTTGGCATGGGGGAGGCCGGCCGCTTCATGTTCGGGCTCGACCCGGGCATTGGCCCGCTTGACCTGGGCTTGGGCCCACTTGGCTTGGGGTTGACTTTGATTTTGACTTGGTCAACCAGGGTGTAAATTTTGACCCCAACAACCTTAACCTCAACTGATAAAGGCAAATGTTTACAACACAATTTTCAAAATATATATCTCACTTTATAAAATAAAGGTACAGATATTTCGTTTTAAAATTTGGTGCATAACAACAGTTATTTGAAACCAAATATTTGCCGTTAAGTAAAACCAGGCGATTTAATCCAATATCATCAATTACAACGAATTCCGATATTGAGGATCAAATCGTCCATTTCACAATACTCTACTCCTTCTCAACATCTGTAACACCATATAGATGTGAGATCCAAATATGGTAAATACATACCCTGGAGTTAGAATTAATTGGAAAAACAGTTCTCCTTTACATGTACACAGAAAAAATGAAACATGAAAATGTTTCATAGGGGATGGTGAAGTATTCCTAGTAATGCCTTTTCCATTATCCAGATTCATGACAGTAGTCGCAATTTCCTTTGCTCTCACTTCAGTCCTTTTATATGTCTCTACTTCTTATTTTATGCACACCGTCTTTGCACTAACTAGTTTTCTTCCTTTTCTACCTTTCGGCACCAGCCTGAGCTTTGGAAGAAGACTATCCAATAAGTGTAATAGGTGTACTCTCCTAATACAAGAAGCTCTTGCAACCTGAGAGAAGGTAAAGGGAAGAGACAACCGAATAATCCTATTCAATTTCTCCAGAACCTGTGGCCATTCTCGACCGAAGTAACTTCTTCAAGTTCGTATGTAACTATACGATGGCCGTTCCAAGCGATATGGATCATCGTAGTGATACGATAGGTTCTCCAGAAATGCAAAAGGTAAAGTAGGAGTGGCAGGGATATATGCGACTTTGTCGCGAGTCATGACAATCTGAAGCCCAAGGGTGTAAGAAGGTTCGGTTAACTTGGTTCATGAGTTTTTAAGGTAAGTCATTGGTTGCTGTACCAGAGAGAAAAAAAAGAAACACTCAGCGTGCACTCTATCAAGATTAGATTGGTTTTCATTTTATCTAATTAGGATGGCTCCCACTGTATCCTCGAATTCTCCTTCAAACCCTAAAATGAGAAATAGTCAGGATCATTTAGACTTTACAAATTCGCTAACCGTTCAGCCAGGCCAGTGTTGGTACTCCGAGGGAGGTCCCCTATGCTTTCGCATGGACCCAATTAATAACCTCATTTCCGCAGAGCCGTAATCTCGTTGACACTTTCTAGACACCTAAAAGGTCAGCTAATTGTGAAGTGAGAAATCTCCCGAGAAGTAATACATACTCAGCAGTGGGAATCGAGACCCAACTATCATCATGTGATAACCTAACAGAATCCACTCAATTCACCACACTCCAGAAGGTATGCGCATGCCTGACAAGTTTCGCGTATGTTTGAAACTCCCGATATGGTTTTTGCCCCTAGGATCCAAGTGATCTTGACCGAGCCAACATATCAAAAGGTCCTAGTCAAATTCAACCCGTCATTATCTTGATTGCATTACACCCACCTATACGAGTCCTTGACTGAGCCAAAATGACCGTACGACTGTCCTAATCAATCACATCTAATGCTACAGAAAAGTACTATATAGCTACCGAACACTATGCCTCGGCTGAGCACGACATATGTAGGATGAATACTAAGCAATACTAATCTGAAATGACGGAGGGTTACGGCTAGTTTTTGGCGAAAAACCTTTAACGTAACGAACTTGATATCTTAGAAGGAACTCGAGTGGCTTTGAAATGGAGTGGCTTAAGCTCCGCATTTTAAAACAAGTAACGTAAACGTTTGCTTAAGAGCGAACTCCCGCAAAGGGATCAAGGCTCTTCCCTCATAGAATGAGGTGCGAGATATTCCTAACCGAATACCTCTATGCAAAGCAAAAGAATATGACCATGAGTTTTGAAGAAAACCGAGGAGTTTTAAAAATTGGTTCCGACAATATCATTTAGATTTATTTTCCTTGCATTATTCAGATAATGCGTTCCCATCATTTTAAGTTTCCAAGCCACAAAAGAACCAACCAAAATAACATACTTTTATATGCCATCCGCATTCTCCATGAGGCCTCGTCATGCACCATTAGGTTACTTAACTACCGGCAGAGCGAGGACAGGACTAGCACGGAAGCAAACCATATAGAAGCATCTACTAAATATAATATATATATATATATATATATATATCAACATCGCAGGCAGATAATAGTCATCACAGGATATATATCAACATCGCAGGCAGATAATAGTCATCACAGGAAGATAAAAATCATCACAAGCATGCGAACAATAATATGGAATAGCGGATAATTTAGAAGCCCCGCATTTAATTTGAGCCGTAAATGAGACACGACGTTCTCCGGTCATGTGGATAGCCAGTGCAATGAAGAACTTGGACCCCTACGAGTGCGACAAGTTACCCACCAATTCCCGAAGTGAGGCAACCCTAATCAACAAAGTGAATGGGCCACCCAGCACTTCATGGTATCTGGTAACTTGAGCACCCCTCCGTGGGTAAACCTATACCCCCTACGAGCGCGGCGAATAGCCCGCTAATTCTAGAGTAAGGCCTCCCGATCTCAACGCCATGAGATGCGGGCCCGTTTTCCTCTAGAATCCGGCTATTCGAGTACTCCTCCACGGGGTAATCCTAGTACAGAAAAGAAAATATATATACAACAGTGACATCGACGTCAACCCGGTCGTGCCCCAATAAAAGAATATACAAACTAGCAGAAACGGCAGTCCACATGTCGGACGCTCGCCCCGCAATAATGAATATACAAATGAATCTGAACTGTACATCTAATATTGCACACAAGGCTATCCATCACGACAATCCATCCATAATATCAGTGCAACACAGAACATCAACGTGTATATCATATTCGTAAACCCGTCTGATTGTACATATAACAACCATTCGGATTATAGCGCGCTATGATATTCACGGTCGTAGAAACTAACAAACGCACTGAAAGCCACGAATTCAAAATTTCGATCGATTAAAACTTTCCGCGTTGCCCCAAGCACAAACCTGTACTCAAACAAATTTGGGCCAAAACCAAATGTTACAAAAATCATATTTCTATATACTGGAGTACTTGAATAAATTTGGGGGTACAATGGCCCAAAGTTGACCGCGGAATCGCAGCTAAATGCCATGTTAGGCAGCGGTTCCGCGGCCAAATTTTGGGATCATGTGCTACAATTTCTTCGTGGCCTCTAGTATTGCCTGTATATAATTTTAGGGTAACCAGAACAATTTTTTTGAACAACTTTAAAATTCAAACAATAAGCGTGCAATTGGAAATGCGATTCGGAAAGTTCCATCGATCGAAACTCTAAAAAAGTGTAAACTAACTAGTTAAGGTTTATGGAGTGGCTCTGATACCATGTTGGGTTTCGGTGCCCGCACCGCGGAGGCCGCGGCCGAGGTGGAAGCGAAAAAAAATCATTTGCGAGCACCGAACGTCTGTAAAACCCAAGATACAGTCCAATAACCTAAACTAGCTAACTAAGAGTGTAAGGGTTGAGAAATTACAATTTTTGTCGCATGTCCACCAAATTGTGGAAGACCCCTTCAAGCTCGTAACCGCCGGGATCGTACTTGAAAATCGACCACCATCGCCCAAGATGATCCACTCGAGGAAAACCGGAGGTGTCTCTAACCGATAATCCAGACTTGCTAGGTGTGGATGGTAGGTGATGTAGGAATATTTCACTAAATTTCTCTCTCTTTTATCTCAAGCTCATGAGAGCAAGAGGAGAAAAAAGAAAGAGAAAACATGAGGCAACCATGAAGCATGAGACATGAGATCAAGAAAAATTATCAAGTCCAAAAAACAAAAGAGAATGGTTTCATATATTACAACCATGATGCAATAGTGCACCAAATAAATGCGCATCCATAAATGCTAGAACCATACCTCCCAACATGCCTCATGCCACCGTTCCTCCACCTCATTTTCTTATTTAATTTTCTAAAAAGAAAATCAAATACGAGGTCTCCTTCTTCTAGAAGCATTCCCGTATAAATACGGAATACTTTACCTGGTATATTTATCGCAACATATACGCGTATCCGTATAAAAATATGGATAGCACCAAAGAGAGAAAATGAATAGTGAACAATAATACTAAAATATATGTATCAAAATACATATATAAATTATTAAATCAAATCCTGATTTAATAATCCGGCTTAATCCTAAGCCGGTTAGTATTATCAACCGCCCGATTAAAGCCCGTGTATCCCATACACGTATTTAATCGGACATCTGCACGTACCAACGTACGGCTCCTACATCTATCGTCTGAATCGGAAAAACCCTCTGTCTGGGACTCTAAAGACTCGACAATACATTGGCAGTAAGTTTAACCACAAGCACGTCAGCGGTACTAGCTGTACATAACGGCTACCCAGGTACTTGTCGAAAGGGGGGTCGAAAATCAAGTACGTCCTTACACTACTGAGCCTGAATGTGACAATTTCCGTACATTCCGGTCTCTTCGTCAAAGAGTATCGCATATCAGGTCTACGGGATGGATAATGTCTGACACCTACTAACCCGATAAGTCGTGTCTGAGTCACGCTCATCACCAACAGAGATACTATTGATCAACTATCAGTAAATCTCATTCACTATGGCCTCGGATTTCTGGTGATGGTTAAATAAACACAGCGCGACATCGACTCCTAATACCAGGATAGACGAATCCTTGACAGTCGACTACTGCCTCTATATGGCTCAGGACTGTACCCAATTAAAACATGTTTGCATGACCTTTTTGAGTCGTGCTAGGGTAGTAATCAAAGTACAGTAGGAACTCACACAAGACAAATGACGACTTTAGGTCAAAGGACTAACCTGTACTCAAGTCACCTGAGAACATTCATCCGACGATAGATATAATACCATCTAGAAGTTCTCGGCGAGTCCGTCCAGTGTACTCACCTCCAGTGAGCACCTGTGTACTATCTTAGGTGACACAACACCAATGGCTTGTGAGACCGGCCACCGCCCATCTTTGAGGTCTAGAATCGTATACACTAGTCTATTCCGGAATATCGATGCCCAGTCTCGATACTCTCATGACTAGGAACATTTAAGGATGTGCTTATGGACAACCCAGCTCTCATATATACGATCTCTATCATAATGCCGGTTGTTAAGCAACAATCCTAGGTGTTTTATCAAAGATGTAGACAAACTAGATATCACACTATCATTTCGAGTAAGACGGTTATACATGTATAGGTCCTCACTCAATCATCATAATCGCCTACTTGTGATCACAATAATTTCCTTGAGGGCATTATATCCAACAAATTATCCCTTGCTTTTGGAGCGAGTGAACCTCCAATTAACAAGTCAAACAGATCATGCGAACTCAATATGCAATATGTGTAACGACCCCAAAATCTTTATACATTTGTATTATCCCTCTTCCATAATATACCGTATTTATTTGTACTTGGTATTTTCCGTTTTCTCCTAAATTTATTATTATTTTATTCCTCGATCTATTATGTATATTTTTCTAGGTACAATTTCTTTTTCTCATATTTAAGCTTTTAACTTCTCATTCTTATTTTTCCTTTCATAAATATTTAACCTAAATCCATTATTTTTATTCTCTACAGCCCATCTAAAAAGCCCACTTTTATTTTAAGCAACATCATATATTTAATTCTAATTAAATATGTGCATGAGCAACCTTGTAGCTCATTGGTTAAGTCTTTGCATTGTTATTCCATAAGTCACATGTCCTTTCATTTCTTTTTTAATTCTCATGTTGAATGCATATATTATTATACATAATTCACCATTACACCATCTTTATTGTCCTCCTCTATCTTTTCCTTCCTCACATTTTTCTATCTCTCACTTCTCTCTCTTCACCTAGAGTCCAAGAAGAAGAACATGAAGAAGTCTTTAAGAAGGTCTCGCTAGTAACGCGAGACTATCAGCAGATAAACAAGCCCGGTGACAATACCGGCTTGTGCATGTAAGTCCCTTCTCTCACCTTCCCTCCATCTCTTATTTTTCTCTTGTCATACCTCGTGAACCCCATATTCTTTTTATATCGTAATCCGTAAAATAAAATAAATATAAACATATATATACATATATATAAGTCTAGATATATATTGTTTTATATGGTTTAAAAATACCTTATTGCATCTTGTTCAAATTAAAGTGTTTTTAATTCTTTGTTCATGACTATGAATGTTTATTACAAGTTGTGAGAACACAAATTTCATGCCATAATATATCTATAATATCTCATGAAATCGGTTTGTTTATTAAAAGAAAAATAGAAGCCTGCATAAAATACTAGTTAATCTTTTTACCGATTTTAGTATACACATCAATACCTTTAGCTCTAAAATGATTTTTAGAAATTAATTTTTACTTCTGAAAATTTTAAGAAATTTAAATATGATAGATTATATTATTTTGTACATGCTGTAAAAATTTTAGATCGAATCACTTAACGATTTAGGAATTATATCGTTTTTATTCACTGTTCGTAAAATAGAAAACTGCAGTTATTGGTCAACTTCTAGAATACATAACTTAGTATACCGATATCCAAATTGAGCAAACTCAGGTGTTTTTGATATCTACATTGAAATACATAGATTTTATTAGTTTTAAGTTTTTACTGAAAACCAATGTAAGATAAAGAAAACTGCGTTAAAATATTAAGCGACGAATCTGGACAGAATCTGTCCTGATTCGCACACTGTTTTTAAATTAGACATAACTCAAACTCCCGATGTCCGATCGTGACAAAATTTAGATGTGTAGATGGAAAATTGATAGAAATATAATTTTCTGTATACTAGATTACTTAGAAACGCATGAAATAACCCGATATAGGCTTTGCAATATAACATATAGTTGCTGTCCAGAAATCTGAATTTCTGTTTTAAACGCTGATATTAAAATGATCATAACTAGAGTTTCAGAAATCCAAATCGTATGAATCTTTGTGTTTTAGATAAGTACTTCAAAATACCTACAATTTTATAATAATTTTCTTAACCTAAAACCTGATGGAAATTGACCGAAACTATATTTTAAAAATATATGATGGTGTCGAATAGATTCTGATCTGTTCTGCGCGACGATACGAAAACATATATATTTCCCAAACCGGCAGTCGTATTTAGGTGAAACTGGAACTCACGCATGAAAAACACTTAGAGCCATATTTCTGTTTATATTCCGCATTCGTTTGACTTGATTAATTAGTCATACATAATTTTTCTTTACAGCATTGTTTATGGTAGTTACTCGAATAATATACTTGACTCATTTCATACTCTTCGAACATGTATACATATTTATCTTGATTTTTAAATTGTTGTATGTACATAAAAACGATAATTAAATAGTTGAGGTGTATTTTGGAAAAGTATATAAAAGTATTTTTACATAAACCCCCTCAAGTTTTATAAATTACCCTAAGGACCCTAGAAATTATAAGACTTCGATTTACATTCCTGATTGTCTGACTCGGGTTTGAGTCTGATTAATCTGACTTGAATATGATTCAAGTCAATCTATAATCTATAATATTCCAATTCAATATGAACACATGAATCTATGAATCCAATTATCAATTTATACAACTTGACTGAACCGAACCATTGATATATTCCTTTTATATGATTCTCAGTTATTCTATTTACATGATTCTACGGTTACAACCATTTACTGATATCATGATTTCGGCCAGTCAATCACTCATACCACCAATACAATTTACAAGACATCGCGGGGTTTAAGGGGTAGACTGGTACGGAATATGTTAAAAGTAGCACGAGGTGGTCACTTAAGACGTAATTACATCCATGCCGTTGTTCCGTGGTATTATGGAGGGAGCCTTGTACTACAGGTTAGTAAGGTCCCTGGTGTAAGTGGGACTCCCCTCGTATACACTGGTATTTTCTGTACCAGGCTACAAACAACAGTGTTAATACAACATTACAATATTATAATACAATATTAAAAGCTACTATCTCTCTCTCTCTTACTCTCTGTCTATTTCTCCCTTATCTTTGGGACTTACCGAGCGATCTGTTCGCTGACGACATTCTATTTCTTTCTTCTTTGAATGTTGTTAGGTGGTTTGGACCCGGCAGAGATCTAGCCATCTCAAGAAGACTTGGAGCAGTTTGCCGAAGACCCTGCACTTTAGTTTCATTGTACACTTTTCCTTTCTGTATTTTTCATTTTCTGTTATGCCACTGTTTAGGCATCATTTTATTTCAGTCGTATTTTATTTTCATGTATTGTACAAAAGAATGTTAATAAATAAAAGTTGATGTACCTTTTATATCTTGTCTTTTATGTATTTATTTTATATTGCTTGGATACGCTTAGCGTATATACTTCTGAGTATATACGTAGCGGGCCTTATCGCGTCCGCTTAGCCGTATACCGGGAAGCGGGGCGTGACAATATGTGCTTGTTATGTTTAGGAACAAGTTTGAGGGTGTTTCGGGCATATCGGGGGTTTCGCAGAGTTTTTTACGGGGGTCCCACTATCCGAATAGTAGGCTGGGGGTCAAGGGGGCTAGCAGCCCCTTGCGAGATGCAGGACAGCGTCCCGTTAGAATTTTTTCTTACGAAAAAGATGATGAGTGTATGTATGTCAAGTTCATAATTACCGAAGTAAGCACGTGGCAAGGTGCGCACGTGACACGTGCGCACCTGCCAAAACGTGGACCTAGCAAGGCACACACTTAGTAAGGAGCGTACATGACAAGTCCGCATCTGCCAAGACACGCACCTGATAAGGTGTGCACTTAGCAGAGTGCGCACCTACTGAGATACGCACCTATAAAGGTGCGCATCCGACAAAGTGCGAGAGAGTAAAGGGAGCTAAAGGATCCCGAATAAACCAAAAGGTTAAGAAAGGTGCGCACTTAGAGAAGTGCGTACCTAACGAGGTACGCACCTATACCGGTGCGCACTTGACTTGATATGCACCCAACAGGATGAACACTTAGCCAAATAGGCACTTATCACGGTGCAAGTAAAGTCTTAACTCAGTGGAGCGACAATCCAAAAACACAAAGGCTTTGACTTGTGAAGATCAAAAGGGGCTCTTTTCCCTTTTTTGAGGCCTCCTGACGTGCGTACTTTGAAAAGAAGAAAAGGAAGAAGGAGAAAGAGACCTGCGCAATAAATAGTGGTTCAAAACTTAAGATTTTTTTTTGGGAAGCAAGATTAGGATTCTTCTTTTTTTTTCTAATCACCATGGAGAGGGCCTTTTATAGGCTTACATCTTTTACATTTAACCCCATGGCTTGTACAAAATTTGGCTTATTGCCTATTAAAAACAAAAATTACATTTAGTTTTATTTTATTTTCTTTTGTTTTGTCAACCCCCTCTTCATGTTTGGGCTTGACTTGGGCTCGGGTTTGGATTTGAGTCCACTTGATTTTTTATTTTAATTTTTGTTCTGATTTTGAGCTTGATTTTGATTTTTGAGTTTGGCAACGAGTGTAAATTTTTACCCCAACAATTACGTTATGAGTATGAATAATAAGATTATTTAATTATTTTGATTTATTTTATCGATTACTATGTTGTCTTGAATTTTAGCTGAGAGCAAGCATTTTTTCTGCACGCATCTTGAACAGGGCTATTTTCACTGGTTCTTGAATTCTTGAAGAAAAGTACGATTATGATCTCTTAAATGGCCCAGAAGGCTGCCTCCCTGAACGAATAGTCTTATATAGCAGTGATGGAAGTCAAAAGGATCAGGATGAGATTAGCTAGTTTTCCAAACTAATTTCAAGCTGATTTTATATATTATTAAAGTTCTCATGCTAAATTCTCTTGTGAAATAATTTACATCTTCATTAATTGATTATTACTAATATATTCTTCTCTATTTAAATGGGAACAGCAATTGGTGATGTCAATTTCTACAATAAACTATTTTTTCCAAAAAATAACAATCATACACTTGGCTCTTCAAAATAATAACTAATGATTATGACCGAGTCTTTCTCTATCCACAAATTGTTGAACAAAATTGACAACAGATCATAAAACTCTCCTAAATTTCTTATGAAACTCTGTAGGCAATCATGACAATTCGTCACGTTGTTGGACTCCGGCAAAACTTCGAACCTTTCCATAAGGAATGAAAGATATTCTTAACACATGCAATCTTCCAGATTGAGGTTATATTTTCTTTTTGTTCAAAACTCGGTGATATGTTTTTACAAGAGCTTACTAGCCTTGGGAAGCTCCCAAGGGCTAGTTTCCCACCAAGCAAGCGACCGGGGGGGGGGGGGGGCACGGGGACAGGTGGGGGCCATCCACTTGTGTCTCTCGCTTCGCAGGAGACGGTCTTGGGGGCCTCCCAAGACCATTAATTATTTTCTTTTGACAATTATATTAACTCCTAAATTTGAATGGATTGATTTTTGTTTAGAGTCTATCTAAAAGGTAAAAACGCGGTAACCTTTCCTTAGGGTAACATAAGATGTTACTCTATTTGTTCTTTCCTTCTTTCCTATTTTTTTCTTATATATTTTTTTTCTTTTGGTTAGAAAACAAATTTGTTATTGAATTCTCATTGGATGCTACAACATAGAAGATACATGAATGATTTTTTTTAGGTTTATTAACTGAAAGCTCCAAGAGGCTTGGACCAAAATCAGAAAACTATTATTATCTTTGAAATTATTAAGAAACTACCATAACTTGAAGATCAACATTACTGTTCATATCAAATGACCATTTTGCCATTTTCATAATATAATTACTTAATTATAAATTACATTTTAAATAATTTTAATAATTATTAAATATTAATTAAATAATCAATATTTGGAGAGGAGTCGAACAAGCCGGAATGCGATGTCGCAGGCGGCAAGAGAAGGATACTGGAAAAGGAAATGAGAGGAGGAGGAAGATGATGGGTTGATGATGGAGAAGATGATCGTGATGGAGGTCGGGGTGAGGGAGTTACGGCAGCGTCCCGGCCATCAAACCGTGGCCAAATGCGGAACAAAATTTTTCTAAACTGGCGCTACCATTACCTGATGCCCGGATCTACCCTAAACCCTATACTAGCAATACAATATAAAGAAAGTTAGGAATGATTATACCGAGTTGATCCGTGTCCTTCGGTTCTTCAACCATCATCCCAAGCTCTCAATGGTTGCAGATCAAGTTTGGTTGCCGGTCTTCCTCCATCTACGATGATCCACCTGAGAGAAACGGCGCAACCTTCAATCTCGCCAAGCGAGATAACCGACGCTCCAAGATTGCTAGCAATAGAGAGTGGAGGTGTAGAAATGTGTCACTATAATTTTCTCTTATCACACATGCTCAAAGGAGCAACCATAGAAGATCAAGAGGAGGTGAGGAAAACAAATGGCATGAGTAATTAAAGAAAATATCTAAAACTCCAAGTGAGTGAGAATGAGAGAGTAAGCAAGTCAAGAAAACAAAATGAGAAAGCCCTTGTCAAGTGTGGTGGCTGCCTCCTCTCTCCCTCTCTTCCATTCAAGCACACAAATATCTCTTTTCATTTTTACAATAAACAAATGCAAACCATACCTCTCAATATGCCATCACCCATGCTCATACAAACTCACCCTCCACCTTATTTTCATAATTGTTTTTCTAAAAAGAAAATTAATAATGAGGTGGCCATCTTCTAGAAGCTATTTCGTATAAATACGGAATACTTCCCGGTACACGTATCGAAATACATATACGCATATTCGTACAAAAATACGAATAGCCAAGAGAGAAAATGAATAGTGAACAATAATACTAGAATACATATATATAAATACATACATATATATATATATATAAATTATTAAATCAAAACTTGATTTAATAATCCAGCTTAATCCTAAGCCATCAGTATTATCAACCGTCCGATTAAAATCTGTGCAGCCTATACACATATTTAATCGAACACCTGTATGTACCAATATACGTCATCTACACCATATCGCTTGAACCGTGAAAACCCTCTGTGTTGGACTCTAAAGACTCGTCAATACGCTGGCAGTGGGTTTAACCACAAGCACGTCAGCGGCACTAGCTGTACGTAACGGCTAACCAGGTATTGAGCGAAAGGAAGGCCGATGAACAAACTCGTCCAAAACCCCTATTAAGCCTGACAGTGATAATATACGTACAGTCCGGTCTGTTCGTCTAAGAGTATCGCATATCGAGTTTAGAGGGTGGATAAAGTGGCGAAAACTTTTGCTAAAGAGGTCACTCCCGGTGAAGGGATCTCGGCTCTTTCCTCGTAGAATGAGGTGCAAGATATTCTAAATTGAATACTACGATGCAAAGCAAAAGAATCGACTATAGTGAAGTTATTACACTGACACAAACTTTTGCTCATGGGGTCACTCTCGATGAAGGGATCTCGGCCCTTGCCTCGTCGAATGAGGTGCTGGATATTCATAATCGAATACTACTATGCAAGGCAAAAGAAAACGTCTGTAATGTTTATTTTTAAAAACTTGGTTCCAACAATATTATATAGGTTTGTTTTATCCTTACATTGATAAGAATCAACGCAATCCCATCAATTAACATATCACACCAGATAAAAGAACGAAAATAAAATGTACGTATATGACATCCGTATTCGCCACTGGGTCCCGTCATCACTCATTATGTTACTTAACTAACGACAGATCGGGGACTGGACTAGCACGGGTGAAGTACAACATCTACTAATATATATATATATATATATAAATATATATAACAATCATCCCAGGCATGATATAAAGCAACATCACAGAATCTCAGCCAAGCAACACAGAGTGGTGGATAATCCTGGAGCCTCGGGTTTCACTTGAGCCGCAAATGAGACCCGACGTTCCCTGTCGTATGGATAGCCTGTGCAATGAAAACCTAGACCCCTACGAGCACAGCAAGTTACCCGCCAAAACCAGAATCGAGGCAACCCCAATCAACAACGTGAATGGGCCACCCAGCACTTCATGGAATCCGGTAACTTGGGCACCCCTCCGTGGATCAACCTATACCCTCTACGAGTGCGGCGAATAGCCCATCAATTTTAGAGTAAGGTCCCCTCCGTCTCAACGCCATGAGATGCAGAGCCGTTGCCCTCTAGAACCCGGCTATTCGTGCATTCCACCGCGGGGTAATCTTAGTACAAAAAAGAAAATAATATGTATAAGGATGAAATCGACCTCAACCCGGTCATGCCCCAAACAAATAATATACAAACTAGCAGTGACGACAGTCCACATGTCGGATGCTCGTCCTGCAATATCAAATGTACAAATGAGACTAAACTGTACTAATATTGCACCCAAGCTATCTACCACGACGATCCTACCACAATCACAGCACAACACAGAACATCAACGTGAATGTCACGTTCGCAAACCCGTCTAAAAAAACATATAGCAATTAGACAGGTTGTACCGCTTGAATGACATTCACAGTCGCAGATAGTAATGCATTTACTGATAAACATTTAAATAGTGTTAAATTATCGACTTCGAAACACCCTGAATAGCCCCAAACAACTAGATAAAACAGTATTAAAACTGAGCTAAACTAGCAATACCACTGAACCAATATTCCAGAGACCAGACCACACACAAAATACGAAGCCCAAACTCCCTCCCCAAGCCGGCCAGCCTAGAAATTTTGAATATATGTTCGAGTGAAAACAGGTGAAATGGTTCGTATTTGGTGTGTGCTCTTGTGGTCATACAAATAGTCATCTGCAGTTACTAAAATATTTTTAGAAAACCAATAAAAATGCGACAGAAACTGGAATCGCACAGTTTTGGGGTTGTTTCGATTTCGATATTTTAACATTGTCTAAAACTGCTGTGAGGGGATTACTGGTTGGCTCTGATACTATGTTGGGTTACGGCAGCGCCCTGGCCATCAAACCGTGGCCAAATGAGGAACAAATTTTTTCTAAACCGACGTTACCATTACCCGATGCACGGATCTACCCTAAACCCTATACTAGCAATACAATATAAAGGAAGTTAGGAATGGTTATACCGAGTTGATCCGTGTCTTTTGGTTCTTCAACCATCATCCCAAGCTCTTAGTGGTTGCGGATCGAGTTTGATTGCCGGTCTTCCTCCATCTACGATTATCCACCTGAGGGAAACGACGCAAGCTTCAAGCTCGCCAAGCGAGATAACCGACGCTCCAAGGTTGCTAGGAAAGGAGAGTGGAGGTGTAGAAATGTGTCACTATAATTTTCTCTCATCACACATGTTCAAAGGAGCAACCATAGAAGATCAAGAGGAGGTGAGGAAAACAAGTGGCATGAGCAACTAAAGAAAATATCTAAAACTCTAAGTGAGTGAAAATGAGAGAGTAAGCAAGTCAAGAAAACCAAATGAGCAAGCCCTTGTCAAGTGTGGTGGCTGCCTCCTCTCTCTCTCAATCAAGCACACAAATATCTCTTTTCATTTTACAATAAACAAATGCAAACCATACCTCTCAACATGCCATCACCCATGCTCATGCCAACTCACCCTCCACCTCATTTCCATAATTGTTTTTCTAAAAAGAAAATCAATAATGAGGTGGCCATCTTCTAGAAGCTATTCCATATAAATACAGAATACTTCCCGGTATACATATCGAAATACATATACGCGTATTCGTACAAAAATATGAATAGCCAAGAGAGAAAATTAATAGTGAACAATAATACTAGAATATATATATATATATATATATATATATATATATATAAATTATTAAATCAAAACTTGATTTAATAATCCGGCTTAATCCTAAGCCACTAGTATTATCAACCTTCCGATTAAAGTCTGTGCAGCCTGTACACATATTTAATCGAACACCTGTATGTACCAACATACGTCATCTACATCATATCGCCTGAACCGTGAAAACCCTCTATGTGGGACTCTAAAGACTCGTCAATACGCTGGCAGTGGATTTAGCCATAAGCACGTCAGCAGCACTAGCTGTACGTAATAGCTACCCAGGTATTGAGCGAAAGGAAGGCCGATGAGCAAACTCATCTAAAACCCCTACCGAGCCTGACAATGACAATATCCGTACAGTTCGGTCTGTTCGTCTAAGAGTATCGCATGTCGAGTCTAGGGGGTGGATAAAGTTAGACCCCTACTGACGTGATAATTCGTGTCGGTATGTAATCCATCACCACCTGAGAAACTATCAATTCTGGATCGGTAAGTCTCGTCTACCCCGGCTGAGAATTTCTGGTGATGGCCATCCGTGCACAACGCGACATCAACCCCCAATACCGGGAGAGGCGAATCCCCGACGATCCGTTCACTGCCTCCATGTGGTTCGGGACTGTACCCAACTAAAACCTGTTTGCACGACTCCTTTGAGCTGTGGTAAGGTAGTAATCAAAGCACAGTAGAAATTCACACGAGACAAATGACGATATCAGGTCGACAGACTAACCTGTACACGTCACCTGGAAACTGCCATCTGACAATAGGTATAACATCCTCTAGCAGGTTCCCGGCGAGTCCGTCCAGTGTACTCATAACCTAATGAGCACCTGTATACTATCTTAGGTGAACAAACTAACACCAATAGCTTGTGAGACCTGACCACCGCCCCTCGTCGGGGTTTCGATCAGTATACGTACACTAGTCTAGTCTGGAGTATCGATACCCAGTCTCGAAACTCACACGACTAGGAACATTTAAGGATGTACTTATAAACCCCCAGCTCCAACATATATGATCTCCATCATAATGCTGGTAGTCAAGAGTATCTTATGAGCTCTATCGATATGTAATAGTGATCTGTAATACCACCTGAAGCATGTATACGATGATAAAGACAAACCATATAGCATACTATCATCTCGAGTAAGACTGTTCTACCGGTATAGGTCATCCCTCAATCATCACAATCACGTGCCTGCGATTCAATAATTGATTTGAGGGCACTATAGCCAACAAGGTGAGGGAGAGGTCGAGAAAGGGGGCAGGAGGTTAAGGTCGTGGTCGGGGGGATGGAGAGGTTTGAGAAGGGGGGATGGGTTTGGGTCGGGAAAGGGGGAGCCGGCGGCGGAGTTGAAGAAGATGATGGTGCCGATGAAAAAGATGGTGGTGGATGTCATCAGGGAGGCTGGAGTCAGGTGGTGGGATCGACAGCGTGATGATCCTCGTCGGAGATGGTGTGAGCATGGAGGATGAAGGAGGATGGTTAGGGTTTTATTTTTAATTTTTTTTCTTTTTTTGAAATTAGGGTTAAAATAGAGGTATTTTGGATTTTTTTTTAATAAATTGCCGATGTGACACAGACGATACTGACGTGTCATCGTTAAATTTGATAGTTTCTTGATCATTTTAAAAGTAATGGTAGTTTTGGCCCAAACCTATTGGGCGTTTTCAATAAATAAGCCTTTTTTTTTAATTTGGATGCAACCATTTTGAGAATTGAACTGATGACCTTTTATTTTAGAGAGGAAAATTTTACTGTAAAATCTATATTTCGTCCTTCAATGAAACATGGACGGTCGAGATGGAAAGAAAAAAAATAAATCTTAGTTTTAAGAATAATTTTTCAAATAATAGCCATCTGTGTATTACATTTCGAAGTACAACGAATAACTTTTTTCTACATTTTTGCATAAATGCAAATTCTACTAAAACTTTGTCCGAATGAGAACAAGTTGTATCCAACTATATAAATATGACTCTAACTAAAAAGTTAGAGAAATGAGTCCACAATAACACTGCAGTGTTCTGACTGCAGGCCTTATGAGACCAAGAGATTTTTTTATCCTGATCTCATGGGATTTGCAGTTATGAGGCTGCAGTGCGTGCCCCCTTCAGAGGCAAAAAATTATTCTTCAATCAGAAGGACCGATCTGTTTCATGGTGTCTTATGATTACTCCTCTCAATCCTGTATGAAGCAAATTTGTTAACAAATCCTGTACTTTGAAGCTTGTTAGACTAGTTTCTACCAGCTACCTACATAGCAGACTGAAATATTAATTGGTGTCATAACTCAGTGAAGACTAATTTAATGATATTTTTGTGCTAAAATGTAAGAATAATTTCCTAACACTGACCATAATTTAGGAGTTTTGATACGGTGGAAAAGTCATTTAACTAATTGAACTTCAGGGTCACCTCTCAACAACCAACTAAAAAAGAATGAAAAACCAGAAACCTTTTGGTTTCACACCAATAGTGTCACCCATTAAGCCTTGGCAATACCGTCCCAAACACTGTCGCCCTCCCATTCACTAACCCGGCTGCTGGTGCCGTCTCTGGCCCCACCATCGGAGCAGTCTCAGTCCGGCACATAGGGCAATTGTTATGAGACATTAGCCACATATCAATACAAGGCACATGAAAGCAATGCAAACACTCCGGCAACAACCTAACGGCCTCTCCGTCCTTGAAGTCATTCAAACACACGGCGCAAGTGCTTTGCTCCTCACTCACGACCCCCTCTTCCTTGCTATACAACCTCGACGGGGGCACCAAGCCTGCCGTCGAAAATTCCACACTTTCGCCCGTCTCGTCGATGGCTCTCCCTGGAGCTGGCCTCCGAAGTCTACGCACCGGCCGATTCGGGTTGCACCTAATCATACAGGAATTTCTGATAGAGTTAGGTTATTTTTCAATACTAAGGAGTCATATTATATTTTGTACATATAGATCTCTCTATTTGAGATAAAAGAAGAACTGTGAATTAGTGCATTGGACCAGTCTGGACATTTCCAGGATCCGGACTACTTCTAATGTAAATTGAAAGTTGTTTTTTCGCATGTACCAGGTAACGACGATGCAGTGGTAGATGGTAAGCACGACTGCAGCGGACATGATCCCGAGGAGGACGATGAAGATTGGGGAGATCTTGTTGGGTGTTCCACCTCCCTCCATTGATTAAAAGAGAAGAAGATAATTGGAGATTGGTTTCAATGACATAATATATTGAACCATAAATTAATATAGCTAATTGTTGGGTGTTTTATGTGTTGGAATGGTTTGATTTGGCATCAAATGAAGAAATTTTAGCATCCGGCCTTGTAATCATTATCTCTTAAAAAAAGTTAGAGGGTCACAATTTTGATTCTACCTACAAATTGACCTGAATCTGTGCCCAGTCATGGGGTACGAATCACATTGTGATACTATTTGGATGGGTTTGGATGATTTTGTCTTTGACCCAAGATATGATTCGCTAGATGTTAACATGTCTTTCTTTTCTTTTTAAATTAACTTATTTTACCAAAACCGGTTTGCGGCTTGTCCAAAGACTTTTAGGCTTAATTCCCATCACCAAAACCCCCTACCTTTTTTTTTCCATTCGAAGTTTATTCCCACCCGCTTCCATAATGATTGTAGCAACTCATCAAAGTCGGAGCACCTGCATCGCCCGCTTCGGATACGAATTCCAACGTAGCGGAAGTCCCGTCCCTAGTGAATATCGGAAGAGGAGGAGCAATTTGAGAACAAAAGAGACTAAATAGTGTACGAAGTAATGATCAAAGCTAACAATGAGAGCTGCTGATGGCTTAACTAAGGGGCCTGGTTTGAGCAAGTCGAGTAAACCATAAGGTGTTTCTGCTGAAATAAGCGTTATGCTTCTATGAAGAGCATTGCTCTGCAATTTTGATAGTGGATTAAGCGGGTTTGGGGTGCTAATTGGCTCAAGTTGAAAGCTACTTAAGCCGACCAGTTTGCCATCCCTATATCTCTACTGTTATAGGGCAAAAGAAAGGGGGTCATTTTATTTTAAAATTGATTGATGATATGGCTTTTTATTTATTCAAAGAAATAAAAAAAAATCATTGTTTTGTGTGCGATGCATGTATAAATACTGATACTAATACTAATACTAATACTACTAATAATAATAAATCTATGAATTTCTTATGTTTTTGGGCAGTGATTGTTGCGTTTATTTGATTGGAAAGAGGTGTCTTTAGATGATAAATCATACAATAAACATTGGGTCATGATTAGTTGTTCAAAATTAGCTGTTGATTGAGTTGTTTGTAGAGAGTTAATCAATTAAACATGGTTTTATTGATTGTGATCGGATGTTGATGGACTTAATGAATGGACGCAAGCATCCGAGACATCCACTTGAATATTCATATGATATGTTTCCAATAGTTTGGAGTGTGCGTTGTATTTGTATATACTGTGGAGATTATAAAAAATTAAAAATTTTGGTTAAAATAAATATATGTTGAAGGTTTCCTCCTGTTCTAAAAATTGTGGATGACTTCTTGTTGAATTTTTATTTTTTTTAGTTTTTCCTAAAATTAAAGAATATTCTTTCCGCGTCTGGTAAAAAATTAATTGAAATTTCAATTTGAAACCTCCTCTCCCAAAACATTGAAACAGAAGAGATAGATGGGATGTGGATCTCTTGGTAGGATTTAGAAATAAATCATATTATATTTTTTAATAAGAGAAAAAGGGGAATGAGCCGGTGGCTCTTTTTTGAAAAATGAGCCCTCACTCCAAAACACGTATACCACACGTGTATCTCACCGATCCAAACCGGCCATCTTGTAGTTGAGTGATATGCCACCAAGACGCAGATGTGAGGCCCCGCCGACTGAGGGGGAGCTCTCTACGTATCATGAAATCTTTATGTACAAAAAATCTCGGGATTTAAAGACTTCTATCACGTTTATCAAGTAGATAGAAAAATCAACTGCTTATCGGTATAGGAAAATTGCGGTCGTTTGATGAATACGTTAGAGATATTTAAATCCCGAGATATTTTGTAAATAAAAGTTTTATCATATGTAGATCAAGATGGCCGGTTTGGATCGATGAAATACACGGAGGGTATGCGTGTTTTGGGGCGATGGCTCAATTTTTAAAAAAGGTTCCTCTATTGAATTAGAGGAAAAGAGGTATAACCCGGCGGCTCTTTTTTTATAAATAAGCTCTCGTCCCAAAACACACATACCTCTATGTATTTCACCGATCCAAATCGGTCATCCAGATCTACTATCATGAAACTCCTACGTACAAAAAATCTCGGGATTTAAACATTTCTAACGCGTTTATCAAGCAGATAGAAAAATTAACGGTTTATCGGTATAGGAAAATTGGATTTTTTTAAAGATATGTGTTATCCACCATATGATTAATGAATGTTTCACTTTCTAATTGCTATCACAAATCCTAAAAGTACTCCAAGGGTTTTAAGATGATTAGGATTTGGTTTCCCAATGCTATTAATAGGATTATAGTCTTTCTCCAAATTGGAATACAATAAGGATAAAAAAAGATGTAAAAGAGTTATTTATAAATGGGTAAATTTCAAGTTAATACCATGAACTTTAGTCACTTTCTCTCAAAACTACCATAAACATTTAAAAAGATGTAAAGCTATCATGAAATTTCCTTATAACAGAAAACTCCCTAATGGAGTTAACATTTGATTTATAAAAAACAGAAAATGATTGAAATAATACCCGACATATATTAATCCTTAGAAAAAATTTGTTGTTAAAATTGATATATCTTAAGTATTTTAGCCATTTTATCTTTTTTGTTAATCACATGATAAGTCCATTAGAGAGTTTTCTGGTACAAAAAATGTTTATGGTAGTTTTGCATCATGTTATAAGTTCGTGGTGGTTTTGAACGAAAGTGACCAAAGTTCATGGCATCTATAAATTTTCAAATCTCAACATACATGCATTTGTCTTTTCCTTTACTCTTGTACATGTAATAAATGATATGAGTTGAGATGGCATTTCCGCAACTAAGAAAAAGTTAAAAGAAATTTTTGGATTTTTTTATTGGAATACATGATCTTTTAAATTCTAGTTAAAACAGTAAAGTTGGAGTTGATGGTTTAGTGAAATTCTTTGAGAAAATGTTGCGGCAAGACGATCAAGAAATAATAACACAATCGATATAGAGAAGTAATCAAACGAATCACAGGCAAATAAGAAATAAAAGTACTAACCAAAAGGTGAAGGAGAAGATTTTATTAATCACCAAAATACGGAGGAGTACAAATGGTGGATGAATCATAAATCCTTCAAAACCCCAACTCTCACAAATTACAAAATGGTTCTCTCAAAATATCACTGTCACGCCTCACTTCCCAGTAGACGGGAACGGCGACATGGCAAGCCGCAACGTATTTACTAAGAAATAAATACGTTAAGCGTAATTAAGTAATATATAAAATGAATAAGAATAACAAGAGTAATAAAAATAAACAACTTTATTTACATTCAACTTTACATACAACTGTTTTAAATGAAAAGATACAATGGTATAAAATAAATGCCTAAATAATGGCATACAGAAAATAAGTGCAAGAAGAACTAGTAGTGCGGCTGAGCTGTAATCTGGTCCAAGTCCTTCTGGTTTGGCTCTGTCTCCTCAGAGTCCAGTCCTCCTGACGAACATCCTAAAGAAAGAAACAGAAAGCAATGTCGTCAGCGACCTAACGCTCGGTAAGTCCTAAAACAAGAAAAAGAAGATAGTGAAATGGACAGGTACAGTATATGATTGATTACTGTTATATGATAGCTATTATAACGTAGTTGTTTGTAGTTTGGTAAAAAAGGTATTCATGTATATAAGAGGAGTCTATCTTACCCCGTGGACTATAGTAACATGTAGTACAAGACTCCATCATAACCCACGGGACAACGACACGAGAATTCATGTTGGTGTCTTTTAAGTGACCTCTCGTACCACGATATACGTTCCGTACCAATTTACCCCTTTATCCCCGCGTAATATATTGTATAAATTATGTTTACAAGTTTTGCCGAAACCATGGATACAAAATGTTCAGGTATTCATGTTCAGAATGTAATTATGTATTCAAGTAGTCATGTCAAGTTCAAGTCAAGTTATAACCATGGTTCGGTCAAGTCAAGTCAAGTTATACATGTTTGATATTGATATTTGAATTCAAATATTCATGTTCATGATCAAGTATTCGTGCTTGAATTTGGATTCAGGTTTGAATTGGACTCAGACTGAGTCAGACACTTATACTGATTTAACTCTTGAATTCTTAGGTTCGGGAATTATCGGCAACTGCTGCACATGGACAACAGGATTTGTGTCTTTTTCCAAGACAATTACCATTGATAACTACTGTTAAGTTTTCTAACATGAATAAGCAAGCACTCACTTTTTCTGGCTCCCTGGGGATCAAGAGAATTAATCCCGCCTAAATCTATATTTACTAAGTCCTTAAAAATATTGTTTTGTATATCTTGAGGGGATTTTATGAAAAATTATTTTTAATATAGATTAAAAATAAAACCTCGATAGTGGTTTGCATTACTTAACGTTTTCATGAGCATGCATTTGATTATTGGAGTATTTTCATCATAAATACTTAGCTTTCAAAAGTTTATGGTATTTTAGTGAAAAATAGTCTTTTTAGTAACTTGATGGTATTTTATTGAAATTTTTTAATCTTTCAATTTTATGAAAATATAGTTTCATAATATAATGAAAATATAGATTTATAATTTTATATAATTTTAATTTTTTAGAAAAATTAGTTTTATTTTAAAAATTCGTTATTCTTAAAAACCGTATTTATATATTTTCGAGATCGAATACTCCATGAGGAGTGCTGCATCTCGTTCTACTATCCCCAGGATTTGCGATAATCCGCACCATCCATTAGCGGGTCCCCTAACAAGGGTTGTAGATACATAATTGCAAAAAAATATGAAACACCGTTTAAAAGAAATCCGGTTTTAAAGTAGGTGGTATTTTATTGTAAAGCTTATACCTTGAAACAAATATTCATACAATTTAGTATTGTGCTATGTAACCACAGTGTACGTGAGGGGTAGGTCGTTACCCCTTAAAGTTTTTCCTAAAGGTATAGTTTTAACAAAACTAAAAGAAGTGATATCAAAGTTCATGGTATTTTAATGAAAAAGTTTAAGTATGGATGTTTCACATGAGATTCTTGGTTAAACTTGATTCTAAAGATTTAGTATTTAGGGTTACAAGTATTGTGTAAAAATTTGGTTGTCTAAATATAATGGAGAAGGAGTTTCTAGGGTTTAAAAAAAGATACCGGTATTAACTCCACTTACCGATATGAGTTTTAAATTTGGATTTCATTGAAGAGAAAGAGTGATTGGGAGGGACTTACGGTTTAGAAATTTCAAGGAAAGAGTGGGGAAGAAGAGGGATGCTTCGGGGTGTCACGGAAACTCCAGAATTGGCTTCGATATTCGCCGGAACCAACTTGCTCGCTAACTTCACTTTACTTCACTTGCACTTAGGAACTTTTTAGAAACTTTTGGCTAGAATTTTCAGAATGGTGCTGCGCCAAGGTAGGGGGTGGTATTTATAGTGGAGAATTAGGGTTTGGGAATTAAAAATGTGGATTAAAAAGCATTAAAATGGTGTTAAATGGTGAATTGAAGGGTCTCTGTTTGATTGCAGGGAAATCAAACAATGTAGAGGAGTTAAGAGGAATCGAACACACAGGTTACGTCACAGCAGTGCAAGGTTTTACCAGTGAGCTATAAATTGTTTCTTGATTTTATTTAACAAAAGTGACTTATAACTCAAACTCAGGCTGTAAAACTCATTTATTGTATATTAACAAAAAAAAATTCCGTACAAAGATTTCAGAGTCGTTACAATCACAAAAGCTATTACAAAAGGTTATCAGATCTAAGGTTACAAAATACTATATAGTATACAAAAGATCTGATCAAATAACTAATTTCCCATAAATCTCGAAACTGAAACATTCGGCTCGATCCGCTTTTGAGCCGGCTTAAGTTGATGATGAGCCGGCTCATACAAATAGAGAACAAACACGAACTCCAGAAGTCTTGTGAGACGCTCAAGATTGACTTAAACCGTCTCTTGCAAACAGAGACTTATTACGAATCTTGAACATCTCTTGAGATGGCTCAAGATGGTCTTGAGCTGTCTCTTGCGTCCAGAGAATAAGAGGCAATCCTGAACAACTTATGAGCCGGCTCAGGATTGTCCTGAGCCGTCTCAACCTTTAAAATCCTCTGTGAAATGCCGAATCAATAGGAAACTTCGAGAGATCAAGAATATGAAGCATACATAGCAAATCTTCACCTTTCCTGTCACTCGCCATAGAATCACAAAACTCCTTCATAAAAATTAATAGTAGCTCCACCTTCACCACAAAAACCCTAAAGGGCTCAATGAGTATGTCGCAGTCCAATTAAGTTCAAGCAATACTCAAACTTAACAACTGAAAGAGATCTCGTCAACATGTTGACCAGATTATCCGCTGTGTCAATCTTCTTCACAACTATCTCTTCCTTTTCAACGATATCCTGAACAAACAAGTACTGAACATCAATGTGCTTCGTCTTGTCATGATGCATCTGGTCTTTCGTCAAATGAATCGCACTTTGCTTATCACAGTAGACTATTATGGTATCTTTTTGAATACCAAGTTCCGAAAATAGTCCTTTCAACCAAATTGCTTCCTTAACGACCCCAACAACGGCCTTATACTCCGCCTCCGTCGTAGATAACGCAACCGTAGGCTGTAACGAAACATGCCAACTGATGGAACATCCTCCCAAAGAGAATACATGTAACAACTCTGAAACCCCTGTACAAATGTAATTTATTCAAATGTATAGAAAGGGTATTTCAGCCTGATTATGAGTTATAAGTTATTTTTGTGCAATAAAAGCAAGAAACAACTTGTAGCTCACTGCTAAAACCTCTACACTACTGTGACATAGCCTGTGCGTTCGATTCCCATCAGTCCCATTTTTTTAAAATATTTTTCTTTTTAACTTTTCGGAAGCCCAAAAGTTGCACGTAATACACGGTGAATCGAAAAGTTTCAGAAAAATCAAACAGGATAAATGAGGAGTTAACACTGATTAAAACACCTGGCACGAATCTCGAGGCAAATCGCTAAGATCCGACAGCCCATTTCCTGGTTTTAGCCACCACCGACAGTCCCCCTTGCCCCAAAATGCTCCGTGCTTCGCTCACACATCTCTTTGACTCCCCACTACTCCCCTGTATTGTTTGATTACTCTGCATTCAACCAGAGACCATTCAAATCCCCATTAACACCATTTTAATTCTTTTTAATTCAAAATTTTTAATTCCCATATACTCAATTCTTCTCTATAAATACACCCCTTCCTTAGCTCTCCCCCATTCTGAAAATCCCTATAAAAAATTCTCAAAATTTTCTAAGTGCAAAGTGGAGTTAAGCAAGCCAAGAGGAGTAGCGATCAAATCTCGACGACCGAAACTTTCTCGACACTGCCGCGATGCCAAAGAGACCCCCCCTCTCTTCCTTACTTTCTTGTTAACACTACGCAACCAGTAAGTCCTTTCTCTCTCTATTTCTTTTCATCTCAAATCGTATTCTAAAATCATACCGACAAAGTGGAGTTAACATTAAAAATCTTCTTTTAAAAAAGTTTTATCATCCTTGATAGGTCAAGATGTTACATAATCATCCTAATATCACTTCAAATCAATATTCACATCATTTGCCATTTTGTGTAACCAAAATTCTATGTGAAATAATCATATAACGAACTTTTTCAGAAAAATACTGTGAACTTTAGTATAACTCTTATTTCGATAACTAGCCTATATACCACTAGGAAATGCACGGGGTAACGACCTACCCCTCACGCACACTTTTGATTCATAGCACGATATTTAGATGTATGGTTAATTTAAAAGAATACGTTTTTCAAATAAATACCATCACTTTTATAAAAATACGTTTTTATCGATATTTTTACTGCCTTTTGCAATTGTGCCTCTACAACCCTCGTTAGGGGACCCGCAAATGGATAGTACGGATTATCACACATCGTTAGGATAGTAGAGCGAGATGCAAAACTCCTCACGGAGAATTCGGTCTCGAAAGGAATGAAAATACGATTTAAATGAAATACAACTTTTTTTTAAAACAAATTAAACTTTGGAAAATTATATAAAAATTATGAAACCGAATTTTCAATAAAAACAAATTATGAAACTATATTTTTAAAATGAAAAATTAAAATTTTAATAAAATACCATCGAACTTCCAAAACAGTAGTTTTCATAAAAATACCATAAAGTTTTAAAAGCTAGGTTTTATCACTAAAATACAAATTGAAATTAAAAAACATCTTCATAAAAACTCTAGATATTATAAATCACCCTCGAGATTTATTTTTAAACAATATTAAAATATTTTTCATAAAACCCCATCGAGAAATGCAAACAATATAAATACAATGTAAATAACAAAGTATAAATATTTAAGGACTCCTGATTAATATAGGTTTAAGCGGCATCAATTCTCTTGAGCCCTAGGGAGCCGGAGAAATTGAGTGCTTGTCTATTCAGGTTAGACAAATTAACAGAGTTATCAATGCCAATTGTCTTGAAAAAAACACAAATCCCGCCGTCCATGTGTAGCAATTGTCCGATTTCTTCCGAACTTAAGATTTTCAAAAATTAAAGTAATTCATATGAAATGTGTATAGCTTGAACACAAACGCGAATCTAAACTGTACTTCTGTCACATCCCACTTCCCAAAAGAGCGGCAACGACATGTGACAAGCCCGCGGCGTATTTATTCCGAAAAGGTCATTTCTCGAAACAAATACGCTAAGCGTATATAAGCAATATAAAATTACAAGAAAAGACATGATAATGAAAATCCAACTTTATATATTTACATTCCCAACTTTCACAAGTTTCAAACTGAATACATGATGTCTGAAAACAAAGATGCATAAAAAAAGTGCATAAACAGGTAGCATAAATGATGTAAAAGCTGAAAAGAAAGAACTAGTAGTCGGTCTACTCCGCAAGCTAAGAGTAATCCTCCTGACTCGGCTCGATCTTCTCAATCTCTAAATTATCTGACGAACATTCCAAGGAAACAAAGAAATGGGTGGAATGCTCGTCAGCGAAATTGTGCTCGGTAAGTCCCCAAGAAAGGTGGGATGTGAAAATATATAAATGAATATGCAAGGTGACTGTTCCCGCCAAAATTTTCGGCTAAGAGCTACTTGTTCCTTATAAAAAATGGGGAGAATCCTAAAAAAAACAGGCATCACGTGTAAAACACGCGGGCGCACGTATGCAAAGCATTTGAGCGCTGAACATAAATCACCAATGGCCAAACAGGCCTCACGTGCAAACACGTGACCCTTTTTATGGGCAGATTCTATCTACGCCTGAATGCCTAATTGATAAAATCACGTGCCCACACGTGATGGGCTCTTGAACCCTCTGAACAATAGAATTAAATTCTAATTAAAGGAAATCAAAAGCCTTTATTGGAAGAATATTTCCCTAGATCTTTCCGAACAAAAAAGATTGCGTTCTGTAAAGTGGAGCACCGTTGGATTAAAAATCACCAATTTATATAAAGATTCTATACAAGGAAAGATTTTCCTAAAATCTGCCAGGAACAACAAATAAAATATCTTTTGGATTAAAAATCCAATGGTGAATAAAATTCACCAAGTGATCTAAAAGATCATGTTGGTTATAAAATCAATAAAATCTTTCAATGAAAGATTGACTAAACAAACTGATTCTTTTCTTTCTTCTATAAATAGGAGCCAGGAAGAGAAGAGGAAAAAGAGGAAAAAGACAACAGAGAGAGAATACAAAAAAAAGAGAATTTAATTCTCCAGAGAGAAAAGAAGAGCTCTTCAGAAAAAAAATAAACCCTAGGTAAGAGAGGGAAAGAGATCATTCTATAAGCTCCCATAAAACAAAAGAGACTTTAATTCTCAAACTAAGAGTTTAACTCTTCTGAATAAGAACTTAGTTCTTCTTCATGATAATAGATCTGCAGAAGCAGATCTCCCCATAAGTTGAGAATTTAATTCTCATCGGGAAGATTCTGCCGTGCAGATCCAAAACTTAGAGGGAGAGTCGAGTTTAAAGAATTTAATTCTTCTAAATACATAGGAATTTAATTCCTCTAAATAAAATTAGGGTTTAACCCTATAAGAGAATTTAATTCTTCAACAAGAGATTTATCTTTCCATGCACGTAAAAAGATCAAGCACCCAACATGATCACGTGGCAATTCGTGACCCTCCCCTCAATAGTCAAAAAAGAATGAATGAGATGGGGTCACGTGCTCCCACGTGACCCTTGGATAAATTCCTCAAAATAAACAGAACAAATCCAAGTTAGAACAGATTTTGGGCGCCTCACCTGCTCCCACGTGACCCTTGGATAAATTCCTCAAACTAAAGAGAATAAAGCCAAGTCAGAACAGATTTTGGACGCCTCACGTGTCCCCACGTGACCCCTAATAAATCCTGTTAATATCCAATACATGGGTATCCATCATGTGCCCACACATGATGGCCATAAAGATTAAGTGTTTAACACTTACCTACATATTCTGAAAATAAAATAAGGGAAGTCTGGCCCAATACTGAAGCGCCTCACGTGCCCTCACGTGAGCGCTTCTCTTTTAGTGTTTAACACTATTTTGCGCTGCATCCTTAGTGTTCAACACTATTTTAAGCGCATCACGTGGGAGCACGTGATAGCCGAGTGTACTCTAGTGTTTAACACTATATTCGAGCCAATCTCAGCCTAAATTAGCTAAGTCTTCCAGAGGAAGGACCCTCCCTTTTGACTGAACCTCAAATACACTTTTGTCTTCCAAAATTGGTCATCTTATATGACATTCAAAGCAAAACCCAGAGCCTTTCAATCAACTTTGGTTCGAGGGTACATCTCTTCACACCTCTGATACATGTCGTTGTAATTCTTCAACGTCTTCAGAGAGGTGGTGGGTCCCAATGACCAATAACTATCTGGTGCATTTCCAAACCTATGTTTGCATTTGAACTTGGACCGCAATGTCCCTAAACTAAAAAATAGAGCCCAAATTCTCTTTTGTTGGATCTAAATGATCCTGTTAAGTAGATCTTAGTCTCAAATTAGACTAACGTATCCTTAACGAACATTTAAGTTGATCTTAATCTCAAACGAGATTAACGATCCTTAAATCAATCCAATTACAGATCCCCTAACCAATATTGGTTCAAGGGTACATCTCTTCACTCCTCTGATATATGTCGTTGTAATCCTTCAACATCTTCAGAGAGGTGATGGGTCCCGACAACCAGACATCCCACGGACTGTGGGGTCCTTAAACTCATGGACTATGACGTTCTTAAACCTTATGGACTGTGGGGTCCTCAAACTCATGGACTATGACGTCCTTAAACTTTACGGACTGTGAGGTCCTTAAACCCATATACCATGATGTCTTTAACCTTGGACTGTGGGGTCCTTAAACCCATGGACTATGATGTCTTTAACCTCGGACTGTGGGGTCCTTAAACCCATGAACTATGATGTCCTTAACCTTGGACTGTGGGGTCCTGAAGCCCATGGACTATGATGTCCTGAACCTTGGACCGTAATTTCCCTAAACTAATGGACCGCAATGTCCCTAAACTAAACAATAGAGTCCAAATGCTCTTTTGTTGGATCTAAACGATCCCGTTAAGTTGATCTTAGTCTAAAATTAGACTAACGTATCCTTAACAAACGTTTAAATTAATCTTAGTCTCAAATGAGACTAACGTATCCTTAAACCCAACCCCAAACCCAAATCTAAGAAAATACGGATTTGGACTAATCCACGCCCTACGGGCGACAACATAAGTTAGTCTCCGTATACAATCCACGGGCAACCAAAAACAAAACAAACACACATGACACGAAGTGACCATCTGGAGAAGGAGAATGTGGTTACCGTGATGCGGTAGCGTAATTAAATGCAGGGGCTTGCGTCTGTAGGGAAGAGCGTCCCCACAATAAAAAAATCCCTCACAATGAGGGGGAATCTGACGAAGTCTGCTACATCGGCCGCATCTGTCTAAACCTTCGATACATGGTGCCATAAATCAACTTGGCATTTTCGGAGAGGTGGACGGATAGCACCAAATAGCATCTACCCTCGAAATTTAGGTCGGACGTCACAACGTCCCGGGTCACGTCTTTCGGTGGAGAACAGATTCTGAAACACCCGGTGGGACCTTTTCCTCTTTCCACTCCACACTTCGTGTGTCGTGTTTTTCTGCGATCAAATAATCGCGGTATATATGTTTGTGGTTGCCCTTGGGGGAAGGGATACTGAGGACGGCGTTGCGTCTTTTCCAAGAATGTTGTTTTCTCCCACCCTAGCAACTCAGGCTCTGTCATATCCGGTGGAGTCAAGTATAGGCCACTTGCAGCCTTGAATCTCTGCAATCCGTTTCTTTAAGAAATCAACGGGCTTCTCTTTGGGTCAATGCTCCCACCTCCCACCCTCGGTGCTTCAACGCCGATGGAGGAATCCCAAAGGAAGTTTGTCTTTTATAGGCTGGTTCCCCAAGCAGCAGCTTTGCCGATGGAATCAGTCCTCAAAAAACTGGCACATGCCAAGGACCAAGGTTGACGCAGGGGGAAGAATATTCAAGCTTTCGAAGGAAACAGGGGACAGGCTCAGCAAAATCCTGAAGCTAATCAAATCCCGGCCGTAAGAAATTGTCGACGTCGATATCGGCATCATACAAAATGAGCTGGGGGCAGTTCTCCGTATGGTCCTGTTTCAACCCCATTGGTGAATGTTGTTCCAACCGGGAACAACTTCAAATTGTTGCGAAGGGTTAGACAAAATTCTCCTACCGCAATATTGAAGAAATCTCCGCAGCCCATGGAGATCCCACTAGAGCAGAAACCAGTTTGCTCCCTAAAGAAACTTTCCTCATCTATTTATAAAGTCTAAGTCTTTGTTACCCACCCCGGTACTTTCGGGGAGGCGGAATAGGTAAAAAACGAATTTTTCTTTGAAGGAAATATAGATTAACCATGAAGGATCTTTGCTAAACAAAAACTAACAAACTACATGGAGTTTTAACTACTAGGTTAAGAGATTATACCAAAATCTTGAACTCCTTCTCTTCTTGTGTTGCCTCTCCTTGTTGTGAGCTCCTTGGAGTTGTGTAGATAGCTCCTCCTCACCGTCTTCTCTTTGCCAAAGAAAGATCCACCCGAAGGCCTCTACTCTGAGCTCCAACCTCTATCTTGAAGTAACTAAGGTGCTTGGTGTGCTAGACTAAGAACCCTAGAGTGAGTAGAGAGTTGTTTTAGTGGTTAGATCTCACAAAGCTCTTGGTTTTCAACTCATGAAGCAAGAGAGCCTTTGTTCATACCATAATTTTGCATTATTTTATTCCCCATTCTTATTCAGTTTACAAATAAACAGCTGCTTTTGACCCATGTCTGCTACATAGTTGCAGATTACAGGTTCTCGGAACAAAAACAGTGAAAAAAGATGAAAAGACGATACAAAAGTGAGACTACGACCAACGAATGGAAGAATCTTGATCAAGCCTACATTTTGGAGAATAAACAAAGATCAATGGACGATTTCACAGAGTACAAAGGCAGCGCAAGGTTCAAGACTTCGTCACGAAGCAACGGTAAAAGTCCATTACAATTATTCACTGTGGAAATCTGGAAGAAGACCAGAAGATATTCTAAAGAACCAACCAAAGAAATAGGAAGACAAATATAGCCTGAACCAACCCCAGAAGACACAGCCCACAATCTCCCTTTTTGGCCACGGAACCGCGGCCAAACCTTGCTATTGGCCGCGGATCCGCGGCCGTGTGGGGCCCATGTCGGTGCAGAAAGTTTGTTGCGTCTGGCGGCGCATTGACTAGTCTTCCTAGAGTTATTTTTGTAATAGCAGATGTGCGAGTCGATTGTAACCCTAGGGTTTCTATCCTCTATAAATAGGAACCCTAAATCTTGTATTAGGTCATGCCTCTTCTTGTGTCTCATTGTAAATCCAAATTCAGATCTGTAAATTTCTGTAAAGAAGGAGGAGAGCATCAAATAAAATTAGGAGTAAGTTTTCTTTTCATTGCCCTAGTTAAATTTTATTTCCATGCCCTAGGTAATTTCTTTCTTGCCCTAGCATAGATTTTATTTATCTGCCCTAGTCTTCGATACAAAATCAAATGGCGCCGTTGCCGGGGATGGCGTGTTATTTTCTTTTTGTAATTTCGGGTTAATATAAATTTAAAAATCATAAAAACTGAAAAATAAAAAAAATATATAAATTTTTTTGTATTGTTTGAAGGGTATTTTCGTTTGAATTTTGCAGGATCAAAGAACAAGTTCGGATCTGGAAAAATCCAGAGGGTAAAACAGAAAACAGAAGATCTGAACAACAGAGGAAGATCACAACAGAAGAGCAGAAAGATTTTGGGGAACCGAGCCGTCCAACCCACCGCGGAAATGCAGCCAGAACCCTCTTCTTGCGGCGGAACCGCGGCTGAAAGCTGACGTCATCACGAAGAAATCCCACTGTTTGTTCCCTTTCTCTCTCCTCTGCAGCCTAAAATATCTCCTCTGTAAATTTGCCTGCAGGATTCTTTGCACTAAAAAAATCTCTCCCCCTTCCAATAATTGGTCTTGTGCAGGATTCTTTGCGCCGCGGTAAAAAAATAAAAAATTTGATTGCAAGTGATTGTTACTGCTTTGCATATTTTTAATCGGACTTTAAGGGGCTTGAGACCAATCCAGATTGGGTGGGGATTTCATCACCCTTCCCAGGACCCCAGAAATCACATAAGGCATATGCATTGACCATCTCTTAATTAAAAAAGATTAGACTCAGCCCTAAGGACTTCGCGCTCAATAGGACAGAGGACTAGTTGTAGCATCGACCGTTTATCCTAACCTGATTTTGTGGTGTCTAGGCAAGTGTGTCTATGGCGAGTGGTTACTTAATTAGGGACACTACTTGTAGTGGAGAGCCTCCTACTCACCTGGCACTTACCTGGCCACAATTGGCAGTGAAGAGGCGGTTTGAGGTCCTACTTCTTGCCCTTTGGAATAGTTAGGAGCTGTCTAGCTGACCTAGGTGACCCTAGAACTAGGCTGGATTGTGCATTTGTGGTTGATTGAACGTGTGTCTAAGCCTTTTATCGAAAATCTTTTTTGCAAAAAGCTCCACATAAAAAAAACACAAAAAGAAAAAAAAAGAATTTTTTTTATAAAAAGTTGCAAAAATTTTGTCGCTAAGAAATCCGTGCACGCCACATTCTTTTTCTTCTCCTTTCTTCCATCATGGGTACCCCACCTTCCAAAACTCTTGCCGAACTTTGGTACTCTCAACCTAACATTGTTTCCTACGCGAATTGTTTTGGTCGATTTACGGACGACCCCTCCATGCCCAAAATTTCTTTGAAAGATCGAATAGAATCGTCTAGGAGAAACAGTTGGACTCCGCAATCCACTTTGTATCAACCGTTGCAACCTTCACTACCTTCTTATGTTGATACTCCTTTTTCAAGTCCTATTGTAACTCCAAAACCCATGTCTATTGCTGAGCATGTTGAATAATCTCATAGCCGATCTTTCACTCCTCTCCACACATCCAGTTCTAGGGATTAACAAGTCCATTCACCTTTTTTATCCAAATGTTGATCCTACTCCTGTCCAACCATTCAATTCCTGCCAGTCCTACCCAACTTTCGCACCTTCCCTATACATTGCTTCTACACAGCCATTTGGGAGTTTCCAGAATCCAAGCAACTTTGAATCTTTTACTGAAACCCCTTCACAACCCATGTCTAGTCTGGAACAGTCGTTGGAAGCGTACATTGCAGCAACAAACCAACATATGAGGAATTTGGATGCGTCCATTGCCGCCCTTATGCAACATAGTGAACCGGTAGCTAGTTTCCAACTAGCTCCAAATTTTCAAATGTATGATGAGGCGGTTGGACAGAGTGAGAATTTGAGTGGTGAGAGTGAGTTCTACATATTTCCAAATCAAACCTACCCATACCCAATTGAATCCCACAACTCCGGTTTTCAAATAAGTATCCCAAATGATTCACCAGTTGAAAATAAAACGTCTAATGAGTTGTGCGACTTTGTAGTGCTTGATTTGCCAGATTATGAAGAGCCCTTTTCGAGTGAACACAAACCTAATCCTTTTGAACATTACACCTCCACTCTAGAACCTGAATTGATAAATATCCATGCTTTTGATGAGGTGTCTGAAAAAATTGATTTTCACTTGATTGAGGATATTGACGCCGGGAATATTTTGGATGATGAACCCGTAGATCTGACTGAAATTTTATCTCCAATTCATCATCCCGAGTTATTAAATGTTTCTCCCGAATCTCATATGCGTCTTGATTTTGATGATAATTGCATGGATGAGATAACTTTTGAGGAAAATTATGAGGATAGTAGTGAGGAGAGTATTGAGGATAATATTGAGGATGAACCAGTTTTGTTTGATGTGTCGGATTTTCCAATTCATTCTCCTGAACCTTTAACTGTTATACTTCCTAAATCACCCCTCCTTTCCATCGTTCCGACCACGCAGGAGAACTGTGAGCTTGAAAGATTTCTATTCGATCACAGCAGCTTGGACGCCACTTGTGCGTACCTCTTTGAATCTGACACAGTTCTCACAGACGATAATGATTATGAGTGTTTCACTTTTTCGTACGATTTTGAAAACTCACCGCCCGAGTTTGAGTCTTTTGAATTTTCAGATGAGTTAGTTGAACCATCAGACTCGGTTTCTTACAGTCATTTCGAACTATTGATGGAATCCTTCAAGTTCGAGACAGTTTACTTCGGTGAGAATCAGACTATCCCTAAATCACTCCCTTTCGTCCTTTCCATCGCTTCGACCGTGCAAGAATTCGTCACGCTTCCACTTTCAATGTTTGGTTTACCAAGTTCAACGTACCCATGTTTTCTTACGAATCTTGAGGGATTTGACCCCATTTCTCGATGGGTTGGTAGATTAGCACAATCGCTTTTAATACATCGGTCATCACAAATTGTGCTAATTTATTCACTCAATTTACACCCTCAAGTTCGTGCTACACTTCTTTCTTTTTTCCGCCATTCTTCTCCTCCACCGAGACCATATTCCACCTTACTTCCCATACGGTCTCGTGTGTTTCTCAACTCCTTTCTCTACACTCCATTCTTCCACCAACCCTACCATTATCACGATAGAATTTTTGAATGGTTGGTGCTAACCTTTGGTCTGTGTAAGGCCTTGTTTAGTTTGGGGAGGACCTTGTTGTATATATGTATATATATTTTTTGTTTTCTTTTTCTGATAACAATAAAAAATAAAAAATAAAAAATAACAAATAAAATAAATAAATAAACAGGGGACTGCCGTCCATCTTGACCCTCTTGGTGTAGCATGACAGTGAGGACACTGTCAAGTTTAAGTTTGGGGGTATGCTCGGTAAGCCTTCTTCCTTCGCATTCATGTGTATATTTTTTGCATTTGCATAGTTATTTTAAAACCCATAAAAATTGAAATTTTTTAAAAATTATAAAAATTAAAGTATTCAATTTTGGCCTTAATTGACTTGATTTTGATAAATAGGTTAACTAGTTAGGAACAACTAGACCTTAGACTTAGTAAATTAAAAACCCTAAAAATAACCTTTCTTAAAATTTAACGGTAGAAAGTATATGTCTTTGTAGTTTATTTGGAAATAGGCAAATTTCAAGTTGACTTCTTGGGCTAAGTTAAAACAAGGGAAAAGTATTGATATTTTTATTAAAGTATAAGTTTGAAAAATAATTCCTAAGCTTAAGTCTAGATTCTGAAAATGTATACCCTACAAATTGCACAAACACGAACCTTGAAATTTGGAATAGTAGAAGAGACCTTGAAATGCTCTTGTCTAAAGTCCTTAGTACGAAGAAAAAATAAAATAAAAATACAAGTGTGAATAAAGAGATAATAAAAAAAATGAACACTGGTTTTTGTGATTACTTAAGGCTGCATTAATAGAAAACATATTTAGCGAGGGTGTCTCATCACCTAGTGCCTTAGACCAACTGGTTTGGGAGTCACTGCTAAAGCCTTAGGTGTTACAAGACTAGGAATTACGCTTTAATGTGCAAACACATTTTGTAATCGGTTGTTGGTACCTCAAGAAGTATTAACGGTCGCATGAAGGATGTGTGAGCGAAATTCATCTAAAAATTCACCAATTAAGAAGTGCTTTGGACAACGGACAAGAGTATGATAGCTTGATTTGAATTTCCAAGTGTAGGGGTGATCTATACACACACGTAGGGGTATGTGATTGGGGTTTAGATAAGAGATAGGAATAAAGAATATGACTTATATCTTTAATAGAGATGATAAAAATTCCTAAGTTGAGATAGAACCCTAGAAGGAAAACTTAAAAGATGCTGAAAGCTAAGTAAGTCTACAGAATATATATAATCTTAAGTTAAATAATAAGAAGGCGTGAAGAATACGGGTGGATAATTTCTGAGTCAAAGATAATAGAGTTCTTGTTGGAAAACCTAATTGGAGAATAAAAGTTAATAAGCCGAATTGATAGGATTTTGTGGGTAGTATCCGCTGAAAACCCTCAGGAGACAACACTCCTCCTACTAGGGACACCTAGAGGTTTAACGGCTTGTTGCACGAGCTCAGTGCAATCGCGTTTCCCTGCGAAAGTGAGGTTAGGATTTTGTTGAGAATAAAACTAGGTTTGCTCGAGGACGAGCAAAAGATAAGTTTGGGGGTATTTGTTCATACCAAAATTTTGCATTATTTTATTCCCCATTCTTATTCAGTTTACAAATAAACAGGTGCTTTTGACCCATGTCTGCTACATAGTTGCAGGTTACAGGTTCTCGGAAAAAAAAAACAGTGGAAAAGATGAAAAGATGATACAAAATTGAGACTACGACCAACGAATGGAAGAATCTTGATCAAGCCTACATTTTGGAGAATAAACGAAGATCAATGGACGATTTCACAGAGTACAAAGACAGCGCAAGGTTCAAGACTTCGTCACGAAGCAACGGTAAAAGTCCACTACAATTATTCACTGTGGAAATCTGGAAGAAGACCAGAAGATATTCTGAAGAACCAACCAAAGAAATAGGAAGACAAATATAGCCTGAACCAACCCCAGAAGACACAGCCCACAATCTCCCTTTTTGGCCGCGGAACCGCGGCCAAACCTTGCTATTGGCCGCGGATCCGCGGCCGTGTAGGGCCCGTGTCGGTGCAGAAAGTTTGTTGCGTCTGGCGGCGCGTTGACTAGTCTTCCTAGGGGTATTTTTGTAATAGCAGATGTGCGAGTCGATTGTAACCCTAGGATTTCTATCCTCTATAAATAGAAACCCTAAATCTTGTATTAGGTCATGTCTCTTCTTGTGCCTCATTGTAAATCCAAATTCAGATCTGTAAATTTCTGTAAAGAAGGAGGAGAGCATCAAATAAAATTAGGAGTAAGTTTTCTTTTCATTGCCCTAGTTAAATTTTATTTCCATACCCTAGGTAATTTCTTTCTTGCCCTAGCATAGATTTTATTTATCTGCCCTAGTTATAACTTTTAATTATTTGCCCTAGTTTAGATAATTAGTTTTTAGTGATAATCGATTTGACAACAAACGGAATTAACTCGTTAGACCAAATTAGGAAATACACAACATCCCTGTGGACCGACCCGTACTCACCGGCTAGCTATCAAGCGACGCCGTTCTTGATTGCGGTTAACAAATATTTTTGAGATCAATCAGCCTTGAGAGAGGAAGAGGAGAGAGCTAGCAAGAGAGAGAATGTATCATGATAGAATGAGGAGATAGCTCTCATATGATGAAAAAGAATAATGATAATTTTAATTAGGATAAATTGTCATGGTTGATGTTGATTTGACCATTATCATCCACAATTAATGCTAAGCATGCTCACAAAAATATCTAAGTCAACATGAATCAACAAAGTCAAATGGTCAAACCAATTAACCATGATACAAGTATCTCTAATTAAAACTCATTAATCAATTTCCTCCATCTCATTATGGTTTTAATCAAGTCAATGGTCAAAACCCTAATGAGGTTCCTCTGCCTCTGTCAACTGTGTATACACACACCCGTATCCGTGCTCCGAGGAACACGAATACAATGAGACCGAACCAACCCAAAACCAAATACTAGGATCTGGCTTAAACCAAAGCCCACTAGTATCAACTGCCCGAACACCGAACACGCACAAGTACGCATATGTGAACGAACCCTGTCGTAAAACCATACGACCTCTATCTCGTTTCACCCAAAGGTGAACAACCCTCTGTGTGGGACTCTAAAGACTCGACACTACGCTGGCAGTGGGTTTAACCACAGGCCGCAAGCGGTACTAGCTGTACGTAACGGTCCCCAGGTAGACGCCGATAAGAAGACTGATGAGATGAACCTATCCGAACTCCTACTGAGCCTGAATGTGACAATCTTCGTACAGTCCGGTCTGTTCGTCTAAGAGTATCGCATGTCGGGCCTAGGGGGTGATCAGTCGAAAATAGTGCATTCTCAACACGTTAATTTCCCTACTCTTATCATTTATATATATGTGTTTATTGTAATTATAACACAGATTACGAATTCATCTGGGAAATACAAAATAACCTGTGTTATAGTTATAATCGACATTCTAATGGGAAATTAAGTGTTTATTACTAATCGCAGTGATTTGTATATATCAACCCTTGTCTCAAGATTGTGTGCAGGAAATTCTCCAGGTAAAAGAGCCGGAATTGCTAAAAGTGCCCGTAAAAATACAGCAAGTCTTTGACCTGCGATCTGGCAGAAATCAAGAAAGAAACATATGATTCCAGACATCAGATAAAGACCCTAAACCCAACAGAAGAATTCCCTGGAAATTGCATGCAGTAACTCACCAACATGGCCGCGGATTTGCGGCCGAGTTGGCCGATCCGCCGCGGATCCGCGGCCTTGTTAGCTCATTAGCGGATCAAAATCTCCATGTGGCTTCATCGTAACGGCCTCACCTTCCAGAAGACTCCCAAAGAGCATGTGGCTTTATCCAGAAGGCTCAGCCTAACAACCTTATCTTTGAATATTCCTTATTCTAGAATATTCCCTCCAACAAACTTCTTCTAGAAGACTCTCTCTAACAACTTAGTTTTGGAGGGAAGATTCAAATGAGTGGTTATAAAAAGGGAGCTAAACCTAGGGTTTGGGTTCATCAATTAGGTTAAAAAATTCTAGCAAGATCCAAATCAATTCTAAACAAATTGAGTGACACAATTTGATCCAAATCAAGATCCATCGAGTACCAAATCAAGCAAGCCTTTAACGAGCCTTTTGAAGCAACGCCGATCTTCATCCGAGCAAGAGATCCACGATGATCTACGACTCAAGAAGATAATGCGAAGCTAGTTTCGACGATTGAGTTCTCTCCTCAAAATCTTGTAATCTTTGAGTGAATTGTAACGAAACGTTGATTAATAAAAGGTGAAAATTCTTAATCTTGCTTTTCTTTACATTTGAGTATTATAAAGAGTTATCGATTCTTGATTGTTTTCTTTTTCATGATATTTGAGTAAAAACTCCGCTTGTTGAGGAATCGAGAAAATAGGTAGATGATGATGATTCAATTCTTGAACGATTATTAAGTCTTATGAGTTTTGTAAACTTTAGGAAATTGAATCAACGATGACCTAGTTTTGAGCGAGATACTTTTTTGAATGTTTTCGCTCTAAATTAGAGATCAACGATCGATGATTGAATTTCCTAGAGGCTAGAATTTGAATGCTAATGAACGAAAGGACAAAAGATGAGGATGAAGAAACCCTAGTTTCTTCAATAGATCCCTAAACCTCGTTGATTGTCATCGATCTAGCAACAAATCTTCAATAGATAAGAATTTGTAATCATAAGTATTCATCAACACTATCGATTGGATCGACTCCTACAAGGCTTTTTACAAATCTTGATAATTCATTCGATTTGGACATCTTCTTGATCTTTAGTGTTTCTTGATTTTAGATCTATTTCTTGATGATTCTTGAAACTAAATTTCACAATTATTTAATCATTTTCTTTTATCCTTTAATTTTCAACTCAACTAAAACAAGATCGATCAAATCACACTTTCCCAGTGGACGATCCGCATTCATCGACAAACCTACAATAGACACCGTTAATTGATTGCGGTATAAATTTCTTTGATTGTGATACATTTTACAAAACACAACAAAAGAGGATCAATCAAATGGCGCCATTGCCGGAGATAGTGTGCTAATTTGTTCGTTTTTGTAATTTGAGTTGGAAAATTTATTATTCCATCAGTTTTTATATCAAAATTCGTAACAAGCGCTTAACAATTTGTTGTGAATTGCTGCAAGGAAATCTGGAATCTGTGGAGCGAGAGGAAAAATTTTCAGAGTATCTCAGGGAGTTCAGTGAGTGAACAGGAGCATTTGCACAAATTTTTGTGCAGAGATCTCATTATCACACCGCGCATCCGCGGCCATATAGTACATTTTGCGGTGGTTCCGCCGCGGGATTAGGGTTTCACTGTACCAAATTTTCTAGGTGAATTTCTAACTTTCTTATCTCCTTCTTGCTCTGTCCATTAACCAATTTCTGCAGGTTTCTTTGCAAAAATTCGCAGCGCCGCAAAAAGAAAAAAATTGTTGCGTATTTGATCTTGGTTGTTTGCATTTTTTAATACGGAAATTAAGGGGCAACGACCAAAATTCAGATTAGGTCGGGATTTCATTACCCGTCCTAAGCCCCAAAAATCACAAACTTGCATCCGCATTACCCTCATTAACTAAAAAATATCTAGACAAGACTCTAAGGACCGTCGCGCTCACTTAGGACAGAAGGAGGTCGTGGGTAATCTATTGCTTATCCGCGTTTCTTTTGTGGTGTCTAAGACAAGTGTGTCTAAGGTAAGTGGTTACTTAATTAGGCCCACTACTTACGTAGTGGAGAACCTCCCACTTACCTGGCACTTACCTGGCCACAGAAGGGGCAAAGAGGCAGTAGAGGATCTATCTTGCGACTTGTCTTCTGAAGTCTAGGAGCGGTCTAGAGCCTTGACCTAGGTGACCACTAAAATTAGGGTTGCTTATGCATTGTTTGTGTGAATTTTTCAAAAATCCGTATTTTTCAAACCAAACACCAAACTCATCTTTTCCTTAATTATCACTTAACGCTGCTATTTGTGCTAAACCATTTAGTGCATGCTCGGCTGGATACGGGATTCTAGTGCCCGTCTTGTCCGCGTTCCTTCTATCGACTCCGAAGTCGGTAATTCTACATCTTCTTTTTCTACACCCACTACCACACCTACTTCGATGGACGGTTCTCCATCGAACTTCTTTACCACTACCCTGCCACCGTCCGCAGGTGCGCAGAATCCGCCCCGCATCTCTCTCCAAGAGAGATGCTACCCTATGCGAGGTTCTCTTTCGACCTGTCTCACCATTCCACCAGCCAATGGGGACAATTTTGAAATAAAACCCCAATACATCAATCTTTTACCCAAATATCACGGTCTCGAGTCTGAAGACGCATACGTCTTTATTACCAAATTTGAAAATGTATGCGCAATGATGGGTACTCCACAGCTTTCTGTGGATGCTATGAGATTACGTCTCCTCCCATTTACCTTATGCGATATAGCCGAGAAATTGCTTTATAACACAGCCGCACATTCCATTTCGAACTGGGGAGAATTCGTAACAGCATTCCTTAAGAAATTCTACCCTAATCATAAAACAGCTCGAGTCCGTAGCGAAATAAATCAATTTACCCAGCTTCCAAATGAACCATTCTCGAAATGTTTTGAACGCTTCAAGGATCTGTTAATTCAATGTCCTCATCATAGAATCCCTAGATGGGATCTGTGTAGAATCATATATGAGGGCATTAATCCTACCACAAAACAGACCCTTGAATCCATGTGTAAAGGCACCTTCATGACTAAAGATGATGGTGAAGCCTGGAGATTTTTAGAAGATTTCGCTGAAAAATCTTTACGGTAGGAGAATGTAAGTCAACCATCGTCTAGGGGTGGTAATCACCAATCTGATGTTTCTATAGGAGTTAGAGCTGAAATGGCAGCAATGCAAAAGAAACTCGAAACTATGGAACATAAATTTTTAGCAGCCTCCCTAAATCAGATGTCACTCTCCAAAACTATCTGTAGATGCTGTTATGATCCATCACATCTTACAGAAGAATGTCCTTTAAATTCTCCGTTTCAAGCTCAAGAGCATACCAATGCTGCTTTCTAACAAAGACCTAGAAACGATCCTTATTCTTCCACGTATAATCAGGGTTGGAGGAATCACCCGAACTTTGCTTGGAACCAATCACAAACTCAAAACACGGTTCCAAATCAAAACAATTTTCAAAGGGGTCCTCCACCACAACAGCAACCACTTCAAATAAGTCAGCACCCCTACCAAACACAAACTTTTCAAAATCCGGCCACAAATTCTGTACCTGGGAATAATTCTTTCCAAACGGTCGGTTCAGATAATTCCTCTGCACTCGAACAAACCATGAATTTGCTTCTGACAAAGTTCATGCAAACTACGACAAATTTTCATTCTTCCGTCGATGACATAAAAAGGAACTCTGCTTCCCAAAGTGAGAGTATTAAATCGATGGAAGCACAAATTGCTCGATTAAATGCCGAGATGAGTGCTAGAGAGAAAGGGAAACTTCCAGCTCAAGCTTTACCCAATCCTGGATATGCACATCATGTGAATGCTATTACCACGTTGAGATCTGGAAGAGTGCTAGACAACCATATCGGTGAAGAGATTGATAATAATGAAGAATCAATCGATGATACCCCGGCTGAGACTTTTCCTTCCACTTCTACTTCTAATTCTGAGTCCAGTTCGTCTACCCCACCATTTTCTTCCGAGCCTATTCTCCGTTTTCCTCAAGGCTGGACACCTCAGCATACCCCTTCTATTCCACCAAAGATGATCCCCACTACTATTCTAGGATCTTTCATACCCACACGATCTTCTCCAATGTTGGACCCCGCTATTATTGCTAAAGCTCCTTATCAGAATCGGTTAAGAGGAAACAGACCAAGTCCGCAAATGGAGAAGATCACTGAAATCTTTAAACAGGTTAACATCAACATCCCTCTCCTAGATACTATACAACAAGTCCCCGCTTATGCGAAAATTCTCAAAGACTTATGCACTAGGAAGAGGAAGACTCAAGTGCCAAAAAATGTATTCATGTCAAAGACTGTAGACACAACTTTTCCCCAACAATTACCTAGGAAACGTAAGGATCCTGGCTATCCTACTATTTCTATTTCTATTGGGGTTAAACACATTAACCGTGCTCTACTTGACCTGGGCGTAAGTGTTAACCTGCTTCCATACTCTGTTTATGAGCAGCTAGGGATTGGAGAGTTGAAACCAACTCACTGCACTCTCCAGATGGCCGACCGATCAATCACCAAACTTAGGGGTAAACTAGAGGATGTGTTGATAAAAATAGGGGAATTTGTATTCCCTGTGGACTTTATTGTACTCGATACACAGCTGTAACGAACCCACGGAATCAAATTCCGGTGATTCTTAGTCGACCCTTTTTGGCCACTTCCAATGCTATAATCAACTGTCGTAATGGCTCTATGACCCTATCCTTTGGGAAGATGTCAATAGAGCTTAACATATACAAGTTGGGAAGTGTACCCTCCGAACCTATTGCTCAGGTCTGTTCTGTCGAATTAATGGATGTCGACAGCAGCGAATTTGATCAGCCTCATGATACTGATCTAGACTCTTTTCATATGTTGTTGTTTGACCCAACTATGTATCATACACATATAGACTCTTCCACCGAGTTGTCCGGGTCAACATCTAACACTGATTATGAACCGTTTTTGGAGTCTAAAGATCACCCCGAGTTTTTTGATGACATTGTTTTTCGGGGTATCGATGAGAGTTTTGAGGAAATTTTCGCTGATGAGCTCGCATTCTTAGCAAACACGGGTGTTGAGATGAATCAACTACAAGAAAAAGAAATTGAACCTCCACCCCTTCTTCTGGACAATCATGTGAATGCGAGTAATCCATCATCACTGTCACTGTGTCGTCTCTCCAAATTGAGAAGCATTCCTTTTCTTTTACACCACTTATCACTTCCCCATTTCTTCCCGACTCTATTCATCATATTCTTCCACCAGCCTGTGCTTTTCACGGATAAATTTTTCGAATGGTTGGTTTTGACCATTGGTCTTTGAAAAGCTTGGTATTGACCAGTAACTTTGACCCCCTCTTGTGATTTTAAAAGATTAATATTGTTTAACTCAAGTTTGGGGGATGTAGGTATAATTTGGCTCTTGATCATAACTTTTGTCCTTAAAATTGTGAGTTAAAAATAATTTTGGGGGAGATTTTCACTTTCATATATTTTTGACCCCGTTAATAAATTTCCTCCCAAGCTTACAGGTTTTCGAGATTTAACAGACGACAACAGTGAGGACACTGTTGAAAACAAGTTTGGGGATGGTTTGTGCTTATTTGCGCATCACTTTGCATCATACTTTGCATAAGCACAAAACATAATAAAAAAATGTGTTCATAAATAAGATAATAAAAGATTAGATAGTGAAAAATTACATCCAAAAGATTAGAATAGTTTAAGAAAACCTAGAAAGTTAGAAGTTTTCTTAAACGAAACTAGTAATAAGTAGTTATGAGCCGTTGTCGCAAGGGTTAGTAAGATGAAGGAAGTCACTAATCTGAGGATAAAAATAAGTCTGAAAAATAGTTTCTATTCTGGAAGCCAAACATTTGAATGTTGATACCCTAGTATTCTCACTTACACACGTCTTGAAGCTCGGGATAGTAGAGGATACCTTGAAATGCTCTTGTTTAAAAGCCAAAGTATGAAGGAAATAAAAAATGAAGAATAAAATATAAAATGGTGAAGAAAAAATGAACACTGGTTTTGTTATCACCAAGGCAGCAATAAAAAAAATATAGCGAGGGTGCTTCATCACCTAGTGCCTTAGACCAACTGGTTTGGGAGTCACTGCTAAGCCTTAGGTGTTGCAAGACAAGGAAAATATTAAATACACCTAATCAGCAAGCATGTTGAGTAATCGGTCGGTTAGTACCTCAAGAAGTATTAACGGTCACATGAAAAATGTGTGAGCAAATCCATCTATATATTCATCAATTAAAAATTACTGAGGTCGATGGACAAGAGTATGATAGCTTGAATTGAATTCTCCGAGTGTAGGGATGTCCAATTCACACACGTAGGGGTATATGATCAGTGTTTGGAAGAAAGATAGGAATGAAGAATAAAGACGATGTTTTATTGAGGGATGATGTGATTTCTAACATCTTTTCATGACTATTAAAATAGGGCTCATGACAACCGAAAAGCTAGTGTAGTTGGAAACCCTTATTTTCAAAGTCTTTCTTTTACAGTTCTTATCTTTATATGTAACTTTCACAGTCTTCCTTTTATTATGGGATTTTGTGGGTGCAATTCGCTGAAAACCCTCAGGAGACAACACTCCTCCTACTACGGACACCTAGAGGTTTAAAGGCTTGTTGCACTTGCTCAGTGCAATCGTGTTGCCTACGAAAGTATGCTAGTTAGTTTTTCTTTTTCTTATATTTTCTCCTTCTTTTTAAATAAAGACGTTTGCTCGAGACGACCAAAATTAAGTTTGGGGGAATTTGATCAGTCGAAAATAGTGCATTCTCAACACGTTAATTTCCCTACTCTTATCATTCATATATAGGTGTTTATTGTAATTATAACACAAATTACGAATTCATCTGGGAAATACAAAATAACCTGTATTGTAGTTATAATTGACATTCTAAAGGGAAATTAAGTGTTTATTACTAATCGCAGTGATTTTTATATATCAACCCTTATCTCGAGATTGTGTGCAGGAAATTCTCCAGGTAAAAGAGCCGGAATTGCTAAAAGTGCCGGTAAAAATACAGCAAGTATTTGACCTGAGATCTGGCATAAATCAAGAAAGAAACATAGGATTCCAGACATCAGATAAAGACCTTAAACCCAACAGAAGAATTCCCTGGAAATTGCATGCAGTAACTCACCAACATGGCCGCGGATCCACGGCCGAGTTGACCGATCCGCCGCTGATCCGCGGCCTTGTTAGCTCATCAGAGCATCAAAATCTCCACGTGGCTTCATCGTAACGGCCTCAGCTTCCAGAAGACTCCTAAAGAGCACGTGGCTTTATCCAGAAGGCCCGACCTAACAACCTTATCCTAGAATATTCCTTATTCTAGAATATTCCCTCCAACAAACTTCTTCTAGAAGACTCTCTCTAACAACCTAGCTTTGGAGGGAAGATTCAAATGAGTGGTTATAAAAAGGGAGCTAAACCTAGGGTTTGGGTTGTTCATAAATTAGGGTGAAAAAAATTCTAGCAAGATCCAAATCAATTCTAAACAAATTGAGTGACACAATTTGATCCAAATCAAGATCCATCGAGTACCAAATCAAGAAAGCCTTCAACGAGCCTTTTGAAGCAACACCGATCTTCATCCGAACAAGAGATCCACGTCGATCCGCGACTCAAGAAGATGATGCGAAGCTAGTTTCGACGATTGAGTTCTCTCCTCAAAATCTTGTAATCTTTGACTGAATTGTAACGAAATGTTGATTAATAAAAGGTGAAAATTCTTAATCTTGCTTTTCTTTACATTTGACTATTATGAAGAGTTATCGATTCTTGATTGTTTTCTTTTTCATAATGTTTGAGTGAAAACTCCGTTTGTGGAGAAATCGAGAAAATAGGTAAATGATGATGATTCAATTCTTGAACGATTCCTAAGTCTTATGAGTTTTGTAAACGTTAGGAAATTGAATCAACGATGACCTAGTTTTGAGCGAGATGCTTTCTTGAATGTTTTCGCTCCAAATTAGAGATCAACGATCGATGATTGAATTTTCTAGTGGCTAGATATTGAATGCTAATCAACGAAAGGACAAGAGATGAGGATGAAGAAACCCTAGTTTTTTCAATAGATCCCTAAATCTCGTTGATCTAGCAACAAATCTTCAATAGATAAGAATTTGTAATTATAAGTATTCATCAACACTATCGATTGGATCGACTCCTACAAGGCTTTTTACAAATCTTGATAATTCATTCGATTTGGACATTTTCTTGATCTTTAGTATTTCTTGATTTTAGATCTATTTCTTGATGATTCTTGAAACTAAATTTCATAATTATTGAATCATTTTCTTTTATCCTTTAATTTTCAACTCAACTAAAACAAGATCGATCAAATCACACTTTCCCAGTGGACGATCCGCATTCACCGACAAACCTACAATAGACACCGTTAATTGATTGCGGTATAAATTTCTTTGATTGTGATACATTTTACAAAACACAACAAAAGAGGATCAATCAAATGGCGGCGTTGCCGGGGATAAGAAGACCGATGAGGTGAACCCATCCGAACTCCTACTGAGCCTGAATGTGACAATCTCTGTACAGTCCGGTCTGTTCGTTTAAGAGTATCGCATGTCGGGCCTAGGGGGCGGTAAATGTCAGACCTCTAATAGCGGTACAAGTCATGTCGGAGTGTCGCCCAGAACACCCTGAGAAACTACTGGAAACACTACCAGTAAATCTCGCTTGCCATGGCCAGGGACTTTGTGTAATGGCTCTCCTAGACACAGCGCGATATCATTTCCCAATACCGGGAGAGACGAATCATGTCTAACCGTCACTGCCTCCAAGTGCTTCGGGACTGCACCCAACTACTACCTTTTTGCACGATTCAATAGAGCCGTGGTAGGGTAGTAATCTAAGAACAGTGGGAACACACTCAAGGCGAAGTGACAGTGTCAAGTCAACGGACTAAGCTGTACTCATGTCACCTGGGAACTGTTAACTGACGATAGGTATAGTACCAACCAACAGTTCCCGACGAGTCCTGTCCAGTGTACTCATAACCTAATGAGCACCTGCATACTATCTCCAGTACGACGTACCGATGGCTGTGGGACAGACCATCTCCCTAGCTGGGATGAGAAGCGTACACACTAGTCTACTCTGGAGTATCGATACCCTGTCTCGATAATCCTACGACTAGGGACCTGTATAAGGATGTGCTTATAGACTACCCAACCCCCACAAGTGTGACTGCCATCACAACGCTGGTAGTCAAGCAAAGATCCTAAAGGCTCTATCAATATGTATTAGCGATATGTAAAAAGAAACATATACACATATTAAGATAGATACAAACCAAGTATCATACTACCATATTGAGCAAGAATTTCAATCCGTGTATATATCCCAAGCTTCCAAAATGTAATATACAAACTAGTACTATACAATAATGGCCTCTAGGGCATATCACACTAACAATCTCCCACTTGCACTAAGGCCATGTGCTGGCATATCACAGACCTATCATCTCGAATAGCCTCTCGAACTGCATCTGAGGGATGGCCTTTGTGAATGGATCTGCAGTGTTATCTTCTGCAGCAACCCTCCGAACCTCGATCTCCCGGCGATCCACGATCTCCCTGATCAGGTGATACCGCCTCAAGATGTGTCTGGACTTCTGATGGGACCTGGGTTCCTTTGCTAAAGATATAGCCCCGTTGTTGTCACAATACAGAGGTATTGGAGCAACAATGGACGGAACCACCTGAAGTTCTGTTAAGAACTTCCTCATCCAGACTGCTTCTTTTACGGCATCAGAAGCTGCGATATACTCCGCTTCCATCGTCGAGTCAGCAACGGTTTCCTGTTTGGAACTCTTCCAACAGACCGCCCCTCCATTGAGGGTAAAGAAATAACCCGGCATGGATTTGGAGTCATCCTTGTCACTCTGGAAGCTGGAGTCAGCAAGGGCCTCGATCTGGAGGTCTTTTCCGCCGTAAACCAAAAACATATCCTTAGTCCTTCTCAGGTACTTCAGAATGTTCTTTACCGCTATCCAGTGCTTCTCCCCAGGGTTTGACTGATACCGGCTTACCACACTCAGTGCATAAGCTACATCTGGTCTGGTACATAGCATCACATACATTATAGAGCCTACCGCAGAAGCGTAGGGTATAATAGACATGCGATCCCTTTCCAAATCAGTCTTGGGAGATATCTCTTTGGAGAGGGTGATCCCGTGACAAGCCGGTAAATTACCGCGCTTGGAATCTTCCATACTGAATCTTTTCAGTACGGTGTTGATGTACCTGGACTGCGAGAGTCCCAATATCCTTTTTGATCTATCACGATAGATCCGGATCCCCGCAATGTAAGAGGCATGACCCAGGTCTTTCATGGAGAATCTGTGTGACAAGAACCCTTTGACAGATTGTAGCATAGGAATGCCATTTCCTATCAAGAGAATGTCATCCACGTACAAGACGAGGAATACAACAGTTCGTGCTACAATTTTACTATAAATTCATGGTTCATCTGGATTTTTGATAAAGTCAAATTCTTTGACCGTTTCATCAAAACAGATGTTCCAACTCCGCGATGCCTACTTTAGTCCATAAATGAACTTAAGCAACTTGCACACTTTTTCGTTGCTCCCACTCTGAATGAAACCCTCTGGCTGGTCCATATAGACACACTCCTCTAAATTTCCATTTAGAAAAGCGGTTTTTACGTCCATCTGCCAAATCTCATAATCGTGGAAGGCAGCAATGGCAAGAAGGATCCGAATGGATTTGAGCATAGCCACTGGAGAAAAGGTTTCGTCATAGTCCAAGCCAGGTCTTTGATGAAAACCTTTTGCACCAAGTCTAGCCTTATAGGTTTCAACCTGTCCATTTACACCAATCTTCCTTTTGAAAATCCATTTGCAGCCTACGGGTTTTACCCTTTCTAGAGCAACGTCCAAAGTCCATACTTTGTTGGTGTACATGGACTCCATCTCGGTCCGCATTGCATCCAGCCATTTTACCGAGTGAGTGCTCTGAATGGCCTGCTGGAAGTTAGTTGGCTCATCATTATGAATGATGCAATCCTCTCTATCCCCGTCTATGAGAAAACCGTAGTATCTCTCAGGCGGATGAGACAACCTACTATTTCTGCGGAGTGGTGCAGGAATGTCCTGTTCTTTTGAAACTTCTTGTTCCACCAAGCTTTCAGTAATAGCTTGTGGTTCTGGAATTTCTTCCAGTTCTATTGCGCTCCCACTTGTTTCTTTTTCTAAGAACTGATGTTCCAGAAAGTGGGCATGATGAGAAACAAAAACCTTTTGTTCCACTGCGTAATAAAAAAGATACCCCCTGGAGTTCTTTGGGTATCCCACAAACTTACACAGTACTGAGCGTGCCTCGAGTTTGTCCGCATGCTGCTTTTTGACAAAAGCTGGATATTCCCATATCTTCAGATATTGAAGATAAGGTTTCTTCCCACTCCACATCTGATATGGTGTGGTAGGCACAGTCTTAGTAGGGACTTTGTTTAAAAGATATGCAGCTAATTCTAGTGCATAGCCCCAGAATGATCGCGGTAACTCAGCATTACTCATCATGGAACGTACCATATCCAATAGGGTTCGGTTCCGTCTCTCCGATACACCGTTGTGTTGTGGAGTGTAGGAGGAGTAAGTTGAGAGATAATTCCATTCTCTTTTAGATAACCCAGGAACTCGACACTTAAGTATTCACCACCTCGATCAGATCTCAGTGTCTTGATACTTTTGCCGGTCCGTTTTTCCACTTCATTCTTATACTTCTGGAATTTTTCAAAGGCCTCGGATTTATGCTTCATTAAGAAGACATGTACATACCTGGAGAAATCATCCGTAAAAGTAATGAAGTAGGAGAAACCACTTCTTGCATGTGTAGACATTGGACCACACACGTCGCTGTGTATGAGTCCCAAGAGCTCGCTCGCTCTTACTCCGTGTCCAGTAAACGAAGTCTTTATCATCTTTCCTTTGAGACATGATTGACAAGTTGCATAAGATTGATATTCGAACGGATCCAAATATCCTTCTTTATGTAACTTAGTTAACCTTGTCTCATTGATGTGACCCAGTCTACAATGCCATAAGAAAGCATGATTTAATTCTGGAAACTTTCTTTTGTGTGTATTCTGGATATTGAAAATCTGCGGTTGGTTTAATACGTATATTTCGTTGCTTAATGTACCTGACCCAATCAAACCATGATTAAGGTGGATGTTTACGACATTGCTTACAAATGCAAAATCATAATCTTCTTTAGACATTAAAGATACAGATATGATATTACAAGTCGATCTAGGTACAAAATAACAGTTGCATAAAACCAAAACATGTCCAGTAGTCAATCCTAAGTGATAATCCCCTACGGACACAGCATCTATGCTTGCTCCGTTTGAAACTCTGAGGGTCATATCACCCGCCTTCAAAACTCTAGGGCTTCTCAACCCCTGCAAAGAATTACAGACATGAGATCCTAATTCGGTATCCAATACCCAGGAAGTAGAGTTGATTGACAGACAGTTTTCAATTACATACACACCTGAAGCCGAAGCCACAACCTGCTTCGGGTCCTGGTTCTTGGCCTTCCAATCCCTGCAATCATTCTTCCAGTGTCCTTTCTTATGACAATAGAAGCATTCTTCTTTCCCCACTGTTGGTCCCGCCATTTTTTCCTTTCCCTTGGCTTCCACCTTACTAACACCGCATTTCAGTTTGGTAGGGGCCTTCTTCTTCTTTCCTTTGGTTTTCGCCTTGGACCTAGAAGAAGAAGTGCCACCAACAAACATAGCGGGTGTTTCCCTTGCTTTCTGCAAGGTACGCTCTACACTACTCAACATGTTGAGGAGTTCCGGAAGTTCAACTTCTTTACCCTGAATATTAAAATTCAGGATAAACTGGGTGTAGGTGGAAGGAAGGGACTGGAGAATCAAGTATGTATACAGCTCATTCTCTAACATGGTCCCAAGGTTCGCGAGCTCCTTAATGTAGCTAATCATCTTAAGGACGTGTTCCCCTACAGATGATCCGACGGCCAACCTCGCTGAAAACAATTTCTTCGAGGTCTCGTATCTTGCGATACGGGATTGCTCTCCATATAGTTCCTTAGTATGGAGAAATATGGATTCAAGGTCCATATTCTCGTGCCTCCTCTAATGTTCATTGTCCATAGAGGCAAGCACGAGGCACTTAGCCTTCGCGCAGTCAATCTCCCAGGTCTTACAGATTTCCTTATCCGCGACACTAGATTCTGGACCTGGGACGGCGGGGGCCTTAGTGGTAAGGAGATACCCCAACTTGTCATAAGTGATTGCCATTTTGACATTCCTGAGCCAATCTTTATAGTTTGGCCATGTCAGTATGTTTTTATCTAGTAATAACTTAAGGCCCGTCATGTTGTTTGGTCGCTGCAATTAGGAGAGAGAGAAGAAACACTTTAGCATGATGCTCTTGCAAGTTTAGAGTGGTTTTTAGTTTGTCTAAACAGGATGGCTCCCACTGTTTCTCGAATCCTTCCTCAAACCATAAAAGAAGAACTAGTCGGGATTGGTCTCACCATACAATACTTGCTTAACCGTTCAGCCAGGCCAGTGTCGGTACTTCGAGGGAGGTTTTACGACGCTTTCGCGAAGTTCCTTAATTAAATAACCTCTTTTCCCTATGGGCGTAGCCCCGCTAACACCTTTCTAGTCACCTACTTGGTTTATAGCATTGATCGTTAAGTGAAAAAATCTCTCGAGGAGTAGCATATACTCATAGTAGGATCGGGATCCAAATATTATCGTGTGATAAAATTGAAGGAATCCTACCAAAATTATCACACTCCAAATGGTATGCAATACTAGCAAGTTTCAGTTTCTTTAGAAACTCCCGATGTGGATTTTTGCCCCATGCTTTTATGACCTTGACGAAGGCTAATATATCATAAGTCACATGTCAAGTTCAACCCGTCATCACCCTGGTTAATTTGAACCCACCCGTACATACCCTTGACGAAGGCCAAAATGGCAGTACGACTGTCCCAAACCAACGCATCTATCTATGCTACAGATAAATATTCAGCAGCTACCAATCACTATGCCTTGGCGAAGGTCAAAATACACAGCTTGAATACTACTAAATATTTAACTAAAATGACGGAGGGCTACGAATGGTTTTTGGCGAAACAGTGAACATAGTGAACTTGATATAATCGAAGGAACATGATAGCTTTTAAAAGGAGTAGTTTAAGGTCCGCATTTTTAAAAGTTTTGTTGTTTTGAAAAAAAAACGAGTGGTTTTTTGAAATTGTTCCAACGATTCAATTTTGGTTTGTTTTCTTTGCATTTATTTAATGCTATCCCATCAATTAATCCTACTATTGCAAAAAACAACGAAAATATAACGTACGCTTATGCCATCCGCATTCGCCACTGGGCCCCGTCATCACCCGTTAGGTTACTTAACTAACGACAGAGCGGGGGCTGGACTAGCGCAGATGTAAAACATAAGCAACATCTACTAGATATCATATATAGATATATACATTCGTCAGATGCAATGATAGTCATTCCAGATCACAGATGAACACATTGGATATGCTAGGAATCCGCGTTTCGTTCGAGCCTGCAACGAAAGATGATTACACGGTCGTAATGAATAGCCAAAATCCCACCCTAGACCTCTACGGGTGCGGCAAACTACCCGCCAAATACCCGAAGTGGAGCAGCCTCCCTCAACAAAGTGAGTAGGCCACTCGGCACTTCAAAGTACCCGGTAGTCTGTGCACCCCACCTTGGGTCTATCCTAAGAGCAGAAAATAGTAAAAGAAATAATATACAAAGGCGGCTACATCCTCAACCCGGATGTGCGACCTAAAAAATAATATTACATCAATTTACAATTTACATCAAATGAAAGATAAATAAACACTCATCTCACATCCCCGGCTATTCATCCACGACAATCCAACAAGTTCATATACACAATCCAATATCACAGATCACAGATATGTACAACCCCTACTAATCGACGTATAGCGATTAGCAGACGTTCAGTACATATATAACATTACAGATATAATCCAATTAGCTAAAGTTTATATAATTTTGATCAAAAGTTGTATTTGAATCTACCCCAAGTAAAATCCAGTACTATGATAAATCTGGGCAGAAATAAAACTTCCCAGAATACACAAAACCAACACAGAGAACCCCAGAAGAATTTTGGTGCGCGGCCGAGTTGACTCGGCCGTGGATCCGCGGCGGATCGCTTGGATCGGCCGCAGATCCGCGGTGTTATGAGCGATTCAGGCACCCAAAATTCTACAGTTTTCTCTATAAAGCCTGCTTGTATTTTTCATGTCACTGAAAATATTTTTAGGCCTGTTTTAAAAATCGACAGAAAAAACATGTTTCGGTGTGTTTTCGGGATTTTTTCCGTGATCGAAGTTCTAACGACTTTGCTAACATGTTAGTTGTTTTTTATCTAGGCTCTGATACCACTGTAAGTCTATGTTACCCACCCCGGTACTTTCGGGGAGGCGGAATAGGTAAAAAACGAATTTTTCTTTGAAGGAAGCATAGACTAACCATGAAGGATCTTTGCTAAACAAAAACTAACAAACTACATGGTGCTTTAACTACTAGGTTAAGAGATTATACCAAAAGCTTGAACTCCTTCTTTTCTTGTGTTGCCTCTCCTTGTTGTGAGCTCCTTGGAGTTGTGTAGATAGCTCCTCCTCACCGTCTTCTCTTTGTCAAAGAAAGATCCACCCGAAGGCCTCTACCTTGAGCTCCAACCTCTATCTTGAAGTAACTAAGGTACTTGGTGTGCTAGACTAAGAACCCTAGAGTGAGTAGAGAGTTGTTTTAGTGGTTAGATCTCACAAAACTCTTGGTTTTCAACTCATGAAACAAGAGAGCCTTGAGAGAGGAAGAGGATAGAGCTAGCAAGAGAGAGAATGTATCATGATAGAATGAGGAGATAGCTCTTATACGATGAAAAAGAATAATGATAATTTTAATTAGGATAAATTGTCATGGTTGATGTTGATTTGACCATTATCATGTCACAATTAATGCTAAGCATGCTCACAAAAATATCTAAGTCAACATGGGTCAACAAAGTCAAATGGTCAAACCAATTAACCATGATACAATTACCTCTAATTAAAACTCATTAATCAATTTCCTCCATCTCATTATGGTTTTAATCAAGTCATTGGTCAAAACCCTAATGAGGTTCCTCTGTCTCTGTCAACTGTGTATACAAACATGTATTCGTGCTCCGAGGAACACGAATACAATGAGACCGAACCAACCCAAAACTAAATACTAGGATCTGGCTTAAATCAAAGCCCACTAGTATCAACTGCCCGAACACCGAACAAGCACAAGTACGCATATGTGAACGAACCCTGTCGTAAAACCATACGACCTCTATCTCGTTTCGCCCAAAGGTGAACAACCCTCTGTGTGGGACTCTAAAGACTCAACACTACACTGGCAGTGGGTTTAACCACAGGACGCAAGCGGTACTAGCTGTACGTAACGGTCCCCAGGTAGACGCCGATAAGAAGACCGATGAGGTGAACCCATCCGAACTCCTACTGAGCCTGAATGTAACAATCTCCGTACAGTCCGGTCTGTTCGTCTAAGAGTATCGCATGTCGGGCCTAGGGGCGGTAAATGTCAGACCCCTAATAGCGGTACAAGTCGTGTCGAAGTGTAGCCCAGAACACCCTGAGAAACTACTGGAAACACTACCAGTAAATCTCGCTTGCCCTGGCCAGGGACTTCGTGTAATGGCTCTCCTAGACACAACGCGATATCAACTCCCAATACCGCGAGAGACGAATCTTGTCTAACCGTCACTGCCTCCAAGTGCTTCGGGACTGCATCCAACTACTACCTGTTTGCACGCCTCAATAGAGCCGTGGTAGGGTAGTAATCTAAGAACAGTGGGAACACACTCGAGACGAAGTGACAGTGTCAAGTCAACGGACTAAGCTGTACTCATGTCACCTGGGAACTGTTAACTGACGATAGGTATAGTACCAACCAACAGTTCCCGACGAGTCCTGTCCAGTGTACTCATAACCTAATGAGCACCTGCATACTATCTCCAGTACGACGTACCGATGGCTGTAGGACAGACCATCTCCCTAGCTGGGATGAGAAGCGTACACACTAGTCTACTCTGGATTATCGATGCCCTGTCTCGATAATTCTGCGACTAGGGACCTGTATAAGGATGTGCTTATATACTACCCAACCCCCATAAGTGTGACTGCCATCACAACGCTGGTAGTCAAGCAAAGATCCTAAAGGCTCTATCAATATGTATTAGCGATATGTAAAAAGAAACATATACACATATTAAGATAGATACAAACCAAATAGCATACTATCATATTGAGCAAGAATGTCAATCCGTGTATATATCCCAAGCTTCCAAAATGTAATATAAAAACTAGTACTATACAATAATGACCTCTACGGCATATCACACTAACATAAAGTGTGGAAGCAAGTGAAGGTCTCTGTCGTCAACCGTGGCTCGTCTCCTAGACGTCAGCCAAAATCTGACAAACCCTCTTTAAATACAAGGGGACTCATCCCAAGACGGATCCTGATATAGCGGCTCCTCCCAAAACCAAAGCGGCTTTTCACAAAAAAGGAGGCCCAATAAAGCTCAAGTGCCCGAAGCAAACTCCAAAGACCAAAAACTCCAAACACCCCAAGCCTGGGGGCATGGTAGTCCACATAGTCTATGTGGTGAATTCCAAAGACGAAGTTCGAGCTTCTACCAGTCACCGACCTCAAACTCGGTCCTTACCAAAAGTTCAACGGCAACGTGAAAAGCTGCAGGAGATACTTGCTCGGGCGGCACCACTCGCTAATCGATCGTCTAAGGCAAATCCCGAAGACGCATATAGAGAAAGAATAGAGAAGGAGTCGGATATTGATTTCCTAAAGCGCGCTCTGAAAAAGGGAGATGCAGAAGCAGCAGAAATGTCCACTAAAATGAACCAGATGACCCTTCTGATTCAGAATATGGCTGGCATGATGGTTCAATCGGAACCACTGGCGGATGAACTGCCGGTAGTCGGTCTTAAAGATAAGGATGACATTTCAAATCCTCTCCAAAGCTCATCAATGGTTGAGGAGGAAATGATTCCTAAAAGCAAAACTGAACGAATATATCGTTCAGCAAATCGAAGCTCACTACACCAGTGAAGCCGCAAATAGATCAATCAAGATTGGTCGACCGTATCCGACATAGCACAATCAAATACAGTACCCGCCAGAGTACACACTTCCAACGTGCCACATGTATAAAGGAACTGAGAATTCTCGCCGGCACATTGCGCGATTTGAACCCATGTGCGGCAATACTAATATACTTCTCCTCTGTCAGTTCATCGGCTGTCTGGTGGGCATTGCCTTCGAATGGTATGCGGAACTCCCGAATGACTCCATGAATACCTTCGATGAAATGGAGATGCCCTCCTGTCAGAGATTCGCTAGTGTGAATAAACGCACTACCGTGACGGCACTGGTCAACGAAAGGGTTAGACAGAATGAGACTTGGATGGCGAAATCTCTGGTCGAATACAAGCAACGCATCGATGAAGTTGCAGCCATGGGACCCAAATTCAAAGGCGTCCTCGTAAATGGCCCTCTTCAAGCCGACATCCTTCGAAGAGCTCATGGATAAAATGACTCGATTGGATCGGCTGAGTCAAGACCCTTCATCATCTGATGAAGATGAATGAAAAGCGGAGGTAAGGTGGTATTTGTCGCCGACGATCAACAAAAAAAAAGAGCGACTTTGAAACAACCTGTCACCAAAAATAGCGACGGCGTGGGTACTCGCCCCCTCTCCCGAGGTATACACAGGGGGCATATTTCTCACTGGAGGAAGAATCTTTACAAAGAATAGAAACGATATCAAGGGGCTTACAAACGAGTCATGCAGTCAAGTGGAATAGTCCACTTGAAACAAAAAAAAACAAAAAAAACGGTATGTCCACAAGCAAAATGGGCACGGATGAAAACCCGAAAGGGCGCCGTGAGTAAAAACAGCAGGACTACCAGCGATATTTGTGAAAACCCGAAAGGGCGCAGACTCGTAATAAAAAATTAAAAAAAAAACAAAACGGTACGTCCGCAAGAAAAATGGGCACGGATGAAAACCCGAAAGGGCTCCTTGAGTAAAAACAGCAGGGATACCGGAGAGTCTGTGAAAACCCGAAAGGGCACAGACTCGTAAAAAATTCATGCACACTGGCATGGTCCTCTCGACCTTGTAAGGAGAAAATACCTGCGTGAGATCCTTACGACTCACAAGGGAGCAACACACTTAGGGATTCCTGAGGAGAAACGCACTTACGAGATCCTCATGACTCGTAAGGAGAAATGTCTTTATGAGACCCTTACGGCTCATGAAGTCAAAAGCCTTAATCGACAGGATCCTGACCCTTTTTGCTAAGCCATCTTTGTTCGAATCGACAGAGGAAAATAATGATTCGCTCCTGGCAATGTCCCAGTGGTAGCGATGCTGATGCCTAAATTGGTATCAAATTCCAAATCCTTTCACGGCAAATGATGATTCACTCCTGGAAACATTCCATTTGCAGCGATACTGATGCTAAGATTGGTATCAGATCTTGAGTTCCATACTCGCAAAAAAAAACGGTACGTCCATAAGCGAGATGGGCACAGATGAAAACCCGAAAGGTCTCTGTGAGTAAAAACAGCAGGACTACTGGCGAGTTTGTGAAAACCCGAAAGGGCGCAATCTCGTTAAAAGACACTTGCAAGGTCCTCTCGATCCTGTAAGGAGAAAATACCTGCGTGAGATCCTTACGACTCACAAAGGAGCGACACACTTAGGAATCCCCACGATTCCTAAGGAGAAATTACACTCACAAGATCCTCACAACTCGTAAGGAGAACCCTCTTATGAGACCCTCACGGCTCATAAGATTCAAAAGCTTTAAGCTACAGGGATCTGAACCTATTCTTAAGCCATCACCTTTCCCTTATTGCCCTACAAGCGTTTCAATACTGACCCTTGTATACAATCCACGGGCACGAATAAACATTTCCTTAACAAAGTCCCACCAGCGACTAGGGATATGCTCACACGGTGAACAACCTTGTAAGTCCTCTCGACTTATAAGGAGAAATCACTCTTGTAAGATCCTTACGACTTATAAGAGAACATACACTTAAGAATCCTGACGATTTTTAAGGAAAAAACGCACCTACGAGATCCTCACGACTCGTAGGGAGAAACACTTTTATGAGACCCTTACGGCTTATGAAGTCAAAAGCCTTAGTCGACAGGATCTTAACCCGGTCTACTAAGCCACCTTTGTTCAAACCAAAAAAGGCAAATGATGATTCGCTCCTGGCCATATCCTAGTGGTAGCGATGTTGATGTCTAAATCGGTATCAAATTCCAAGTTTATACTCGCGATAAAAAATTAGCGAGCCAAAAATGCATATGAAATAGCCGAAATGATGGGGAAACTTGCAACAAAATCAGCAAGTGAAAAAATATGCATACAAAATAGACGAAATGGTTGGGAAACTCGCAATAAAAAGCAGCGAGTTAAAAGAAAAATAGCCGAAATGATTGGGCACCGTGAAAAATAGCCGAAATGATTGGGCAATCACGACTTTCGCGATATAAAAAGCTGAAATGATAGAGCATCGCAGAAAGAAAAAAAATGAAATGAAACCTTTTGCCCTACAAGTGAGTCTATACTAACCCTTGTACACAATCCATGGACATAAACGGAAGGGAACCACATTTCCCCACCAGAACTTGTCAAAGGGAGAGTCAGATCTCGACGGCAACATCTGCATCCCAGAAGAACAACAACGGCGTTCCTCCTCATTCCAGCAGGATTCGGACGCGACGTCAACAAAGCGGAACCACGGCAAAGTCCCTAGATCCAAGACTCTACGGACCACAGACAACCTAGAGTCAACCAATGACCTCCCCGCCGGATCAACGCTCCGTCTCGGAAACAAGTCAACCAACCCCAGGGAAATCAGTGTCCTTGGCAAAAACCTCGATTCAGGGAAATCAGCGTCCTTGACAAGAGCATCTCGATTCACGTCGACCTGCAGAGGAAATTAGTGTCTTTGCAGGAATACCTCGATTCATCTCAACTCCGAGGAAATCAGTGTCCTTGGCAAATATCTCGATTCAGGTAAATCAGCGTTCTTGGCGAGAGCATCTCGATTCGCGTCGACCCGCAAGGAAATCAGTGTCTTTGCAGGAATACCTCGATTCGTCTCAACCCCCAGGGAAATCAGTGTCCTTGGCAAAAATCTCGAGGGAAATCAGCATCCTTGACAAGAGCATCTCGATTCGCGTCGACCCGCAAGGAAATCAGTGTCTTTGCAGGAATCTCTCGATTCGTTTCAATTCCGAGGAAATCAGCGTCCTTGGCAAATACGTTGATTCAGGGAAATCAGTGTCCTTGATGAGAACATCTCGATTCGTGCCGACCCATGGAGAAATCAGTGTCTCTGCAGAAATATACGACGTTAGCAAAGCGGAGCCACGGCAGAGTCCCTAGTTCCAAATCTCGATGGTTCACAGACAACCTAGAGACTATCTCGACATTCGTCTCGACACAGCAGACGAGATGTCACCACATCGTTCTTCCTCCAACAGGATTCGGACGCGCCAAAACAACGAAGCGAAGGCAATATTCCTAGCTTCAGGGTCTTGACGGCAACTCATATAAAACCTGAATGACTATCGGAGATCTTCCCACACCAGCGCGGAGTGGTCATAACTCATCGGGGCTCCCAAACTGAGCCCAACCTCAAGTAAAAAGTGACCTGGAATATCCCTAACGCTTTTTATTTCGACGGTAATACTACCTGGAAGATTGCTTGAAGACGTCTTGTCTAGCCCCTGAAGGGATCAGAGACACGACAGTTGCAAGGCTACTCGAACAGCAAAATTGCCTATCGAGGAATACATCAGCCATCGCGACGGTACGACGGACACAACCCTAGTACCACAGACCTTAACGGACCTCTGTCGTATAAAGCAGAGGTTAACCGTGATGTTAGGACATCCTTGCGAGAACTTCTCGATTCGTCTCGTAAGGCAAAACCTTAGGCAATGGGGATTAAAAAACCTGTTTCCTAAGCATTGGGGCCCTGCAAGTCAGTCCAAGATGGACTCTTGTATACTATTCACGGGACACACTCTCCAAAGTCGAATCTCGATAAGGGGGGAAACAACCTCTAATAAGTCCTCTCGACTTACAAGCGAGAAAAGTTCTCTTGTGAGATCCTTACGACTCTCAAGAGAAAATACACACTTAGGAGTCCTCACGACTCATAGGGAGAAAATACACCTTCGAGATCCTCTCGAATCGTAGGGAGAAAAGTCTTTATGAGACTCTCATGGCTCATAAAGTTGAAAAGTCTTAGGTGACAGATCCTAACCCTGTCTCCTAAGCTATCACTGCCCTACAAAGAGGTCAAGATGGACTATCTATGGGACATATTCCCCGAAGTCAAACATCAAAAAGGAGGGAAACAACCACTTACAATTCCTCTCGACTTACAAGCGGGAAAAATTCTCTTGTGAGATCCTTACGACTCTCAAGAGAAAATACACACTTAGGAGTCCTCACGACTCCTAGGGAGAAAATACACCTACGGGATCCTCTCGACTCGTAGGGAGAAAAGTCTTTATGAGACCCTCATGGCACATAAAGTTGAAAATTCTTAGGCGACAGATCCTAACCCTGTCTCCTAAGCCATCACTGCCCTACAAAGAGGTCAAGATGGACTATCTATGGGCACATTCCCCGAAGTCAAATATCGACAAGGAGGGAAACAACCACTTACAAGTACTCTCGACTTATAAGCGGGAAAATTCTCTTGTGAGATCCTTATGACTCTCAAGAGAAAATACACTTAGAAATCATCACGATTTCTAAGGAGAATTTACACAAGCGGGATCCTTTCGACTCGTATGGAGAAAAAACTTCTTGAAACCCTTACGGTTCATGAAGATGGAAAAAGTCTTAGGTTACAAGGACCCTAAACTTGTCTCCTAAGCCATCAATTCTATTGCCATGCGTAACTTTGCACTACTTCACCCACGTACATGCTTACGTGGGCAAAGTAGTGAGGGGCATTTGTTCCCGCCAAAATTTTCGGCCAAGAGCTACTTGTTCCCTTACAAAAATTGGGGATAATTCTCAAAAAAAAAATAGGCATCACGTGTAAAACACGTGGGCGCACGTATGCAAAGCATTTGAGCGCTGAACATAAATCACCAATGGCCAAACAGGCCTCACGTGCAAACACGTGACCCTTTTTATGGGCAGATTCTATCTACGCCTTAATGCCTAATTGATAAAGTCACGTGCCTACACGTGATGGGCTCTTGAACCCTCTGAACAATAGAATTAAATTCTAATTAAAGGAAATCAAAAGCCTTAATTGGAAGAATATTTTCCTAGATCTTTCCAAACAAAAAAGATTGCGCTCTGTAAAGTGGAGCACCGTTGGATTAAAAATCCAATGGTGATTAAAAATCACCAATTTATAAAAAGATTCTATACAAGGAAAGATTTTTCTAAAATCTGCTAGGAACAACAAATAAAATATCTTTTGGATTAAAAATCCAATGGTGAATAAAATTCACCGAGTGATCTAAAAAATCATGTTGGTTATAAAATTAATAAAATCTTTCAATGAAAGATTGACTAAACAAACTGATTCTTTTCTTTCTCCTATAAATAGGAGCTAAGAAGAGAAGAGGAAAAAGAGAAAAAAAAATAACAACAGAGAGAGAATACAAAAAAAAAGAGAATTTAATTTTCCAGAGAGAAAAGAAGACCTCTTCAGAAAAGAAAAAAAACCCTAGGTAAGAGAGGGAAAGAGATCATTCTATAAGCTCCCATAAAACAAAAGAGAATTTAATTCTTAAACTAAGAGTTTAACTCTTCTGAATAAGAACTTAGTTCTTCTTCATTGTAATAGATCTGCAGAAGTAGATATCCCCATAAGTTGAGAATTTAATTCTCATCGGGGAGATTCTGTCATGCAGATCCAAAACTTAGAGGGAGAGTTGAGTTTAAAGAATTTAATTCTTCCAAATACATAGGAATTTAATTCCTCTAAATAAAATTATAGTTTAACCCTATAAGAGAATTTAATTCTTTAACAAGAGATTTATCTCTCCATGCACGTAAAAAGATCAAGAACCCAACATGATCAATTGGCAACAAGTGACCCTACCCTCAATGGTCAAAAAAGAATGAATGAGAGGGGGTCACGTGCTCCCACGTGACCCTTGGATAAATTCCTCAAAATAAAGAGAACAAAGCCAAGACAGAACAGATTTTGGGCGCCTCACGTGCTCCCACGTGACCCTTGGATAAATTCCTCAAAATAAAGAGAACAAAGCCAAGTCAAAACAGATTTTGGGTGCCTCACGTTCTCCCACGTGACCCTTGGATAAATTCCTCAAAATAAAGAGAACAAAGCTAAGTCAGAACAGATTTTGGGCGTGTTCTCCGCCGAAAGACGCGGCCGGGACGTTGGGACGTCAGGCCTGAACTTCGAGGGCAGATGCTATTTGGTGTTATCCGTCCACCTCTCCGAAGATGCCAAGTTGATTTATGACACCATGTATCGAAGGTTTAAACAGATGCGACTAATGTAGCAGACTTCGTCAGATTCCCCGTCGTTGAGGGGTTTTTGATTGTGGGGACGCTCTTCCCTGCAGGTGCAAGCCCCTGCAGTTGATTACGCTACCGCATCGCGGTAACCACTTTCTCCTTCTCCAGATGGTCACTTCGTGTCGTGTGTGTTGGTTTTGTTTTTGGTTGCCCGTGGATTGTATACGGAGTCTAATTTATGTTGTCGCCCGTAGGGCGTGGATTAGTCTAAATCCGTATTTTCTTAGATTTGGGTTTGGGGTTGGGTTTAAGGATACGTTAGTCTGATTTGAGACTAAGATCAATTTAAATGTATGTTAAGGATACGTTAGTCTAATTTCAGACTAAGATCAACTTAACGGGATCGTTTAGATCCGACAAAAGAGCATTTGGGCTCTATTGTTTAGTTTAGGGACATTGCGGTCCATTAGTTTAGGGACATTACGGTCCATGAGTTTAAGGACCCCACAGTCCGTAAAGTTTAAGGACATCATCGTCCATGAGTTTAAGGACCCGACAGTGCGAGGCTAAAGACATCATAGTCTATGGGTTTAAGGACCCCACAGTCCGAGGTTAAGGACATCATAGTCCATGGATTTAAGGACCCTACAGTCCGTGGAATGTCTGGTTGTCGGGACCCGTCACCTCTCTGAAAACGTTGAAGGATTACAACGACATGTATCAGAGGAGTGAAGAGATGTACCCTAGAACCAATATTGGTTAGGGGATCAGTAGTTGGATTGATTTAAGGATCGTTAATCTCGTTTGGGATTAAGATCAACTTAAATGTTCGTTAAGGATACGTTAGTCTAATTTTAGACTAAGATCTACTTAACAGGATCATTTAGATCCAACAAAAGAGCATTTGGGCTCTATTGTTTAGTTTAGGGACATTGCGGTCCAAGTTCAGATGCAAACATGGGTTTGGAGATGCACCAGATAGTTATTGGCCATTGGGACCCACCACCTCTCTGAAGACGTTGAATAATTACAACGACATGTATCAAAGGTGTGAAGAGATTTACCCTCGAACCAAAGTTGACTGAGAGGGCTCTGGGAATTACTTTGAATGTCATATGAGATGACCAATTTTGGAAGACAAGAGTGTATTTGAGGTTCAGTCAAAAGGGGGTGCTGCCTCTGGAAAACTTGGCTAATTTGAGCTAAGATTGGCTCGAATGTAGTGTTAAACACTAGAGTACACTCGGCTATCACGTGCTCCCACGTGATGCGCTTAAAATAGTGTTAAACACTAAGGATGCAGCACACAAAATAGTGTTAAACACTAAAAAGGAAGCGCTCACGTGGGGTCACGTGAGGCGCTTGAGTGTTGGGCCCACACTTCCTTTTTTTTATTCTCAGAATATGCAAGTAAGTGTTAAACACTTGGCCTTTATGGCCATCACGTGTGGACACGTGATGGGTATCTATGATTTGGATATTAACAGGATTTGTTAGGGGTAACGTGGGGACACGTGAGGGCGCCCAAAATCGATTCTGCCCTTTTATTCTGAGGAATCTGTTCAAGGGTCACGTGGGAGCACGTGATCTAATCTTATTCGTTCTCTTGTGGCCATTGGAGGGAAGGGTCACGTGTTGCCACGTGATCATGTTGGGTACTTTATTTTTTTTACGTGCATGGAGAGATGAATTTCTTGTATAAGAATTAAATTCTCTTGTAGGGTTTAACCCTAATTTTATTTAGAGGAATTAAATTCCTATGTATTTTGAGAGAATAAAATTCTCTGAACTTAGGTCCTCCTTAGGCTTTAGATCTTCATAGCAGAATCCCCCCGATGAGAATTAAATTCTCAACTTATGGGGAGATCTGGTTCTGCAGATCTTCAACCAAAAGAAGAACTAAGTTCTTATTCAGAAGAGTTAAACTCTTAGTTTGATAATTAAATTCTCTTTTTGTTTCGTGGGAGCTTATAGAATGATCTCTTTCTCTCTTTTACCTAGGGTTTCTTTTTTTTTTCTGAGGAAATTTTCTTTTCGCTCTGGAGAATTAAATTCTCTTCTTTTTTCTCTCTGTTGTTTTATATCTCCTTTTTTTTTATCCTCCCCTTTTTTCTTCTTGGCTCCTATTTATAGGAGAAAGAAAAAAATCAGTTTGTTGAGCCGATCTTTCATTGAAATATTTTATTGATTTTATAACCAACATGATATGTTAGGTCATTTGGTGAATTTTATTCACCATTGGATTTTAATGCAAAAGATATTTTATCTGTTGTTCCTGGCAAATTTAGGGAAATATCTCTTTGTATAGAATGTTTCTATAAATTGGTGATTTTTAATCACCATTCGATTTTTAATCCAATGGTGCTCCACTTTACAGAGCGCAATCTTTTTTGTTTAGAAAGATCTCGGGAAATATTCTTCTAATTAAGGCTTTTGATTCCTTTTAATTAGAACTTAATTCTATTGTTTCAGAGGGCTCAGGAACCCATCACGTGTTGGCACGTGACCCATCTAATTAGAATTCAATTCTATCAGTTCAAAGGGTTCAGGAACCCATCACGTACTGGCACGTGACCCCATTGATTAAGCAATTTAAATAGAATTTAATTCTATTCGCTCAGAGGACTTAAGAGTCCATCACGTGTTGGCACGTGACCCCACCGGTCAGGCATTTCATTAGAATTTAATTCCATTGTTTCAGAGGGTTTAAGAGCCTATCACGTGTTGGCACGTGACCCTACTGATTAGCATTCAATTTAGAATTTAACTCAGTGTCTACAGGCTTTGCCTGTAGATGGTCATGTGTCTGCACGTGAGGCCCGGTCACGTGTGAGCACGTGATGCCTGTTTTTTGAGGATTCTTCCCCTCTTTTGTAAGAGAACAAGTAGCTCTTGGCCGAAAATTTTGGCGGGAACAAATGCCCCCACTACTTTGCCCACGTAAGCATGTCCGTGGGTGAAGTAGTGCAAAGTAATGTGTGATCGTAAAATTGAGGGCTTAAGGGAAAAGTTTTGGAGTCCTTGTAGCCTAAGACTTTCCAACTTTATGAGCCGTGAGGGTCTCATAAAGACTTTTCTCCCTACGAGTCGAGAGGACCCCGTAGGTGTATTTTATCCCTAGAAATCGTGAGGATTTCTAAATGTTCATCGCCTCCGTGAGTCATAAGGATCTCACTCTGGTATTTTCCTTACGAATTGTGAGGACTCATAAGTAGCTTCTTTATTTCAACGGCGAATGTGGTTTTGGAAAATGTGGCCCACAGATAGTCCATGTCGACCTCCTTGTAGAGCAGCGATGGCTTAGGAGACAGGGTTAGGATCTGCCACCTAAGACTTTTCAACTTTATGAGCCGTGAGGGTCTCATAAAGATTTTTCTCCCTACGAGTCGAGAGGATCTCGTATGTGTATTTTCTCCTTAGGAGTCATGGGGACTCCTAAGTATGTGCTTTCTCTTGTGGGTCGTAAGGATCTCACAAGAGAATTTTCCCGCTTATAAGTCGAGAGGACTCGTAAGTAGTTGTTTCCCTCCTTGTCGATATTTGACTTCGGGGAATATGGCCCATAGATAGTCCATCTTGACCTCTTTGTAGGACAGTGATGGCTTAGGAGACAGGGTTAGGATCTGTTACCTAAGACTTTTCAACTTTATGAGCCATGAGGGTCTCATAAAGACTTTTCTCCCTACGAGTCGAGAGGATCCCGTATGTGTATTTTCTCCCTAGGAGTCATGAGGATTCCTATGTGTGTATTTTCTCTTGAGAGTCGTAAGGATCTCACAAGAGAATTTTTCCTGCTTACAAGTCGAGAGGACTTATAAGTGGTTGTTTCTCTCTTTGTCGATGTTCGACTTCTGAGAGTGTGACCCGTGAATAGTATGTAAACGTCCATCTTGGACTGACTTGCAGGGCCCCAGAGCTTGGGAAACAGGTTTTTTAATCCCCATTGCCTAAGCTTTGCCTTACGAGTTTTGACGAATCGAGAAGTTCTCGCAAGGATGTCCTAACATCACAGTTAACCTCTGCTCTTTACGACAAAGGTCCGTTAGGGTCAGTGGGAACAGGGTTTTGCCCGTAGTACCGTCGCGTTGGCTGATGTATTCCTCGATAGGCAATCTTGCTGTTCGAGCAGCCTTGCGACTGTCGTGTCTCTGATCCCTTTGGGGGCTGGACAAGACGTCTTCAAACAATCTTCCTAGGCAGTTTGACCGTCGGAAGAGCAAGCGTTAGGAATTTTCCATGCCGCTTTTTACTTGAGGTTAGGCTCAGTTTGGGGAGCCCCAATGAGTCATAACCACTCCACGCTGGTGTGGGATGATCTCCGATAGTCTTTCAGGTTTTATATGAGTTGCCGTCAAGACCCTGAAGCTAGGAATATTGCCTTTGCTTCGTTTGCTGGCATTGCGTCTGCTGTATCAAGATGAATGTCGCGGTGGTCTCTAGGTCGTCTGTGAACCATCGAGGTTTGGAACTAGGGACTTTGCCATGGCTCCGTTGTTTGATCGTCGCGTCCGAATCCTACTGGAGGAAGAACGCTGCGGTGAAATCTCGTCTGCTGTATCGAGACAAACGTCGAGGTGGTGACCACTCTGCGCTGGTGTGGGATGATCTCCGATAGTCTTTTAGGTTTTATATGAGTTGCCGTAAAGACCCTAAAGCTAGGAATATTGCCTTTGCTTCGTTTGCTGGTGTTGCGTCTGCATCCTGTTGGAGGAAGAATGCTGGGGTGACGCCGCGTCTGCTGTATCGGGACGAACGTCGAGGTGGTCTCTAGGTTGTTGGTGAACCGTCGGGACCTGGAACTAGGGACTTTGCCGTGGCTCCGTTGTTGGTGTCACGTCTGCATCCTGTTGGAGGAAGAATGCCGGGGTGACGTCGCGTCTGCTGTATTGAGACGAACATCGAGGTGGTCTCTAGGTTGTTGGTGAACCGTCGGGACCTGGAACTAGGGACTTTGCCGTGGCTCCGTTTTTGGTGTCACGTCTGCATCCTGCTGGAGGAAGAACGCTGGGGTGACATCGTGTCTGCTGTATCGATACGAATGTCGAGGTGGTCTCTAGGTTATCTGTGAACCGTAGAGTCTTGGAACTGGGAACTTTGCCGTGGCTCCGCTTTGCTGACGTTGTGTCTGCTATAATGAGACGAATGTCGAGGTGGCCTCTAGGTTGTCTATGAACCGTAGAGTCTTGGAACTAGGGACTTTGCCATGGCTCCGCTTTGCTGATGTTGCGTCTGCTGTAACGAGGCGAATGTCAAGGTGGTCTCTAGGTTGCCTTTGAACCATCGAGATTTGGAACTAGGGACTTTGCCGTGGCTCCGCTTTGCTGACGTTGCGTCTACTGTAACGAGACGAATGTCGAGGTGGTCTCTAGGTTGTCTGTGAGCCGTCGAGACTTGGAACTAGGGACTTTGCCGTAGCTCCGAGATTGATTGTCGCGTCCGAAAACTGCTAGAATGAGGAGGAACGCTGTTGTGGGTCTTCAGGCTGTAGATGTGGCCGTCGAGACTTGGAACTAGGGACTCTGCAATGGCTCCGAGATTGATTGTCGCGTCCGAACCCTGCTGGAATGAGGAGGAACGCTGTTGTGGGTCTTCAGGCATAGATGTGGCCGTCGAGACTTGGAACTAGGGACTCTGCCGTGACTCCGAGATTGATTGTCGCGTCCAAATCCTGCTGGAATGAGGAGGAACGCTGTTGTGGGTCTCTAGGCTATAGATGCGGCCGTCGAGACTTGGCTCTCTTTCTGATGGAGCCTGGTGGGAAGGTATGGTTCCTATTTTGTTTATTCCCCTGGATTGTATACAGGGATCGATCTGATCTCACCTATAGGGCAAAAAATTTCATTTTGTATATTTTTCTTTCCGCGATGCTTTATTATTTCAGCTTTTTATATAGCGAAAGTCGCGATTGCCCAATCATTTCGTCTATTTGTTTTATTTACTCGCTGCTTTTTATTGCGAGTTTCCCAACCATTTCGGCTATTTTGTATGCATATATTTTACTTGCTGATTTTGTTGCAAGTTGCCCCATCATTTCGGCTATTTCATATGCATTTGTGGCTCGCTGATTTTTTCTCGCGAGTTTGGGATTTGATACCGATTTAGGCATCAGCATCGCTACAACTTGGATATTGCTAGGAGCGAATCATCATTTGCCTCTGTCGATGTCGAACAAAGGTGGCTTAGCAAACAGGGTTAAGATCCTGTTGACTAAGGCTTTTTGACTTCATGAGCTGTAAGGGTCTCATAAAGGTATTTCTCCCTACGAGTCGTGAGGATCTCGTAGGTGCGTTTTCTCCTTAGGAATCGTGAGGATTCCTAAGTGTGCGTTCTCTTATAAGTCGTAAGGATCTTACAAGAGTATTTTCTCCTTATAAGTCGAGAGGACTTACAAGGGCTGTTCACTGTGTAAACATATCCCTAGTCGCGGGTGGGACTTTGTTGGGGAAATTTTTATTCGTGCATGGATTGTATACAAGGGTCAGCATTGAAACGCTTGTAGGGCAGTCTGGGAAAGGTGATGGCTTAAGAACAGGTTCAGATCCCTGTAGCTTAAGGCTTTTGAATCTTATGAGCCGTGAGGGTCTCATAAGAGGGTTCTCCTTACGAGTCGTGAGGATCTCGTAAGTGTAACTTCTCCTTAGGAATCGTGGGGATCCCTAAGTGTGTTGCTCCTTTGTGAGTCATAAGGATCTCACGCAGGTAATTTTTCCTTACAGGGTCGAGAGGACCTTGCAAGTGTCTTTTTAACGAGATTGCACCCTTTCGGGTTTTCACAAACTCGCCGGTAGCCCTGCTGTTTTTACTCATGGAGCCCTTAAGGGTTTTCATCTGTACCCATTTTGCTTATGGACGTACCGTTTTTTTACCACGTTAGCCTGGGGACACCGTGGGGTTGTAGTAGTTTAACGACGTTTCAGTCATCCTTTCGTAGGTCCGAGATTTTTTCGGGCAACGTACGATTACGCAGCTGGCTGTTCTCGCAAACATATGCATCTTATGCCGGAGGTGGATTCCTTGAAGAGAGGGCTGAGGGCGATTTCTTCGTCAGAGTCGCTTCCAAAGGTGATAACTTGCGATCCCTTGGTGTCAACTATGTGACAGTTTCCAGCAGCTCTTTTGCGCTCGTCTGTCATTCTTCTCTGTTCTCGACGAGCCTTACACTTCACTCGCTAGACGTGTTACCGGTGAGCAACGTATCCTTGCCACCAGTTTTTAAAGGAGTTGCACTCTTCGGTGGGGTGCGCAATCCTTTGATGGTATAAGCAGTAATTTGGATATGCATCCTCTTCGTTAAGGTGTATCCTATCAGGAGTATTTCCTTTGGAGGATGGCAGCTTCATTCCCATTGAGAGGGCTTTACCGAAACGTTTCCTCATTTTAAGTCTGCTTTTATCTGCCGCGGGCGTGTTTCGACCTGGCTGGAGTGCTTCAACCCTTTCGTCCAGTCGCCGACGTTTGGCTTTTTCAAATATGGTCATTTCGCACTCTCGATCAGCTTTACTTTTCAGAAGAGCTTTGTTCAGGAATACGTCAATCATCTTGTCTGACTGTCCTAGGAGTTCCAGTTCGGGATCTGCCCCCAGTTTCTTTACATCAGGAGCTTCTTCACTATCTACCGGTGAGTGAAAGATCACGTGGCAGCTTGCCACATAATCCTCAGGTTCATCTGACGAGTCCTCTCCATCATCTTTATCGCTATCTCCGTCTTCAAGGATGTGGTTGAGAAACTCCTGAAGCGTGACCGGGGTTCACGCCTTCTGGTTATATTCTTCCAACACGTCAATCTGTTTTTGCAGGTCCGTGCGCTTATCCCCATGCTTCATGGGCTTTTTGGTCTTCTTCTTCTTCTTCGAAGACGTTGACGGCTGGGCCCGAGCGTTTTGATTATCGCTACCAACTCTGGGCGTTGGGTGCGGCTTCAGCATTCCTTCAATGACCTCAGGTTCTAGCGGACTTTTCCACCTGATTGCCGGGCATGCGTGAAGATCCTTCAGCATTCTTTTCGTCTTGACTGAAAGAGCGACTTCCCATAGAGCTTCTTCTACAAAAGAGCACGATGCCCCCGGTGTGTCCACCTTTTTAGGAGCGTGCGGCTGGAGTGGGCTTACTTTCCAATTCTCGGACAGTGTGAATTTGCCTTGTTCGTATTGGTCCTCAATCCAGCCTTTGAAAATGAAGCAATCTTCGATTGGATGGCTTACTACTCGGTGGTAGGGGCAGTAATTAGGATTGTTGACATCGCCTGGCTGCAACGGACGTCTTGGATCTGGCAGATTGATAGTCTGTTGCACACTGCCAATTCGAACAGTCTCCTTATTTTATCCCGGGGAAACGAGTAAGGACGTCCTAGTCTCTCCTCGAGGGATTGGTGTGGACGCACATTGCTTTGGCGAACAACCGGTTTTAAGTTGCTTGGCTGTTGTTGAGTATTGACGACGAAGGTTGCTTTCCCTTTCCCCTTCTCATTCCGAGGATCCGTCTTTGAGGAGGACGGTCTAGGGCCCATCTGGTCCATTTGGGCCAGCTTGTCGATCAAGGCCTAGAAGGTGGTCGGCTTGAAAAACATCATGAATTGGGATATAGTCGCCTGAGGATCGAGGGTTCCCACAAACATGCCCATGGCAGGAGCTTCCTCTATGCGCTGTTCGCACTTCGACCATAGGTTCCGCCACCGTATCGCGTACTGAACCCAAGTTTCGCCTGGCTTCACCCTGGCGTTAATTAGTGCGGTGATCGGGGTGCGCTCGCTAGCACTGGCGAAACGCTGGGAGAACAGCAATTCCATCTCTGTAAACGTTTTGACGGAGTTGTCGGGAAGCTCCGAGTACCATTCAAAAGCTGTCTCCGCTAAGCTGCCGACGAACTGGCGAAATAGAAGTTTATCATCACCTCCAGTATTGCCGCTAAGAGCCCTGAACTGAGCGACATGTTGATGTGGATTCCCCGTCCCCTTATATACATGGAATTTAGGGATCGTATATCCCGGCAGGTAATTTATTTGGTCGTACCAACCCGGATATGGTCGTCCAGTCTTAACAATTTGGCCGGCCGCTTCACTCGCCTGATGAGCTCGTATCTGTTGAGCGATATACTCATTTAGGACGGCTTTGGAAATGGTCTCTTCCTTGGCTGCTGAACAGGCAGGAAGGGGGTTTGACGTCTCCCCTCGGTCGTCTTCAAGGATAATCGGAGGTTCTTCAGCTGGAGGGTCTGGCTGGATCATAATGCCGACCATGTCTTGAAATAAAAGCGCCATTCGTTTTATGTTGGTAGTTTGTTCCGCTGCCTCTTTGTCCTTCTTCTCGAGGATTCTGCGGAGGAACTCAGCATCAGTTTCTTGTTCTTGATGTTGCTCCGATGACGTTTCCGGGCTTTCTTTTGGCCCTGTGAGTACGGTCATTTGCGTTAGCATTTCCTGAAGCTTCTGTTGCCGCTCTTGGGCTTTTTTCACGGATCGTGTAAGAGGTCGATGGCCCGTAAAGATACGGCTATCCTCTTTCCCGGATGCCATATAGATAGTATGTACCACCATGCCCCTAGACTTGGGGCGTTTGGGTTCAGTGGTCTTGAGATTCGTTGCAGACTCACGGATTTTCTCCGGCCTTCTCCTCTTGTGGGCGGTCGAAGTTGAGGGGGCCATTGCAGCGGGCACCCAGGTAGACGACACCTTCTGTGTCTTGACAGGGTGGTCCTCTTCTTGCCGATCCTTCATCTTTTTCTGTCGGCGGGGATAGTCTTAATCTATCACGGAGTCCTGGACCTGTCGCCAAACTTTATAAATTTTAGAGGACAGCCGCTGAGGGGGTTGTTCTAGCTTCGCCTTTGTAGCGCTCTCCATTGGTGGAGGAGACCTTTTCAATACAGCAGTCGGGGAGAGTTTTTGCATACCCTCCTAAGTAGTTCAAAGCTGTTCCCAGTTGGAACAGCAGCATCAATTTCCACCGTTGGAGCCGGCGGAGTCAATCCAGAAGGGGAATTGGCCCTAGCCTTCCTTCCTCGGCGCCAGTGGCAACGTCGAGCGTGTCGAGCCGACGGTACTGGCTTAGCTACAGGGGTGGCTTGATCGTGCCTCCTGTTCTGGTCAGGTGCTGTTATTGGGGCCAGCCTATTCAAAACGGACGTCCGCTGAGCGGGGATAGCCAACCTGTCGAAGGCAGACTTTCGAGCAGGGGGAGCAGTCTTGGTGACTTCATTTGGAGCGGGAGTCGAAACAGTCAGTCTTGCAAAGACCGACTCCTTAGCAAGGAAAGCCACTTTGGCGACTTCAGGAGCAGGAATGGATATCCTCTTCGGGATAACCCCTTCCGGTATCGCGGGGTTCTTTACAGGCCCATTGGAGCTTCGGCCCAATCTGTTAAAGACTGAGGCGCTTGGTTTGGACGACCCGTTAAGAGGGGCCGCAGTAATTGTGAGCCGATCAAAGACCGACTTCTTCTTAGGTTCTTGTGATGGCAGTGGTGTGTTGAAGCTTATGGGTGGGAGCATGGTCCCAAAGGATAGCCCAATGGTGGCTTGGGTCACCTGTTCCACCGACATTGTGAAAAGGGAGGCCGCTTGGGGCCCGTAGGTTACTCCTCCAGATGAGGCGGAACGAGAGTTGTTGTTGCTGCTGGAGCAGTTAGAAGCCATTGATCTTCTTTTTCTTTGCACGGAGCAAGACACCAAATCTTAGTACCTCGAATCCAGGGGAAACCATAGCAAACCGCGATTCGTTCGCGAAACACGACACACGAAGTGTGGAGTGGAAAGAGGAAAAGGTCCTACCAGGGGTGCCAGAATTTGTTCTCCGCCGAAAGACGCGGCCGGGACGTTGGGACGTCAGGCCTGAACTTCGAGGGCAGATGCTATTTGGTGCTATCCGTCCACCTCTCCGAAGATGCCAAGTTGATTTGTGACACCATGTATCGAAGGTTTAAACGGATGCGGCCGATGTAGCAGATTTCGTCAGATTCCTTCTCGTTGAGGGGTTTTTGATTTTGAGGACGCTCTTCCCTGCAGGCGCAAGCCCCTGCAGTTAATTACGCTACCGCATCGCGGTAACCGCTTTCTCCTTCTCCAGATGGTCACTTCGTGTCGTGTGTGTTGGTTTTGTTTTGGGTTGCCCGTGGATTGTATACGGAGACTAATTTATGTTGTCACCCGTAGGGCGTGGATTAGTCCAAATCCGTATTTTCTTAGATTTGGGTTTGGGGTTGGGTTTAAATACTATACGTTAGTCTCATTTGAGACTAAGATCAACTTAAACGTATGTTAAGGATACGTTAGTCTAATTTCAGACTAAGATCAACTTAACAGGATCGTTTAGATCCGACAAAAGAGCATTTGGGCTCTATTGTTTAGTTTAGGGACATTGCGGTCCATTAGTTTAGGGACATTACGGTCCATGAGTTTAAGGACCCCACAGTCCGTAAAGTTTAAGGACATCATAGTCCATAAGTTTAAGGACCCCACAGTCCGGGGTTAAAGACATCATAGTCTATGGGTTTAAGGACCCTACAGTCCGAGATTAAGGACATCATAGTCCATGGGTTTAAGGACCCCACAGTCCGAGGTTAAGGACATCATAGTCCATGGGTTTAAGGACCCCACAGTCCGTGGAATGTCTGGTTGTCGGGACCTATCACCTTTCTGAAGACGTTGAAGGATTACAACGACATGTATTAGAGAAGTGAAGAGATGCACCCTTGAACCAATATTGGTTGGGGGATCTGTAGTTGGATTGATTTAAGGATCGTTAATCTCGTTTAGGATTAAGATCAACTTAAATGTTTGTTAAGGATACGTTAGTCTAATTTTAAACTAAGATCTACTTAACAGGATCATTTAGATCCAACAAAAGAGCATTTGGGCTCTATTGTTTAGTTTAGGGACATTGCGGTCCAAGTTCAGATGCAAACATGGGTTTGGAGATGCACCAGATAGTTATTGGCCATTGGGACCCACCACCTCTCTGAAGACGTTGAAGAATTGCAACGACATGTATTAGAGGTGTGAAGAGATGTACCCTCGAATAAAAGTTGACTGAGAGGGCTCTGGGAATTACTTTGAATGTCATATGAGATGACCAATTTTGGAAGACAAGAGTGTATTTGAGATTCAGTCAAAAGGGGGTGCTGCCTCTGGAAAACTTGGCTAATTTGAGCTAAGATTGGCTCGAATGTAGTGTTAAACACTAGAGTACGCTCGGCTATCACGTGTTCCCACGTGATGCGCTTAAAATAGTGTTAAACACTAAGGATGAAGCTCACAAAATAGTGTTAAACACTAAAAAGGAAGCGCTCACGTGGGGTCACGTGAGGCGCTTGAGTGTTGGGCCCAAACTTTCTTTTTTTTATTCTCAGAATATGCAAGTAAGTGTTAAACACTTGGCCTTTATGACCATCACGTGTGGACACGTGATGGGTATCCATGATTTGGATATTTACTGGATTTGTTAGGGGTCATGTGGGGACACGTGAGGGCACCCAAAATCGATTCTGCCCTTTTATTCTGAGGAGTCTGTTCAAGGGTCACATGGGAGCACGTGACCTAATCTTATTCGTTCTCTTTTGGCCATTGGAGGGAAGGGTCACATGTTGCCACGTGATCATGTTGGGTACTTTATTTTTTTTACGTGCATGGAGAGATGAATCCCTTGTATAAGAATTAAATTCTCTTGTAGGGTTAAACCCTAATTTCATTTAGAGGAATTAAATTCCTATGTATTTTGAGAGAATAAAATTCTCTGAACTTAGGTCCTCCCTTAGGCTTTAGATCTTCATGGCAGAATCCCCCCGATGAGAATTAAATTCTCAACTTATGGGGAGATCTGCTTCTGCAGATCTTCAACCAAAAGAAGAACTAAGTTCTTATTCAGAAGAGTTAAACTCTTAGTTTGAGAATTAAATTCTCTTTTTGTTTCGTGGGAGCTTATAGAATGATCTCTTTCTCTCTTTTACCTAGGGTTTCTTTCTTTTCTGAGGAAATCTTCTTTTCTCTCTAGAGAATTAAATTCTCTTCTTTTTTCTCTCTGTTGTTGTATATCTCCTCTTTTTTTTATCCTCCCTTTTTCTTTTCTTCTTGGCTCCTATTTATAGGAGAAAGAAAAGAATCAGTTTGTTGAGCCAATCTTTTATTGAAAGATTTTATTGATTTTATAACCAACATGATCTGTTAGGTCACTTGGTAAATTTTATTCACCATTGGATTTTAATCCAAAAGATATTTTATCTGTTGTTCCTGGAAAATTTGAGGGAAATATCTCCTTGTATAGAATCTTTCTATAAATTGGTAATTTTTAATCACCATTGGATTTTTAATCTAACGGTGCTCCACTTTACAGAGCGCAATCTTTTTTGTTTTGAAAGATCTAGGGAAATATTCTTCCAATTAAGACTTTTTATTCCTTTTAATTAGAACATAATTCTATTGTTTCAGAGGGCTCATGAACCCATCATGTGTTGGCACGTGACCCATCTAATTAGAATTCAATTCTATCAGTTCAAAGGGTTCAGGAACCCATCACGTCCTGGCACGTGACCCCATTGATTAAGCAATTTAATAGAATTTAATTCTATTCGCTCAGAGGACTTAAGAGTCCATCACGTGTTGGCACGTGACCCCATCGGTAAGGCATTTCATTAGAATTTAATTCCATTGTTTCAGAGGGTTTAAGAGCCTATCACGTGTTGGCACGTGACCCTACTGATTAAGCATTCAATTTGGAATTTAACTCAGTGTCTACAGGCTTTTCCTGTAGATGGTCACGTGTCTGCACGTGAGACCCGGTCACGTGTTGACACGTGACCCTACTGACATAGCATTTCCAATTTGTTTATTTTATTCAGTGTCCACAGGCTTTGCCTGTAAATGGTCACGTGTCTGCACGTGAGGCCCGGTCACGTGTGAGAACGTGATGCCTGTTTTTTGAGGATTCTCCCCCTTTTTTATAAGAAAAGAAAAAGCTCTTGGCTGAAAATTTTGGCGGGAACAGGGCGCCTCACGTGTGCCCACGTGACCCCTAACAAATCCTGTTAATATCCAATACATGGGTACCCATCACGTGCCCACACGTGATGGCCATAAAGATTAAGTGTTTAACACTTACCTGCATATTCTGAAGATAAAATAAAGGAAGTCTGGCCTAATACTCAAGCGCGTCACGCGACCTCACGTGAGCGCTTCTCTTTTAGTGTTTAACACTATTTTATGCGCTGCATCCTTAGTGTTCAACACTATTTTAAGCGCATCACGTGGGAGCACGTGATAGCTGAGTGTACTCTAGTGTTTAACACTATATTCGAGCCAATCTCAGCCTAAATTAGCTAAGTCTTCCAGAGGCAGGACCCTCCCTTTTGACTGAACCTCAAATACATTCTTGTCTTCCAAAATTGGTCATCTTATATGACATTCAAAGCAAAAACCAGAGCCTTTCAATCAACTTTGGTTCGAGGGTACATCTCTTCACACCACTGATACATGTCGTTGTAATTCTTCAACGTCTTCAGAGAGGTGGTGGGTCCCAATGACAAATAACTATCTGGTGCATTTCCAAACCCATGTTTGCATCTGAACTTGGACCGCAATGTCCCTAAACTAAACAATAGAGCCCAAATGCTATTTTGTTGGATCTAAATGATCCTGTTAAGTAGATCTTCGTCTAAAATTAGACTAACATATCCTTAACGAACATTTAAGTTGATCTTAATCTCGAACGAGATTAACGATCCTTAAATCAATCCAATTACAGATCCCCTAACCAATATTGGTTCAAGGGTACATCTCTTCACTCCTCTGATATATGTCGTTGTAATCCTTCAACGTGTTTAGAGAGGTGACGGCCCCGACAACCAGACATCCCACGGACTGTGGGGTCCTTAAACTCATGGACTATGACATTCTTAAACTTTACGAACTGTGGGGTCCTTAAACTCATGGACTATAACGTCCTTAAACTTTACGGACTGTGGGGTCCTTAAACCCATGGATTATGATGTCCTTAACCTCGGACTGTGGGGTCCTTAAACCCATGGACTATGATGTCCTTAACCTCGGACGGTGGGGTCCTTAAACCCATGGACTATGATGTCCTTAACCTTGGACCGTAATGTCCCTAAACTAAACAATAGAGTCCAAATGCTCTTTTGTTGGATCTAAACGATCCCGTTAAGTTGATCTTAGTCTAAAATTAGACTAACGTATCCGTAACAAACGTTTAAATTGATCTTAGTCTCAAATGAGACTAACATATCCTTAAACCCAACCCCAAACCCAAATCTAAGAAAATACGGATTTGGACTAATCCACGCCCTACGGGCGACAACATAAATTAGTCTTTGTATACAATCCACGGGCAACCAAAAACAAAACAAATACACACGACACGAAGTGACCATCTGGAGAAGCAGAAAGTGTTTACCGCGATGCGGTAGCGTAATTAACTGCAGGGGCTTGCGCCTACAGGGAAGAGCGTCCCCACAATCAAAAACCCCTCACAATGAGGGGGAATCTAACGAAGTCTGCTACATCGGCCGCATCCGTCTAAACCTTCGGTACATGGTGCCATAAATCAACTTGGCATCTTCGGAGAGGTGGGCGGATAGCACCAAATAGCATCTGCCCTCGAAATTCAGGCCGGACGTCACAACGTCTCGGGTCGCGTCTTTCGGCGGAGAACAGTGACATGTGATATAGTATGAATGGAGATAAAATATGAACAAGTATAATATGGTAATGTTAATGACAACTATGTAAGCATGGCAATATAACATGAGCATAGTAAACAAGTATAGTATGACCGTGGAGTGTAGATATAGTGAACATGAAGTGAATGTAAGCATCCTAAAATGTCTCTAAAAGGGTAAAAGCAACTAATGTGAGTTCAAGTGTGAATGTCAACCAATCTCAAGAGTATTCTCGAATCCAAGGCTATTGTCCGGGGGTAAGGAGTCACGGGCTCAAAATAGCGGTAGTTCAATTGTTTTTTAAGTATTCCAAACCCAACAGGCTATCATCAAGGGACTTGGAAACACGGGCCCTCATTCGTGAATTCGTGATTTGTACTGTTTCAGTCCGGTACCACAGCAACATTATTTGTACCGTTTTAGCCCGGTACCACAGCAACATGATTTGTATTAATGGGACTCATGAGATTCCGTTGGATTCATACTCAAACTATCCCAACACCCCGTGTTTATTAGTTTATGATTAATGTTATGAGTCTTGATCGAATCCATGAATACAAAAGGTGTGTATGATATCAAGTTTTCAAGATTGAGTTCATGTAATCATGTCAAGTGCAAGTCATGCCCATTGTATTCATGGTTCGAGTCAAGTTGGTTCAATTGTACATACCGGGTTCAAGTATTAATGATTGAGTCGTATCAAGATCAAGTCAATTCTAACATGTAATGATTTAATCATAAGTCATATAAATAAAAATAAAAAAGCAATCACAGAATATGATATGAGATAAGTATATAAGTAACGTCCAAAACAAAGTTGTAAATATGTGATATATATGACTAGTTAATCAAGTCATTTGAAATCAGAATATAAACGAAAACATAGACTTAAGTGTTATGCACATGTGAGTTCCAGTCTCGCCTAAATACGACTACCGGTTTGGGAGATATACATGTTTTCATTCCGTCGCGCAAAACAGATAAGAATCTGTTCATCACCGTCACATATTTTTAAAATGCAGTGTGAGTTAATTTCTATCGGGTTTTAGGTTACAAAAATTATTAGAAAATTGTAGGTCTTTCGGAGTAATTATCCAAAACACTACGATTCGCACGATTTGGATTTCTAAAGCTCTAATTATGATCGTTTTAATATCAGTGTTAAAAACAGAAATTCAGATTTCTGGACAGCAACTATATGTTATATTGCAAAGCCTATATCGGGTTGTTTCATATGTTTCTAAGTAATATAATATACATGAAATTATAGATCTATAAATTTTTCATCCACACATCAAAATTTTGTCATGAACGGACATCGGGTGTTCGAGTTATGTCTTATTTAAAAGCAGAGTGCAAATCAGGACAGATTCTGTCCAGATTCGTCGCTTAAAATTGTAACGCAGTTTTCTATACATTATATCAGTTTTTCGGTAAAAACTTAAAACTAAGAAAATCTAGATTTTTCGATGTAGATATTTAAAACATCTGAAAAAACTTAATTTGGATTAAATATTAAAATTTATGGTCTCTCGAAGAAGACCCTTATTGGCAGTTTTCTGGTTTTAAAAACAGTGAATAAAAAAAACTACGTAACTTCTAAACCGTTATTCGGTTTGATATGAAATTTTTACTGTAAACCTTAAATTCTATTTATTATTTAGCCTAATTTTCCTAGGATTTCCAAATGTGAAAATTAATTTTTAAAAATTATTTTAAGGAAAAAAGTTATCTAGGACCGTATTTAAAGGTGACAAAACTACTGGATTTATTTGCAGCTTCGTTTTTCTCTTTTATATAAAAAATTAAACAATTACAAAATAAACGACACATGCAATATATACATCAAATTAGATCCCCTAATGTCAATAATCATGAATTTCGACTACGTTCTATACGAGGAAAGTCCTAATTTCAAGAGAGCTTATGTGAAATGTGTTACCGCGCATTGTTTATTTATATTCAGACCATGATATTTCTAGTTAACGTAAAAGTAAATTTATGACATGGAGGTATTTTTATTCTATAAGAAAACAATGAATAAACATGAAGATTAAGTATAAACAAACAATATTTTAAAAATATATATATGTAACTATATTCATTTATATGTATGTATGTATGTATGTATGTATGTATGTTTATGCACTCGATTAGGTACCACGGGAAAGAAAATGAAATCAGGGAGAAGACACAATAACAGAGTGAAAGAGATGGAGGGTGAGAAAAGTGACTTACAGGTTGTGTGAGTCTGTATAACAACCGGCTCACTGTTTAGATAAAATCCTCAACCGAATCTTTGAAGCTTGAAGGAACCGGTGCTTCTCCAAGCTCAAGTAAAAAGAGATTTTATTTTATTTTATTTTTAGAATTGATCAAAAGGAAATGGCTAAGATGGGATGAAAAAGAGATGAAGAGAGAGATGGAAAATGATAGAAATGTGAGATGAAGAAAAGAAAGAAGAGTGATATATAAAAAAAGGTTTATGGACACCATAATTCAAATAAATTATAGCTCATAACCATTCTAATTATTTTGGGAGTTAAAAAGAAGATGAAATGAAAGGTCTTATTTATAGGTTATGAGAAGGATAAAAATAATTACAAGAATGGGGATTTGAACATGTACTTATGGAATAAAAATGCAAGGAATTAACCAATGAGCTACAAAGTTGTTCATGCATATATTTAATAAGAATTAAATATATGTCGTACCTTTAAAAGAAAGTGGGATTAGAAAAAGAAAAGAAAGAAATCAAATGGATTTGTCTTGGCTTAGGTTTGGGCTTTGAAAAATTATAAAATAGGTAAAATAGAAGGAGAGATAAACTAATATATTTAATAGAGAAAAAATATACAGGGATATCCAAAAACAAATAAATATAGTATTTTTATAAAATGAAGAATTATATGAAGTTATAGGAATTTTGGGGTCGTTACACCCTACCCTCCTTAGAGATATTTCGTCCTCGAAATTTACACAAGGAGAATGTTGTAACATAGAAAGGGTGTTTTAGGCTGAAGCAGTCGTATAGACAGGGGGCAGGGACTACTAAAATCATACTGTAGTTGTGTGAGGAAATAAAGGAAAAAAGACAGAAAGAATCTAAAATAGCTGAAAAGATAGAAAGAAATTTTACCGGTGATAACTTGATCCATGGTTTCGTCCTGTACGGCCGACATAGTGAAAGCCTGGCGTTTTGGCACAATCTTTTGTTCCCGATGGTACACTTGTTGCTGAGAAGGTAAGGGTTGTCCATGTCGAGTTGGTACAGGAAGAACAAAACGAGGAGCATGAGCTTGTATAGTCGGTTTTGGAGCGGGGGTTGTGCTAGCTCTGTACTTTGGGCAAGCTTCCATAGCATGCGTAGGAGATCCACAGATCAGATAGAGACCGTTTGCTCGTCTGCAAAGCTTCGCCAGGTGCCCCGACTTCTTACAGTAATTGCAGACTTTTGATCCTTCCGGCCTCCTGGGTAGCGCTGTAGATTCTGGTCTCGTGGAGGCTCCTCCAGTAATCTAGTTAATTGGGCGTTTCTCTTCGGCCGACTGTGGCCTTCCCCTCTTCTTGACAATGGCTTCATAACGACGGGCTTCCTTCAAAGCTAGTTCATGAGTCGGATAATCGCATGTTGCTAGTGCAACCTGAATCTGGAGGTCTAGGCCTTGCCGAAAACGTCTTGCGCGGATCTCGGCGGTAGGAATCAGATGGACGGCGAACTTGCTGAGCATAATGAAATCGGTATCGTATTCATCTACTGATTTGTCTCACATGGATCCTTGTTGTAGGTGGATAAATCGTTGCTCCATCTCAAAAAGAGCATTCTTAAGAAAATACTTGGCGTCAAAAAGTTCACGAAACGTCTTCCACTCGATAGGCTGGGTAATCCGACTCTCTTCGGCCTTCCACTAAACCCAGGCATTATCGGTAAGCTGGAGTTTTGCTACTCGAACCCAAACCACTTCTGGAACTTGAGCTGCTGTCAGGTCATCCTCGATACTTTGAGCCCATTCATCAGCTTCTAAAGGGTTCTCTTTCCCAGAGAAATTCTTCGGATGTAGTGCCCGGAATTGTTTCACTCCCGGTGCTTCTGCTTCAGAGCGGGCTAGTCCTTGTTGAAGGAGAGCAGTCTGCCCCTGTAGACCTTAAATTAGGATTTTGATAGCCTCGAGGAACGTCTGTTCAGTGAGGGGAGTTGCAGCAGCCGTAGGTGGTGGTGTCTCTCTGTTGATGTTGATCGGGTTTAAGGAAGCCATCACCTTGGATAGAAAAGAGGGATTATGATATATTCAATAGAAATGAAAGGGGAAGGAATGTAAAAATTGTAGGATTTCATCTGTCTTATATCATATTGCTTACGACTTCATGTAGAACGGACCTGCATGTGCCACCAACAAAACCTGTCACGCCCCGCTTCTCAAAAGAGCGGGAACTTCATGTGATAAGCCCGCGACGTATTTATTCCGAGAATGTCATTTCTCGAAACAAATACGCTAAGCGTATATAAGCAATATAAAATGACAAGAAAAGACATGATAATGAAAATCCAACTTTATATATTTACATTCCCAACTTTCACAAGTTTCAAACTGAATACATGATGTCTGAAAACAAAGATGCATAAAAGAAAGTGCCTAAACAGGTAGCGTACATGAAGTAAAAGCTGAAAAGAAAGAACTAATAGTCGGTCTGCTCCGCAAGCTAAGAGTAATACTCCAGACTCGGCGCGATCTTCTCAATCTCTAGATTATCTGATGAACATTCCAAGGAAACAAAGAAATAGGTGGAATGCCCGTCAGCGAACTTGCACTCGATAAGTCCCCAAGAAAGGTGGGTTGTGAAAGTATATAAATGAATATGCAAGGTGACATGTGATATAGTATGAATGGAAATAAAACATGAACAAGTATAACATGGTAATGTTAATGACAACTATGTAAGCATGACAATATAACATGAGCATAGTAAACAAGTATAGCATGACCGTGGAGTGTAAGTATAGTAAACATGAAGTGAATGTAAGCGTCCTAAAAGGTCTCTAAAAAGGTAAAAGCAACTAACATGAGTTCAAGTGTGAATGTCAAGCAATCTCAAGAGTATTCTCGAACCCAATGCTATCGTTCAGGGGTATGGAATCACAGGACCAAAATTAAGGGAGTTCAATTGTTATTGAAGTATTCCAAACCCAATAGGTTATCATCCAGGGGCTTGGAAACATGGGCCCTTATTCATGAATTCATGATTTTTACCGTTTCAGCTCGGTACCATAGCAACATGATTTGTACCATTTCAGTCCGTTACCACAGCAACATAATTTGTATTAATGGGACTCATGAGATTCCATTGGATTCACATTCAAACTACCCCAACACCCCGTGTTTATGATTAATGTTATGCGTCTTGATCGAATCCATGAATACAAAATGTGATGTATGATATCAAGTTTTCAAGATTGAGTTCATGCAGTCATGTCAAGTGCAAGTCATACCAATTGTATTAATGGTTCGAATTAAGTTGGTTCAAGTGTACATACTGGGTTCAAGTATTCATGATTGAGTCGTGTCAAAATCAAGTCAATTCTAAAATGTAATGATTTAATCGCAAGTTATAAAAATAAAAATAAATAAGCAATCACAGAATATGATATGAGATAAGTATAGAAGTAACGTCCAAAACAATGTTGTACATATGTGATATGTACGACTAGTTAATCAAGTCATTTGAAATCAGACTATAAACGAAAACATAGCCTTAAGTGTTATGCACACGTGAGTTCCAGTCTCGCCTAAATACTACTACCGGTTTGGGAGATATACATGTTTTCGTATCGTCGCGCAAAACAGATCAGAATCTGTTCAGTACCGTCACATATTTTGAAAACGCAATTTGAGTTAATTTCTATCAGGTTTTAGGTTACGAAATTATTAGAAAATTTTACGTCTTTCGGAGTACTTATCCAAAACACTAATATTCGCATGATTTGGATTTCTGAAGCTCTAGTTATAATCGTTTTAATATCAACGTTTAAAACAGAAATTCAGATTTCTGGACAGCAACTATGTGCTATATTGCAAATCCTATATCGGGTTGTTTCATGCATTTCTAAGAAATATAATATACAGGAAATTATAGCTCTATCAATTTTTCATCTACACATCTAAATTTGGTCACGAACGGATATCGGGTGTTCGAGTTATGTCCTATTTAAAAACAGTGTGCGAATCAGGACAGATTCTGTCTAGATTCGTCGCTTAATATTATAACGCAGTTTTTTTTTTATATTTTACATCAGTTTTCATTAAAAACTTAAAAATAAGAAAATCTAGAACTTTCGATATAGATGTTCAGAACATCTAAAAACACTTAATTAGGACCAAAGATTAAAGAGTTATGGTTTCTCTCGAAGACCCTTATTGACAGTTTTCTGGTTTTAAAAACAGTGAATAAAAAAAACTACGCAACTTCTAAACCGTTATTCGGTTTGATATGAAATTTTTAATGTAAACCTGAAATTCTCACTGTAAACCTGAAATTCTCTCTATTATTTATCCTAATTTTCCTAAGATTTCCAGATGTGAAAATTAATTTTTAAAAATTATTTTAAGGACAAAAGTTATCTAGGACCGTATTTAAAAGTGACAAAACTACTGGATTTATTTGCAGCTTCGTTTCTCTATTTTATATAAAAAAATTAAATAATTATAAAATAAACGGCACATGCAATATATATTTCAAATTGGATCCCCTAATGTCAATATATGGATCATGAATATCGACAACATTCTATACCAGGAAAGTCCTAATTTCAAGAGAGCTTATGTGAAGTTGTGTTATCGTGCATCATTTATTCATATTCGGTCCATGATAATCTTAGTTAACGTAAAAGTAAATTTATGACAAGGAGGCATTTTTATTCTCTAAGAAAATAATGAATAAACATGTAGATCAAGTATAAACAAACAATATTTTAAAAATATATATATGTAACTATATTCATTTATATATATATATATATATATGTATGTATGTATGTATGTATGTATGTATGTTTATGCACTCGATTAGGTACCACGTTCAAGAAAACGAAATCATGGAGAAGACACAATAACAAAGTGGAAGAGATGGAGGGGGAGAAAAGGGACCTACAGGTTGTGTGGGTCGGTATAACAACCGGCTCACAGTTTAGATAAATTCCTCAACCGTGTCTTTGAAGTTTGAAGGAACCGGTGCTTCTCCAAGCTCAAGAGAAAAGTGATTTTATTTTATTTTATTTTTTGAATTGATCAAAAGGAAATGGCTAAGGTGGGATGAAGAACAGATGATGAGATAGATGAGAAATGATAGAAATGTGAGATGAAGAAAAGAAAGAAGAGTGACATATAAAAAAGGTTTATGAACACCATAATTCTAATAAATTATAGCTCATAACCATTCTAATTATTTTGAGAGTTAAAAAGAAGATGAAATGAAATGTCCCATTTGTAGGTTATGAAAAGGATAAAAATTGATGAAAAATAATTGTAATAATAGGGATTTGAACATGTGACCTATGGAATAACAATGCAGGGAAATAACCAAAGAGCTACAAGGTTGTTCATGCATATATTTAATAAGAATTAAATATATGTCGTACCTTGAAAAGAAAGTGGGTTTAGAGAAAGAAAAGAAATAAATCAAATGGATTTGTCTTGGCTTAGGTTTGGGCTTTGAAAAATTATAAAATAGGCAAAATAGAAGGAGTGATAAACTAATATATTTAATAGAGAAAAAATATACGGGGATACCCAAAAACAAATAAATATAGTATTTTTATAAAAAGAAGAATTATATGAAGGTATAGGAATTTTGGGTTCGTTACATCCTACTCTCCTTAGAAATATTTCGTCCTCGAAATTTACACAAGGAGAATGTTGTACCATAGCAGGGGTGTTTTAGGCTGAAGCAGTCGTATAGACAGAGGGCAGGGACTACTAAAATTATACTGTAGTTGTGTGAGGAAAAAAAGGACAAAAGACAGAATGAATCTAAAATAGCCGAAAAAGGTAGAAAGAAATTTTACCGGTGATAACTTGATCCATGGTTTCGGCCTGTACGGCCGACTTAGTGAAAGCCCGGCGTTTTGGTACTATCTTTTGTGCCCGATGGTACACTTGTTGCTGAGGAGGTAAGGGTTGTCCATGTCGAGTTGGTGCAGGAAGAACTAAACGAGGAGCATGAGCTTGTATAGTCGGTTTTGGTACGGGGGTTGTGCTAGCTCTGTACTGTAGGCAAGCTTCCATAGCATGCGTAGGAGATCCACAGATCAGACAGAGACTGTTTGCTCGTCTGCAAAGCTTCGCCAGGTGCCCCGACTTCTTACAGTAATTGCAGACTTTTGATCCTTCTGGCCTCCTGGGTGGCGCTGTAGATTCTGGTCTCGTGGAGGCTCCGCCAGTAATCTAGTTAATTGGGCTTTTCTCTCCGGCCGACTGTGGCCTTCCCATCTTCTTGACAATGGCTTCATAATGACGGGCTTCCTTCAAAGCTAGTTCATGAGTTGGATAATCGCATGTTGCTAGTGCTGCCTGAATCTGGAGGTCTAGGCCTTGCCGAAAACGTCTTGCGCGGATTTCGGCGGTAGGAATCAGATGGGCGGAGAACTTTCTTAGCATAATGAAATCGGCCTCGTATTCATCTACTGATTTGTCCCACATGGATCCTTGTTGTAGGTGGATAAATCGTTGCTCCATCTCAAAATGAGCAGTCTTAAGAAAATACTTGGCGTCAAAAAGTTCACGAAACGTCTTCCACTTGATAGGCTGGGTAATCCGACTCTCTTCGGCCTTCCACCAGACCCAGGCATTATCGGTAAGCTGGAGTTTTGCTACTCGAACCCAAACCACTTCTGGAACTTGAGCTGCTGCCAGGTCATCCTCGATACTTTGAGCCCATTCATCAGCTTCTAAAGGGTTCTCTTTCCCAGAGAAATTCTTCGGATGTAGTGCTCGGAATTGTTTCACTCCCGGTGCTTCTGCTTAAGGGCGGGCTAGTCCTTATTGAAGGAGAGCAGTCTGCCCCTGTAGACCTTAAAGTAGGATTTTGATAGCCTCGAGGAACAACGTCTGTTCAGTGAGGGGAGTTGCAGCAGTAGGTGGTGGTGGTGTCTCTCCGTTGATGTTGATCGGGTTTAAGGAAGCCATCACCTTGGATAGAAAAGAGGGATTATGATATATTCAATGGAAATGAAAGGGGAAGGAATGTAAAAATTGTAGGATTTCATATGTCTTATATCATATTGCTTACGACTTCATGTAGAACGGACCTGCATGAGCCACCAACAAAACCTGTCACGCCCCGCTTCTCAAAAGAGCGGAAACTTCATGTGATAAGCCCGCGACGTATTTATTCCGAGAATGTCATTTCTCGAAACAAATACGCTACGCATATATAAGCAATATAAAATAACAAGAAAAGACATGATAATGAAAATCCACTTTATATATTTACATTCCCAACTTTCACAAGTTTCAAACTGAATACATGATGTCTGAAAACAAAGATGCATAAAAGAAAGTGCCTAAACAGGTAGCGTACATGAAGTAAAAGCTGAAAAGAAAGAACTAGTAGTCGGTCTGCTCCGCAAGCTAAGAGTAATACTCCTGACTCGGCTCGATCTCCTCAATCTCTAGATTATCTGACGAACATTCCAAGGAAACAAAGAAATGAGTGGAATGCCCGTCAGCGAAGTTGCACTTGATAAGTCCCCAAGAAAGGTGGGTTGTGAAAGTATATAAATGAATATGCAAGGTGACATGTGATATAGTATGAATGGAAATAAAACGTGAACAAGTATAACATGGTAATGTTAATGACAACTATGTAAGCATGACAATATAACATGAGCATAGTAAACAAGTATAGCATGACCGTGGAGTGTAAGTATAGTAAACATGAAGTGAATGTAAGTGTCCTAAAAGGTCTCTAAAAAGGTAAAAGCAACTAACATGAGTTCAAGTGTGAATGTCAAGCAATCTCAAGAGTATTCTCGAACCCAATGCTATCGTTCAAGGGTATGGAATCACAGGACCAAAATTACGGGAGTTCAATTGTTATTGAAGTATTCCAAACCCAATAGGTTATCATCCAGGGGCTTGGAAACATGGGCCCTTATTCATGTATTCGTGATTTTTACCGTTTCAGCTCGGTACCATAGCAACATGATTTGTACCATTTCAGTCCGTTACCACAGCAACATGATTTGTATTAATGAGACTCATGAGATTCCGTTGGATTCACATTCAAACTACCCCAACACCCCGTGTTTATGATTAATGTTATGCGTCTTGATCGAATCCATGAATACAAAATGTGATGTATGATATCAAGTTTTCAAGATTGAGTTCATGTAGTCATGTCAAATGCAAGTCATACCAATTGTATTAATGGTTCGAATTAAGTTGGTTCAAGTGTACATACTGGGTTCAAGTATTCATGATTGAGTCGTGTCAAAATCAAGTCAATTCTAAAATGTAATGATTTAATCGCAAGTTATAAAAATAAAAATAAATAAGCAATCACAGAATATGATATGAGATAAGTATAGAAGTAACGTCCAAAACAATGTTGTACATATGTGATATGTACGACAAGTTAATCAAGTCATTTGAAATCAGACTATAAACGAAAACATAGCCTTAAGTGTTATGCACACGTGAGTTCCAGTCTCGCCTAAATACTACTACCGGTTTGGGAGATATACATGTTTTCGTACCGTCGCGCAAAACAGATCAGAATCTGTTCAGTACCGTCACATATTTTGAAAACGCAATTTGAGTTAATTTCTATCAGGTTTTAGGTTACAAAAATTATTATAAAATTTTAGGTCTTTCGGAGTACTTATTCAAAACACTAATATTCGCATGATTTGGATTTCTAAAGCTCTAGTTATGATCGTTTTAATATCAACGTTTAAAACAGAAATTCAGATTTCTGGACAGCAACTATGTGCTATATTGCAAATCCCATATCGGGTTGTTTCATGCATTTCTAAGTAATATAATATACAGGAAATTATAGCTCTATCAATTTTTCATCTACACATCTAAATTTGGTCACGAACGGATATCGGGTGTTCGAGTTATGTCCTATTTAAAAACAGTATGCGAATCAGGACAGATTCTGTCCAGATTCGTCGCTTAATATTATAACGCAGTTTTTTTTATATTTTACATCAGTTTTCATTAAAAACTTAAAACTAAGAAAATCTAGAACTTTCGATATAGATGTTCAGAACATCTAAAAACACTTAATTGGGACCAAAGATTAAAGAGTTATGGTTTCTCTCGAAGCCTTATTGACAGTTTTCTGGTTTTAAAAACAGTGAATAAAAAAAACTACGCAACTTCTAAACCGTTATTCGGTTTGATATGAAATTTTTAATGTAAACCTAAAATTCTCACTGTAAACCTGAAATTCTATCTATTATTTATCCTAATTTTCCTAGGATTTCCAGATGTGAAAATTAATTTTTAAAAATTATTTTAAGGACAAAAGTTATCTAGGACCGTATTTAAAAGTGACAAAACTACTGGATTTATTTGCAGCTTCGTTTCTCTATTTTATATAAAAAAATTAAACAATTATAAAATAAACGGCACATGCAATATATATTTCAAATTGGATCCCCTAATGTCAATATATGGATCATGAATTTCGACAACATTCTATACCAGGAAAGTCCTAATTTCAAGAGAGCTTATGTGAAGTTGTGTTATCGTGCATCATTTATTCATATTCGGTCCATGATAATCTTAGTTAACGTAAAAGTAAATTTATGACAAGGAGGCATTTTTATTCTCTAAGAAAATAATGAATAAACATGTAGATTAAGTATAAACAAACAATATTTTAAAAATATATATATGTAACTATATTCATTTATATATATATATATATATATATATGTATGTATGTATGTATGTATGTATGTTTATGCACTCGATTAGGTACCACGTTCAAGAAAACGAAATCATGGAGAAGACACAATAACAAAGTGGAAGAGATGGAGGGGGAGAAAAGGGACCTACAGGTTGTGTGGGTCGGTATAACAACCGGCTCACAGTTTAGATAAATTCCTCAACCGAGTCTTTGAAGTTTGAAGGAATCGGTGCTTCTCCAAGCTCAAGGGAAAAGAGATTTTATTTTATTTTATTTTTTGAATTGATAAAAAAGAAATGGCTAAGGTGGGATGAAGAACAGATGATGAGATAGATGAGAAATGATAGAAATGTGTGATGAAGAAAAGAAAGAAGAGTGATATATAAAAAAGGTTTATGGATACCATAATTCTAATAAATTATAGCTCATAACCATTCTAATTATTTTGGGAGTTAAAAAGAAGATGAAATGAAATGTCTCATTTGTAGGTTATGAGAATGATAAAAATTGATGAAAAATAATTGTAAGAATGGGGATTTTAACATGTGACCTATGGAATAACAATGCAGGGAAATAACCAATGAGCTACAAGGTTGTTCATGCATATATTTAATAAGAAATAAATATATGTCGTACCTTGAAAAGAAAGTGGGTTTAGAGAAAGAAAAGAAATAAATCAAATGGATTTGTCTTGGCTTAGGTTTGGGCTTTGAAAAATTATAAAATAGGCAAAATAGAAGGAGTGATAAACTAATATATTTAATAGAGAAAAAATATACGGGGATACCCAAAAACAAATAAATATAGTATTTTTATAAAAAGAAGAATTATATGAAGGTATAGGAATTTTGGGGTCGTTACATTCTACCCTCCTTAGAAATATTTCGTCCTCGAAATTTACACAAGGAGAATGTTGTACCATAGCAAGGGTGTTTTAGGCTGAAGCAGTCATATAGACAGAGGGCAAGGACTACTAAAATTATACTGTAGTTGTGTGAGGAAAAAAAGGACAAAAGACAGAATGAATCTAAAATAGCTGAAAAAGGTAGAAAGAAATTTTACCGGTGATAACTTGATCCATGGTTTCGGCCTGTACGGCCGACATAGTGAAAGCCTGGCATTTTGGTACTATCTTTTGTTCCCGATGGTACACTTGTTGCTGAGGAGGTAAGGGTTGTCCATGTCGAGTTGGTGCAGGAAGAACTAAACGAGGAGCATGAGCTTGTATAATCGGTTTTGGTGCGGGGGTTGTGCTAGCTCTGTACTGTGGGCAAGCTTCCATAGCATGCGTAGGAGATCCACATATCAGACAGAGACTGTTTGCTCGTCTGCAAAGCTTCGCCAGGTTACCCGACTTCTTACAGTAATTGCAGACTTTTGATCCTTCTGGCCTCCTGGGTGGCGCTGTAGATTCTGGTCTCATGGAGGCTCCTCCAGTAATCTAGTTAATTGGGCGTTTCTCTCCGGCCGACTGTGGCCTTCCCATCTTCTTGACAATGGCTTCATAATGACGGGCTTCCTTCAAAGCTAGTTCATGAGTCGGATAATCGTATGTTGCTAGTGCAGCCTGAATCTGGAGGTCTAGGCCTTGCCGAAAACGTCTTGCGCTGATCTCGGCGGTAGGAATCAGATGGGCGGAGAACTTTCTTAGCATAATGAAATCGGCCTCGTATTCATCTACTGATTTGTCCCACATGGATCCTTGTTGTAGGTGGATAAATCATTGCTCCATCTCAAAATGAGCAGTCTTAAGAAAATACTTGGCGTCAAAAAGTTCACGAAACGTCTTCCACTTGATAGGCTGGGTAATCCGACTCTCTTCGGCCTTCCACCAGACCCAGGCATTATCGGTAAGCTGGAGTTTTGCTACTCGAACCCAAACCACTTCTGGAACTTGAGCTGCTGCCAGGTCATCCTCGATACTTTGAGCCCATTCATCAGCTTCTAAAGGGTTCTCTTTCCCTGAGAAATTCTTCGGATGTAGTGCCCGGAATTGTTTCACTCCCGGTGCTTCTGCTTCAGGGCGGGCTAGTCCTTGTTGAAGGAGAGCAGTCTGGCCCTGTAGACCTTAAAGTAGGATTTTGATAGCCTCGAGGAACAACGTCTGTTCAGTGAGGGGAGTTGCAGCAGTAGGTGGTGGTGGTGTCTCTCCGTTGATGTTGATCGGGTTTAAGGAAGCCATCACCTTGGATAGAAAAGAGGGATTATGATATATTCAATGGAAATGAAAGGGGAAGGAATGTAAAAATTGTACGATTTCATCTGTCTTATATCATATTGCTCACGGCTTCATGTAGAACGGACCTGCATGAGCCACCAACAAAACCTGTCACGCCCCGCTTCTCAAAAGAGCGGGAACTTCATGTGATAAGCCCGTGACGTATTTATTCCGAGAATGTCATTTCTCGAAACAAATACGCTAAGCGTATATAAGCAATATAAAATGACAAGAAAAGACATGATAATGAAAATCCCACTTTATATATTTACATTCCCAACTTTCACAAGTTTCAAACTGAATACATGATGTCTGAAAACAAAGATGCATAAAAGAAAGTGCCTAAACAGGTAGCGTACATGAAGTAAAAGTTGAAAAGAAAGAACTAGTAGTCGGTCTGCTCCGCAAGCTAAGAGTAATACTCCTGACTCGGGTCGATCTCCTCAATCTCTAGATTATCTGACGAACATTCCAAGGAAACAAAGAAATGGGTGGAATGCCCGTCAGCGAACTTGCACTCGATAAGTCCCCAAGAAAGGTGGGTTGTGAAAGTATATAAATGAATATGCAAGGTGACATGTGATATAGTATGAATGGAAATAAAACATGAACAAGTATAACATGGTAATGTTAATGACAACTATGTAAGCATGACAATATAACATGAGCATAGTAAACAAGTATAGCATGACCGTGGAGTGTAAGTATAGTAAACATGAAGTGAATGTAAATGTCCTAAAAGGTCTCTAAAAAGGTAAAAGCAACTAACATGAGTTCAAGTGTGAATGTCAAGCAATCTCAAGAGTATTCTCGAACCCAATGCTATCATTCGGGAGTATGGAATCACAGGACTAAAATTACGGGAGTTCAATTGTTATTGAAGTATTCCAAAACCAATAGGTTATCATCCAGGGGCTTGGAAACATGGGCCCTTATTCATGAATTCGTGATTTTTACCGTTTCAGCTCGGTACCATAGCAACATGATTTGTACCATTTCCGTCCGTTACCACAGCAACATGATTTGTACCGTTTCAGTCCGGTACCACAGCAACGTAATTTGTATTAATGGGACTCATGAGATTCCGTTGGATTCTCATTCAAACTACCCCAACACCCTGTGTTTATGATTAATGTTATGTGTCTTGATCGAATCCATGAATACAAAAGGTTATGTATGATATCAAGTTTTCAAGATTGAGTTCATGTAGTCATGTCGAGTGCAAGTCATGCCAATTGTATTAATGGTTCGAATCAAGTTGGTTCAAGTGTACATACTGGGTTCAAGTATTCATGATTGAGTCGTATCAAGATCAAGTCAATTCTAACATGTAATGATTTAATCGCAAGTCATATAAATAAAAACAAATAAGCAATCATAGAATATGATATGAGATAAGTATACAAGTAACGTCGAAAACAATGTTGTAAATATGTGATATGTACGACTAGTTAATCAAGTCACTTAAAATCAAAATATAAACGAAAACATTGTCTTAAGTGTTATACATGTTTGGGAGATATACATGTTTTCGTACCGTCACGCAAAACAGATCAGAATCTTTTCAGCACCGTCACATATTTTTAAAACGTAATTTGAGTTAATTTCTATCAGGTTACCGGTTACAAAAATTATTATAAAATTGTAGGTCTTTCGGAGTACTTATCCAAAACACTAAGATTTGCGTGATTTGGATTTCTGAAGCTCTAGTTATGATCGTTTTAATATCAGCATTTAAAACAGAAATTCAGATTTCTGGACTGCAACTATATATTATATTGCAAAACTTATATCGGGTTGTTTCATGCATTTCTAAGTAATATAATATACAGGAAATTATAGATCTATCAATTTTTCATCTACACATCTAAATTTTGTCCCGAACAGATATCGGGTGTTCGAGTTATGTCCTATTTAAAAACAGTGTGCGAATCAGGACAAATTCTGTCCAGATTCGTCGCTTAATATTATAACGCAGTTTTTTAAATTTTACATCAGTTTTCATTAAAAACTTAAAACTAAGAAAATCTAGATCTTTCGATATAGATATTCAAAACTTCTAAAAACACTTAATTTGGATCAAATATTAAAGAGTTATGGTCTCTCTCGAAGACCTTTATTGGCAGTTATCTGGTTTTAAAAACAGTGAATAAAAAAAACTACGCAACTTCTAAACTGTTATTCGGTTGGATATGAAATTTTTACTGTAAACCTGAAATTCTATCTATTATTTATCCTAATTTTCCTAGGATTTCTAGATGTGAAAATTAATTTTTAAAAATTATTTTAAAGAAAAAAGTTATCTACGACCGTATTTAAAAGTGACAAAACTACTGGATTTATTTGCAGCTTCGTTTTTCTATTTTATATAAAAAATTAAACAATTATAAAATAAATGTCACATGCAGTATATACTTCAAATTGGATCCCCTAATTTCAATATATGGATCATGAATTTCCTATACCAAGAAAGTCCTAATTTCAACAGAGCATATGTGAAATTGTGTTATCGCGCATCATTTATTTATATTCAGTTCATGATATTCTTAGTTAATGTGAAAGTAAATTTATGAAATGGAGGCATTTTTATTCTATAAGAAAACAATGAATAAACATGAAGATTAAGTATAAACAAACAATATTTTAAATATATATATATATGTGTGTGTGTGTGTGTCTGTGTGTAACTATATTCATTTATATATATATATATATATATATATATATATATATATATATATATGTATGTATGTATGTATGTATGTATGTATGTATGCATGTTTATGCACTCGATTAGGTACCACGGTCAAGAAAATAAAATGATGGAGAAGTCACAATAACAGAGAGAAAGAGATGGAGAGGGAGAAAAAGGGACTTGCAGATTATGTGAGTCAGTATAACAACTGGCTCACCGTTTAGATAAATTTCTCAACCGAGTGTTTGAAGCTTGATGGAACCGGTGCTCCTCCAAGCTCAAAAGAAAAGAGATTTTATTTATTTATTTATTTTTGAATTGATCAAAAGGAAATGACTAAGGTGGGATGAAGAAGAGATGAAGAGAGAGATGAGAAATGATAGAAATGTGAGATGAAGAAAAGAAAGAAGAGTGACATATAAAAAAGATTTATGCCCACCATAATTCTAATAAATTATAGCTCATAGCCATTCTAATTATTTTAAGAGTTAAAAAGAAGATGAAATGAAAGGTCTCATTTGTAGGTTATGAGAAGGATAAAAATTGATGAAAAATAATTGTAAGAATATGGATTTGAACATGTGACCTATGGAATAACAATGCAAGGAATTAACTAATGAGATATAAGGTGTTTATGCATATATTTAATAAGAATTAAATGTATGTCGTACCTTGAAAAGAAAGTGGGTTTAGAAAAAGAGAAGAAAGAAATCAAATGGATTTGTCTTGGCTTAGGTTTGGGCTTTGAAAAAATATAAAATAGGCAAAATAGAAGGAGTGATAAACTAATATATTTAATAGAGAAAAAATATACGGCGATACCCAAAAACAAATAAATATAGTAGTTTTATAAAAAGAAGAATTATATGAAGGTATAGGAATTTTGGGGTCGTTACAACTTCAAACTCAACTCGAATCCAAATTCGAACCTAAACTTGAACGTGAACTTGAACTCAATCTACTCGACTAAATGTAGGGTTACGCCAGCGCCCCGGCCATCAATCCGTGGCCAAACGCGGAACAAAAACTTTAAAAACCGGCGCTAACGGAACCCTAATCGACGGATCGTACCATTAACCCTATACTAGTTCTATATAAAGAGGTTTAAGAGATTATACCGATCGGTCCGTGTCCTTTGGTCTTCAATCTCTGTCCTTAGCTCATTGCGGCTGTTTCGATGAAGTTCGATCTCCGATCTCCTTCTTCGAAGACGATCCACGTCGAGGATTAGTAATACGGGCTCCCGCTTCAAAACCGAAGCAACTCAGGCATCCAGTTTGCCAGCCTAGATATATAAGATGAAGTAGAGAGAGTGTGTGAATACTTTGTCTTAATGCACCCAAGGATTTGGGTGGAGGTGAAAAGTTGCCAAGAGGTGAAGAAGTGAGCATAGGTTTTGGCTTGTGAAGAAAAAAAATGGCTCTGTTGATTTTTGTTGTGATGAGTTATGTATATTTTTTATGTGTGTGAGTGTTATTAAGCAACTCAAGAAAGCCTCACTACAAATATCTACACACACACAAAAAATATCTCAACCCAAAACAAAAAGCAAATCATCACACCATGCATCACCATGGCCCATTTCATGACACACACCATGACACCAAGTGCATGTGCCATGATCAATGCCCAAAGCCAAGACATCTACTCACATTTTCCAATAATTAAACATTAAACTAAATGTTTAAAGAAAAAGAAATGGCAACTCAAAAGTAAACTTGTAACGGATTGCAAGAATACCCCTCATCTGTACATACATACCTGCATCCGTATTCTGACTGAATACGAATACAACGAGATGAAAATAATCCAACAATATAATACTAGGATCCGGCTTAAACCAAAGCCCAGTAGTATTATCCGTCCGATCATGATCCGTACACAAGTGCACGAATATGATCGAACCCTGCCATAAAACCATACGGCCTCTACAACGTTTCGCCCGAACCAGAGAAACCCTCTGTGTGGGACTCTAAAGACTCGTTAATACGCTGGCAGTGGGTTTAACCATAAGCACATCAGTGGCACTAGCTGTACGTAACGGCTACCCAGGCATTGAGTGAAAGGGAGGCTGACGAGCAAACTCATCCTAAAACCCTACTGAGCTTGACAGTGACAATATCCGTACAGTCCGATACGTTCGTATATGATTATCGCATATCGAGTCTAGTGGGTGGATAAAATCAGACCCCTAATAACGCGATATTTAGTGTCAGCATGAAACCTATCACCAACTAAGAAACTACCGATCCTAAATCGGTAATTCTCGTCTACCCCGGCCGAGGATTTCTAGTGACGGCTACCCGTGCACTCCGCGACATCAACCCCAAATACCGGGAGAGACGAATCCCCTGACGATCCGCTCACTGCGTCCATGTGACTCGGGACTGTACCCAACTAAAACCTGTTTGCACGACTCCTTTGAGCCGTGGTATGGTAGTAATCAAAGCACAGTGGGAACTCACACGAGACAAATGACGATCTCAGGTCGATAGACTAACCTGTACACATGTCACCAGGGAACTGCTATATGACAATAGGTATAATACCGACTAGCATATTCCCGGCGAGTCCGTCCGGTGTACTCATAACCCAATGAGCACCTGTATACATCTTAGGTGAACCAACTAACACCAATGGCTTGTGAGACCGGTCACCGCCCCTCGTCGGGGTCTCGATCCATATATACTAGTCTACTCTTGGAGTATTGATGCCCAGTCTCGAAACTCCCACGACTATGGACACTATAAGGATGTGCTTATAGACCACCCAACTCTAACGTATATAATCGCCATCATACCGCTGGTAGTCAAGCAAGAATCCTATGAGCTCTATCAATATGTAATAGTGATCTGTAATGTCACCTGAAGTATGTACACGATGATAAAGACAAACCAAATAGCATACTATCATCTCGAGTAAGAATGTTCTACCAGTATAGGTCCTCTCTCAATCATTGCAATCACGTGCCTGCGATCCAATAATTGACTTGATGGCACTATAGCCAACAATCTCCCACTTGCACTTAAGGCTAATTATTGCGGGGTCGCATACTCACAGCCCGTGTGATACCGAACACCCAACTTCTCTACTAATTAGTTTCACAAAACTCATTTGTAAAACTATTGCGTTCGAGAAATAGCTTCAGTGAGTGGATCCGCTCCAATGTTTCTTTTTATGTCTCTCTTTATCTCAAGTTTGTGGAGAAAGCTATCTCCCGAAATAAGCAATACCTGTCTTAGAATATGTCTGGATATCCGATGGGACCCAGTTCACAAATGAGCTCCAAATCCAGCAAACTTCTTAGACTGTATCGTCTACTGAATTTAATAAGTATCCTACGCCATACCTCCCTCAGTATCCTCTTGGACCACCTGTCCAAAATACTGCCCCTTGTCAAGAGGGAAAACTATAACTCTGACAGTCACTCTGTCATCCAGGTCACCTTGGAAGCTTGGAATGATAACCGTCTCCCGAAGGAGGCTGCCGTAACCATATCCCTAGAACATCCACTTATGTTCATAAACTGCTTCCGAACGTTTCTCCAGGATTGGATTAATATATCAACTTATTGCAACTAGTGCAAAAACAACATCTGGTGTGGTACTTGACATCTCATGATTGACTCAATTGCCTAAGCAAGCGATATGCCAATCATGCACATCCCTCTCCTCTTTAGTCTGTAAGATACCTTCAGAGAGGGTGACTCCATCACCTGCATGTACACTACCTTGCCAGGAGTCGTCCATTCTAAAACACCTTTAGAATACTGTCTAGGTATCCAGATTGGAAACTACCCAAATCTAGATCTAAAACCATAGATCTAGTTACCAGAATGCCTGATATAATATCCAAATCCTATGTGGAGAAACCACCGTGTGACAACCACAGTATAACCGATCATAGTATAGGAATTTCACTTCCTACAAAGTGTATGTCATCCAAATACCAGGACATCACACCCTACTACCTTCTTAACAGATCCATCTCTTATTCTGATGAAGTCAAAGCTTATGACTGTCACATCAAAAATAGATGATCTATCTCCGCTATATCTTCTTTAGTCTATAAATAGACATAAACTACTTGTCTATGCTTCCGCTGCTTCCACTGCTTCCACTGACCACAACAACCCTCTGGCAGAGTCATATACAAGTGCATTTCTAAAGCTAGTTTAGAAAGACGCTATACTCATCCTGCCAAAGAAGGTCCGGAACCCTCATAACCTGCCTATGGTTTGGAAGAAGACTATCCAATAAGCGCAATAGGTGTACCCTTTCCTAATCCTAGGAACCCTCATAACCTGAGAGAAGGTAAAAAGAAAAGACAACTGAATAGTCCTATTCAATTTCTCCAGAACCGGAAACCATCCTCGAATCTGAAACAAGTTTCTTCGAGTATACGATGGTCATATCCAATAACCGTGGATCTTCGTAGTGATACGGAATGTTCCTGATAAAAGCAAAGGGTAAAAGTAGGAGTGGCAATGAAGTATGCAACTCAGACAATCCAAAAGTCAGTATGTTTTAAGAAGGTCCGGTTATCTTGGTTACTGAGTTATAGTCTAGGGTCGGGCCATGGTCGCTGCCAAAGAGAGAGAGAAAAGAAACACTCAGCGTGCACTCTAACCTAGATCAGAATGGTCAATCACTTTATCTAATCAGGATGTCTCCCACTGTTTCATCAAATTCTCCTCAAACATGAAAGAAGAATTAGTCGGGATCATCTAAAATCACCTGAGGAGTAAACCAACTCATCAGTGGATATCGGGATCCAACTATCATTGCATGATTACCTGATGGAATCCACTCAAGTTATCACACTCCAAAAGGAATGCGCATGCCTGGCAAGTTTCCTGTATGTTTGAAACTCCCGATGTGATTTTTACCCCATACTCTTATGACCTTGACGAAGGCCAACATATCATAAGTCACATGTCAAGTTCTACCCGTTATTGTCCAGGTTAATTTGAACCCACCCGTACATACCCTTGACGAAGGTCAAAATAGTAGTACGACTTTCCCAAACCAACGCATCTATCTATGCAACAGAAAAATAACAAATAGCTACCATACACTATGCCATGACGAAGGCCAACAAACATAGCATGAATACTAAGTGCTACCCGTTTGAAATGATGGAGGGCTACGAATGGTTTTTGGTGAAAAACCTTTAACGTAATGAACTTGATGTTAGTGTATATGCCCTAGAGGCCATTACTGTATCATACTAGTTTGTATATTACTGGATGGAAGCTTGGGATATTCACAGTTGTATAGACAATCTTGCTCAAAATGGTAGTATGCTACTTGGTTTGTATCTACTTCAATATGTGCATGTGTTTCTTTTAGCATATCGCTTATACATATTAGTAGAGCCCTTAGGATCTTTGCTTGATTACCAGCGTTGTGATGGCAGTCACACTTGTGGGGGCTGGGTAATCTATAAGCACATCCTTATACAGGTCCCTAGTCGTAGGACTATCGAGACAGGGCATCGATACTCCGGAGTAGACTAGCGTATGCGCTTCTCATCCCAGCAGGGGAGATGGTCTGTCCCACAGCCATCAGTACGTCGTACTGGAGATAGTATGCGGGTGCTCGTTAGGTTACGAGTACACTGGACAGGACTCGTCGGGAACTGTTGGTTGGTATTATACCTATCGTCAGTTATCAGTTCCCAGGTGACATGAGTACATCTTAGTCCGCTGACTTGATACTGTCACTTCGCCTCGAGTGTGTTCCCACTGTACTTTGATTACTACCCTACCACGGCTCAAAAGAGTCATGCAAACAGGTAGTAGTTGGTGTTTCCTGATTTAAAATCAGGAAAGTTTACGGAGGAGGCATCACGTGCTAGCACGTGACCAGCAGTCACGTGTTGGCACGTGACATTTAAAAGCAGCGGCAAAGGCACATCAGTTCCCTGATTAAATCGAAGAAAAGGCTTCAGAAAGGGTCACGTGCTCACACGTGATCGGGGGTCACGTGTTGGCACGTGACGGTTGAACAGCGGCCAGAAGACAGAACGCAGAAAGAAGAAGAAGGCTCGTTCCAAGGGGTCACGTGCCTACACGTGACCAAGGGTCACGTGGCCACACATGACCGGCTTTCAAAGCCTATTTATTTAACAGAATCAAATTCTGAAGAGATCATTAAAATCTTTCCAAAGGAAAATGATTATTTGGAACCGATTGGACTAAAGATTTAAAGGTGATTAAAGATCATCTATCTATGGAAAAATCTTTAACTTGGAAAGATTTCCCCTTAAAATCTAACCGAAACAACTGAAGAATATCTTTGGATTTAAAATCCAATAGTGAATAAAATTCACCTAATAATCCAAAGGTCCAAACGAATGGTGAATACAAATTAAATCTCTCAATGAAAGATTCACCAAAACTAATTGATTCTTCTTCTTCTCCTATAAATAGGAGCCAAGGGACATATACAGAGGGATACATAGAGAGAGAGAAAAATAGAGCCTGGAGACTTTGGAGGAATTGGGATCTTCTGCAAAAGAAAGCCTTAGGTAAGAAGGGGGAGGCTTTCAAGAAAAAGAGAATTTAATTCTCAACAGAGTTTAACTCTGATATTAAAAAGAAGAACTTAGTTCTCTCTTTAGCACAGGATCTGCAAAGTGCACATCTCCCCATGAATTGAGAATTTAATTCTCATTGGGTTGAGATCCTGCCATGCAGATCCAAAGCATAGAGAGGGAATGGATGTTTGAGAATTTAATTCTCATAGAACTATAGGAATTTAATTCCTGTGAATTAAAATTAGGGTTTAACCCTATGTCATAGGAATTTAATTCCTTCAAAATGAACAGAATCAGTGTTCAACCCTAGTTAAGAACTTAGTTCTGTTAAAATAACAGGAATTTAATTCCTTTAAGAAAGAAGAAATTAGGGTTTCACCTTATGACAGAATCTCATACCTCTCTAAAAGAGAGTGGGAATTTAATTCCTTTAAAGCTTTTATTAGGGTTTAAACCTATGATAGAATTCAGTTCTTCACATATATGAGGAATTTAATTCCTACAGAAAATTCAGAGTTCAACTCTATCTCAGAATATAAATCTTCAGAAGGAAATAGGAATTTAATTCCTCTTAAATTTATCGTTAGGATTCAACCCTACGAAGAATTTAATACTAGAGAAAAAAAGGGATTAACAGATCTTCTAAAAAACATACAAAGAGGCAAGGTCACGTGCCACCATGTGACCCCCGAAAAGATCCACAGAGAAAGGCCTTTGAAGCAGTGCCTCACGTGACCCTTGGCAGAAGCTTTAACATACAAGCATTTAAATTCCCGTCACGTGATGGCACGTGATGCTCCAAAAGATGCAATATTCTCAGCAGAACAAAGGAAGGGAGGGCGCCCTCACGTGCTACCACGTGACCCCTCTTGCCTTAGTGTTTAACACTAAATTGGAATCCCGGAATCCAGTGTTAAACACTGTTTGGCCTTAGTGTTCAACACTAATCAAAGAACTTTATTTGCAGTGTTTAACAGTGATTATTCTTAGTGTTTAACACTAATCTGAAATCCCTGCTGCTAGTGTTTGACATTGATTTGCTCTAGTGTTTAACACTAATTTGAACCCCCTGTTGCTGGTGTTTAACACCAACTGCCTTTTAGTATTAAAACACTAACTTGTTCCCAGTGTTCAACACTGCTGATCTTTAGTGTTTAACACTAACTTCAGCCCAGTTGATTAAATGGCCAGAGGCAAAGCTTCTCCTTCAATGGACCAACAGAAAGCCAGTATTCTAAACATGATGGGACTTAGCCTAAGATGGCCATAAGTCCTCAATTCAAACTTAACTGGGTTAATGTGCTCATAACACAATTAATTGGTCTTGATCCCAAATTGGGCCAAAGACTGTTTAATCCACCCCAGTCCAAGGGTACATCTCTTCACTCCTTTGATACTTGGCGTTGTAATTCCTCAACGTCTTCAAAGAGGTGACGGGTCCCGATGACCACACATTGACACGGACTGTGGGGTCCTTAAACTCATGGACTATGAGGTCCTTAACCTTGACCGAGATGTCTTAAAACTAACAACGGACTGTGGGGTCCTTAAACTCATGGACTATGAGGTCCTTAACCTTGACCGAGATGTCTTAAAACTAACAACGGACTGTGGGGTCCTTAAACTCATGGACTATGAGGTCCTTAACCTTGACCGAGATGTCTTAAAACTAACAACGGACTGTGGGGTCCTTAAACCCATGGACTATGACGTCCTTAACCTTGACCGCAATGTCTTAAAACTAACATTGGACCGCAATGTCCTTAAACTACCCATGGACCGCAATGTCCTTAAACTACCCATGGACCGCAATGTCCTTAAACTACCTATTGACCGCAATGTCATTAAACTAAACAACAAAGTCCCCCCTTTTTATTGCTCTCTTGTTGGATCTAAACGATCCCGTTAAGTTGATCTTAGTCTAAAAACTAGACTAACGTATCCTTAACAAACGTTTAAGTCGATCTTAGTCTCAAAGGAGGCTAACGTATCCTTAAACGCAAACCCCCAAATCCAAATCTAAGATAATGCGGATTTGGACTAGTCCATGCCCTACGGGCGACGACATAACTCAGTCTCCGTATACAATCCACGGGCAACCAAACATAAAATAAATACACACGACACGAAGTGACCATCTGGAGAAGGAGAAAGTGGTTACCGCGATGCGGTAGTGTAATTAACTGCAGGGGCTTGCGCTTGCAGGGAAGAGCGTCCCCACAATCAAAAACCCTCAAGCGAAGGGGAATCTGACGAAGTCTGCTATATCGGACGCATCCGTTTAAACCTTCGATATACGGTGCCATAAATCAACTTGGCATCTTCGGAGAGGTGGACGGATAGCACCAATTAGCATCTGCCCTGAACCTCAGGCGAGACGTCAGTCCTTGTCGCCGTTCGGAGGGGAACAGATTCTGGCACGCCCGGTGGGACCTTTTCCTCTTTCCACTCCACACTTCGTATGTCGTGATTCGCGAACCAATCGCGGTTCTCTGATGGTTGCCCTTGGGTTTCAAGATATTAAGACTTGGCGTCTTGCTTATTGCAGAAAGCAAAGAATCGATGGCTTCTACTTGTGTGAAATGCTCCAACTGCTCGGAATGCAATTGCAACCAACGCTCTGCCTCGCCAGGAGGTATAGCCTACGGACCCCAAGCTGCTTCGCTATTCCCAATGCCCGTGGAACAAGTCACTCGAGCCACCACAGGATTGTTTTTTGGGACCATGCTCCCGCCGACAAGCTTCACCGCTCCGGTGTTGACAAAAGAGGCTCCCAAAAAGTCAGTCTTTGATCGCCTTACCCCTGCCGCGGCCCCTCTCAACGGGTCGCCCAACGCCAGCGCCTCGGTCTTCTCTAGATTGGGCCAGAACTCCTGTGGACCCACAATGGGGCCTGCAATCCCAGAGAAAGCTGCTTCCAAGAAAGTGACCGGTCCTGCTCCTGAAGTCGTCAAGGCGGCTTCCCCTGCCAAAAAGTCGGTCTTTACAAGATTGATGGATCCAGCTCCCGCTCCTGCTACCCAAAAGACATCGGTCTTTGACAGGCTAACACCAGCAGCGACCCCCCACCTACACAGGGGGCAAGACGAAGCTATCGCCCTCACCAGGCCGGTTCCATCAGCACGACGCGCTCGACGTCGTTACTGCGTCGAATGAGGAAGGCTGGGGGCAACTCTCTGGGCTAACTCCACCAGCCCCGATGGCAGAAGTTAATGCTGCTGTTCCGACTGGGAAGAGCTTTGAGATGCTGAATAAGGTGCGTAGGAATTCTCCTACCGCGGTGCTAAAGAGGTCTCCCCCTCCGCTGAAAAAGGCTGTAGAAGTAAAAACAGAACAGTCCCAATCTCCTCAACGGCTGTCCTCCCGAACCTATAAAGTCTGGCGGTAGGCCCGAGACTCGATGATCGATCCAAACTTCTCCCGCCAGCACAAGAAGCTGAAAATCCAACAGGAAGCCAGTCACCAGGCTAAACCACGAAAGGCTGTCTGGATGCCCATCTCAACGGCCCCCTCAACTTCCACTGCTCATAAAAGGAGGAAGCCAGAGAAGATCCCCCAGCCTGCAACGACAGCTAAAGGCACTAAGCCCAGACGCTCTAAGTCTGGGGGCATGATGGTCCATACCGTATACATGGCGTCAGGAAAGGAAGACAGCCGTGCGTCTACAGGTCATAGACCGCTTACACGGTCGGTGACCAAAGCTCAGGAGCAACAGCAAAAGCTCCAGGAAATGATGAACGCTATGGCCGCACTTACCGGGCCAAAAGAAAACCCAGAAACGCCCTCGGACGAACGCCAGGAGGAAGAAACCGACGCCGAATTCCTTCGCCGAATATTGGAGAAGAAAGACAAAGAGGCTGCTGAACAAGCAGCCAACATACAGCGTATGGGCTTTCTCTTCCAAGATATGATAGGAATGATGATCCAACAAGACCCACCCGTTGAGGATCCCCCGATCGTCCTTGAAGACGACAGGGGAGAAACGTCAAATCCACCACCGGCCCTCTCAACGGTCAAGGAGGAGACAATCTCTAAGGCTGACTTGGACGATTATATAGCCCAACGAATCCGGGTTCATCATGCGACTGAGGCAGCTAGTCAAGTCATAAAAACGGGGCGGCCGTATCCAAGCTGGTACGACCAAATCAAATACCCGCCGGGTTATACAATACCAAAATTCTACGTGTATAAGGGGACCGGCAATCCCCATCAACATGTTGCCCAGTTCTGGGCCCTTTGCGGTAACACCGGCGGTGATGATAAACTGTTGCTTCGCCAGTTCGTGGGCAGCTTATCAAAAACAGCGTTCGAATGGTATTCGGAACTCCCGAACGATTCTATCAAGACGTTCGCTGAAATGGAGTTTCTATTCACTCAGCGATTCGCAAGCGCCAGCGAACGCACTCCAATAACGGCATTGATTAATGCCAGGTTAAAACCAGGCGAAACATGGGTCCAGTATGCTATACGCTAGCGAAATTTGTGGTCGAAATGCGAACAACGCATTGAGGAAGCACCCGCGGTGGGCATGTTCGTGGGAACCCTAGACCCTCACGCAACTATCTCCCAGTTTATGATGTTCTTTAAGCCAACCACATTCCAGGCTCTAATCGATAAGTTGGCTCAGATGGACCAGATGGGTCATAGACCGCCTCCCCCGAAGCCAGAACCTCGGAATGACAAGGGTAAAGGAAAGGCAACCTTCGTCGCGAATGCCCAGCAGCAACCCAATGCCCCAAAGCTGGCGGATCAATTGGAAGAAAGATGCCGGTATTATAATGAGAAGATGAAGCGTCCCTACTCGTTCCCACGGGACAAGACGAAATGGTTATTCGAGCTGGCAGTACGCAACAGACTTATAAACCTACCAAATCCAAGGCGACCGCCACAACCCACCGAGGTGAATAACCCTAACTATTGCCCTTACCATCAAACGGTAAGTCATCCGATTGAGGATTGCTTCGTCTTCAAAGGATGGATTGAAGATCAATACCTCCAGGGGAAGTTTGCACTGTCCGAAAAGTGGAAGGTGAACCCACCACAGCCGCATACTCCTAAGAAAGCAGACACACCGGGGGCAACCTGTTCCTTTATTGAAGAAGCTCCATGGGAGGTCGTGCTGTCAACTAAAACCAAAAGAATGCTAAGGGACCTTCATGCGTGCCCAGTGGTTGAATGGAAGGACCCGCTTGAACCTCAAATTATCGAAGGGATGTTGAAGCCGCGCCCAACTATGAAGACTCGTGGTGATGGCCCAAATACTCACGCCCAACCGTCAAAATCTTCGAAGAAAAAGAAGAAGAAATCCAAGAAGCCCGTGAAGCCTGGAAGCAAGCGCACGAACTTGCAGAAGCAAATCGACGCGATGGAAGAGTACAATCAAAAGGCTCGAACTCCTGTTACGCTGCAAGAGTTCCTCAACCATATCTTTCAAGAGGAAGATGATGGAGAGAGTTCGTCGGATGAATCCGAGGGATACGTGGAGAGTTGTAACGTAATCTCCCGCTCGTTTACTGACGATGAAAAAACTCCTAGCACTAAGAAACTGGGGGTAGAGCCTGAACCAGAGCGTGTGTGGCCAACAGATGAAATGATCGACGCCTTTCTAGACGAGATTCGTCTGAAGAGTAAAGCGGATCAAGAGCGTGAGATGGCCGCATCGGAAGGAGCCAAACGCAAGCGACTGAACGAAAGAGTTGAAGCACTCCCGCCAGATCAAAAGACGCCCGATGTAGACAAAAAGATATTCAAGACGAGGAAAAGGTTTGCCAAAGCCATGTCAATGGGATTGAAGCTACCACCCTCGGAAGAAAACACGCTCGATGGAGCGGAGAGGCACCTTAATTATTGTGCATATCATCGGAAAATTTCACACCCTACGGAGGAGTGCGACGCCTTTAGGATATGGTGGCAGGGATATGTTGCTCATCGGCAACATTTTAAACGCATGAAACGCAAGACTCGTCGGGAATGAAGAAGTACTGCCGACGGGCACGACAGAACCACTGGCAACTGTTACATGGTTAACGCCGAAGGGTCACAAGTTCTCACCTTTGGGAGTGACTCTGATGAAGAAATGGCTCTGGGCCCTCTCTTTAAAGAATCCGTTTTGGGGAAAGAGGAAGAACGAGAGGCCTGCGAAAACATTCAGCTGCGCAATCGTACGCTCCCGGAAAGGAATCTCGGGCCCGTAAATAGAAAAGATAAGGGAAAGGAAAAGGTCACTGAGGATATCACTTTAGATGACCAAGTCATGAAAGAGCTGACTACCAAAGACCCTCCTAGGAAGGGTAAGGTGGACTACAACATCCTGGCGCACCTAAGGAAGCTACCTTCTCAACTTAGCATTTTCGATGCCCTCCTATTATCAAAAGAAGCGCGAGATTCACTAATTAAGGCGTTACAAGAACCTTAGCAATTCCAAGCCTTCCTCGCCGCGGAAAGGATGAAGGATGAACTGGAGGAAGTGCATACGGCCGACATCACTTTCGGTGACGAAGACCTTCTCTTCGGGACGTGCGACCACAACCGTCCCCTATACGTCTCCGGGTATTGCCACGATATCAAGATAGGCAAAATCCTGGTTGACAATGGATCCTCCGTCAATTTCCTTAATGTTCGGGTGTTGAAAGAAATCTGCATGAGTGTGCAACACCTCGCTCGTGACAAAATTACCATCTCTGGTTTCGACTCCCAGTCGTCACGGACTCTCGGATCCGTGATACTGACATTACGCTTCGGACTGCTCATCACGGACATCAAGTTTCACGTCATTGACGCCAAGACTTGCTACAACGCCTTGCTCGGTCGTCCTTGGTTGCATGAGTACAACATCATCCCTTTTACGCAGCATCAGTGTATGAAGTACTTCAAGGATGGTTTCGAATATACCGTAACAGGTGAGCTGAATCCATTTTCCGTGAACGAAGTCCGCAAATACGAAGATGCGAAGTACTTTTTGCCAGATTTCGAGGATACAGAAAGGTGTCGCAAGCCGGAGAACAAAGCCGCCGCCACCATTCCTGTTTTCGGGAGCGATACTGAAGAAGAAGAGGAGATAGTTTATGCTGGGCCGTCTCAACGCAACAACCCGGGGACGTCCGCCCCCATGTTGATCTTCGGAAGTGACTCGGAAGATGAGGTTAATGCCGTGTTCTCCAATCGGCCGTCAATACAAGCATCCCCTAGCGATGATCAGAGTTTGCAAATCACCATGGTGCCGCGAGAACACTATAAGGATCTCGACACACTTCAAGCTTACAATGTGCAGGACCTGCAGACGTTTTACGTCCCTCCCAGGCAAAGGGGTGAGAAGGTAATCCTATTCTACCGATCCTTAGAGACGAAAGTAGAGAAAGAGATCTGGCATAGCGCGGATGCTACACTCGACAGGCTCCAATCCATCCGTTTGCCCAGATATTACACAAATGGACTAAAGAGGCTATTGAAGCGCCAAGGAGTACCCTTAAAACAGACTGTTCGACAAGCTCAGTTCTACAACAAGATTTGGAATGTCCCTGGAACTTAGCGCAAATTGCCCAACGGGAGAATGGAAACGCTCGGCCTTGGATACATGAGATCCGGTAAACGGGAGCGAATCCAAGGTAGCTACGCCGTATATAACTTCGAGGAGGAGGAAAACGCCCTGTCCAGCAATGCCAACCCTTCATCAAAACTGGATCCCGCGAGTGAAGTGCCGAGTCCGTCATTTGAAGAACAAATGGACAAGCTTATCAGAAAAGCAGGTCAAAAGGCTCGGGAAGACCACAACCGCGAGATGGCCATCTACGAGAAGGCCGGGACGCAACGTCTGTTTCAACAGGCTGCAAAAGACAAAGATGCTCCTCCCTGTCAACCCGTTGTGCAAAAGGCCCGACGCAGAGGCAGAAATAAATCAAGAAGCGGAAAGAAGAGCCGACAACAACGACGCAGGATCAGAGAGTCGTGTGACCGGGCATCGCGCGGTCTGGATTTGTCCCTCATGAAGAAGATGAGTCGAGCGTATTCCTTCCCTCGAGACAAGACGAAGAAGCTACTCGAGCTCGTTATAGAACATCAAATGATCGCACTTCCGGAGTCTAAGCACCCTGAGCAAGTTAACGAGGTTTTTTATCCGGGCTATTGCTCCTATCACCGAGCCATAGGACACCCTATCGAAGACTGCTTCACCTTCAAGAACTGGGTCGAAGACCAATACCAACAAGGCAGATTTGCTTTATCCCGCAGCTGGAGGGTAACGCCGCCACAACAGCACGAACCTAAAGCCGCGAGAGTAGAGCCAGACCCACATCGGTCTTGGAAGCGGATTCGCACTTGTCACATGATTACAATATTAAAAGAAGAGCCCAAGAACATGGATGACCTTCCCTGGTGCTTTGAGAACAGCAATGATGAGGTGATCTCAGAATTTCCGCCAGCTTCGAAAGAACTGGAAGATGGCATACATACTACTGCAGATAACCTCAAGAAGATTGAGTTCGGATCGGCAGATGATCCGCGACCGACATTCTTCAGCGAGCTGCTATCTGAAGAAAGGGTGGCTGCGTTAAAGGACGTGCTTCTACAGCATAGAGATTGCTTCGCGTGGAACTATTCCGAAATGCCGGGATTAGATCCAGAAATTGCTGTACACAGATTGGCGATATCCCCGGACATCAAGCCAGTCAAACAGGCGCCGAGGAGAATGCGGCTCGAGCTTGAGATGAGCATCAACGCCGAGGTCAAAAAGCTGATCGACTCTGGCTTCATCCAGGAAGTTCAATACCCTGAATGGATCGTCAACATCGTCCCGGTGATGAAGAAAAATAGGGCAGTGCGTATATGCGTAGACTTCCGGGATCTTAATAAAGCTTGCCCGAAGGACGATTTTCCAGTGCCAGTCACCGAACTGATAATAGATAACACGTCCACTCATGAGGTTTTCTCCTTCATGGACGGCTCATCAGGGTATAATCAAATAAAAATGCATCCTTAAGACCAGAAACATACGACTTTCCGGAACCCTTTGGGAATATTCTGCTACAAGGTTATGCCCTTTGGTCTAAAGAACGCCGCTGCTACCTATCAAAGGGCCATGACAAAGATCTTCGACGATCTCATACATGACATCGTCGAGTGCTATATTGATGACCTCGTGGTGAAGAGCATGTCATACGAAGAGCACTTAACGCATCTGAAGACTGTATTTCAACGCCTTCGGCAATATAATTTGAAGATGAATCCCTTCAAATGTGCGTTCGGAGTCTCCTCGGGTAAATTCCTGGGATTCATCATCCGACACCGAGGTATCGAAATAGATCCATCTAAGATCAAGGCGATCATAGAAATGCCTCCGCCAAGAACCCTCAAACAGGTGCGGTCTCTCCAAGGGAAGCTCGCATACATCCGGCGGTTTATCACCAATCTTTCAGGCAAGTGCCGTCCTTACAGCCACCTGATGAAGAAAGGAACTCCATTTGTCTGGGATCAAAAATGCCAGGGCGCGTTGGACGAAATTAAACAGTACCTGCAGAACCCGCCGGTATTGGCTGCTCCGGACAAGGGAAAACCCCTTATTCTTTATACAACCGCCCTCGAAGGTTCCTTAGGCGCATTATGGGAACAAGAGAACGATCAAGGAAAAGAAAGAGCACTCTACTACTTAAGTCGAGTTCTGCTGGGGGCAGAAAGCAACTACTCTCCCATTGAAAAACACTGCCTGGCGTTGATCTTCGCGATAACAAAGCTCAGGCACTATGCGTTGGCGCACGAAGTCCGTCTCATCTCGAAGGTGGACCCCCTTAAATATTTGATGTCGAAGGCTATATTGACAGGTCGACTCACTAAATGGGCTCTACTCTTGATGGAGTTCTCGATAACGTATCGACCTCTCAAGGCAGTGAAAGGCCAGGCCATCGCCGACTTCCTTGCTGAGCATCCAGTACCTGCCGGTTCTCCTCTAAACTGCGATTTGCCGGACGAACATGCATTTGATGCGATCAGCGGCGGTGATACCCGATGGGAACTCTATTTTGATGGAGCATCTTCCATGAAGAAGAGCAAGCAATGTACCCCCATAATCAAATCGGGAGTAGGCCTCATCTTCGTAACTCCACAAGGAGGGATTATGCGCTTTGCCTTCTCTTTAACAGAGCCGAGGACGAATAACGAAGCCGAATATAAAGCATTGATAGCGGGCCTCGAGATCGCCATTGACATGGGAATTGAAGACCTTCTTATATACGGGGATTCTCAACTGGTCGTTAGTCAAGTAAATGGTGACTACCAAACGTGCAAACCAGAGTTGGTGAAGTACGGCGAGAAGGTGCGACAACTGTTGACCCAAATTCCCTCCTATACTTTGGAAAGCATACCACGCGCGGAAAATAGCAAAGCGGACGCGTTAGCTAAGCTCGCCAAAGTATTGGCTGACGAGAACCTCGATGACGTTAAAATCATGGTACAAAGCCGTCGAGTGCTCGCCCCAGCAGAAATATCTCCGGAATCATGCGAAGAAAATGGAGCGACTGAGCAGACGACCCTACAGATAAAAGACCGTGAGAAGGCTGAGGACCGGAGGGAAGTCTTCATAGACTACTTTAAGTCCCACCGAATGCCCGAAGAAGCGTCCTCAAGACATCAGCTCATGAAACGAGCTCTATCTCTCGCTTTCGTCAATGATACTCTGTATAAGAGGTCGTTTGATTCTCTGTGGCTGAGATGTTTAGGACCTGATGAAGCGGAAAGAGTCGTTCAGGAAGTTCATGACGGAATCTGTGGTTCTCATCAAGCAGGCCCGAAGATGAAGTTAAAAATTAAACGGATGGGTTACTACTGGCCCACGATGATCCAGGACTGCCTTGAATATGCGAAGCAATGCCACTCATGCCAAATCCATGGGGATTTCATCCACCAGCATCCGAATCCGCTACATCCAACGGTGGCTAGCTGGCCATTCAAAATATGGGGAACTGACATAGTCGGCCCTATCGAACCGGCATCGTCTAGGGGACATTGTTTCATCCTGGCGACGACTGATTACTTCTCCAAATGGGCAGAAGCAGTACCGCTGAGGGAAGTGAAGACGGAGAATATCCTCCACTTTTTCAAAACGCACGTCATCTATCGGTTTGGAACTCCACGGCGGATTATCTCCGATAACGCGCCAGCCTACAGAAGCCATAAGATTAGCCGCTTCGCGCAGCAACACAATATAGACTGGAGATATTCCTCAGTTTATAATCCACGAGCTAACGGTCTGGCCGAGGCCTTCAATAAGACCTTGACAAAGATCATAAAAAAGACGGTGTCCCGAAATAAGAAGGACTGAAATGAGAGACTGCAAGAGGCTCTTTGGGCATATCGAACTACGTGCAAGACGGCCACGAACACGACGCCATACGCACTGGTATTCGGTATGGAAGCGGTACTCCCCCTCGAGATAGAGCTTCCTTCTCTACGAGTAGCAGTCCACCACGGATTGACAAACGAAGAAAATGCTCACCTTCGGCTTGAGGAGCTTGATGCCCTCGATGAAAACCGGCTCATAGCGCAACAAAATCTGGAGGCCTATAAAGCAAAGATGACGCGCTCGTACGAAAGATTGACCAGGCCGAGAACATTCCGCCAAGGCGAACTCGTGCTAGTAGTCAAAAGACCGATGATCCCCAATCACGCCAAGTGGGGAAAATTCGGGCCAAACTATGAAGGCCCGTACATCATAGATAAGGTCTACCAGGGTGGGGCCTATCTACTCATGGACATGCATGGTGAAAGGCCTTTCAGGCCAATAAACGGCCGCTTCCTAACGAAATACTACGCTTAATGAGCCACAGCTTAGGTCAATGATAGATGACGACGACTATGTCCACTCGCTATCTTCCTAAAGCTCAAAGCTCTATAAGTAGTAGCCGGCTCTCTCCACGACGGACCGAAATGTACTTAAACTAACGACGGACCGAAATGTCCTTAAACTAATGACGGACCGAAATGTCCTTAAACTAATAGCGGACCGAAACGTCCTTAAACTAATACCGCAGCATCCTTAGGCTGACGAGATGAATAAAAATAAATAAAAAAATATAATAAATAAAAACGGTATGTCCATAAGCAAAAAGGGCACGGATGAAAACCCGAAAGGGCTCCGTGAGTAAAAACAACAGGGCTACCGGCGAGTGTTCGTGAAAACCCGAAAGGGCGCGACCTCGTAAAAAAAAGGAGAAAAAGAAAATGAAAAGAATAAAAAAAAACGGTAAGTCCATAAGCAAAATGGGCACGGATGAAAACCCGAAAGGGCTCCGTGAGTAAAAACAGCAGAACTACCGGCGAGTGTTTGTGAAAACCCGAAAGGGCGCAACCTCGTTAAAAGACACTTATAGGGTCCTCTCGACCTTGTAAGGAGAAACCACCCGCGTGAGATCCTTACGACTCACAAAGGAGCAACACACTTAGGGATCCCCACGATTCCTAAGGAGAAAATACACTTGCGAGATCCTCACGACTCGTAAGGAGAACTCTCTTATGGGACCCTTACGGCTCATAAGATTTGAAAGTCTTAAGTCACAGAGACCTAAACCTGTGCTTAAGTAAAATCCCCTATACCCTTCGACACTGCCCTACAAGTGGTCCAATACTGACCCTTGTATACAATCCACGGGCACGAACAAATATTTCCCTAACAAAGTCCCATCCGTGACTAGGGATATGTCCATATGGTGAACACAACCCTTGTAGGTCCTCTCGACCTATAAGGAGAAAGCCCTCTTGTAGGATCCTTACGATTTGCAGAGGAACATACACTTAGAAATCCTCACGATTCTTAGGGAGAAAATACACCTGCGAGATCCTCACGACTTGTAGGGAGAAATACCTTCGTGAGACCCTTACGGCTCATGAAGTCAAAAGCCTTAGTCGACGGGACCCTAACCCTGTTTGCTAAGCCATCTTTGTTCAACATCGACAGAGGCAGATGATGATTCGCTCCTGGCCATATCTCAGTTGTAGCGGTGCTGATGCCGAAATTTGTGTCTAATTTTAGGTTTATGGCGAAAAGCCAGTAGGCCGCACGTGCATACGAGATAGACGAAATGATGGGGCAACCTGCAATAAAAAGCAGCAGGTAAAAATGTATGCACGCAAAATAGCCGAAATGATGGGGCAACTCGCAATAATAAAAAAAAACAGCGAGTGAAAATGAAATAAATAGCCGAAATGATTGGGCACCACGCAAAATAGCCGAAATGATGGGGCAACTCGCAATAATAAAACAAAAACAGCGAGTGAAAATGAAATAAATAGCCGAAATGATTGGGCACCGCGAAAAATAGCCGAAATGATGGGGCAATCGCGACCTTCGCGATATAAAAGCTGAAATGATAGAGCATCGCGGAAATAAAATAAAATAAAAAAGTTTTAATTTATGCCCTACAGGTGATGTTCCATCACACCCTGTACACAATCCAAGGGCGTAAACAAAAAAAGGGATCATACTTCTCTCCCAGGTTTCATCAGAAGAAGAAGCCAAATCTCGACGGGCCAAAGGAGACCTGGAGATCGTTTCAACACTCGTCTCGTAATAACGGACACAACTCTAAGCTAAGCGGAACAGCGGCAACTCCCGGTTCTATAGCTCGATGGTATACATATCGCCAACAGTCAAACCTCCATCCCGTGAAATGCGGATACAATCAGCAAAATTCCTGGTTACGTGGAACGTGGATAACGTCACTCTTTGACCCCGTGGAAAATGTCCAGAGCGGATCCTGGTCCTCGCAGAGCACGGCAGTGAACCCGTGTGAAGCATCCAGAGCGGAGCCTAGTCCTCGCCGAGCACGGCAGTGAACCCGTGTGAAGCATCTAGTGTAAAATTCCTGGTTACGTGGAACGCGGATAACGTCACTCTTTGACCTCATGGAAAACGTACAGAGCGGATCCTGGTCCTCGCAGAGCACGGCAGTGAACCCGTGTGAAGCATCCAGAGCGGAGCCTAGTCCTCGCCGAGCACGGCAGTGAACCCGTGTGAAGCATCTAGCGCAAAATTCCTGGTTACGTGGAACGCGGATAACGTCACTCTTTGACCCTGTGGAAAACGTCCTGAGCGGATCCTGGTCCTCGCGGAGCAAAGCAATGAACCCGTGTGAAGCATCTAGAGCGAAGCCTAGTCCTCGCCGAGCACGGCAGTGAACCCGTGTGAAGCATCTAGTGCAAAATTCCTGGTTACGTGGAACGCGGATAACGTCACTCTTTGACCCCGCGGAAAACGCCCAGAGCGGAGCCTGGTCCTCGCCAGGCACGGCAATGAACCCGTATGAAGCATCTAGAGAAAACACCGGACTGTGGAGTCCGTAAAATCCACGGACTATGATGTCCTTAACCTCGACCGTAATGTCTTAAAACAAACGATCAACCACCCCGATTCCCTACGGATTCTACCTTGGTTTAAGGGGTACATCTCTTCATCCCTTTGATACCTGGCGTTGTAATTCCTCAACGTCTTCAAAGAGGTGACGGGTCCCTGCTACCAAACATCGGACTGTGGAGTCCTTAAATCCACGGACTATGAGGTCCTTAACCTTGACTGTGACGTCTTAAAACTAACATCGGACTGTGGAGTCCCTAAATCCACGGACTATGAGGTCCTTAACCTTGACCGTGATGTCTTAAAACTAACATCGGACTGTGGAGTCCTTAAATCCACGGACTATGAGGTCTTTAACCTTGACAGTGATGTCTTAAAACTAACATCGGACTGTGGAGTCCCTAAATCCACGGACTATGAAGTCCTTAACCTTGACCGTGATGTCTTAAAACTAACATCGGAAGGTGGAGTCCCTAAATCCACGGACTATGAGGTCCTTAACCTTGACCGAGATGTCTTAAAACTAATATCGGACTGTGGAATCCTTAAATCCACGGACTATGATGTCCTTAACCTTGACCGCGACGTCTTTAAACTACGATGCCTTGAGCAACCCCTGACCCCGTGAAACACGAATAAGGGTGACTACATCCAGCACTTGCAGGTCCTCACGACCTGTAAGGAAGAAAAACTCTCTGGTGAGATCCTTACGACTCTCAAAGGAAAACCCACTTAAGAGTCCTTATGATTCTTAAGAAGAACTTACACCTATGGGATCCTCTCGACCCATGGAGAGAAAAACTCTTTATAAGACCCTCGTGGCTCATAAGGCGCAAAAGTCTTAGGAAGCAGATCTTAACCCTGAATCCTAAGCCACCGATGCCCTGCAAGGAGATCGAGATAAATTGTCCGCAAACGCATTCAATGAAAAGAGACACGCCTTTGAGAAGAAAAATGTATCTTTTATTTCATAAACCAAAATGGATACAACGTACAATTCATGAAAGAAACAAAAAGAAGATACTCTCATCCATGAGTATGTACAAAAAAAAAGGGAAAAGATACAAGTCTTCAAGCCGGCGGGCGGTGTAGTAATTTTACCAGCTCATCGTTTTGTTGCTGAGCCACGGCTTCATGACGCAAGATCTCCAGAAGACGAGCCTCTGCCTGAGCTTGCTGAGCCTGATACGAAGCAAGCCGAGCTTCAAGCTCTTTCTCGGTAGCTTTATGAGCCTCGACCCTTTCACGAGTGAACGTGGCAGCTTTGTCGAGAGCCACCACCTCTTTGATGGACTCCTGAAGCACCCGCCAGAGTTCATACGCTTTGTTGGCCTTGGCGGTAAGAGTGGCGCGAAGCTCGCTCAGCGCCTTGGAAGCTAGCTCCCTCTCCAAGAGTTTGCGGCCAAGCCTCTTCTCGCATGACGTCATATTGGCCGCGCATCGTACTATCAGACCCCGCAACTCCGATTTTGCAGCCACGGCTTCCGAGGAAAGGCGAGAACATTCAAGGGCGTGCAAGCGAGCCTCCACCTGCCGACAGAACTCCACCGAGACTCGCACCACTTCTTCGCTATGGTATGTGGCAAGAAAAGGAAGAGAACCGTTAGCTTCGGCGGCAAACGCTTCAGCGGTGGTCGCCCTGCCAGCACGGAGCTCCTCAATCAAAGATGATAAAGAGACAAGGCTTAATTGGGCCAAGCGTTCTGAAGCCCGCAAGGCATAAGGGCCGGGCGGCATCACGATGCGCGACTCCAACGCCGTGGAGACTGGCAGAGCTGTTCAAATTTGGAAGATGCCAGTAAAATTCTTAAGCAAAGAACGAATGGGAGTATGATGAAATGTCGCTTACCGACAGTCGTGCAAGTAGGAGCTGAAGGTTCCCCCGGCCCTTCGAGAACCTCGACCTCATCATCAGCCTCCAAAACTGTAGAAAACATCAATGTCAATACGCAAAATAACAACGATGCTATGAGAAGTGATGGACGACACCAACCTTGCCCGGATGAGAGGACGATGCGTTGGGGGGATATCGCTTGTGGAGCTGCCATCTCCAGCAGACGCTGAAAGAATTGCCGGGGAGACAGATCGGCAATAGAGGCCGCCAGCTCGCGTAATTCTGAGAAAAACAAAAGAGTTCATACAACGGAAAGGCTGCTAATTTAAAATTCAGAAGGTTACCTTCAACACTTCTCCCGTTCTGAGTCGGGGGGATAGCAGCCTTGACAGCCTCTGCCGGAACCTCAGGCTCCAACAGAGGGAGGGTAGTCCCCACTACCTCCATCTCAGCCTCCGGGCCGCCTTCGGGAAGAGCCGTTGGGGCAGCAACCTCTAAAGGAGCCTCCCCCAAAGGGGCAAGCACTCCCTGATCAAGAACCGCCGCTGGAGGCTCTACCATAAGATGAGCAGCCTCATCAGCCCCCCCCACATCGGGAAATGCTTCATCGGGAATTTCGGCAGGCTTTAGCTTCAATGAGCCCGTAGGGAGCTCCCCCAGCGTCGAAGATTCTGCACAATTCAAATAAGAATAAGGATACACATATACAGGCGTGAATAATCTGAAGAACTACAAAAAGAACAACAACGTACCGATGCGCAAAGAAGCCCTCAATATGGCTTCTTCAAGCCGCTGCTCCTTCTCAAGGAGGCGTGCTCGCCGGGGTTCAAGGGTAGACTCATGGCCGCCGGTCCATAAAGAAAGTGCGTCCGCTGCGTCTTCTGAAGCGGCCTGCTTCAGGGCCCTTTCCCCCCATTCCTCCAAAGGACCGATAAACCACCGCCGAATCCACGAAGGGTCTTCGTAAAAGATTACAGCGGGATAAGACTTCTTCGGAACCCTGGCGTTATGAGACATGCCTTTGGAACGCCGTATGGCCTCAGCCAACTGTGCGGCCTCCTCATCGGTCGAACTCGGGAAAGGAAGTCCAGCGTCTGACTCTTGCAGGGCCAATGGTTCGTCTTCAAGAGTAGGCTCAGACTCCGCCAAAGAATCGAGCAAATTGGTGGCCGCTTTCCTCCGCCGCTTATACCCAGAGCCGGTCACTGAGGATGACCGCTTCCTCCCTCGCGAAGCCTTAGGGCGGCGCTGACCCACATCGCCTTCAACGCCCTCATCCCTATTACCCTCGCCTGGTGCCACGACCGAGGATGACACTGCCATTGTCGATGCCACGGGGGGCGGTGCTGCCATAGGCGGTGGTGCTACTACTGGGGCCCTTCCACCTCGCGAGCGGGAACCCAGGGGAATACCAGCCGTTGGAGTAAGGTTTACCTCCGATTCTCCTGGGATGAGCGCAGTGCCGGTATCCCTTAGAGGGAAGCGGACCGGAGCCCTCGGTCGCAGCTTAGCTCCTGGAACCAAAGGAGGGACGTCGTGGCCAAGAAGCACCCTCCTTTCCTCAAGAATGATTGGGTTGACCCGATAAAGATACCAACCCGTAAACGCGCCCACGCACCGGGGCAGGTATTCGGCTTCAGGGACCATGAAGTGGGAGCCGGTGTTTAGCCTCATGAAATGATGAGCGGCATCGCGAACGGCATCGAGCAAAGGGATCGGGGCGACTATAAAAGCCTCGAAAGGAACACCCTGGTCGTATCCAAGCTGTCGAGCGAATCGATGCGGATTATACCGCATGAAAAGAGCTGCACTGTCCTGGCAAAACACCAAGTAGCCCGGTCTAGTAGTGTACAAGTGCGCGGCCTCCCGAGGCTTCAAAGAAGGTGCGTTGTCTTTTGACAGGTCCCAGAGTTGTTGAACTGGACCTGAGGGAGTAGACAAGACCCGATCATTAAAAACCATCCCACCAGCGGCAGCGTAAGGAGAAATCAGCACCCAAATAGCCCCGAGCTGAGTCGGGTCGGCGGCAGAAGCATCCACCAATCGCATAAGTCGCGGGAAAGGATAGGCGTCGTAAAACGCGGGCCTCTGATGCATAGAGAAAGCCCCCAGCACATGCATTTCGACCCAGGACGTGAAATAATAAAGCAAAAAGTTTACTACATCCACGCCGGGAGTAGAGGTATTAGCTGCGGTGCCCAACCCGTGATAAAGATGCGCCAACGCCGGGATACCGACGGCCAACCGCGTCCCCTCAGCTATACAATGAGCCGGGTAGATAACCGAAGTCCTCATAAAACGACGATGCATGGGGATGACAAACCAACTGAGCCAGACACTGACAAACCCCATGAAGAACGTCTCCTCGTCAATACCGGGTGCTGCAATGGACTTAAAAGACATCGGCGACATGATGGGGATATAGTATTGAGGTAGATCCGATTCAGTGGTCGACAGCTTCTTCGGACCAAACCCAAAAGGGTCTTTAATGTTGGCGAACTTCGGAGCTGTCTTCGACACGACGTCCTCACGAAGGAAACAAGCAATGAAGCTCTTGAAAGTAACACCCTGCTCTTCGGATTCGGTGAACAATCGGTCGAAGATACCTAGCGCCTTGATCAAACTGGGACGCTTGTGGTGAATGGCGTTCTCAACAGACAAGCTGTCAGCCGGTGCAGACTCGGGCTTGAAGACATACTCGTCAGGAGGCAACAACTCCTCATATAGTGCACCCCTGATTGGCAATCCCGACATTTCATAAAATTCTGCCAGAGAGATCGAGACCTCGCGATCTCCTAGAATGAAAGTGTTGGTGGGAAGATTCCATTGGTTCAAAAACGCCTTAACCCACCAGACATGCGGGGACTTATAATGGAAGAGTGACGCGTATATTGCCTGATAAAGCCCGACCTTTTGCAGCCGCGCACGATGGGTGGCAAGGATGTAGCGAGCCCAGAGAAGGTAGCCCGTAGGGTGTCGGGGAGTGAGCCCTATCTTATAAATCTGCCCCCACGGGTGGGCCTCACCCTGGTAATTACGTCGCCCTAAGATATCTATGGCCGGGATCGGATGGTTCGGAATACCGGTCGTTGAAGGCTCGAGCCTCCCCGTTGGAGTCCAGTTGGGCATTTCCACAGAAAAAACCGTTCTCGGAGGGTCCATCGGCAAGAATGGGAAAGTAGGCTCTGTCGGTACTGCACAGAGGAAACTCCGGCGACCCCGGATAATATGGCTATACCAAGTTCTCCATAGAAGCAAGTTGGTACAGTTCGGGTCATGAGCCCGGATCATCGCCATCGCTTCCTCATCGGACGGTGACTGAGGAAAAGCGGCCTCCGAGCGAATGAAGGGAAAGATGGAACAGAACCATCGCACCTGAAATCCAATAAAAGAAGGCTGTCAAAAACAAAGCTAGCAATATATATACATGCATGAACATGAAGACTAGCTGAAGAAAGCAACAGCAGACTCTTTTATGGGGCCATCGGCTACAGAACAACATGGGCCCCACAGAATCAGGATGACGGCTCATTAAAAATGAGACCAAGTAGTTATAACAAAACAGAGGGAATATACCCATTAAATGAAGAACGGGTTTCAAGTAACCCTACATATTCCCCCTAGAAGACAAATCTGTCTCGGGCTTTACAACGGATCCAACAGGATCAAAGGAATTAAATTCCCACAGAAGGCATCATTACAAAGTTCCTGTTTCATTAATTACAGAATGACAACCTAGGGTAAGGAGACCCTAAGGAGCCCCCATAGAAAGAAACCGAGTTCTTCACAGGAATTAAATTCCTTATTAAGAGAAGGGAATTAAATTCCCAAAAGCATTTTTTCTGTAAATGGAGTTAAACTCCATGGATCATCGTCTAAGACCTAAGAGATCTACTTTTGAAGGCTAAAATGGTTTCATACTTTGGTTAAAAAGCTTGAAGAAAAATGGGTTCTTTGTTAAAAAAGGGGTAAAAACCCTTATTTTGGATTTAAAATCCAGAGGAACGTGAAAGTTCACTGTTTGTCCAAGAACATTACCTGAGGAAAAGGGTCACTTGAACAGAGTTAAACTCTGAAGATGGTTTCAAGACAGAGAACTAAGCTCTGGAAGAAGAGAATTAAATTCTCAGAAAAAAGTTTGCAAGGAGGAAGACAAGCAAAGTGGAGGCGTCTCTGAAATGACCCCAATATTTATAGGACGTGATGGGAACGCTTCATCTCCCCAAATCCCTAGAGGAATCCAACGGTCACAAAAGTGACAGCGTTGCACTCACGTGCAGACACGTGAGAACAACGCTGTGGGGGCATTTGTTTCCTGATTTAAAATCAGGAAAGTTTACGGAGGAGGCATCACGTGCTATCACGTGACCAGCAGTCACGTGTTGGCACGTGACATTTAAAAGCAGCGGCAAAGGCACATCAGTTCCCTGATTAAATCGAAGAAAATGCTTCAGAAAGGGTCACGTGCTCACACGTGACCGGGGGTCACGTGTTGGCACGTGACGGTTGAACAGCGGCCGGAAGACAGAATGCAGAAAGAAGAAGAAGGCTCGTTCCAAGGGGTCACGTGCCTACACGTGACCACGGGTCACGTGGCCACACGTGACCGGCTTTCAAAGCCTATTTATTTAACAGAATCAAATTCTGAAGAGATCATTCAAATCTTTCCAAAGGAAAATGATTATTTAGAACCGATTGGACTAAAGATTTAAAGGTGATTAAATATCATCTATCTATGGAAAAATCTTGAACTTGGAAAGATTTCCCCTTAAAATCTAACCGAAACAACAGAAGAATATCTTTGGATTTAAAATCAAATGGTGAATAAAATTCACCTAATAATCCAAAGGTCCAAACGAATGGTGAATACAAATTAAATCTCTCAATGAAAGATTCACCAAAACTAATTGATTCTGCTTCTTCTCCTAAAAATAGGAGCCAAGGGACATATACAGAGGCATACATAGAGAGAGAGAAAAATAGAGCCTGGAGACTTTGGAGGAATTGGGATCTTCTGCAAAAGAAAGCCTTAGGTAAGAAGGGGGAGACTTTTAAGAAAAAGAGAATTTAATTCTCAACAGAGTTTAACTCTGATATTAAAAAGAAGAACTTAGTTCTCTCTTTAGCAGAGGATCTGCAAAGTGCACATCTCCCCATGAATTGAGAATTTAATTCTCATTGGGTTGAGATTCTGCCATGCAGATCCAAAGCATAGAGAGGGAATGGATGTTTGAGAATTTAATTCTCATAGAACTATAGGAATTTAATTCCTGTGAATTAAAATTAGGGTTTAACCCTATGTCATAGGAATTTAATTCCTTCAAAATGAACAGAATCAGGGTTCAACCCTAGTTAAGAACTTAGTTCTGTTAAAATAACAGGAATTTAATTCCTTTAAGAAAGAAGAAATTAGGGTTTCACCCTATGACAGAATCTCATGCCTCTCTAAAAGAGAGTGGGAATTTAATTCCTTTAAAGCTTTTATTAGGGTTTAACCCTATGATAGAATTCATTTCTTTACATATATGAGGAATTTAATTCCTACAGAAAATTCAGAGTTCAACTCTATCCCAGAATATAAATCTTCAAAAGGAAATAGGAATTTAATTCCTCTTAAATTTATCGTTAGGGTTTAACCCTACGAAGAATTTAATACTAGAGAAAAAAAGGGATTAACAGATCTTCTAAAAAACATACAAAGAGGCAGGGTCACGTGCCACCATGTGACCCCCGAAAAGATCCACAGAGAAAGGCCTTTGAGGCAGTGCCTCATGTGACCCACGTGACCCTTGGCAAAAGCTTTAACATACAAGCATTTAAATGCCCGTCACGTGATGGCACGTGATGCTCCAAAAGATGCGATATTCTCAGCAGAACAAAGGAAGGGAGGGCGCCCTCACGTGCTACCACGTGACCCCTCTTGCCTTAGTGTTTAACACTAAATTGGAATCCCGGAATCCAGTGTTAAACACTGTTTGGCCTTAGTGTTCAATACTAATCAAAGAACTTTATTTGCAGTGTTTAACACTGATTATTCTTAGTGTTTAACACTAATATGAAATCCCTGCTGCTAGTGTTTGACATTGATTTGCTCTAGTGTTTAACACTAATTTGAACCCCCTGTTGCTGGTGTTTAACACCAACTGCCTTTTAGTGTTAAAACACTAACTTGTTCCCAGTGTTCAACACTGCTGATCTTAAGTGTTTAACACTAACTTCAGCCCAGTTGATTAAATGGCCAGAGGCAAAGCTTCTCCTTCAATGGACCAACAGAAAGCCAGTATTCTAAACATGATGGGACTTAGCCCAAGATGGCCATAAGTCCTCAATTCAAACTTAATTGGGCTAATGGGCTCATAACACAATTAATTGGTCTTGATCCCAAATTGGGCCAAAGACTGTTTAATCCACCCCGGTCCAAGGGTACATCTCTTCACTCCTTTGATACTTGGCGTTGTAATTCCTCAACGTCTTCAAAGAGGTGACGGGTCCCGTGACCACACATTGACACGGACTGTGGGGTCCTTAAACTCATGGACTATGAGGTCCTTAACCTTGACCGAGATGTCTTAAAACTAACAACGGACTGTGGGGTCCTTAAACTCATGGACTATGAGGTCCTTAACCTTGACCGAGATGTCTTAAAACTAACAACGGACTGTGGGGTCCTTAAACTCATGGACTATGAGGTCCTTAATCTTGACCGAGATGTCTTAAAACTAACAACGGACTGTAGGGTCCTTAAACCCATGGACTATGACGTCCTTAACCTTGACCGCAATGTCTTAAAACTAATATTGGACCGCAATGTCCTTAAACTACCCATGGACCGCAATGTCCTTAAACTACCTATTGACCGCAATGTCATTAAACTAAACAACAGAGCCCCCCCTTTTTATTGCTCTCTTGTTGGATCTAAACGATCCCGTTAAGTTGATCTTAGTCTAAAAACTAGACTAACGTATCCTTAACAAACGTTTAAGTCGATCTTAGTCTCAAAGGAGGCTAACGTATCCTTAAACCCAAACCCCCAAACCCAAATCTAAGATAATGCGGATTTGGACTAGTCCACGCCCTACGGGCGACGACATAACTCAGTCTCCGTATAGAATCCACGGGCAACCAAACATAAAATAAATACACACGACACGAAGTGACCATCTGGAGAAGGAGAAAGTGGTTACCGCGATGCGGTAGCGTAATTAACTGCAGGGGCTTGCGCCTGCAGGGAAGAGCGTCCCCACAATCAAAAACCCTTCAAGCGAGGGGGAATCTGACGAAGTCTGCTACATCGGACGCATCCGTTTAAACCTTCGATATACAGTGCCATAAATCAACTTGGCATCTTCGGAGAGGTAGACGGATAGCACCAATTAGCATCTGCCCCGAACCTCAGGCGAGACGTCAGTCCTTGCCGCCGTTCGGAGGGGAACAGTTGGGTGCAGTCCCGAAGCACTTGGAGGCAGTGACGGTTAGACAGGATTCGTCTCTCCTGGTATTGGGGGTTGACATCGCGCTGTGTCTAGGAGAGCCATTACACAAGTAGTCCCTGGCCAGGGCAAGCGAGATATACTGGTAGGTTTCCAGTGTTATCTTAGGGTGTTCTGGGCTACACTCCGACACGACTTGTACCGCTATTAGGGGACTGACGTTTACCACCCCCTAGGCCCGCCATGCGATGTTCTCAGACGAACGGACCGGACTGTACGGAGATTGTCACATACAGGCTCAGTAGGAGTTCGGATGGGTTTATCTCATCGACCATCTTATCGACATCTACCTGGGGACCGTTACGTACAGCTAGTGCCGCTTGCGGTCTGTGGTTAAACCCACTGCCACCGTAGTGTCGAGTCTTTAGAGTCCCACACAGAGAGTTTCCCTGCACTGAGCGAAACGTGTAGAGGCCGTGTGGTTTTACGGCAGGGCTACGATCACTTACGTGCACTTGTGTACGTATGCTGTTCGGGCAGGCAATACTAGTGGGCTTTGGTTTAAGCCAGATTCTAGTATTGCACGGATCGATTTGTTTTGTCTTCTGTGCATTCGCATTTTACGGAATGCGGATGCGGATGTGTATGCACAGTATTGAGGAACGAAGAAGAAGGAGCGGACTCATTAGGGTTTTGATAGTCGATTCGGTCAAGACCATTTTTGAGACGGACTCATTTGGGTTTTGGCAGTTGGTTCGGACAAAACCATTATGAGCCGGGGACATCATTTACTAATCTTTTTAGTGATAATTATGTTATGGCTAATTGCTTTGACCATTTGACTACACTTGACTTTGTTGACAGTTTGACCAAAGTTGACTTGGACCTTCATGAGAGGTCTAGAGTATTCTTTGGTTTTCTTTTTCTTTAAATGATATGAAAATGGTCAAGTCAATATAGCCATCAGCTTTATCATGAAAGGATTAGTAATGATGATGTTTATGTATTATTGCAACCATGGTTGTTTTTCTTTAGTTTATTATTCATTTCTCATTCTCTCTCTTGTGAGAAGAAAAGAAAAGAGCTCCATGGTTGCTAGTTCTTCTTCCTCCTCTTGAAAAATCCTTTGATCTCATGTGTTGAGAGAAAAAAGATCCAAATAGACAAACACTTCCATCTACCTCTTCTACACAACCTAGGACATCAAGACTAGCGATCTTGTTGCCCTAGTTGCCTCGGTTCGAGGTGGAGCTCGGAGCACAACTCTCGGGTGGATCGTCTTCGACTCAAGAAAGCCGCGGAGGTGACCAAGATCCGGATCGATCCTCGGAGCGTGGATGGACGAGCAGGACAGCGGAATGAAGACCCGAAGGACCGGTATCATGAGGTATAATCTCTATGGCATAGTAGATAGCACATCTAGTAGTTTGCTAGTTTGTAGTTTAGCAAAGATCCTTCTTTTAGTCCATGTTGCCTTTGCGCCAAAAATTATTTTTCGCCGTTTCCGCCTCCCCGTAAGGACCGGGGTGAGCAACGTGGACTTACACTTGATATCGTTGAAGGAACCAGATAGCATTTTACATATATATAGTGGCGAAAACCTTTGCTAAAGAGGTCACTCCCGGTGAAGGGATCTCGGCTCTTTCCTCGTGGAATGAGGTGCAGGATATTCCCACTGAATACCGCGATGCAAAGCAAAAAGTAATCGACTATAGTGAAGTTATTACCCTGATGCAAACTTCTGCCCAAGAGGTCACTCCTGGTGAGGAGATCTCGGCTCTTGCCTCGTCGAATGAGGTGCTGGATATTCATAACCGAATACCTCTGTGCAAAACAAAAGAGAACGTCCTTGTAATAACATATTTTTGAAAATTGTTCCAACAACATCAAATATGTCTGTTTTCCTTGCATTGATCTGAATCATTGCAGTCCCATCAATTAATCACACCAAAAAGAACGAAAATATGATGTACGTATATGCCATCCGCATTCGCCACTGGGTCCCATCATCACCCGTTAGGTTACTTAACTAACGACAGAGCGAGGACTGGACTAGCGCGGGTGTAAAACATATACAACATCTACTAGTATAAATATAACAATATATAATAATCGCTCCAGGTGTGATAAATGCAACATCACAAATAAGCAATAAGTATCACAGAACAATTCAAAGAATCTGGGAGCCCCGGGTTTCATTTGAGCCGCAAGTGAAACCCGACGTTCCCCGAGTCGTGTGGATAGCCTGTGTAATGAAAACCTAGACCCCTACGAGCGCGGAAAGTTACCCGCCAAAACCAGAAGCGAGGCAGCCCCCTTCATCAAAGTGAATGGGCCACCCGGCACTTTACGGAATCCGGTAACTTGAGAACCCCTCCTTGGGTCAACCTGTACCCCCTACGAGTGCGGCGAATAGCCCGCCAATTCTAGAGTGAGGCCCCCTCCTTCTCAACGCTATGAGATGCGGACCCGTTGCCCTCTAGAACCCGGCTATCTGTGCACTCCATCGTGGGGTAATCCTAGTATAGAAAAGAAAATATGTAAAACGGTGATATCGACCTCAACCCGGTCGTACCCCAAATAAATAATATACAAACAGGAAGTGACGGCAGTCCACATGTTGGACGCTCGTCCCGCGATATCAAATGTACAAATAAAACTAAATTTTACTAACATTGAAGCTAAGCTATCCACCACGACGATTTCGCAACAAACACAGCACAATGCAGAACATCAACGTGAATGCCACGTTCGCAAACCCGTCAATAAGAACTATTGCAACTAGACAAGTTGTACCGCTCTAATGATATTCACGGTCGCAGATAGTAATGCATGTACTAAAAACTTTAAACGATGTTAGAAATATCGACTTCGAAATAACTCCGAATAGCCCTAAGCAACTAGATAAAACCATATCCAAACTGGGCTAAACTAGCAATACCACTGAACCAATATTCCAGAGACCAGACCACAACCCAAATACGAAGTCCAGACTCATTCCTTTGGCCGGCCAGATCAGTTTTTTATGCAATGTGCTCGGTTTTTTTCAGGCGGAATTGGTTCGTATTTGGGGTGTAGTCAAGTGGTCATGTTAGAAGTCTTCTGCAGTTGCTAAAATAATTTTTGAAGACTCGTAAAAAAATGACAGAAACTGTAATACTTCAGGTATTGTATTGGAGTTGTTTCGGTTTCGATACTTTTACATTGTCTAAACCAACTAGTATGCGGTTAATGGGTTGGCTCTGATACTATGTAGGGTTATCCCAGCACCCCGGCCATCAATCCGTGGCCAAACGCGGGACAAAAACTTTAAAAATCGGCGCTAACGGAACCCTAATCGACGGATCGTACCATTAACCCTATATTAGTTCTATATAAAGAGGTTTAAGAGATTATACTGATCGGTCCGTGTCCTTCGGTCTTCAATCTCTGTCCTTAGCTGGTCGCGACTGCTTCGATGAAGTTCGATCTCCGGTCTCCCTCGTCGAAGACGATCCACGTATACGGGCTCCCGCTTCAAAACCGAAACAACTCGGGCATTCAGTTTGCCAGCCTAGATACCCAAGATGAAGTAGAGAGAGTGTGAATATTTTGTCTTAATGCATCCAAGGATTTGGTTGGAGGTGAAGAGTTGCCAAGAGGTGAAGAAGTGAGCATAGGTTTTGGCTTGTGAAGAAAAAAAATGGCTCTGTTGATTTTTGTTGTGATGATTTATTTATATTTTTTTATGTGTGTGAGTGTTATTAAGCAACTCAAGAAAGCCTCACTACAAATATCTGCCCACACACAAAAAAATATCTCAACCCAAAAAAAAAAGGAAATCATCACACCATGCATCACCATGGCCCATCTCATGACACTCACCATGACACCAAGTGCATGTGCCATGATCAATGCCCAAAGCCAAGACATCCACTCACATTTTCCACCAATTAAACATTAAACTAAATGTTTAAAGAAAAAGAAATGGCAACTCAAAAGTAAACTTGTAACGAATTACAAGAATACCCCTCATCTGTACATACATACCTGCATCCGTATTCCGACTGAATACGAATACAACGAGACGAAAATAATCCAACAATATAATACTAGGATCTGGCTTAAACCAAAACCCACTAGTATTATCCGTCCGATCATGATCCGTGCATAAGTGCACGAATATGATCGACCCTGCTATAAAACCATATGTCCTCTACAACGTTTCGCCCGAACTAGGGAAACCCTCTGTGTGGGACTCTAAAGACTCGTCAATACACTGGCAGTGGATTTAAACACAAGCACGTCAATGGCACTAGCTGTACATAACGGCTACCCAGGTATTGAGCGAAAGGGAGGCCGACGAGCAAACTCATCCTGAAACCCTACTGAGCCTGACAGTGACAATATCCATACAGTCCAGTCCGTTCATCTATGAGTATCGCATATCGAGTCTAGGGGGATGGATAAAGTCAGACCCTTAATAACGCGACATTTAGTGTCGGCATGAAACCTATCACAAACTGAGAAACTACCGATCCTAGATCGGTAATTCTCCTCTACCCCGGCCGAGGATTTCTGGTGATGGCCACCCGTGCACTCCGCGATATCAACCCCCAATACCGGGAGAGATGAATCCCCTGACGATCCGCTCACAGCCTCCATGTGGTTCGGGACTGTACCCAACTAAAACCTGCTTGCATGACTCCTTTGAGCCGTGGTAGGGTAGTAATAAAAGCATAGTGGGAACTCACACGAGACAAATGACAATCTCAGGTCGATAAACTAACCTGTACATATGTCACCAGGGAACTGCTATCTGACAATAGGTATAATACCAACTAGCATGTTCTCGGCGAGTCCGTCCGGTGTACTCATAACCCAATGAGCACCTGTATACATCTTAGGTGAACCAACTAACACCAATGGCTTGTGAGACCGGCCACCGCCCCTCGTCGGGGTCTCGATCCGTATACACTAGTCTACTCTTAGAGTATCGATGCCCAGTCTCGAAACTCCCACGATTAGGGACACTATAAGTATGTGCTTATAGACCACCCAACTCTCACGTATATGATCGTCATCATACTGCTGGTAGTCAAGCAAGAATCCTTTAGGCTCTATCAACATGTAATAGTGATCTGTAATGTCACCTGTAGCATGTACACGATGATAAAGACAAACCGAATAGCATACTATCATCTCGAGTAAGACTGTTCTACCGGTATAGGTCCTCCCTCAATCATTGCAATCACGTACCTGCGATCCAATAATTGACTTGAGGGCACTATAGCCAACACTAACTTGACTCGATCCAAGATTGCAATTGACATGACTCGTATTCTACTCGACTTCGTTCTTCAACTTTTGCAATCTATGGTTTCAATCAAGACATGTTATAATCAACCAATCAAATTAACTAAGAATATTTTACAGTTATAATATATATTATACTCTGGGTGTTTGGGATATTTTCTTGTATGAATCCAACGGAGTTTCAGGAGTCTCGTATTAACCCATTTTTTCTATTTACTCGAATCTCAGTCGGGTCGACTCCTTCACAACTTGGAGTCCCGATGCTAACACATGAAATGGGCCCGTATTTCCTTACTCCTGTGGCCCAACTCTTGAGCTCGTGAATACTTCAACGACTGCATTGACATTCACACTTGGAACTTAACGTTAACATAATGACCATATAGAAACTTATAGATACATATACCCATATTCAGATCTACACACTTTTACTAGTCATTTACATTATTTATGTTATTATATACTTGTCACTTTTCACTCTTACCCTACCTTTGGGATTTACTGAGCGTTAGTTCACCGACGGGCATTCCACCTACCTTTGTTTTCTTGGAATGTTCGTCAGATACGGTCGAGACGGAGTAAGTGGAGGCTACAGAGGAAGTTTACGACCAGATAACTACTCGGGATTAGCTTAACCTCCTTTTTCTTTCAGCTTATGTATGCCACATGTTTAGGCATTTTCTTTTATTGAATTTACTTTCCAGTTGAAACTCATGTACCTGTATATATTTCAAGTTGAATGTAAATAAAGATGTTTGTTGAAAATTTTACAGTCTCCATTTATTCTTGCATTTGTGTATTATTGTTTCAATACGCTTAGTATATTTATTTAGGAAATGAACTTCTCTGAATAAATATGCCGCGGGCTTGCCACGCCATCGTTTCCGTCTACTGGGAAGCGGGGCGTGACAATACATTACCGGTAATCGACCTTCGCCTGTCGAGATCACCTGCATAATCGGAATTGTTAATCCAATCAAACTATTATTGTTCCTTCCAAACACCAACCTCACATCAAACATACATCGAAGGTATCGTAAAATCCATTTCATAGCTTGCCAATGGTCTTTACCAGGATATGCCATATAGCGACTAACAACACTAACTGCATGTGAAATGTCGGGTTGGGTACAAACCATAGCATACATAATTCTATCCACCACACTCGAATAAGGAACATGTGACATATACTCAATCTCATTCTCTATTTGCAGTGATGAATGAGCTGAAAGTTTGAAATGAGCTGCTAACGGAGTACTTACAGATTTAGCGTCTGCCATACCGAAATGCTCCAAAACTTTCTCAACGTATTGCTGTTGAGATAAGTAAAGTTTTCCTCCCTTACGATCGCGCCTAATTTCCATACCGAGAATTTTCTTGGCCGCTCTCAAATCCTTTGTCTCGAACTTACCTTTCAATTGTTCCTTCAAATTCTGAATATCAACCATATGTTTTGCTGCTATAAACATATCATCAACATAAAGTAACACGTATATGAAAGAACCACCGTCGAGCTTCTTACAATAAACACAATTGTTGCCCTTACTTCTCTTAAACCCATTATCTATCATGAAGGAGTCAAACATCTTATACGAACGTCTAGGTGACTACTTCAAACCATAGAGAGATTTCTCTAGTAAACAAACGTGATCTTCCTTACCTTCAACTTCGAAACCTTCAGATTGTTGCATGTATATCTTCTCTACCAAATCACCATGTAGGAATGCGGTCTTAATATCGAGCTACTTGAGCTCCAAATCCTGCATAGCTACCAAACCGAGCAAGACATGAATAGAGGTGTGTTTAACAGCCAGAGAAAATACTTCATTTAAGTCCACTCTCCAAACCTACAAATAGCTTTTAGCTACCAACCATGCCTTATAACGAGTATCCAAAACCCTTTGTTCTCTTTCTTTCTTCTTGAAAACCCACCTGCAGCCAACTAATTTCTTTACTCCTTCAAGCTTCACGAGCTTCCATATTTAGTTCTTATGAAGAGACTCAATCTCTTCATTCATAGCGACCAGCCAACGAGCTGACTCATCGGATGAGATAACTTCTTGATAACTTGTCGGCTCGCTACTATCAACTGTCTCTGCGATAGACAGTGCATACGCCACTACATCACTGTAGCCATATTTTTGTGACAGTCGAATGCCCTTTCGTTATCGGACTCGAGCGAGTAAATACTCCTCATCATGGGACTGCTCATCTTGAGCTTCAACAGATGATGGCAAAGGAGAGTTCTCCAGTGAATTTGAACTTTCACCGACCTCAATTTCAACGCCCATCTCGTCCATCCTAGAATCGTCTTTACTTGGACAATCTTCGGCTTCAACATAGCAGATTAATCAAAAGTAACATCTTCACTAATCATAAACTTTGGCGACTTAGGATCTGAACACCATAATCTATATCCTTTAACGCCGGTAGCATAACCTAGAAAGATTCATTTCTTTGCTCGAGAATCCAACCCGCCTTCACGGCAATGTGCATATGCCAGACAACCAAACACCTTAAGTGTAGAATAATCAGCGTGCTTCCCTGACCATACTTGTCCTGGTGTTTTACTACCAAGGGATGTATGAGGAGACCGAATCACAATATAGCATGCCGTGCTTATCGCTTCTGCCCAAAACTCCTTACCGAACCTTGCATTAGACAGCATGCATCGCGCTTTCTCCAAAAGAGTCTGATTCATACGCTCCCCGACTCCATTCTGCTGTGGTGTGTAGACAACAGTATGATGCCGAACAATCCCTTCATTTTTACAGAAATCATTGAAATCTCCACCACAAAATTCCAACCCGTTGTCTGTCCTTAGTCTCTTGATATGCTTCCCTATCACTTTTCAATCAACGTCTTCTATTTCTTGAACGTAAAAATGTAAGGAATATGTATGTCCTAAAGGCAATTATTGTTGATATAGTGAATGCATGGACATATATATATATATATATATATATATATATATATATATATATGACTTTCTTGCTCGACATGATAATATGCTATCTGGTTACATTTATCTTAACATATAGACTGGTATTTTTATACTGTCTGTCTCTTACATGTTGATAAATCCCTTAGGATATATACTTGACTACCAGGATTATGACGAGATCATACTAGTGGGGCCAGGGTGGTCCAAAAGTACATCCTTTAATAGTTCCTAGTTGAGAGGATATCGAGACAAGGGCATCGATATTCCAGAGTAGACTAGTGTGTACGTTTCTTGTCCCTTAAAGGGCGATGGTTGATCCCACAACCATTGGTGTGTGACATCAAAGATTGTACACAGGTGCTCATTAGAAAATGGGTACACCGAACGGACTCGCCGAGGACTCCTATTTGGTATTATACCTATCGTCAGATAGCAGTCCTCTGGTGACACTGGTACAGGTTAGTGTGTAGACCCGAGATCGTCATGGAGTCTTATGTGGCTCCCACTGTGGAGGCCAGGGCTGCTGCTGAGATTTACTGATAAGAGTTATCAATAGTTTCTTGAACCGTTATAGGCCAGACATCGGCATGACTTATCACGTTACTTGGGTATGACGCTTACCACCCCTAGACATGATCTGCGACATGTCAGACGAAGAGACCGGACTGTACGGTAGTGTTACTGATAGGCTTCATGGAGAGTATGGACAAGCTTGCTTGTTGATTTTCATATCGCTCAATACCCGGGTAGCAGTTACGTCCAGCTAGTACCGCTGACGGCTTGTGGGTGACTGATGTGATCATCACCTACTGCTGGCGTATTGACGAGTCTTTAGAGTCCTACACAGAAGTTTCCTGGTTCAGGCGAAACGAAGTAGGACACATATGTGATATGTGCGTGGGCCAGATTAAATACGAGTATGTGATACCGTATTGTAATCTGGCAGTTATCTGTTATCAAGTTCGGTTATATGTGATATAACCAGATTATCGAATCAAGTGTTGATTTGATAATGTGACACACAGATAAATGATATTAGTTGGTTATATGTGATATAACCGGATTATTAAATCAAGTGTTGATTTAATAATGTGATATATATTATATGTGATATAATTATATCTTAAATAATATCATTAGCTCACTAAATATTTACTTATATATATATATATATATATATATATATATATATATATATATATATATGAAGCATGGTATTTTCTATTATGTGAAAATAGAAATGATGAGGTGGAAATTGTGGAGTGGTGAGAAGCAAGGCCTTTTTATTCGTTTATTGAAAAGTTAGCACTATTGAAGTATGGTTGTGGATATATTATTAGATAATATTCAAACTTCAATAATTAGAGAACCATAGTTGCTATCACTCTTGACTTGGCTCATTTTCTTTCTTGAGTTGAGAAAAACACCTTCTTGCTCTCATCTTCTTCCTCTTCTTAATGCTATCATGGTTCAAAGTTCCAACCCCTCACATGAGATGTGAACCATGGAACTTTGAACATAAACTAGTGAGCTTCTTAACCCCTACTTCACCATCCTACACTTGACTAGCGATCAAGTGTAGCGTGTTTCCTACACTAAAAGAGTTTAGTGTAGAGGTAGCTTGAGTTGGAGGGACTTCGCGTGGATCATCTTCGGCACGAAGGTCTTCGGAGGAAGCTCGTCCAAACCTTCAAGTGGAGCCTAGTGGAGTCGCGGGACTACTACACGGAGTATATGAAGTGAATGACTCGATCTTCGAGGGTATAGCCATCTTTCACTTCTTTTAGTTTACATATCATCATAGCTTAAACCCTAATATTCTAGCAACGATCTTGCACGAGTCTAGCCTAGCGTCCGAAAATTTTAAAATCCGGCATGGTTGATGCTGCTAGGACCTCATGGTGGTGCTAGGGTAGACTCTCATGGTATCAGAGCCAAGCTAGAACATTTGGGTAGGTCTTTACGACGTTTAAATACTCGATCGGTTTTCGAAATACCCATTTTTGCAAGTTTCTATCGAATTTTTCAAACGTTGGAATTTTCGTAATTAAAAATATCCAAAAATTCTTGCAGGTTATTTTATGGAGCCCCAGAAAATTTGAACACTTAACTCATCTAAACGACCGCGGAACCGCGGCCCAAACCCCTGTTTGGCCGCGGTTCCGCCGCTCTTTTGTTGATTTACGTGCTCGTTTTTTCTGTGATGCTCCATTTGTATATTTAGCACTCTCTGGGTATTTTTAATAATGCTCAATTTGTTGAGCTCTCTGGATTTTGTGGGTGTTTGTTAAACCGATCGAAATGTTTAATGTCGTTTAGACTTTGATGATATGTGATACAATTGTTAGAATCCAAATAATTATTTTTGTGAAAACTAGTTAGTATATTATAAACATAGTGTATTAGTCTTGGTTAATCGGTTGCCACGGAGATTTGATTCGGATCAAAACTCCGTTGCAATAGCGTATTGTACGCGAACACTCGCCGGGTAACTCTAGTAGACAGCCACGCCCCATAGCCGCGATCAAGTGACTGTAGGAGAACCCTGTTGCCAAAAGCACCCACTCGGGTGCTTGCGGCCACGGTGTTCTGCCTTAGTGCACTCCGTCGACGGTATCGGGGGTGCGGCCATCTGCTAAAGTTTTCGACGAGTGTTCGATAATGTAGTCGGGAATCTTGTTGAATTACCTGACTAAAGTAATTGAAAAGTGTTTTCAATTTAAGACTAAAATACAAGGTTTATAGGTTAGGCATGAAATCCGGAATATGAGATATTCCGGGTTTATGATGTCTAATGATATACGGATTCTAATTATTGTAATTTTCCAGTTTCTTTTCTACGACCGTAAGTGTAATATGTGGGGTATCCTGATCTCGTTGCTATATGTCAACGAGTTTTCGGGATTTTCGTATTTACTTACGTTGATGACATGTGATGTTATGTGTTGCTGTTGATATGATTTATTGGATCGTCGTGTAAGAATAGCCGGGGTTTTTATGTGTGATGAGAGCTTTTATTTTCATTCATGTAAAATCTGTATGTAATATTCTTTTATTGGGGCACTTCCGGGTTGAGGATGATGTCACCATTGATGTATATTATTTACTTTTCTGCATTAGGATAGACCCAAGGCGGGGAGCATAAGTAACCGGGTTCTAGAGTCCAGTGGGAGACCATCTCAAGGAGTTGAGACCGGGTCTCCTAACTCTAAAAATTGGTAGGGCTACTTTCCGCTCTCGTAGGGGTCTAGGGATGTGGGTTTGGCTATTCTTCACGACTGTGGAATCCGTGTTTTATATTACTGGCTAAATTTAAAACACGGAAATCCTACTATATACAATATTTCATATGTTGCTTCTGTTGCTTGGTTTTGTGATGTGATCATATAACTGCGTGAGACGAATGTTATATTATATATATGATATATAATAAACGTTGCTTATATTTTGCACCCGCGCTAGTCCAGCCCCCGCTCTGCCGGTAGTTAAGTAACCTAACGGTGCATGACGGGGCCCAGTGGCGAATGCGGATGGCATAAGCGTACGCTCTATTTTCGTTTCACTTTTCTGTAATATTTAGGAAACATTAAATGATGGGACTTCATTAATGAGATTAATGAAACGAAAAACCCTAAAGATGTTGTAGAATCAAATTTTCAAAAAGGGCAGCTCTAGTTTTTGCTTTGCATAGTGGTATTCCTTGATGAATATCCAGCACCTCATTCGATGAGGAAAGAGCCGAGATCCCTTCACCGGGAGTGACCTCTTTAGTGAAACTAGCAAATGCTACAACCCACTCGGTTTTGTTTTTGATAGCTTCTCTAGTTCTTGCTTTGCATAGTGGTATTCCTTGATGAATATCCAGCACCTCATTCGATGAGGAAAGAGTCGAGATCCCTTCACCGGGAGTGACCTCTTTAGCGAAACTAGCAAAAACCTCAAAAACACTCCTTTTCAAAATCATTAGATTCTACAACGATATAAAGTTCATTACGCTCATGGTTTTCTTAAAAACTTGCGTAGCCCTCGTATTTCAGATAAGTACTATTTAGTATTCGTGCTGCGTTTGTTGACCTTGTCAAGGCGTAGTCTGCGGTTGCTGATTAGTGCTTATCTGCCAGCATGTGATGCGATTGGGTTAGGGTAGTCGTGCGACCTTGTTGACCTTATCAAGGGTCGTGCGGGTGGGTTTAATTCAATCAAGAAATGACGGGTAGAACTTGACTAACGCTTATGGTTTGTTGACCTTGTCAAGGTCATAAGTGGCTAGGGGTAAAAAACATTATCGGGAATTTTAAGTGTTGAAATTTGCAATGAGATTGCATACCTTCTATGAGATAATTGGATCCCGATACCCACTGCGAGTATTACTCCTGGGAGAGTTTTGCACTTTACAATTAGCTAATCTAGTAGGTGTCTAGAAAGGTGTCAACGGGGTTATTCCTTTAGGGAAACGAGGTTTATTTTAATTAGGTCCGTGCGAAAGTACGGGGAACCTCCCTCGGAGTACCGATACCTGCCTGGCCGAACGATTGGCGAACCTGTAGGGTGTAATTAATCCCGGCTAATATTACCTTTTAGGGTTTGAAGGAAGATTTGATAAAAATAGTGGGAGCCATCCTGATTAGATAAAAACCAATCTAATCTTGCAAAGAGCGCACGCAAAGTGATTATCCCTCTCTCTCTCTTGGTAGCGACCAATGAAATGCCTTAATCAAGATAATAATATGGATGTGTTGACCGAACATACTTATTATACTGGCCTAGGTTCCTCTCTATCTTATGATTGTCATAAGTCTGAGCAAGGAATAGGGGATTATTCGGATTCCCACGCCACCCAAATGAAGAATAAGCATATTGATGCATTGCCTTCGGGTCTGTTCGTTACCAAGAACTGTTTCTCAGTTTACTCTACGTCATGGGTATTGGATGCCGGATCAGGATCCCATATATGTAATTTGTTACATGGGCTATAGAAAGGTAGAGAACTGGGAATGGGTGATATATCTCTAGTAATAGAGATGGTGCAATTGTTGCAGCCAACACAGTTGGCAAATATCACCTTGTATTAAGTAGTAATACATTGATTCAAAAAACGACCGTTATTACGTACCCTCGATGATGTACAATATCATATTCATCTCTTTATTTGGATAAAGAAAGATATAACTTTGCATTAGAGAAAAATGTTATGAACATTTTCCTAAATCAAGTGTTGATTGGGTTTGGTACGTTATGTAACGGTATATACATTCTGAATCAAAATACAGTTCTAAGTATACAGAACACACATAAGAGGAACAATTCAGAAATGAACGAAGTCTTCTTGAGGCATTGTAGACTAGGTCATATCAATGCGACAAGACTAGCTAAAGTTCCATAAAGATGCATATTTGAATCCGTTTGAATTTACATCTTATAAAACTTTCCAGTCATGTCTCAAAGACCAGATGACCAAATCTCCGTTTACTGGAAACGGAGAAAGAGCTACTGAACTCTTAGACAGATACATAATGATGTATGCGGTCCTATGATTACACATGCCAGGAAAGGTTCCGCGTACTTTATTACATTCACCGATCTTCTCTCAAGATGCGGACATGTGTTCTTGTTGAAACACAAATCTGAATCTTTTGAGAATTTCAAGGAATATAAGTACGAAGTTGAGAACCAGATGGGTAAAGGTATTAAAATCCTTCAATATGATCAGGAAAGAGAATACTTGAGCACGGAATTACGGGACTAATTAAAAGAGAATGAGATTCTCTCTCAATTTACTCCTCCGTATACACCACAGCACAACGTTATATTGGGGGTGGAGGAATCACACCCTATTAGATATGGTGCGCTCTATGATGAGTACTGCTGAGTTACGTATTTCTTTTTGGGGATATGCACTTGAGATAGCTGCATGCCTATTGAATAGAGTTCCGACCGAATCCGTTTCCTACCACTCCATATGAGATATGGAATGGGAAAAGACCATCACATAAATTAGTTAAGATATGGGGTTGTTCTGCCTATGTTGAAAAGCAAAATCCAGAAAAGATCAAGGCAAGGTCAGTTCTGTGCAAGTTTGTAGGATATCCCAAACATTAGCGAGGGTATATCTTCTACCACACCGAGAAACAAAAGGTGTTTTGTTTCCTGACATGCCACCTTTTTGGAAAAGGAATTTCTTATGAAAGAAATTAGTGGCGATGAGGTAGAACTGGAAGAAGTTCCAACAAAAAATGTAAGTCGACGTTAGACACCCCACAAGATGCGGGGAGGAGGAATAGGTAAAACAATCATTTTGTTTAAACTAACATCGACTAACTTTACGGATCTTTGCTAAACCCTAACTAACAACTACATAGGAGTGATTAGCTACTATGAAAGATGATTATACCTAATGAATCAAGTCCTTCTTGTTCTCGTTGATCACCTCCTCGTCGGCCTCCTCGTTGTGATAGAAGATCCACCCGAGAGCTACTTCTCCCAGTTTTAACCTCACACTTGAGGTAACTAGGTAACTATGAGTGCTAATAAAAGAAACCTAGAGGATATAGAAGAGGATTAGGGATCTATTAGTCTTGCTAACCCTAGGATCTCAACACATTAGAGGATTAGGGTTAGTTCTTGAAGAGAGAGAGCTTGAGGAGAGAGAAGGTGAGAGTGAGAATCATATGAAATAATATCTCATTTGTGAATATATGAAGCATAACAATTATTAAATGAATAACAAATAATTATATCAACCATGCTTCATTAACTCACTTTGTGTGATTCATCTCATGAGTCATTAAGCAATAAATGCATCATTAACTCCTTTAGATGAATCACACCATGAGTCATTAAACCATTTATTGCAAATTCCACCTAAGCCTCCAACTCATCAATCTTCTAGAAGCTTCTCGACTAATTACGAGAATGCCCCTCCCATCCGTGAAAACACGGAAATACTGAGACTGTATAAATCCAATAATCCAATACTAGAATCTGGCTTAAACCAAAGCCTGCTAGTATAAACTGTCCGAACATTGTACGTGCGTAAAAACACGTATGTGTCCGAACCCTGTCGTAAAACCATACGACCTCTATATCGTTTCGCCCGAAGCAGGGAAACTCTCTGTATGGGACTCTAAAGACTCGACACTATGTGGCAGTGGGTTTAACCACAGATCGCAAGCAGCACTAGCTGTACGTAACGGTCCCCAGGTAGATGTCGATAAGGAGGTCGATGAGGAAACCCATCCGAACTCCTACTGAGCCTGATGTGACAATCTCCGTACAGTCCGGTCTGTTCGTCTAGGACTATCGCATATCGGGCCTAGGGGGCGTCAAGCGACAGTCCCCTAAAGGCGGTATAAGTCGTGTCGGAGCGAAGCCTATTACACCTTGAGAAGCTACTGGAAATCCTACAAGTAAATCTCGTTTGCCCTGGCCAGGGACTTTGCGTAATGGCTCTCCAGACACAGCGCGATATCAACTCCCAATACTGGGAGAGACGAATCCTGTTTAACCGCCACTTCCTCCAAGTGCTTCAGGACTGCACCCAACTGCTACCTGTTTGCACGACTCCTTTGAGCCATGGTAGGGTAGCAATCTAAGAACAGTGGGAACACACTCGAGACGAAGCAGCAGTGTCAAGTCTGCGGACTATGCTGTACTCATGTCACCTGGGAACTATTAACTAACGACGGGTATAATACCAACCAACAGTTCCCTGCGTGTCCTGTCCGGTGTACCCATAACCCAACGAGCACTTGTATACTATCTCCAATACAACGTACTGATGGCTGTGGGACAGACCATCTCCCCAGCTGGGATGAGAAGCGTACACACTAGTCTACTCTGGAGTATCGATGCCCTGTCTCGATAATCCTATGACTAGGGACCTGATAAAGGATGTGCTTGTAGACTACCCAGCCCCCACTAGTGTGACTGCCATCACAACGCTGGTAGTCAAGCAAGATCCTAAGGGCTCTATTAATATGTATCTCGATATGCTAACATATACACATATTAAGATAGACATAAACCAAATAGCATACTACTATGTTTAGCAAGACTGTTAATATAACTGTGAATATTCCAAGCTTCCATTAAGTAATATACAAGCTAGTATGATACAATAATGGCCCCTAGGGCATATACACTAACAATCTCGCACTTGCACTAGGGCCATGTACTGGCGTATCGAAGACCTATCATCTCGAATAGCCTCTCAAACTGAGTCTGGGGTAAGGCCTTTGTGAATGGATCTGCAGTGTTTTCCTCTGTAGCAACTCTCCGGACCTCGATCTCCCGGCGATCTATGATCTCCCTAATCAGGTGATACCGCCTTAAGATGTGTCTGGACTTCTGATGGGACCTGGGTTCCTTCGCTAAAGCTATAGCGCCTTTGTTGTCACAATACAATGGTATTGGATTAACAATGGTAGGAACCACCTGATGTTCTGTTAGGAACTTCTTCATCCAGACTGCTTCTTTTGCGGCATCGCAAGAAGCGATATACTCCGCTTCCATCGTCGAGTCAGCAACGGTGTCCTGCTTGAAACTCTTCCAGCACACCGCCCCTCCATTGAGGGTAAAGAAATAACGTGACATGGACTTGGAGTCATCCTTGTCACTCTGGAAGCTGGAGTCAACAAAAGCCTCGATCTGGAGGTCTTTTCCGCCTTAAACCAAGAACATATCCTTAGTCCTTCTCAGGTACTTGAGAATGTTCTTTACTGCTATCCAGTGCTTCTTCCCTGGGTCTGACTGATACCGGCTTACTACACTCAGTGTGTAAGATACATCTGATCTGGTGTACAACATCGCATACATTATAGAGCCTACCGCAGAAGCGTAGGGTATAACTGACATGCGATCCCTTTCCAAATCCGTCTTGGGAGACATCTCTTTGGATATGGTGATTCCGTGACAAGCCGGTAAATTACCGCGCTTAGAATTTTCCATACTGAATCTTTTCAGTATAGTGTTGATATACCTGGACTGTGAAAGTCCCAACATCCTTTTAGATCTATCACGATAGATCTGGATCCACAGAATGTAAGAGTCATCACCCAGGTCTTTCATGGAGAACCTGTGTGACAAGAATCCTTTGACAGATTGTAGCATAGGAATGTCATTTCCTATCAAAAGAATGTCATCCACGTACAAGACGAAGAATACAACAGTTCGTGCTACAATTTTACTATATATACATGGTTCATCTGGATTTTTGATAAAGTCATATTCTTTGACGGTTTCATCAAAACAGATGTTCCAACTCCGCGATGCCTGCTTTAGTCCATAAATGGACTTAAGCAACTTGCATACTTTCCCGCAGCTCCCACTCTGAATGAAACCTTCTGGCTGATCCATATAGACGCACTCTTCTAAATTACTATTTAGAAAAGCCGTCTTTACGTCCATCTGCCAGATCTCATAATCATGGAAGGCGGCAATGGCAAGAAGGATCCGAATGGATTTGAGCATAGCCACTGGAGAAAAAGTTTCGTCATAGTCCAAACCAGGTCTTTGACGAAAACCCTTTGCAACAAGTCTAGCCTTATAGGTTTCCACCTGTCCATCTACACCAATCTTTTTCTTGAAGATCCATTTGCATCCTATGGGTTTTACCCCACCTGGAGCAAAGTCCAAAGTCCATACTTTGTTGGTATACATGGACTCCATCTCGGTCCGCATTGCATCCAGCCATCTTACCGAGTCACCGCTCTGGATGGCCTGCTGGAAGCTAGTAGGTTCATCATTATCAATGATGCAATTCTCTCTATCCCCATCTATGAGAAAACCGTAGTATCTCTCAGGCGGATGAGACGGCCTACTACTCCAGCGGAGGGGTGCGGGAATGTCCTGTTCTTCTTGAACTACTGGTTCTACCAAACTTTCAGTAGTAGTTTGTGGTTCTGGAATTTCTTCCAGTTCTATTTTGCTCCCACTTGTTTCCTTTTCTAAAAACTGCTGTTCTAAAAAATGGGCATTACGAGAAACAAAAACCTTTTGTTCCTCTGCGTAATAGAAGAAATACCCCTTGGAGTTTTCTGGATATCTCACAAACTTACATTGTACTGATCGTGCCTTGAGTTTGTCCGCATGTTGCTTTTTAACAAAAGCTGGACATCCCCATATCTTCAGATACTGAAGATAGGGTTTCTTCCCACTCCACATCTGATATGGCGTGGTAGACACAGTCTTGGTAGGAGCCCTGTTCAAAAGATATGCTGCTGATTCTAGTGCATAACCCCAGAAAGATCTCGGTAACTCAGCATTACTCATCATGGAACATACCATATCCAATAGGGTTCGATTCCGTCTCTCCGATACACCGTTGTGCTGTGGAGTGTATGGAGGAGTAAGCTGAGAGAGAATTCCTTTCTCCTTTAGGTAACCTAGGAACTCGGCACTTAAGTATTCACCACATCGATCAGTTCTCAGTGTCTTGATACTTTTGCCGGTTTAGTTTTCTACTTCATTCTTATATTCTTGGAATTTCTCAAAAGCCTCAGATTTATGTTTCATCAAGAAAATGAATCCGTACCTAGAGTAATCATCCGTAAAAGTAATGAAATATGAAAAACCACCTCTTGCTTGTGTAGACATTGGACTACATACATCGCTGTGTATGAGTCCTAAGAGCTCGCTCGCTCTTACTCCATGTCTAGTGAATGGAGTCTTTGTCATCTTTCCTTTGAGACATGATTGACAAGTGACATAAGATTGATATTCGAATGGATCCAAATATTCTTCTCTATGTAACTTAGTTAACCTTGTCTCATTGATGTGACCTAGTCTATAATGCCATAAGAAAGCCTGATTTATATCAGGAGACTTTCTTTTTAGTGTGTTCTGGACATTGAAAATCTGCAATTGGTTTAACACGTATATACCGTTATCTAGTGTACCGGACCCAATCAATCCATGATGAAGATGGATGTTAACAACATCGCTTACAAACGTGAAATCATAGCTTTCTTTTGATAACAACGAAACTGATATGATATTACACGTCAAACTAGGTACGCAAAAATAGTTGCGCAAAACCAAAATATGTCCACTCGTCAATCCAAGGTGATAATCCCCTACGGACACAGCACCCACGCTAGCTCCGTTAGCAACCTGGAGGGTCATATCACCAACCTTCAGTACTCTACGGTTTCTCAGTGCCTGCAATGAATTTCATATATGAGATCCTGATCCGGTATCTAATACCCGGAAAGTAGAGTTTATTGACAGACAATTTTCAATTACAAACACACCTGAAGTCGAAGCCACAGCTTGCTTCGGTTCCTGGTTCTTGGCAATCCAAGCTTTGCAATCTTTCTTCCAATGGCCTTTCCTACGACAGTGGAAGCACTCTTCCTTTTCCACTACTGACACCGCAACCTTTGCCTTTCCCTTGGCTTCCACCTTACCAACACCACCTCTCGGTTTGGTAGCGGCCTTCTTCTTCCTTCCTTTGGCCCTTGCCTTGGACCTGGAAGAGGAAGCACCGCGAACAAACATAGTGCGTGTTTCCCTTACTTTCTGCAAGGTGCCCTCTGCACTCCTCAACATGTTAAGGAGTTCTGGAAGTTCAACTTCTTTTCCTTGAATGTTGAAATTCAGAATAAACTGGGCGTAGGTGGAAGGAAGGGACTGAAGAACCAAGTCTGTATATAGCTCGTTCTCTAAAGTCGTCCCGAGGTCCGCGAGCTCTTCTATATAGCTAATCATCTTAAGGACATGTTCTCCTACAGATGATCCGATGGCCAGCCTCGACTGAAACAAGTTCTTCGAGGTCTCGTATCTAGCTATACGAGATTGCTCTCCATACGGTTCCTTGGTGTGGAGAAATATGGACTCAAGATCCATATTCTTGTGCCTCCTCTGATGTTCATTATTCATAGAGGCAAGCACGATGCATTTGGCCTTCGCGCAGTCTAACTCCCAGGTCTTGTAGATTTCCTTATCCGCAATACCGGATTCTGGACCAGGGACAGCAGGTGCCTTAGCAGTAAGGACATACCCCAATTTGTCATAAGTCAAAACCATCTTGACATTCCGGAACCAATCTTTATAGTTTGGCCCTGTCGGAATATTTTTATCTAATAGTAACTTAAGGCCTGTCATGTTCTAGGCCGCTGCAATTGAGAGAGAGAGGGAACACTTTAGCATGATGCTCTTGCAAGTTTAAAGTGGTTTTTATTTTATCTAAATTGGATGGCTCCCACTGTTTCTCGAATCCCTCCTCAAACCAAAAAGGAAGAATTAGTCAGGACTATTCTCACCGTACAATACTTGCTTAACCGTTCGGCCAGGCCGGTGTCGGTACTTCGAGGGAGGTTTTACAACGCTTTCGTGAAGTTTCTTAATTAAATAACCTCTTTTCTCTGGGGGCGTAGCCCCGCTGACACCTTTCTCGACACCTACTTGGTTTATAGCATTGATCGTTAAGTAACGAATTTCCTGATGAGTAGCGGATACTCACAGTAGGATCGGGATCCAAATATCATTGTGTGATAAAGCTGAAGGAATCCTACCAAAATTATCACACTCCAAATGGTATGCATCTCTTTTCAAATTTCAGTTTCTTTAGAAATTCCCGATATAAATTTCTTCCCCATGCTCTTATGACCTTGGCGTTGGTCAAAATGTCATAAGTCACATGTCAAGTTCTACCCATCATTATCTTGTTAATTTGAACCCATCCGTACATACCCCTGACGTTGACCAAATGGTAATACGACTGTCCCAAACCAAATCATCTATCTATGTAACAAATGAATACCCGGCAGCTACCAAACACTATGCCTTGGAGTTGGTCAAAATACATAGCTTGAATACTACTGAATACCCAAATGAAATGACGGAGGGCTACGAATGGTTTTGGCAAAACCGTGAACGTAGTGAACTTGATATGGTCGAAGGAACCTGATAGCTTTTAAAAGGAGTGGTTAAAGCTCCGCAATTAAAAATATCATCTGTTTTAAAAAATAACCGAGTGGTTTCTTTTAAACTGTTCCAACGATTCAACTTTGGTTTATTTTCTTTGCATTAATATAATGCGTCCCATCAATTAACCCATCATTGCAGAAAACAACGAAAATACAACGTCCTTTTATGCCATCCGCATTCGCCACTGGGCCCCGTCATTCACCCGTTAGGTTACTTAACTAACGACAGAGCGGGGGCTGGGGTAGCGCGGGTGTAAAACATAAGTGACGTTTAATAGCTATCATATATAGATATTGTACATTCGTTAGACGCAATAATAGGCATTCCAGATCACAAATGAACATATTGGATCTTCTACGAATCCGCATTCCTTTTGAGCCTGCAAAGAAAGACGGATTACACAGTCACGATGAATAGCCAAAACCCCACCCTAGACCCCTACGGGTACGACAAACTACCCGTCTAGTACCCGAAGTGTCTCCCTCAACAACGTGAGTAGGCCACTAAACACTTCAAAGTACCCGGTAGTTTGTGCACCCCATCTTGGGTCTATCCTAGGAGCATAAAACAGTAAATGAAATAATACAACGGTGGCTAAAACCTCAACCCGGATGTGCCCCGCAAAAGAATATTACAACAATTTATAAATTACAATTGAATGAAAGAAACACTCATCTCACATCCCCGGCTATCCAATCACGACAATCCAACAAGTCCACAAACACAAACCAGTAATAACCATTACAGAAATGTGCAACCCCTTGCTAACCGACATACTAGCAGTTAGGGGAGGTTTACGAACACATTAAACACATCACATATATAATCAAGTTAGCCAAATATCTTAGAATTTCGATCAAGCAAACACAAATGATTCTACTCCAAATAGTTCTCTGTGCACATACAGCCTGAGCTGAAACAAAACATCCCAGAAAACACAACATCAACACAGAAGAGTTACTGGGCAAATTTGGGCTGACTCGGCTTCAACTCGGCGGCGGATCCGCGGCGGATAGCTTGGATCGGCCGCGGTTCCGCGGCGGTTTGGCCGAGTCACGATCCCAAATTTCTCCAGTAATCTTATAATTCCCTGCTTGTATTTTTAAGGGTCCCTGAAAAATATTTAGATCCCGTTTTAAAATCGGCAGAAACTTGGTTAAAATGATGTTTTTTCCGGTTCGTTTTGCGATCGAATTTCTAACGACTTTGCTAACAAGTTAGTTATGGTTTAGCGAGGCTCTGATACCACTGTAAGTCGACGTTAGACACCCCACAAGATGCGGGGAGGCGGAATAGGTAAAACAATCATTTTGTTTAAACTAACATCGACTAACTTTACGGATTTTTGCTAAACCCTAACTAACAATTACATAGGAGTGATTAGCTACTATGAAAGATGATTATACCTAATGAATCAAGTCCTTCTTGTTCTCGTTGATCACCTCCTCGTCGGCCTCCTCATTGTGATAGAAGATCCACCCGAGAGCTACTTTTCCAAGCTTTAACCTCACACTTGAGGTAACTAGGTAACTATGAGTGCTAATCAAAGCAACCTAGAGGATATAGAAGAGGATTAGGGATCTATTAGTCTTGCTAACCCTAAGATCTCAACACATGAGAGGATTAGGGTTAGTTCTTGAAGTGAGAGGGCTTGAGGAGAGAGAAGGTGAGAGTGAGAATCATATGAAATAATATCTCATTTGTGAATATATGAAGCATAACAATTATTAAATGAATAACAAATAATAATATCAATCATGCTTCATTAACTCACTTTGTGTGATTCATCTCATGAGTCATTAAGCAATAAATGCATCATTAACTCCTTTAGATGAATCACACCATGAGTCATTAAACCATTTAATGCAAATTCCACCTAAGCCTCCAACTCATCAATCTTCTAGAAGCTTCTCGACTAATTACGAGAATGCCCCTCCCATCCGTGAAAACACGGAAATACTGAGACTGTATAAATCCAATAATCCAATACTAGAATCTGGCTTAAACCAAAGCCTGCTAGTATAAACTGTCCGAACATCGTACGTGCGTAAAAACACGTATGTGTCCGAACTGTTGGAGATTGTGCCCTCAGAGTCAATTATTGGATCACAGGCACGTGATTGCAATGATTGAGGGAGGACCTATCCTGGTACGACAGTCTTACTCGAGATGATAGTATGCTATCTGGTTTACCTTTATCATCGTGTACTGCTTTAGGTGACCTGACAGGTCGCTATTGCATGTTGATAGAGCCCCTAGGATTCTTGCTTGACTGCCGGCAGTATGAGGGCGATCATATAAGTGAGAGCTGGAGTCTATTAGCACATCCTTAAAAGGTCCCTAGTCATGGGAGTTTCGAGACAGGGCATCGATTCTCCAGAGTAGACTAGTGTATACAGTCGAGACCCCGACGAGGGGCGGTGGCCGGTCTCATAAGCCACTGGTGTCAGTTGGTTCACCTAAGATGTATACAGGTGCTCATTGGGTTATGAGTACACCGGACAGGACTCGCCGGGAACCTGCTAGTTGGGATTATACTTAACGTCAGATAGCAGTTCCCTGGTGACATGTGTACAGGTTAGTTCATCGACCTGGGGATCGTCATTTGTCTCGTGTGAGTTCCCACTGTACTTTGATTACTACCCTACCATGGCTCAAAGGAGTCGTGCAAACAGGTTTTAGTTGGGTACAGTCCCGAGCCACATGGAGGCAGTGAGCGGATCTTCGGGGGTTCGTCTCTCCCGGTATTGGGGGTGAGGTCGCGCTGTGTCTAGGAGAGCCATTACAAAAAGTCCTTGGCCAAGGCAGGAGATTTACTGGTAGGTATTCCAGTAGTATCTCAGGGTGTTCTAGGCTACACTCCGACACGACTTGTACCGCTTTTGGGGGTCTGACTTTTACCAACCCCCTAGGCCCGACATGCGATGCTCATAGACGAACGGACCGGACTGTACGGATATTGTCACTGACAGGCTCAGTAGGGTGTCAGGATGAGCTCGCTCATCGACGTCCCTTTTGATCAATAGCTGGTGGCCCGTTACGTATTGGCTTATACCTCTGACGTGCTAGTGGTTAAATCCACAGCCATAGTATTGACGAGTCTTTAGAGTCCACCACACTTTCAGTTACTCAGCTTTCGGGCGAAACGCTGTAGGGGCCGTATGGAGATATGGCAAGGTTCGATCAGATACGTGCGGTATTGCACGGATCAGGATCGGATGGATATTACTAGCCGGCTTTGGTTTAAGCCGGATCCTAGTATAGTACAGTGTAGATTTTGTCTCTTTGCATTTGTATCCGGACGGAATACAGATGCGGGTGTGTATGCACAGTATCGGGGTTTTCCTGTAATTTATTACGGGACCAGTTTTCTGGAGTTTCCAGTTTGCATTCCGTTCCGGCCGGTTTTCTCTTTTTCCTTCCCGGTCGGATTTTTCGTTGGAGGGTGTTAATAGCAAGTTTGCAATTAACATTTTGTGGGGGGGTTTCTTGCAAAAGGTTTGATTATGATATCATCTTTGCTATTCATGCATTAATTAAGGTAAGGATGGGTGTGGGTTTTGGATGTGTATTTGTGATGGTTTTATGGGCCGGCCACTGTTTGGAGTATGGGGGGGGTGTTTTAATTTTTGTGTATGAATAATTCATTTCATGCATTTTAGTGGGCCCCCCCTCATTTGTGTGTGCTGGATTGATTATGTGAAGGAATTTATTTTCCTTTGGGATTAATATATACACACATGTTTTTAGATGAGTGCTTGCTTCATTTCTATTTTTTCACAGTGAGCACATTTCAGAAGTGGCCGAGCTCATTCCTTGATGGATGCTCCATTTCATTTCCTTTGCATGCTCAATTTCTCCATCAAGCATCCATGAAATTCTTTGTGCAAAATTCCTCCAACATGGCAACCTCATAAACCCCAAAGAGACCTGCTTGCTACACTATTCTATAGCATATCTTGGACGCGTCGGCCAGCCAACTTCGCACCCGAGTTGCCTCGGTATAGAGGCGGGAGCCCGTAAAAGAAGCAGGCGATGTGGTGCCCTTCCGGCGAGGAGGCGACGACCGGAGTTTCCACGGGAGATCGGGACGACGACGAGAAGACCGGAGGACTCGGATCACTCGGTATATCTCTAACCCGTCTTGTATTTAGCTAGAACTAGTTTAATGGTCCGATCCGGTTGTTTAGTGCGCGGTGGTGCCGGTTTGCTAAGTTCGCAAAATTAAAGTTTATCACCGCTTCCGCACTTGGCCGTCGGATCGACGGCCGGGGCGCCGCCGTGCACTTACAGTGGTATCAGAGCCTCGCCATTAACTTCGTCTAGCTTCGTTTGATGTGTTTTGCATTTCCGATCGACCAAAATTCCAAAATCTACATTTTCACTCACATCAGTTTTCTGTCGAAATTTTTTGAAGTCCAAAAATTTTTCAGGTTGTCTCAAAATGATGTGCAGGGAGTTCTAAGACTGCTGTAAAAATTCGATGCAGTGACTCGATCACTGAAGCGCGGAACCGCGGCCAAACCCCCCCTTGGGCCGCGGTTCCGCCGCACATTGGTGTCGTCACTGCATCATTTTTTTCCAGTGGGCTTCTGGGCTAATTTTAGGGGTTTTGGAATATTAATATTGGGCCCAGAATTTCTGTGAGTGCTACAGTAATGCTTGGGGGCCCACTTGTTAAAATTTGATTGATCGGATATTTTAAACACATTTTTCACAGTATTTACATTATATCTGCGACCGTGAATGTCACTCGATCGGTAAATCCGGTCTAACTGCTATAGCCCGGTTAGACGGATTTGCGAACGTGACTTTCACGTTGATGTTCTGTGTTTTGCTGTGATGTTGCGGATCGGTCGTGGGGATAGCCTGGTTGCAATGCTAGTACAGTGTTGTTGTATTATGTACATTTGTTATTGCGGGGCGAGCATCCGACATGTGGACTGCCGTCACTGCCTGATTGTATTATTCTTTTGGGGCACGACCTGGTTGCGGTCGATGTACCCGTTGTATGTATATTTTACTTTCTGTACTAGGATTACCCCGCGGAGGGGTGCACGGATAGCCGGGTTCTAGAGGGCAACGGGCCCGCATCTCAGGGCATTGAGACGGAGGGGGCTTCAGTCTGGAATTGGCGGGCTATTCGCCGCACTCGTAGGGGGTATAGGTTGACCCAGGAGGGGTGCCCAAGTTACCGGATTCCGTGAAGTGCTGGGTGGTCCATTCACGGCGCTGAAGGGGGCTGCCTCGCTTCAGGTTTTGGCGGGTGACTTGCTGCGCCCGTAGGGGTCTAGGTTTTCATTGCACAGGCTATCCACACGACCAGGGGAACGTCGGGTTTCAGTAGTGGCTCTGTGAAACCCGGGGATCCCAGATATCTGTATTGTTCTGTAATGCTGTACATTTCTGTGATGTTGCATTTTATTCACGCCTTGAGCGAAATACTATATATTGGTATATATATTAGTAGATGTTGTATATGTTTTTCATCCACGCGAGTCCAAGTCCCCGCTCTGCCGTTAGTTAGCTAACCTAACGGGTGATGACGGGACCCAGTGGCGAATGCGGATGGCATATACGTACGTCAGTATATTTTCGTTCTTTATGGTGTGATCAATTGATGGGACTGCATTGATTCGGATCAATGCAAGTTAAAACAAACCTATTCTGATGTTGTTGGAACACTTTTCAAAAAAAGCTGTTATTGCAAGGACGTTCACTTTTGTTTTGCATCGTGGTATTCATTTTGGAATATCCTGCTCCTCAGTCGACGAGGCAAGGGCCGAGATCCCTTCACCGGGAGTGACCCCTTGGACAGAAGTTTGCGTCAGGGCATTAACTTCACTATAGCCGATTACTTTTGCTTTGAATTGTGGTATTCATTTGGAATATCCTGCACCCCATTCTACGGGGAAAGAGCCGAGATCCCTTCACCGGGAGTGACCTCTTTAGTAAAGGTTTTCGTCACTATATTTTCTAAAAAGCTATCCGTTCCTTCAATGATATCAAGTTCATTACGTTAAAGGTTTTCGCCAGAAACCATTCGTAGCCCTCCGTCGTTTCATATGGGTAGTCAATAGTATTCAAGCTGTATATGTTGGCCAAAGTCAAGGCACAGTGATTGGTAGCTATTGGGGTATTCATATGCAGCATAGATAGATGCGTTGGTTTGGGACAGTCGTACTGCCATTTTGGCCAAAGTCAAGGGTATGTACGAGTGGGTTCAAATTAACCTGAAGAATGACGGGTAGAACTTGACATGTGACTTATGATATGTTGGCCAAAATCAAGGTCATAAGAGCATGGGGTAAAAATCTCATCGGGAGTTTCAAAAGAACTGAAACTTGCCAGATATGTGCATACCTTCTGGAGTGTGATACCGTGAGCGGATTCCGTCACGTTATCATGCGATGATAGTTGGATCCCGATTCCCACTGATGAGTTGGTTTACTCCTCGGGTGACCCCGACTAATTCTTCTTTTAGGTTTGGAGGAGAATTTGAGGTACAGTGGGAGGTTTCCTGATTAGATAAATTGGTAACCATTCTGATCCAGGTTAGAGTGCACGCTGAGTGTTTCTTTTCTCTCTCTCTGGCAGCAACCATTGACCCGACCCTATGACTATGACTCAGTGACCAAGTTGACCGAACTTTCTTAACACTGGCTTTTGGATTGTCGGAGTTGCAGACCTCATTGCCACTCCTACTTTTACCCTTTTCTCCAGGACACCCCGTATTACTACGAACGTCCACTTCCATTGGACAAAGCCATCGTATGGTTAGATACGAACTCGAAGGAATTCGAGGATGGTTTCCGGTTCTGGAGAAAACGGATAGGATTATTCAGTTGTCTTTTTTCTTTTTGCCTTCTCTCAAGTTATGAGTACTCCTTGGTTTAGGAGATAGTACACCTATTACGCAAATTGGATAGTCTTCTTCCAAACCTTAGGCTGGTGCCGAACAGTGGGGAATGAAGAAAACCAATTAGCATAACGATGGTGTGCAGAAGGTATTAAGATTAAGACAAAGCAAGGGATTAGTAAGAGGGCAAAGTAAATTGCAACTGATATTCACGACCAAACCAAGTATTTCTTCGCCAATCCTAAATCACCTTTGTATTTCTCCAGGACACTCCGTATCACTACGAAGATCCACAGTTTATTGGATACTCCATCGTATGGTTATATACGAACTCGAAAGGAACTTGTTCCAGTTCGGGGATGGATTCTGGTTCAGGAGAAATAGGAATAAGGTTTATTCAGTTGTCTTTTATCTTCACCTTCTCTTGCATTGCGAGTGCTCCTAGGATTAGGACAGTACACCCATTATGCTTATTGGATAGTCTTCTTCCAAACCATAGGCTGGTGCCGAACGGTAGGGAAGGAAGAAAACCAATTGGCCTAAAGGGGTGTGCAGAAGGTAATGACTAAAGACATATGAAGGGATTTGGAGAGGTGGCAAAGAATTATACGGTTATAGTTGTGAATCTGGATAATGGTAGAGGCATTACTAGGAATATCAGGATACCCCATCGAAACATTTCAATGTTTCAGTTCAACTGTGTACTGTTAAAAGAAAACTGATTTCCCGATTAGACACTTGCTCCAGGGTATGTATTTACCAGGTTTGATTCTCACATCTGTATGGTTTTACAGATGATGGGTGGGAGTAAGTTATTGGGAATAGGGTGATCATCCTCATTATATCGGGATTCGTTGTAATCGGTGATATTTGAGGAGATCACCTGGGCTGTTTGCCGGTCGGCAAATATTTGGTTTTGAATATCCGCTGTTGTGCACCAATTTCAAATTGATATATCTGTACGTCTATTTTCATAGAGTGAGATATACCTTTTGATATTATGTCGATGGCATTTACCTATATCAGTGGATGGTTAGGTAAGGAGCATTAAACAGCGGTGTAATTCTTCTTAACCATAAGTACAGTTTTCAACCTACGACACACAGTGAAAGAGTTGTTAGACTCGGCGGACTTATACAGAGTATTGTATGTTGTCCAGTGTCCATTAGGACAGAGGGCTTGGTCCTCATACTATATTCTGCTTACTTTTAACTTCTCTAGTTCTTAGACATGTGTTTCGTAGAAACACAGGGTCTAAGTTTTGAGGAGTTATAAGTATTTGAATAGAGTAGAGAACCAGGTATAGCAAATATCGGGATTCTTCAAAGTGATCGAAAATGTAGATACTTGTGTATGGTATTCAGTTGATAGTAATAATAAAGAGAAATTGCTTCTCTTTCAGGTTACTCGTAATTGGAAGCATTCCTAAGTTGAGTAACGCTGATCGGCCTCTCTCCATTTAGTTGACATGCACTGGAGATAGCTGCATGATTTGAATCTGGTTCAATTAAATCAGTGCCTCTGGTTCTATATTGGATATAGTACAGTTCATATCTTAACATTGTTAAGGTACGGGGAGTTGTCCGGCTTATGATTAAAACCAGACTCTGGATAACTCAAGGCACGTTTCTGTAATGGCTGTTTGTGGATTGACCCAGGCTATGACGAGGGTTGACTTTCTACCATCTGGGAGATCAATAGTAATATTGTTCTAGACTCGCCACAGTTTTATTAAAAATGGATTTTTTCAAAGACAGTAGTGGGAGCATGGTAGAACTGGAAGTGATTCCAGAACCGCAAACGATTACTGAAGATTTGATAAGGAACCTAAACATTCAATCTAGTTTGACATTCCATTGGCCACTCCGCAGATAAGGTGGGTAACTTCAGGCACCCGAGAGGTACTCCGGTAGTCTCTAGGACGGTGACAGGGAAGTTCTTGTTTACCCACACTTGCCATTGTTGTTGTTCCAGGCTGCGAGACCCGGCAGGAGGATGAGTATAGCGTCGTTCTAAACTAGCTTTAGAAGTGCACGTCTATATGACTCTGCCAGAGGGTTTTCGTAGTCAGTGGAAGCAGCGGAAGCATTGGTGGACATCAGGCTTATGTCTATTTATAGACTAAAGCAGATATTGCGGAGATAGATCATCTGTTTCTGATGTGACAGTCATAGGTTTGACGTCATCAGAATTGGGGATGGATCTGTTGAGAAGGTAGTAGGAAGTGATATTCCTATACAACGATCGGTTATACTTTGGTCGTCACACAGTATTTTCTCCACATGGGACTTGGACATTATATCAGACATACTGGTTACTAGATCTATGGTTTTAGATCTAGATTTGGGTGGTTTCTCAATCAGGGTACTTTGACAGCATTCTAAGAGTATTTAGAATGGACGACTCTTGGCACGGTAGTATACCTGCAGGTGATGGAGTCACCCTCTCTAAAGGTGTCTTATAGACTAAAGTAGAGAGGGATGCGCGTGATTGGCAGATCACTTGCTCAGGCAATTGAGTCAATCATGAGATGTCAAGTACCACACCAGATGTTGTTCTTGCACTAGATGCAATAAGTTGACATTGATCCAATCCTGGAAAAACAGTCGGAAGTAGTTTTAGAACATAAGTGGATGTTCTAGGGATATGATAACGACAGCCTCATTTGGGAGACAGTTATCATTCCAGGCTTCCAAGGTGACATGGACGACAAGGAGGTCGTCAGAGTTATAGTTTTCCCTCTGACGAGGGACAGTATTTTGGACAGGTGATCCAGGCAGATACTGAGGGAGGCTTGGCGCAGGATACTGATTAAGTTCAGTTGACGATACAGTCTAAGAAGTTTGGATTTGGAGTTCATTTATGAGCTAAGTCCCATCAGACATCCTCACATTCTAAGACAGGTATTGCTCATTTCGGGAGATGGTTTTCTCCGCGAACTTGAGATATAGAGAGACATAGAAAGAAACATCATGGCGGACCCACTCACTGAGGCTATTCCTTGAACGCAGTAGTTTCGCAAACAAGCTTTGTGAGACTGCCCAGTAGAGGAGTTGGGTGTTCGGTATCACACGGGCTGTGAGTATGCGACATCGCAATAATTAGCCTTGAGTGCAAGTGGGAGATTGTTGGAGATTGTGCCCTCAGAGTCAATTATTGGATCACAGGCACGTGATTGCAATGATTGAGGGAGGACCTATCCTGGTACGACAGTCTTACTCGAGATGATAGTATGCTATCTGGTTTACCTTTATCATCGTGTACTGCTTTAGGTGACCTGACAGGTCGCTATTGCACGTTGATAGAGCCCCTAGGATTCTTGCTTGACTGCCGGCAGTATGAGGGCGATCATATAAGTGAGAGCTGGAGTCTATTAGCACATCCTTAAAAGGTCCCTAGTCGTGGGAGTTTCGAGACAGGGCATCGATTCTCCAGAGTAGACTAGTGTATACAGTCGAGACCCCGACGAGGGGCGGTGGCCGGTCTCACAAGCCACTGGTGTCAGTTGGTTCACCTAAGATGTATACAGGTGCTCATTGGGTTATGAGTACACCGGACAGGACTCGCCGGGAACCTGCTAGTTGGGATTATACTTAACGTCAGATAGCAGTTCCCTGGTGACATGTGTACAGGTTAGTTCATCGACCTGGGGATCGTCATTTGTCTCGTGTGAGTTCCCACTGTACTTTGATTACTATCCTACCATGGCTCAAAGGAGTCGTGCAAACAGGTTTTAGTTGGGTACAGTCCCGAGCCACATGGAGGCAGTGAACGGATCTTCGGGGGTTCGTCTCTCCCGGTATTGGGGGTGAGGTCGCGCTGTGTCTAGGAGAGCCATTACACAAAGTCCTTGGCCAAGGCAGGAGATTTACTGGTAGGTATTCCAGTAGTATCTCAGGGTGTTCTGGGCTACACTCCGACACGACTTGTACCGCTTTTGGGGGTCTGACTTTTACCAACCCCCTAGGCCCGACATGCGATGCTCATAGACGAACGGACCGGACTGTACGGATATTGTCACTGACAGGCTCAGTAGGGTGTCAGGATGAGCTCGCTCATGGACGTCCCTTTTGATCAATAGCTGGTGGCCCGTTACGTATTGGCTTATACCTCTGACGTGCTAGTGGTTAAATCCACAGCCATAGTATTGACGAGTCTTTAGAGTCCACCACACTTTCAGTTACTCAGCTTTCGGGCGAAACGCTGTAGGGGCCGTATGGAGATATGGCAAGGTTTGATCAGATACGTGCGGTATTGCACGGATCAGGATCGGACGGATATTACTAGCCGGCTTTGGTTTAAGCCGGATCCTAGTATAGTACAGTGTAGATTTTGTCTCTTTGCATTTGTATCCGGACGGAATACAGATGCGGGTGTGTATGCACAGTATCGGGGTTTTCCTGTAATTTATTACGGGACCAGTTTTCTGGAGTTGCCAGTTTGCATTCCGTTCCGGCCGGTTTTCTCTTTTTCCTTCCCGGTCGGACTTTTCGTTGGAGGGTGTTAATTGCAAGTTTGCAATTAACATTTTGTGGGGGGGTTTCTTGCAAAAGGTTTGATTATGATATCATCTTTTCTATTCATGCATTAACTAAGGTAAGGATGGGTGTGGGTTTTGGATATGTATTTGTGATGGTTTTATGGGCCGGCCACTGTTTGGAGTATGGGGGAGGGGTGTTTTAATTTTTGTGTATGAATAATTCATTTCATGCATTTTAGTGGCCCCCCCTCATTTGTGTGTGCTGGATTGATTATGTGAAGGAATTTATTTTCCTTTGGGATTAATATATACACACATGTTTTTAGATGAGTGCTTGCTTCATTTCTATTTTTTCACAGTGAGCACATTTCAGAAGTGGCCGAGCTCATTCCTTGATGGATGCTCCATTTCATTTCCTTTGCATGCTCAATTTCTCCATCAAGCATCCATGAAATTCTTTGTGCAAAATTCCTCCAACATGGCAACCTCATAAACCCCAAAGAGACCTGCTTGCTACACTATTCTATAGCATATCTTGGACGCGTCGGCCAGCCAACTTCGCGCCCGAGTTGCCTCGGTATAGAGGCGGGAGCCCGTAAAAGAAGCAGGCGATGTGGTGCCCTTCCGGCGAGGAGGCGACGACCGGAGTTTCCGCGGGAGATCGGGACGACGACGAGAAGACCGGAGGACTCGGATCACTCGGTATATCTCTAACCCGTCTTGTATTTAGCTAGAACTAGTTTAATGGTCCGATCCGGTTGTTTAGTGCGCGGTGGTGCCGGTTTGCTAAGTTCGCAAAATTAAAGTTTATCACCGCTTCCGCACTTGGCCGTCGGATCGACGGCCGGGACGCCGCCGTGCACTTACACGAACCCTGTCGTAAAACCAAACGGCCTCTATATCGTTTCGCCCAAAGCAGGGAAACTCTCTGTGTGGCACTCTAAAGACTCGACACTACGTTGGCAGTGGGTTTAACCACAGACCGCAAGCGGCACTAGCTGTACGTAACGGTCCCCAGGTAGATGTCGATAAGAAGGCTGATGAGGAAACCCATCCGAACTCCTACTGAGCCTGATGTGACAATCACCGTACAGTCCGGTCTGTTCTTCTAGGACTATCGCATATCGGTCCTAGGGGGTGGCAAGCGTTAGTCCCCTAAAGGAAGTATAAGTCGTGTCGGAGCGAAGCCCATTACACCTTGAGAAGCTACTGGAAAGCCTTCCAGTAAATCTTGTTTGCCCTGGCCAGGGACTTTGCATAATGGCTCTCCAGACACAGCGAGATATCAACTCCCAATACCGGGAGAGACGAATCCTGTCTAACCGCCACTGCCTCTAAGTGCTTCGGGACTGCACCCAACTGCTACCTGTTTGCACGACTCCTTTGAACCGTGGTAGGGTAGCAATCTAAGAACAGTGGGAACACACTCGATACGAAGCAACAGTGTCAAGTCTGCAGACTATGCTGTACTCATGTCACCTGGGAACTGTTAACTGACGACGGGTATAATACCAACCAATAGTTCCCTGCGAGTCCTGTCCGGTGTACCCGTAACCCAACGAGCACCTGTATACTATCTCCAGTACAACTTACTGATGGCTGTGGGACAGACCATCTCCCCAACTGGGATGAGAAGCGTACACACTAGTCTACTCTGGAGTATCGATGCCCTGTCTCGATAATCCTACGACTAGGGACCTGATAAAGGATGTGCTTGTAGACTACCCAGCCCCCACTAGTGTGACTGCCATCACAACGCTGGTAGTCAAGCAAGATCCTAAGGGCTCTATCAATATGTATTCTCGATATGCTAATATATACACATATTAAGATAAACATAAACCAAGTAGCATACTACTATGTTTAGCAAGACTGTTAATATAACTGTGAATATCCTAAGCTTCCATTAAGTAATATACAAGCTAGTATGATACAATAATGGCCCCTAGGGCATATACACTAACAACAAAAACTATAACTGACGATTTGGTGGATCCGGAGGATTCAATAGTCCCCGACGAACCGTAGCCACTCCGCAGATCTTGTAGGGTTCCTCATCCACCTGAGAGATACTACGGTTTTCTCATAGACGGTGGGAGCGAGGATTGCATCATGGAGATGATGACCCAACTAGTTTCGAGCAGACCATCATGAGTGGGGACTCTGTGAAATGACTGGATACTATGCAATCTGAGATGTAATCCATGTACACCAACAAATGGATGTTGCTCCTGAAAGGGTAAAACCCATCGGGAGCAAGAGGATCTTTGAGAAAGATAATTTGGTGTAGATGGAAAAGTTGAGACTTTCAAAGCTAGACTTGTAGCAAAAGGTTTTCGTCTACAACCTTGTGTCGGCTATGATGAAACCTTTTCTCCTGTCGTTATGCTTAAGTCCATCAGGATCCTACTTTCCATTGTTGCATACCATAACTATGAAATCTGGCAGATTGCACGTCAAAACCGCTTTTCTAAATGGTGATTTAGAAGAGAGCGTGTTTATGACACTGCCAGAGGGCTTCGTAGACAGTGGGAGCAGCGGAAGAGTGTGCAAGCTGCTTAAATCCATCTACGGATTAAAGCAGGCATCGCGGAGATGGATCATCTATTTTGATGAAGCTATCAAAGTGTTTGATTTCATTAAAAAGGTAGATGAACCATGTACATATAAGAAGGTTGTAGAGAGTAAGATTGTCTTCCTAGTATTGTATGTGGATGACAAACTCTTGATAGGAAAATATGTTCCTATGCTACACTCGGTCAAGCTCTACTTATCACACAAGTTCTCCATGAAAGATCAAACTGATGCCTCCTACATCCTGGGGATATAGATCTATAGAGATAAATTTAAATGGATTTAGGATTGTCCCAATCCAGGTATATAGACACCACACTAAAGGAGTTTAGTATGGATGATTCTAAGCATGGTAATGTACCCGCTTGTTCAGGAACCACTCTCTCTAAAGAGATGTCTCCCAAGACTAATTTGGAGAGGGCTCACATACAAGAGATACCCTATGCTTCGGCAGTCGGATCAATCATGTATGCGATGTTATGTACCAGACCAGATGTAGATTACTCACTAGGTGTAGTGAGTGGGTATCAATCAGATCCAGGGGAGAAACACTGGACAGCTGTGAAGAACATTCTTAAGTACTTGAGAAGCACTAAAGAGATTTTCTTGGTGTATGGTAACGGTGAACTCTAGGTGGAGTCTTTTATCGATTCGAGCTTCTAGAGTGATAAGGACGACAGAAAGTCAGTTTCGGGTTTTTTCTTTAACCCTCAGTAGAGAGATGGTATGTTGGAAGGTTTCCAAGCTATATACCGTAGCAGACTCGTTGATAGAGGCTGATTATATCGCTACCAACGATGCTGCTAAAGAGGCTGTCTGGATGAATAAATTCATAAGATGAACTTGGTTTCTACCATTAGGAATCCAGTACCTGTGTATTATGATGACAATGGAGCTATGGCTTTGGCTTAGGAACCCCGGTCCCGTCAGCGATCCAGACATATTCTTAAACAGTATCACCTGATCAGGAAGATAGTTGATCTTCAGAAGATCAAGGTCAGGAGAGTTGATACAGAGGATAGCACAGCGGATACACTCACCGAGGCCCTCCCCCAGATACCATTCGAGAGATTTTTGGGACGTTAGGTATGAGATACTACAACAACTGGCCTTAGTGCAAGTGGGAGATTGTTAGGAGTATGTATGCCCTAGAGGCTATTATTGTTGATATAGTGGATGCTTGGACATATATATAGAGGAATTTCTTGCTCGACATGATTGTATGCTATCTGGTTACCTTTATCTTAACATATAGACTGGTATTTTTATACTGTCTGTCTCTTACATGTTGATAAAGCCCTTAGGATATATACTTGACTACCAGGATTATGATGAGATCATACTAGTGGGGCCAGGGTGGTCCAAAAGTACATCCTTTAACAGTTCCTAGTCGAGGGGATATCGAGACAAGGGCATCGATATTCCAGAGTAGACTAGTGTGTACGTTTCTTGTCTCTTAGAGGGCAATGGTTGATCCCACAACCATTGGTGTGTGACATCACAGATTGTATACATGTGCTCATTAGGGAATGGGTACACCGAACGGACTCGCCGAGGACTCCTAGTTGGTATTATACCTATCGTCAGATAGCAGTCCTTTGGTGACACTGGTACAGGTTAGTCTGTTGACCTGAGATTGTCATAGAGTCTTGTGTGGCTCCCACCGTGCTTTGATTTCCTTCCTACCACGCTCAAGAGGAGTTGTGCAAACAGGTGGATTTTGGGTACAGTCCCGAGTCACATGGTGGCAATGAGCGATATGAGGGGTTTCGTCTCTCCCGGTATTGAGGTTTGATGTTGCGCTATACTCGATTGGCTATAACTGGAAGTCCCTGGCCAGGGCTGCTGCTGAGATTTACTGATAAGAGTTATCAGTAGTTTCTCGAACCATTATTGGCCAGACATCGGCATAACTTATCGCATTACTGGGGTCTGACGTTTACCACCCCTAGACATGATATGCGACATATCAGACGAAGAGACCTGACTGTACGGTAGTGTTACTGATAGGCTTCATGGAGAGTATGAACAAGCTTGCTTGTTGATCTTCATATCGCTCAATACCCGGGTAGCCGTTACGTCCAGATAGTACCGCTGAAGGCTTGTGGGTGACTGATGTGATCATCACCTACTGCTGGCGTATTGACGAGTCTTTAGAGTCCCACACAGAAGTTCCCTGGTTCAGGAAAAACGAAGTAGGACACATATGTGATATGTGCGTGGGCAAGATTAAATACGAGTATGTGATACCGTATTGTAATCTGGCAGTTATCTGTTATCAAGTTCGGTTATATGTGATATAACCAGATTATCGAATCAAGTGTTGATTTGATAATGTGATACACATATAAATGATATTAGTCGGTTATATGTGATATAACCGGATTATTAAATCAAGTGTTGATTTAATAATGTGATATATATTATATGTGATATAATTATATCTTAACTAATATCATTAGCTCACTAAATATTTGCTTATATATTTTAATATATATATATATATGATATATATATAAATATATATATATATATATGAAGCATGGTATTTTCTATTTTTTGAAAATAGAAATGATGAGGTGGAAATTGTGGAGTGGTGAGAAGCATGGCCTTTTTATTCGTTTATTGAAATGTTAGCACTATTGAAGTATGGTTGTGGATATATTATTAGATAATATTCATACTTTAATAATTAGAGAGCCATGGTTGCTATCACTATTGACTTGGCTCATTTTCTTTCTTGATTTGAGAAAAACACCTTCTTGCTCTCATCTTCTTCCTCTTCTTCATGCTATCATGGTTCAAAGTTCCAACCCCTCACATGAGATATGAACCATGGAACTTTGAACATAAACTAGTGAGCTTCTAAACCCCTATTTCACCATCTTACACTCGACTAGCGATCAAGTGTAGCGTGTTTCCTACACTAAAAGAGTTTAGTGTAGATGTAGCTTGAGTTGGAGGGACTTCGCGTGGATCATCTTCGGCATGAAGGTCTTCGGAAGAAGCTCATCCAAACCCTCAAGTGGAGCCTAGTGGAGTTGCGGGACTATTACACGGAGCATGTGAAGTGAAGGACTCGATCTTCGAGGGTATAGACATCTTTCACTTCTTTTAGTTTACATATCATCATAGCTTAAACCCTAATATTCTAGCAACGATCTTGCACAAGTCTAGCCTAACGCCTGAAAATTTTAAAATCTGGCATGGTTGATGCCGCTAGGACCTCATGGTGGTGCTAGGGTAGACTCTCAAAAAACACATCACTCTTGCGCTTCAAGAAGTAGAACCAAAATTTCCTCAAAAAATCATCGATACATGACACCGCTTCCTTTAAAAGCTACTTGTGAAGGTCCCCAAAGATCTAAATGAATATAATCAAGAGTACCTTTTGTATTATGCACCGTCAAACTGAAACTGACTCGTTTCTTCTTCCTAAAGACGCAATGCTCACAGAACTCCATTTTCGATATACTCTATCCTCTAAGTAGATCTTTCTTCGACAACTCGGCCATACCTCTCTTACTCATATGCTCGAGTCTCATGTGCTATATAATCCGGTAACCTCTGAATTTTTCATAGATTTGGATGATGAAATAGCCGCCAATTCGGAAGTTGTCAAACCCTGCAACGAATATAAGGACCCCTTCTTCAAGTCCTTCATAACAATGAGAGAACCTTTGGTTACCTTCAAAACCCCACCTTCAGCAGAAAACTTGTAACCCTTATCTTCGAATGCACCCAATGAGGTGAGATTCTTCTTCAAGTCTAGTACGTGCCTAACTTCTGCCAATATTCTTACAACGCCGTCAAATATCTTGATTTGGATCATCCCCTTGTCAATAGCTCGAAACGAACTATTGTTTCGCATCAAAACCACTCCACCATTAACGGACTCATTGGTGGTGACAAATCCCTATTGGGACTCATGTGGCAGAAACAACCCGAATCCATGATCCATTCTTCCTTAGATCGATGTGTGTTGTGAAGAACCACAAGAAGATCTCCTTCTCCTTTCGCTGTATTATCTTCGGCTGAAGACTCATGTTCCCTCCTAAAAGATGATAATACTAATAATATAACTCATGGGACCTAAGCTCATGTGCAAGAAAGATGAGCGCAGCCATGCGCCAATAATTCTTGGCGCTGCGCCAATACTTTGAGGCCCCCGCTTCTTTAACATTTGGAAAAATATTTTTCCTATCTGGTTAACCAAAAAATCTTTAAATAAAAGATTTAAAAATATACATAGCTTAAGCTATTTAAGATATTCCCTATCTTTTTAAAATAGAAAGATAGTCTGCTAACAAGAGATATACTCTGTTATTTTTTTCTAAATAAAGAAAAATACAAACCTTGTTAACAAGGACCCTTGGATCTATAATCCAACGGTACTTAAGCACCCGTGTTAATATTGGCTCTCTTTCATATATTCTTTTAAAACAAAAGAATCGAATGCATATAAGAAAGATATAAATCATATCAACAGATAACCCTAGGATTTATAATCCAACGGTGCTTAAGTACCTGGTCTTGATTTTAAGATCAATCAGAGTAATCTCAAAGAGAGATTGTCTATATTTACCTAACAATATTTATACCCTATATAAAGAACCCTAGAGGTCAAAATTTGAGAAAGAAGATATACGATAGAGAAAGAAAATCAATCCCATAAGCTTGATCAGGAACTTAGGTTCTCTACATTCGCAACTCTCGTCTTCTTCCTCACCATCATCAAATAAGGTGAGAAAATGAGAATGATCTCCGTGATATAATTGGCTTAGCCTCATCCATGAGAAGGTTAACCTTCATATATTGATATAGAACTTAAGTTCTTATCGATGATCTTAAGATTTCTGGATCAAATTTTGCCTTAAGAAAAATTAAGTTTGCATCAGAGAGATTTCTTTGATCTTTAGATCTAGGGTTTGAGATATAAAATCGAACCCATGCATAAAATATAATGTTCATAAATCATGAAATTTATATTTCCAGAGAGTAGATCATATGATCTATATAAACTCCAGATCATAAAATTTGTGATCTTGATATTGTAAATGGCCAAAATAGCCATTAACAGAAGTTTAAGCCTCATGAAACTTAAGTTTCAGAAAAAAAAGATTAATCTCTATGAAAAACACCAAACGGATATGTGCTAGAGGCATTTGCGCCAATGGGCATGCGCTACATAGAAATGCGCCAATAAAGATGCCATGCGCCAATGAAGATATGTTCAAATAAAGATATGCGCCAATGTGGGCATATGCGCCAAAGAACAAAATCAAAGGCATGCACCACCATCCATGGGCGTTGATATTAACGTGCCAGAGACCTAAGAAACCATACCCATGCGCCAATACCCTTGATATACGTGGCATGCGCCACAACCTTGATGCGACAATGATTTAATGATCCCATAGACCCATGTATTCTTTTATGTGTGACACGTGACATGCGCCAAAACTTCTGGGCGCCAACATATATGTCTCAGAGGCCTATTCTTAGTCCAAATTGACTAAGTGATATAAAGCTTAATTTTTCATGATATTTCCTGTGCCCATATGCTCATATATTTTAAGTTGACCTTAATATAAAACAAGATTAACGGCCCTTAAATATATTTCCTAAGTTGATCTTAGTCAGATGCGACTAACGATTCTTAGATGACATATTTTGAACTGATGGACCTCATTTATATGAGAAATGCTACCTAAGTTCAACTCAAATGAGATTTACGAATTTGGACTAATCCGCACCCTACGGGAGACGGCAATATGTTAGTCTCCGTATACAATCCAAGTGCAACCCCAAATAAACAATTTATAACACGACATACAATGATTCATGGAGTGAAGAAAGTTGTTATCGCTTGGCTATAACGTAATTAACTGTAGGGGATTACGCCTACAAGAAAAGGCATCCCCACAATCAAAAACCCCTCACATATGAGGGTGAATTTAATAAGTCTGCTACAACGGTCGCATCCGTCTAAACCTCCAATATACGGTGCCAAAAATCAACTTGGTATCTTCAGAGAGATGGACAGATATGTTCCATATTGCATCTGCCCCTAGAGGCCTATTCTTAGTCTAAATTGACTAAGTGATTTAAAGCTTAATTTTTCATGATATTTCCTGAGCCCATATGCTCACATATTTTAATTTGACCATAATATAAAACAAGATTAACGACCCTTAAATATATTTCCCAAGTTGATCTCAGTCAGATGCGACTAACGATTCTTAGATGACATATTTTGAACTGATGGACCTCATTTATATGAGAAATGCTACCTAAGTTCAACTCAAATGAGATTTACGGATTTAGACTAATCCGCGCCCTACAGGCGACAACAATATATTAGTCTCCGTATACAATCCAAGTGCAACACCAAATACACAATATATAACTCGACATACAATGATTCATGGAGTGAAGAAAGTTGTTATCGCTTGGCTATAACGTAATTAACTATAGGGGATTACGCCAACAAGAAAAAGCATCCCCATAATCAAAAACCCCTCACATATGAGGGTGAATTCAATAAGTCTGCTACAACGGTCGCATCCGTCTAAACCTCCAATATACGGTGCCATAAATCAACTTGGTATCTTTAGAGAGGTGGAAAAATATGTTCCATATAGCATCTGCCTCCAGAATTATGGCCTGGAAGCGCTCCCCGCACCCCGATCTGGTTTTCGACAGTGAACAGGTTCTGGCACGCCCGGTAGGACCTTTTTTTTTCCACTCCACACAGTGTGTCGTATTTCGCGAAACAATCGCAGTATTTTTATGTTGTCCTTGGATATTTGGGTCACTAAAGCTGGTGCTTCGCTTCCGTGCAGATTAGTGGCCTCATCCAGCAAATCCAACCCCAATGCTAGCTCTAGCACCACCCCGGCTAGAGTGACTTGGTCAGGGCAGACTATGGCCTATGTGCTATGCATTTTGATGGTCCAAGTGGCACGCACAACAACTTGATGGGCTCTTCTTAGACGATGTTTCTACCTCCCTCTCTTGGAATCCCAACACCAAAGGAGGAGATGCCCAAGAAGTCGGTTTTTGATAGGTTGACAACTACCGCAGATGGCTCCAATGATAAGCCTGCTCGATATGAAAGTTCAGTCTTCCAGAGGATGAAGTCTAACTCTGTGGGTTCCTCCAAAAAGCCCGCGATCCCGAAGAAGTCAGTCTTCAAATGGCTGGAATTCATGGCTCCTGATATGACCAGGGCTCTGAATGATGATGCACCGCCCCAGCAGTCTGTCTTCCATAGGCTGACACCTCAAGCTGCTGATACTTCCCTACCTAGACAGTCAGTTTTCAAGCGACTGTCACCTGTCGAAGCTTCATATACAAGTAGGGGGAAGGATAGTCCGAAAGAACACAGGGGGCAGATTCATGAAGCTCCAAGAGCTGAAGAAGCACCGACCCCTGTTACTAGATGTGCCCAACATCGATATTGGCGCCGAGTGAGGAAGGCTAGGGGCAGCTCCTTATCCGGGCTGACTCCACCTGCCCCGACGCCCCGAGCTGCTGTTCCAACCGGGAACAACTTTGAACCTCTGAAGGTGGTTAAGCGCAGTTTTCCCACCGCTATACTGAAGAAGTCACCACCTCTTATGGAGATGCATGATGAGCCAAAAGCAATACATTCAGTCAAGCGGCTTTCCTCGACCATCCACAGAGTTTGGAAAGAGGTCCAGAACTCTGTCACTGATAATAACTACTCTTACCAATCAAAGAAGCTCAAATGTTGACAAGATGATGATAGATCCCCTCCTAAATATAACGAGGCGCATTCTCAGAAGGTTACTGCTATGATGGTTTCTTGAAAAATGGATTCTCATAAAATAGGGAGGCCTGATAAAGTCCCGGTGCTCGAGAAAAACTCTAAAGGCCTACACTCTAAATGCCCCAAGTCTGGGGGCATGGTAGTTCATACTGTAAATATGATGAACTCCAAGGATGATAGTCGAGCTTCGATTTCTTATATACCAATCACTCGGTCTATAACGAAGGATCAATAGAAGCTGCAAGATATATTGGCTCAAGCGGCAGAACTCATGAGTCTACCGCCCAATTCAAACCCTGACAACGCCCCCGAAGAAAGAACGAGACAGGAGTCTTCTATTGACTACCTGAAGCGTGTCCTTGAAAAGAAGGATGAGAAGGCTGCGGAAATGAAAACTGGGATGGACAAGATGGCCCTCCTATTCCAAAGTATGGTCGGGATGATAGATCAACCGGAACCATAGGCAGATGATCCACCGGTAGTTATTATCGACGACAAAGGAGAAACGTCGAACCCCCTATAAGCCCCATCGGCGATGAGTGAGGAGACGATCTCCAAAGCAAAGCTGGACGAATATATCACCAAGCAATTCCAAGCCCTTCAGGCCAGCGAAATAACATGCAAGCTGGTCAAGATTGGTCGGCCGTATCTAGCATGGTATGACCCGAGGAAATACCCTCCAGGATATACGATCCCAACCTTCTAAATATATAAGGGGACGGGCAATCCTCGTCAACATATCACCCAGTTCAGATCCAGATGCGGAAACACCGGGGGAGATAATGTATTGCTTCTCCGCCAATTCGTCAGCAATCTATCGGGCACTGCTTTCGAGTAGTATTTAGAGCTTCCTAACGACTCCGTTAAGACGTTCGATGGGATAGAGATGCTCTTCTTCCAATGATTCACTAGTGCGAGTGAGCGCATCACTATGACGACACTGGTGTTGGCTAAAGTGCCCTTAAGTCAATTATTAGATCACAGGCACGTGATTGCAATGATTGAGGGATGACCTATACCGGTAGAACAGTCTTACTCGAGATGATAGTATGCTATCTGGTTTGTCTTTATCATCGTGTACATGCTTCAGGTGACATTCCAGATCACTATTACATGTTGATAGAGCCCATAGGATTCTTGCTTGACTACCAGCAGTATGATGGCGATCATATACGTGAGAGTTGGGTGGTCTATAAGCACATCCTTAAAGTATCCCTAGTCGTAGGAGTTTCGAGACTGGGCATCGATACTCTAAGAGTATACTAGTGTATACGGATCGAGACCCCGATGAGGGGCGGTGGCCAGTCTCACAAGCTATTAGTATCAGTTGGTTCACCTAAGATGTATACAGGTGCTCATTGGGTTATGAGTACACCGGACGGACTCGCCGGGAACATGCTAGTTGGTATTATACCTATTATCAGATAGCAGTTCCCAGGTGACATGTGTACAGGTTAGTCTATCGACCTGAGATCATCATTTATTTCATGTGAGTTCCCACTGTACTTTGATTACTACCCACCACGGCTCAAAGGAGTCGTGCAAATAGGTTTTAGTTGGGTACAGTCCCGAGCCACATGGAGGCAGTGAGCGGATCGTCAGGGGATTCGACTCTCCCGGTATATTGGGGGTTAATGTCGCAGTGTGCACGGATGGCCATCACCAAAAATCCTCGGCTGGGGTAGACGAGAATTACTGATTCGGATCAGTAGTTTCTCAGTTGGTGATAGGCTTCATACCGACACTAAATGTCGCGTTATTAGGGGTCTGACTTTATCTACCCCCCTAGACTCGATATGCGATATTCATAGACGAACAGACCAGACTGTACGGATATTGTCACTGTCAGGCTCAGTAGGGTTTCAGGATGAGTTTGTTCGTCGGCCTCCCTTTCGCTCAATTCCTTGATAGCCGTTACGTACAGCTAGTGCCACTGACGTGCTCGTGGTTAAACCCACTGCCAGCGTATTGACGAGTCTTTAGAGTCCCAGATAGAGGGTTTCCGTGGTTCGGGCGAAACGTTGTAAAGGCCGTATGGTTTTATGGCAGGGTTCGATCATATTCGTACACTTGTGCACGGATAATGATCGGACGGATAATACTAGTGGGCTTTGGTTTAAGCCGGATCCTAGTATTATATTGTTGGATTATTTTGTCTCGTTTCATTCGTATTCAGTCGGAATACGGATGTAGGTATGTATATATGGATGAGGGGTATTCTTGTAGTTCGTTACGAGTTTACTTTAGAACATTGCCATTTCTTTTTGTGTTAAACATTTTGGTTTAAATGTTTATTTGTGAGAAATGTGAGTCATGGAATTTTTGGCTAAGTCTTTTTGGCATGGGCAAATTCGTGAGGCTTTGTATGTGTCATGGTGTGAGTCATGGTATGTGTCATGGGTGCATGCACTTTGTGATTCATATGGTGGGTCATGGTGCATTGATTTCTTGTAGTGGGTGTGAGATATTTGTGAGAGGCAAGTGGCAGATATTTGTTGTGATTGATTTTCTTTAGTTGCCTCCTCACAATAATATCTCACAACTCACTCAAGAAAACAACAGAGACCATTTTTCTTTACTTGGCCAAAAACTCTTGAGCTCACATTCTTCTTCACTTGGCTTCTTCTTCACCTCCATCCATACCCTCTCATGAGTTGAGAATCCATGGATGTTTTGAGATGAAGTATTCACACACTATCTCTACGTCATCTTGGGTATCTAGGCTAGCAAACTGGATGCCCGAGTTGCTTCGGTTTTGAAGCGGGAGCCCGTATTACTAATCCTCGACGTGGATCGTCTTCGACGAGGGAGACCGGAGACCGAACTTGTTCGAGGCAGCCACAACGAGCAAAGGACAGAGATTGAAGACCGAAGGACACAGATCGATCGGTATAATCTCTTAAACTCCTTTTTATAGAACTAGTATAGGGTTAATGGTATGATCCGTCGATTAGGGTTCCGTTAGTGCCGGATTTTTAAAGTTTTTGTTCCGCGTTAGGCCACAGATTGATGGCCGGGGCGCTGCCGTAGCCCTACAACTGGTTAATGAAAGAATCAAGCATAATGAAATGAAAGTGTTTCTGTCATGCCCCGCTTTCCAAAATACGGAAAACGAGGGATGACTAGGCCAGCCATGCTCCTACGGTCAAGGAACAATCCCGCCGTAGTCACACTTCGGCTTCTAGTATTACATGGTAATCAGTAAATAAAGCACAGTAGTAAAGGAATTACATCACTAAATTATTACATTAAAATCCATTGTTCACAAATTACAAATAAACATGAACAGTTATTAACCAAGTTCAATTACACGATCACTTTTATGGAAAGTAGAAAAGAAAGAGAAGTACTCCGGACTAGATCTCCGTCAGCTCGAAAGGTAAATCCGTCTCCTGCACTGGTTCTTCCTGTAGGGTTCCTAGGCACACTAATGAAGTTTCACAAGTGATCAAACATGCCCAATTGAAATTTTACATGTGCCGAGAAAACCTAATACGGATCGTTAACTAGATATATAGGCGAAGCAAGCATGTAATCGAATTAAATGCTAAGGGAAAGTGACTACAACCTTTGTAGATCCGGTCCACCACCTCCTAGGCTCCGTGATGAAGTCCCCTCGCTGTCCAAATCATATCTTGGGCTCTAGTGTCGGATTCATCGGAGAAAAACGGGCTAGGTCATCGACGACGATGCCGAAGATGATCTACGTCGAGGCATCGCTAGATCAAGCTCCAACTTCACCAAGTCAAGAAAACTTGTGAAGGAAACATCCTATACTACTTGGCAAGAGGTAGAGGATGAAGAAATAGGATGTGGGTTCACTTTAGAATTGGATTTCTCACTAGTTTTCATCACTTGCCATTGGAGTAGCAAGCTTTCTTCATGAAGGAAGAAGATGAAGAAGAAGAATAAGATATGATAAGTCTTAATTTAAAAAGGAAAATAAATGAATACTTATCATTTCTTTAACCATGGTTTAGTGTAGAGATTTTACTAAGGTTAGATGAGTGGTTAGGGTCAAAGAAGAGACAAGAATGGTGACTTTGTCAAGGTTTCAAGAAGCTTCAACTAAAAACAAAACAAGTCCACCATTTATCTTTCTCTTTATCATTTTCTTTTTCCAAAATAAAAAAAAAGAATAGATAAATGAATAAGTAAATAAAATGATACCCTAACCACTAACTAACCATGGTTTAATACTTTACACAAAACCAAGCTAGAATGTATCATCAAACATGATACAATCATATGCACAAAAATATATCACATATACAATGTGCAATACAAGTGAGTAAATCCATTTAAAGTGAACCAATACTAGTTAATGCAAAGTAATATATCAAATATATAATTATACATTAAATCATTAAATCAACACTTGATTCAATGATCCGGTCATATCGCATATAACCAGCTAGTATCTAATGTATCGGCTTATCGAATCAATCCTTGATTCGATAACTAGGTTATATCGCATACAACCTAATCGATACATTCATCGCGAGAATGGAATACGGTATCACATACACGCATTATTCTCGGTCCCGTACATATCTCATATGCGCTCCTATTTCGTTTCGCTTGAGCCAGGAAACCTCTGTGTAGGACTCTAAAGACTCGTCAATACGCCGGCAGCAGATGATGATCATATCAAACACCCACAAGCCGCAAGCGGTCTGCTAAACGTAACGGCCACCCGGGTATTGAGCGATCAGAAGATCGACGAGCAAGCCCGCTCACACTCCTGTGAATCCAACCAGTAACACTTACCGTACAGTCCGGTCTGTTCGTCTGATATGTCGCATATCTCGCCTAGGGGTGGTAAACGTCAGACCCCAGTAGCTCAATAAGTCATGCCGACTTGAGGTCCATAACATTCGTGAAACTACTGATAACTCTTACCAGTATATCACTGCAACCCTGGCCAGGGATTTCCTGTTATGGCCAGTCGAGCATAGCACAACATCAACCCCCAATACCGGGAGAGACGAATCCCCTCCTATCGCTCATTGCCTCCATGTGAATCGGGACTGTACCCAAAAACCACCTGTTTGCACAACTCAGTAGAGCCGTGGTAGGGTGGAAATCAAAGCACAGTGGGAGACACACAAGACTCTATGACGATCTCGGGTCAACAGACTAAGCTGTACCAGTGTCACCAGAGAACTGCCATCTGACGTGAGGTATAATACCATCTGGGAGTTCTCGGCGAGTCCGTTCAGTGTACCCAGTCTCCACTGAGCACCCGCATACCATCTTCGATGTCAAACACTAATGGATATGGGATCATCCATCGCCCATCGCATGGGTCGAGAAGATATGCGCTAGTCTACTCTGGAATATCGATGCCCCGTCTCGATATTCCCTCGACTAGGAACATTTCAAGGATGTACTCATGGACTACCCAGGCCCCACTAGTATGATCTACATCATAGTCCTGGAAGTCGAGTACACATCCTAAGGGCTTTATCAACATGTAACAGAGAGACAGAAAGTATACACGTTAAGATAAAGAGCAACCAGATAGCGTACTATCATGTCGAGCAAGAAAGTCCTACCTATATATGTCCCAGCTTCCACTACAATATACATCCAATGTACAGTAATGGCCTCTAGGGCATACATATAACTAACAATCTCCCACTTGCACTAGGGCCATCTGTAGCAGTGGTTGCAGTATCGCATACTCAACCATCCCCTAAAAGTCTCTCTTTGGGAAAAGGCCTTCGTGAGTGGATCCGCCGTGTTGTCCTCTGAGTCTGCTCTCCTAACCTCGATCACCCTGGAGATCAGCTATCTCCATGATCAGGTGATGCTGCCTCAGAATATGTCTGGGTCACTGATGGGACCAGGGTTCCAGGGCAAAAGCCACAGTTCCATTGTCACACAATGGTAGGAACCAAGTTCATCCTATGAACCAATATACACCCAAACTGCCACTTTGGTAGTATCTTTAATAGCGATGTTACCAGCCTTTATCTTCTAGTTTGCCACGGTATCTAGCTTGGAACTCTTCCAACATACCGTCTCTTTACTGAGGGTAAAGACAATGCCTGTGACTGACATTCAGTCGTCTTTATCACCCTGGAACTCTTCCAGTGATTCTCCCCAGGATCGATTGATACCATCTCACTATAACTAGTGAGTATCCCAACATCCAATTAGATCTATCTCATAGATCCAAAGCTTAGGATTTAGTAGGTATCATTTTGATCCTATATGGAAAATCTTTGTGATAAGCGGAGATTGATCGAGCGTAGCATAGGAAACTCCTTCCCTAACAAGAGTATGTCATCCACGTACTCTACGAGGATCGTCACCATACTCCCTACTACCTTTTTGTTTATACAAGGTTCATCTACCATTTTGATGATGTCAACTTCTTTGACTAATCCATCAAAACAGATGTTCCAACTTCACGATGCCTGCTTTATCCTATAAAGCATCTTGCATACGTTTCCGCTGCTCCCACTGTCTACGAGGCCCTCTGGCTGTGTACTTATAGACGTTCTCTTCTAAATCATTATTTAGAAAAGTTGTCATGGCACCCAACCACCAGATATCATAGTCATGGTATGTAGCCGTGGCAAGTAGGATCTGGATGGACCTAAGCATAGTCCCTGGAAAAGGTTTCATCATTATCCGTGCCTGGTCGATGACGAAAACCTTTAACAAGTCTAGCTTTGAAAGTCTCAACTTGTCCATCTACACCAAGTAATCTTCTCAAGATATACTTGCTCCTGATGGGGATTTAAGCCTTCAGATATCGCAACCAAAGTCCATACTTTGTTGGTGTATATGGATTCCATCTCAGATTGCTAAGCATCCAGCCATTCTTACAGAGTCCCTACTCTTGATGGCCTGCTCGAATCTAGTTGGGTCATCATCTCATGATGCAATCCTTGCTCCCACTGTCATCGAGAAACCGAGGTATCTCTCAGGCAGGCGAGGAACCCTACCAGATCGGCGGAGAGGCTGAGGTTCGTCGGGGACTATAGAATCCTTTGGTTCTGTCAAATCATCTGCTGTAGTTTGTATAGCTGGAACCTTTCCAGTTCTACATTACAGACCTTGCCTCGATCTTGTCCGGATTTTGCTTTTGACATAGGCCGGACAATCCCAAATCTTAACTTACTTAAGAGATAGGATCTTCCCACACCATATCTTATATGGAGTGGTAGGCAGTGATTTGATTCGAACCCTATTCAATAAGTATGCAGCTTCTCAAGCGCATAACTCCCAAAAAGGAAACAGGTAACTCAGCAGTACTCATCATAGAGCACACCTTATCATATAGGGTGTGATTGCTCCGTCCCGATACACCATTGTGCTATGGTTATTTGGAGGAGTAATGCTGAGAGAGAATCTCATTCTCCTTTAGAATAATCCAGGAATTCCATGCACAAGTATTCTCCTCCTTGATCTCATCAAAGGACATAATACTTATACCCGGTTGTTGGTTCTCTACTTCTAACTTATATTCTGTGAATACCTCAAAAGGTTCGGACTTATGTTTCAATAGGAACATATGACTGAATCTTGAGAGATTATCAGAGAATATAATGAAGTATAAAGAACCAGTCCTGACATATGTAGACAGGAGACCTTACATACATCATTATGTATTAGTCCCAAGAGTTTACTAACTCTTCCTCTGTTTCCAATAAACAGAGCTATGGTCATCTTATCTTTGTGACATGACTGGCAAGTTTCACAAGATGTAAATTCAAACTGATTTAAATATGCATCTAAAATGTAACTTCAGCCAGTCGGGTCGCATTGATATGACCTAGTCTACAATGCCTCAAGAATGATTCGTTCATTTCTGAACTTTTCCTCTTGTGTGTGTTCTGTATACTAGGAACTGTAGTTTGATTTAGAACGTCAATGCTTTTAGATAACGTGCCTGAACCGATCAACTTTTGATATAGGAAATGTTCAAAACATTATCCATCAATACAAAATTATATCCTTTCTTTACTAATAAAGAGACTGATATGATTTTGTATATCAGGTTCGGTATCTAATAGCATTTGTTCAGAATCAATGTATTGGTAATACAGGGTGGCAGTGACCAACAGACTTGGCTGCAACACTTGCCCCGGTTTCTGTCTCATGAAACTTATCACCCGTTCTCAGTTTTTCTACCTTTTTGTAGCCCTATGTAACAGCTTAAATATCTGGGATCCTGATCCGGTATCATATACCCAGGATTCAGAGGATACTGAGATACAGTTCTTTGTAATGAACATACCCGAAGGAGATGCATCATATGCACTTTCTTCGTTTGGGCGGCATGGGAAATCTGGTATTCCCCAATTTCCTGCTCTGTCTTATAACAATTATAAGTTGGAGCGGGACCAACGTTCCCCAGCTCAGTATAACAAGCGGGTTCGGTCAATACATCCGTATTATTATCTTGATTAAGGCGTGATATGGTTGCTACCAGGAGAGAGAGAGAAGAAAACACTCAGCGTGCGCTCTTACAAGATTAGATTGGTTATGTATTTTATCTAATCAGGATGGCTCCCACTGTTTTTATCAAATCTTCCTTCAAACCCTAAAAGGAAAGACTAGCCGGGATTAATTACACTCTACAAGTTCGCCAATCTTTCAGCCAGGCCAGTGTCGGTACTTTGAGGGAGGTTCCCCGTGCTTTCGCACGGACCTAATTACAGTAAACCTCGTTTTCCCAGAGGCGTAACCCCGTTGACACCTTTCTAGACACCTACTTGATCGGCTAATTGTAAAGTGCAAAACTCTCCCAGGAGTAACAATTACTCGCAGTGGGTATCGGGATCCAACTATCATATAGAAGGTATGCAATCTCATTGCAAATTTCAACACTTGAAACTCCCGATAAAGGTTTTTACCCCTAGCACCTATGACCTTAACTATGGTCAACAAATCATAAGTACTAGTCAAGTTCTACCTGTCATTTCGTGATTAATTAGACCCACCCACATGACCCTTAACTAAGGTCAACAAAGTCACGCGACTGTCCTAACTAATCGCATCATATGCGGTGTAGGAAGACATCACTTAGCTACCGTACACTGTGCCTTGACTATGGTCAACAAACACAGCACGAATACTAAGTACTCTACTTCCTAAAATGACGGAGGGTTGCGAATGGTTTTTGTGAAAACCTTTAACGCTTTGAACTTGATCTCGTTGCGGAATCAAATGGTTTTTAAATGGAATGTTTTCGAGGCTTTTCTAGTTTTGCTAAAGGGGTCACTCCCGGTGAAGGGATCGTCGGCCCTTTCCTCGTCGAATGAGGTGCGGGATATATCATATATATCACTGTGCAAAGAGGAAAATATAGAAGCGATCAAAGACAAACCGAGGGTTGTAGCATCTGCCAGTTATTGCTAAAGGAGTCACTCCCGGTGAAGGGATCTCGGTCCTTTCCTCATCGAATAAGGTGCAGGATGTTCTACAATGAACACCGCGATGCAAAGCAAGAACTGTAGCTACCTGTTTTATTTTGAAATTCGATTCCACAACATCAATTAGGTTTATTTTCTTTCATTAATCTCATTAATGAATATCCCATCATTTAATTCCACCTAAACATCACAGATAAATATAACGTACGCTTATGCCATCCGCATTCTCCTCGATGTCCCGTCTGCACCGTTAGGTTAGGTAACTAACGCCAGAGCGAGGCAGGGCTAGCGCGGGTGTAAAACATAAGCAACGTCTATATAATATATCATATATACTATATACTATATCTGTCTGAACAGAGCACAGAACATCGCATGATCACATCACAGATAATGCAGCAGAAAGAATCATATGAAATATTGGATATACTAGGACGTCCGTGTTTTCAATACGAGCCAGTATAAAACACGGATTCCACGGTCGTGATGAATAGCCAATCCCACACCCCTAGACCCCTACGAGAGCGGCAAGTAACCCTACCAATTCTAGGGTTAGGAGACCCAGACTCGACTCCTCGAGTTGGTCTCCCACTGGACCCCAGAACCCGATTACTTGTGCTCCCCTCCTTGGGTCTATCCTAGTGCAGAAAAGTAAATAATATACATCAACGGTGACAACTTCCGCAACCTGGAAGTGCCCCAATAAAAGAATATTACATACAAGTTTTTACATGAATGAAAATGAAAAACACTCATCTCATATAAAAAAACCCCGGCTATTCAAACACGACGATCCAATATAACATATCCAGCAACACATAACATCAGATGTCATCAACGTAAGTAAATATGCGCATCCCAATTGTCGTTGACATATAGCAACGAAACCGGCGATATCACATATTACACTTACGGTCACAGAAAAGAAAATGTAAAACTACAACAGTTGGAATCCGCAACCTCCTCAGACATCGCATGCCTGACCAAATGAAATACTTAGACATCGCATGCCTAACAATTATAAACCCCGCATTTTAGTCTCATTATCGAAAACACTTTTCAATATCAAGTCGGGCAATTCAACAAGATTCCCGACATCCTGATCGAATGCTCGTTGCAAACTTTAGTAGGCGGCCGCACCCCCGATGTCGTCGACGAAGTGCACCAAGGCGGAACACCGCTGCCGCGAGCACCCGAACGGATGCTTTCGGCGACGGGGTTCTCCTGCAGTCACTTGGTCGGGGCTATGGAGTGAGGCTGTCTATTAAGTTTACCAGCGAGTATCCGCGTTCACAACGTGATTGCAACGGACTTTTGATCACATCAAAATTCCGTGGCAACCGATCAAGTGAAACTAAAGTGCTATGTTTATAACATTCATTCAGTTATCTCATAACTTATTGTGAATTCCAATTATTGTATCACATTCCGGATAAGATAGAAATTGTTAAACTTTTCGATAGAACAATCGAACACCCAAGTTTTCCCGATCAACCGAATGAAATAAGTTCAAAGACATTCACTTCATGCCTCAGTACCAACGGTCCAGCCGTAGAAGGGTCAAGCCAACGCCTCACATGTGGCACGCCGTACTGCCCCAAACCCTAAGGTTCAAAGGGCAGTTCAAGACGGTCACATAATCGAGTTAAGGTTTGTTATCTTCTAGAGGGACTATCGCGTTACCTGCACTACTCAGAACGTCCTTAAACCACGGAAAAATCCAACACTTGGAAATTTTCCGGCAGGGGAAAAAGTGGGTATTTATGTCCGGTCGAAATTTTTAACATATTCTAAAATATCCGAAAAACACATAGACAAAATTAGACAATCCGATCGAATGTACGAACTCCTAATACAACCCAAAAAACTCAACTCTTGATTTCAGATAAAAAAATTCCCAGGAAAACCAGCACTGCAAAATAGGAATTACTGTGCAAAATTGAATGCCTAATAAGACAAAACGGCCGCGGAACCGCCGCATTAGCATGCTAATGCCGCGGTTCCGCCGCACTTTTGAGGGATCATTAGTTAATTTTTGCACCGTAATTCTTAGAATTTCCTGCTGATTTTTCTGCATATTTTTAATTCTCAAAAATCCACATTTTACAAAAAAGTCCAGAGAGCATTTCAAAGTCGGGGTTTTGGGTCGATCGGACTTCTAACTCCGTCGGGACTTCGCCTAAGGCTCTAGCTAGGCTCTGATACCACTGTAGGGTTCCTAGGCACACTAATGAAGTTTCACAAGTGATCAAACATGCCCAATTGAAATTTTACATGTGCCGAGAAAACCTAATACGGATCGTTAACTAGATATATAGGCGAAGCAAGCATGTAATCGAATTAAATGCTAAGGGAAAGTGACTACAACCTTTGTAGATCCGGTCCACCACCTCCTAGGCTCCATGATGAAGTCCCCTCGCTGTCCAAATCATATCTTGGGCTCTAGTGTCGGATTCATCGGAGAAAAACGGGCTAGGTCATCGACGACGATGCCGAAGATGATCTACGTCGAGGCATCGCTAGATCAAGCTCCAACTTCACCAAGTCAAGAAAACTTATGAAGGAAACACCCTATACTACTTGGCAAGAGGTAGAGGATGAAGAAATAGGATGTGGGTTCACTTTAGAATTGGATTTCTCATTAGTTTTCATCACTTGCCATTGGAGTAGCAAGCTTTCTTCATGAAGGAAGAAGATGAAGAAGAAGAAGAAGATATGATAAGTCTTAATTTAAAAAGGAAAATAAATGAATACTTATCATTTCTTTAACCATGGTTTAGTGTAGAGATTTTACTAAGGTTAGATGAGTGGTTAGGGTCAAAGAAGAGACAAGAATGGTGACTTTGTCAAGGTTTCAAGAAGCTTCAACTAAAAACAAAACAAGTCCACCATTTATCTTTCTCTTTATCATTTTCTTTTTCCAAAATAAACAAAAAGAATAGATAAATGAATAAGTAAATAAAATGATACCCTAACCACTAACTAACCATGGTTTAATACTTTACACAAAACCAAGCTAGAATGTATCATCAAACATGATACAATCATATGCACAAAAATATATCACATATACAATGTGCAATACAAGTGAGTAAATCCATTTAAAGTGAACCAATACTAGTTAATGCAAAGTAATATATCAAATATATAATTATACATTAAATCATTAAATCAACACTTGATTCAATGATCCGGTCATATCGCATATAACCGGCTAGTATCCAATGTATCGGCTTATCGAATCAATCCTTGATTCGATAACTAGGTTATATCGCATACAACCTAATCGATACATTCATCGCGAGAATGGAATACGGTATCACATACACGCATTATTCTCGGTCCCGTACATATCTCATATGCGCTCCTATTTCGTTTCGCTTGAGCCAGGAAACCTCTGTGTAGGACTCTAAAGACTCGTCAATACGCCGGCAGCAGATGATGATCATATCAAACACCCACAAGCCGCAAGCGGTCTGCTAAACGTAACGGCCACCCGGGTATTGAGCGATCAGAAGATCGACGAGCAAGCCCGCTCACACTCCTGTGAATCCAACCAGTAACACTTACCGTACAGTCCGGTCTGTTCGTCTGATATGTCGCATATCTCGCCTAGGGGTGGTAAACGTTAGACCCCAGTAGCTTAATAAGTCATGCCGACTTGAGGTCCATAACATTCGTGAAACTACTGATAACTCTTACCAGTATATCACTGCAACCCTGGCCAGGGATTTCCTGTTATGGCCAGTCGAGCATAGCACAACATCAACCCCCAATACCGGGAGGGACGAATCCCCTCCTATCGCTCATTGCCTCCATGTGAATCGGGACTATAACCAAAAACCACCTGTTTGCACAACTCAGTAGAGCCGTGGTAGGGTGGAAATCAAAGCACAGTGGGAGACACACAAGACTCTATGACGATCTCGGGTCAACAGACTAAGCTGTACCAGTGTCACCAGAGAACTGCCATCTGACGTGAGGTATAATACCATCTGGGAGTTCTCGGCGAGTCCGTTCAGTGTACCCAGTCTCCACTGAGCACCCGCATACCATCTTCGATGTCAAACACTAATGGATATGGGATCATCCATCGCCCATCGCATGGGTCGAGAAGATATGCGCTAGTCTACTCTGGAATATCGATGCCCCGTCTCGATATTCCCTCGACTTGGAACATTTCAAGGATGTACTCATGGACTACCCAGGCCCCACTAGTATAATCTACATCATAGTCCTGGAAGTCGAGTACACATCCTAAGGGCTTTATCAACATGTAACAGAGAGACAGAAAGTATACACGTTAAGATAAAGAGCAACCAGATAGCGTACTATCATGTCGAGCAAGAAAGTCCTACCTATATATGTCCCAGCTTCCACTACAATATACATCCAATGTACAGTAATGGCCTCTAGGGCATACATATAACTAACACTTCCACGGGATCTGAGCATGCATACTCAGGTCGTCAGAGCGACGCAATAGCAATATTATTATAATGAGGTGAAACAGGTAAATGAGGTAATAACAGTGAAAGAAAAAATGCGGGTAATCACTATGTCACTAAATGATGCAAAGTATGATCTGTGTCCCTATCGGTCTCTAAGTCATGTTTGAAATCGTATAGTGGAAAGGAGGATCATGTTTAACAGGAGTCTCGTACATACCCGAGACAACGGCCCGCATGCCCGGGACATAACCCTGTCAGCCGGATCGCTAGATCCTACCTAATATATATATCACTGCTCGAATGATCATCCTCTAAAACACGGTCCTGCTAAATACGATTCTCTTTCCACTTCGATTTCCCCTTTTTCCCCAAGTTTACGCTATTTATGATTTTGATTTAGTCGTGTACAAGTATACCAATGGCACGGTTTTATCACCGTTCACTGTTTTAATCACTGTCACGTATGTTCACTTTCCATTGGTATACTCGACACTCCTAAACCAATATCATTCATGCACGATAATGCAATGTCCACTGAACACTAACATGCACTAACACTATGTATAGGGCAAATGGGGTGAGATATGTGTATGTATGCCATTAATAAGTCATGTATGTTGTGAACCAGTATGCACGTCATCAACTTACAAAAATTGCATTAATTCATATGTTTAGAATTCAACGAAAGGATACAAATACGATAATAAGCACACTCTGTCAGAAGTCCATCAAAATTTGTTTCAGTTCAATCGGATTCCTGGTATTCAAGTTATAGCCATTTCATTTTAAGTGCTCGCGGCTGGAAATTTTCTGAACTGAATGTCCGTTTCGCGACACAAATTTCACCCAGTTGGGTTCAGAATTTGGCGACGCTACAGTTGAATAAAATCTAGGGTTTTCAATAGGGTATTCAAAACAATAGACGGATTCTCAATTGTGTCTGTACGTCAAAAGTTATACACTGTTTAACACTAGTTTGTCACTTCTAAATCTGTTTTGGACTGTTATACGTCCTGTCCTTTTAATTTACAAATTAAATAGCAAACGAAGATGAAACGGAATGAAACCACTTGTGTTATTTATCTAACAGATTCAGATTTAATAAACTGTGGAGTTCCGCAACATACAAGTTCAAGAAACAAGGTGGCATGCATTACGGGACAGTAAACAGTAACCAGAGTCGCTCTGGACTGCAGTCCAGAGCCGCACTCCGATCCAAATATCACCACAATTTCCGTACAGAAACCATTAGAAACTTGATTAAGGTTATAGTTCGTCGAGTCTTCTTCGATTTAAGCCCTCGAACGCATCATTCCAGTATGTACATAATTTATGGTGATTTTAACAACTTTCAGATACGTGAAATTTCTAGTTTTACGGGTATATTTGGGGGTATTCATTTTAGTCACTAACAGTCGTATTTTCCAGTGAGATTCATACAAGATATTCATTATCACACAGGCCAGTATAGAAAATCCAATTCCGTCAAATTAGATGAATATTTTCTTTGGGATCATGTATCGAACAGGTATGCCATATAATGTATCGGAAATTGTAAATTTATAAGTTATACGATTTGAGTTTGTAACACGAATAGATTAGCATGTAGCAAGTAAAATACTTGCCTGGAAACGTTTCGTGGATGCACGGCGGCGGTAACGTCACGAAAGCGCGACGAACGGCGTGAATTGGTTTGCACAACCTTGGCTCGCGGTATGGGTTTGACGTCGGAGCTGTCCGAAGACGTTTCACGGTCACTGGAAGCGGAGGGGGTGCTCAATGGTTCTCTCCAAGTGCGCTGGGGTCGACGATAGTCGGCGGCGGCGCTCCGGCGATGGGAAATAGTGGGGGTTCGTGGATATGTTGTGGGTTTTGTGGCTTTGGAGAGAGAGAGGGTGTCGGGCATGGGGCTGGTCGTGAAGTTGATGATACTGAGGAGAAGAGGGTGTAGAGGTCGACGATGTGATGGGGAGATCGCCGGCGTGAGGGTGTAGGGTGGTGGTCGAGCTCGGGTGCAGTGGGTTAGGTGTGCAGGGGTTCTAGGTGGCGGCGCTTGGTTTATGGAGTGGAGTGGTGATGGGTTCTGTTGGTGGAGGAGGAGGAAGGGAAGTGGTTCGTCGTCGTCGTCGTCGTCGTGGGCAGCGGTTGAGTGATGAAGGCAGTGGCTGCGGGAGTGGGTTTTAGAGAGAGAGGTGAGGAGTTTTGAGAGTGGGAGTGATGAGGGGGAAAGAGGAGTGGGAGTCGAGAAGTTTGAGGGGCTCGTGAGGGGTGCGCGACCTGGGGCAAGGGCACGGGCGTGGTCGTGGGCGTAGGCGTGGGAGGAGAAAGCGGATCGAGCGAGCGGGAAAAGAAAAGAGCCGTTGGGAAGAAGAAGAGGGATCGAAGCGGGTCGGGTTCGTGGGCTTGGAGGATGGGCTAAAGGATGTGGGCCGAGGTTTTTAATTACATAAATTCCTTTTAAATTTGCTCCTGGGCTGAAGAGTGGACGGGCCAGGGAAAAATTGTTTTAATTGTGAGGAAAAAAAATCCTTTGGGCTGAGGGTTTTATGAAAAGGGAAATGATTTATTTGGTTTGGGTTTTAAATTAAATTTTGGGTTTTGATTTTTACAGGGTTTGGAAAATTTTAAATATTGGAATTTAAGCAACCAATTTCCCACAAAAAAACTTACGAGGGAAAAGGAAGGGGAAAAACTCGGGGAATTAGGAAAAATTTGAAACTTTTATTGAGATGGGAACGGGGATTTACATCATACCCCCCTTACAAAAAAATTTCGTCCTCGAAATTTAACAAGGATACAATGAAGCAAAAGTAGTAAACAAAGAGATGTGGAAAACGAGCAAGGATTTCTTCCTCCCGCTCCCAGGTGGATTCTCCTGGGGGACGACCGTCCCAAGATACTCGGACTAACGGAATGACCTTATTCTTCAGCACTTTCTCTCTGTGGTCGAGAATGGTAGTGGGCTGCTCCTCGTATGATAGATCGGTACCCAAAACTAGCTCCAAATAGTCCAGTACATGGCTCTCATCCCGAACATAACGCCACAACTGTGACACGTGGAAGGTATTGTGCACATCAGCTAGCGATGGAGGCAAGGCAAGTCGGTAGGCCAGTTCTCCTACTCGCTCTAGCACCTCAAAAGGTCCGATGAAACGGGGACTGAGCTTTCCCCGACCTCCGAACCTAATAACTCCACGGGTAGGGGAAATCTTTAAGAACACATGATCTCCGACTTCAAATTCTAGTGCCCTCCTGTTGGTATCTGCCCAACACTTCTGTCGATCCTGAGCCGTCTTAATACGCTGCCTGATCATTTGGATCTTGTCGACTGTCTGAACAATGAGCTCGAGGCCCAATAATCTTCACTCTCCCACATCATCCCAACATACTGGGGATCGACACTTCCGCCCATAAAGTGCTTCGAAAGGGGCCATCTGAATACTAGCCTGATAACTGTTGTTATAAGAAAACTCGACTAGATGCAGATGGTCCTCCCAGGAACCCTGAAAGTCCAACATATAGGCTCTCAACATATCCTCGAGCGTCTGAATCGTACGCTCGGATTGTCCATCCGTCTGCGGGTGATAAGCCGTGCTGAATTTGAGGCGGGTACCCAAACTCTCCTGTAAGCTCCTCCAAAAGTGCGACACGAATCTGGTGTCCCGATCTGACACAATGCTGACTGGAACACCGTGAAGTCGCACTATCTCCTGCATATATCTTTCTGCCAGTGACTCTGTCGACTGTCCCGCTAGGAATGGTATGAAGTGTGCAGCTTTCGTGAGGCGATCGACGATAACCCAAATGGCGTTATTGCCCCTAGGGCTCCGTGGTAAGGCCGTCACAAAATCCATGGTAAAGTGCTCCTACTTCCATTCTGGTATCGGAAGTGGTTGCAACAATCCCCTGTCCTCTGATGCTCCGCCTTCACCTGCCGGCATACTAAGCATCTGGATACGAACCTCGCAATTTCCCGCTTCATTCCGTTCCACCAAAAGTGCTGTTTTAGATCGCGATACATCTTTGTACCTCCCGGATGCACAGAATAAGCCGAACTATGCGTCTCAGTCAGTACTTCTTCTCGAACATCTCCCTTGGGTACGCAGAGTCTGCTGCCGAATCTCAGAGAACCGTCTTCATGTATGATCAAGTCCGTTCTCAGCCCGGCTTCTACTTGCGCTATGAACTTTTGCAATCGGGGATCATCCGCTTGTGCAGCCTTGATGCGATCCACCAGGGAAGACTGCACCTGTAGTTGCCAAAGTTCACTGAGTGCGCCCGGTGTAACGACTTCAAGCTCGAGTCTCTGGAAGTCCTCAATAATGCTCTTCTGACCGGTCAACATCACGACCGCTGGCTTGCGACTGAGCGCATCTGGTACAACATTCACCTTCCCCGGGTGATACTGAAGATCCAAGTCATAATCTGCCATCAGTTCTAGCCATCGGCGCTGCCTCATGTTTAGTTCCTTCTGAGTGAAGACGTACTTCAGACTTTTATGATCCGTGTACACCTCCACTTTCTCGCCCAATAGGTAGTGCCTCCAAATCTTCAACGCAAAGACTACTGCAGCTAATTCCAAGTCATGCGTAGGATAGTTCTTCTCGTGATTTCTCAGTTGTCGAGAGGCGTAAGCAACCACTCGGCCGTGCTGCATCAAAACACAGCCTAAACCCTTCCCTGAGGCATCACTGTGTATCACCAAACCATCGGAATCATCTGGTACTGTAAGAATAGGCGCCGTGGTTAACTTCTGCTTCAGCGTGTCAAATGCCTGAGTGCACTCTTCTGTCCACGCAAACGGTATATCCTTCCGTGTCAGCCTCGTCAATGGTTCAGCGATTCTTGAGAAGTCTTGGACGAATCTCCGATAATAACCCGCCAATCCCAGAAAACTCCTGATCTCGGCCACTGACTTCGGCGTTGGCCAATCTCTGACAGATTCTATCTTTGCCGGGTCCACCGAGATGCCTTCGCCCGAAACAATATGTCCCAAAAACTGAACCTTGTCGAGCCAGAATTCACACTTGCTTAGCTTCGCATACAGCTTCTCTTCCCGAAGAATTTGTAGAACCGTGCGCAAATGTTCAGCATGCTCCTCCCGGGTCTTTGAGTAGACAAGTATGTCGTCGATAAACACAACGACAAACGTGTCCAAGTACTTTGCAAACACCCTGTTCATCAAGTCCATGAATATCGCTGGGGCATTGGTAACACCGAACGGCATCACAAGGAACTTGTAATGTACGTATCGGGTCCTGAAAGCCGTCTTGCATACATCCTCGGCTGCTACTCTGATTTGATGATATCCAGAACGGAGGTTCAACTTCGAGAATACCTTTGCCCCACTTAACTGATCGAATAAGTCGTCAATGCGCGGGATTGGGTACTTGTTCTTTATTGTGACCTTGTTCAGCTCCCGATAATCTATACACATTCGCAGCAATCCATCCTTCTTCTTTACTAACAGAACTGGTGCACCCCACGGTGAAGCGCTCGGCCGAATAAATCCCTTCTCCAATAGCTCTTCAATTTGCTTCTTCAACTCCTCCAACTCAACTGGTGCCATTCTGTATGGGGTCTTGGATACTGGGGCCGTACGTGGAGTCAAATCGATCGAGAACTTCAAGATGCGAGGAGGTGGTAGACCTGGTAGATCTTCAGGAAATACGTCCAAAAAGTCCCGAACAATTTCTGGGGCTGGGCTCTCATCAATCTCCATAGCTGTCAGCTCCTTGGGCTTGGCTCTGTACTTGGCTGGCTCCAAAGATTCGCTTCCGCCCTCGAAAATAAACTCCGGATGATTATGAATGCGGAAGATCACATTCCTTGCACGACAATCGATAACTGCATGGAAGGTACTCATCCAATCCATCCCGAGAATTGCGTCGTAATTGCCTGTCCCAATCAGAAGGAAATTCGTATAGAATTCCCTGTCACACACTACAACCGGACATGACCTACATTCTCGACTAGATATTATAATGCCTTTACCCGTATGTATCTCCCATCCATTGGTTAGTGGTTCATGTGGTATGGAGTGTGTATCAGCGAAATGCTCAGACAAGAAACAGTGCGATGCTCCAGAATCAAATAGTACTCTTGCTGGCAAGGAATGTACGAGTACAGTACCTGTAACAACATCTCCTGATGCCTCTACCTGCTCGGCGGTCAAGGTGAAAGCCCGTCCCTGACCGCGACCTGTAAAGGGTTGCCTTTGCTCCTGTGGCCTCTGCTGCGGCGGTCCAAAACCTCCTTGTATCTCTGCTCGCTCAGGGCAACCGCTAATCCTGTGCTGACTGGATCCACAAATCAAGCACTGTCCCTTGGCGTGGCGACAGTCCTTCTGGGTATGCCCATCTCTATCGCAGTAGCCGCAAACTACGTTCCGTCTCTGGAGGCGATGCTGTGGCATGAACGGACGCTTCATTTGTGTCGTTCCAGGCCTGTGGACCGGTATGGCTCCACGAGAAGGTGCAGGGGTACGTGCTGGAAGGACTGGGGGTTTCCTGAACTTGTTGATCAATTGCTCCTGAACTCTCGCTACGTTGAGTACCTGTGCGAAAGTCTGCAACTCCTGTGATGCAATCAACTGGTGCAAATCGAAATCAAGCCCCTGCAAGAAGCGTCTGGCCCTGGTGGCCTCTGAGGCGACCATGTATGGAGCAAAACGGCTCAGACGGTTGAACTCTGCCATATATACATCCACTGGACGTTTATTCTGTTTCAATAGAATAAATCTTTCCTCCATCTCTGCCTTGGCGGTGGAAGGGAAATAATGATCTAGGAAGCATTCTTTGAATTTGTCCCACTCAATTGGCCTGTCCAACCTGCTTTCTTCCACTGACCACCATGTACGGGCCTCATCTTCCAATTGGATCTTTATCACGTCCACCCTATCTCCATCTGGAACCCTGGCGGCTGTCAGTAAGTTCTCCATGTTCACTAACCATTGCTCGGCCTCAAGGGGTTCAGCTAGCCCTGTGAAGGCAGCTGGATGCAACCGTCGGAAGTCTGATACGGTACCAGCCCTAGCATGATAGGCTGGTGGGGTTGCACCCTCGGGGGCGGTAATGAGTGCGGAGGGTCCACCTGCAGCGGTAATCGCCATGAGTCCCTCAGCGAGTAAGTCTGTCTTCCTCTCCTGAGCTTCCGCGAGAGAGGTCAGTGCACTAAGTATTCTTTCCGTGCGGTCCTGAGAACTGGAGTCCGAGAAGGGGTCGTTCGGGACGTCATACGCTGGAAGATTCGAAAGGATAAGATCAGATTTAAGGATGAAAATCAGGAATAGTAAAACGAAAATAATGTAATACTGTATAGTTAATGTTATCCCTTGCTACTAAACCTGGCTCTGATACCAACAAAACCATGTCACGCCCCGCTTCCCAAAATACGGAAAACGAGGGATGACTAGGCCAGCCATGCTCCTACGGTCAAGGAACAATCCCGCCGTAGTCACACTTCGGCTTCTAGCATTACATGGTAATCAGTAAATAAAGCACAGTAGTAAAGGAATTACATCACTAAATTATTACATTAAAATCCATTGTTCACAAATTACAAATAAACATGAACAGTTACTAACCAAGTTCAATTACACGATCACTTTTATGGAAAGCAGAAAAGAAAGAGAAGTACTCCGGACTAGATCTCCGTCAGCTCGAAAGGTAAATCCGTCTCCTGCACTGGTTCTTCCACGGGATCTGAGCATGCATACTTAGGTCGTCAGAGCGACGCAATAGCAATATTATTATAATGAGGTGAAATAGGTAAATGAGGTAATAACAGTGAAAGAAAAAATGCGGGTAATCACTATGTCACTAAATGATGCAAAGTATGATCTGTGTCCCTATCGGTCTCTAAGTCATGTTTGAAATCGTATAGTGGAAAGGAGGATCATGTTTAACAGGAGTCTCGTACATACCCGAGACAATGGCCCATATGCCGATGTATACCTTGCTACTAAACCTGGCTCTGATACCAACAAAACTCGTATGCTTTTAATTTACAAATTAAATAGCAAATGACGATGAAACGGAATGAAACTACTTGTGTTATTTATTTAACAGATTAAAATTTAATAAACTGCAGAGTTCCACAACATACGAGTTCAGGAAACAAGGTGGCACGCATTACGGGACAGTAAACAGTAACCAGAGTCGCTCTGGACTGCAGTCCAGAGCCGCACTCCGATCCAAATATCGCCACAATTTCAGTACAGAAACCATTAGAAACTTGCGTAGGGTTATAGTTCGTCGAGACAGATTCGATTTAAGCCCTCTAACGCATCATTCCAGTATGTACATAATTTATGGTGATTTTAACAACTTTCAGATACGTGAAAATTCTAGTTTTACGGGTATATTTGGGGGTATTCATTTTAGTCACTAACAGTCGTATTTTCCAGTGAGATTCATACAAGATATTCATTATCACACGGGCCAGTATAGGAAATCCAATTTTGTCAAATTAGATGAATATTTTCTTTGGGATCATGTATTGAAAAGGTATGTCATATAATGTATCGGAAATTGTAAATTTGTAAGTTATACGATTTGAGTTTGTAACACGAATAGATTAGCATGTAGCAAGTAAAATACTTGCCTGGAAACGTTTCGTGGATGCACGGCGGCGGTAACGTCACGAACGCACGACGAACGGCGTGAATTGGTTTGCACGACCTTGGCTCGCGGTACGGGTTTGACGTCGGAGCTGCCCGGAGACTTTTCACGGTCACTGGAAACGGAGGGGGTGCTCAGTGGTTCTCTGTGAGTGCGCTGGGGTCGAAGATGGTCGGCGGCGGCACTCCGGCGATGGGCAACAGTGGGGGTGCGTCGATATGTTGTGGGTTTTGTGGCTTTGGAGAGAGAGAGGGTGTCGGGCTTGGGGCTGGTCGTTAAGGTGATGATACTGAGGAGAAGAGGGTGTAGAGGTCGACGACGTGATGGGGAGATCGCCGGCGTGAAGGTGTAGGGTGGTGGTCGAGCTCGGGTGCAGTGGGTTGGGTGTGCAGGGGTTCTAGGTGGCGGCGCTCGGTTTATGGAGTGGAGTGGTGAGGGGTTTTGTTGCTGGAGGAGGAGGAAGGGAAGAGGTTCGTCGTCGTCGTCGTCGTCGTAGGCAGCGGTTGAGTGATGAAGGCAGTGGCTGCGGGAGTGGGTTTTAGAGAGAGAGGTGAGGAGTTTTGAGAGTGAGAGTGATGAGGAGGAAAGAGGAGTTGGAGTCGAGAAGTTTGAGAGGCTCCAGAGGGGTGCGCGACGTAGGGTAAGGGCGCGGGCGTGGGCGTGGGCGTAGGCGTGGACGGAGAAAGCAGATCGAGCGAGCGGGAAAAGAAAAGAGCCGTTGGGAAGAAGAAGAGGGATCGAAGTGGGTTGGGTTTGTGGGCTTGGAGGATGGGCTGAAGGATGTGGGCCGAGGTTTTTAATTACATAAATTCCTTTTAAATTTGCTCCAGGGCTGAAGAGTGGACGGGCCAGGGAAAAATTGTTTTAATTGTGAGGAAAAAAAATCCTTTGGGCTGAGGGTTTTATGAAAAGGGAAATGATTTATTTGGTTTGGGTTTTAAATTAAATTTTGGGTTTTGATTTTTACAGGGTTTGGAAAATTTTAAATATTGGAATTTAAGCAACCAATTTCCCACAAAAAGACTTACGAGGGAAAAGGAAGGGGAAAAACTCGGGGAATTAGGAAAAATTTGAAACTTTTATTGAGATGGGAACGAGGATTTACAGTTTCCTCGCACCACTACAATGTTTACACAAGCATCAAGTACGCAATTTAAAATTTTTTGGGGTGCTAAGCTACACTAATCTAGAATCTTATCTAGAGTATTAGGGTTTAAAGCATGATATAACAAGTTCTATGCTAAGTGATTGAACTACAACCTTTGTAGAACAAGTCCTTCTCTTCTCAAGCTTTGAGTAGTAGTCCCTACGACTCCTCTTGGTTTCACTTGAAGAAGTGCACGAGCTTGCTTTGCGATCTTCGAGTCCGAAGATGATCTATCTTGAAGCTTCTCTAGTTCATGCTACCTCTTCACTAATCTATCATTAGTGAAGGAAACAACCTATACTTAATGGCTAATTGAGTGTAGGTTGATGAAGTAGTGTTTTAAGGCTCACTTAGAATTCTCACAAGCCCTAGGGTTCACAACTCATGTGAGGGTTAGGGCTTGGAGGAAGAAGAAGAGAATGGGGAGAGTAGAAAATAAGCTAAGGCAAATGATCAAGTGAAGAATGGCTCTCACTAGCTCTTCACTTATTGAAGCATTGAATATTATCCAATAATAAATTACAACCATACTTCAATAGTTATAGCAAACCAATAAACAAATAATTTGTGCAATGCTTCACCCATGCCCAAAATATCTACCCATTTTCCACATCTTTTTCTATTTTCTCAAAATAGAAAATCCAAATATATATATATATATATATCACATATATATATAAATATATATTAAGAGAAGAAAATAATTAGTGAGCAATAATATTAGTTAATATATAATTATATCAAATATAAATATATATATCAAATTATTAAATCAACACTTGATTTAATAATCCGGTTATATCATATATAACCGACTAATATCATTTATCTGTATATCATATTATCAAATCAACACTTGATTCAATAATCCGGTTATATCACATATAACCTGACCGATATCAAATGTCGCCAGATTAGAATACGGTATCATATACTCGTATTTAATCAGGCTCCCGCACATATCAGCATATGTGCTTTGCTTCGTTTCGCTTGAACTATGAAACCTCTGTGTGGGACTCTAAAGACTCGTCAATATGCCAGCAGTAGGTAATGATTACATCAGTTACCCACAAGCCGTCAGCGGTACTAGCTGGATGTAACGGCTACCCATGTATTGAGCGATTAGAAGATCAACAAGCAAGCTTGTCCAAACTCCCATGAAACCTATAAGTAACACTTACTGTAGAGTCTGGTCTCTTCGTCTGATATGTCGCATATCGAGTCTAGGGGTGGAATTGTCAGACCCCAGTAACTTGATAAGTCATGCCGATGTATGGCTCATAACGGTTCGAGAAACTACTGATAACATCGTAAATCTCATCAGCCCTGGTCATGGACTTACTGTTATTGCCAATCGAGCATAGCGCAACATCAACTCCCAATACCGGGAGAAACGAAACCCCTCCTATCGCTCACTGCCTCCATGTGACTCAGGACTGTACCTAAAATTCACCTATTTGCACGCCTCCTTTGAGCTGTGGTAAGGAGGAAATCAAAGCACAGTGGGAACCATACAAGAAACTATGACGATCTCGGGTCTACAGACTAACCTGTTCCAGTGTCACCAGAGAACTGCTATTTGATGATAGGTATAGTACCATCTAGGTGTTCTCGGCGAGTTCTATTCGGTGTACCCATTCTCTAATGAGCACCTATGTATAATCTTTGATGTCAAACACCAATGGTTATCGGATCAACCATCACCCCCTATAAGGTCAAGAAACGTACACACTAGTCTACTCTGGAATATCGATGCCCTGTCTCGATATCCCCTCGACTAGGAACTATTAAAGGATGTGCTTGTGGACCATCCAGGCCCCACTAGTATGATCTGCATCATAGTCCTGGTAGTCAAGTCCATATCCTAAAGGGTTTATCAACATGTATCAGAGAGTCAGTATAATAATACAAGTGTACATGTTAAGATAAAGAGCAACCAGATAGCATACTATCATGTCGAGCAAGAAAGTCCTCTATATATATGTCCAAGCATCCACTATATCATACAATAATGGCCTCTAGGGCATACATATTCCTAACAATCTCCCACTTGCACTAAGGCCAGTTGTTCTAGTATCTCATACCCAACATCCTAAAAAGTATCTCAAACCGCGTCTGGGGTAGGGCCTTCGTGAGTGGATCCGCCGTGTTGTCCTTCGTATCAACTCTCCTGACCTCGATCTCCCGGCGATCTACTATCTCCCTGATCAGGTGATACCGCCTAAGAATATGTCTGGATCGCTGATGGGACCGAGGTTCCTTGGCCAAAACCACAGCTCCATTGTTATCACAATACAAAGGTTTTGGATGCTCAATGGATGGAACCACACCAAGTTCAACAATGAACTTTTTCATCCAGACAGCCTCTTTGGCAGCATCGTTGGTAGCGATGTATTCAGCCTCCATCGTCAAGTCTGCTACGGTATCTTTCTTGGAACTTTTCCAACATACCGTCCCTCCATTAAGGGTGAAGACAAAATCCGAGACTTACTTATTGTCGTCCTTATCACTCTGAAAGCTCGAATCGGTAAAGGACTCCATGTGGAGTTCTCTGTTACCATACACCAAGAACATCTCTTTATCCCTTCTCAAGTACTTAAGAGTGTTCTTCATAGCTGTCCAGTGTTTCTCCCCATGATTTGATTGATACTTACTCACTACACCTAGTGCGTAAGCTATATCCGATCTGGTACATAGCATCGCATACATGATAGACCCAACTGCAAAAGCATAGGGTATCACTGTCATGCGAGCCCTCTCCAAATCAGTCATGGGAGACATCTGATTGATTGATTTTCCGTTGTATCGGTATTTAGAAAATTGTATAGAAATCATAACCAAAAATATTTTGACCGCAATCAATAACGGTGTCGGATGTAGCGCGTTAGTAAGTGCGGATCGTCCACAGGGAAAGTGAGATCCGTTCAATTTCCGAATTAGATGAGTCGAAAATTTAAAGAAAAGAAAAGAAACAATTCATGATTTGTAAAATTGAATATCAAGAATTAGAAAAATCTAGATCTAAGAAAACATTTAAAATCAAGAATTGAGATATGTGATGATTTCCAATCCAACAATCAAGATTCGAAGTGTGGCTCATAGGAGTAGATCGGATCTATAGATGTGATGAGATCTAATGATTACTCATTCTTATCCATTAACGAATTGATACTAGATCGATGAAAATTTATCGAGGGTTAAGGATCTTGCGAAGAAATTAAGGATTCCTCATCTCATCTTTTGTCCTTTCGATGAATCTCATTCAAATTCTAGCTTCTAATTAATCAAATGATCAATCATTGTTCCCTAGTTTCGAGTGAACACAATCAAGAAAGCATTATCTCGAAACTAAGTCAACGATCATTTGATTCACAAGAATTTACAAACATTATAGGATTTAAGAATTGTAAAAGTGTCTAAATCATCATCATCTATAGATCGTCACAACTCTTACACGAGCGGAGTTTTACTCAAACATCATAATATCAAACACAATCACAAATTGAGATCGAATCATAATGCTTGAATTAAAAGATAAGCAAGATATAGAAATTTCACCTTTATTTATCGACAAATTTCGTTACAACTCTCTTGAATTTACAAAAGGAAGGAACTAGATCGTCGATTTTGGCTTCGCTCGGCTCCTTGAGTCGCGGATCTCCTTTGATCTCTTGCTCCGATGAAGTCCGGCGTTGCTCTCTAAAGGATCGAAGGCATCTCGCTTGAATGGTACTCGGGATCTTGATCTTGGAATTGGAATTAGGGTTAGGGTTTTTGAGGCACAAGTTGTGCCACTCAACTTGTGGGTGGAAGATGATGGATGATTTCTTGAACAACCTCAACCCTAGATCTAGGCTCCTTTTTATAGATCTCAAAACCCTAGATCTAGGATTTCAAATTTCAAATTTCCCTCCAAAAGTTTATTAAAGAGAGCCTTCTAGAAATAGTTTGTTAAGCCGAGCCTTCTAGATGAGCCACGTGGAGAATCGGGAGTCTTCTGGAAGCTTGGGCCGTTAGAGGAGACACGTGGAGAAAATTGGGAGCGTTGGCACCATCAAGCCGCCGCGGATCCGCGGCGCAAGTCGGCTCCGGCCATGGATCCGCGGCTTGGTTGAAGCCTTGGGGCTTGGGCTCTCTGGTACTTGTTTGGGCTGACATTTGGGCCTTTTTCTGATATGTTTAATTTTATTTGGCTTTCTGTATCACTACCAGATCTCAAATCTTGGAGTTGGTGTATTTTTGATCTGCTCTTTTCCCAATTTTGGCTTTGTTCCTGCAATTTCCTGCACAATTTCTCGAGACAAGAGTTGCGCTATACAAGAATGATGCGATGCCATGATAAACAGCCAATTTCCCTTAAAGTGCCAGTTTTAAAGTCTAACACATGCAATCTAGTATTTCAGAGATGTTTTGCTAATATGTGCAATATGAATACCGAACACTTCTAGATGAGTGCAAATGATAGGGAAATTGCTGTGTTAAAAATGCAGTATTTTCGACTGATCAAATTTCCCCAAACTTATTTTCGGTCGTCTCGAGCGAATTGTTTTATTAAAAAGAGAAGGAGAAAATAAAGAAAGAGAAAAACGAACTAGCACACTTTCGTAGGCAACACGATTGCACTGAGCACGTGCAACAAGCCTTTAAACCTCTTGGTGTCCCTAGTAGGAGGAGTGTTGTCTCCTGAGGGTTTTCAGCGGATTGCACCCACAAAATCCAATAATAAAAGGAAGATCATGAATATTACATTTAAAGAAAAGAATTGTAAAAGAAAAGCCTTGAAAATTAGGGTTTTCAACTAAGCTAGCTTTTCGGTTGTCATGAGCCCTATCTTAATAGTCATGAAAAAATGTTAGAAATCATGTCCTCCCTCAATAAAACATCGTCTTATTCTTCATTCCTATCTTTCTTCAAACATCGATCATATAACCCTGCGTGTGTGTAAAGAACATCCCTACACCTGGAGAATTCAATTCAAGCTATCATACTCTTGTCCATCCACCTCAATACTTTTTAATTAATGAATATTTGAATGAGATTGCTCACACACTTTTATGCGACCGTTAATACTTATTGAGGTACTAACCGACCGATTACTCATGTGCTTGCTTATTTGGTGTATTTTCTTCGTCTTGCACCACCTAAGGCTTAGCAGTGACTCCCAGACCAGTTGGCCTTAGGGCACTAGTTGAAGAGGCACCCTCGCTATATATTTTTTTATTGCCCTTGGCGATAACAAAACCAGTGTCCATTTTTCTCACCACTTTATATTTTCTTCATTTTTTTCCCTTCATACATCGGCTTTAAGACAAGAGCATTTCAAGGTATCCTCTACTATCCCGGGCTTCAAGACGTGTGTAAGTGCGAATAGCAGGGTATCAACGTTCAAAATGTTTGGCTTCCAGAATAGAAACTATTTTTCAGACTTATTTTTATTCTCAGATTAGTGACTTCCTTCATCTTACTAACCCTTGGGACAACGGCTCATAACTACTTATTACTAGTTCGTATAAGAAAACTTCTATTTTTCTTGGTTTTCTTAAATTTTTCTAATCTCATGGATGTAACTTTTCACTATCTAATCTTTTATTATCTTATTTATGTACAAAAATGTTAAATATGAAAATATTTTTATATTTTGAAAATTTTTAAATTTTTATGGGTTTTGAAAAAAAAATTTAAATTTTTATAGGTTTTTAATTTTATTTTTATTTTTTAAATTTTTCAAATTTTTATAGGTTTTTAAAATGTTTAAAATTTTTATAGGTTTTTAAAGAAATGTTTTGCGCTTATGCAAATGATATGCAAATGATGCAAAAATAAGCACAACCCCCCCCCAAACTTGTTTTCAACAGTGTCCTCACTGTTGCCAACTGCTATATCTACAAACCTGTAAGCCTGGGAGGAATTTATTAGTGGGGGCAAAATATATAAGTGAAGATCCTCCCCCAAACTTATTCTTTTCACTCACCTCCATTTAAAAAGATGATGCAATAATATACAGGACATGGAGGTAAGACGGAGGAATTTTAATCAAGATAAAATGGCTCCTGTAAGAACAGGAGATCCTCCGTGGGGTCAGTGGAAAAATACGGCTTTAGTCTATGTCCATTCACTTTGAAAAATGTGCCGTTTTTAACATTTTCTACCTCTACTGCCCCGTGCAGGTATACAGACCGCACAACAAAAGGTCCCTTCCACCGAGATCGAAGCTTACCCGCGTGAAGGTGTAGTCGTGAATCATAAAGAAGGACTTGTTGACCAGGTGTAAATGTTTTCCTCAAAATGTTTTTATCATGAAAAACCTTGGTCCTATTCTTTACGATTACAGCATTATCATAATCTTCATCGCGGAGTTCGCTTAGCTCATTTAATTGCAGCTTCCGAAAGTTGCAGGCTTGGTTTAAGTCAAAGTTGATTTCCTTAATAGCCTACGATGCTTTATGCTCAATCTCGACTGGCAAGTGACAAGCCTTCCCAAACACTAACCTATATGGAGACATCCCTAGATCGGTTTTAAATGCAGTTCGGAATGCCCAAAGAGCATCCGTCAGTTTGGCCGACCAATCTTTTCTATTCTTCGCAACAGTCTTCTCCAGGATTTGTTTGATCTATCTATTCGAAATCTCAGCCTGCCCGCTCGTTTGGGGATGATAGGGGGTAGAAAGTCTGTGGTTGATTGCGTATTTCCGCATCAGAGTCTCGAAAGACCTGTTGCAGAAATGTGTCCCGTTATCGCTAATGATAGCGCGTGGATGTCCAAATCGCGAAAAGATATTTTCTTTTAAGAACTTAATGACAACCTTCTTGTCATTAGTACGACATGGAATGGTTTCAACCCACTTCGAGACGTAATCAACCGCAAGCAGTATGTACAAATTCCCAAAGGAGTTGGGAAAGGGACCCATAAAGTCAATACCCCAAACATCGAAAATTTCAACCACTAGGATGGGTTGCTGGGGCATCTCATCTCTCCGGGAAATCCTACCCGTGTGTTGACACTGTGTACAGGTTTTGCAATAATCAAATGCGTCCTTGAACAAGGTCGGCCAATAAAAACCGCATTGCAAAACCTTTTCCGCCGTCTTTTTAGGACCGAAGTGACCCCCACAGGCCTGATCATGACTAAAAGATAGAACACTCTTGAACTCCTCATTCGGGACACACCGGCGAATGATCTGATCAGGAAAATACATAAACAGATATGGATCATCCCAGTAAAAGTGTTTTACTTGGGATAGAAAACGGTGTTTGTCCTGTTTTGATCAATCGCTGGGTATCAGTCCCGTGAAAAGATAGTTCACAATATCTCTGAACCAAGGTTCATTGGATATGCTCAAGAGTTGTTCGTCCGGAAACGAATCATTGATCGGCAGGGTCACAGGTGAAGAAGAGATGCGTGAAAGATGGTCGGCTACAACGTTTTCACATCCCTTCTTATCTTTGATAACAAGATCAAATTCTTGTAATAGAAGGATCCAACGTATTATCCTACCTTTTGCATCTTTCTTCGCCAAAAGATGTTTCAAGGCGGAATGGTCAGTGTACACAACTATTGGTGAGCCAATCAAGTAAGGCCTGAATTTTTCCAATGCAAATACAACCGCCAAAAGTTCTTTTTCGGTAGTTGTATAGTTAATTTGAGTATCGTTCAGGGTCTTACTTGCGTAATAGATCACGTGTGGCATCTTTTCAATGTGTTGTCTTAAGACTGCACCAACTGCAAAATCTGATGCATCACACATAAGCTCAAAGGGGTAGTCCCAATTTGGAGACGATAGAATGGGGGCTGTAGTGAGGGAGTGTTTGAGTGAGTCGAATTCTACCTCACAATCCGAGTCAAAGTGGAAGGTCGTATCCTTGGCCAAGAGAAGAGTTAAGGGTCTAGCAATTTTGCTAAAATCCTCAATGAATCTCCTATAAAAGCCCGCATGGCTAAGAAATGATCGGATATCCTTGACGCTTTTGGGATGAGGAAGGTTTTGAATGACATCTATCTTAGCTCTGCCAACCTCAATGCCTTTTCTCTAAATAACATGTCCAAGCACAATTCCCTCTTGGACCATGAAATGGCATTTTTCCCAATTCAAGGTTAAGTTCTTCTCTTTGCAACGAGTAAGAACTGCGTCAAGATTCATTAGGCAGTCAGAAAAAGAATCTCCGAAAATCGAGAAATCGTCCATGAAAATCTCTAAAAAATTCTCGACCATGTCAGAGAATATCCCCATCATACACTGCTGAAAGGTAGCGGGAGCATTGCATAACCCAAAGGGCATGCGTCTATAAGCAAAGGTGCCAAAAGGACAAGTAAAAGTGGTTTTATCTTGATCCTTTTTGGATATGGGGACCTGATTATAGCCAGAGTATCCATCCATAAAGCAATAATACTCACGTCCAGCTAAGCGTTCCAGCATCTGATCAATGAAAGGTAGAGGAAAGTGATCTTTCCTCGTAGCGGCATTGAGTTTTCTGTAATCAATACATACACGCCACCCAGTTTGGGCGCGTGTCTGAATCAACTCATTTGCCTCATTGGTGATAACAGTGATGCCAGATTTCTTAGGGACAACATGTATTGGACTCACCCATTGGCTATCGGAGATTGGATATATAATACCATTATCAAGGCATTTGACGATCTCTTTCATCACCGCTTCCTTCATGACGGGGTTAAACCGTCTCTGTTGTTCTCGGGTTGGTCTGGCATCATCCATCACATGTATATGCTGTTCTACAATCAAGGGACTAATCCCTTTGATGTCCGCCATGGTCCAACCAAACGCCTCCCTATTAGATCTCAATACCGATAAAAGTGCATTCTCTTGCTCTGATGCTAGAGAAGCGGATATGATAACCGGTAAAGACTCATTCTCACCTAAATATGCATATTTAAGATGAGAAGGTAAAATTTTGAGATCTAATACTGGCGGAGAAATAATAGAAGGTGGGATCATCGAATGATTTTCGGAGTCACAAAGAAGATCATAGCCTGTGAAAGATACAGACTCGGATGGTGATGAGTCAGGAGTGTCGGACTCAAGCGTGGAAATGGTGTCCTCACTAAGATCATGTGCAAGGTCAAACAGTGATGTGGTAGTGTCGTCGAGATCTGTAAAGCAAAGTTCCTCAACTCCGCAACTTTCGGAAGCAATCTCGTGGACAGAGCACACATCAAGGATATGAGCAGAGGGTTCTGATGGCTGACTTCCAACCTTGTAGATGTTCAGTTCAATGGTCATATTTCCAAAGGATAAGTTCATTGAACCGTTTCTACAGTTAATGAAAGCATTGGAAGTAGCAAGGAATGGTCGACCCAAAATCACCGGAATTTGGCTCCGGAGGTTCACTACAGGTTGTGTATCGAGAACAATGAAGTCTACAGGGAATAAAAATTCCCCGACCTTTATCAACACATCCTCTAGTTCACCTCTAGATTTGGTGATTGAACGGTCTGCCATTTGGAGAGTGCAGTGAGCTGGTTTCAACTCTCCAATCCCTAGCTGCTCATAGACAGAATATGGAAGTAGGTTAAAACTTGCGCCAAGGTCTAAAAGAGTACGGTTTATGTTTTTACCCCCAATAGAAATTGATATCGTAGGACATCCTGGGTCCTTACGTTTCTTTAGTAGCTGTGGGATAAAAGCAGTGCTAATATTATTAGACATGAAGACCTTTTTCGGCACTTGAGTTTTCCTCTTCCTAGTGCACAAGTCTTTAAGAATTTTCACATAAGCGGGACTTGTTGAATAGCTTCTAGGAGAGAGATATTGATGTTAACCTGCTTGAACATTTCTAGAATTTTCTCCATATGTGGACTCGATTTGTTAGCCCTTAACCGATTCGGGTAAGGTGCTTTAGCAATGAGCGCTGGGTCCATCATAGGAGAAGTAAGTGGGGGTAGACGTGATCCCAAAATAGGAGTGGGGATCGTCTGTGGAGAGCTAGAAGAGGGTTGCTGAGGTGTCGAGCCTAAAATGAAATGGAGAATAGGCTCGTGAGAAGGCGGTGGGGTAGAAGAACAAGGATCAGAAGTGGAAGTGTGTGTGTGAGGAAAGGTCTCAGCCGTGGTGTTGATAGGATTTTCAATGTCATCAACTTCTTCCCCAACATGGTTATTCAGCACTCTTCCTGATCTCAACGTTGTGACGTCATTTACATTGTAATGCCCAGGATTCGGTAGGGGTTGAGACGGAAGTTTCCCTTTTTCTCTCGCACTCATTTCGGCTTTAAGTCGTGCAATTTCTGCTTCCATCGTTTTGATACTCTCAGCTTGGGACGCTGAGTTTTTCTTTATCTCACTGACGGAAGACCTAACCTCAGCCGACACTTCCATGAAATTTGACAAGAGTGATTTCATGGTTTGACTGAATTGAAAGAACTCGTCAGAACAGGTCAACTGCATAGGATTAGAAGGTGCAGGAAGGTTAACCTGGTTTTGAAAATTTTGTGACTGGTAGGGGTGCTGAGTGAGTTGAAGTGGTTGCTGTTGTGGTGGAGGGACACTTTGGAAATGATTCGGATTTGGAACCGTGTTTTGAGATTGGGATTGGTTCCAAGCAAAGTTCGGGTGATTCCTCCAACCCTGATTGTACGTGGAAGAATATGGATCGTTTCTAGGTCTTTGAAATGCGGCATTGGTATGCTCGTGACCTTGAAACGGAGAGTTTAATGGACATTCTTCCGTTAAGTGAGAAGGATCAGAACAGCACCCACATACAGTTTTGGGGAGCGACATTGGGTTTAGGGAGGCTACTAAAAATTTGTGTTCCATAGCTTCGAGCTTCTTTTGCATTGCTTCCATCTCAGCTCGAACACCTATGGACACGTCAATTTGGTGTACGCCACCCCTAGACGATGACTGGGTTCCACTCTCCCGCTGTAAGGACTTTTCAGCGAACTCTTCTAAAAATTTCCAAGCTTCCCCATCATCCTTGGTCATAAAGGTGCCTTGACACATGTTTTTGTTGGAGATAGTGCCCTCAGAGTCAATTATTGGATCACAGACACGTGATTGCAATGATTGTGGGAGGACCTATCCCGGTCGGACAGTCTTACTCGAGATGATAGTATGCTATCTGGTTTATCTTTATCATCGTGTACTGCTTTAGGTGACCTGACAGGTCACTATTACACGTTGATAGAGCCCCTAAGATTCTTGCTTGACCACCAGCAGTATGAGGGCGATCATATAAGTGGGAGATAGAGGTCTATAAGCACATCCTTAAACGGTCCCTAGTCGTGGGAGATTCGAGACAGGGCATCGTTTCCCCAGAGTAGACTAGTGTATACAGTCGAGACCCCGACGAGGGACGGTGGCCGGTCTCACAAGCCATTGGTGTCAGTTAGATCACTTAAGATGTATACAGGTGCTCATTGGGTTATGAGTACACCGGACAGGACTCGCCGGGAACATGGTAGTTGGTCTTATACCTGACGTCAGATAGCAGTTCCCTGGTGACATGTGTACAGGTTAGTTCATCGACCTGAGGATTGTCATTTGTCTCGTGTGAGTTCCCACTGTACTTTGATTACTACCCTACCACGCTCAAAGGAGACGTGCAAACAGGTTTTAGTTGGGTACAGTCCCGAGCCACATGGAGGCAGTGAGCGTATCTTCAGGGGTTCGTCTCTCCCGGTATTGGGGGTGAGGTCGCGCTGTGTCTAGGAGAGCCATTACACAAAGCCCTCGGCCGAGGCAGGAGATTTACTGGTAGGTATTCCAGTAGTATCTCAGGGTGTTCTGGGCTACACCCCGACACGACTTGTACCGTTTTTGGGGGTCTGACTTTTACCAACCCCCTAGGCCCGCTATGCGATGCTCATAGACGAACGGACCGGACTGTACGGATATTGTCACTGACAGGCTCAGTAGGGTGTCAGGCTGAGTTCGCTCACAGACGTCCCTTTTGGTCAATACCTGGTAGCCCGTTACGTATTGGCTTATACCTCTGACGTGCTAGTGGTTAAATCCATAACCAAGGTGTTGACGAGTCTTTAGAGTCCCCCACATTCAGTTACTACAGCTTTCGGGCGAAAAGCTGTAGAGGCCGTATGGAGATATGGCAGGGTCCGATCAGATACGTGCGGTATTGCACGGATCAGGATCGGACGGTTAGTACTATAGGCCATATGGATATATGGCAGGGTTCGATCAGATACGTGCGGTATTGCACGGATCAGGATCGAACGGATATTACTAGCCGTCTTTGGTTTAAGCCGGATCCTAGTATAGTACAGTGTAGATTTGTCTCATTGCATTTGTATTTCGGTCGGAATACAAATGCGGGTGTGTATACACAGTATTGGGGTTTTCCTGTAATTTATTATGGGACCAGTTTTCTGGAGTTGCCAGTTTGCTTTCCGTTTCGGCCGATTTCCTTTGTATCGTTCATTGGCCGAAGATTGGTGGAGGTGGGCTTATTTGCATTTGTGCAAATAAGTTTTTGTGGAGGGGGCCTTTGCATATTGTTGTATCATGATAGCTATTCTTTGACCTTGACTTCTTGTCTTCATCATGACTTGGCATTTGGTGATGTTGATGGGTTATGATGATGGTTTTGGTGTGTTGGTTTTACTAGTAATCATTTCTACACATCATAACTCCACACTCTCTCTCTTGCATTATGATATACCCTCCCCTTGGCCTTTTCTCTCTCTTGCTCTTGCACATATTTGGCCGGCCAAATTGGGAGGGGGCTGTCCAATTTTTGTTGGTGTGGGGTTTTGTTCATTTCATGCTCCAAAATCCACAAGTTCCTCTACATAGTTCTTGTATCATCCCTCCACCAATAAGGCAAACTCCATAACCCTAAATGAGACATAGATCTCTACACATTCTACAGCAATCCTTGGGCACGTCGACTAGCCAGCTTCATGCCCGAGTTGCCTCGGTATAGAGGTGGGAGCCCGTAAAAAATATAGGCGATGTGGTGTACTTCCGGCGACGAGGTGGAGACAGGACATTCCGCGGGAGATCGGGACGACGACGAGAAGACCGGAGGACTCGGATCACTCGGTATATCTCTCTTCCCCATCTTGTAGTTAGCTAGGACTAGTTAATGGCCTGATCCGGGTTTTAGTGCGCGGTGGTGCCGGTTTGCTAGTTTGCAAAATTAAAGTTTACCATCGCTTCCGCATTTGGCCTCGGGATGGAGGCCGGGCCGCCGCCGTGCACTTACAGTGGTATCAGAGCCTCGCCATTAACTTAGTCTAGCTTTGTTTAATGTGTTTACATTTCCGATCGACCAAAATTCCAAAATCCGCGTTTTTCACATGCATCAGTTTTCTGTTGAAATTTTTTGGAGTCGAAAATTTTTTCAGGTTATAAAAAACTAATGTACTGGAAGTTCTAAGACTACTGAAGAAATTCGACAAATTGATCGTTCAAGGGGAGCGCGGAACCGCGGCCAAACCCCACTTTGGGCCGCGGTTCCGCCGCAGTATGGAAAGTTCAATTGGTCAAACTTTTTCAGTGGGCTTCTGGGGTGATTTTAGGGGTTTTGGAATATTAATTTTGGGCCCAGAATTTCTTGATGTGCTACAGTAGTACTTGGGGCCCACTTGTTGAAATTTGATCGATCGGATATTTTAAACACATTATTTCACAGTATTTACATTATATCTGCGACCGTGAATGTCACTCGATCGGTAAATCCTGTCTAACTGCTATAGCCCGGTTAGACGGATTTGCGAACGTGACATTCACGTTGATGTTTTGTGATTTTGCTGTGATGTTGCGGATCGGTCGTGGGGGATAGCCTGGATGCAATGCTAGTACAGTTTTTGTTGTATTATGTACATTTGATATTGCGGGGCGAGCGTCCGACATGTGGACTGCCGTCACTGCCTGTTTGTATCATTATTTTGGGGCACGACCAGGTTGCGGTCGATGTACCCGTTGTATGTATATTTTACTTTCTGTACTAGGATTACCCCGTGGAGGGGTGCACGGATGGCCGAGTTCTAGAGGGCAACAAGCCCGCATCTCATGGCAATGAGACGGAGGGGGCTTTACTCTAGAATTGGCGGGCTATTCGCCGCACTCGTAGGGGGTACAGGTTGATCCAGGAGGGGTGCCCAAGTTACCGGATTTCGTGAAGTGCTGGGTGGTCCATTCACGGAGCTGAAGGGGGCTGCCTCGCTGCAGGTTTTGGCGGGTGACTTGCCGCGCCCGTAGGGGTCTAGGATTTCATTGCACAGGCTATCCACACGACCAGGGGAACGTCGGGTTTCAGCGGCTCTGTGAAACCCGGGGATTCCAGATATCTGTATTGTTCTGTGATGCTGTACATTTCTGTGATGTTGCATTTTATCACGCCTTGAGCGAATATAATATATTGGAATATATATTAGTAGATGTTGTATATGTTTTGCATCCGCGCTAGTCCAGTCCCCGCTCTGTCGTTAGTTAGCTAACCTAACGGGTAATGACGGGACCCAGTGGCGAATGCGGATGGCATATACGTACGTCATATTATTTTTGTTCTTTTTGGTGTGATCAATTGATGGGACTGCGTTGATTCGGATCAATGCAAGTTAAAAACAAACCTAATCTGATGTTGTTGGAACACTTTTCAAAATGCTGTTATTGCAAGGACGTTCACTTTTGTTTTGCATCATGGTATTCAGTTGGAATATCCTGCTCCTCAGTCGACGAGGCAAGGGCCGAGATCCCTTCACCGGGAGTGCCCCTTGGACAAAAGTTTGCGTCAGGGCAATAACTTCACTATAGCCGATTACTTTTGCTTTGCATCGTGGTATTCAGTTGGAATATCCTGCACCTCATTCTATGGGGAAAGAGCCGAGATCCCTTCACCGGGAGTGACCTCTTTAGCAAAGGTTTTCGTCACTATATTTTTATAAAGCTATCAGTTCCTTCAACGATATCAAGTTCACTACGTTAAAGGTTTTCGCCAGAAACCATTCGTAGCCCTCCGTCGTTTCATATGGATGGTCAATAGTATTCAAGCTGTGTATGTTGGCCAAAGTCAAGGCACAGTGATTGGTAGCTATTGGGGTATTCATATGCAGCATAGATAGATGCGTTGGTTTGGGACAGTCGTACTGCCATTTTGGCCAAAGTCAAGGGTAGGTACGGGTGGATTCAAATTAACCTGGAGAATGACGGGTAGAACTTGACATGTGACTTATGATATGTTGGCCAAAGTCAAGGTCATAAGAGCATGGGGCAAAAATCACATCGGGAGTTTCAAAAGAACTGAAACTTGCCAGATATGCGCATACCTTCTGGAGTGTGACACCGTGAGCGGATTCCGTCACGTTATCATGCGATGATAGTTGGATCCCGATTCCCACTGGTGAGTTAGTTTACTCCTCGGGTGACCCCGACTAATTCTTCTTTCAGGTTTGGAGGAGAGTTTGACGGTACAGTGGGAGGTTTCCAGATTAGATAAATTGGTAACCATTCTGATCTAGGTTAGAGTGCATGCTAAGTGTTTCTTTTCTCTCTCTCTTTGGCAGCGACCATTGACCCGACCCTAAGACTATGACTCAGAGACCAAAATTGACCGAACCTTCTTAAACACTGGCTTTTGGATTGTCAGAGTTGCGAACCTCATTGCCACTCCTACTTTTACCTATTTCTCCAGGACACCCCGTATTACTACGAACGTCCATTTCCATTGGACAAAACCATCGTATGGTTATATACGAACTCGAAGGAATTCGAGGATGGTTTCAGGTTCTGGAGGAAACGGATAGGACTATTCAGTTGTCTTTTCCTTTTACCTTCTCTCAGGTTGCGAGTACTCCTTGGTTTAGGAGATAGTACACCTATTACGCAAATTGGATAGTCTTCTTCCAAACCTTAGGCTGGTGCCGAACGGTGGGGAATGAAGAAAACCAATTAGCATAACGATGGTGTACAGAAGGTATTAAGTTAAGACAAAGCAAGGGATTAGTAAGAGGGCAAAGTAAATTGCGAATGCTATTCACGACCAAACCAAGTATTTCATTACCACTCCCACTTCACCTTTGTATTTCTTCAGGACACTCCGTATCACTACGAAGATCCACAGTTTATTGGATACTCCATCGTATGGTTATATACGAACTCGAAAGGAACTTGTTCCAGTTCGGGGATGGATTCTGGTTCAGGAGAAATAGGAATAAGGTTTATTCGGTTGTCTTTTATCTTCACCTTCTCTCGCATTGCGAGTGCTCATGGGATTAGGACAGTACACCCATTATGCTTATTGGATAGTCTTCTTCCAAACCATAGGCTGGTGCCGAATGGTAGGGAAGGAAGAAAACCATTTGGCTTAAGGGGTATGCAGAAGGTAATGACTAAAGACATATAAAGGGATTTGGAGAGATGGCAAAGAATTATACGGTTGCAGTCGTGAATCTGGAAGAGGCATTACTAGGAATACCGGGATACCCCATCGAAACATTTCAATGTTTCAGTGTCACTGTGTACTGTTAAAGGAAAACTGATTTCCCAATTAATCCTTACTCCAGGGTATGTATTTACCAGGTATGATTCTCACATCTGTATGGTTTTACAGATGTTGAGTGGGAGTAAGTTAATGGGAATTGGGTGATCATCCTCATTATATCGGGATTCGTTGTAATTGGTGATATTTGAGGAAATCACCTGGACTGTTTGCCGGTCGGCAAATATTTGGTTTTGAATATCCGCTGTCGTGCACCAATTTCAAATTGATATATCTGTACGTCTATTTTCATAGAGTGAGATATACCTTTTTGAAATTATGTCTATGACATTTACCTATATCGGTTGATGGTTAGGTAAGGAGCATTAAACAGCGGTGTAATTCTTCTTAACCATAAGTACAGTTTTCAACCTACGACACACAGGGAGTGAGTTATTAGACTCAAGGGACTTATACAGAGTATTGTATGTTGTCCAGGGTCCATCAGGACAGAGGGGTTGGTCCTCGTACTATATTCGGTTTACTCATGACTTCTCTAGTTTTTAGAAAGGTGTTTCGTGGAAACACAGGGTCCGAATTTGGAGAAGTTATAGGTATTTGAATAGAGTAGAGAACCAGGTGTAGCAAGTATCGGTATTCTTCAAAGTGATCGAAGATGTAGATACTTGTCAATGGTATTCAGTTGATAGTAATGATTTAGAGAACTTGCTTCTCTTTCAGGTTACTCATAATTGGAAGCATTCCTAAGTTGAGTAACGCTGATCGGCCTCTCTCCATTTAGTTGACATGCACTGGAGATAGCTGCATGATTTGAATCTGCTTCAATTAAATCAGTGCATCTGGTTCTATATTGGATATAGAACAGTTCATATCTTAACGATGTTAAGGTACGGGGAGTTGTCCGGTTTATGATTAAAACCAGACACTGGACAACTCAAGGCATGTTTCTGTAATGGCTGTTTGTGGGTTGACCCAGGCTATGACGAGGGTTGACTTTCTACCATCTGGAAGATCAATAGTGATATTGTTCTGAACTCGCCACAGTTTTAATAAAAATGGATTTTTTCAGAAAACAGTAGTGGGAGTATGGTAGAACTGGAAGTGATTCCAGAACCGCAAACGATTACTGAAGATTTGATAGGAACATAAAGATTCAATCTGGTTTGACATTCCATTGGCCACTCCGCAGATAGGTAGGTAACTTCAGGCACCCGAGAGGTACTCCGGTAGCCTCAAGGACGGTGACAGGGAAGTTCTTGTTTACCCACACTTGCCATTGCTGTTGTTTCAGACTGTGAGACCCGGCAGGAGGATGAGTATAGCGTCGTTCTAAACTTGCTTTAGAAGTGTACGTGTATATGACTCTGCCAGAAGGTTGTCGTAGTCAGTGGGAGCAGCGGAAGCATTGGTGGACAGGTAGCTTATGTCTATTTATAGACTAAAGCAGAAGTTGCGGAGATAGATCATCTATTTCTGACGTGACAGTCATAGGCTTGACTTCATCAGAATAGGGGATGGATCTGTTAAGAAGGTAGTAGGGTGTGATGTCCTGGTATTTTGGATGACATGCACAGAGTAGGAAGTGATATTCCTATACTACGATCGGTTATACTTTGGTCGTCACACAGTGGTTTCTCCACACAGGACTTAGACATTATATCAGACATACTGGTTGCTAGATCTATGGTTTTAGATCTAGATTTGGGTGGTTTCCCAATCAGGGTACTTCGACAGCGTTCTAAGAGTATTTAGAATGGACGACTCCTGGCACGGTAGTGTACCTGCAGGTGATGGAGTCACCCTCTCTAAAGGTGTCTTACAGACTAAAGGGGAAAGGGATGTGCATGATTGGCAGATCACTTGCTTAGGCAATTGAGTCAATCATGAGATGTCAAGTACCACACCAGATGTTGTTCTTGCACTAGATGCAATAAGTTGACATTGATCCAATCCGGGAGAAACAGTCGGAAGCAGTTTTAGAACATAAGTGAATGTTCTAGGGATATAATAACGACGGCCTCATTCGGGAGACAGTTATCATTCCAGGCTTCCAAGGTGACTTGGACGACAGGGAGGTTGTCAGAGTTATAGTTTTCCTTCTGACGAGGGGCAGTATTTTGGACAGGTGGTCCAAGGCAATACTGAGGGAGGCATGGCGCAGGATACTGATTAAGTTCAGTTGACGATACAGTCTAAGAAGTTTTGATTTGGAGTTCATTTATGAGCTAGGTCCCATCAGACATCCAGACATATTCTAAGACAGGTATTGCTCATTTTGGAAGATGGCTTTCTCCGCGAACATGAGATATAGAGAGACATAGAAAGAAACATCAAGGCGGATCCACTCACTGAGGCTATTCCTCGAACGCATTAGTTTGGCAAACGGGATTTTTGAGACTGACTAGTAGAGGAGTTGGGTGTTCGGTATCACACGGGCTGTGAGTATGCGACATCGCAATAATTAGCCTTGAGTGCAAGTGGGAGATTGTTGGAGATAGTGCCCTCAGAGTCAATTATTGGATCACAGGCACGTGATTGCAATGATTGAGGGAGGACCTATCCCGGTCGGACAGTCTTACTCGAGATGATAGTATGCTATCTGGTTTATCTTTATCATCGTGTACTGCTTTAGGTGACCTGACAGGTCACTATTACACGTTGATAGAGCCCCTAGGATTCTTGCTTGACCACCAGCAGTATGAGGGCGATCATATAAGTGGGAGCTGGAGGTCTATAAGCACATCCTTAAAAGGTCCCTAGTCGTGGGAGATTCGAGACAGGGCATCGTTTCTCCAGAGTAGACTAGTGTATACAGTCGAGACCCCGACGAGGGGCGGTGGCCGGTCTCACAAGCCATTGGTGTCAGTTAGATCACCTAAGATGTATACAGGTGCTCATTGGGTTATGAGTACATCGGACAGGACTCGCCGGGAACATGGTAGTTGGTCTTATACCTGACGTCAGATAGCAGTTCCCTGGTGACATGTGTACAGGTTAGTTCATCGACCTGAGGATTGTCATTTGTCTCGTGTGAGTTCCCACTGTACTTTGATTACTACCCTACCACGCTCAAAGGAGACGTGCAAACAGGTTTTAGTTGGGTACAGTCCCGAGCCACATGGAGGCAGTGAGCGTATCTTCAGGGGTTCGTCTCTCCCGGTATTGGGGGTGAGGTCGCGCTGTGTCTAGGAGAGCCATTACACAAAGCCCTCGGCCGAGGCAGGAGATTTACTGGTAGGTATTCCAGTAGTATCTCAGGGTGTTCTGGGCTACACTCCGACACGACTTGTACCGCTTTTGGGGGTCTGACTTTTACCAACCCCCTAGGCCCGCCATACGATGCTCATAGACGAACGGACCGGACTGTACGGATATTGTCACTGACAGGCTCAGTAGGGTGTCAGGCTGAGTTCGCTCACAGACGTCCATTTTGGTCAGTACCTGGTAGCCCGTTACGTATTGGCTTATACCTCTGACGTGCTAGTGGTTAAATCCATAACCAAGGTGTTGACAAGTCTTTAGAGTCCCCCACATTCAGTTACTCAAGCTTTCGGGCGAAAAGCTGTAGAGGCCGTATGGAGATATGGCAGGGTCCGATCAGATACGTGCGGTATTGCACAGATCAGGATCGGACGGTTAGTACTATAGGCCATATGGATATATGGCAGGGTTCGATCAGATACGTGCGGTATTGCACGGATCAGGATCAAACGGATATTACTAGCCGACTTTGGTTTAAGCCGGATCCTAGTATAGTACAGTGTAGATTTGTCTCATTGCATTTGTATTTCGGTCGGAATACAAATGCGGGTGTGTATACACAGTATTGGGGTTTTCCTGTAATTTATTATGGGACCAGTTTTCTGGAGTTGCCAGTTTGCTTTCCGTTTCGGCCGATTTCCTTTGTATCGTTCATTGGCCGAAGATTGGTGGAGGAGGGCTTATTTGCATTTGTGCAAATAAGTTTTTGTGGAGGGGGTCTTTGCATATTGTTGTATCATGATAGCTATTCTTTGACCTTGACTTCTTGTCTTCATCATGACTTGGCATTTGGTGATGTTGATGGGTTATGATGATGGTTTTGGTGTGTTGGTTTTACTAGTAATCATTTCTACACATCATAACTCCACACACTCTCTCTTGCATTATGATATACCCTCCCCTTGGCCTTTTCTCTCTCTTGCTCTTGCACATATTTGGCCGGCCAAATTGGGAGGGGGCTGTCCAATTTTTGTTGGTGTGGGGTTTTGTTCATTTCATGCTCCAAAATCCACAAGTTCCTCTACATAGTTCTTGTATCATCCCTCCACCAATAAGGCAAACTCCATAACCCCAAATGAGACATAGATCTCTACACATTCTACAGCAATCCTTGGGCACGTCGACTAGCCAGCTTCGTGCCCGAGTTGCCTCGGTATACAGGTGGGAGCCCGTAAAAGATGTAGGCGATGTGGTGCAATTCCGGCGACGAGGTGGAGACAGGACATTCCGCGGGAGATCGGGACGACGACGAGAAGACCGGAGGACTCGGATCACTCGGTATATATCTCTTCCCCATCTTGTAGTTAGCTAGGACTAGTTAATGGCCCGATCCGGGTTTTAGTGCGTGGTGGTGCCGGTTTGCTAGTTTGCAAAATTAAAGTTTACCATCGCTTCCGCATTTGGCCTCGGGATGGAGGCCGGGGCGCCGCCGTGCACTTACAGTTTTCAATGTTTTGTTTAGTGGTAGGGTTAATGCCCTCATATATGATTCGGCAAAGATCCCATCTCGGGATGCCGTGATGTGGACATTGAACCAAAAGATCCTTGAAGCGTTCAAAGCATTTCGAGAATGGTTCAGTCGGAAGCTGGGTGAATTGATTTAGTTCGCTACGGATTCGAGCTGTCTTTTGCATATGGTAGAATTTCTTAAGGAATGCCGCGACGAATTCTTCCCAATTCGTAATGGAATGTGCGATAGTGTTATACATCCACTTCTCGGCTATATCGCACAAGGTAAATGGAAGAAGACGTAGACGCATAGCATCCACTGAAAGTTGTGACGTACCCATCATTGCGCATACATTTTCAAATTTCGTGATAAACACGTATGCGTCCTCAGACTCGAGACCGTGGAATTTGGGTAGAAGGTTGATGTACTGGGGTTTAATCTCAAAATTATCCCCGTTGGCTGGTGGAATGGATAAGCAGGTCGAAAGAGGACCTCGCAAAGGATAACACCTCTCTTGGAGAGAGATGCGGGGTGGATTCTGCGCACCTGCGGACGGCGGCAGAGTAGTGGTAATGAAATTTGATGGAGTGGGATCCATCGGTGTGGGTGTGGTGGTGGGTAAAGGAGAGGTAAATGTAGAAATACCGACTTCGGAGTCGATCGGGGGAACGCGGACTAAACGGGCACTAGAATCCCGTGTCCAGCCTATCTTGCACTAAAAAGGGTTAGTACAAGTGGCAGCGTGACTTATAATTAGGGGAAATGAATGAATGCGGTGTTTGTTTTGAAAAATGATACGGATTTTTGAAAAAATGATGCGATCACAACAAATGCAACAAGCAACCCTAAAATCTAGTGGTCACCTAGGTCAAAGCTCTAGACCGCTCCTAACTGCCAAAAGACAAGTCGCAGGATCAATCCTCCACTGCCTCTTTGTCTCTCCTGTGGCCAGGTAAGTGCCAGGTAAGTGGGAGGTTCTCCACTACGTAAGTAGTGGGCCTAATTAAGTAACCACTAGCCTTCGACACACTTGCCTTAGACACCACAAAAGAAACGCGGATAAGCAATGAATTACCCACGGCCTTCTTCTGTCCTAAGTGAGCGCGACGGTCCTTAGAGTCATCTCTAGATATTTTTTAGTTAATGAGGGTAATGCGGATGCAAGTTTGTGATTTTTGGGGTTTAGGAAGGGTAATGAACTCCCCACCTAATCTGGATTTGGCCGTGCCCCTTAAAGTCCGTATTAATATGCAAACAACCACAAAAATCAAAACACGCACAATTTATTTTTCTTTTTGCGGCGCTGCGATTTTTGCAAAGAAGCCTGCAGCAAATTGTTAATTGGAGCAGATGAGGAAGGAGATAAGAAAGTCAGGATCTTACAGAGAAATTTTTCGTGCAGCGAAGCTTCAAGCCCACCGCGGTTCCGCCGCAATGAAGCCCTTACGCCGCGCTTCCGCGGTGTTGTAGAGGATTTCCTGCACAAAACTTCTACAGAATGCTTCTGTTCAACCACTGATTCCTCTGGAATAATCCAAAAAAATTTCCAATTTCACAGCAAGCTCCAGATTTCCTTGCAACAAACCACAACAAATCGTTTAGAGTTTTGCGCGAATTTTGATCTCAAAATTATGATGGAATAAACTTTTCAACTCAAATTTCAAAAAATGAACAAATTAGCACACGATCCCCGGCAACGGCGCCATTTGATTGATTGATTTTCCGTTGTGTCGGTATTTAGAAAATTGTGTAGAAATCACAACCAAAAATATTTTGAACGCAATCAATAACGGTGTCGGATGTAGCGCGTTAGTAAGTGCGGATCATCTACAGGGAAAGTGAGATCCGTTCAATTTCCGAATTAGATGAGTCGAAAATTTAAAGAAAAGAAAAGAAACAATTCATGATTTGTAAAATTGAATATCAAGAATTAGAAAAATCTAGATCTAAGAAAATATTTAAAATCAAGAATTGAGATATGTGATGATTTCCAATCCAACAATCAAGATTCGAAGTGTGGCTCGTAGGAGTAGATCAGATCTATAGATGTGATGAGATCTAATAATTACTCATTCTTATCCATTAACGAATTGATACTAGATCGATGAAAATTTATTGAGGGTTAAGGATCTTGCGAAGAAATTAGGGATTCCTCATCTCATCCTTTGTCCTTTCGATGAATCTCATTCAAATTCTAGCTTCTAGTTAATCAAATGATCAATCATTGTTCCCTAATTTCGAGTGAACACAATCAAGAAAGCATCATCTCGAAACTAGGTCATCGATCATTTGATTCACAAGAATTTACAAACATTATAGGATTTAAGAATTGTAAAAGTGTCTAAATCATCATCATCTATAGATCGTCACAACTCCTACACGAGCGGAGTTTTACTCAAACATCATAATATCAAACACAATCACAAATTGAGATCGAATCATAATGCTTGAATTAAAAGATAAGCAAGATATAGAAATTTCACCTTTATTTATCGACAAATTTCGTTACAACTCTCTTGAATTTACAAAGGAAGGAACTAGATCGTCGATTTCGGCTTCGCTCGGCTCCTTGAGTCGCGGATCTCCTTTGATCTCTTGCTCCGATGAAGTCCGGCGTCGCTCTCTAAAGGATCGTAGGCATCTCGCTTGAATAGTACTCGGGATCTTGATCTTGATTTTGGAATTGGAATTAGGGTTAGGGTTTTTGAGGCACAAGTTGTGTCACTCAACTTGTGGGTGGAAGATGATGGATGATTTCTTGAACAACCTCAACCCTAGATCTAGGCTCCTTTTTATAGATCTCAAAACCCTAGATCTAGGATTTTAAATTTCAAATTTCCCTCCAAAAGTTTGTTAAAGAGAGCCTTCTAGAAATAGTTTGTTAAGCCGAGCCTTCTAGATGAGCCACGTGGAGAATCGGAAGTCTTCTGGAAGCTTGGGCCGTTAGAGGAGACACGTGGAGAAAATTGGGAGCGTTGGCACCATCAACCCGCCGCGGATCCGCGGCGCAAGCCGGCTCCGGCCGCGGATCCGCGGCTTGGTTGAAGCCTTGGGGCTTGGGCTCTCTGGTACTTGTTTGGGCTGACATTTGGGCATTTTTCTGATATGTTTAATTTTATTTGGCTTTCTGTATCACTACCAGATCTCAAATCTTGGAGTTGGTGTATTTTTGATCTGCTCTTTTCCTAATTTTGGCTTTGTTCCTGCAATTTCCTGCACAATTTCTCGAGACAAGAGTTGCGCTATACAAGAATGATGCGATGCCATGATAAACAGCCAATTTCCCTTAAAGTGCCCATTTTAAAGTCTAACACATGAAATCTGGTATTTCAGAGATGTTTTGCTAATATGTGCAATATGAATACCGAACACTTCTAGATGAGTGCAAATGATAGGGAAATTGCTGTGTTAAAAATGCAGTATTTTTGACTGATCAACATCTTTTTGGAGAGAGTGATTCCTGAACAAGCGGGTAAATTACCATACTTAGAATCTTCCATACTAAACCTCTTTAGTATGGTGTCTATGTACCTGGATTGGGACAATCCCAACATCCTCTTAAATCTATCTCTATAGATCTTTATCCCCAGGATGTAGGAGGTATCACCTAGATCATTCATGGAGAACTTTTGTGATAAATAGAGATTGACCGAGTGTAGCATAGGAACATCTTTTCCTATCAAGAGTATGTCATCCACGTACAATACGAGGAAGACAACCTTACTCTCTACAACCTTTTTATATATACAAGGTTCATCTTCGTTTTTGATGAAGTCAAACTCTTTGACTTCTACATCAAAACAGATGTTTCAGCTCCACGATGCCTGCTTTAATCCGTATATTGATTTAAGCAGTTTGCACACCTTTCCGCTGCTCCCACTGTCTACGAAGCCCTCTGGCTGAGTCATGTACACGCTCTCTTCTAAATCACCATTTAGAAAAGCGGTCTTGACGTCCATCTGCCAGATTTTGTAGTCCTGGTATGCAGCAATGGAAAGTAGGATCCTGATGGACTTAAGCATAGCAACTGGAGAAAAGGTTTCATCATAATCGATACTTGGTCGTTGACGAAAACCTTTAGCAACAAGTTTAGCTTTGATGGTCTCAACCTTTCCATCTACACCAATTTTCTTCTTAAAGATCCACTTGTTCCCGATGGGTTTTACCCCTTCAGGAGCAACTTCCAAAGTCCATACTTTGTTGGTGTACATGAATTCCATCTCAGATCGCATAGCATCCAACAATTTCACAGAGTCTGCACTTGTGATGGCCTGCTCAAAACTAGTTGGGTCATCATCTTCCATGATGCAATCCTCACTCCCATCGTCTATGAGAAAACCCTAGTATCTTTCAGGTGGATGAGGAACCCTACTAGATCTGCGGAGTGACTGAGGTTCGTCGGGGACTATTGAATCCTCCGGTTCTACCAAATTGTCAGTTATAGTTTGTGTAGCTGGAACTTCTTGCAGTTCTACCTCATTACTTGTCACGCCCCGCTTCTCGGTATACGGCGAAGGGGACGCGACTAGTCCGCTACGTATATACTCAGAAGTACATACGCTAAGCGTATCTAAGCAATATAAAAATAGATACACAAGAGACAAGATATAATAAAAACAACAACTTTTATTTATTAACATTCTTTTGTACAATGCATGAAAAGGAAATACAACTAAAATAAAACGATGCCTAAACAATGGCATAACAAGAAATGAAAAGTACTGAAGGGAAAATGTACAATGAAACTAGAACTCTGGTTCTTCAGCGAACTGATCCAAGTCTTCTGTAGATGGCTCGATCTTTGCCGGGTCCAAACCACCTGACGACATTCAAAGAAGAAAGAAATAGAATGTCGTCAGCGAACAGGTCGCTCGGTAAGTCCCAAAGATAAGAGGAAAGTAGAATAGACAGAATAAGAATGTATTTTTTAAAGTTGTATTATATTGTTGTAGTGTTGTGTTAACGCTGTTGTTTGTAGCTTGGTACAGAAGGATGCCAGTGTATACGAGAGGGGTCCCTATATGCTAGAGACCAGGGCAAACGGAATGTACAAGGAATCATTAAGCCACGGTTCAACAACAACGGAATATACGATAGGTGTCTTAATCTTACTGTCTCGTGCCACTTTTAACACCTTCCGTACGAATCTACCCCTTAAACCCCGTAGTGTTTTGATTGTATTGTTTGTCTTGTATTGTAACTGTATAGATTGTATAATTGGATGACTGACCAGAACCATGATATCAGTAAATGGATGTGACTGAGTAATCAGGTAAATGGAATAACTGGATAATGGATGTATATCTATGGTTTGATTCAGTCAAGTTGTATAGATTGATAACTGGATTCATGGATTCATGTGTTCATATTGAATTGGAATATTGTAGATTGTAGATTGTACTTGAATCATATTCAAGTCAGGTATACTCAGACTCAAACCCGAGTCAGACAATTAAAGTTTAAATCGAAGTCTTGAATATTTCTTAAACCTATAATTGCTAGGGTCCTTAGAGTAAGTTATAAAACTTGAGGGGTTTTATGTAAAAATACCTTTATATACTTTTCAAAATACACCCCAAATATTTATTAATAGTCTGTAGATTTTATATTGTGATATTTCTAGTGAAAAATCCTAGATTCATAATTAAAGGTATTTATTTATAATATAGATTTATTTGGAATTCTTGGTATTTTAGTGTAAAATTTGTTCTGGTGATTTTTTAGAAAAAGGTGGAATATTTATATCATAAAAAAATAGATATTTTAATGATAAATATACATATATTTATACAAAAATAATTTTAATCAATATTTTATATTCTAAAAATCTCATTTTCTTAAGATGTCGTATTTTAAATCTTTCGAGACCGAATGCTTCTTGCGGAGGTATGAATCTCGCACTACTAAGCCCGAGGGTGTGCGATAAACCGCACCATCCCGAACGGGTTCACCAAAATGGGTTGTAGTAGCACTTTGCAAGATTGTAAAATACTAAATCCTTTAGAAAACGGTTTTATAAAGTAAATGGTATTTATTTGTAAAAATGTTAATTTTCCGTATTCTATGTTCTAGGGTCTCCTAAGTCAACTAGACTATTTCTAAATAGCCTAAAAGACAAGTTGTGAGATGCCTTAAATCACCTCTTCACCGCCAATTGTGGCCAGGTAAGTACAAGTGAGGAAATGAGGGATCCGCTCACGAATCACCGTGAGACGGGCCTTCTAAAGTTACCTTTCTCACTTGCCTAGCCTAGACACCACAAAGTCAGGTTTAGATAAACGACCGATGTCCACAACTTATCGTATTTTCATAATTAGTGGTACTTCTTTAAAAAGTGTAGCAAAACTAAATCTTTTAGAAATGGTTTTATTAAGTATGTGGTATTTAAATGAAAAATAGTTGTTTTCTCGTATTCTAGGTTCTCGGGGGTGTTGCATATGTGTGTGTGGGGAGGTAGGTCGTTACCTCGTGCTCTACATTAAATGTATAGCAAGTTTGATGGAGTTAAATGAAGGATTGAAACAATATGGTATTTAAGTGAAAAATACGATAAATTGAGATAGCTATCATTTCATGTGATAAAACTTGTTCGAATTGTTTGATTAGTGTTTAATAGTCAACATAAGGATGTTTAAGTATGATTGTATTATTGAGAAGTGGAATTTTATAGAAAACCGAATCGGAAATCGGATTGGTTCCGATTCCGTCGGGTTTTGTAATTTCGTATTTTGAGAATGGAAAAGAGAGATAGAAAGGGACTTACGGGTTTTAGATTAAACAAGGGAGTGAGAGGGAACTAGAGAGATCGCCGATGTATTGCTTCGTCGCGGTAGTTCCCAAAACGTTCGCTGGAAGTTCCGCCGGAATTTCGTCGGAGCTTCGCCTCGAGTTTGTTTTCAAAGTACACGACTCTTGGAAAATTTTTGAGAGAGTGGGCTCAGGATTTTGGGGTGAGAGGGTAGAGGGTAGGGGGTGTATTATAGGGTAGGCTAGGGTTAGGGTAGATGAAGGGTTTTTAATAAAGAAAAATGTAAAAATATAGAAAATTCATTAAAAAATTGGAGTAATTAGGTGTTAATGGGCATTCTGGGACCGATCCATTAAATTAGAGTGTGCAGGGGTTTAGAGAAGGCGAAGAGACACAAATTTTGTGTTGACGACTCGTCCGTCCGGCCGAGTCCGGTCGGCGGAGCCGGCCCGAGTCGGGGGTCGAGAAGGTGGGGGTCGCCGGGGTAAGACACTGGTATTTTTAGTTTTTCAGGTTTAGTTCAACTTTTGGGAGTTTTGGTGTGTGGACTGTTGGGCTTCCAAAGGATTTAAAACAAAATAATATAAAAATTAATGTGGGGCAGGGGATTTGAACTCTGGTGGCTTGATTCAGCAGTGCGAGGTATTACCAATGAGCTACAAGCTCTTTCTTGTAATTATTTGTGGGAAATAAATACTTAAAGTGGTAACAGTAACATTAAATACCCCAAGTATACTTCAAATTTAAATCAAATTTATGTATACTAAAAATGGAGCTGTTACATTACTACTAATTTCTTTCACAAGAAATTCCTTTTCTAAAAAGGCGGCATGTTGAGAAACAAACACTTTTTGTTCCTCAGTATGGTAGAAGATATATTCATATGAATCCTTTGGATATCCCACAAACTTGCAGAAAATAAACCATGCCTCGAGCTTGTCCGGATTTTTCTTTTTAACATAGGCTGGACAACCCCATATCTTAACTCGTTTAAGAGATGGTTTCTTCCCATTCCATATCTCATATGGAGTAGTAGGCACGGATTTGGTCGGAACCTTATTCAATAGGTATGCAGTTGTCTCAAGTGCATAACTCCAAAAGGAAATAGGTAACTCAGCAATACTCACCATAGAGCGCGCCATATCTAAGAGGGTACGATTCCTCCGCTCCAATACTCCATTGTGCTGTGGTGTATACAGAGGAGTAAGCTGAAAGAGAATCCCATTCTCTTTAAAGTAGTCTCGGAATTCCGTGCTAAAGTATTCTCCTCCCCGATCAGATCAAAGGATTTTAATACTTTTACCCGTTTGGTTTTCTGCTTCGTACTTATATTCCTTAAATTTCTCAAAAGCTTCAGATTTTTGTTTCAACAAGAACACATGTCTGAATCATGAGAGATCATCGGTGAATGTAATAAAATACGATGAACCATTCCTGGGATGTGTAGACATAGGACCTTATACATCACTATGTATCAGTCCCAAGAGTTCAGCAGCTCTTTCTTCGTATCTAGTAAATAGAGTTTTGGTCATCTTACCTTTGAGACATGACTCGCATGTTTCATAAGATGTAAATTCGAACGGATTCAAATATCTATCTTTATGCAACTTAGCTAGTCTGGTCGCACTGATATGACATAGTCTACAATGCCACAAGAAGGCTTCGTTCATTTCTGAACTTTTCCTCTTGTGTGTGTTCTGTGTGTTTAAAACCGTCGTTTGATTTAGAAAATATATACCGTTACACAACGTGCAAAACCCAATCAACACTTGATTTAGAAAAATGTTCATAACATTATTCTCTAATGCAAAGTTATATCCTTCTTTATGTAATAAAGAAACTGATATAATATTGCACATCATTTTTGGTAAGTAATAACATTCGTTCAGAATCAATGTATTACCATTAGGTAATACTAGGTGATATTCGCTAACTGCTTTGGCTGCAACAATTGCACCGTTCCCTACTTTGAGATACATATCACCTTTTCCCAGTTCTCTACTTCTCTTTAACCCATGTAACAAATTAAAAATGTTGGATCTTGATCCGGTATTCAATACCCAGGACGTAGAGCATACTGAGAAACAGTTCTCGGTAACGAACACACCCGAAGTAGATGATGTTCCCTGCCGGAAGGCGCAACCGGGACGTTGGGACGTCCGGGCCTGAATCTCGAGGGCAGATGCTAATTGGTACTATCCGTCCACCTCTCCGAAGATGCCAAGTTGATTTATGACACCATGTATCGAAGGTTTAAACGGATGCGGCCGATGTAGCAGACTTCGTCAGATTCCCCCTCGTTGAGGGGTTTTTGATTGTGGGGACGCTCTTCCCAGCAGGCGCAAGCCCCTGCAGTTAATTACGCTACCGCATCGCGATAACCACTTTCTCCTTCTCCAGATGGTCACTTCGTGTCATGTGTGTTTGTTTTGTTTTTGGTTGCCCGTGGATTGTATACGGAGACTAATTTATGTTGTCGCCCGTAGGGCGTGGATTAGTCCAAATCCGTATCTTCTTAGATTTGGGTTTGGGGTTGGGTTTAAGGACACGTTAGTCTCATTTGGGACTAAGATCAACTTAAACGTTTGTTAAGGATACGTTAGTCTAATTTCAGACTAAGATCAACTTAACAGGATCGTTTAGATCCAACAAAAGAGCATTTGGGCTCTATTGTTTAGTTTAGGGACATTGCGGTCCATTACCAGTTTAAGGACATGGTGGTCCAAGGTTAAGGACATCATAGTCCATGGGCTTAAGGACCCCACAGTCCGAGGTTAAGGACATCATAGTCCATGGGTTTAAGGACCCCACAGTCTGAGGTTAAAGACATCATAGTCTATGGGTTTAAGGACCCCACAGTTCAAGGTTAAAGACATCATAGTCCATGGGTTTAAGGACCCCATAGTCTAAGGTTAAGGACATCATAGTCCATGAGTTTAAGGACCCCACATTCTGTGGAATGTCTGGTTGTTGGGACCCGTCACCTCTCTGAAGACGTTGAAGGATTACAACGACAAATATCAGAGGAGTGAAGAGATGTACCCTTGAACCAATATTGGTTGGGGGGATCTGTAGTTGGATTGATTTAAGGATCGTTAATCTCGTTTGAGATTAAGATCAACTTAAATGTTTGTTAAGGATACGTTAGTATAATTTTAGACTAAGATCTACTTAACAGGATCATTTAGATCCAACAAAAGAGCATTTGGGCTCTATTGTTTAGTTTAAGGACATTACGGTCCAAGTTCAGATGCAAGCATGGGTTTGGAAATGCACCAGATAGTTATTGGCCATCAGGACCCACCACCTCTCTGAAGACGTTGAAGAATTACAACGCCATGTATCAGAGGTGTGAAGAGATGTACCCTTGAACCAATGTTGACTGAAAGGCTCTGGGAATTATTTTGAATATCATATGAGATGACCAATTTTGGAAGACAAAAGTGAGTTTGATGTTCAGTCAAAAAGGGGGTACTGCCTCTGGAAGACATAGCCAATTTTGGCTAAGACTGGTTCGAATATAGTGTTAAACACTAGCACATATTTGGCGATCACGTTTTCCCACATGATGCACATAAAATAGTGTTAAACACTAAGGATGCAGTGCTCAAAATAGTGTTAAACACTAAAAAGGAAGCGCTCACGTGGGGTCACGTGAGGCGCTTGAGTGTTGGGCCCAAACTTCCTTTTTTTATTCTCAGAATGGTCAAATAAGTGTTAAAAACTTAATCTTTATGGTTATCACGTGTGGGCACATGATGGGTACCAATGCACTGAATATTAACAGGATTTGTTAGGGGTCACGTGGGGACAAGTGAGGGTGCCCATGATCTGTTCTGCTCTTTTATTTTGAGGAGTCTGTTCAAGGGTCACGTGGGAGCACGTGACCTAATCTTATTCGTTCTCTTTTGACATTACCACGTGATCATGTTGGGTACTTAATCTTTTTACGTGCATGAAAAGTCTAAGTCCCTTATTTAAGAATTAAATTCTCTTGTAGGGTTAAACCCTAATTTCATTTAGAGGAATTAAATTCCTATGTATTTTATGGGAGAATAAAATTCTCTGAACTTAGGTCCTTCCTTAGGCTTTAGATCTGCATGGCAGAATCCCCCCGATGAGATTTAAATTCTCAACTTATGGGGAGATCTACTTCTGCAGATTTTCAACCAAAGGAAGAACTAAGTTCTTATTCAGAAGAGTTAAACTCTTAGTTTGAGAATTAAATTCTCTTTTTGTTTCGTGGGAGCTTATAGAATGATCTCTTTCTCTCTTTTACCTGGGTTTCTTTCTTTTCTGAGGAAATCTTCTTTTCTCTCTGGAGAATTAAATTCTCTTCTTTTTTCTCTCTGTTGCTGTATCTTTTTTCTTCCTCTTCTCTTCTTGGCTCCTATTTATAGGAGAAAGAAAAAAATCAGTTTGTTTAGTTAATCTTTCATTGAAAGATTTTGATTGATTTTATAACCAACATGATCTTTTAGATCACTCGGTGAATTTTATTTACTATTGGATTTTTAATCCAAAAGATATTTTATTTGTTGTTCATGGCAGATTTTAGGAAAATCTTTCCTTGTATAGAATCTTTCTATAAATTGGTGATTTTTAATCACCATTGGATTTTTAATCCAACGGCGCTCCACTTTACAGAGCGCAATCTTTTTTGTTTGGAAAGATCTAGAGAAATATTCTTCCAATTAAGGCTTTTGATTCCCTTTAATTAGAATTTAATTCTATTGTTCAGAGGGTTTAAGAGCTCATCACGTGTTGGCACATGACCCTACTGATTAAGCAATTAATTAGAATTTAATTCTATTGGTTCGGAGGGCTCATAGACCCGTCATGTGTTTACATGTGACCCCACTGATACAGCATTTCCAATTGTTTATTTCATTCAGTGCGTACAGGCTTTGCCTGTAAAAGGTGACGTGTATGCACGTGAGGCTTGGTCATGTGTTGGCATGCGATGCCACTGATTAAGCATTTGTTTATTTTATTCAGTGCCTACAGTCCTTGCCTGTAAAAGATCACGTGTGAGCACGTGATGCCCGGTCACGTGTGAGCACGTGATGCCCGGTCACGTGTGAGCACGTGATACCCCATTTGGGGATTTTCCTTGCTGCTGTATTTGTATTTTATTAGAATTTAATTCTATTCATTCAGTGGGTTCAAGAGCCCATCACGTGTGGTCACGTGACTTTATCAATTAGGCATTCAGGCGTAGGTAGAATCTGCCCATAAAAAGGGTCACATGTTTGCACGTGAGGCATGTTTGGCCATTAGTGATTTATGTTCAGCGCTCAAATGCTTTGCATACGTGCGCCCATGCGTTTTACACGTGATGCCTGTTTTTTTGAGGATTCTTCCCATTTTTTTTAAAGGAATAAGTAGCTCTTGGCCGAAAATTTTGGCGGGAACAAATGCCCCCACTACTTTGCCCACGTAAGCATGTACGTGGGTGAAGTAGTGCAGAGTTACGCATGTCAATAAAATTGATGGCTTAGGAGACAAGTTTAGGGTCCTTGTAACCTAAGACTTTTTCCATCTTCATGAACCGTAAGGGTTTCAAGAAGGTTTTTTTCCATACGAGTCGAAAGGATCCCGTAGGTGTAAATTCTCCATAGAAATCGTGAGGATTTTTAAGTGTGTTTTCTCTTGAGAGTTGTAAGGATCTCACAAGAGAATTTTCCCGCTTACAAGTCGAGAGGACTTGTAGGTGGTTGTTTCCCTCCTTGTCGATGTTTGACTTCGGGGAATGTGGCCCATAGATAATCCATCTTGACCTCTTTGTATGGCAGTGATGGCTTAGAAGACAGGGTTAGGATCTATCACCTAAGACTTTTCAACTTTATGAGCCATGAGGGTCTCATAAAGGCTTTTCTCCCTACGAGTCGAGAGGATCCCGTAGGTGTATTTTCTCCCTAGGAGTCGTGAGGACTCCTAAGTGTGTATTTTCTCTTGAGAGTCGTAAGGATCGCACAAGAAATTTTTCCCGCTTGTAAGTCGAGAGGACTTGTAAGTGGTTGTTTCCCTCCTTGTCGATATTTGACTTCGGGGAATGTAGCCCATAGATAGTCCATCTTGACCTCTTTGTAGGGCAGTGACGGCTTAGGAGACAGGGTTAGGATCTGTCACCTAAGACTTTTCAACTTTTTAAGCCATGAGGGTCTCATAAAGAATTTTCTCCCTACGAGTCGAGAGGATCCCGTAGGTGTATTTTCTCCCTAGGAGTCGTGAGGAATCCTAAGTGTGTATTTTCTCTTGAGAGTCGTAAGGATCTTACAAGAGAATTTTTCCGGCTTGTAAGTCGAGAGGACTCATAAGTGGTTGTTTCCCCCTTGTCGAGATTCGACTTTGGAGAGTGTGGCCCATAAATAGTATGCAAGAGTCCATCTTGGACTGACTTGCAGGGCCTCAGTTCTTAGGAAACGGGTCCTTATCCCCATTGCCTAAGGCTTTTCCCTACGAGTCGAGATGAGTCGAGAAGTTCTCGCAAGGGTTTCCTAACGTCACAGTTAACTCCTGCTAATAGAAGTCCATTAAGGTTTGTGGTACTAGGGTTTTCTACTCGTCGCACCGTCGCGTTGGCTGGTGTATTCCTCGATGCACAATCTTGCTGTTCGAGTATCCCCGCGACTGTCGTATCTCTGATCCCTTCGGGGGCTGGACAAGACGTCTTCAAGAAATCTTCCAGGTGGTATTACCGTCGAAAGAGCAAGCGTTAGGGATGTTCCATGTCGCTTGTTACTTAAGGTTAGGCTCAGTTTGGGAGCCCCGATGAGTCATGACCACTCCGCGCTGGTATGGAATGATCTCCGATAGTCTTTTCAGGTCTTATTTGAGTTGCCGTCAAGGCCCTGAAGCGAGGGATTTTCCTTGGCTTCGTTTGCTGACATTGCGTCTGCTGTATCGAAACGAATATCGCGGTTGTCTCTAGGTTGTTGGTGAACTGTCGAGGCTTGGAACTAGGGACTTTGCCATGGCTCCGTTGTTGGTGTCGCGTATGCATCTTGTTGGAGGAAGAACGCTGGGGTGATATCGCGTCTGCTGTATCGAGACGAACGTCGAGGTAGTCTCTAGGTTGTCTGTGAGCCATCGAGATTTGGAACTAGGGACTCTGCCGTGGCTCCGCTTTGCGGACGTCGTATATTCCTGCAGAGACACGGATTTCTCTGCGGGTCGGCGCGAATCGAGATGTTCTCGTCAAGGACTCTGATTTCCCTAAATCGAGGTATTTTCCAAGGACGCTAATTTCCTCGGAGTTGAAACGAATCGAGAGATTCCTACAAAGACACTGATTTTCTTACGGGTTGACGCGAATCGAGATGCTCTCGTCAAGGACACTGATTTCCTCAGAGTTGAGACGAATCGAGAGATTCTTGTAAAGACACTGATTTCCTTGTGGGTCGACGCGAATCGAGATGCTTTCGTCAAGGACGCTGATTTCTCTGAATCGAGGTTTTTGCCAAGGACACGGATTTCCTCGGAGTTGAGACGAATCGAGAGATTCCTGCAAAGACACTGATTTCCTTGTGGGTCGACGCGAATCGAGATGCTCTCGCCAAGGACGCTGATTTCCCTGAATCGAGGTATTTTCCAAGGACACCGATTTCCTTGGGATTGAAACGAATCGAGGTATTCCTGCAAAGACACTGATTTCCTTACGGGTCGACGCGAATCGAGATGCTATCTTCAAGGACGCTGATTTTCTTGAATCGAGGTATTTGCCAAGGACACTGATTTCCTCAGAGTTGAGACGAATCGAGGTATTCCTGCAAAGACAATGATTTCCTTGCTGGTCTACGCGAATCGAGATACTCTCGTCAAGAACGCTGATTTCCCTGAATCGAAGTATTTTCCAAGGACACTGATTTCCTCATAGTTGAGACAAATCGAAGTATTCCTGCAAAGAAACTGATTTCCTTGCGGGTCAACGCGAATCGAGATGCTCTCGTCAAGGACGCTGATTTCCCTGAATCGAGGTATGTGCCAAGGACACTGATTTCCTCGGAGTTGAGACGAATCGAGATATTCCTGCAAAGACCCCGATTTCCTTACGGGTCGACACGAATCAAGATGCTCTCGTCAAGGATGCTGATTTCCCTGAATCGAGGGTTTTCCTAAGGACACTGATTTCCTCGGAGTTGAGACGAATCGAGATATTCCTGCAAAGACACTGATTTCCTTGCGGGTCGACACAAATCGAGATGATCTCGTCAAGGACGCTGATGTCCCTGAATCGAGGTATTTGCCAAGGACACTGATTTCCTCGGAGTTGGTTGACTTGTTTCCGAGACGGAGCGTTGATCCGGCGGAGTGGTCATTGGTTGACTCTAGGTTGTTGGTGAACCGTCGAGGCTTAGAACTAGGGACTTTGCCATGGCTTCGTTGTTGGTATCGCGTCTGCATCCCGCTGGGGGAAGAGCGCTGGGGTGACATCGCGTCTGCTGTATCGAGATGAACGTCGAGGTGGTCTCTAAGTTGTTGGTGAACCGTCAGGACCTGGAACTAGGGACTTTTCCATGGCTCCGTTGTTTGTTTGTCGCGTGTTCACACCATAATATTGTATTTTATATTCCCCATTCTTATGCATTTTACAATAAAAACAGGTGCTTTTGACCCATGTCTGCTACATGTTACAGGTTGTTGGAGCAAAAACAGTGAAAAACACAAAAGAAGACACAAAAGAAGGATTTTGACCAACAAATAGAAAGATCTTAGTAAAGCTCAGCAGAAGAACGGTTCACCATCAACAAGACAACAAAAGATCCAAATTTACAAGAAAGACGGTTACAAGATCCATTGCAAAGTGTTCGTTGAAAATCTGGTATCACTGTAGAAGCCCAAATGATAACCTGAATACAGAACCAGGAAGAACAGAAGAACCCCAAGAAGCCCAAGAAAAATCCAAATATGATCTCATCATTGGGCCGCGCTTCCGCGGCCCAAAGCGCATATACGCGGCGCTTCCGCGGCCTTCCTGTGCCAGTGCGCAAATCAGATTTTACCAATTTTTCTTGACGGCTATGGAAAGATTTTCTAGGGGTATATTTGTAACTTTAGACATGCGGTGCAATTGTAAACCCTAGGGTTTCTATTATCTATAAATAGGACCCTAATCATTGTAATTTCTCATGCCTCTTTTCAATCAATAAAATTCAGATTTTCTGAGAGCAAAATTCAGATCTGTTCTTCTTGTTTGGAGAGAGCCGTCAACTAGTAAGTATTTTTATCTCTTTTAATTTAATGTCTTCTCATCCCCTAATGAGCGAGTAGTCTCCTCGCTTGTTAGGGTTAGCCTTAGGGAAAGGGTTGAGAGATGAAATCTCTCGCCCCTTTCAATGCCACCTTCACCTAATGAAAAAGAACTTCACGCATACGAGCACAACCGCTCCCTACGGCATCCTACCCTTCGAGGTAACGATGAACCGTAGTATAAAGGGCCGGTTCCGCGCGTTTTCCGTGAGGGTTAGGATAATTATCAACAAAGGTAGGGTACAAATCTAGAGGAAGAAACATCTTCCCAAAAGATTTGTATCCACTTTATTGATAATTAACTTAACATCTAAGAGATCTAAAAAAGGAAGGTATTGAAAGCGGTGAGAAAAATCTTTAATTTCCAAAACTTCCCCTAATCCTAATCCTAGCAAGATTCTTAATTAAATTAATTAGATCTAATCTTTAGATTTTTATAAACCTACCAAAACTACAAAAAGAATCAACTCGTTAAATCACTTTAAAGAAATTTACCCGTCTCTGTGGATCGACCCGTACTCACCGGCTAGCTGCGAAGCGACGCCGTTTCTGATTGCGGTAAACTCATATTTTTTGACTTAATCATCGCGTCCGAATCCTGCTGGAATGAGGAGGAATGCTTGTTGTAGGTCTCTGGGCTATAGATGCTGCCATCGAGACTTGTCTCTCTTTCTGATGGAGCCTGCTGGGATGATATGATTCCCTCTTTGTTTGTGCCCCTGGATTGTTTACAGGGATCGATGTGATCTCACCTGTAGGGCAAAAGTTTCATTTCATATGTATTTTTTTCTTTCCGCGATGCTCTATCATTTCATCTTTTTGTATCGCAAAAGTCGCGATTGCCCAATCATTTCGGATATTTTTTGTGGTGCCCAATCATTTCGGCTATTTTTGTATGCATATCTTTTACTTGATGACTTTGTTGCAAGTTGCTCCATCATTTCGGCTATTTCATATGCATTTCTTTTACCTGCTGATTTTGTAGCAAGTATGGAACTTGGAACCTGATGCCAATCTTTGCTTCAGCATCGCTACGACTGGAATATTGCCAGGAGCGAATCATCATTTGCCGTGAAAGGACTTGGAATTTGATAACGTTTTAGGCATCAGCATCGCTACCACCGGGACATTGCCAGGAGCGAATCATCATTTTCCTCTGTCGATGTCGAACAAAGGTGGCTTAGCAAACAGGGTTAGGATCCTGTCGACTAAGGCTTTTAACTTCATGAGCCGTAAGGGTCTCATAAAGGTGTTTCTCCCTGCGAGTCGTGAGGATCTCGTAAGTGCATTTTCTCCTTAAAAATCGTAAGGATTTTTAAGTGTATGTTCTCTTATAAGTCGTAAGGATCTTACAAGAGTGTTTTCTCCTTATAGGTCGAGAGGACTTACAAGGGTCGTTCACCGTGTGAGCATATCCCTAGTCGCTAGTGGGACTTTGTTAGGGAAATGTTTATTCGTGCCCGTGGATTGACAAGGGTCAGCATTAAACAGCTTGTAGGGCAATCTGGGGATTGTGATGGCTTAAGAACAGGTTCAGATCCCTGTAGCTTAAGGCTTTTGAATCTTATGAGCCGTGAGGGTCTCATAAGAGGGTTCTCCTTACGAGTCGTGAGGATCTCGTAAGTGTAATTTCTCCTTAGGAATCGTGGAGATCCCTAAGTGTGTTTCTCCCTTATGATTCGTAAGGATCTCATGCAGGTATTTTCTCCTTACAAGGTCGAGAAGACCTTGCAAGTGTCTTTTTAACGAGATTATGCCCTTTAGGGTTTTCACAAACTCACCGGTATCCCTGCTGTTTTTACTCACGGAGCCCTTTCGGGTTTTCATCCGTGCTCATTTTGCTTGTGGACGTACCGTTTTTTTAACCACGTCAGCCTGGGGACACCGCGGGGTTGTAGTAGTTTAACGACGTTTCGGTCATGTGTTTATCCTGTATGCACGTGTATCTGTTACGTGACGGGATACACAACTATAAAGTGGGATACACCCATTTAGGGTGTGATTTGGTTTGGTTGGGGTGTTTTGTGATACATCCCTACTGCGACTTCTTCCACTTGACGTCGATGCCTGGCTTTTTCGAATATGGCCATTTCACGTTCTTGATCATCCTTGCTCTTCTGACGGGCTTCATTCAGCAGCAGGTCGATCATCTCGTCAGACGGTTCCAAGGGTTTTGGCTTCGATCCTGCCCCCAGCTCTCTCATGCTGTCTTCTAGCGCCGAGTGAGCTCTTTTGTTAATTAGCGACGAATGAGAGATCATGTGGAAACTTTCCACATCATCCTCAGATTCTTCTGACGAGTCATCCCCGTCGTCATTGTCGTTATTTCCTCTCTCTCAAGGATATTGTTGAGAAATTCTCGGAGTGTGACCGGGGTTCGCGCTTTCTGGTTATATTCCTCTAGCGCGTCAATATGCTTTTGCAGATCCGTGCGCTTGTCATCCAACTGCGCGGGCTTTTTGGTCGAAGACTTTGACAGCTGGGCTTGGGTGTTTTGCCCATCGCTATTAACTCCCGATGTTGGGCGTAGTTTCAGCATCCCCTCGATGATCTCCAGCTCTAGCGGGCTTTTCCACTTGATCAACGGACATGTTTGAAGATCTTTCAGCATTCTTTTCGTCTTGGCTGAAAGAGCGACCTGCTATGGAGCTTCTTTTATAAAAGAGCACGATGCCCCCGGCGTGTCCATCCTTTTAGGGGTGTGCTGTTGTGGTGGATTTACCTTCCAGTTTTCGGACAGCGCGAACTTGCCCTGCTGATATTGGTCTTCAACCCAATTTTTGAAGACGTAGCAGTCTTCGATCGGATGGCCCAATACTCGGTGGTAGGGGAAATAATTAGGATTATTGACATCGTTCGGTTGTAGTGGGTGTCTCGGCTCTGGTAGAGTGATGAGCCCGTTGCGCACCGCTAGTTCGAACAGTCTCCTTGTTTTATCCCGGGGAAACGAGTAAGGACGTTTTAACTTCTCATCGAGGGATTGCCGCTTGTTACTTTGGCGAACAACCGGTCTCGGGCCACTCGGTTGTTGTTGAGCGTTGGCGACGAAGGTTGCTTTCCCTTTCCCCTTTTCATTTCAGAGCTCCGTTTTTGAAGAGGACAGCAGGTGGCTTATCTGGTCCATCTGGGCCAGCTTGTCGATCAAGGCCTGGAAGGTGGTCGGCTTGAAAAACATCATGAATTGGGATATGGTCGCCTGAGGATCGAGGGTTCCCACAAACAAGCCCACGGATGGAGCTTCCTCTATGCGCTGTTCGCACTTCGATAATAGGTTCCGCCACCGTATCGCGTACTGAACCCAGGTTTCGCCTGGCTTCACCCTGGCGTTAATTAGTGCGGTGATCAGGGTGCGCTCGCTAGCGCTGGCGAAACGATGGGTGAACAGCAATTCCATCTCTGTAAAAGTCTTGACGGAGTCGTTGGGAAGCTCTGAGTACCATTTGAACGCAGTCTCTGACAAGCTGCCGACAAACAGGCGGAGCAGCAGTTTGACTTCTCCCCTGGTATTACCGCAGAGAGCTCTGAACTGAGCGACGTGATGGTGTGGATTACCCGTCCCATTATACACGTGGAATTTAGGGATCGTATATCTCGGCGGGTACTTTATTTGGTCGTACCAATCCGGATAGGGTCGTCCAGTCTTGACGATTTGGCCAGCCGCTTTGCTCGCCTGATGAGCTCGTATCTGTTGAGCTATATAGTCGTCAAGGGCGGCTTTCGAGATCGTCTCCTCTTTGGCTGCTGATAGAGCCGGAAGAGGGTTCGATGTCTTCCCTCTGTCGTCTTCAAGGATCACCGGAGGATCTTCAGCTGGAGGGTCCGGCTGGATCATCATGCCCACCATATCTTGGAATAGAAGCGCCATTTGCTTTATGTTAGCCGCTTGTTCCGCGGCCTCTTTATCTTTCTTCTCGAGGATTCTGCGGAGGAACTCGGCATCGGTTTCCTGCTCTTGGCGCTACTCCGATGATGTCTCCGGGCTTGCTTTTGGCCCAGTGAGTGCAGCCATAGTTGTCAGCATTTCCTGGAGCTTTTGCTGTTGTTTCTCTTGAGCCTTAGTCACTGACCGTGTGAGTGGTCGATAGCCCGTGGGGATACGGCTATGCTCTTTCCCGGATGCCATATAGACAGTATGTACCACCATGCCCCCAGACTTGGGGCGTTTAGATCCAGTGTTCTTGCGATTCGTCGCAGACACCGGGATTTTCTCCAGCCTTCTCCTCTTGTGAGCGGTCGAAGTTGAGGGGGGCATTGCAGTGGGCACCCAAGCAGTTGTCGCCTTCTGTGGCTTGACAGGGTGGTCCTCTTCTTGCCGAACCTTCATCTTTTTCTTTCGGCGGTGATAGTCTTGATCTACCACAGTCCTGGACCTGTTGCCAAACTTTATAAATTTTAGAGGACAGCCGCTGAGGGGGCTGCTCCAGCTTCGCCTTTGTAGCGTTCTCCATTGGTGGAGGAGATCTTTTTAATACAGTAGTCGGAGAGTTTTTGCGCACCCTGTTAAGTGGTTCAAAGCTGTTACCAGTTGGAACAGCAGCATCAACTTCTATCGTCGGAGCTGGTGGGGTAAATCCGGAAGGGGAACTGCCCCCAGCTTTCCTCACACGGTGCCAGTGGCGACGTCGAGCACGTCGAGCAGATGGTACTGGCTCAGCTATGGCGGTGGCTTCTTCATACCCCCTGCTCTGATAAGGGGTTGTTATCGTCATTAGACTGTCAAAAACCGACATCCGCTGAAAGGGGATGGCCAACCTGTCGAAGGCAGACTTTCGGACAGGGGTAGCAGCCTTGGTGACTTCACCCGGAATGGGAATTGGAGTAGCCAGTCTTGCAAAGACTGATCTTTTAGCAGGAGAAGCCGCTTTGACGACTTCTCTCACTGAAGCAGGGATGGCTATCCGTTTCGGGATAACCCCGTCAGGTATCACGGGCTTCTTCACGATCCCATTAGAGTTTTTGCTTAGCCTATCAAAGACCGAGGTGCTGGACTTGGATGACCCGTTGAGAGGGGCCGTGGTAGTCGTAAGCCGATCAAAGACCGACTTCTTCGGAGCTTCTTGCAATGGCATTGGGGCATTGAAGTTCATAGGTGGGAGCATGGTCCCAAAGAACAGCCCAGTGGTGGCTTGCGTCACCTGTTCCACTGGTATCTTGAAAATGGAGGCTACCTGAGGCCTGTAAGTCACTCCTCCCGCGAGGACAGAGTGGGAGTTGTTGCAATTGTTGCAGTTTGTGCAGTTGAAAGCCATTGATCTTCTGTTTTATGCACGGAGCAAGACACCAAATCTTAGTACCTCGAATCCAGGGGCAACCATAGCAAACCGCGATTCGTTCGCGAAACACGACACATGAAGTATGGAGTGGAAAGAGGAAAAGGTCCTACCGGGCGTGCCAGAATCTGTTCCCCGCCGGAAGGCGCAACCGGGATGTTGTGACGTCTGGGCCTGAATTCCGAAGGCAGATGCTAATTGGTACTATCCGTCCACCTCTCCGAAGATGCTAAGTTGATTTATGACACCATGTATCGAAGGTTTAAACGGATGCGACCGATGTAGCAGACTTCGTCAGATTCCCCCTCATTGAGGGGTTTTTGATTGTGGGGACGCTCTTCCCTGCATGCGCAATCCCCTGCAGTTAATTACGCTACCGCATTGCGATAACCACTTTCTCCTTCTCCAGATGGTCACTTCGTGTCGTGTGTTTTTGTTTTGTTTTTGGTTGCCCGTGGATTGTATACGGAGACAAATTTATGTTGTCTCCCGTAGGGCATGGATTAGTCCAAATCCGTATCTTCTTAGATTTGGGGTTGGGGTTGGGTTTAAGGATACGTTAGTCTCATTTGGGACTAAGATCAACTTAAACGTTTATTAAGGATACGTTAGTCTAATTTCAGACTAAGATCAACTTAACAGGATCATTTAGATCCAACAAAAGAGCATTTGGGCTCTATTGTTTAGTTTAGGGACTTTGAGGTCCATTACCAGTTTAAGGACATGGTGGTCCAAGGTTAAGGACATCATAGTCCATGGGCTTAAGGACCCTACAGTTCGAGGTTAAGGACATCATAGTCCATGGGCTTAAGGACCCCACAGTCTGAGGTTAAAGACATCATAGTCTATGGGTTTAAGGACCCCACAGTCCATGGTTAAGGACATCATAGTCCATGGGTTTAAGGACCCTACAGTCTAAGGTTAAGGACATCATAGTCCATGAGTTTAAAGACCCCACAGTCCGTGGAATGTCTGGTTGTTGGGACCCGTCACCTCTCTGAAGACGTTGAAGGATTACAACGACAAATATCAGAGGAGTGAAGAGATATACCCTTGAACCAATATTGGTTGAGGGAATCTGTATTTGGATTGATTTAAGGACCGTTAATCTCGTTTGAGATTAAGATCGACTTAAATGTTTGTTAAGGATACGTTAGTCTAATTTTAGACTAAGATCTACTTAACAGGATCATTTAGATCCAACAAACGAGAATTTGGGCTCTATTTTTAGTTTAAGGGCATTACGGTCCAAGTTCAGATGCAAGCATGGGTTTGGAAATGCACCAGATAGTTATTGGCCATTGGGACCCACCACCTCTCTGAAGACGTTGAAGAATTACAACGGCATATATCAGAGATGTGAAGAGATATACCCTCGAACCAAAGTTGACTGAAAGGCTCTGGGAATTATTTTGAATGTCATATGAGATGACCAATTTTGGAAGACAAAAGTGTGTTTGAGGTTCAGTCAAAAAGGGGGTACTGCCTCTGGAAGACCTAGCCAATTTAGGCTAAGACTGGTTTGAATATAGTGTTAAACACTAGCACATATTTGTGCATCACGTGTTCCCACGTGATGCACATAAAATAGTGTTAAACACTAAGGATGCAGTGCTCAAAATAGTGTTAAACACTAAAAAGGAAGCGCTCACGTTGAGTCACGTGAGGCGCTTGAGTGTTGGGCCCAAACTTCCTTTTTTTATTCTCAGAATGGTCAAATAAGTGTTAAACACTTAATCTTTATGGCTATCACGTGTGGGCACGTGATGGGTACCAACGCACTGGATATTAACAAGATTTGTTAGGGGTCACGTAGGGACGCGTGAGGGCGCCCATGATCTGTTATGCCCTTTTATTTTGAGGAGTCTGTTCAAGGGTCATGTGGGAGCACGTGACTTAATCTTATTTGTTCTCTTTTGGCCATTGGAGGGAAGGGTCACGTGTTGCCACGTGATCATGTTGGGTACTTGATCTTTTTACGTGCATGAAAAGTCTAAGTCCCTTTTAAGAATTAAATACTTTTATAGGGTTAAACCCTAATTTCATTTAGAGAAATTAAATTCCTATGTATTTTGGGAGAATTAAATTCTCCGAACTTTGGTCCTCCCTTAGGCTTTAGATCTGCATGGCAGAATCCCCCCGATGAGAATTAAATTCTCAACTTATGAGGAGATATGATTCTGCAGATCTTCAACCAAAGGAAGAACTAAGTTCTTATTCAGAAGAGTTAAACTCTTAGTATGAGAATTAAATTCTCTTTTTGTTTCGTGGGAGCTTATAGAATGATCTCTTCCCTCTCTTACCTAGGGTTTCTTTCTTTTCTGAAGAGATCTTCTTCTTTTTGGAGAATTAAATTCTCTTCTTTTTTCTCTCTGTTGTTGTATCTCTCCCCTTTTTCTCTTTTCTTCTTGGCTTCTATTTATAGGAGAAAGAAAAGAATCAGTTTGTTTAGTCAATCTTTCATTGAAAGATTTTGATTGATTTTGTAACCAACATGATCTTTTAGATCACTTGGTGAATTTTACTCACCATTGGATTTTAATCCAAAAGATATTTTATCTGTTGTTCCTGGCAAATTTTAGGAAAATATTTCCTTGTATAGAATCTTTCTATAAATTGGTGATTTTTAATCATCATTGGATTTTTAATCCAACGGTGTTCCACTTTACAGAGCGCAATCTTTTTGTTTGGAAAGATCTAGGGAAATATTAGGGATTTTGATTTCCCTTAATTAGAATTTAATTCTATTAGTTCAGAAGGTTTAAGAGCCTATCATGTGTTGGCACGTGACCCCACTGATTGACCATTTAATTAGAATTTAATTCTATCAGTTAAGTGATCTTAGGAACCCATCACGTGTTGGCACGTGACCCCCTGTCACGTGTGGGCACGTGATGCCCCGTTTAGGGTTTTCTTTCCTTTAACTCAGAGAATTTTTAAGACCCCATCACGTGGTGGCACGTGACCCAACCGGTTAGGCATTTCATTAGAATTTAATTCCATTGTTTCAGAGGGTTTAAGAGCCTATCACGTGTTAGCACGTGACCCTACTGATTAAGTATTCAATTTAGAATTTAACTCAGTGTCTACAGGCTTTGCCTGTAGATGGTCACGTGTCTGCACGTGAGCCCTGGTCACGTGTTGATACGTGACCTCACTGACACAGCATTTCCAATTTGTTTATTTTATTTAGTGTCCACAGACTTTTCCTATAAATGGTCACGTGTCTGCACGTGAGGCCCGGTCACGTGTGAGCACGTGATGCCTGATTTTTAGGATTCTCCCCCTTTTGTAAGAGAACAAGTAGCTCTTGGCCGAAAATTTTGGCGGGAACAGATGCATCATCATGTTCTTTCTTCATTCTGATTGCATGTGAATCCTGGTATTCCCCTATTCCTTGCTCAAACTTATGCAGTCATAAGATAGAGCGGAGCCAACGTTCCCCAGCTCAGTATAATAAACTGGTTCGGTCAATACATCTATATTATTATCTTGATTAAGGCGTTTCATGGTCGCTACCAGGAGAGAGAGAGGAAAACACTTTTGCGTGCACTCTTTTCAAGATTAGATTGGTTATTATATTATCTAATTAGGATGGCTCCCACTGTTTTTATCATATCTTCCTTCAAGCCCTAAAAGGTAAGATTAGCCGGGATTAATTACACCCTACAAGTTCACCAATCGGTCAGCCAGGCAGGTATTGGTACTCCGAAGGAGTCTCCCCATGCTTTCGCATGGAACTAATTAAATAACCTTGTTTCCACATGGGCATAACCCCGTTAACAACTTTCTTAGACACCTACTGGATCAGGTAATTGTAAAGTGGAAAACTCTCCCAGGAGTAACTCTTACTCGTAGTGGGTATCGGGATCCAACTATCTCATAGAAGGTATGCAATCTCATTGAAAATTTCAAATCCCTAATTCGAGTTTTCCCTAGCCAAAATCACTCACTTGAAATTCCCAATATCTGTTTTTGCCCCTAGCGAATTATGACCTTAACTATGGTCAACAAATCATAAGCACTAGCCAAGTTCAACCCGTTCATTTCGTGGTTGAATTAAACCCACCCGCACGATCCTTGACAAGGTCAACAAGGCCGTACGACTACCCTAATCCAATCGCATCACATGCGGTAGATAAGCACTAATAATCTACCGTACACTACGCCTTGGCTATGGCCAACAAACGCAGCACGAATACTAAATAGCACTTATTTGAAATGACGAAGGGCTACGTCTGGTTTTGAAGAAAACCTTTATCGTAATGAACTTGATATCTTTGTAGAATCTAATGATTTGAAAAGAAGTGGTTTAAGCTCCGCTTTTAAAATCGAGTAGTTTTCAAAACAAACCAAGTGGTTTGTAGCATTTTCTAGTTTTGCTAAAGAGGTCACTCCCGGTGAAGGGATCTAGGTTCTTTCCTCATCGAATGAGGTGCTGGATATTCATAAAGGAATACCGCTATGCAAAGCAAGAACTAGAGCTACCTTTTTGAAAAATTTGATTTTACAACATCTTTAGGTTTATTTTCTTTTCATTAATCTCATTAATGACGTCCCATCATTTATGTTTCCTAAACATCACAGAAGAAACGAAAATAGAACGTACGCTTATGCCATCCGCATTCGCTACGAGGCCCCATCATGCACCGTTAGGTTACTTAACTAACGACAGAGCGGGGGCTGGACTGGCGCGGGTGCAAAACATAAGCAACATATATATATATATATATATATATATATATATATCATAAATATAAAGCATTCGTCTCATGCTGTTATATGATCACATCACAGAACTCAAGCAGTAGAAGTCAACATATGAAATATTGGATATTCTAGGAGATCCGTGTTTTAAATTCAGCCAGTAATGAAAAACACGGATTCCACGGTCATGATGAATAGCCAAACCCACATCCCTAGACCCCTACGAGAGCAACAAGAAACCCTGCTAATTCTAGAGTTAGGAGACCCGGTCTCGACTCCTCGAGATGGTCTCCCACTGGACTCTAGAACCCAGTTACTTGTGCTCCCAGCTTTGGATCTATCTTAATGCGGAAAAGTAAATAATATACATCAATGGTGACATCAACCTCAACCTGGAAGTGTCTTAATAAAAGAATATTATATACAATTTTACATGAATGAAAATAGAAAAACTCTCATCTCACGTTAAAAAAACCCGGCTATTCAATCACGACGATCCAATATAACATATCATAGCAACACATAACATTACATGTCATCAACGTAAGTAAATATGCGTATCCTAAATTCCGTTGACATATAGCAACGAGATCGGAGATTCCCCACATATTACACTCACGGTCACAGAAAAGAAATGAAAAACTATAATAATTAGAATCCGCATTTACCTTAGATATCATAAATCAGGAATATCTCTTATTCCGAATTTCATGCCTAACCCTATAAACCTTGGATTTTAGTCTCAAATCGAAAACACTTTTCAATAACTTAGTCGGGTAATTCAACAAGATTCCCGACTACTTGATCGAATACTCGTCGGGAACTTTAGTAGATGGCCGCACCCCTGATGCCGTAGACGAAGTGCACTTAGGCGGAACACCGTGGCCGCGAGCACCCGAGTGGATGCTTTTGGCAACGGGGTTCTCCTACAGTCACTTCGTCGAGGCTATGGGGTGTGGCTATCTAGTAGTGTTACCCGGCAAGTGTTCGCGTACAATATGAGATTACGACGGAGTTTTGATCCGAATTAAAACTCCGTGGCAATCGATCAAACGAGACTAAACCGCTAGATTTACTAAACACTAACTAGTTTTCTCAAAATTAATTATTGTGGATTCCAAATATTGTATCACATATCATCATAATCTAGACGACGTTAAACATTTCGATCGATTTATCAAACACCCACAAATCACAGAGAGCTCAACAACTTGAGCATCACTAAAAACACTTAGAAAGTGCCAAATATGACAATGGAGCAGTACAAGAAAAATGATCCCATAAATCCGCTGCCAAACTTGGGATTAGGCCGCGGCACCGCGGCGCTTTATGGGAATTGGGTCCTCGTTTTTCTTGGGGCTCCATAAAATACCCTGTACGATTTTCTGACTATTTTTAATCTGAAAAATTCCAAATTTTGAAAAATGGATAGAAACTTGATAAAATGTGGGTTTTGAAGTTCGATCAAACACTTTAACGTCGTCTAGACATCGCCTAATGCTCTATCTTGGCTTTGTGTTACAACCCAAATGTAGATGTGACCGGCACTTAGATTGTAGCATATCTAAAGATATGCCCACCGTCCAAGTAAGCCGAAAACCAAGATCAAAATACCTTGTCGCGGAATTATTTATAAAAATTTTAGTTTTTAAGTAAAAATCACAATTTATGAAGTTAATTTAATTAAACAAGTATAAAGTGTTATGTTTGGTTGCATCCCTAGTTAGGATCAACAATATCAACAACGAAAATAAATTTCAATATAAAGGACATCAACCTGAATCTCAGACATAAAAAAAGAAACCAAAATATATAGATCTAAACGATCTCAACTGTCAATATATATATAACATCTCTCAATCTAAGTCATATACAGATCTGATGGAGATTTTCTAGATACAAAATACAATACCAAAAAGAAGGTTACTACATATGTAACCCACCTAGCAAAAGATATGAAAAAGCTGCAAACGTAGATCTGCACCTCAGTCAACCGTCCACTCTACCCCTATAAGGAACTGTGGCACAACGGGGGTGAGTTGCCAACTCAGTGAATATAACTAACATAAAACGGTTAATAATGTAAATATGACGATCATACTAACTGAAATGTGAACAAGTATAATGTATGATTATACATGAAAACCAACAAAATAGAATACAAATCTCATAATCCAACTGAATCTCATTATTTATTCCCAATAATTTCATTTCCCCGTGTCCATCATTGACACAAAACTTCCATTTCTCACAGACATCATTTCTCGAATGATCCTGAATCAACAATACCGGTCGTTATCATCTAGATACACGCCGTATTTTTTACCACTATCTCCGGTATCAAGTAACCTCACTATGCTTCCCCGCCTCAATGCGGCTATCCTGCCCCTCGGTCTCGACCGGGTCCACCATGTATCCAACTGTATATCTCCCCCACTCAGTATGGATAACGTAAAATCCGTGACCGTATATCTCCCCCACTCGGTCCGGAATAAACCAAAACAGAAAACATCTCATGGTGGACATGACACATCAATCATGAAAACACTGGATTTATGTAATAGTATTCAAAACTCAAAACCAGAAATCCTCAATACTACAATTGCTTCTTATATTAACATGAAATACACATATATAAACATGATATAAATGATGCAATTTAATATTATTATTGATATGTAATATACGATATAATTTCATTTTAACAAGTATTATACTTAAGTGTAAAGTGACATAGCAATATCGACGAGGTGTGTGTAACATATAGGACGTGCATGCGGCATGACTCGTCGATAATTGTGAAGTGTTCTAACAACTAAACAAGATATATGTAACTTATGAATATGTATTGTTAAATTAGCATATCAAATAAAGCATGAAGTTAAATAAACTATGGCCGTATTACGCCGTTTTTACAAAATTCCCTGATAGATGTTTAGTCTACTGACCGGAAATGTCGAATCTAATCAGGAATTTCCTATCCTTTCCCTTTCCTTGCCGCCTCCGAAATTCCCGTATTCGAATCTAAATTCACAATTTAACGTGTATAAGAAAACGGCTATTCCGATATGACGGAAATGAAAAACACCCGTTCCCACATACTAGTTATATAATATACGATTATATCGAGTTATTAAACACTTTATCTTACTAGATTTTAACTTGAACCTGCATCGCTACAGAATTTAAGTCGCGACGTATTTTAACTGTGTCGTATTTGGTGTTTTAATATATCACTTCCGATATACGGTTCCAGATTCCACTTACAGTAAAACTAATTTAATTAAACAACACCAAAATAGCCAAAATTATACACTGGAACCTACCCAACCAAGCAAAACCACCTAGCTCCCTACATGGCCGGCGACGCCGGAATTCCTATCATGGCCTCCGGCCTGAAACCGGCCCCCTAGGTTCGTGATCCTATGGGTTATTCTAGGTGTTTCCTACATCATTTTAACTCTGTTTAGTTAAGTTAATTATTTTCCAGATCAAAGAAGATTTTAACAGAGCTTAAATTTAACTAAAATACGATATTATGTGACTTGTTCAATTCATTCTGACTAAGCTACAGAACTTAATCCCTACTGTGTTTAAGAAGTTTTACCCTCCAATTTGCTGTAGGAATAACCCTTCCAAGATGCTAAGTTCCTCCTAATTTGATGGTGATGAAAAACCAAGAACAAAGCTTCCTTCTTCTTCTTCTTCCTCTTGTTTTCTCTTTCTCTTTTAAATTTTCTTTTCTTTTAATTCTTTTGAGTTTTAATCTGAGCTTGTAAACTGAATAGGTGCTATATATATGTGAGGAGGAAGGGATATGGTGAAGGAGGAGGTGTCAAGGGTTAAAGGGTGTACATTTCATGCAAGGAGGAGGTGTGAGATGAGAGTGTGATTGCAAGCATGAGGTGTTTATGCATTATCTTCATAATTTTGTTTTAATTTGAATATAAATTCTGAACTAAAAAGGACTTTTATCCACTTTCATTTATAACCTTAATAATCTCATATTTGCATAAAAACTTAAACTTTACATATAAACCCCTCACAACCTAACTTATTATAAAACACACATTTTGTTAAAATGAAGCTAAATTTGTCACTAAAACCCTTATAACTTATTTAATTTGCATACAAAATTTTTAATTTAAATTGCATTACATATAACTTATGAAGATTGACTTATTTGATTTTAACAGTTTTGTGATTTATCATATTATTCTTTAATTAATTAATTAATTTTATTTATTTTTAAATTTTCAAAATGCTATAATATTCCCCCTTAAGAAAATTCGGTCCCCGAATTTAAAAAAAATAATTACTAGACATACATTCGAAAAGATGTGAAAATTTCTTCCGCATCGCATCCTCGTTCTCCCAAGTAATCTCCGCCTGATTCTTTCCTTGCCAGAGAACCTTTACAGACAGAAGTACCCTCAATCGTAGTTTCTTTGCCTGCCTGTCAAGAATAGCGATTGGCTGCACAGTGTAGGATAAATCCGGCTCAAGCTATATGGTCTGATGCTGGATCGCGTGAGATGGATCGTGAAGATACCTGCGAAGTATCAAAACGTGGAACACCGGATGCACGTCAGGAAAACTCGGTGGAAGTGCTAACCGATAAGCTACAGCACCCACTCTCTTCAGAATTTCATAAGGTCCAACATACCTAGGGCTGAGCTTCCTTTTCTTCCCGAAACGCATCACGCCTTTCATTGGAGATACCCGAAAGAACACATGATCTCCCACGCCAAACTCGAGTCTACGACGTCGTCGATCTGCATATGATTTCTGTCTGCATTGGGCTGCCTTCATTCTGTCACGTATCAACTGAATCTTCTCTGTAGTCTCCTGTACTATCTGCGGTCCCAATATGCAACTCTCGCTAAGTTCCATCCAGCAAACGGGCGATCGACATTTCCTCCCATACAAAGCTTCAAAGGGTGCCATCTGGATTGTCTCCTGAAAACTGTTGTTGTATGAGAATTCTACCAAAGGTAGGTGACGATCCCAACTACCACCAAAATCAAGGCTACAAGCCCGAAGCATATCCTCTAGTATCTGAATGGTCCGCTCCGACTGACCATCTGTCTGTGGGTGGAAAGCTGTACTAAAACTCAGCCGTGTACCAAAAGCGTCTTGAAGTTTCTGCCATAGCCTGCTAGTAAACTGGGTACCTCGATCTGATACTATGCATGTAGGAACTCCATATAGACGTACAATCTCATCGATATAAACCTGTGCATACTGAGAAAATCCATACGTCGTCTTTACTGGAAGAAAATGAGCGGCCTTTGTCAATCTATCAACAATCACCCAAATGGAATCATACCCTCTGCTAGTCCTGGGTAGACCCACCACGAAATCCATGGAAATCTGTTCCCATTTCCACTCTGAAATGGGTAAGGGCTGCAACTCTCCGGCTGGCCTCTGGTGTTCTGCTTTGACTTGCTGACAAATCAAGCATCTTGAAACATAATCCGTAACATCCTTCTTCATTCCTTCCCACCAGTAAACATCTTTCAAATCATGATACATTTTGGTGGAACCAGGATGAATACTGTATGCTGACCTGTGAGCCTCCTCTAAAATCTCACGCCTCAATCCATCGGAATCTGGTACACAGAGACGAGTCCTAAAATGTAATACTCCATGATCATCAATCACAAACTCTGTCTCCCTGCCCTGCCTAACCTGATCCATAATCTCCATCATACGAGTATCTGTGGGTTGCGCCTCTCGAATGCGATCCAATAACTGAGGTCTGGTGCGAACATGTGCTAGCTTGCCTCCTGCCGATGTGAACTCAAACTGTATACGACTATCACATAATATCTGCCAGTCTGTAGAAGACTGTCTCTGTAAAATGCTCAAATGAGATAAGCTATCTCCAGGTCTCCGACTCAAGGCATCTGCTACAACATTCGCTTTGCCTAGATGCTACAAGATCTCGCAATCGTAATCTTTCACCAGTTCCATCCATCTACGCTGCCTTAGGTTCAGATCTCTTTGCTGATTAAGCTCTTATGATCTGTGAAGATTTGACATGATTCTCCATACAAGTAATGTCTCCAAATCTTCAATGCAAAAACCATAGCAGCCATCTCTAGATCATGAGTGGGGTAGTTTTGTTCATGCCTCTTTAACTGTCGAGAAGCATAAGCTACAACCCTGCCGTGTTGCATCAATACACAGCCTAAACCCACTCTAGAAGCATCATAATACACAACAAAAACCCTTGACCCGGAAGGTAAAAATAATCCAGGTGCAGTCGTAAAGCGCGTCTTCAACTGCTGGAAACTCTGCTTACATGAATCCGTCCACTGAAATGGAACCTCCTTCCTAGTCAATCCGGTCAAAGGTGCCGCTATCCGTGAGAAATCCTGTACGAAGCATCTGTAATAACCTGCCAGACCTGAGAAACTCCGAACCTCCGTAACTGACACAGGTCTGGGCCAGTGCTGTACCGCTTCAATCTTCTTTGGGTCCACACATATACCTTCTCTCGTAACTATGTGACCCAAGAACTCCACACTATCAAGCCAAAAAGCACACTTAGAGAATTTTGCAAAAAGCTGATGCTCCTTCAAGGTCTGCAACGTAGTGCGCAAATGCTGCTCGTGCTCCGTCTGACTCCGAGAATAGACAAGAATATCATCTATGAATACTATAATAAACCGATCAATAAATGGTCTAAAGATACGGTTCATCATATCCATAAAAGCTGCTGGAGCGTTGGTGAGTCCGAACGACATCACCAGAAATTCATAGTGCCCATATCTCGTACGAAACGCCGTCTTCGGAATATCGTCCTTCCGAACCCTCAACTGGTGATACCCCGACCTCAAATCAATCTTCGAGAAAAACCTAGCTCCCTGCAACTGATCGAACAAGTCATCTATACGTGGTAGTGGATACCTGTTTCGCACAGTGACGCGATTCAGCTGTCGGTAGTCGATACACATTCTCATACTACCATCTTTCTTCTTTACAAATAAGACAGGAGCTCCCCACGGTGATACACTGGGACGAACAAGCCCTCTATCTAACAACTCTTGCAACTGGCTTTTGAGTTCTTTCAATTCCGTTGGTGCCATTCGATAGGGTGGTATAGAAATAGGCCCCGCACCCGGAATCAAGTCAATGCAAAATTCAATGTCTCGATCGGGTGGCAACCCTGGTAACTCAGCAGGAAATACCTCAGGAAATTCTCGTGCGATCGGAATCTGGTCCAATGGAACCTCAGCGACCCCTAAGTCCTGAACGAATGCTAAGAACCCATGACAACCCTTCTTTAAAAGTTGCCCCGCACAAAGAGCAGAAATCATGTTGGCAGGAGTTGATTTACAATCCCCCTGCACAACAAACACCGGTTCACCTGGAAAACAAAATCTAACCGCCTTTCCCCGACAATATACATAGTCATGACAAGCGGATAACCAATCCATACCAAGAAGTATATCAAAATCTAACATATCCAGGAGAATCAGATCAACTAGCGAATCTCTATCACCAATCCGCACAGAACACGATCTGAATACGTGCCGAGCTATAAAAGAATCTCCAACCGGGGTAATCACTACTAATGGTAATTCTAAAAATGACGACTCTTTCCCCAAAGAAAGTGCAAATCGTGAAGATACATAAGAATGTGTAGAACCGGGATCAAATAAAACATGTGCCTCTAACGAGCATACTGTAAGAGTACCTGTCACGACTGCATTTGATGCCTGGGCATCCTGTGGAGTCAGCGTAAATACTCGTGCCTGGCCCCTGCCCGCATCCTGTCGTCCTCTACCTCTATCTTCTCGGCCTCTCTGAGCACGTCCTGCAAAGCCTCGACCTCATGGTGAAACTGCCTGGCGAGTAGCGCCAACTGGGGAAGGAAGTAAAGCCATCGGCGTAGGAGGTGGAAGGGGTAAAGTAGTCTGTGGAACAACGGTCCCTCCCTGAGATCTACAATCCCGTGCAAAGTGTTCGGGAAGTCCACAACTAAAACATGTAGATGGTGGTCTCTGATCATCGGGATAAGAACTGAACATCTGGCCCTGTGTCCAACCTCGTCCGATACTGCGGCCTGGAGTATATCTGCCTCTACCTCTGCCAAACTGTCTAGCCATCGGCACGATCGGTCTACTCCTCTTTGGCTCCGGAACAACTATTGACTCGCTCAAACGCTCCTCTACTCGAATTGCTGCATCCATGGCCTGCGCATACGTATCAAAATGCTGGGAGCCTATAGCCAGATACAACTGCGTGTCCAAACTCCTTAGGAACCTCTTCACCCGAAGCTCCTCCGTAGGTACTAAGTATGGGGCATAACGCGACAACTGGGTGAATCGTAAGTCATAATCTGCTACCGACATACTTGCCGATTTCCACAACGCTTCAAAACTGCTAGCTCTAGCATCCCTTACACTCTGGGGAACAAATCTGGCAAGAAAGACCGTGGAAAACTCGATCCACGACATCGGAGGACGACTCGTAGCTCGCCCTCTCTCCACCGACTCACACCACTCCTGTGCAAGTCCCTCCAAACGAAAGCTAGTCAGCTCAACTGACCTCGCATCAGAACATCGCAATGATCTGCCAATCCTCGCCATCCTATCAAGAAAGGACTGAGGATCTTCCGCCACATTGGTCCCTGTAAACACCGGAGGTCTCAATCTCATAAACTTTGCTAGTGATACCTCCATCACCCTCGTATCAACTAGTGCCACCGTCTGTGTAGGCTGTACCTCGGATTCTGCTACAGTCGGTGCTGGATCCGGTCTCAGTACTCGAGTGGCCTCAGCTAACTGCCCTACCACTCGCTGTAATCCCAATATACCCTCCTCAATTCTAGTCATATGATCTGGAGGAGGAGGATCAATATGCTCATGCACCTCCGGAACGTCCGGTGTACCAGTCGTCGCCACAGGCGGACTCGCCCAAGCTGCATCTCTGGCTGTGGCTCGCCTAGCCCACGTAGCCATAGCAACTGGAACAAGAAACGAGAGTTTGATAAGGCATAGGAATAGGAACAATCAATAACGGAGAATCAACGGAAGAATAGATCAAGACATTTATCCTAAGGTTAGTTAGGCTGAATACGAAAACGTAAATATGCCGCGGAACATACGTACAGTACTGCATTCATCCTAATTCACCTACTCCATCAAACCAAAGGTCATCCTAACTCACGGACTCACATCAACCTATTTAAATCCCTTACTTAATTCCGTAAGGTTACTCCAAGGCTCTGATACCAACTTTGTCACAACCCAAATGTAGATGTGACCGACACTTAGATTGTAGCATATCTAAAGATATGCCCACCGTCCAAGTAAGCCGAAAACCAAGATCAAAATACCTTGTCGTGGAATTATTTATAAATTTTTTAGTTTTTAAGTAAAAATCACAATTTATGAAGTTAATTTAATTAAACAAGTATAAAGTGTTATGTTTGGTTGCATACCTAGTTGGGATCAACAATATCAACAACGGAAATAAATTTCAATATAAAGGACATCAACCTGAATCTCAGACATAAAGAAAGAAACCACAATATATAGAACTAAACGATCTCAACTGTCAATATATTATAACATCTCTTAATCTAAGTCATATACAGGTCTGATGGAGATTTTCTAGATACAAAATACAATACCAAAAAGAAGGTTACTACATATGTAACCCACCTAGCAAAAGATATGAAAAAGCTGCAAACGTAGATCTGCACCGCAGTCAACCGTCCACTCTACCCCTGAAAGGAACTGTGGCACAACGGGTGTGAGTTGCCAACTCAGTGAATATAACTAACATATAACGGTTATTAATGTAAATATGACGATCATACTAACTGAAATGTGAACAAGTATAATGTATGATTATATGTGAAAACCAACAAAATAGAATACAAATCTCATAATCCAACTGAATCTCATTATTTATTCCCAATAATTTCATTTCCCCGTGTCCATCATTGACACAAAACTTCCATTTCTCACAGACATCATTTCTCGAATGATCCTGAATCAACAATACCGGTCGTTATCATCTAGATACACGCCGTATTTTTTACCACTATCTCCGGTATCGAGTAACCTCGCTAGGCTCCCCCGCCTCAATGCGGCTATCCTGCCCCTCGGTCTCGACCGGGTCCACCATGTATCCAACTGTATATCTCCCCCACTCAGTATGGATAACGTAAAATTCGTGACCGTATATCTCCCCCACTCGGTCCGGAATAAACCAAAACAGAAAACATCTAATGGTGGACATGACACATCAATCATGAAAACATTGGATTTATGTAATAGTATTCAAAACTCAAAACTAGAAATCCTCAATACTACAATTGCCTCTTATATTAACATGAAATACACATATATAAACATGATATAAATGATGCAATTTACTATTATTATTGATATGTGATATACGATATAATTTCATTTTAACAAGTATTATGCTTAAGTGTAAAGTGGCATAGCAATATCGACGAGGTGTGTGTAACATATAGGACGTGCATGTGGCATGACTCGTCGATAATTGTGAAGTGTTCTAACAACTAAACAAGATATATGTAACTTATGAATATGTATTGTTAAATTAGCATATCAAATTTTGCATGAAGTTAAATAAACTACGGCCGTATTACGCCGTTTTTACAAAATTCCCCGGTAGATGTTTAGTCTACTGACCGGAAATGTCGAATCTAATCAGGAATTGCTAATCCCTTCCCTTTCATTGCCGCCTCCGAAATTCCCATATTCGAATCTAAATTCACAATTTAACGTGTATAAGAAAACGGCTATTCCGATATGACGGAAATGAAAAACACCCGTTCCCACGTACTAGTTATATAATATACGATTATATCGAGTTATTAAACACTTTATCTTACTGGATTTTAACTTGAACCTGCATCGCTACAGAATTTAAGTCGTGACGTATTTTAACTGTGTCGTATTTGGTGTTTTAATATATCACTTCCGATATACGGTTCCAGGTTCCACTTACAGTAAAACTTATTTAATTAAACAACCCCAAAATAGCCAAAATTATACACTGGAATCTACCCAACCAAGCAAAACCACCTAGCTCCCTACATGGCCGGCGACGCCGGAATTCCTATCATGGCCTCCGGCTTGAAACCGGCCCCCTAGGTTCGTGATCCTATGGGTTATTCTAGGTGTTTCCTACATCATTTTAACTCTGTTTAGTTAAGTTAATTATTTTCCAGATCAAAGAAGATTTTAACAGAGCTTAAATTTAACTAAAATACGATATTATGTGACTTGTTCAATTCATTCTAACTAAGCTACAGAACTTAATCCCTACTGTGTTTAAGAAGTTTTACCCTCCAATTTGCCGTAGGAATAACCCCTCCAAGATGCTAAGTTCCTCCTAGCTTGATGGTGATGAAAAACCAAGAACAAAGCTTCCTTCTTCTTCTTCTTCCTCTTGTTTTCTCTTTCTCTTTTAAATTTTCTTTTCTTTTAATTCTTTTGAGTTTTAATCTGAGCTTGTAAACTGAATGGGTGCTATATATATGTGAGGAGGAAGGGATAATGTGAAGGAGGAGGTGTCAAGGGTTAAAGGGTGTGCATTTCATGCAAGGAGGAGGTGTAAGATGAGAGTGTGCATGCAAGCATGAGGTGTTTATGCATTATCTTCATAATTTTGTTTTAATTTGAATATAAATTCTAAACTAAAAAGGACTTTTATCCACTTTCATTTATAACCTTAATAATCTCATATTTGCATAAAAACTTAAACTTTACATATAAACCCCTCACAACCTAACTTATTATAAAACACACATTTTGTTAAATGAAGCTAAATTTGTCACTAAAACCCTTATAACTTATTTAATTTGCATACAAAAATTTTAATTTAAATTGCATTACATATAACTTATGAAGATTGACTTATTTGATTTTAACAGTTTTGTGATTTATCATATTATTCTTTAATTAATTAATTAATTTTATTTATTTTTAAATTTTCAAAATGCTACACTTTAATACCATGAAAGTGTTTCCGAGCACCACAAAAATGTTTACACAAGTATCAAGTATGCAATTTTAAAATTTTTGGGGTCCTAAGCTATACTAACTTAGAATCTTAACTAGAGTATTAGGGTTTAAAGCATGATATAACAAGTTCTATGCTAAGTGATGGAACTACAACCTTTGTAGACCAAGTCCTTCTCTTCTCAAGCTCCGAGTAGTAGTCCCTACGACTCCTCTTGGCTCCACATGAAGAAGTGCACGAACTTGCTTCGCGATCTTCGAAGCCGAAGATGATCCACCTTGAAGCTTCTCTAGTTCAAGCTACTTCTTCACTAATCTATCATTAGTGAAGGAACCAACCTATACTTAATGGCTAATTGAGTGTAGGTTGGTGAAGTAGGGTTTTTAGGCTCACTTAGAATTCTCATATGCCTTAGGGTTCACAACTCATGTGAGGGTTAGGGTTTGGAGGAAGAAGAAGAGAATGGAGAGAGTAGAAAATAAGCTAAGGAAAATGATCAGGTGAAGAATAGCTCCTCACTTATTGAAGCATGGAATATTATCCAATAATAAATTACAACCATGCTTCAATAGTGATAACAAACCAATAAACAAATAATTTGTGCCATGCTTCACCCATACCTAAAATATCTCCCCATTTTCCACCTCTTTTTCTATTTTCTCAAAATAGAAAATCCAAATATATATATATATATATATATATATATATATATTAAGAGAAGAAAATAATTAGTGAGCTATAATATTAGTTAATATATAATTATATCAAATATAAATATATATCAAATTATTAAATCAACACTTGATTTAATAATCCGATTATATCATATATAACCGACTAATATCATTTATCTGTATATCATATTATCAAATCAACACTTGATTCAATAATCCGGTTATATCACATATAATCTGACCGGTATCAAATGTCGCCAGATTAGAATACGGTATCATATACTCGTATTTAATCAGGCTCCCGCACATATCAGCATATTGCTCTATTTCGTTTCGCTTGAATTGTGAAACCTCTGTGTGGGACTCTAAAGACTCGTCAATATGCTAGTAGTAGGTAATGATCACATCAGTTACCCACAAGCCGTTAGCGGCACTAGTTGGATGTAACGGCTACCTAGGTATTGAGCGATTAGAAGATCAACAAGTAAGCTTGTCCAAACTCCCATGAAGACTATAAGTAACACATACCGTAGAGTCCGGTCTCTTCGTCTGATATGTCGCATATCAAGTCTACGGGTGGAATCGTCAGACCCCAGTAACTTGATAAGTCATGCCGATGTATGGCTCATAACGGTTCGAGAAACTACTGATAACACAGTAAATCTCATCAGCCTTGGTCAGGGACTTACTGTTATAGCCAATCGAGCATAGCGCAACATCAACTCCCAATACCGGGAGAAACGAAACCCCTCTTATCGCTCACTGTCTCCATGTGACTCAGGACTGTACCTAAAATTCACCTGTTTGCACGACTCCTTTGAGCCGTGGTAAGGAGGAAATCAAAGTACAGTGGGAACCACACAAGACACTATGACGATATCGGTCTATAGACTAACCTGTTCTAGTGTCACCAGAGAACTGCTATCTGATGATAGGTATAGTACCATCTAGGAGTTCTCGGCGAGTCCTGTTCGGTGTACCCATTCTCTAATGAGCACCTGTGTACAATCTTTAATGTCAAACACCAATGGTTATGGGATCAACCATCTCCCCCTATAGGGTCAAGAAACGTACACACTAGTCTACTCTGGAATATCGATGCCCGGTCTCGATATCCCCTCGACTAGGAACTATTAAAGGATGTGCTTGTGGACCATCCATGCCCTATTAGTATGATCTGCATCATAGTCCTGGTAGTCAAGTCCACATCCTAAGGGCTTTATCAACATGTATCAGAGAGTCGGTATAATAATACAACTGTATATGTTAAGATAAAGAGCAACTAGATAGCATACTATCATGTCGAGCAAGAAAGTCCTCTATATATATGTCCAAGCATCCACTATATCATACAATAATGCCCTCTAGGGCATACATATTCCTAAATGAAACATAGGTTCAATACGCTATTCGGTGGCGGAACCTATGGTCTAAGTGCGAGAAGCGCATCGACGAAGCTCCGGCCATCGAGATGTTCATGGAAAGCATCGATCGTCACTCACAAGTATATTTATTTATGGACTTCTTCAAGACTACTACTTTCCAGGAGCTTATTGATAAACTAGCCCAGCTAGATTCGATGGAACAAGGTCCTTCTTCTTTGGGCGGAGACTCACGAAATTATAAAGGGAAAGACAAGGTGGCGTTTTTCACCAATGCACAACAGCAGCAGCAGGGCGGCCCTAAAGCGTCTGGTCGCCAAAAAAATACTCGTACAGTACCGAATCTTGAGGAGAGGATGGGGCGTGAATATTCGTTCCCCCATGATAAAACAAAGAAGCTGTTCAAGATTGCCACGAAGAATGGCCTGTTGACGTTGCCCAAGCCACAGCTACCGGCCTAGGCTAATGAAGTCAACAATCCTAACTATTGTCCCTACCAACGGGTGGTAAGCCACCCGAACGAAGATTGTTATATCTTCAAGAACTGGGTCAAGGACCAGTATAAATAGGGTAAATTCATGCTATCAGATAATTGGAAGGTGAATCCACCTCAAAAGCATACCCCTAAGGCGGCTAATACGCAGAGGCATCCTGTTCATTCATGGAAGAAACCCCGTAGGAGGTGATGCTTTCCTCCAAAACAAAGAAGATGTTGAGGGACCTCCGAGCATGTTCGGCGATCAGGTAGAAAAGCCCACTGGAGCCTAAGATCATAGAAAAGATGCTGAAGCCATGTCCTACTCTGAAGATTGCTGATAAAACGAAAAGCCCCAAAGTCAAGCATTCTAAGAAGAAGAAAAAGGAAGCAAAGAAACCCGTGCAGCCTGCCGAGTATGTAGATAGCCATACGAATTTTCAAAGATATATAGATGTGCTATAGGAATATAACCAGAAGGCGTGTTTACCAATCACTCTTGAGGAATTCCTTTAATATATCCTTGAGAATAGCAAGGAGGAGGAAGATAACGACTCAGAGGGAGAATAGGAGGGAATAGAAGAACGTGTGGAAAGTTGTCGCACGGTCTCTCATTCATCTATATATGGAGAAGATGCGCCAGATGTGTCCGAAAGTAACCAAGATGAATAGGGGGCAGAATCAATACCATAAGCTCTAAGTTCGCCACAAGAGAACCCAATTGAGAAGCTCTTAAGGGAAGCCTTTAAAAGAAGCAGGGAAAATCATAGGCGAGAACTAGGCATATATGAGAAAGCCAGGCAGCAGCATCTAAACAGGCAATCCGCGGAAGAGGCAAGTTATGTATCTCCCCAACCAAAGTAGAATGTATGACCGAAGTAGAAGATACCGCTGAAGAAAAACAAGGTCAAGAAGCATTTCACAAAGGCCTTATCAAAAGGGATGAAGCTGCCACCCAAGAAGATGTATACCCCAGGGGTTGTAGACTTCGAAGGTGGAGGAGCACCCAAAATATTGCCTCTACCACCAGAGAGACTGTCATCCCATCGACGAATGTAAAGCGTTTGGGAAATGGTGGCGAAGATATGTCTCCCACCAAAGGCACCTAAAAAGGGAAAAGCGAAAGGCCAAGGCTCGCCCTTTCCCACATGATAACTCCATAGCCAACAGGTAGACAAGGTTAGTGACTGAGAGCTGTTATATGGCCAAGGCCCAGTCTCCAAAAGAAGGGGGTTCAACCGTGCCAACTTTTGAAAGTGACTCGGAAGATGAAAATCCCCATCAACCTCTCTTATGCAGGCTTCTTATCAGGAGAAGAGGAGAAGGCAAAGGACTGCAGCAATATCCGTCTGCAGAACCGCACCCTTCCCGAGAAGAACCTTGGATCTACAAGAAAGCATTCGAAGAATCAAGATAAGGGTAAAGGTAAAATGCCCGAAAAGATTGTCCTAGATGAAGAGGTGGACAAAGAACTCGTCGCCAAGGACCCTCCCAAGAAGAGCAAGGTGGACTACAATGTGTTAGCTCATCTGAAAAAACTGCCTTCCCATTTGAGTATATATGATGCTTTACTCCTCTCGAAAGAACTGCGGAAATTTTTAATTAAAGACTTTGAAGAACCCGATCAATTCCAAGCTTATTTTGCCGAGGAAGCAATGAAGGATAAACTGCCAGAAGTATATACAGCCAACATTACTTTCATTAAAGAAGATCTCCTCGTAGGAACTTTCAAGGATAATCTGTATGTAGATGCTCATGCTCGTACCACTAACTTGCAGCCAAGGAGGAATGCAAAACAAAAATTTCAAAGACAAGAGCACGAACTCTACGACCTAGAATCGAATCCAAACACTAAACTAGTAAGCAAGAAGGAGTTTAACTACTCGGATAGTGTTTATCTACATTTGTAGTCGTGTCCTTTGTCTTCTATCGTACTTCTTAAGCTCCTAGGAGTTTCGGGAACGAGCTTGGAAGTTGGTCTTCCTTGTCGAAGATGATCTACTCGAGAGAACCTTAACTAAGGCTTTAGCTTTACACTAAATTAACAAGTGAAGTAACTAGTGAACAAGACTTGCTAGGAATTGGTCACTAGAGACGTAGTAATGTTAATCTCTTGGTTTTTCTCCCTTTCCCTTTTTCTTTCTCTGATTTCTAGAACTCAAGAGAGAAGGAACAAGAAGCTCAAGATGAGGATGATGAACAATGAGCAACCATGACCAAATGAAAAATCTCACACTCTTTTAATTTCTTTTTCCTCTTTTCTTTTAATATAAGAATGGGTGGACTTGTGACTCACCATGGTGAGTCACAAGTCTACACCATTCTCACCATAATAAGAAGAGATGAGAAGAGAAGAGAAGCCACCTCATTGTATACACACATATACATATACTAAAACAAGTATATTCTATAAATATATACACCCGTATTCGTATCAAAATACATATATTCATATTCATATAAAATATGAATATCCGTATTTGTATTAAGATATAAATACCCGTATTTATATCAAGACACAAATACCCGTATTCGTATAAATACCGTATTCTGTCAAAATACAAATAATGGCCTCTAGGGCATATACATCCAACATAATCGACCACTCTACGTGGCTGGGTACTGTAATGATAAGAGGATAAATAAAATCCTCGTCGATAACGGCTCTTCAGTTAACCTTCTGAATGCAAAGGTGCTCAAGCAGCTGTCTATGGATGTTTGATATCTCGGCCGTTAAAAGATCACCATCTCCAGATTCGACTCGTAGTCTTCAAAGACGTTTGGGTCCATAGTATTGATTTTGCGCTTCAGACAGACGTAAAGTTTCATGTCATCGAAGGAAAAACGTGCTACAGAGCCTTAATCGGTAGACCTTGGCTACACGAGCATGGCATCATCCCTTCTACACAATATCAGTATATGAAGTATTTTAAAAATGAACACGACCACACCATCATAAGAGATCTCAACCCCTTCTCTATGAATGAAGTACGAAAATATGAAGATGCCAAGTACTTCCTGTCAAACTTTGAAGATACCGAGAGGTGCGGCAAGTCGAAAAATAAAAAAGTACAAGCAGCCACCATCCCGATCTTTGGAAGCGATTCTGAAGAAGAAAAGATAGTATTCATGGGTCAACATTAGAGGGAAGCCGATAAACATAGCTCGTCGGCCCCTATTCCATTCTTCGGCAGTGACTTGGAAGAAGAAGTTGATATGGTGTTCTCTACCCATCCGTAAGTGAAGACTCCTGATGAAGCAAACCAGCACTATATATTGCGATGGTTCTGTCTCGCCATTATAAAGAATTCGATGCACCCAATACCTACAACATGAATGAGCTGGTCACTTTTCATGTACATCCCAAAAATAGAGGTGAGAAGGCGATCCTCTTCTACAAATCAGAGGAGGACAGAGTGGAGAAGAAGATCTGGCATGGACTTGATCCGAATCTTGTCATGTTGCAGCCCCTCCAAATGTCGAGATACTTCATGAAAGGACTAAGAGAATTCTTGAAGCGTCAGGGAACATCATTCGAACAGACTGTCCATCAGGCTCAATATTACAAGAGGATTTGGGATGTGTCAAGGACTCGCCAAAGCAAGCTAAACAGAAAGATGGATACTACTGGCTTGGGATATATATAGCCCAAGAAGAGGGAGAGAACTCATAATTGTTATGCCTTAAGCGACAATGAAGATACTTGGCTGGTAGATAACGCGACCGAGCAAGAGTGAGATACCCCGAAAAGTACGTCAACCCTGTTAGGAATATGTATGCCCTAGAGGCCATTATTGTATGATATAGTGGATTCTTGGACATATATATAGAGGACTTTTTTGCTCGACATGATAGTATTCTATCTGGTTACTCTTTATCTTAACATGTACACTTGTATTATTATACTGTCTCTCTGTTACATGTTGATAAAGCCCTTAGGATGTAGGCTTGACTACCAAGACTATGATGCAGATCATACTAGTGGGACCACAAGCACATCCTTTAACAGTTCCTAGTCGAGAGAGTATTGAGACAGGGCATCGATATTCCAGAGTAGACTAGTGTGTATGTTTCTTGACCCCGTATGGGGCGATAGTTGATCCTACAACCGTTGGTGTTTGACATCAAAGATTGTACACCGGTTCTAATTATAGAATGGTTACACCGAATAGGACTCGCCGAGAACTCCTAGATGGTACTACACCTATCGTCAGATAGCAGTTCTCTGGTGACATTTATACAGATTAGTCTGTAGACCCGAAATTTTCATAGAGTCTTGTGTGGTTCCCACTGTGCTTTAATTTTCTCCCTACCACGGCTCAAAGGAGTCGTGCAAACAGGTGGATTTTGGGTATAGTCCCGAGTCACATGGAGGCAATGAGTGATAGGAGGGGTTTCGTCTCTCTCGATATTGGGAGTTGATGTTGCGCTATACTCGATTGACTATAACAGCAAGTTCCTGGCCAGGGCTGATGAGATTTACTGGTAAGTGTTATCAGTAGTTTCTCAAAAGGTTATAGGGCACACATTGGATTGACTTATCAAGTTACTGGGGGTCTGATGATTCCACCCCCAGACTCGATATGTGACATATCAGACGAAGAGACCGGAATGTACGGTAAGTGTTGCTTATAGGCTTTACGGAAGTTTGGACAAGATTGCTTGTTGATCTTCTATTCGTTCAATACGTGGTAGCCGTTACGTCCAGCTTGTTAGGAATATGTATGCCCTGGAGGCCATTATTGTACATTGATGTATATTATAGTGGATGCTTGGACATATATAGAGGACTTTCTTGTTCGACATGATAGTATGTTATCTGGTTACTCTTTATCTTAACATGTTGACTGGTATTCTTTACTGTCTTGCTCTCACATGTTGATAAAGCCTTTAGGATATGTACTTGATTGCCAGGATTATGATGAGATCATACTAGTGGGGCCAGGGTGTTCCATAAGTACATCCTTTAATCAGTTCATAGTCGTGGGAATATCGAGACCAGGGAATCGATATTCCAATGTAGACTAGTGTTTACGTTTCTTGTCCCTTAGAGGGAGATGGTTGATCCCACAACCATTGGTGTGTGACATCAAAGATTGTACACAGGTGCTCATTGGAGAATGGGTACACCGAACGTGACTCGCCGAAGACTCCTAGTTGGTAGTATACCTATCGTCAGATAGAAGTCCTCTGGTGACAATGGTACAGGTTAGTCTGTAGACCCGAGATCTTTATAGAGACTTGTGTGGCTCCCACTGTGCTTTGATTTCCTCCCTACCACGGCTCAAAGGATTCGTGCAAACAGGTGGATTTTGGATACAGTCCCGAGTCACATGGAGGCAATGAGCGATAGGAGGGGTTTCGTCTCTCCCGGTATTGGGGGTTGATGTTGCGCTATGCTCGATTGGCTATAACTGGAAGTCCCTGGCCAGGGCTGCTGCTGAGATTTACTGATAAGAGTTATCAGTAGTTTCTCAAACCGTTATAGGCCAGACATTGACATGACTTATCAGGTTACTGGGGTCTGACGTTTACCACCCATAGACATGATATGCGATATATCAGACGAAGAGACCGGACTACACGGTAGTGTTACTGATAGGCTTCATCGAGAGTATGGACGAGCTTTCTTGTTGATCTTCATATCACTCAATACCCGGGTAGCCGTTACATCCAGCTAGTACCGCTGACGACTTGTAGGTGACTGATGTGATCATCACCTACTGCTGGCATATTGACGAGTCTTTAGAGCCCCAAGCAGAAGTTTCCTGGTTCAAGCGAAATGAAGTAGGACACATATGTGATATGTGTGTGGGCCAAATTAAATACGAGTATGTGATACCGTATTTTAATCTGACAGTTATTTAATATCGGTTAGGTTATATGTGATATAACCAGATTATCAAATCAAGTGTTGATTTGATAATATGATAAACAGATAAATGATATTAGTCGTTCATATGTGATATAACCGGATTATTAAATCAAGTGTTGATTTAATAATTTGATATAAATTATATTTGATATAATTATATATTAACTAATATCATTAGCTCACTAATTACTTTATATATATATATATATTAATGTATATTTGATATATATAAATATATATATTATTATATGAAGCATGGCATGTTTTTCTATTTTGAGAAAATAGAAAAATGAGGTGTAAATTGTGGAGATATTTGTGGAATGGGCAAGGCATGGGTTTTATTATTTGTATATTAGTCTTGACTCACTATTCAAGTATGGTTGCAATTTAGAATTGCAATTTTATTCCATGCTTGAATAAGTGAGGAAAGAGAGAGCCATTTTGAGTTTACTCTCATCATTTTTCATTCTTCATGCCTTAGCCATTTTCTTGAGCTCTTGCTTCCTCTTGTTCTCTACAATTTTCTTCACCTCACTTCCAAGTTCAAACCCTCACATATGATGTGAATCATTGAACTTGTGAAAACCTTAGTGAGCAAAATAAACCCCTACTTCACCATCTCACATTAGATTAGCAATTTGATGTGGAGTGTTGCCTTCACTAATGAGATTAGTGAAGGGTTAGCTTGAGCTAGTGGACTTCGGGTGGATCGTCTTTGGCGCGAAGATAACAAAGGAGGTTCGTTCAACTCGAAGAGGAGCCTAATAGAATCGCGTGGACTTCAACCCGGAGCTAGAGAAGAGAAGTACTCGAACTACAAAGGTTATATGCTCTTGTCTTCTCTTTAGTTCTTCACATCATCATAGGCAAACCCTAATATTCTAGCAAAGATCTTGTATAGTCTAACTTAGCATTTAATAAAATTAAAATTTGTCATGCTTGCTAATAAAACCTCATGGTGGTGCTAGGATCGACTTTCATGGTATCAAAGCTACTAGGCATTGGATGTCGACCTATGGGGGTTCTCACTGTGTGATAGTGTGGCGAAGCATAGGCTCTTAAACCCAGGGTGTCCCGAGACCGGAAGGTGTTCCTGCGGGTTATAGTCCTCGCGAGGGGGTATGCGTAAAAAGTAGCTGCTGAGGGACCTGTAGGTGCCACGGCGACCCCATTGGATGGGGAGGCTGCCTGACTTTCATGGTATCAGAGCCATGCTAGAACATTAGGGTAGCTTGTAGCGACGTTAGAAATCCGCCGTTTTTGTCGCGCAAAAACTACCAATAAAAGCAGTTTCCAAAATGATATTTTGAGTTGTTTGCACACCCCGCGGGCTCATGGTTTGAACTGAGAAGCCGCGAGGTGGAGCATGTGCACCCCGGGGACACCCCGGGACGGTGACCAGAGGCCGGACCCACACCCCAATACCACCACAAGTTGGCCTTGGGGGTAGGTGACCCGAGAGCACCCCAACTGGGTGCTCTCGGGTTTGCCTTCCCCTAGGGGCCACCTCGAGGTGGCCCCCGGGGGTGGGTACCCTCCCGAGGCCCCCCATTCGATAGTTAATTTTGGGATCTTCTCCTCCACGAAGATTTGGGCGGGTTTTGAGTTCGTTTCGACTCCCGTATTGGCTTAAAACGATCGGTTTTGGAACTTTAGCACACTGGATTTTTCATGTCTTGGAAAAATTGGTTAAGTTTGCTAATTGCGTGCGGAATTCTAATGTCACGGTTAATATAAAAGCATTGTGATGTGTGATACAATTATTAGAATCCGGATTAATTAGTTTTATGAAAACTAGTTAGTATATTGTAAACCTAGCCGTTTAGTCTCAATTGATCGATTGCCACGAAGTTTTGATTCGGATCAAAACTCCGTCGTAATTGCGTATTGTACGCGATCACTAAGTCGGGAATCTTGTTGAATTATCCGACAACCAATTGAAAAGAGTTTTCAATTTGAGACTAAAATGCAAGTTTTATAAGTTAGGCATGAAATTCGGAATATGAGATATTCCGGGTGTAGGGTTACGGCAGCGCCCCGGCCATCAATCCGTGGCCAAACGCGGAACAAAAACTTTTAAAAACCAGTGCTAACGGAACCCTAATCGACGGATCGTACCATTAACCCTATACTAGTAGTATGAAAAGAGTTTGGAGAGGTTATACCGATCGATCTGTGTCCTTCGGTCTTCAACCTCTGTCCCAAGCTCCTCACGGCTTCCTCGATCAAGTTCGCTCTCCGGTCTCCCCACGTCGAAGACGATTCACGTCGAGGATTAGTAATACGGGCACCCGCCACAAAACCGAAGCAACTCGAGCATCCAGTTTGCCAGCTTAGATACCCAAGATGAAGTAGAGTGTGTTTGTGATTACTTTGTCTCAAAACACCCAAGGATTCTCAACTCATGAGAGGGAACGGGTGGAGGTTGACGAAGTTGCCATGGGAGAAGAAAAATGTGAGCTCAAGAATTTTGGCCAAGTAAAGAAAAAATTAAGTCTCTGTTGTTTTCTTGTGAGTGTTGAGGTTGTGAGTTCTCTATGATTGGCAACTAAAGAAAATCAATCTCCATAAAATATCTTCCACTTGACTCAACAAATAGCTCACTACCCACCACAAGAAAAAATCAATGCACTATGACACACCATGAGTCACTAAGAGTTAATGCTCACCAATAACTCATACCCATGAGTCACGAATTGCCCATGCTACAAAGATTTAGCCAAAATTCCATGACTCATATTTCTTACCAATAAACATTTAAACCAAAATGTTTGAAACAAATGAAATGGCAACCCTAAAATAATCTTGTAACGAATTACAAGAATACCCCTCATCCGTATATACATACCCGCATCTGTATTCCGACTGAATACGAATACTACGAGACGAAAATAATCCAACAATATAATACTAAGATCCGGCTTAAACCAAAGCCAACTAGTATTATCCGTCCGATCATGATCCGTGCACAAGTGCACGCATATGATCGAACCCTGCCATAAAACCATACGGCCTCTACAACGTTTCGCCCGAACCAGGGAAACCCTCTGTGTGGGACTCTAAAGACTCGTCAATACACTGGAAGTAGGTTTAACCACAAGCACGTCAATGGCACTAGCTGTACGTAAAGGCTGCCTAGGTATTGAGCGAAAGGGAGGCCGACGAGCAAACTCATCCTAAAACCCTACTGATCCTGACAGTGACAATATCCATACATTCCGGTCCGTTCGTCTATGAGTATCGCATATCGTGTCTAGGGGGTGGATAAAGCCAGACCCCTAATAACTTGACGTGTAGTGTCGGTATGAAGACCTATCACCAACTGAGAAACTATCGATCCTAGATCGGTAATTTTCGTCTACCCCGGCTGAGGATTTCTGGTGATGGCCACCCATGCACTCCGCGACATCAACCCCCAATACCGGGAGAGACGAATCCCTGACGATCCGCTCACTGCCTCCATGTGGTTCGGGACTGTACCTAACTAAAACCTGTTTGCACGATTCCTTTGAGCCGTGGTAGGGTAGTAATCAAAGCACAGTGGGAACTCACACGAGAAAAATGACGATCTCAGGTCGATAAACTAACCTGTACACATGTCACCAGGGAACTGCTATCTGACAATAGGTATAATACCAACTAGCATGTTCCCGGCGAGTCCGTCCGGTGTACTCATAACCCAATGAGCACCTGTATACATCTTAGATGATCCAACTGACACCAATGGCTTGTGAGACCGGCCACCGCCCCTCGTCGGGGTCTCGATCCGTATACACTAGTCTACTCTCGGAGTATCGATGCCTAGTCTCGAAACACCCACGACTAGGGACACTTTAAGGATGTGCTTATAGACCACCCAACTCTCACGTATATGATCTCCATCATACTGCTGGTAGTCAAGCAAGAATCCTATGGGCTCTATCAACATGTAATAGTGATCTGTAATGTCACCTAAAGCATGTACACGATGATAAAGGAAAACCAGATAGCATATTATCATCTCGAGTAAGACTGTTCTACCGGTATAGGTCATCCCTCAATCATTGCAATTACGTGCATGTGATCCAATAATTGACTTGAGGGCACTATAGCCAACAATCTCCCACTTGCACTTAAGGCTAATTATTGCAGTGTCGCATACTGACAGCCCGTGTGATACCGAACACCCAACTTCTCTATTAATCAATTTCACAAAGCTCATTTGTAAAACTATTGCGTTCGAGAAAGTTCCCCAGTGAGTGGATCCGCTCCAATGTTTCTTTCTATGTCTCTCTTTATCTCAAGTTCGCGGAGAAAGCCATCTCCCGAAATGAGCAAAACTTGTCTTAGAATATGTCTAGATATATGATGGGACCCAGTTCACAAATGAACTACAAATCCATTAAACTTCTTAGACTGTATCGTCCACTGAATTTAATCAGTATCCTGCGCCATGCCTCCCTCAGTATCCGCTTGGACCACCTCTCCAAACTACTGCCCCTCAAAAGAGGGAAAACAATAACTCTGACAGTCACTCTGTCATCTAGGTCACCTTGGAAGCCTGGAATGATAACTGTCTCCCAAAGGAGGCTGTCGTTACCAAATCCCTAGAACATCCACTTATGTTCATAAACTGCTTCTGAATGTTTCTCTAGGATTGGATTAATATAAAAACTTATTGCATTTAGTGCAAAAACAACATCTAGTGTGGTACTTGACATCTCATGATTGACTCAATTGCCTAAGCAAGCGATATGCCTATCATGCACATCCCTCTCCTCTTTAGTCTGTAAGACACCTTTAGAGAGGGTGACTCCATCACCTGCATGTACACTACCATGCCAGGAGTCGTCCATTCTAAAACACTTTTAGAATACTGTCTAGGTACCCAGATTGGGAAACTATCCAAATCTAGATCTAGAACCATAGATCTAGTTACCAGAATGCCTGATATAATATCCATATCCTATGTGGAGAAACGACTGTGTGACAACAACAGTATAACCGATCGTAGTATAAGAATTTCACTTCCTACAAAGTGCATGTCATCCAAATACCAGGACATCACACCCTACTACCTTCTTAACAGATCCATCTCCTATTTTGATGAAGTTAAAGCCTATGACTGTCACATCAAAAATAGATGATATATCTCTGCTATATTTGCTTTAGTCTATGAATAGACATAAGCTACTTTTCCACTGTGCTTCGGCTGCTCCCACTGACTTCAACAACCCTCTGACAGAGTCATATACACGTGCACTTCTAAAGCTAGTTTAGAACGACGCTATACTCATCCTCATGCCGGGTCTCATAGTCTTAGAACAGCAGTAATGGCAAGTCTGGGTAAACAAGAACCTCCCTGTCACCGTCTTTGAGGATACCGAAGTACCTCTCGGGCGCCTGAGGTTACCTACCATATCTGCGGAGTGGCTAATGGAATGTCAAACCCTGATTGAATGTTTAGGTTCTATTAAATTTTCAGTAATCATTTGTGGTTCTGGAATCACTTCAAGTTCTACCATACTCCCACTACTGTTTTCTGAAAAAGTCCATTTTACTAAAACTGTGGCGAGTCAAGAACAATATCACTATTGATCATCCAGATGGTAGAAAGTTAACCCTCGTCAGAGCCCGGGATAACCCACAAACTGCCATTACAGAAACGTGCCTTGAGTTATCCAGAGTCTGGTTTTAAGCATAAGCCGGACAACTCCATATACCTTAACATCGTTAAGATATGAACCATTTTATATACAATATAGAAACAGAGGCACTGATTTAATTGGAACCAGTTTCAAATCATGCATCTATCTCCAGTGCATGTCAACTAAATGGATAGTGGCTGATCAGTATTACTCAAGTAGGAGTGTATCCAGATATGAGTAACTTGAAAGAGAAGCTAGTTCTCAAAACCATTACTATCAACTGAATACCAAACACAAGTACATATATCTTCGATCACCTTGAAAAATCCCGATACTTGCAACACATGGTTCTCTACTTTATTCTTATACCTATAACTTCTCAAAACTTGGACCTTGTATTTCTACGAAATACTTGTCTAAAACTGGATAAGTCACAAGTAAATAGAATATAGTACGAGGACCAACCCATTTGTCCTAATGGACACTGGACAACATACAGTACTTTGTATAAGACCCCTGAGTTCAATAACTCATACCTTGTGCGTCGTAGGATGAAAACTGTACTATGGTTAAGAAGGATTACACCGCTGTTTAATGCTCCTTACCCAATCATCAACTGATATAGGTAAATGTCATGGACATAATTTCAAAAAGTTATATCTCACTTTATAAAATAAACGTACAGATATATCAGTTTGAAATTGGTGCATAACAACGGATATTCAAAACCAAATATTTGCCGTCAGGCAAAACCCCAAGGGATTTCCTCAAATATCACCAATTACAACGAATTCCAATATAATGAGGATATAATCACCTAATTCCCAATAACTTACTCCTACTCATCATCTGTAAAACCATACATACGTGAGAATCAAAACCTGGTAAATACATATCCTGGAGTAAGGATCTAATTGGGAAATCAGTTTTCAATTAACAACGCATAGTGAAACTGAAACATGAAAATGTTTCGAAGGGGTAGCCGGGTATTCATAGTAATGCCTCTTCCATTATCCATATTCCTGACTGTAACCGTATATTTCCTTTGCCATCTCTCCAAATCCCTTTATTTGTCTTTACTCATTACCTTCTATACACCACCCTTAGGCTAAATGGCTTTCTTCCTTCCCTACCGTTCGGCACCAGCCTATAGTTTGGAAGAAGACTATCTAATAAGCGTAATAGGTGTACTCTCCTAATCCTAGGAGCACTCGCAACCAGAGAGAAAGTAAAGATAAAAGACAACTAAATAGTCCTTATTCTATTTCTCCTGAACCGAAGAAATGCAAAGGTGAAGTAGGAGTGGCGATGATATACGCGGTTTCGTGATGAATGATAGTAGTCGCAATTTACTTTTCCCTCTTTCTAATCCCTTTATTTGTCTTTACCTATTACCTTCTGTACACCATACTTAGGCTATTTGGTTTTCTTCCTTCCCCACCTTTCGGCACCTGCCTATGGTTTGGAAGAAGACTATCCAATAAGCGTAATAGGTGTACCTTCTCCCAATCCTAGGAGCCCTCACAACCTGAGAGAGGGTAAAAGGAAAAGACAACTGAATAGTCCTATTCAATTTCTCCAGAACCGGAAACCATTCTCGAATCTGAAACAAGTTTCTTCGAGTTCGTATGTAACTATACGATGGTCTTATCCAATAAATGTGGATCTTCGTAGTGATACGGAATGTTCCGGAGAAAAGAAAAGGGTAAAAGTAGGAGTGGCAATGAAGTATGCAACTCTGACAATCCAAAAGTCAATGTGTTTTAAGAAGGTTCGGTTAACTTGGTTTATGAGTTCTAGTCTAGGGTCGGGACATGGTCGCAGCCAAAGAGAGAGAGAAAAGAAACACTCAGCGTGCACTCTAATCTAGATCAGAATGGTCAATCACTTTATCTAATCAGGATGTCTCCCACTGTATCCTCAGATTCTCCTCCAAACCTGAAGGAAGAATTAGTCGGGATCATCTAAAATCACCCGAGGAGTAAACCAACTCATCAGTGGGAATCGGGATCCAACTATCATCGCATGATTACCTGATGGAATCCACTCAAGTTATCACACTCTAGAAGGTATGCGTATGCCTGGCAAGTTTCCTTTATGTTTGAAACTCCCGATGTGATTTTTACCCCATGATCTTATGACCTTGACGAAGGCCAACATATGATAAATCACATGTCAAGTTCTACCCGTCATTGTCCAGGTTAATTTGAACCCACCAGTACATACCCTTGACGAAGGCCAAAATAGTAGTACGACTGTCCCAAACCAACATATCTATCTATGCAACAGAAAAGTAACAAATAGCTACCATACACTATGCCATGACGAAGGCCAACAAACATAGCATGAATACTAAGTGCTACCCTTCTGAAATGACGGAGGGCTACGAATGGTTTTTGGCGAAAAACCTTTAACGTAATAAACTTGATGTCGTTGAAGGAACCGGATAGCTTTTTACAAATATATAGTAGCGAAAACCTTTGCTAAAGAGGCCACTCCCGGTGAAGAGATCTCGGCTTTTTCCTCGTGAAATGAGGTGCAGGATATTCCCTACTGAATACCGCGATGCAAAGCAAAAAGTAATCGACTATAGTGAAGTTATTACCCTGACGCAAACTTCTGCCCAAGAGGTCACCCCCGGTTAGGGGATCTCGGCTCTTGCCTCGTCGAATGAGGTGCTGAATATTCATAACCGAATTCCGCTGTGCAAAACAAAAGAGAACGTCCTTGTAATAACAGCTTTTTAAAAATTTTCTAACAACATCGAATAGGTCTGTTTTCCTTGTATTGATCTGAATCAACGCAGTCCCGTCAATTAATTACACCAGAAAAGAACGAAAATATGATGTACGTATATGCCATCCGCATTCGCCACTGGTTTCCATTATCACCAGTTAGGTTACTTAACTAACGACAGAGCGGGGACTGGACTAGCGCGGGTGCAAAACATATACAACATCTACTAGTATATATATAACAATATATAATAATCGCTCCAGGTGTGATAAATGCAACATCACATAACAATACAGATAATCTGGGAGCCCCGAGTTTCCTTTGGGCCGCAAGTGAAACCCGACGTTCCCCTGGTCGTGTGGATAGCCTGTGCAATGAAAACCTAGACCCCTACGAGCGCGGCAAGTTACCCGCCAAAACCAGAAGCGAGGCAGTCCCCTTCATCAAAGTGAATGGGCCACGCAGTACTTCACGGAATCCGGTAACTTGAGCACCTCTCCTTGGATCATCCTGTACCCCTACGAGTGCGGCGAATAGCCTGCCAATTCTAGAGTGAGGCCCCCTCCTTCTCAACGCCATGAGATGCGGACCCGTTGCCCTCCAGAACCAGGCTATCCGTGCACTCCATCACGGGGTAATCCTAGTACAAAAAAGAAAAATATGTACAGCGGTGGCATCGACCTCAACCCGGTCGTGCCCTAAATAAATAATATACAAACAGGCGGTGACGGCAGTCCACATGTCGGACGCTCGTCCCGCAATATCAAATGTACAAATGAAAATAACCTGTACTAACATTGCACTCAAGCTATCCACCACGACGAATCCGCAACAACACAGCACAACACAGAACATCAACTTGAATGCCACGTTCGTAAACCCGTTTAAAAAAACTATATCAATTAGACAAGTTGTACCGCTCTAATGACATTCACGGTCGCAGATAGTAATGTAAGTACTGTAAACTTTAAACAGTGTTAGAAATATCGACTTCGAAACACCACGAATAGCCCCCAAACTTGAGAATAAAACCATATCCAAACTGGGCTAAATAAGCAATACCACTAAACTAATATTCCAGAGACTAGACCACAACCCAAAAATCAAGTCCTAACATGCCTACAAAATCGGCCAAGCCGGATATTAATTGCATGTGGCCGGTCAAGTAGTGGAATTAGGGGCTCGTGCTTGGGTGGTGTTCTAGTAGTCACTTAAGTAGTCTTCTGCAGTTGCATAAATAATTTTAGAAGACTCGGAAAATTCGACAGAGACTGGATTACTAGTTGGTGTTAATTTGGAGTTATTTCGGTTTCGATATTTTAACATCGTCTAAAAAACTAGTATACGGTTAATGGGTTGGCTCTGATACCATGTAGGGTTGCGGCAATGCCCCGACCATCAATCCGTGGCCAAACGCGGAACAAAAATTTTTAAAAACCGGTGCTAACGGAACCCTAATCGACGGATCGTACCATTAACCCTATACTAGTAGTATGAAAAGAGTTTGGAGAGGTCATACCGATCAATCTGTGTCCTTCGGTCTTCAACCTCTATCCCAAGCTCCTCGCGGCTTCCTTGATCAAGTTCGCTCTCCCGTCTCCCCACATCGAAGAAGATTCACGTCGAGGATTAGTAATATGGGCTCTCGCCTCAAAACCGAAGCAACTCGAGCATCCAGTTTGCCAGCCTAGATACCCAAGATGAAGTAGAGTGTGTTTGTGATTACTTTGTCTCAAAACACCCAACGATTCTCAACTCATCAGAGGGAATGGGTGGAGGCTGAAGAAGTTGCCATGGGAGAAGAAAAATGTGAGCTCAAGAATTTTGGCCAAGTAAAGAAAAAAATAAGTCTATGTTGTTTTCTTGTGAGTGTTGAGGTTGTGAGTTCTTTGTGATTGGCAACTAAAGAAAATAAATCTCCACAAAATATCTACTACTTGCCTCAACAAATATCTCACCGCCCACCATAAGAAAACATCAATGCACCATGACACACCATGAGCCACCAAGAGTTAATGCTCACCAATGACTCATACCCATGAGTCACGAATTGCCCATGCCACAAAGATTTAGAAAAAATTCCATGACTCACATTTCTTACCAATAAACATTTAAACCAAAATGTTTAACACAAATGAAATGGCAACCCTAAAGTAATCTTGTAACGAATTACAAGAATACCCCTCATTCGTATATACATACGCACATCCGTATTCCGACTGAAAACGAATACTACGAGACGAAAATAATCCAACAATATAATACTAGGATCCGGATTAAACCAAAGCCCACTAGTATTATCCGTCCGATCATGATCCATGCACAAGTGCACGTATATGATCGAACTCTGCCATAAAGCCATACGACCTCTACAACGTTTCGCCCGAATCAGGGAAACCCTCTGTGTGGGGCTCTAAAGGCTCGTCAATACGCTGGCAGTGGGTTTAACCACAAGCACGTCAATGACACTAGCTGTACGTAACGGCTGCCCAGGTATTGAGCGAAAGGGCGGACGACGAGCAAACTCATCCTGAAACCCTACTGAGCCTGACAGTGACAATATCCGTACAGTCCGGTCCGTTCGTCTATGAGTATCGCATATCGAGTTTAGGGGGGTGGATAAAGTCAGACCCCTAATAACTTGACGTGTAGTGTCAGTTTGAATACCTATCACCAACTGAGAAACTATCGATTCTAGATCGGCAATTCTCGTCTACCCCGGCCGAGGATTTCTGGTGATGGACACCCGTGCACTCCGTGACATCAACCCCCGATACCGGGAGAGACGAATCCCTTGACGATCCGCTCACTGCCTCCATGTGGCTCGGGACTGTACCCAACTAAAACCTGTTTACACGACTCCTTTGAGCCATGGTAGGGTAGTAATCAAAGCATAGTGGGAACTCACACGAGACAAATGACGATCTCAGGTCGATAGACTAACCTGTACACATGTCACCAGGGAACTGCTATCTGAAAATAGGTATAATACCAACTAGCATATTCCCGGAGAGTCCGTCCGGTGTACTCATAACCCAATGAGCACCTGTATACATCTTAGGTGAACCAACTGACACCAATGGCTTATGAGACCGGCCACCGCCCATCGTCGGGGTCTCGATCCGTATACACTAGTCTACTCTTGGAGTATCGATTTCCAGTCTCGAAACTCCCACGACTAGGGAAATTTTGAGGATGTGCTTATACTCTACCCAACTCTGAAGTATATGATCGCCATCATACTGCTGGTAATCAAGCATAAATCCTAAAGGCTCTATCAACATGTAATAGTGATATGTAATGTCACCTAAAGTATGTACACGATGATAAAGACAAACCAGATAGCATACTATCATCTCGAGTAAGACTGTTCAACCGGTATAGGTCCTCCCTCAATCATTGAAATCACGTGCCTGTGATCCAATAATTGACTTGAGGGCACTATAGCCAACACCGGGTTTATGATGTCTAAGGATTTTGCGGATTCTAATTATTGTAGTTTTTTGTTTTCTTTTCTACGACGGTAAGTGTAATTTGTGGGGTATCCCAATCTCGTTGCTATATGTCAACGATGTTTAGGGATACACATATTTGCTTACGTTGATGCTATGTGATATCATGTGTTGCTGTTGATATGATTTATTGGATCGTCGTGAAAGAATAGCCGGGGGTTTTATGTGAGATGAGAGTTTTTATTTTCATTCATGTAAAATTTGTACGTAATATTCTTTTATTGGGGCACTTCCGGGTTGAGGATGATGTCACCACTGTTGTATATTATTTACTTTTCCGCATTAGGATAGACCCAAGGCGGGGAGCACAAGTAACCGGGTTCTAGAGTCCAGTGGGAGACCATATCAAGGAGTTGAGACCGGGTTTCCTAACTCTAGAATTGGCAGGATTACTTGCCACTCTCATAGGGGTCTAGGGATGTGGGTTTGGCTATTCATCACGACCGTGGAATCCGTGTTTTACATTACTGGCTAAATTTAAAACAAGGATATCCTAGTATATCCTATATTTCATATGTTGCTTCTGCTGCTTGTTTCTGTGATGTTGATCATATAACTGCATGAGACGAATGTACTATTATATATATGATATATAATAAAAGTTGCTTATGTTTTGCTCCTGCGCTAGTCCAGCTCCCGCTCTGCCGGTAGTTAAGTAACCTAACGGTGCATGACGGGGCCCCTTGGCAAATGCGGATGGCATAAGTGTACGTTCTATTTTCGTTTCATTTTTCTGTAATGTTTAGGAAACATTATTTGATGAGACTTCATTAATGAGATTAATGAAAAGAAAGAAACCAAAAGATGTTGTAGAATCAAACTTTTAAAAAGGGTAGCTCTAGTTTTTTGCTTTGCATAGTGGTATTCCTTGATGAATATCCGTCTCCTCATTCGATGAGGAAAAAGCCGAGATCCCTTCACCGGGAGTGACCTCTTTAGCAAAACTAGCAAATGCTACAACTCACCCGGTTTTGTTTTTGATTGCTTCTCTAGTTCTTGTTTTGCATAGTGGTATTCCTGAATATCCCGCACCTCATTCGATGTGGAAAGAGCCGAGATCCCTTCACCGGGAGTGACCTCTTTAGCAAAACTAGCAAAAGCCTAAAAAACACTCCTTTTCAAAATCATTAGATTCTACAACGATATCAAGTTCATTACGCTCATGGTTTTCTTAAAAACCTGCGTAGCCCTCCGTCATTTCAGTATTCGTGCTACGTTTGTTGACTTTGGTAAGGCGTAGTGTGCGGTAGCTAATTAGTGCTTATCTGTAACCATATGATGCGGCTGGATTAGGGTAGTCGTACGGCTTTGTTGACTATGTTAAGGGTCGTGCGGGTGGGTTTAATCCAATCAAGAAATGACGGGTTGAACTTGACTAGTGCTTATGATTTGTTGACTATGTTAAGGTCATAAGTGGCTAGGGGTAAAAACCATTATCAGGAATTTCAAGTGTTGAAATTTGCAATGAGATTGTATACCTTCTATATGATAGTTGGATCCTGATACCTACTGCGAGTAAGAGTTACTCCTGGGAGAATTTTGCATCTTGCAATTAGCTAATCCAGTAGGTGTCTACAAAGGTGTCAACGGGGTTATGCCTCTAGGAAAACGAGATTTATTTTAATTAGGTCCGTGCGAAAGCACGGGGAACCTTCCTCGGAGTACTGATACCTGCCTGGCCGAACTATTGGCGAACCTGTAGGGTGTAATTAATCCCGACTAATCTTACCTTTTAAGGTTTGAAGGAAGATTTGATAAAACCAGTGGAAGCCATCCTGATTAGATAAGATAATAACCAATCTAATCTTGCAAAAGAGCGCACGCTAACATATTTCCTTCTCTCTCTCTCTCCAGGCAGCAACCACTGTCACGCCTTAATCAAGATAATAATATGGATGCATCGACCAAACCCTCTTTTTATACAGGGCTAGGGAACGTTGGTCTCGCCTATCTTATGACTGTCATAAGTCTGAGCAAGGAATAGGGGCATATCAGGATTCCCGCGCCACCCATACGAAGAAACAACATGTTGATGAATCTTCTTCGGGTGTGTTCATTACCAAGAACTGTTTCTCAGTTTGTTCTACGTCCTGGGTATTGAATACCGGATCAGAATCCCACATATGTAATTTGTTACATGGGCTAAAGAAAGGTAGAGAACTAGGAAAGGGTGATAAATCCCTAACAGTAGAGAATGGTGCAATTGTTGCAGCCAAGGCAGTTGGCGATTATCACCTTGTATTACCAACTGGTAATATATTGATTCTGAACGACTGTTACTACGTACCAAAAATGATATGCAACATTATATCGGTTTCTTTGCTAACTAAAGAAGGATATAATCTTACATTAGAGGATAATGTTATGAACATTTTTCCAGAATCAAGTGTTGATTGGATCTGGTACGTTATGTAACGGTATATACGTTTTTAATCAAAGTACAGTTTTTAACATACAGAACACAAACAAGAGGAAAAGTTCAGAAATGAACGAAGCCTTCTTGTGGCACTGTAGACTAGGTCATATCAATGTGACAAGACTGGCTAAGTTGAATAAAAATGGATATTTGAATCCATTCGAATTTTCATCTTATGAAACTTGCCAGTCATGTCTCAAAGGCAAGATGACCAAAACTCCGTTTACTGGACACAGAGAAAGAGCTTTGGAATTCTTAGGACTCATACATAGAGATGTATGCGGTCCTATATCTACACATGCCAGAAATGGTTTCTCGTACTTTATTACATTCATCGATGATCTCTCAAAGTTCGGACATGTGTTCTTGTTGAAACACAAGTCTGAAACTTTTGAGAAATTCAAGGAATATAAGTGCAAAGTTGAAAACCATACGGGCAAAAGTATCAAAATCCTACGATCTGATCGGGAAGGTGAATACTTGAGCGGGGAATTCCGAGACTATTTAAAAGAGAATGGGATTCTCTCTCAGCTTACTCCTCCGTATACACCACAGCACAACGGTGTGTCAGAGCGGAGAAATCACACCCTATTAGATATGGTGCGCTCTATGATGAGTACTGCTGAGTTGCCTATTTCTTTTTGGGGTTATGCGCTTAAGACAGCTGTATATCTATTGAATCAAGTTCTATCAAAATCTGTGCCTAAAACACCATATGAGATATGGAGTGGAAAGAGGCCGTATCTTAAACGAGTTAAGATATGGGGTTGACCGGCCTATGTTAAAAGGCAAAATCCGGACAAGCTCGAGGAAAGATCAGTTCTATGTAAGTTTGTAGGATATCCAAAGAATTCACAAGGATATATCTTCTACCACACTGAGGAACAAAAGATATTTGTTTCTCAATATGCCACCTTTTTGGAAAAGTAATTTCTTTTTAAAGAAATTAGTAGCAATGAGATAGAACTGGAAGAAGTTCCAGCAGCACAAATTACAACTGACGATTTGGTGGAATAAGAGAATCCAATAGTAACCAACGAACCCCAGCCAATCCGCAGATCTAGTAGGGTTTCTCATCTACCTGAGAGATACTGCGGTTTTCTCATAGACGGTGGGAGCGAGGATTGCTTCATGGAAGATTATGACCCTTCTAGTTTCGAGCAGGCCATCACAAGTGGAGACTCTGTGAAATGGCTGGATGCTATGCGATCCGAGATGGAATCCATGTACACCAATAAAGTATGGACTTTGGATGTTGCTCCTGAAGGGGTAAAACCCATTGGGAGCAAGTGGATCTTCAAAAAGAAGATTGGTGTAGATGGAAAAGTTGAGACTTTCAAAGCTAGACTTGTAGCAAAAGATTTTCGTCAACGACCTGGAGTCGACTATGATGAAACCTTTTCTCCTGTCGCTATGCTTAAGTCCATCAGGATCCTACTTGCCATTGCTGCATATCATGACTACGAAATCTGGTAGATAGACGTCAAGACCGCTTTTCTAAATGGTGATTTAGAAGAGAGCATGTACATGACACAGCCAGAGGGCTTCATAGACAGTGGGAGTAGCGGAAAGGTGTGCAAGCTGCTTAAATCCATCTACGGATTAAAGCAGGCGTCGCGGAGTTGGAACATCTGTTTTGATGAAGCTATCGAAGAGTTTGACTTCATAAAAAATGTAGATGAACCTTGTATATATAAGAAGGATATAGAGAGTAAGGTGGTCTTCATCGTATTGTACGTGGATGACATACTCTTGATAGGAAACGATGTTCCTATGCTACACTCAGTCAAGCTCTTCTTATCACTCAAGTTCTTCATGAAAGTTCTTGGTGATGCCTCCTACATCCTGGGGATAAAGATCTATAGAGATAGATCTAAACGGATTTTGGGATTGTCCCAATCCAGCTACATTGACACCATACTAAAGAGGTTTAATATGGAAGATTCCAAGCGAGGTAATTTACCCGCTTGTTCAGGAATCACTCTCTCCAAAGAGATGTCTCCCAAGACTGATTTGAAGAGGGCTCGCATGTAAGGGATACTCTATGCTTCGGCAGTAGGCTATATCATGTATGCGATGCTATGTACCAGACCGGATGTAGCTTACTCACTAGGTGTAGTGAGTAGGTATCAATCAGATCCTGGGGAAAACCACTGGACAGCTGTGAAGAACATTCTTAAGTACTTGAGAAGGACTAAAGAAATGTTCTTGGTGTCTAGTAACGGTGAACTCCAAGTGGATTCCTTTACCTATTCAAGCTTCCAGAGTGATAAGAACGACAGTAAGTCGGTCTCGGGTTTTGTCTTTACCCTCAACGGAGGGGTGGTGTGTTGGAAGAGTTCCAAGCAAGACACCGTAGCAGACTCGACGATGGAGGCTGAATACATCGCTCCAACGATGCTTCCAAAGAAGCTTTCTGGATGAAGAAGTTCATTGCTGAGCTTGGTGTGGTTCCATCCATTGAGCATCGAATACCTGTGTAATGTGATAACAATGGAGCTGTGGATTTGGCCAAGGAACCTAGGTCCCATCAGAGATCTAGACATATTCTGAGGCGGTATCACCTGATCAGGAAGATAGTAGACCGCCGGGAGATCGAGGTCAGGAGAGTTGACACGAAGGACAACGTAGCGGATCCGCTCACGAAGGCCCTTTCCCAGATACAGTTTGAGAGACTTTTTGGGATGTTGGGTATGAGATACTACAACACATGACCTTAGTGCAATTGGAAGATTGTTAGGAAAATGTATGCCCTAGAGGCCATTGTTGTATATGTGATGTATATTATAGTGGATGCTTGGACATGTATATAGAGAACTTTCTTGCTCGACATGATAGTATGCTATCTGATTACTCTTTATCTTAACATGTTGACTGGTATTCTTTACTGTCTTGCTCTCACATGTTGATAAAGCCCTTAAAATATGTACTTGACTGCCACGATTATGATGAGATCATACTAGTAGGGCCAGGGTGGTCCATAAGTACATCCTTTAATCAGTTCCTAGTCGTGGGAATATCGAGACCAGGGAATCGATATTCCAGTATAGACTATTGTGTACGTTTCTTGTCCCTTAGAGGGCGATGGTTGATCCCACAACCATTGGTGTGTGACATCAAAGATTGTACACAGGTACTCATTGGAGAATGGGTACACCGAACAGGACTCACCGAGGACTCCTAGTTGATAGTATATCTATCGTCAGATAGAAGTCCTTTGGTGACACTGGTACAGGTTAGTCTGTAGACCCGAGATCGTCATAGATTCTTGTGTGGCTCCAACTGTGCTTTGATTTCCTCCCTACCACGGCTCAAAAGAGTCGTGCAAACAGGTGGATTTTGGCTACAGTCCCGAGTCACAATGAGTCAATGAGCGATAGGAGGGATTTTGTCTCTCCCGGTATTGGGGGTTGATATTGCGCTATGCTCGATTGGCTATAACTGGAAGTCCCTGGCCAGGGCTGCTGCTAAGATTTACTGATAAGAGTTATCAGTAGTTTATCAAACCATTATAGGCCAGATATCAGCATGACTTATCACGTTACTGGGGTCTGACGTTTACCACCCATAGACATGATATGCGATATATCAGACGAAGAGACCGGACTGTACTGTAGTGTTACTGATAGGCTTCATGGAGAGTATGGACGAGCTTGCTTCTTGATCTTTATATCGCTCAATACCCGGGTAGCCGTTATGTCCAGCAAATACCACTGACGGATTGTAGGTGACTGATGTGATCATCACCTACTGCTGGCGTATTGACGAGTCTTTAGAGCCCCACGCAGAAGTTTCCTGGTTCAAGCGAAACGAAATAGGACACATATGTGATATGTGTGTGGACCTGATTAAATACGAGTATGTGGTACCGTATTGTAATCTAGCAGTTATCTGGTATCGGTTAGGTTATATGTGATATAACCAGATTATCGAATCAAGTGTTGATTTGATAATGTGATAAACAGATAAATGATATTAGTCGGTCATATATGATATAACCGGATTATTAAATCAAGTGTTGATTTAATAATTTGATATAAATTATATTTGATATAATTATATATTAACTAATATCATTAGCTCACTAATTGCTTTATTTATATATATATATATATATATTAATGTATATTTTATATATATAAATATATATTATTATATGAAGCATGACATGTTTTTCTATTTTGAGAAAATAGAAAAATGAGGTGTAAATTGTGGAGATATTTGTGAAATGGGCAAGGCATGGGTTTTATTATTTGTATATTAGTCTTGACTCACTGTTCAAGCATGGTTGCAATTTAGAATTGCAATTTTATTCCATGCTTGAATAAGTGAGGAAAGAGAGAGCAATTTTGAGTTTACTCTCATAATTTTTCATTCTTCATGCTTTAGCCATTTTCTTGAGCTCTTACTTCCTCTTGCTTTCTACAATTTTCTTCACGTCACTTCCAAGTTCAAACTCTCACATGTGATGTAAATCATTGAACTTGTGAAAACCCTAGTGAGCAAAATAATTCCCTACTTCACCATCTCACATTAGATTAGCAATTTTATGTGGAGTGTTACCTTCACTAATGAGATTAGTGAAGGGTTAGCTTGAGCTAGTGGACTTCAGGTGGATCGTCTTTGGCGCGAAGATCATGAAGGAGGTTCGTTCAACTCGAAGAGGAGCCTGGTAGAGTCGCGTGGACTTCAACCCGGAGCTAGAGAGGAGAAGGACTCGAACTACAAAGGTTGTATGCTCTTGTCTTCTCTTTAGTTCTTCACATCATCATAGGCAAACCCTAATATTCTAGCAAAGATCTTGTATAGTCTAACTTAGCACCTAATAAAATTAAAATTTGGCATGCTTGATGCTACTAAAACCTCATGGTGGTGCTTTGGTCGACTTTCACAGCTAGTACCGCTGATGGCTTGTGGGTATCTGATATGATCATTACCTACTGCTGGCGTATTGACGAGTCCTTAGAGTCCCACACAGAGGTTTCCTTGCTCAAGCAAAACGAAGTAGGGCACATATGGAGATATGTGCGGAAGCTTGATTAAATACGAGTATGTGATACCGTATTTTAATCTTGCTATATTTGATATCAGTTGGTTATATGTGATATAACTAGATTATCGAATCAAGTGTTGATTCAATAATTTGATTTATGTATATGTATTTGATATTGGCCGGTTATATATGATATGGCCGGATTATTGAATCAAGTGTTGATTTAATATCAAATATCGAATGTTAGTCGGTTATACGTGATATGACCGGATTGTTGAATCAAGTGTTGATTTAATAATATGATATATATATATATATATATATGATATTAGTCGGTTATATATGATATAACCGGATTATTGAATCAAGTGTTGATTTAATAATTCGATATATATATATATATATATTTGATATATATATATATTAACTAATATTGCTCACTTAAGATTTTATTATCTTCTAATATATTTAAATATATATGTGATATATATTAATATATGTAGTTAAATAGTCTATCATGGTAGATGATACATAGAACATGGGCGTATGAGAATCACATGAGAATGAGAAAATAATAAACATTTTTGAATTAAGAGAATTAGAGAATGAGTCATGAGTTTGAGAAACTTGTAGAAGTCTTGAGAAGCCATGACTCACCTCTTGATTCTTGGCTTAATCAAAGATATTTATCTCTCTCATTCTCATCCGTTTATATGACTTATGACATGGTTCATTGAACCTCACTCTCTCACTCTCACAACACTCACACACCCAAGTTCATCTCCTTCTCTTGACCTATCTAAGGTTTTTCTTGAGTTGGAAAATGAAAGAGAAAAAGATTTCTAAAGTGAGTAAAATTCTTACTTCATCAACCTACACTAATCTAGCCCATTAGTTTAGATTGTTTTCTTCAATAATACTTTGATTAGTGAAGAGTGAGCTTGAGTTAGAGAGACTTCAAGGTGGATCATCTTTGGCCTCGAAGACTAGGAAGCAAGCTCGTTTCTTTCACTAAGTGGAGTCTAAGAAGAGTTTTAGGGACTACTACTTGGAGCTTTAGAAGTAAAGGACCGGTCTACAAAGGTTGTAACCCTCTTCACTTAGTGTAGAACTTGTTTTCTTGCTTCAAAACCCTAATTCTCCAGTTCGATTCTAGGTTAGTATAGTTTAGACCTCTAGATTTTTTAAAATTGCACACTTGATGCTTGTATAAAACTAGTAGAGGTGCTAAGACATACTTTCATGGTATCAGAGCCAAGCTAGAGACTTAGGCGAAGTCTAAACGGCGTTAAAGTGCTCGATCGAAGTTTCGAAACCCGTATTTTGCATACTTTCTGTTCATTTTTCAAAAGTTTAAATTTTACAGATTAAAATTCCTAGAAAATCATGCAGGTAATTGTATGGAGCCCTAAGAAGATTGAGTGCGTAACTCTATCAAATGGCCGCGGAACCGCCGCCTAAACCTTGGTTTGGCCGCGGTTCCGCCGCCGATTTGATGAGTTGTAGACTCGTCTTTCTTCTTCTGCTCCATTGTGTCATTTTGGACTTTCTGGTATTTTTACTGATGCTCAAGTTGTTGAGGTCTCTATGATTTGCATGAGTTTGAAATATCGATCGAAATTTTTAACATCGTCTAGATATTTTGGATATGTGATATAATTTTTGGAATCCACATTGATTAGTTTTGTGAAAAATAGTTAGCGTTTTGTAAATCTAGCATTTTAGTCTCATTTGATGGATGACCACGGAGTTTCGATTCGGATCAAAACTCCGTCGCAATCTCGTATTGTACGCGAACACTCGCCGGGAGACACTACTAGATAGACACGTCCCATAGTCCCGACCAAGTGACTATAGGAGAACCCCATGGCCAAAAGCATCCACTCGGGTGCTCACGACCACGGTGTTCTGCCCAAGTGCACTTTGTTGACGGTATCGGGGGTGCGGCCATCTACTAAAGTTCCCGACGAGCATTCGATCATTTTATCGAGAATCTAGTTGAATTACCCAACTCATTTTTGAAAAGTGTTTTCAATTCGATACTTAAATGCAAGATTTATTGTGTTAGGCATGAAATCCAGAATATGTGATAATCCGAGTTTATGATGTCTAAGGATGATACGGATTCTAATTATTGTAGTTTTCATTTCTATTTTGCGACTGTAAGTGTAATATGTGGCCATATCCCCGATCTCGTTTCTATACGTCAACGAAATTAGGGATACACATATTTACTTATGTTGATGACATATGATGTTATTGTGTTGCTGGTTGATATATTATATTGGATCATCGTGATTGAATAGCCGGGAGTTTTGCATGAGATAAGAGTTTTTCAATTTTCATTCATGTAAAAATTTGTACGTAATATTCTTTTATTGGGACACTTCCGGGTTGAGGTTGTTGTCTCCTTTGATGTATATTATTTTCTTTTCCGCATTAGGATAGACCCAAGGCGGGGAGCACAAGTAACCGGGTTCTAGAGTCCAGTGGGAGGCCATCTCGAGGAGTCGAGACCGGGTCGCATAACTCTAGAATTGGTAGGGTTGCTTGCCGATCTCGTAGGGGTCTAGGGATGTGGGTTTGGCTATTCATCACAACCGTGGAATCCGTGTTTTTCATTACTGGTTTAATCTAAAACACGAACCTCCTAGTATATTCTATATTTCATATATCTGCTTCTGTTGATTCTGTAATATGATGTGATCATATAACTGCGTGAGACGAATACTACTTATATATATGATATACTAGTAGACACTATATATGTTTTGCATCCGCGCTAGTCCTAACCCCGTCCTGCTGTAAGTTAAGTAACCTTACGGTGAAGACCTGGGTCCCTGTGGAGAATGCGGATGGCATATATGTGTGTTTTATTTTCGTTTCTTCTGTGATGTTTAGGAAACATAAATGATGGGACGCCATTAATGAGATTAATGAAAGGAAAAGAAACCTAAAGATGTTGTAGAATCAAATTTTTCAAAAAGGTAGCTTTAGTTATTGCTTTGCATAGCGGTATTCCATTATGAATATCCAGCACCTCATTCGATGAGGAGCCTAGATCCCTTCACCAGGAATAAGCTCTTTAGCAAAACTAGCATATGCTACAACCTGCTCGGTTTGTTTTGAAAACTACTCGATTTTAAAGCGGAGCTTAAACCACTCCTTTTCAAATCACTAGATTCTACAACGATATCAAGTTCATTACGTTAAATTTTTTTCTTCAAAACCAGTCATAGCCCTCCGTTATTTCAGATAAGTGTTGCGTTTGTTGACTATAGTCAAGACGTAGTGTGTGGTAGCTGATTAGTGCTTATCTGCCGTATATGATGCGATTGGATTAGGGTAGTCGTACGGCTTTGTTGACCATAAACAAAGGTCTTACGGGTGGGTTTAATTCAATCATGAAATGACGGGTTGAACTTGATTAGCGCTTATGATTTGTTGACCATAGCCAAGATCATAAGTCGCTAGGGGTAAAAACACATTTTGGGAATTTCAAGTGTTGAAATTTGCAATGAGATCGCATACCTTCTATAAGATAGTTGGATCCCAATACCCACTGCGAGTAAGAATTACTCCTGGGAGAATTTTCCACTTAACAATTAGCTGATCCAGTAGGTGTCTAAGAAAGGTGTTAACGGGGTTATGCCCTTACGAAAACGAGGTTATTTAATTAGTTCTATGCAGGGAGACTCCCTCATAGTACCAATACATGCCTGGCTGACCGATTGGCGAACTTGTAGGGTGTAATTAATCCCGGCTAATTTTACCTTTTAGGGTTTGAAGGAATTTTTGATAAAAACAGTGGGAGACATCTTGATTAGATAAGATAATAACTAATCTAATCTTGCAAGAGCACACGCTAAAGTGTTTTCTTCTCTCTCTCTCCAGGTAGCGACCATAACACGCCTTAATCAAAATAATAATATGGATTTATTGACCGAACCCTCTTATTATACTGAGCTGGGGAATGTTGGTTCCATTCTATCTTATGACTGTTATAAGTATGAGCAAAGGATAGGGGATTGCATGGATTCCCATGTAACTCGAGCGAAGAAAGAGTATAATGATGCTTCTTCTTCGGGTGTGTTAGTTACTGTTCTCATCCGAAAGCCGCGACAAAGACGCGATAAACGTCTTGCCTGAATTTCGGGGCAGATGCTAATTGGTGCTATCCGTCTACCTCTCCGAACATGCCAAGTTGATTTATGGCACCATATATCGAAGGTTTAAACGGATACGGCCGATGTAGCAGACTTCGTCAGATTCCCCCTCGCTTGAGGGGTTTTTGATTGTGGGGACGCTCTTCCCTGTAGGCGCAAGCCCCTGCAATTAATTACGCTACTGCATCGCGGTAACCACTTTCTCCTTATCCAGATGGTCACTTCGTATCGTGGGTTTTTGTTTTGTTTGTGGTTGCCCGTAGATTGTATACGGAGACTAATTTATGTTGTCGCCCGTAGGGCGTGGACTAGTCCAAATCCGTATCTTCTTAGATTTGGGTTTGGGGGTTGGGTTTAAGAATACGTTAGCCTCATTTGAGACTAAGATCAACTTAAACGTATGTTAAGGATACGTTAGTCTAATTTTAGACTAAGATCAACTTAACGGGATCGTTTAAAACCAACAAAAAAGCATTTGGACTCTATTGTTTAGTTTAGGGACATTGCGGTCGATTAGTTTAAGGACATTACGGTCCAGTGTTAGTTTAAGGACATCTCGGTCCAGTGTTAGTTTAAAGACATCACGGTCGAGGTTAAGGACATCATAGTCCGTGAGTTTAAGGACTCCACAGTCCAATGTTAGTTAAAAAACATCACGGTTGAGGTTAAGGACATCATAGTCCATGAGTTTAAGGACCCCACAGTCCGTAGTTTAGAGACGTCATAGTCTGTGAAATGTGTGGTTGTCAGGACCCGTCACCTCTCTGAAGATGTTGAAGGATTACAACGAGAGTGAAGAGATGTACCCTCAAACCAAAGTGGATTAAGTGATCTGTAGTCCAATTTGGAACTAAGATCAATTAATTAAATTATGAGCACATTGGCTCAGTTAAGTCTGAATTGAGGACTTATGGCCAACTTGGGCTAAGTCCAATCAAATTTGAAGAGTTGGCCCTTTGTTGGACCATTAACACTTGTCTGGGTTCAAGCCCATATCATTTAGCAATGCTAAACAAGAGTTTGAGGGCTTTGATAGCATTTTTATCTTTGACTGAGCATGGAACATTATAGCTCTGAATTTTACTCAATTTTTAGATTCAGTTGAAGGGGAGTCTTTTTCCACTGGAAAATTAGCCGATTTGGCTAAAACTAGTGTTAAACACTAGAGAACAACAGTGTTAAACACTGGAAATACAACTCTCAAATTAGTGTTAAACACTAGAAGACAACAGTGTTAAACACTGGAAATACAATTCTCAGTTTAGTATTAAACACTAGAAGACAACAGTGTTAAACATTGGAAATACAATTCTCAATTTAGTGTTAAACACTAGAAAATGACAGTGTGAAACACTGGAAATGAAGTTGTCAAATTAGTGTTAAACAATAGAGAGGAAAGGGTCAAGTGGGGACACGTGAGGGTACCCAAAGGTGGGGCCAGATCCCCTTTGTTCTATTCTCAAGTCTGCAAATAAGTGTTAAATACTTTTAATTTTTATCCATCACGTGTGGGCACGTGATAGGCACTCATGCGCTGATTTGTTAAGGCATTTATTACGGGTCACGTGGTAGCACGTGAGAGCGCCCAAAGCCCACATTTCGTTTGCTTTGATTCTCTTTGTTTTGGAGGTCACGTGGGGGCACGCGAGGCATTGCCTCAAAGCCTTTTCCTTTTCATTTTTGGGGATCTTTTCAGGGGTCACGTGGGGCCACGTGACCTTAATTCCTTGCATGCATGGAGATCTTTTAAGTCTCATTATTTTTTTAAGAATTAAATTCTCTGTAGGGTTAAACCCTAATTATGCTTTTGGAGGAATTAAATTCCTATTGTGAAAGAATTAAATTCTTATGTAGGGTTAAACCCTAATTTCCTTTTAGGGGAATTAAATTCCCATATATGTAAAAGAATTAAATTCTCTGTAGGGTTAAACCCTAATTTCATTTTAGGAGGAATCAAGTTCCTATAAATTTGAGAGAATTAAATTCTCAATTAGGGTTAAACCCTAGTTTTGTCCATCTTGAAGGAATTAAATTCCTATAATTTTAAGAGAATTAAATTCTCAGATAGGGTTAAACCCTAGTTTCATCTTGAAAGAATTAAATTCCTGTGAGTTTGGGAGAATTAAATTCTCATATAGGGTTAAACCCTAATTTTATCTCGGGAGAATTAAATTCTCTAAACTCAATTCCCCCTCTAAGTTTTGGACCTGCATGGCAAAATCTCAACCCGATGAGAATTAAATTCTCAACCTATGGGGAGATTTGCTTCTGCAGATCTTCAACCAGAGGAAGAACTAAGTTCTTTTTGTAGAAGAGTTAAACTATTAGATTGAGAATTAAATTCTCTTTTTTATTTTATGAAGCTTTGATCCCTTTCTCTTTTCTCATCTAGGGTTTTCTTTCTTAAGAATTAAATTCTCCTTTCTTTTCTTTCTGCTATTTGCTTTTAGAAAATTTCAAGATCCCAAAAATTCTTTCCCTTTCTTCTCCTCTTGGCTCCTATTTATAGAAGAGGGAAAAGAATCAGTTTGTTTGGTAAATCTTTCATTGAAAGATTTTGTTTGTTTTCATAATTAATATGATCCTTTAGATCACACAGTGAATTTTATTCACCGTCGGATTTTAAATCCAAAGATATTCTGTTTGTTATTTTTGGTCAGATTTTAGGGAAATCTTTCCTTGTCTAAAATCTTTCCATAAATTGGTGATTTTTAATCACCCTTGGATTTTTAATCCAACGGTTCCCCATAATCCTTTTTCGTTTGGAAAGATTTTAGAGAATTTTAGAAATTAATTCTATTAAGTTATACGGCTTTCAAAGCCTATCACGTGTTAGCACGAGACCCTTGGTCACGTGTGAGCACGTGACCCCCCATTGGGGCATTTCTCAGCTGCTTGTTTACACTTCTGCTTGCTTAGAATTTATCTCTGTGTATAGATCACGTGACCCCTGGTCACGTGTGAGCACGTGATACCTCATTGAGGTAGTTCCTGATTTTTAATCAGGAAACAAATGCCCCAACAGCGTTGCTCTCACGTGTCTGCACGTGAGTGCAACGCTGTCACTTTCGTGACCGTTGGATCTGTCTAGAGAACAGGAGAGATGAAACGTTTCCCATCACATCCTATAAATGCAGGGTCTCTTCAGAAGTGCCTCCACTCTTTCATCTTCTTCCTTTGCTAACTTTTTCCCTTTTGAGAATTTAATTTTCTTTTCTCAGAGCTTAGTTCTCTGTCTCGCAAAGTTTCCAGAGTTTAACTCTGTTGAAAGATTCCCTTTCCTCAGGTAATAATCTTGAACGAATGAAGAACTTTTGCAGAAATCTCTATTGGATTTTTAAATCCAGACCAAGGGTTTTTTTTCCCTTTAGCAAGAACACACATTTTTTTTAATTCTTTAAAAAGAAAACCCTTCAATCCTTAAACAACAGACCTTGCTAGGGTTTCTCTGGTCTTCAGGAGTCAATGGTGGTGTTTGCCTTTTTCCATGGAATTTAATTCCATCTCAAAAAAGTCTCTGGGAATTTAATTCCCCTTTTTCAAAAGGAATTTAATTCCTACGAAGAACTTAGTTCTTCCCAGAGAGCTTCTTGGGGTTTTCTTGCCCTGAGTTGTCTCTTTGCAACCAAGAAGAAGAAGTTTGCAGTGGTGCTTTCTGGGAATTTAATTCCCTTGATTCTGTTTGATTTGTTACAGAGTCCAAGATGGATCTCTCTTAGGGGAATGTGTAGGGTCATTTGAAATCCACTCTTTATTTAATGAGACTCTTCCTTTTGTCTCATTATAATTGCTTTGCCTCATCATTAGCAAGCCCTCATCTTGATTTTGTGGGACCCATGTGTTTTGTAACCAATGGTCCCATAAAATGAGTCCTCTGTCGCTTTCTTCCACTATCTTTTATATATATATACATTTATAAACATATATATATACTGTTGGCTTCGCTTTAACAGTTTCCCCTTATTTTATTCCAGGTACAATGACTTATGTTCCATATTTCCCTTTCACTCGTTCGGAGGCCGCTTTTCCTCAGTCGCCATCTGACGAGGAAGTGATGGCGATGATCAAGGCTCATGATCCAAATTGCACCAACTAGCTTTTGTGGGGTACCTGGTATGGTCACATCATTCATGGTCGCCGAAGCTTTCTTTGCGAGATACCGACGGAGCTCACCTATCCGTTCTTGCCCATGGATCCTCCAAGGACTGTCTTTGCCGTGGAGATGCCGAATTGGACCCCTATGGGGCGGCTTGAGCCTTCAACGACCGGTATTCCGAACCATCCGGTCCCAACTATAGATATTCTGGGACGCCGCATTTGCCAGGGCGAAGCCCAGCCATAGGGGCAGATTTACAAAATAGGGCTTACCCCTCGACACCCCACAGGCTACCTTCTTTGGGCGCGTTACATCTTGTCTGCCCATTGCACACGACTGCAGAGGGTTGGGTTTTATCAGGCGATCTATGCGTCCCTTTTCCACTACCCATCTCCTCACGTCTGGTGGGTTAAGGCTTTTTTGAACCAGTGGAATCTCCCCACCAACACTTTCCTTCTAGGGGACCGCGAAGTTTCAATTTCCTTGGAAGAATTTCGTGAGATCTCGGGGCTGCCAATCATGGGGACCTTCTATGAGGAATTGCTGCCTCCCGACGAGTACGTCTTTGAAACCTAGCCTGCAATGCTCGACAGCCTATCTACCGAGAACGCCGTCCGCCACAAGCGCCCGAGTTTGATCAAGGCCCTGGGCATCTTTGACAAGCTGTTCACAGAATCAGAAGAGCAGGGTGTCACTTTTAAGAGTTTTATCACTTGCTTCCTTCGCGAGGATGTCCTATCGAAGACGGCTCCGAAGTTTGCGAACATTAATGACCCCTTTGGGTTTGGTTTGAATCGACGGCCGACTAAGGAAGAGGATTTACCGCAGTACTATATTCCTATCATGTCGGCGGTGTCTTTTGAATTGATTGCAGCTCCTGGCATGGATGAGGAGACCTTTTTTGTGGGTTTTATCAGTGTTTGGCTCAGCTGGTTTGTCATCCCCATGCATCGCCGCTTCATGAGAGTCTCGGTTATCTACCCTGCTCATCGTATCGCTGAAGGGACACGGCTAGCCGTAGGCATCCCAGCACTAGCGCATCTTTATCATGGATTGGGCGCCGCGGCTAAGACCTTAACTCCCGGCGTGGACGTAGTAAACTTTTCTCTCCATTACTTCACGTCTTGGATTGAAATGCATGTGTTGGGGGCCTTTGTTGCGCACCAGCGACCTAATTTTTATGATACCCACACTTTTCCGCGAGTCATGCGGCTGGTGGATGCTTCTGCTCCCAACCCGACTCAGTTCAGGGCTATTCGCGTGTTGATCGCTCCCTACGCTAGCGCGGGCGGACTGGTGTTTATTGATCGGGCTATATCCTCTCCTTCAGGTCCAATTCAGCAACTATGCGACTTGTCGAAGGAAGAGGTACCTTCTCTGAAGCCTAAGGAAGCCATGCACCTGTACGCCATCAGACCAGGTTATCTGGTATTTCTTCAGAACACTGTGGCCCTTTTTATGCGGTATAACCCAGATCGCTCTACCCGGCAGCTTGGGTATGATCAGGGCGTCCCCTTCGAGGCATTTACAGTTGCGCCCGTCCCATCACCTGAAGTCGTTCATGACGCTGCTCATCACTTCGTGAGGATGAACACTGGTTATCGATTCATGATCCTGGAAGCTGATCATATTCCCCGATGTGTAGGGTCCTTCACGGGCTGGTATCTTCATCGGGTCAGTCCGATTATTGCTGAGGAGAAGAGGGTGCTTCTTGGATACAACGCTCCTATTCCAGCTCAAGCCACTGGAGTTCCGCCGCGACTACGTACACCGGTTCGCTTTCCCTTGAGGGATACCAGTGTTGCGCTTATCCCAGGGGCGACGGAGGTGGACCTCAGTCCCACAGTTGGTATGCCATTGGATACCAGGGCTCAATCGAGGGGTAAGAGGGCGCCGGTAGCAGTACCATCGCCCGCGGCATCGACAATGGCCGTGTCGTCCTCTGTAGCACCGCCAAGCGAGGGCGTTGGAGGCGAGGGCATCGAAGGTGAGGTGGGTCAGCGCCGTGCCAAAGTTCCACGGGGGAGAAAACGATTGTCTTCAGCAGCTGGTTCTGGGTCCAAGAGGCGAAGGAAGACGGCTACCAATTTACTCGACTCTGTAAAAGAGTCTGAGCCTATTCTTCAGGATGAACCGTTGGCCATGCAAGAATCAGACGTCGACCTACTCTTCCCAAGTTCATCTGCCGAGGAAGCCGCACAATTGCCTGAGGCTATAAGACGTTCGCAAGATGAATCGGAGAACGTAAGGGTCCCGAAGAAGCCCTACCCTGCCGTTATCTTTTACGAAGACCCTCTGTAGATCCGACGACAATTCATCGGCCATTTGGAAGAATGGGGTGAAAGAGCCCTTAAACTGGTCGTTTCGGCCGACGCCGAGGATGCACTTTCCCTTTGGACCGGCGGCCATGAGTCCACCCTTGGACCTCAGCGAGCACATCTCCTTATGAAAGAGCGTCGGCTTGAACAAGCCATACTGGAAGCTCCCTTGCGCATCGGTATGTTCCTGTATTTCTTTGTAATATTTCGTATTACTCGTATACACATATATGTATGCTTATCTTTGTACAAACTTTCCAGGGACTTCGGCGGCGGCGGAGGCTCTAAGTCGTGTTTTGGCCATAGAGCCTGCTGATATCCCCAGTGAAGCACCAATCAGAGTGGAGGGGGTTAATGCAACTGTCGCTCTCGCGGCGGAATCTTCTTCGGCAGTTCCCACTTCCCAAGCACCTGTTCCCTCGGGAGAGGCACCTTAGGCAGTCATCGTTCCAACGGATCTTCCTGAGGGCGACCCGGAGGCTAGGATGCAGGTAGTGGAGGCTACCGTCCTATCGTTGGAGCCCACAGCGGCAGCCGCTGCTCCTCATTCAGAAGCCGCTGCACCGTCCCGTGTCTTCGATAATGTGCCCGAGGTCATGGAGGAGGCCGTTGTAGCTGCTATCCTTCCGGCTCAGAATGGGAAGAGCGTCGAAGGTAGGTTTCTATATTTTAAATTAGTCATCTCTCCATTAGGTGAACCTTTCTGTCTTTTCAGAATTGCGCAGATTGGCAGCCTCTATCGCTGATCTGTCTCCCTGGCAGTCTTTTCAGCGTCTGTTGGAGATGGCTGCTCTACAAGCAATATCTCCTCGGCGCATCGTCCTTTCTTCTGGGCAAGGTTAGTGTTGTCTGCCTTCTTTTCACAGCATTTGTTGGATATGTATACCCCAGAGGCCATTATTTATAGTACTAATTTGTATAATACATTTTAGAGGCTTGGGATATATATATATATATATATATATATATATATATATATATATATACGGGTTTACGACAGTCTTGCTCGATATTGTAGTATGCTACTTGGTTTGTTTCTATCTTAATATGTGTATATGTTTCTTTTAACATATCGCTAAAACATATTGATGGAGCCCTTAGGATCTTTGTTTGACTACCGGCGTTGTGATGGCGATCACACTAGTGGGGGCTGGGTAGTCTATAAGCACATCCTTATTTTCGTCCCTAGTCGTAGGATTATCGAGACAGGGCATCGATACTCCAGAGTAGGCTGGTGCATACGCTTCTTGTCCCAGCAGGGGAGATGGTCTGTCCCACAGCCATCAGTACATCGTACTGGAGATAGTATGCAGGTGCTCGTTAGGTTACGAGTACACTGGACAGGACTCATCGGGAACTGTTGGTTGGTATTATACCTATCGTCATTTAACAGTTCCCAGGTGACATGAGTACAGCTTAGTCCGTTGACTTGACACTGATACTTCGCCTCAAGTGTGTTCCCACTGTTCTTAGATTACTACCCTACCACGGCTCTATTGAGTCGTGCAAACAGGTAGTAGTTGGGTGCAGTCCCGAAGCACTTGGAGGCAGTGACGGTTAGATAGGATTCGCCTCTCCCGGTATTGGGAGTTGATATTGCGCTGTGTCCAGGAGAGCCATTACACATAGTCGTCCCTGGCCAGGGCAAGAGAGATTTGCTCGTAGTGTTACCAATAGTTTCTCAGGGTGTTCTGGGCTACACTCCGACACGACTTGTACCGCTATTAGGGGACTGACGTTTACCGCCCCCTAGGCCCGACATGCGATACTCTCAGACGAACAGACCGGACTGTACGGAGACTGTCACATTCAGGCTCAGTAGGAGTTCAGATGGGTTCACCTCATCAGTCTTCTTGTCGGCATCTACCTGGGGACCGTTACGTACAGCTAGTACCGCTTACGGACTGTGGTTAAACCCACTGCCAGCATAGTTTCGAGCCTTTAGAGTCCCACACAGAGGGTTACTCGCCTTTGGGCAAAACAGAGTAGAGGTCGCATGGTTTTGCGACGGGGTTCGTTCACATCCACGCACTTGTGCACGTTTGGTGTCCGGGAAGTTAGTACTAGCGGGCTTTGGTTTAAGCCAGATCCTAGTATTCATTTTGGGATTGGTTTTGTCTCAGTGTATTCGTGTTCCTCGGAACAAGGATGCGAGTGTGTATGCACAGTTGACAGAGGCAGAGGCAGTGGGTTCTCATTAGGGTTGTTGACCATTTGACTTTGGTTGACTTGTTGACCGTTGAATTTTTCTGAACCCTAATGAGAATGAGAAATATGATTAATAATATTAATTAAGAATTATTGTGTCATGGTTGAGTTGAACATTTGATTTTTGTTGACTTTGTTGACCGGTTGACCATTGTGGACTTGTTGACCATCATCATTTCTTTTCAATGATGCTTCTTGTTCATTTCAAAATGCATTAAATGAATGTAATGATAATGGTCATTCATAAACTAACCATCACAATTCTTAATTATTATTATTGTCATCATTATTCCAAAAGATATGAGCATGGTTGTAAGATGAGAGCTCATTCTATCTTATTCTTTCTCTCTCTTGAAAGAAACCTCTCCCTCTTTCTCTCCAAAAGTTTAAGTGTTCCATGAGTTGGAAATCATAAACTTTTGAGACAAAACCACCATAACTCTTCTCTACTCATTCTAAGGTCCTAAGTCTAGCAAGCCAAGCACCTTAGTTATCTCTAGGTTGAGATAGGAGCTCAAGTTCGAGGCCCTCGGGTGGATCCATCTACGGCAAAGAGGAGACTACGAGGAGGATCCGTTCAAACCACTACAAGGAGCAAGCAAGGAGGAGAACCACAAAAAGAAGAGAAGGAGTTCAAGACCTAGGTATAACCATTCTACATAGTAGCTAAAACTTGTAGTTTATTTGTTAGTTTTTGTTTAGCAAAGATCCTTCATGGATAGTCCATGTTACCTATTGAGGAAAATTTTGATTTTTACCTATTCCGCCTCCCCGAAAGAACCGGGGTGGGTAACGTGGACCTAACAGTGGTATCAGAGCATAGCTAAACAACTACTAACTGTTAGCAAAGTGTTTAGAACTTCGATCCGAAAAAAATCCCGAAAACATGACAAAAACCATACTTTCTGCCGATTTTTAAAACTACTCTAAAAATTATTCCACATGCCTTAAAAATCGGTGTAGGGTTTTTTAAGAACAGCCAAGAAATTTGAGCCCACGACTCGGCCAACTCGCCGTGGAACAGCGGCGAAACCATGCGTTTTGACGCGGATCTGCGGCCGAGTTGACTCGACCGCGACTCCGATTTCTTGCAGTTTTCTCTGTTTTGTATTTTGGGATTTTTAAGATGTTTTGTTTCTGCCCAGATTTTCCAGAGAACAATGTTATGTTTGGGGTTGTTACAAATTGGTATTTTGATCGAAGTTCTATAAACTTTAGCTATTTGGTTATAACTGTAATGTGATATATGCACTGAACGTCGGCTAATCGCTATACGTCGATTAGTGGGGGTTATGTATATCTGTGATCTGTAATGTTGTTGGATTGTGTATATGAACTTGTTGGATTGTCGCGGATGAATAGCCGGGGTTTTGTGAGATGAGAGTTTCTTTATCATTCATTTGATGTCATATGTAAATTGATGTAATATTATTTTTATGGCCGCACATCCGGGATGAGCTTGTAGCCATCATTGTATATTATTTCTTTTACTGTTTTTGCTCCTAGGATAGACCCAAGGTGGGGTGCACAAACTACCGGGTACGTTGAAGTGCCGAGTGGCCTACTCACGTTGTTGAGGGAGGCTACTTCACTTCGGGTATTTGGCGGGTAGTTTGCCGCACCCGTAGGGGTCTAGGGTAGGGTTTGGCTATTCATCACGACCGTGTAATCCGTCTTTCGTTGCAGGCTCGAACGAAACGCGGATTCCTAGCCTATCTAATGTGTTCATCTGTGATCTGGAATGGCTATCATTGCATCTGACGAATGTATATATCTATATATGATATCTAGTAGGCGTTGCTTATGTTTTGCATCCGCGCTAGTCCAGCCCCCGCTCTGTCGTTAGTTAAGTAACCTAAAGGGTAATGTCAGGGCCCCGTGGCGAATGCGGATGGCATAAGCGTACGTCATATTTTCGTTGTTTTCTGCAATGGTAGGATAAATTGATGGGACGCATTATATTAATGCAAAGAAAAAAACAAACCTAAAAGACGTTGTTGGAACAATTTTCAAAAAGCTGTTATTACAAGGAAGTTCTCTTTTGTTTTGCATAGAGGTATTCGGTTATGAATGCCCAGCACCTCATTCGACGAGGCAAGGGCCGAGATCCCTTCATCCGGAGTGACCCCTTGGACAAAAGTTTGCGATGGGGTAATAACTTCATTATAGTCGATTATAATTGCTTTGCATTGAGGTATTCAGTTTGGAATATGCTGCACCTCATTCGACGAGGAAAGAGTCGAGATCCCTTCATAGGGAGTGACCTCTTTAGCAAAAGTTTTCGCCACTATATTTTCAAAAAGGCAATCATGTTCCTTCAACTATATCAAGTTCATTACGTTAACGGGTTTTCGCCAAAACCCAGCCGTAGCCCTCCGTCATTTCGGATTGGTATTACTTAGTATTCGTGCTACGTATTTCGTGCTCAGCCGAGGCGTAGTGAACGGTAGCTATGTAATATTTTTCTGTAGCATATAATGTGATTGGTTGGGACAGTCGTGCGGTCATTTTGGCTCGGTCAAGGACTCGTATGGGTGAGTCTAATGCAATCAAGATAATGACGGGTTGAACTTGACTAGGATCCTTTGATATGTTGGCTCAGTCAAGGTCACTTGGGTCCTAGGGGTAAAAACACATCGGGAGTTTCTAAAGAAACTGAAACTTGCAGATTTAGCATACCTTTTGGAGTGTAGTGACTAGAGTGGATTCCATCTAGATCATTACACAATGATAGTTGGATCCCGATCCACTGATGAGTTGGATTACTCTCGGGAGATTATTTCACTTAACAATCAATGCTATAAACCAAGTAGGTGTCTAGAACGGTGTTAGCGGGGCTACGCCTCAAGGGAAAAGAGGTTATTTAATTAAGGAATTTCGCGAAAGCGTTGGAAAACCTCCCTCGAAGTACCAACACTAGCCTGGCCGAAAAGTTAAGCAAGTATTGTGACGTGCAATCAATCCCGACTAGTTCTTCTTTTAAAGGTTTGAAGAAGAATTTGAGGAAACAGTGGGAGCCATCCTGATTAGATAAATTAATAAACCAATCTAATCTTGCAAGAGCGCACGCTGAGTGTTTCTTTTCTCTCTCTTCAGGTAGCAACCATTTCACGTCCTAATCAAGATAATAAAATGTATCGCTTGACCGATCCGAATTCTTATTCGGGGCTGGGGAACGTCGGTTCGGCTCTAACCTGTGACAACAGTCATAAGTATGAGCAAGAGAAAGAGGATTGTATGGATTCCAAGGATACCCAGTTGAAGAAGAAGCATAGTTTTGCATCTACTTCAGGTGTTCTTGTAATTGAGAACTTCTTTATGGTCAACCCTACCTCCTGGGTACTTGATACCGGATCAGGATCTCATATCTGTAATTTATTGCAGGGACTGAGAAAAAGTAGGAAAGTTGCACCTGGTGATATGTCGCTCACGGTAGAGAACGGAGCACAAGTTAATGCTGCAGCCGACGGTGAATATCACCCAGTGTTGCCAAATGGCAATACTATGATTTTAAACGATTGCTACTATGTACCTTCCATGGTTTGCAACATCATATCAGTTTCTTTACTCAATAAAGATGGATATAAATTTGTTCTTGATAGAAATATCATGAACATTTACCTTCATAAGGTACTGGTTGCAGAAGGTACACTGTGTAATGGTATCTACGTTCTAAATCGGAATACAGTTCTCAATGTACAAAACACACGCAAGAGGAAGAGTTCAGATACGAACGAATCCTACTTATGGCATTATAGACTTGGTCATATTGGAGAGAAAGGACTAAATAAGTTGCATAAAGATGGACTCTTGGATACGTTCGAGTTTTCATCTTATGAAACTTGTCAGTCTTGTCTCAAAGGACAGATGAACAAATCTCCGTTCACCGGACATGGAGAAAGAGCAACAGAGCTCTTGGGACTCATACACAGTGATGTATGTGGTCCAATGTCTATACATGCAAGGGGTGGGTTCTCGTACTTCATCACATTCACTGACGATCTCTCTAGGTTCGAATATGTGTATCTGATGAAACACAAATCTGAAGCTTTTGAGAAATTCAAGGAATTCAGAAACGAAGTAGAGAACCAGACTGGCAAAAGTATCAAGATCCTCCGATCAGATAGGGGAGGGGAGTACTTAAGCACCGAATTCCTAGATTACTTAAAAGAGAATGGTATTCTCTCTCGGCTTACTCCCCCTTATACACCACAGCACAACGGTGTATCAGAACGGAGGAATCGTACCCTATTGGATATGGTTCACTCCATGATGAGTAGTGTCGAGTTGCCTCTTTCATTTTGGGGACATGCGCTTCTAACAGCGGCATATCTCTTGAATGATGTTCCGTCTAAATCTGTGCCTAAGACACCATTCGAGATATGGAATGGTAAAAGGCCGTATCTTAAACGTATTAAGATATGGGGTTGTCTGGCCTATGTAAAAGTACAAAATCCGGACTAACTTCAGGCACGTTCAGTTCTATGTAAATTTGTGGGATATCCTAAAAACTCTACAGGATATCTGTTCTACCACACCGAGGAACAGAAGGTGTTTGTTTCTCGCCACGCCACCTTTTTAGAGTGGAAATTTCTTGCAAAAGAAACAAGTGGGAGTTTGGTAGAACTGGACGAAATTCAGCGACCACAAAATGAAACTGAAGATTTGATAGAACCTCAGGATTCAATAACCCCAGACGATCCTCAGCCACTTCGCAGATCTGGTAGGATTTCTCATTCGCTCGAGAGATACTACGGTTTTATCATAGACGGGGATCGAGAGGATTGCATATTGGAAGAAGATGACCCTACCAGTTTCAGGCAGGCCATTATCAGTAGGGACTCTGATAAGTGGCTGGAAGCTATGCAATTCGAAATGGAGTCCATATACACCAATAAAGTGTGGACCTTGGATATTGCTCCACCTGGGGTAAAACCCGTTGGATGCAAATGGATCTACAAAAGGAAACTTGGTGTAGATGGGCAAGTGAAAACCTATAAGGCTAGACTCATTGCCAAAGGATTTCGTCAAAGACCTGGTGTGGACTATGACGAAACTTTTTCTCCAATGGCTATGCTCAAATCCATTCGGATCCTACTTTCCATTGCTGCCTTCCATGACTATGAAATCTGGCAGATGGACGTTAAAACGGATTTTCTAACTGGTTGTTTAGAAGAGTGCGTATACATGGATCAGCCAAAAGGTTTCGTGGACAGTAGGAGCAGCGGGAAGGTGTCCAAGTTGCTTATATCCATTTATGGATTAAAGCAGGCATCGCGGAGCTGGAACATCTGTTTTGATAAGGCAATCAAGGAATTTGATTTCATCAAGGACGAAAATGAACCTTGTGTCTATAAGAAGATTGTAGGACGAACTGTCGTGTTCCTAGTCTTGTACGTGGATGACATTATTTTGATAGGAAATGACATTCCTATGCTACAATCGGTTAAGCTATTCTTGTCACAACGGTTCCCCATGAAGGACCTGGATGATGCCTCGTACATTCTGGGGATCAAGATCTACAGAGATAGATCCAAGAGACTACTGGGACTTTCGCAGTCCAGGTACATAGAGACCGTACTAAAGAGATTTAGTATGGAAGATTCTAAGCGCGTTAACATACGCGCATTGTACGGAATCACCATCTCCAAGAAGATGTCTCCTAAGACCGACGAGGAGAGGGTTCGCATGAGCACTATACCCTACGCTTCGGCGGTAGGATCTATATGTATGCGATGCTATGTAAAAGACCAGATGTAGCTTACGCGCTGAGCGTGGTGAGCCGGTATCAGTCAGACCCAGGTGAGGACCACTGGACGGCAGTGAAGAACATTCTCAAGTACCTGAGAAGGACTAAGGAGATGTTCCTGGTTTACGGTAATGGAGACCTCAGGGTCGAGTCCTTTACCGATTCAAGCTTGCAGAGTGACAAAGATGACAGCAAGTCTGTCTCGGGTTTTGTGTTTACCCTCAACGGAGGGGCGGTATGTTGGAGGAGTTCCAAATAGGATACCGTCGCAGACTCGACAATGGAGGCTGAATACATTGCTGCAAGCGATGCCGCAAAAGAGGCGGTCTGGATGAAGAAGTTCATTAGTGAACTTCAGGTGGTTCCGTCCATTGTTGACCTAATACCTTTGTATTGCGATAACAATGGGGCTATAGCTTTAGCGAAGGAACCAAGGTCCCATCAAAAATCCAGACACATCTTAAGGCGGTATCACCTGATCAGGGAGATCGTTGATCGCCAGGAGATCGAGGTACGGAGAGTGGACACAAAAGACAACACGGCGGATCCATTCATAAAGGCCCTCCCTCAAACACAGTTCGAGCGACTTTTTGAGCTATTGGGTATGCGGTATGCCAGCAGCTGGCCTTAGTGCAGACGTTGGGTATGAGGTACACCAATTACTGGCCTTTAGTGCAAGTGGGAGATTGTTGGATATGTATGCCCTAGAGGCCATTATTGTATAGGACTAGTTTGTATAATACATTTTGGAGGCTTGGGATATATATATATATATATATATATATATATATATACGGGTTTACGACAGTCTTGCTCGATATTGTAGTATGCAACTTGGTTTGTTTCTATCTTAATATGTGTATATGTTTCATTTAACATATCGCTAAAACATATTGATGGAGCCCTTAGGATCTTTGCTTGACTACTGGCATTGTGATGGCGATAACACTAGTAGGGACTGCGTAGTCTATAAGCACATCCTTATTTTCGTCCCTAGTCGTAGGATTATCGAGACAGGGCATCGATACTCCAGAGTAGACGGGTGCGTACACTTCTCGTCCCAGCAGGGGAGATGGTCTGTCCCACAGCCATCAGTACGTCGTATTGGAGATAGTATGCAGGTGCTCGTTAGGTTACGAGTATACTGGACAGGACTCATCGGGAACTGTTGGTTGGTATTATACCTATCGTCAGTTAACAGTTCCTAGGTGACATGAGTACATCTTAGTCCGTTGACTTGACACTGTCACTTCGCCTCAAGTGTGTTCCCACTGTTCTTAGATTACTACCCTACCACAGCTCTATTGAGTCGTGCAAACAGGTAGTAGTTGGGTGCAGTCCCGAAGCACTTGGAGGCAGTGACGGTTAGACAAGATTCGTCTCTCCCGGTATTGGGAGTTGATATCGCGCTGTGTCTAGGAGAGCTATTACACATAGTCATCCCTTGCCAGGGCAAGCGAGATTTTTTGGTAGTGTTACTAGTAGTTTCTCAGGGTGTTCTGGGCTACACTCCGACACGACTTGTACCGCTATTAGGGGACTAACGTTTACCGCCCCCTAGGCCCGACATGCGATACTCTCAGACGAACAGACCGGACTGTACGGAGATTGTCATATTCAGGCTCAGTAGGAGTTCGGATGGGTTCACCTCATCAGTCTTCTTGTCGGCATCTACCTGGGGACCGTTACGTACAGCTAGTACCGCTTGCGGCCTGTGGTTAAACCCACTGGCAGAATAGTGTCGAGCCTTTAGAGTCCCACGCAGAGGGTTACTCGCCTTTGGGCAAAACAGAGTAGAGGTCGCATGGTTTTGCGACGGGGTTCGTTCATATCCGCGCACTTGTGCACGTTTGGTGTCCGGGCAGTTAGTACTAGCGGGATTTGGTTTTAGCTAGATCCTAGTATTCGTTTTGGGATTGGTTTTGTCTCAGTGTATTCGTGTTCCTCGGAACACGGATGTGGGTGTGTATGCACAGTTGAAAGAGGCAGAGGCAGAGGGTTCTCATTAGGGTTGTTGACCATTTGACTTTGGTTGACTTGTTGACCGTTGACTTTTTCTAAACCCTAATGAGAATGAGAAATATGATTAATAATATTAATTAAGAATTATTGTGTCATGGTTGAGTTGAACATTTGACTTTTGTTGGCTTGTTGACTTTGTTGACCGGTTGACCATTGTGGACTTGTTGACCATCATCATTTCTTTTCAATGATGCTTATTGTTCTTTGCAAAATGCATTAAATGAATGTAATGATAATGGTCATTCATGAACTAACCATCACAATTCTTAATTATTATTATTGTCATCATTATTCTAAAAGATGTGAGCATGGTTGTAAGATGAGAGCTCATTCTATCATATTCTTTCTCTCTCTTGAAAGAAACCTCTCCCTCTTCCTATCCAAAAGTTTAAGTGTTCCATGAGTTGGAAATCAAAAACTTTTGAGACAAAACCACCATAACTCTTCTCTACTCATTCTAAGGTCCTAGGTCTAGCAAACCAAACACCTTAGTTATCTCTAGGTTGAGATAGGATCTCATGTTCGAGGCCCTCGGGTGGATCCATCTACGGCAAAGAGGAGACTACGAGGAGAAGCCGTTCAAACCACTACAAGGAGCAAGAAAGGAGGAGAACCACAAAAAGAAGAGAAGGAGTTCAAGACCTAGGTATAACCTGTTGGGGTAAAAATTTACACCCCGGTTGACCGAGTCAAAATCAAGGTCAACCACCAAGCTAGGTGGGCCTAAGCCAAGGTCAAGCGGGCCCATGCCCAAGTGGAGCCCGCGGCCAGCCTCCCCATGCCAACAACAAAATCATGTAATAAATAATTTTTATGTAATTGTTTATGCATGAATGTAAACAAAATGGGCATAAAACCAATATTTTGTAAGCCCCTGTCTTATGTGCAAAAATGAAATGGCACATGAGCCATGGGATGGCTAAAATGCCATTTTGTAAAGACCAAGGGGCTATATGTAAATATGTAAGCCTATAAAAGGCAACATGATGATGAATAAACAACACTTTTTCCATTCTCTCAAAAACCTAGGGTTTGTACATCTTTCCCTTTTCTGAAGGTTTCAAACCTTTTTTTCTTTCTTTGAATTAAATCAAGAGTTTTACTCTTTCTTTTCCAAAACTAAATAGTTTTTCACCACCAAACCCACAAAGGGGAACTTGGATCTGTCTTTAGATCCCCAAAAGGAGAGATTTTGAGATCTCACATCTCTTGATCTTCAAGATCCAGCTAACAGAGGAAGAAGAAGAAGAACCCCTTTCATTAACCCCAAAAACACACTCAGGAGCCCAACTCCTCTCTGATTTCTCTTCCGAGAAATATTTTTAGGCTAAAAGCCGCTTTTCCTCGCCGGCGTCCAAGTGCTCAAGCGCCGAGCGCCCACGTGCCGACACGTGGCGTGCTAGCGCTCGAGCGCCCAGCGCCCATGAGCCGACACGTGGTGCGCTAGCCCTCGAGCGCAAAGAGCCCACGTGCCGACATGTGGCGCGTTTGCGCTCAAGCGCACTGCGCCCGAGCGCAAAACGGCCACGTGCCGACACGTGGCGCGCTTGCGCTCCAGCACACTGCGCCCGAGCGCAAAGCGCCCACGTGCCGACACGTGGCGCGCTTGCGCTCGAGCGCCCAGCGCTCATGCGCAAAGCGCCCACGTGTCGACACGTGGCACGCTTGCGCCTGAGCGTACAGCACCTAAGCGCACAGCGCTCAAGGCGCTGGTCCCACGCATCCTTTGGATGTCTTTTCCTCCTTTATATATATATATACATATGTATACATATGTACACACACATACTCCACGACACTGTCCCTGTTAGAAAAAAATTTCTAACGGGGCGCTGCCCCACACCCCGCAAGGGGGCTGCTAGCCTCCTTGACCCCCAGCCCGCTATTCGGGTAGCGGGACCCCCGTAAAAACTTTGCGTGGCTCCCGACATATCCAAAACCCCCCTTTCAAAACACATCACACGCACACTGCACATTGAGTTCGCATGACCAGTTTAACACGTCAATCGGAGGTTCCCTCGCTCCAAAGGCGAGGGGTAATTAACGGCAGTTTAGTCCGCGGCTGCCGGAGGTTCGGATCCCCACAATCATTAAACCCCGGCCTACCCTAAGTAGGGGAATCTGTAGTACGCCTGACAAGCGCGCGGGTATTCCCATCTCAATCGGTGACGAAAAACACCCTACATAACCATTCTACATAGTAGCTAAAACTTGTAGTTTATTTGTTAGTTTTTGTTTAGCAAAGATCCTTCATGGATAGTCCATGTTACCTATTGAGGAAAATTTTGATTTTTACCTATTCCGCCTCCCCGAAAGAACCGGGGTGGGTAACATGGACCTAACAGTGGTATCAGAGCCTAGCAAAACAACAACTAATTGTTAGCAAAGCGTTTAGAACTTCGATCCGAAAAAAATCCCGAAAACATGTCAAAAACCATACTTTCTGCCGATTTTTAAAACTGCTCTAAAAATTATTCCACATGCCTTAAAAATCGGTGCAGGATTTTTTAAGAACAGCCAAGAAATTTGAGCCCACGACTCGGCCAACTCGCCGCTGAACCGCGGCCAAACCATGCGTTTCGCCGCGGATCCGCGACCGAGTTGACTCGGCCACGACTCCGATTTCTTGCAGTTTTCTCTGTTTGGTATTTTGGGATTTTTAAGATGTTTTGTTTCTGCCCAGATTTTCCAGAGAACAATGTTATGTTTGGGGTAGTTACAAATTGGTATTTTGATCGAAGTTCTATAAACTTTATCTATTTGGTTATATCTGTAATGTGATATATGCACTGAACGTCGGCTAATCGCTATACGTCGATTATTGGGGGTTATGTATATCTGTGATCTGTAATGTTGTTGGATTGTGTATATGAACTTGTTGGATTGTCGCGGATGAATAGCCGGGGTTTTGTGAGATGAGAGTTTCTTTATCTTTCATTTGATGTAATATGTAAATTGATGTAATATTATTTTTATGGCCGCACATCCGGGATGAGGTTGTAGCCGCCATTGTATATTATTTCTTTTACTGTTTTTGCTCCTAGGATAGACCCAAGGTGGGGTGCACAAACTACCGGGTACGTTGAAGTGCCGAGTGGCCTACTCACATTGTTGAGGGAGGCTGCTTCACTTCGGGTACTTGGCGGGTAGTTTGCCGCACCAGTAGGGGTCTAGGGTGGGGTTTGGCTATTCATCGCGACCGTGTAATCCGTCTTTCGTTGCAGGCTCGAACGAAACGCGGATTCCTAGCATATCCAATGTGTTCAACTATGATCTGGAATAGCTATCATTGCATCTGACGAATATATATATCTATATATGATATCTAATAGGTGTTGCTTATGTTTTGCATCCGCGCTAGTCCAGCCCCCACTCTGTCGTTAGTTAAGTAACCTAACGGGTAATGACGGGGCCCCGTGGCGAATGCGGATGGCATAAGCGTACGCCATATTTTCGTTGTTTTCTGCAATGGTAGGATTAATTGATGGGACACATTATATTAATGCAAAGAAAAAACAAACCTAAAAGGCGTTGTTGGAACAATTTTCAAAAAGCTGTTATTGCAAGGACGTTCTTTTTGGTTTTGCATAGAGGTATTCGGTTATGAATGCCCAGCACCTCATTCGACGAGGCAAGGGCCGAGATCCCATCATCGGGAGTGACCCCTTGGACAAAAGTTTGCGTCAGGGTAATAACTTCATTATAGTCGATTATTCTTGATTTGCATCGAGGTATTCATTTTGGAATATCCTGCACCTCATTCGACGAGGAAAGAGCGGAGATCCCTTCACAGGGAGTGACCTCTTTAGCAAAAGTTTTCGCCACTATATTTTCAAAAAGGCAATCATGTTCCTTCAACTATATCAAGTTCATTATGTTAACGGGTTTTCGCCAAAACCCAGCCGTAGCCCTCCATCATTTTGGATTGGTATTACTTAGTATTCGTGCTACGTATTTCGTGCTCAGCCGAGGCGTAGTGAACGGTAGCTATGTAATATTTTTCTGTAGCATATAATGTGATTGGTTGGGACAGTCGTGCGGTCATTTTGGCTCAGTCAAGGACTCGTACGGGTAGGTCTAATGCAATCAAGATAATGACGGGTTGAACTTGACTAGGATCCTTTGATATGTTGGCTCAGTCAAGGTCACTTGGGTCCTAGGGTAAAAAACACATCGGGAGTTTCTAAAGAAACTGAAACTTGCAGATTTAGCATACCTTATGGAGTGTAGTGACTAGAGTGGATTCCATCTAGGTCATTACACAATGATAGTTGGATCCCGATCCCACTGATGAGTTGGATTACTATCGGGAGATTATTTCACTTAACAATCAATTCTATAAACCAAGTAGGTTTCTAGAACGGTGTTAGCGGGGCTACGCCTCCAGGGAAAAGAGGTTATTTAATTAAGGAACTTCGCGAAAGCGTTGGAAAACCTCCCTCGAAATACCAACACTAGCCTGGCTGAAAGGTTAAGCAAGTATTGTGACGTGCAATTAATCCCGACTAGTTCTTCTTTTAAAGGTTTGAAGAAGAATTTGAGGAAACAGTGGGAGCCATCCTGATTAGATAAATTAATAAACCAATCTAATCTTGCAAGAGCGCACGCTGAGTGTTTCTTTTCTCTCTCTCCAGGTAGCAACCATTTCACGCCCTAATCAAGATAATAAAATATATCGCTTGACCGATCCGAATTCTTATTCAGGGCTGGGTAACGTCGGTTCGGCTCTAACTTATGACAACAGTCATAAGTATGAGCAAGGGAAAGATGATTGTATGGATTCCAAGGATACCCAGTTTAAGAAGAAGCATAGTTTTGCATCTACTTCATGTGTTCTTGTAATTGAGAACTGCTTTACGGTCAGCCCTACCTCCTGGGTACTTGATACCGGATCAGAATCATATCTGTAATTTATTGCAGGGACTGAGAAAAAGTAGAAAAGTTGCACATGGTGATATGTCGCTCAGGGTAGCGAACGGAGCACATGTTAATGCTGCAGCCGTCGGTGAATATCACATAGTGTTGCCAAATGGCAATACTATGATTTTGAACGATTGCTACTATGTACTTCCATGGTTTGCAACATCATATCAGTTTCTTTACTCAATAAAGATGGATATAACTTTATTCTTGATAAAAATATCATGAACATTTACCTTCATAAGGTACTGGTTGCAGAAGGTACACTGTGTAATGGTATCTACGTTCTAAATCAGAATACAGTTCTCAATGTACAAAACACACGCAAGAGGAAGAGTTCAGATACGAACGAATCCGACTTATGGCATTGTAGACTTGGTCATATCGGAGAGAAAGGACTAAGTAAGTTGCATAAAGATGGACTCTTGGATACGTTCGAGTTTTCATCTTATGAAACTTGTCTGTCTTGTCTCAAAGGACAGATGACCAAACCTCATGATTCAATAACCCCAAACGATCCTCAGCCACTTCGCTGATCTGGTAGGATTTCTCGTCCGCCCGAGAGATACTATGGTTTTCTCATAGACGGGGATCGAGAGGATTGCATCTTGGAAGAAGATGACCCTACCAGTTTCAGGCAGGCCATTATCAGTAGGGACTCTGATAAGTGGCTGGAAGCTATGCAATCCAAAATGGAGTCCATGTACACCAATAAAGTGTGGACCTTGGATATTGCTCTACCTGGGGTAAAACCCGTTGGATGCAAATGGATCAACAAAAGGAAACTTGGTGTAGATGGGCAGGTGGAAACCTATAAGGCTAGACTCGTTGCGAAAGGTTTTCGTTAAAGACCTGGTGTGGACTATGACGAAACTTTTTCTCCAATGGCTATGCTCAAATCCATTCGGATCCTACTTGCCATTGCTGCCTTCCATGACTATGAAATCTGGCAGATGGACGTTAAAACGGCTTTTCTAAATGGATGTTTAGAAGTGTGCGTATACATGGATCAGCCAGAAGGTTTCATGGACAGTGGGAGCAGCGGGAAGGTGTGCAAGTTGCTTAAATCCATTTATGGATTAAAGCAGGCATCGCAGAGCTGGAACATCTGTTTTGATGAGGCAATCAAGGAATTTGATTTCATCAAGAACAAAGATGAACCTTGTGTCTATAAGAAGATTGTAGGACGAACTGTCGTGTTCCTAGTCTTGTACGTGGATGACATTCTTTTGATAGGAAATGGCATTCCTATACTACAATCGGTCAAGCTATTCTTGTAACAACGGTTCTCCATGAAGGACCTGGGTGATGCCTCGTACATTCTGGGGATCAAGATCTAAAGAGATAGATCCAAGAGACTACTGGGACTTTCGCAGTCCAGGTACATAGAGACCGTACTAAAGAGATTTAGTATGGAAGATTCCAAGCGCGGTAACATACCCGCATTGCATGGAATGACCCTCTTCAAGAAGATGTCTCCTAAGACTGACGAGGAGAGGGTTCGCATGAGCACTATACCCTACGCTTCGGCGGTAGGATCTATATGTATGCGATGCTATGTACAAGACCAGATGTAGCTTACGCGCTGAGCGTGGTGAGCCGGTATCAGTCAGACCCAGGTGAGGACCACTGGATGGCAGTGAAGAATATTCTCAAGTACCTGAGAAGGACTAAGGAGATGTTCCTGGTTTACGGTAATGGAGACCTCAGGGTCGAGTCCTTTACCGATTCAAGCTTCCAGAGTGAAAAAGATGACAGCAAGTCTGTCTCGGGTTTTGTGTTTACCCTCAACGAAGGGGCGGTATGTTGGAAGATTTCCAAACAGGATATCGTCGCAGACTCGACGTTGGAGGCTGAATACATTGCTGCAAGCGATGCCGCAAAAGAGGCGGTCTGGATGTAGAAGTTCATTAGTGAACTTCAGGTGGTTCCGTCCATTGTTGACCCAATACCTTTGTATTGCGATAACAATGGGGCTATAGTTTTAGCGAAGGAACCAAGGTCCCATCAGAAATCCAGACACTTCTTAAGGCGGTATCACCTGATCAGTGAGATCATTGATCGCCAGGAGATCGAGGTACGGAGAGTGGACACAAAAGACAACACGGCGGATCCAGTCACAAAGGCCCTCCCTCAAACACAGTTCGAGCGACTTTTTGAGCTATTGGGTATGCGGTACGCCGGCAGCTGGCCTTAGTACAGACGTTGAGTATGCGGTACACCAATTACTGGCCTTTAGTGCAAGTGGGAGATTGTTGGATATGTATGCCCTAGAGGCCATTATTGTATAATTCTAGTTTGTATAATACATTTTGAAGGCTTGGGATATATATATATATATATATATATATATATATATATATACGGGTTTACGATAGTCTTGCTCGATATTGTAGTATGCTACTTGGTTTGTTTCTATCTTAATATGTGTATATGTTTCTTTTAACATATCGCTAAAACATATTGATGGAGCCCTTAGGATCTTTGCTTGACTACCGGCGTTGTGATGGCGATCACACTAGTGGGGGCTGGGTAGTCTATAAGCACATCCTTATTTTCGTCCCTAGTCGTAGGATTATCGAGACAGGGCATCGATACTCCAGAGTAGACGGGTGCATACGCTTCTCGTCCCAGCAGGGGAAATGGTCTGTCCCACAGCCATCAGTACGTCATACTGGAGATAGTCACGCATTGCTATGCCACCCGGCCCCTATGCTTTACGTACCTCGGACCGTATGGAAAAATTAAGTCTCCCCTCTCTTTCATCCCTGATCGAGGAACTTCGTGCTGGCAGTGTAATCACGGCCGAAGCGTCTGCTGCTGAAGCCAACGTCTCTCTTCCCTTTCTTGCCACCTATCATAGTGAAGCAGTGGTGCAAGTCTAGGTTGAGTTTTGCCATCAGGTGGAGGCTTGCTTGCATGTGCTTGAGTGTACCCGCCTTTCTTCGGAGGCTGTGGCTGCGAAGGCAAGCTTACGGGGCTTAATCGTGTTAGTTATATGTATGCCCTAGAGGCCATTACTGTACATTGGATGTATATTGTAGTGGATGCTGGGACATATATAGGGAGGACTTTCTTGCTCGACATGATAGTATGCTATCTGGTTGCTCTTTACCTTAACGTGTGCACTGATTGTCTCCCTGTTACATGTTGGTAAAGCCCTTAGGATCTGTACTTGACTACCTGGACTATGATGCGGATCATACTAGTGGGGACATGGTAGTCCATAAGTACATCCTTCAAAGTCCCTAGTCGAGGGTGTATCGAGACGGGGCATCGATATACCAGAGTAGACTAGCGTGTTCCTTCTCGACCCATACAGATGGGCGATGGATGATCCCATATCCATCAGTGTTTGACATCAGAGATGATATACGGGTGCTCAGTAGAGACTGGGTACACTGGACGGACTCGCCGAGAACTCCCAGATGGTATTATACCTCACGTCAGATGGCAGTTCTCTGGTGACACTGGTACAGAGTAGTCTGTTGACCCGAGATCGTCATAGAGTCTTGTGTGGTTCCCACTGTGCTTTGATTTCCATCTTACCACGGCCAAGAGGGCGTGCAAAACGGTGGTTTTTGGGTACAGTCCCGAGTCACATGGAGGCAATGAGCGATAGGAGGGGATTCGTCTCTCCCGGTATAGGGGGTTGATGTTGCGCTGTGTTCGATTGGCTATAACAGGAAATCCCTGGCCAGGGTTGCTGAGATTTACTGGTAAGTGTTACCAGTAGTTTCTCGAATTGTTATAGACCTCATATCGACACGACTTATCGAGCTATTGGGGTCTGACGTTTACCACCCCTAGGCGAGATATGCGACATATCAGACGATCAGACCGGACTGTACGGTAGTGTTACTGGTTGGATTCACTGGAGTGTGAGCGGGCTTGCTCGTCGATCTTCAGATCGCTCAATACCCGGGTGGCCGTTACGTTTAGCAGACCGCTTGCGGCTTGTGGGTGTTTGATATGATCATCATCTGCTGCCGGCGTATTGACGAGTCTTTAGAGTCCTACACAGAGGTTTCCTGGCTCAAGCGAAACGAAATAGGAGCGCATATGAGATATGTGCGGGACCGAGAATAATGCGTGTATGTGATACCGTATTTCATTCTCGCGATGAATGTGTCGAATGGTTGTATGCGATATAACCTAATTATCGAATCAAGGATTGATTCGATAAGTCGATACATTGTATACTAGTCGGTTGTGTGCGACATGACCGGATCATTGAATCAAGTGTTGATTTAATGATTTAATGCATAATTATATATTTGATATATTACTTTGCATTAACTAGTATTGGTTCACTTTAAATGGATTTTCTCACTTGGTATGTGCACATTATATATGTGATATATTTTTGTGCACTTGTATGTATCATGTTTGATGATGCATGCTAACTTGTGTTTTGTGTAAAGTTTAAACCATGGTTATGTAATGGTTAGGGTTTTCATTTTCATATCTATTTATTTATTTGTTTATTCATTTTGGAAAATGATAAACATAATGCAAAATGGTGGCTTTATTTGGAAGCTTGTTGAAGCTTCATGAAGACTTTGACCAAAGTGACCATTTTGTCTCATGCTTAACCCTAACCACTCCATTAACCCTAGTTTAATCTCTACACTTGACCATGGTTCATGTTATGATAAGGATTGATTATTCTTTTCATTTTAATAAGAACTTATCATAACACTAGCTTCTTTTTCTTCATCTTCTTCAAAGAAGAAAAGCTTTCTTCATCAATGGTGTTTGATGTATTTGAGTGAGAAATCCAATTCTAAATTGAACCCACTTCCTATTTCTTCATCCTCTACCTCTTGCCAAGTAGTAGAGTGTGTTTCCTTCACAAGTTTTCAAGACTTGGTGAAGTTGGAGCTTGATTTAGCGATGCCTCGACGTAGATCATCTTCGGCACGTCGTCGATGACCTAGCCCGTCCATTCTCCGATGAAGCCGACGCTAGAGCTCGGGATCCGTCTTGGACAGCGAGGAGACTTCATTGCGGAGCCGTGGAGGTGGAGCACCGGATCTACAAAGGTTGTATATCCGTATTTTCATAGTTAAGTGTTAACTAGTTTGCATTTTCGCCTAGTTTTCTAGCAAACGATCCGTACACTAGGCTTTCTCAGCACCGTAATTTTTTATATTGGCATGTTCGATGCCTTGTGAGACCTCCATAGGGTGCCTAGGAACCTTTCACTGGTATCAGAGCGTAGCTAGAGCCTTAGGCGAAGTCCAGACGGAATTTGGAGTCCGATCGAACCGAAAACACGAACCCAAAATAGCTCTCTGGACTTTTTCCAAATTCTGGGATTTTTCGAAATTAAAAATATGTAGAAATATCAGCAGGAATATCTAAGAGTTACTGTGAAGTCGTGTGCCCTAATTCCATTAAAGCGCCGCGTTTCCGCGGCACGAGCATGGCTAGTGCGGCGGAAACGCGGCCTGTTTGTCGTATTATGAGGTGATGTTTGCACAGTAACTCCTATTTGACAGTGCTGGTTTTCCTGGGTACTTTTAATATTTTTTCAAGAGTTAAATTTTTCTGGGTTGTTTTGGGAATTCCAATGTTCGATCGGATTATCAAATTTTGTCTGTGTGGCTTTCCGGATAAGTTTTTGAATATGTTAAAAAGTTCGACCGGATATAAATACCCAATTTTTCCCCTGTCGGGAAATTTCCAAGTGTTGGATTTTTCCGTAGTTTGACGACGTTCTAAGTAGTGCAAGTAACGCGATGGACCCTCTAGAAGACAACAAACCTTAACTCAATTATGTGACCGTCTTGAACTGCCCTTTGAACCTTCGGGTTTGGGACAGTACGGCATGCCACATGTGAGGCGTTGGCTTGACCCTTCTACGGCTGGACCGTTGGTACTGAGGCACGAACTGAATGTTGTTGGACTAATATTTCATGTGATGATCTGTATCGGGAAAACTTGGGTGTTCTATTGTTCGATCGGAAAGTTTAACATTTTCTATTTATCTGGAATGTGATACAATACTTGGAATTCGCAAATTGTTATGAGATAACTGAATGAATGATATAAACATAGCAGTTTAGTCTCAATTGATCGGTTGCCACGGAATTTTGATGTGATCAAAAGTCCGTCGCAATCACGCAGCGTACGCGGATACTCGCCGGGTAAACTTAATAGACAGCCTCACTCCATAGCCCCGACCAAGTGACTGTAGGAGAACCCCGTCGCCGAAAGCATCCGTTCGGGTGCTCGCGGTGGCTGTGTTCCGCCTTGGTGCACTTCGTCGAAGGTATCGGGGGTGCGGCCGCCTACTGAAGTTTGCGACGAGCATTCGATCAAAATGTCGGGAATCTTGTTGAATTGCCCGACTTGATATTGAAAAGTGTTTTCGATTTTGAGACTAAAATGCGGGGTTTATAATTGTTAGGCATGTGATGTCTAAGGCATTCATTTGATTAGACATGCGATGTCTATGCAGATTGCGGATTCCAACTGTTGTAGTTTTACACTTTCTTTTCTGTGACCGTAAGTGTAATATGTGATATCGCCGGTTTCGTTGCTATACGTCAACGACAATTGGGATGCGCATATTTACTTACGTTGATGACATGTGATGTTATGTGTTGCTGGATATGTTATATTGGATCGTCGTGTTTGAATAGCCGGGGTTTTTTTTATGTGAGATGAGTGTTTTTCATTTTCATTCATGTAAAAACTTCTATGTAATATTCTTTTATTGGGGCGCTTCCAGGTTGCGGAAGTTGTCACCTCTTGTATATTATTTACTTTTCCGCACTAGGATAGACCCAAGGAGGGGAGCACAAGTAACCGGGTTCTGGAGTCCAGTGGGAGACCAACTCGAGGAGTCGAGTCCGGGTCTCCTAACTCCAGAATTGGTAGGGTTTCTTGCCGCTCTCGTAGGGGTCTAGGGGTGTGGGTTTGGCTATTCATCACGACCATGGAATCCGTGTTTTATACTGGCTCGTATTGAAAACACGGACGTCCTAGTATATCTAATATTTCATATGATTCTTCTGCTGCGATATCTGTGATGAGATCATGTGATGTTCTGTGATAGATACAGTATATAGTATATATGATATATTATATAGACGCTACTTATGTTTTACACCCGCGCTAGCCCTGCCCCGCTCTGTCGTTAGTTACCTAACCTAACGGTGCACGAGGGGACATCGAGGCGAATGCGGATGGCATAAGTGTACGTCGTATTTATCTGTGATGTTTAGGTACTTAAATGATGGGACTTCATTAATGAGATTAATGAAATAAAAGAAACCTAAGATGTTGTAGAATCGAATTTCAAAATAAAACAGGTAGCTACAGTTCTTGCTTTGCACAGAGGTATATGTGATATATCCTGCACCTTATTCGATGAGGAAAGGACCGAGATCCCTTCACCGGGAGTGACTCCTTTAGCAATAACTGGCAGATGCTACACACTCGGTTTGTCTTTTGATTGCTTTTAAGAGTTTTTGCTTTGCACAGTGATATATATGATATATCCCGCACCTCATTCGATGAGGAAAGGACCGACGATCCCTTCACCGGGAGTGACTCCTTTAGCAAAACTTGAAAAGCCTCAAAAACACTCCATTTTAAAACCATTTGATTCTACAACGATATCAAGTTCATTACGCAATAGGTTTTCAGAAAAACCTGTCGTAGCCCTCCGTCATTTCAGATATGTACTGGTTAGTATTCGTGCTGCGTTTGTTGACCTCTGTCAAGGCGTAGTGTGCGGTAGCTGATCAGTGCTTATCTGCATAAGCATATGATGTGATTGATTTAGGGTAGTCGTGCGACCTTGTTGACCTCTGTCAAGGGTCGTGCGGGTGGGTTTACTTCAATCAGGAAATGACGGGTTGAACTTGACTAGCAGCCTATGGTTTGTTGACCTCTGTCAAGGTCATAGGACGCTAGGGGCAAAATATTATCGGGAATTTCAAGTGTTGAAATTTGCAATGAGATTGCATACCTTCTATGAGATAGTTGGATCCCGATACCCGCTGCGAGTAAGAGTTACTCCTGGGAGAGTTTTATACATTATAATTAGCCGATTAAGTAGGTGTCTAGAAAGGTGTCAACGGGGTTACGCCTCTGGGAAAACGAGGTTTACATTAATTAGGTTCGTGCGAAAGCACGGGGGACCTCCCTCAAAGTACCGACACTGGCCTGGCTGAAAGATTGGCGAACTTGTAGTGTGTAATTAATCCCGGCTAGTCTTTCCTTTTAGGGTTTGAAGGAAGATTTGATAAAAAGCAGTGGGAGCCATCCTGATTAGATAAAATAATAACCAATCTATTCTTGCAAGAGCGCACGCTGAGTGTTTTCTTCTCTCTCTCTCTCCAAGTAGCGACCATATCACGCCTTAATCAAGATAATAATACGGATTATTGACCGAACCCGCTTGTTATACTGAGCTGGGGAACGTTGGTCCCGCTCCAACTTATAAATGTTATAAGACGGAGCAGGAAATAGGGGATTACCAGAATTCCCGTGCCGCCCAAACGAAGAGAGTGCATGCTGATGCATCATCTTCGGGTGTGTTCATTACAGAGAACTGTTTCTCAGTATCCTTTACGTCCTGGGTATGTGATACCAGATCAGGATCCCAGATATGTAATCTGTTACATAGGGCTACAGAAAGGTAGAGAACTGAGAACGGGTGATAAGTTTCATGAGACAGAAAACGGGGCAAGTGTTGCAGCCAAGTCTGTTGGTCACTGTCACCCTGTATTACCAATACATTGATTCTGAACGAATGTTGTTAGATACCGAACCTGATATACAAAATCATATCCATCTCTTTATTAGTAAAGAAATGATAAAATTTTGTATAGATGGATAATGTTTTGAACATTTCCTATATCAAAAGTTGATCGGTTCAGGCACGTTATCTAAAAGCATTAATGTTCTAAATCAAACTACAGTTCTTTATATACGGAACACACATAAGAGGAAGAGTTCAGAAATGAACGGATCCTTCTTAAGGTATTGTAGACTAGGTCAGATCAATGTGACCCGACTAGCTGAAGTTACATGTAGATGCATATTTAAATCAGTTTGAATCTACATCTTGTGAAACTTGCCAGTCATGTCACAAAGATATAATGACACTAGCTCTGTTTATTGGAAACAGAGAAAGAGTTAGTAAACTCTTGGGATGATACATGTTGATGTATGTAGGTCCCCTGTCTACATATGCCAGGATTGGTTCTTTGTACTTCGTTACATTCTCTGATAATCTCTCAAGATTCAGACATATGTTCCTGTTGAAACACAAGTCCGAACCTTTTGAGATATTCACAGAATATAAGTTAGAAGTAGAGAACCAAATACGGGTAAAAGTATTATGTCCTTTGATGTAATCAAGGAGGAGAATACTTGAGCACGGAATTCCTGGACCATTCTAAAGGAGAATGAGATTCTCTCTCGGCATTACTCCTCCGAATACACCATAGCACGATGGTATATCGGGACGGAGCAATCACACCCTATATGATAAGGTGTGCTCTATGATGAGTACTACTGAGTTACCTATTTCCTTTTGGGCGTTATGCACTTGAGAAGCTGCATACCTATTGAATGGGATTCAAATCAGTTGCCTACCACTTCATATTTGATATGATAAGGGAAGAGCCCATCTCTTAAGTTAGTTAAGATTTGGGGTTGTCCAGCCTATGTCTGAAAAGCATAATCCGGAAAAGCTCGAGACAAGGTATGTTATGTACAACTGGAAAGGTTCCAGCTATACAAACAACAGCGGATGATTTGATAAAACCAATGGATTCAATAGTTACCAACGAACCTCAGCCTCTCCGCCGATCTAGTAGGGTTTCTCACCCACCTGAGAGATACTTTGGTTTCTTTATGACAGTGGGAGCGAGGATTGCATCATGAGATGATGACCCAACTAGTTTCGAGCTGGCCATCAGGAGTGGGACTCTGTAAGAATGGCTGGATGCTTAGCGATCTAAGATGGAATCCTTATACACCAACAAAGTATGGACTTTGGTTGCTATATCTGAAGGGTTAAATCCCCATCAGGAGCAAGTATATCTTGAGAAGATTACTTGGTGTACATGGAAAAGTTATGACTTTCAAAGCTAGACTTGTTAAAAGTTTGCATCATTGACCAGGTGTGGATAATGATGAAACCTTTTCAAGTAGCTATGCTTAAGTCCATCCAGATCCTACTTGTCACGGCTACATACCATGACTGCGATATCTGGTGGTTGGGTGTCTTGACTGCTTTTCTAAATGATGATATAGAAGAGAGCGTCTATAAGTACACAGCCAGAGGGCTTCGTAGACAGTGGGAGCAGCGGAAACGTGTGTAAGATGCTTTATTTGATAAAGCAGGCATCGCGGAGTTGGAACATCTGTTTTGATGAATTAGTCAAAGAAGTTGACATCATCAAAATGGTAGATGAACCTTGTATAAACAAAAGGGTAGTAGGGAGTATGGTGACGATCCTCGTAGAGTACGTGGATGACATACTCTTGATAAGAAAAGAGTTTCTTATGCTACGCTCGGTCAATCTCCGCTTATCACTAGGATTCTCCATATAGGATCAAAATGATACCTCCTAAATCCTGAGTTTTGGATCTATGAGATAGATTTAATTGGATGTTAGTATTCTCACTAGTTGTAGTGAGATGATATCAATCGATCCTGGGGAGAATCACTGGAAGGGTTCCAGGGTGATAAAAACGACTGAATGTCAGTCGCAGGCATTGTCTTTACCCTCAGTAAAGGGACAGTATGTTGGAAGAGTTCCAAGCTAGATACCGTGGCATACTAGACGATAAAGGCAGGATACATCGCTACTTAAGATGCTACCAAAGAGGCTGTTTGGGTGTATATTGGTTCATGAGATGAACTATGTTCCTCCCATTGTGTGACAATGGAGTTATGGCTCATGCTAAGGAACGCAGGTCCCATCAGTGATCCAGATATATTCTAAGGCAGTATCACTTGATCATGGAGATGGTTGATCTCTAAGGGATCGAGGTTAGGAGAGCAGACTCAGAGGACAACGCGGCGGATCCACTCACGAAGGCCTATTCCCAGAGAGAGACTTTTATGGGATGGTTGAGTATGAGATACTACAACCACTGCTACAGATGGCCCTAGTGCAAGTGGGAGATTGTTAGTTATATGTATGCCCTAGAGGCCATTACTGTACATTGGATGTATATTGTAGTGGATGCTGGGACATATATGGGGAGGACTTTCTTGCTCGACATGATAGTATGCTATCTGGTTGCTCTTTACCTTAATTTGTGCACTGATTGTCTCCCTGTTACATGTTGGTAAAGCCCTTAGGATCTGTACTTGACTACCTGGACTATGATGCGGATCATACTAGTGGGGACATGGTAGTCCATAAGTACATCCTTCAAAGTCCCTAGTCGAGGGTGTATCGAGACGGGGCATCGATATACCAGAGTAGACTAGCGTGTACCTTCTCGACCCATACAGATGGGCGATGGATGATCCCATATCCATCGGTGTTTGACATCAGAGATGATATACGGGTGCTCAGTAGAGACTGGGTACACTGGACGGACTCGCCGAGAACTCCCAGATGGTATTATACCTCACGTCAGATGGCAGTTCTCTGGTGACACTGGTACAGAGTAGTCTGTTGACCCGAGATCGTCATAGAGTCTTGTGTGGTTCCCACTGTGCTTTGATTTCCATCTTACCACGTCCAAGAGGGCGTGCAAAATGGTGGTTTTTGGGTACAGTCCCGAGTCACATGGAGGCAATGAGCGATAGGAGGGGATTCGTCTCTCCCGGTATAGGGGGTTGATGTTGCGCTGTGTTCGATTGGCTATAACAGGAAATTCCTGGCCAGGGTTGCTGAGATTTACTGGTAAGTGTTACCAGTAGTTTCTCGAATTGTTATAGACCTCATATCGACACGACTTATCGAGCTATTGGGGTCTGACGTTTACCACCCCTAGGCGAGATATACGACATATCAGACGATCAGACCGGACTGTACGGTAGTGTTACTGGTTGGATTCACTGGAGTGTGAGCGGGCTTGCTCGTCGATCTTCAGATCGCTCAATACCCGGGTGGCCGTTACGTTTAGCAGACCGCTTGCGGCTTGTGGGTGTTTGATATGATCATCATCTGCTGCCGGCGTATTGACGAGTCTTTAGAGTCCTACACAGAGGTTTCCTGGCTCAAGCGAAACGAAATAGGAGCGCATATGAGATATGTACGGGACCGAGAATAATGCGTGTATGTGATACCGTATTTCATTCTCGCGATGAATGTGTCGAATGGTTGTATGCGATATAACCTAATTATCGAATCAAGGATTGATTCGATAAGTCGATACATTGTATACTAGTCGATTGTGTGCGACATGACCGGATCATTGAATCAAGTGTTGATTTAATGATTTAATGCATAATTATATATTTGATATATTACTTTGCATTAACTAGTATTGGTTCACCTTAAATGGATTTTCTCACTTGGTATGTGCACATTATATATGTGATATATTTTTGTGCACTTGTATGTATCATGTTTGATGATGCATGCTAACTTGTGTTTTGTTTAAAGTTTAAACCATGGTTATGTAATGGTTAGGGTTTTCATTTTCATATCTATTTATTTATTTGTTTATTCATTTTGGAAAATGATAAACATAATGCAAAATGGTGGCTTTATTTGGAAGCTTGTTGAAGCTTCATGAAGACTTTGACCAAAGTGACCATTTTGTCTCATGCTTAACCCTAACCACTCCATTAACCCTAGTTTAATCTCTACACTTGACCATGGTTCATGTTATGATAAGGATTGATTCTTTTCATTTTAATAAGAACTTATCATAACACTAGCTTCTTTTTCTTCATCTTCTTCAAAGAAGAAAAGCTTTCTTCATCAATGGTGTTTGATGTATTTGAGTGAGAAATCCAATTCTAAATTGAACCCACTTCCTATTTCTTCATCCTCTACCTCTTGCCAAGTAGTAGAGTGTGTTTCCTTCACAAGTTTTCAAGACTTGGTGAAGTTGGAGCTTGATTTAGCGATGCCTCGACGTAGATCATCTTCGGCACGTCGTCGATGACCTAGCCCGTCCATTCTCCGATGAAGCCGACGCTAGAGCCCGGGATCCGTCTTGGACAGCGAGGAGACTTCATTGCGGAGCCGTGGAGGTGGAGCACTGGATCTACAAAGGTTGTATATCCGTATTTTCATAGTTATGTGTTAACTAGTTTGCATTTTCGCCTAGTTTTCTAGCAAACGATCCGTACACTAGGGTTTCTCGGCACCGTAATTTTTTATATTGGCATGTTCGATGCCTTGTGAGACCTCCATAGGGTGCCTAGGAACCTTTCAAATCGAGCGGTGCACGGCAAATATGGTGTCATGCGAGAAGAGGCTCGGCTGTAAGTTTTCAGAGAGGGAGCTGGCTTCTGAGGTGCTGATAGAGCTTCATGCTAACCTTACGGCCAAGGCCAATAAAGCGTATGAACTTTGGCGAGTGCTTTAAGAGGCCATCAAGGAAGTGGTGGCCATCGACAAAGCCACCGTGTTCACCCGTGAAAGGGTTGAGACTCATAAGGCCACTGAGAAAGAGCTTGAAGGCCGGCTTACCTCATATCAGGCCCAGCAAGCTCAGGCGGAGGCCCGTCTTTTGATGATACTGAACCATGAAGGCGAGGCCCAGCGAAAGAGGGACGAACTGGCCAATCTGTTGAATCGCCTACCTACTTGAAGAATTGTATATGTATATATTTTTTTCATTCTTTCTTTGTACATACTCCTGAATAAGAGTATATTTTTTTTGTTTCTTTCATAAATTGTACTTTGTATTCATTTTGATTCATGAATAAAAGACATATTTTTCTTCACAATGGTCTGTCCCTTTTTATTGAATGTATTCTGTGGATAGTCTATCTCGATCTCTTTGCAGGACAACGATGGCTTAGGATTCAGGGTTAAGATCTGCCTCCTAAGACTTTTCAACTTTATGAGCCGTGAGGGTCTCATAAAGAATTTTCTCCCTACCGGTCGAGAGGATCCCGTAGGTGTAATTTCTCCTTACGAATCGTGAGGATTCCTAAGTGTGTTTTCTATTGAAAATCGTAAGGATCTCACAAGAGAGTTTGCTCCCTTACGAGTCATGAGGACCCGTAAGTGATGGGTGAGGTTATTATCATCCGCATTTCACAGAATCAGGAGTTGCTCTGGATGCGTCCCACGGATTCGCTGCCGTGTTCTGCGAGGACCGGGCTCCACTCTGGATGTTTCCAACGGGGTCAGGATTGACATAAACCGCGTTCCACGTAGCTAGGAATTTTGCTCTGGATGCTTCCCACGGGTTCACTGCCGTATTCTGCGAGGACCAGGCTCCGCTCTGGATGCTTCACATGGGGTCATTGCCGTTCTCTGCGAGGACCAGGAATTTTGCTCTGGATGCTTCCCATGGGTTCACTACCGTGTTCTATAAGGACCAGGCTCCGCTCTGGATGCTTCACACGGGGTCATTGCCGTGCTCTGCGAGGACCAGGAATTTTGCTCTGGATGCTTCCCACGGGTTCACTGCCGTGTTCTGCGAGGACCAGGCTCCGCTCTGGATGCTTCATACGGGGTCATTGCCGTGCTCTGTGGGGACCAGGAATTTTTCTCTGGATGCTTCCCACGGGTTTACTGTCGTGTTCTGCGAGGACCAGGCTCCGCTCTGGATGCTTCACACGGGGTCATTGTCGTGCTCTGCAGGGACCAGGAATTATTGCTCTGGATGCTTCCCACGGGTTCACTTCCATGTTCTGCGAGGACCAGGCTCTGCTCTGGATGCTTCACACGGGGTCATGGTCATGCTCAGCGAGGACCAGGAATTTTGCTTTGGATGCTTCCCACGGGTTCACTGCCGTGTTCTGCGAGGACCAGGCTCCGCTCTGGATGTTTCACATGGGGTCATTGCCGTGCTTTGCGAGGATTAGGAATTTTGCTCTGGATGCTTCCCACGGGTTCACTGCCGTGTTCTACGAGGACCAGGCTCCGCTCTGGAAGCTTCACACGGGGTCATTGCCGTGCTCTGGGAGGACCAGGAATTTTTGCTCTGGATACTTCCCACAGGTTCACTGCCGTGTTTTGCGAGGACCAGGATCCCCTCTGAATGCTTCACATGGGGTCATTGCCGTGCTCTGCAAGGACCAGGATCCGCTCTGGACGTTTCTCACGGGGTCAGGATTGACGTAAGCCACGTTCCACGTAACCAGGAATTTTTGATCTGGATGCTTCCCACGGGTTCACTGTCGTGTTCTGCGAGGACCAGGCTCCACTCTGGATGCTTCACACGGGGTCATTTCCGTGTTCTGCGAGGACCAGTATCCGCTCTGGACGTTTCCTATGGGGTCAGGATTGACTTAAGCCGCGTTCCACGTAACCAGGAATTTTTGCTTTGGATGCTTCCCTCGGGTTCACTGCCGTGTTCTGCGAGGACCAGGAATTTTGCTCTGGATGCTTCCCACGGGTTCACTTTCGTGTTCTGCGAGGACCAGGCTCCGCTCTGGACTCTTCAGACAGGGTCATTGTCGTGCTCTGCGAGGACCAGGATCCGCTCTGGACGTTTCCCACGGGGTTGACATAAGCCTCGTTCCACGTAGCCAGGAATTTTTGCTGTGGATGCTTCCCATGGGTTCACTGCCGTGTTCTGCGAGGACCAGGCTCCGCTCTGGATGCTTCACACGGGGTCATTGCCGTGCTCTGCGAGGACCAGGATCTACTCTGGACGTTTCTCACGGGGTCAGGAATGACGTAAGCCACGTTCCACGTAACCAGGAATTTTTGCTCTGGATGCTTCCCACGGGTTCAGTGCCGTATTCTGCGAGGACCAGGCTCCGCTCTGGATGCTTCACACAGGGTCATTGCCGTGCTCTGCGAAGACCAGGATCCACTCTAGACGTTTTCCACGGGGTCAGGATTGACATAAGCCGCGTTCCATGTAGCCAGGAAGAGTTGACTTTATCCTCATTTCACGGAGTCGGGGTTTGACTCTCGGTCATCTGTGCACCATCGAGTCATGGAACTGGGGGTTGCCGCTGTTCCGCTTTGCTTGATGTTGTGTCCGTTGTAATGAGACGAATTTTGAGATGATCTCCAGGCTATCTGTGAACCGTTGAGATTTGGCTTCTTCTTCTGATGAAACCTGGGGAGGAAAGGTATGATTCCCTCTTTGTTTGTGCCCCTGGATTGTGTACAGAGATTGATGTGATATCACCTGCAGGGCAAAAATTTCATTTTTTTCGCGATGTTCTATCATTTCAGCTTTTATATCGTGAAGGTCGCGATTGCCCAATCATTTCGGCTATTTTTCACGGTGCCCAATCATTTCGGCTATTTTGCATGCATATATTTTTACTTGCTGATTTTTTGCAAGTTGCCCCATCATTTCGGCTATTTTGTATGCATGTGTGGCTTGCTGGCTTTTTGCCGCAAGCTTGGATTTAGACACCGATTTTGGCATCATCATCGCTTGGACTGGGATATGGCCAGGAGCGAATCATCATTTGCCTCTGTCGATGCCGAACAAAGGTGGCTTAGTAAACAGGGTTAGGATCCTATCGACTAAGGCTTTTGACTTCATAAGCCGTAAGGGTCTCACAAAGGTATTTCTCCCTATAAGTCGTGAGGATCTCGTAGGTGTGTTTTCTCCTTAGGAATCATGAGGACTCCTAAGTGTATGGCTTCTCGTAAGTCGTAAGGATTTTACAAGAGTATTTTCTCCTTCTAAGTCGAGAGGACTTACAAGGGTTGTTCACTGTACAAACATATCCCTAGTCAAGGATGGGAGTTTGTTAGGGAAATGTTTATTCACGCCCGTGGATTGTATACAAGGGTCAGTATTGAGCCTCTTGTAGGGCAGTATCAGAGGTTGTGATGGCTGCTTAAGAACAGGTTCAGATCCCTGTAGCTTAATACTTTTGAATCTTATGAGCCGTGAGGGTCTCATAAGAGGGTTCTCCTTACGAGTCGTGAGGATCTCGCAAGTGTAATTTCTCCTTAGGAATCGTGGGGATCCCTAAGTGTGTTGCTCCCTTGTGAGTCGTAAGGATCTCACGCGGGTGGTTTCTCCTCACAAGGTCGAGAGGACCCTGCAAGTGTCTTTTAACGAGGTTGCGCCCTTTCGGGTATTCACAAACACTCGCCGGTAGCCCTGCTGTTTTTACTCATGGAGCCCTTTCGGGTTTTCATCCGTGCCCTTTTGCTTATGGACATATCGTTTCCCCACTTTTTTTAACGAGGTTGCGCCCTTTCGGGTTTTCACAAAACTCGCCGGTAGCCCTGCTATTTTTACTCATGGAGCCCTTTCGGGTTTTCAACCGTGCCCGTTTTGCTTATGGGCATACCGTTCTTATTATTTTTTCATTCTTTTATTTTCTCTCTTTTTAATATCAGCCTTGGGATGCTGCAATCCACAGTAGTTTATCGACGTCTCGGTCAACGGTTAGTTTAGGGACATTGCGGTCCATTGTTTGTTTTAAGGACATCTCGGTCCGTTGTTAGTTTAAGGACGTTCCGGTCCGTTGTTAGTTTAAGGACGTTTCAGTCCGTAAGCCGGCTACTACTTATAGAGTTTGGGCTTAGGAAGATAGCGAGCGGACATAGTCGTCGTCATCTATCATTGACCTAGGCCGTGACTCGTCAGGCGTAGTATTTTTTTAGGAAGCGACCGTTTATTGGTCTGAAGGGCCATTCTCCATGCATGTCCATGAGTAGATAGGCTCAACCCTGGTAGACCTTGTCTATGATATACGGGCCTTCATAGTTCGGCTCGAATTTCCCCCGTTGGGCACGATTGGGGATCATGGGTCTCTTGACCACTAGCACGAGTTCGCCTTGGCGGAATGTTCTCAGCCTAGTCAATTTCTCACATGAGTGCATCATCCTTGCTTTATAAGCCTCCAGATTTTGTTGCGCTATGAGCCGGGTTTCATCAAGGGCGTCGAGTTCTTCAAGCCGAAGGTGAACATTCTCTTCGTCCGTTAGCTCGTAATGAACTGCCACTCGTAGAGAGGGTAGCTCTATCTCGAGGGGGAGTACCGCCTCTGTACCGAATACCAATGCGTACGGCGTTGTGTTCGTGGCCGTTTTGAACGTAGTTCGATACGCCCAGAGAACTTCATGCAGTCTCTCGTGCCATTCCTTCTTATAAAAGACACCGTCTTTTTCACAATCTTCGTCAAGGTCTTGTTAAAAGCTTCAGCGAGACCGTTAGCTCGGGGATTATAGACCAATGAGTATCTCCAGTCTATGTTATGCTGTTGTGCGAAGCGGCTGATCTTGTGGCTTCTGTAGGCTGACCCGTTATCGGAGATGATCCGTCTCGGAGTTCCAAACCGATAAATGACGTGTGTCTTGAAGAAATGGTGGATATTCTCCGTCTTCACTTCCCTTAGCGGTACTGCTTCTGCCCATTTGGAGAAGTAATCAGTTGTCGCAAAAATGAATCGGTGTCCTCTGGACGATACTGGTTCGATGGGGCCGATTATGTCAGTTCCCCACATTTCGAACGGCCAGCTAGCCACCGTTGGATGTAGTGGATTCGGATGCTGATGGATTAAATCCCCGTGAATCTGGCATGAATGGCATTGCTTCGCATACTCGAGGCAGTCCTGAATCATCGTGGGCCAATAGTGGCCCATCCTTTTAATCTTCAGCTTCATCTTTGGCCCAGCTTGGTGGGAACCGCAGAGTCCGTCATGAGTTTCTTGGACGACTTTCTTTGCCTCTTCAGGTCCCAGGAATCTTAACCATAGAGAATTAAATGATCTCTTGTACAGAGTATCATTGACGAAGGCGAAAGATAGGGCTCGCTTCATGAGCTGATGTTTTGAGGACGCATCTTCAGGTGTTTGACGGGATTTGAAGTAGTCTATAAAGACCTCTCTCCAATCCTCAACCTTTTCTTGGTCTTTTATTTGTAGAGCCGTTTGCTTGGTCGTTCCCTTTTCTTTGGACGTCTTCGGAGATATTTCTACCGGTGCAAGAACCCGACGGCTTTGTACCATGATTCTTACGTCATCGAGGCTCTCGTCGGCCAATTCTTTAGCAAGTTTGGCTAATGCATCCACTTTGCTATTTTCTGCACGCGGTATGCTTTCCAAGGTGTAGGAAGGAATCTGAGTCAGCAGTTATTGTACTTTCTCGCCGTACTTCACCAATTCTGGCTTGCACGTTTGATAGTCGTCGTTTACCTGACTAACGACCAGTTGGGAGTCTCCGTATATGAGCAGGTTTTCAAGTCCCATGTCGATGGCGATCTCGAGACCTTCTATCAAAGCTTCATATTCGGCTTCATTGTTTGTCCTCGGCTCTGTTAAGGAGAAGGCAAAACGCATTATCCCTCCTTCTGGAGTTACGAAGATGAGGCCTACCCCTGATTTGATTATGGGGGTGTTTTGTTTACGCTTCTTTATGGAAGACGCCCCATCAAAATAGAGTTCCCACCGGGTATCATTCCCGTCGATCGCGTCAAACGCGTGTTCGTCTGGCAGTTTGCAATTCAAAGGAAAATCGACAGGTATCAGATGCTCAGCGAGGAAGTCGGCGATGGCCTAGCCTTTCACTGCCTTAAGAGGCTGATATGTTATTGAGAACCCCATCAAGAGCAGGGCCCATTTAGCGAGTCCCCGTCAATATGGCCTTTGACATCAAATACTTGAGAGGATCCACTTTTGATATGAGATGGACCTCATGCACCAACGCGTAATGTTTGAGCTTCGTTATCGCGAAGATCAACGCCACGCAGTGTTTTTTGATGGGAGAATAATTTCTTTCTGCCCCTAGGAGAACTCGACTCGGATAGTAGAGGGCTCTCTCCTTCCCTTGGCAGTTCTCTTGTGCCCACAGCGCGCCTAAAGAACCTTCGAGGGCTGTCGTGTACAGGACGAGAGGCTTTCACTTGACCGAAGCGGCCAGCACTGGCGGATTCTGTAGGTATTGCTTGATTTCGTCCAGTGCACTTTGGCATTTGCGATCTCAGACGAACGGGGTCCCTTTCTTCATTAGGTGACTGTAAGGACGGCACTTGCCGGAGAGATTGGCTATGAACCGCCGGATACACGCGAGCTTTCCTTGGAGAGACCGCAGTTGCTTGAGAGTCTTTGGCGGAGGCATTTCCATAATCGCCTTGATCTTTAACGGATCTATCTCGATGCCTCAGTGTCGGACGATGAACCCTAGGAATTTTCCTGAGGAAACTCCGAACGCGCATTTGAGAGGGTTCATCTTCAAGTTGTATTGCCGAAGGCGTTGAAATACGATCTTCAGATGCCCTAGATGTTCCTCGTATGATTTGCTTTTAACTACGAGGTCGTCGACATAGCATTTCACGATTTCATGTATGAGATCATCTAAGATCTTCGTCATGGCCCTCTGATAGGTGGCACCGGCGTTTTTAGACCGAAAGGCATCACCTTGTAGCAGAATATGCCCAAAGGGGTCCGGAAAGCGGTATGCTTCTGGTCCTCGGGATGCATCTTTATCTGATTATATCCTGATGAGCCGTCCATGAAGGAGAAAACTTCGTGAGTGGACGTGTTATCTATCATCGGCTCAGTGACTGGTACTGGGAAGTCGTCTTTCGGGCAGGCTTTATTGAGATCCCGGAAGTCCACACATATGCGCACCGTCCTATTCTTCTTCATCACCGGGACGATGTTGGCGATCCAATCAGGATATTGAACCTCTTGGATAAAACCAGAGTCGATTAGTTTCTTGACCTCGGCATTGATGCTCATCTCAAGCTCGAGCCGCATCCTCCTTGGTGCTTGTTTGATTGGCTTGGCGTTCGGGGATATTGCCAATTTGTGGACAGCAATCTCTGGATCTAGTCCTGGCGTTTCGGAATAATCCCATGCGAAGCAATCTCTATGCTGCATAAGCATGTCTTTAAGCGTAGCCACTTTTTCTTCAGACAACAGCTCACTAACGAACGTCGGCCGTGGGTCATTTACCTTTCCCAAGTCGATTTTCTTGAGGTTATCTGCAGTATTATGTATCCCATCTTCCAGCTCTTTTGGCGCCGGTGGAAATTTTGAAATTAACTCATCTTCATCGTTTTCGAAGCACCAAGAAAGGTCATTCATATTCTCGGGTTCCTCTTCTGACAGCGTTATCACGTGACAGGTGCGAGATCGCTTCCAAGACCGATGTTGATCTGGCTCTACTCTCGCGGTATGCGCGGCTTTTGGTTCATGCTTCTGCGGCGGGGTTATCCTCCAACTGTTGGATAGAGGGAACTTGCCAAACTGATATTGGTCTTAGACCCATTTCTTGAAGGTGAAGCAGTTTTCGAGAGGATGTCCTATCGCTCGGTGGTAAGAGCAATAGTCTGGGTGAGAGACCTCGTTGGCTTGCTCGGGGTGTTTGGACTCCGGAAGTGAAATCATCTGATATTTTATAGCGAGATCAAGTATCTTCCGTGTTTTATTCTGAGGAAAAGAGTATGCTCGACCCATCTTCTTTATGAGAGACGAATCTGGATTGCTCGATTCCCGATCGCGTGGCTTCTTAGTCCCGCTTTGTCGCTGTCGAACGCCTTTCCCGCTCTTTGATTTATTTTTGCATCATGAAAGATGATGACCCAATTAGTTTCGAGAAGGCCATCACAATTGGGGACTCTGTGAAATGGCTGGATGCTATGCGATCTGAGATGGAATCCATGTACACCAACAAAGTATGGACTTTGGAAATTGCTCCTAAAGGGGTAAAATCCTTTGGGAGCAAGTGGATCTTTGAGAAGAAAATTGGTGTAGATGGAAAGGTTGAGACCTTCAAAGCAAGACTTGTAGCAAAAGGTTTTCATCAACGACCAGGTGTCGACTATGATGAGACCTTTTCTCCAGTAGCTATGCTTAAGTCCATCAGGATCCTACTTGCCATTGATGCATACCATGACTATGAAATCTGGCAGATGGACGTCAAGACCGCTTTTCTAAATGGTGATTTAGAAGAGAGCGTGTATATGACATAGCCAGAGGGCTTCGTAGACAGTAGGAGCAGCGGAAAGGTGTGCAAGCTGCTTAAATCAATTTACGGATTAAAGCAAGTATCGAGAAGCTGGAACATCTGTTTTGATGTGGCAGTCAAAGAGTTTGACTTCATCAAAAACGTAGATGAACCTTGTATATATAAAAAGGTTGTAGAGAGTAAGGTTGTCTTCCTCGTATTGTACATGGATGGCATACTCTTGATAGGAAATGATATTCCTATGCTGCTCTCGGTCAAACTCTTCCTCTCACAAAAGTTCTCCATGAAAGATCGGGGTGATGCCTCCTACATCCTGGGGATAAAGATCTATAGGGATAGATCTAAAAGGATGTTGGGATTGTCCCAATCCAGGTACATAGACACCATACTAAAGAGGTTTAGTATGGAAGATTCTAAGCATGGTAATTTACCCGCTTGCTCAGGAATCACTCTCTCCAAAGAGATATCTCCCAAGACTGATTTGGAGAGGGCTCGCATGTGTTAGGAATATGTATGCCCTAGAGGCCATTATTGTTGATATATTGGATGCTTGGACACATATATAGACTGTAGGGTTCCGTAGCATGACAGCAAGGTTTCGGGAGGCATCGTCCATGCCGTTTTCAAATTTTTGCCGTTCTAAACAACCCTAACCCTAGAATCTTAACTAGAGAATTAAACAAAACAACATGCAAACAACTTTGCATACAAGTGAATGAGGAATACAAGCTTTGTAGACCGGTCCTTCACTTCTAAAGCTCCGTGTAGTAGTCCTTTCGCTCCAAGTAGTGAACAGCCGAACTCTAGTAAGGCTTCACATGAAGAAATGAACAAGCTTGCTTGAAGTCTTCGAGGCCGAAGATGATCTACGTCGAGGAGACTCAAGCTCATGCTACCTCTTTACTAATGGTATATTAGTGAAGCAAATACCCTAAACTAAATGGCTAATGGTAGAGAATGATGAAGTAGAAAATGGGCTCACTTTAGATTTTATTTTCTCACAATATTTCATCACTTAGGAAAAAGCTAGCAAAATTTTTCTCATGAGGAAGAAGATGAAGTGATGAAGAGAGAATGAACTCATGAGGTGAGAATAGTATCCATGGGTGAGTTAATATCCCATATTAACCTTTGTAGAGACTTAACCATGGATAGTTATAATGGTTGGGTTAATAAATATTTTAAGTAAAACAAAACAAGTGTACTTGGTCAATGAATATTCAAGCTTCTCCAAGCTTCTAGCCATGACCATTTCCATCTCATTTTGATTTACTAAAATAAATAAAAACCCTAAATTATATCTAGCATGGTGTAAGTCACACACACACCCATGAAGCATGTATCATCTAGCATGACACAAATCATGTACACAAATATATATCACGTATATACTTAATGCACAATCAAGTGAGAAAAGAAATGTTTAGTGAGCAAATATTAGTTAATGTAAGTTAATATATTAAATATATAATTATACATTAAATTATCAAATCAACACTTGATTTAATAATCTGGCTATATCTCATACAACTGACTAATATCAAATGTAAGAATCTATCGAATCAACACTTGATCCGATATTCCGGATATATCACATATAACCGACCAATATCATATATCACGAGAATAGAATGCGGTATCACATACGCGCATTAATATCGGTCCCACACATATCACATATGTGCCCCTACTTCATTTCGCATGAACCAGGAAACTTCTGTGTAAGACTCTAAAGACTCGTCAATACGCCGACAGTAGGTGATGATCATATCAAACACCCACAAGCCACAAGCGGTCTGCTAAACGTAACGGTCAACCAGATATTGAGCGATCAGAAGATCAACAAGCAAGCCTGCTCATACTCCTGCGAATCCAATCAGTAACACAACCGTACAGTCCGATCTCTTCGTCAGATATGTCGCATATCACAGTCTGGGCGTGGTATAACGTCAGACCCCAATAGCCAGATAAGTCATGCCGATGCAAGGTCTATAACGGTTCGAGAAACTACTGATAACACTTACCAGTAAATCTCAGCAACCCTGGCCAGGGATTTCCTGTTATGGCCAATCGAGTATAGCGCAACATCAACCCCCAATACCGGGAGAGACGAATCCCCTCCTAACGCTCATCACCTCCATATGACTCAAGACTGTACCCAAAAACCACCGTTTTGCACGACTCAGTAGAGCCGTGGTAGGGTGGAAATCAAAGCACAGTGGGAATCATACAAGACTCTATGACGATCTCGGGTCGACAGACTAACCTGTACCGGTGTTACCAGAGAACTGCTATCTGACGATAGGTATAATACCATCTAAGAGTTCTCGGTGAGTCCGTTCAATGTACCCAGTCTCCACTGAGCACCCGTATCCATCTCTGATGTCAAACACCAATGGATATAGGATCATCCATCGCCCATCATATGGGTCAAGAAGCGCATACGCTAGTCTATTCTGGAATTTCGATGCCCTGTCTCGATACACCATCGACTAGGAACAATTATAGGGTGTACTTGTGGACTACCCTTGGCCCCACTAGTATGATCTTAATCATAGTCCTGGTAGTCAAGTACACATCCTAAGGGCTTTGTCAACATGTGAGAGCAAGACAGCATCACTTATACAAGTCAACATGTTAAGACAAAGAGCAACCAGTTAGCATACTATCATGTCGAGCAAGAAAGTCCTCTCTATATATGTCCAAGCATCCACTATAATATACATCACATGTACAACAATGGCCTCTAGGGCATACATATAACTAACAATCTCCCAGTTGCACTAAGGCCATCTGTTATAGTATCCAATACCCAACAATATAGCAGTGGTTGTAGTATCCCATACTCAACCATCCCAAAATATCTCAAATAGTATTTGGGGAAGCAGGCCTTGGTGAGTGGATCCGCCGTGCTATCCTTCGTGTCTACTCTCCTTACCTCGATTCCTTAGAGATCAACCAGAGTAGACTAGTGTGTACGTTTCTTGTCCCTTAGAGGACGATGGTTGATCCCATAACCATCGGTGTATGACATCAAAGATTGTACGCAGGTGCTCATTGGAGAATGGGTACACCGAACAGGACTCGCCGAGGAATCCTAGTTGGTAGTATACCTATCGTCAGATAGCAGTCCTCTGGTGACACTGGTAAAGGTTAGTTTGTAGACCTGAGATCGTCATAGAGTCTTTTGCGGCTCCCGCTGTGTTTTGATTTCCTCCCTACCACGCTCAAAGGAGACGTGCAAACAGGTGGATTTTGGGTACAGTCCCGAGTCGCATGGAGGCAATGAGCGATAGGAGGGGTTTCGTCTCTCCCGGTATTGGGGGTTGATGTTGCGCTATGCTCGATTGGCTATAACTGGAAGTCCATGGCAAGGGCTGCTTATGAGATTTACTGATAAGTTTTATCAGTAGTTTCTCGAACCGTTATAGGCCAGATCGACATGACTTATCACGTTACTAGGGTCTGACGTTTACCACCCCTAGACATGATATGCGACATATCAGACGAAGAGACCGGACTGTACGGTAGTGTTACTGATAGGTTTCATGGAGACTATGGACAAGCTTGCTTGTTGATCTTCATATCGCTCAATACCCGGGTAGCTGTTACGTCCAGCTAGTACCGCTGATGGCTTTTGGGTGACTGATGTGATCATCACCTACTGCTGGCGTATTGACGAGTCTTTAGAGTCCCACACAGAAGTTCCTTGGTTCAAGCGAAACGTAATAGGACACATATGTGATATGTGTGTGGGCCTGATTAAATACGTGTATGTGATACCGCATTGTAATCTGGCAGTTATCTGTTATCGGTTCGGTTATATGTGATATAACCAAATTGTCGAATCAAGTGTTGATTTGATAATGTGATATACAGATAAATAATATTAGTCGGTCATATATGATATAACCGGATTATTAAATCAAGTGTTGATTTAATAATGTGATATATATTATATGTGATATAATTATATCTTAACTAATATCATTAGCTCACTAATTATTCTTCATAATATATATATTAATATATATGATATATATATATATATATATATATATATAAAATTAATGAAGCATGGCATGATTTCTATTTTTGAGAAAAATAGAAATGAGGTGGAAAATGAGAGCATGGTTGCAAGCATGGGATTTATTCTTGTTTATTCATCTTGACTCACTATTCAAGCATGGTTGCAATTTTATATTGCAAAATTCCATGCTTGAATGAGTGGGGGTCAAGAGTTTCCATTCATTCTTTGCTCATTTTAAACACTTAGCCATTTTCTTGAGTTGCTCCCATGGTTGCTCTCTAGCTTCTTCTTCTTCTTCCTCAATTGCTATAGTTCAAGAATCAACCCTCACATGTGATGTGAACCATAAAGCTTGAACACAAACTTGTGAGCTTTTAACATCCCCTACTTCACCATCCTTCACTTGACTAGCGATCGAGTGTAGCGTGTTTACTACGCTAAAGAGTTTAGTGTAGAGGTAGCTTGAGGTGGAGGGACTTCGCGTGGATCATCTTCGGCACAAAGGTCATCGGAGGAAGCTCGTCCAAAGCCTTAAATGGAGCCTAGTGGAGTCACGGGACTACTACACGGAGCATGTGAAGTGAAGGACTCGAACTATAAAGGGTATAGCCTTCTTTCACTTTCTCTAGTTGTTCACATCATCAAACTATAACCCTAATATTCTAGCAAAGATCTTGTTTAGTCTAGCTTAGCACTACTAAAAATTAAAATTGGACATGCTTGATGCCACAAGAACCTCATGGTGGTGCTAGGGTAGAATTTCATGGTATCAGAGCTACTGGGCATTGGATGTCGACCTATGGGGGGTTCTCACTATGTGACAGTGTGGCGAAGCATAGGATCTTACCCCCAGGGTGTCCCGAGACCGGAAGGTGTTCCGTCGGGTTGTAGTTCTCGCTAGGGGGCATGCGTAAAAAGTAGCTGCTGAGGGACCTGTAGGTGCTATGGCGACCCCATTAGATGGGGTGGCTTCCTGACTTTCATGGTATCAGAGCCAAGCTAGAATATTAAGGTAGCTTGTAGAGACGTTAGAAATCCGCCGTTTTTGTCGCGCAAAAATTGCCGATAAAAACAGTTTCCAAAATGATGTTTTGAGTTGTTTGCACACCCCGTGGGCTCACGGTTTTAACCGAGAAGCCGCGGGGTGAAACGTGCGCACCCCGGGGAATCCCCGGAGGGGCCGAACGGCTGGGCCCACTCCCCAAGACCACCACAAGGTGGTCTTGGCGGTAGGGACCCGAAACTGCCCCACCTTAAGCTGTTTTGGGTCTGCCTCACCCCTTGGCCACCTCGTGTTGGCCTCGGGGGTGGGGTACCCCCTCTAGGCCCTCCATTCGATACTTAATTTTGGGATCTTCGCCTCCGTGAAGATTCGGGCAGGTTTCGAGTTCGTTTTGACTCCCGGATTGACTTAAAACGATCGGTTTTGGAACTTTAGCTCACTGGAGTTTTCATGTCTTGGAAAAATTGGTTAAGTTTGCTAATTGCGTGTGGAATTCTAATGCCGTGGTTACTATACAAGCTTTGTGATGTGTGATACAATTATTAGAATCCGGATTAATTAGTTTTATGAAAACTAGTTAGTACATTGTAAATCTAGCCGTTTAGTCTCAATTGATCGATTGCCACGAAGTTTTGATTCGGATCAAAACTCCGTCGAAATTGCGTATTGTACGCGATCACTAAGCCGGGAATCTTGTTGAATTATCCGACAACCAATTGAAAAGAGTTTTCAATTTGAGACTAAAATGCAAGTTTTATAAGTTAGGCATGAAATCCTGAATATAAGATATTCCAGTTTTATGATGTCTAAGGATATTGCGGATTCTAATTATTGTAGTTTTCTGTTTTCTTTTCTGGGACCGTAAGTGTAATATGTGGGGTATCCCAATCTCGTTGCTATATGCCAACAAGTTTTAGGGATACGCATATTTGCTTACGTTGATGATGTGTGATATCATGTGTTGTTGTTGATATGATTTATTGGATCGTCATGAAAGAATAGCCGGGGGTTCTATGTGAGATGAGAGTTTTTATTTTCTTTCATGCAAAATCTGTATGTAATATTATATTATTGGGGCACTTCCGGGTTGAGGATGATGTCAGCATTGTTGTATATTATTTACCTTTCCGCATTAGGATAGACCCAAGGCGGGGAGCACAAGTACTCCAGTGGGAGACCATCTCAAGGAGTTGAGACCGGGTCTTCTAACTCTAGAATTGGCAGGGTTACTTGCCGCTCTCGTAGGGGTCTAGGGATGTGGGTTTGGCTATTCTTCACAACTGTAGAATCCGTGTTTTACAATATTGGCTAAATTTAAAACACGGACATCCTAGTATATCCAATATTTCATATATTGCTTCTGCTGCTTGATTCTGTAATGTTGATCATATAACTGCGTGAGATGAATGTACTATTATATATATGATATATAATAAACGTTGCTTATGTTTTTCACCCACGTTAGTCTAGCCCCCGCTCTGCTGGTAGTTAAGTAACCTAACGGCGTATGACGAGGCCCCGTGGCGAATGCGGATGGCATAAGCGTACGTTCTATTTTCATTTCATTTTTCTGTAATGTTTAGGTAACATTAAATGATGGGGCTTCATTAATGAGATTAATGAAAAGAAAGAAACCAAAAGATGTTGTAGAATCAAATTTTCAAAAAGGGTCGCTCTAGTTCTTTCTTTGCATAGTGGTATTCCTTGATAAATATCCAGCACCTCATTCGATGAGGAAAGAGCCGAGATCCCTTCATCGGGAGTGACCTGTTTAGCGAAACAAGCAAATACTACAACTCACTTGGGTTTTTTTTTTGATTGCATCTCTAGTTCTTGCTTTGCATAGTTGTATTCATGAATATCCAGCACCTCATTTGATGAGGAAAGAGCCGAGATCCCTTCACCGGGAGTGACCTCTTTAGCGAAACTAGCAAAAGCCTAAAAAACACTCCTTTTCAAAATCACTAGATTCTACAACGATATCAAGTTCGTTACGCACATGGTTTTCTTAAAAATCTGCGTAGCCCACCATCATTTCAGATAAATACTATTTAGTATTCGTACTATGTTTGTTGGCCTTCGTCAAGGCGTAGTGTGCTGTAGCTGATTAGTGCTTATCTGCCAGCATTTTATGCGATTGGATTAGGGTAGTCTGCGAATTTGTTGGCCTTCGTCAAGGGTCGTGCAGGTGGGTTTAATTCAATCAAGAAATGAACGGGTTGAACTTGACTAGCGGCCTATGGTTTGTTGGCCTTCGTCAAGGTCATAGGAAGCTAGGGGTAAAAATATTATCGGGAATTTCAAGTGTTGAAATTTGCAATGAGATTGCATACATTCTATATGATAGTTGGATCCCGATACCCACTGCGAGTAAGAGTTACTCCTGGGAGAGCTTTGCACTTTACAATTAGCTAATCAAGTAGGTGTCTAGAAAGGTGTCAACGGGGTTAAGCCTCTATGGAAACGAGGTTTATTTCAATTAGGTCCGTGCGAAAGCACGGGGAACCTCCCTCGGAATATCGATACCTTCCTGGCCGAACGATTGGCGAACCTGTAGGGTGTAATTAATCCCGGCTAATCTTACATTTTTGGGTTTAAAGGAAGATTTGAAAAAAAAAGTGGGAGCCATCCTGATTAGATAAAATAACAAATCTAATCTTACAAAGAGCCCACGCAGATTGATTATCCTTCTCTCTCTCCTGGTAGCGACCAATGGCATGCCTTAATCAAGATAATAATATGGATATATTGACCGAACCTACTTATTATACTGGGCTAGGTTCGGCTCTATTTTATGATTGCCATAAGTCCGAGCGAGGAATAAGGGAATATACGGATTCCCACGCCACCCAAACGAAGAATAAGCATGTTGATGCATTGTCTTCGGGTGTGTTCGTTACCAAGAACTGTTTCTCAGTTACCTCTACGTCCTGGGTATTGGATACCGGATCAGGATCCCACACATGTAATTTGTTACATGGGCTATAGACAGGTGGAGAACTGGGAAAGGGTGATATGACTCTAGTAGTAGAGAATGGTGTAATTGTTGCAGCCAAAGCAGTTGGCAGATATCACCTGGTGTTACCAACAGGTAATACATTGATTCTTAGTGACTGTTATTTCGTACCAATAATATTGTGAATATTTTCCTAAATCAAGTGTTGATTGGGTAAGGTACATTGTATAACAGTATACACGTTCTGAATCAAACTAAAGTTCTAAACGTACAGAACACACACAAGAGGAACAGTTCAGAAATGAACGAAGTCTTCTTGTGGTTTTGTAGACTAGGTCATATCGATGAAACAAGACTAACTAAAGTTCCGTAAGGATGCATATTTGAATCCGTTCGAATTTACATCTTATGAAACTTGACAGTCATGTCTCAAAGACCATGGTGACCAAATCTCTGTTTACTGGAAATGGAGAAAGAGCTACTGAACTCTTGGACAGATACATGATGATGTATGCGGTCCTATGTCTACATATGCCAGGGATGGTTCCACGTACTTTATTACATTCACCGATGTTCACTCAAGATACGGACATGTGTTCTTGTTGAAACAAAAAACTGAATCTTTTGAGAATTTCAAGGAATATAAGTACGAAGTTGAGAACCAGATGGGTAAAGGTATTCAAATCCTTCGATATGATCGGGGAGAAGAATACTGGAGCACGGAGTTCCGAAACTATTTAAAAGAGAATGAGATTCTCTCTCAGCTTACTCCTCCGTATACACCACAGCACAACGGTATATCGGGGTGGAGGAATCGCACCCTAGATATGGTGCGCTCTATGATGAGTACTGCTGAGTTGCCTATTTCCTTTCAGGGACATGCACTTGAGAAGATGCATACTTGTTGAATAGAGTTCCAATCAAATCCGCTGCCTACCACTCCATATGAGATATGGAATGGGAAGAGACCATCTCTTAAACGAGTTAAGATATGGGGTTGTCTGGACTATGTTCAAAAGCAAAATCCGGACAAGCTCGAGTCAAGGTCAGTTCTGTGTAAGTTTGTAGGATATCCCGACCATTCGTGAGGGTATACTTCTACCACACCGAGGAACAAAAGATGTTTTGTTTCTCAAAATGCCACCTTTTTGGAAAAGGAACTTCTTGTGGAAGAAATTAGTGGGCATGAGGTAGAACTGGAAGAAGTTCCAGCAATGCAAACTATAACTGACGATTTGGTGGAACCGGAGGATTCAATAGTCCCTGATGAACCGCAGCCACTCCGCTGATCTAGTTGGGCTCCTCATCCACCTGAGAGATACTACGGTTTTCTCGTAGACGGTGGGAGCGATGATTTCATCATGTAGATGATGACCCAACTAGTTTCGAGCAGGCCATCACAAGTGGAGACTATATGAAATGGCTGGATGCTATGCGATCTGAGATAGAATCCATGTACACCGGCAAAGTGTTGACTTTACATGTTGCTCCTCAAGGGGTAAAACCCATCGGGAACAAGAGGATCTTTGAGAAAGATAATTTGGTGTGAATGGAAAAGTTAAGACTTTCAAAGCTATGCTTAAGTCCATCAGGATCCTACTTGCCATTGCTGCATACCATGACTATGAAATCTGGAAGACTGCACGTCAAAACCGCTTTTCTAAATGGTGATTTAGAAGGGAGAGTGTATATGACACTACCAGAGGGCTTCGTAGACAGTGGGAGCAGCGGAAGCATGTGCAAACTGCTTAAATCCATTTACGGGTTAAAGCAGGCATCGCGGAGATGGGACATCTGTTTTAATGAAGCTGTCAAAGAGTTTGGCTTCATCAAAAAGGTAGATGAACCATGTATAAATAAGAAGGTTGTAGAGAGTATGGTAGTCTTCCTCGTATTGTACGCGGATGACAAACTCTTGATAGGAAAGGGTGTTCCTATGCTACACTCGGTCAAGCACCCCTTATCACACAGGTTCTCCATGAAAGATCTAACTGATGTCTCCTACATCGTGGGGATATAGATCTATAGAGATACATTTAAATGGATTTGGGATTGTCCCAATCCAGGTACATAGACACCATGCTAAAGGGGTTTAGTATGGATGATTCTAAGCGTGGTAATGTACCCGCTTGCTCAGGAATCACTCTCTCCAAAGAGATGTCTCTCGAGACTGATTTGGAGAGGGCTCGCATACAAGGGATACCCTATGATTTGGCAGACGGGTCAATCATGTATGCGATGTTATGTACCAGACCAGGTGTAGCTTACTCACTAAGTGTAGTGAATAAGTATCGGAAAGATATTTGGGAAAACCACTGGACAGCTGAAGAACATTCTTAAGTGCTTGAGAAGGACTAAAGAGATGTTCTTGGTGTATGGTAACGGTGAACTCCAAATGGAGTCCTTTACTGATTCGAGCTTCCAGAGTGATAAGGACGACTGAAAGTCAGTCTCGGGTTTTGTCTTCACCCTCAATGGAGGGACGGTATGTTGGAAGGGTTCCAAGCTATATACCGTAACAGACTCGTTGATAGAGGCTAATTACATCGCTACCAACGATGCTGCCAAAGTGGTTGTCTGGATGAATAGAGTTCATGAGATGAACTAGGTTCCTACCATTGGGCATCCAATACCTGTGTATTGTGATGACAATGGAGCTGTGGCTTTGACCTAGGAACCCCGATCCCGTCAGTGATCCAGATATATTCTTAGACAGATCACCTGATCAGGGAGATCGAGGCCAGGAGAGTTGACACAGAGGATAACACAGCGGATCCACTCACCGAGGCCATCCCCCAGATGCTATTCGAGAGACTTTTGGGACGTTAGGTATGAGATATTACAAAAACTGGCCTTAGTGCAAGTGGGAGATTGTTAGGAATATGTATGCCTTAGAGGCCATTATTGTTGATATAGTGGATGCTTGGACATATATATAGAGGACTTTCTTGCTCGACATGATAGTATGCTATCAGAATACCTTTATCTTAACATGTACACTGGTATTTATACTGTTTGTCTCTTACATGTTGATAAAGCCCTTAGGATATGTACTTGACTACCAGGATTATGATGAGATCATACTAATAGGGCCAGGGTGGTCCAAAGTACATCCTTTAATAAGTTCCTAGTCGAGGGAATATCGAGACTAGGGCATCGATATTCCAGAGTAGACTAGTGTGTACGTTTCTTGTCCCCTAGTGGGCGATGGTTGATCCCATAACCATTGGTGTGTGACATCAAAGATTGTACGCAGGTTCTCATTGGAGAATGGGTACACCGAACAGGACTCACCGAGAACTCCTATGTGGTTGTATACCTATCGTCAGATAGCAATCCTCTGGTGACACTGGTACAGGTTAGTGTGTAGACCCGAGATCGTCATAGAGTCTTGTGCGGCTCCCACTGTGCTTTGATTTCCACCCAACCACGCTCAAAGGAGATATGCAAACAGGTGGATTTTGGGTACAGTCCCGAGTCGCATGGAGGAAATGAGCGATAGGAAGGGTTTCGTCTCTCCCGGTATTGGGGGTTGATGTTGCTCTATGCTCGATTGGCTATAATTGGAAGTCCCTGGCAAGGGATGCTTATGAGATTTACTGATAAGTGTTATCAGTAGTTTCTCGAACCGTTATAGGCCAGACATCGGTATGACTTATCACGTTACTGGGGTCTGACGTTTACCACCCCTAGACATGATATGCGACATATCAGACGAAGAGACTGGACTGTACGGTAGTGTTACTGATAGGCTTCGTGGAGACTATGGACAAGCCTGCTTATTGATCTTCATATCGCTCAATACCCGGGTAGCCGTTACGTCCAGCTAGTACCGCTGACGGCTTGTGGATGACTGATGTGATCATCACCTACTGCTGGCGTATTGACGAGTCTTTAGAGTCCCACATAGAAATTCCCTGGTTCAAGCGAAACGAAGTAGGACACATATGTGATATGTGTGTGGGCCTGATTAAATACGTGTATGTGATACCGTATTGTAATCTAGCAGTTATCTGTTATCGGTTCGGTTATATGTGATATTACCAGATTGTCGAATCAATTGTTGATTTGATAATGTGATATACAGATAAATGATATTAGTCGGTCATATGTGATATAACTGGATTATAAAATCAAGTGTTGATTTAATAATGTGATATATATTATATGTGATATAATTATATCTTAACTAATATCATTAGCTCACTAATTATTCTTCATAATATATATTAATATATATGATATATATATATATATATAATGAAGCATAGCATGATTTCTATTTTTGAGAAAAATAGAAATGAGGTGGAAAATGAGAGCATGGTTGCAAGCATGGGATTTATTCTTGTTTATTCATCTTGACTCACTATTCAAGCATGGTTGCAATTTTATATTGCAAAATTCCATGCTTGAATGAGTGGGAGTCAAGAGTTGCCATTCATTCTTTGCTCATTCTAAACACTTAGCCATTTTCTTGAGTTGCTCCCATGGTTGCTCTCTAGCTTCTTCTTCTTCCTCAATTGCTATAGTTCAAGCTTCAACCCTCACATGTGATGTGAACCATGAAGCATGAACACAAACTTGTGAGCTTTTAACATCTCCTACTTCACCATCCTACACTTGACTATCGATCGAGTGTAGCGTGTTTACTACGCTAAAGAGTTTAGTATAGAGGTAGCTTGAGGTGGAAGGACCTCGCGTGGATCATCTTCGGCACGAAGGTCATCAGAGTAAGCTCATCCAAATCCTCAAGTGGAGCCTAGTGGAGTCACGGGACTACTACACGGAGCATGTGAAGTGAAGGACTCGAACTATAAAGGGTATAGCCTTCTTTCACTTTCTCTAGTTGTTCACATCATCAAACCATAACCCTAATATTCGAGCAAAGATCTTGTTTAGTCTAGCTTAGCACCACTAAAAATTAAAATTAGGCATGCTTGATGCCACAAGAACCTCATGGTGGTGCTAGGCTAGACTTTCAGCATGAACATGATACCCTATGCTTCTGCAGTTGGTTCTATCATATATGCGATGTTATGTACCGGATCGGATGTAGCTTACGCACTTAATATGGTAAGTAGGTATCAATCAGACCCCCGGGAGAAGCACTGGACAGCTGTGAAGAACATTCTTAAGTACTTGAGAAGGACTAAAGAAATGTTCTTGGTGTATGGTAACGGAGAACTCTAGGTGGAGTCCTTTACCGATTCGATCTTCCAGAATGATAAGGACGACGGCAAGTCAGTCTCGGGTTTTGACTTCACCCTCAATGGAGGGGAGCTATGTTGGAAGAGTTCCAAGCAAGATAACGTAGCAGACTCGACGATGGAGGCTGAATACATCGCTGCCAACGATGTTGCCAAAGAGGCTGTCTGGATGAAGAAGTTCATTGCTGAACTTGGTGTGGTTCCATCCATTGAGCATCCAATACCCCTGTATTGTGATAACAATGAAGCTGTGGCTTTGGCCAAGGAACCCCGGTCCCATCAGCGATCCAGACATATTTTGAGGCGGTATCACCTGATCCGAGAGATAGTTGATCGCCGGGAGATCGAGGTCAGGAGAGTTGATACGAAGGACAACACAGCGGATCTACTCACGAAAGCCCTCCCCCACATGCAGTTTGAGAGACTTTTTTGGATGTTGGGTATGAGATACTACAACAACTGGCCTTAGTGCAAGTGGGAGATTGTTAGGAATATGTATGCCCTAGAGGCAATTATTGTATGATATAGTAGATGCTTGGACATATATATATAGGTCTTTCTTGCTCGACATGATAGTATGCTATCTGGTTGCTCTTTATCTTAACATGTACACTTGTATTATTATACCATCTCTCTGTTACATGTTGATAAAGCCCTTAGGATGTAGGCTTGACTACCAAGACTATGATGCAAATCATTAAAGTGCATGTTAGCACCGCCACTGGATTTTACTAGCATCAAGCATGCCATTTAAAAAATTTCGGGGTGCTAATCAATATTAACCAAGATCTTAAACTAGATGATTAGTGTTTAACAATGATATAACAAAAACTATACTAAGAGAAAGGTGGTTACAACGTTTGTAGACCGTGTCCTTCTTTTCTAAAGCTCCGGTTGTAGTCCCTACGACTCCACTAGGCACCACTAGAAGGTTGAACGAACTTGCTTCAATGACCTTCGTGCCGAAGATGATCCACCTGAAATCCGCTAATCCAAGCTACCTCTTTACTAAACTCTTTAGTGAAGTAAACACACTACACCAAAGTGCTAATCCGGTGTAGGATGGTGAAATAGGGGTTTTGTTTGCTCACTATAATTCTCACAAGCTCAAGCTTTCACAACTCTTGTGAGGGATTGAGCGTAGAGGAGGAGGTGAAGAAAATGGAGAGAGCAAGGAGCTCAAGTGAAGAAAATAACTCAAGTGAAAAATGGAGTGTAGAATGGTTCTTCAAAAGCTCACACATTATTGAAGCATACAATTTTTAACCATTAAAAATTGTGACCATGCTTCAATAGTGTAAGCAGATGAATAAAATAAATAACAAAGCCTTGCTTGCCCATTCCACAAAAAAATCTCCCCATTTTCCACCTCATTTTCTATTTTCTAAAAATAGAAAATCCATGCCATGCTTCATATAATATATATATATAAAATATATATATTAATATATATATATTATGAAGAATAATTAGTGAGCTAATAATATTAGTCAATTTACAATTATATCAAATATAAATATATATATATCATATTATTAAATCAACACTTGATTTAATAATCCGGTTATATCACATATAACCGACTAATATCATTTATCTATATATCACATTATCAAATCAACATTTAATTCAATAATCTGGTTATATCACATATAACCTAACTGATATCAAATAACCGCCAGATTAGAATACGGTATCACATACTCGTATTTAATCAGGCCCTCACACATATCAGCATATGTGCCCTACTTTGTTTCGCTTGAACCAGGAAACTTCTATGTGGGACTCTAAAGACTCGTCAATACGCCAGCAGTAGGTGATGATCACATCAGTCACCCACAAGCCGCCAGTGGTACTAGCTGGACGTAACGGCTACCGAAGTATTGAGCGATTAGAAGATCAATAAGCAAGCTTGTCCAAAATCTCATGAAGCCTATAAGTAACACTTACCGTATAGTCCAGTCTCTTCGTCTGATATGTCGCATATCGAGTCTAGGGGTGGAATCGTTAGACCCCAGTAACTTGATAAGTCATGCCAATGTATAGCTCATAACGGTTCGAGAAACTACTGATAACACTTACCAGTAAATCTCATCAACAGCCCTGGCCAGGGATTTCCTGTTATAATCAATCGAGCAAAGCGCAACATCAACTCCCAATACCGGAAGAGACGAAACCCCTCCTATCGTTCATTGCCTCCATGTGACTCGGGACTGTACCCAAAATCTACTTGTTTGCACGACTCCTTTGAGCCGTGGTAGGGAGGAAATCAAAGCACAGTGGGATCCATACAAGACTCTATGACGATCTCGGGTCTACAAACTAACCTGTACCAGTGTCACCAGAGAACTGCTATCTGACGATAGGTATAGTACCAACTAGGATTTCACGGCGAGTTCTGTTCGGTGTACCCATTTTCTAATGAGCACCTGTGTACAATCTTTGATGTCAAACACCAATGGCTATGGGATCAACCATCGCCCCCATACAGGGTCCAGAAACGTACACACTAGTCTACTCTGGAATATCGATGCCCTATCTCGATATACACTTGACTAGGAACAATTAAAGGATATGCTTGTGGACAACCCAGGTCCCAGTTGTATGATCCGCATCATAGTCCTGGTAGTCAAGCTAACACCCTAAGGGCTTTATCAACATGTATAAGAGATACAGTAAAATAATACTAAGTGTACATGTTAAGATAAAGAGTAACCAGATAGCATACTATCATGTCGAGCAATAAATTCCTCTATATATATGTCCAAGCATCCACTATAATATACATCAATGTATAATAATGGCCTCTAGGGCATACATATTCCTAACAATCTCCCACTTGCACTAAGGCCATGTGTTGTAGTATCTCATACCCAACATCCTAAAAAGTCTCTCAAACTGCGTCTGGGGGAGGGCCTTCGTGAGTGGATCCGCTACGTTGTCCTTTGTGTCAACTCTCCTAACCTCGATCTCCCGGCGATCTACTATCACCCTGATTAGGTGATACCGCCTGAAAATATGTCTGGATCTCTGATGGGACGAGGTTCCTTGGCTAAAGCCACAGCTCCATTGTTATCACAATACACAGGTATTGGATGCTCAATGGATGGAACCACACCAAGTTCAGCAATGAACTTCTTCATCCAGACAGCCTTTTTGGCAGCGATGTATTCAGCCTCCATCGTCGAGTCTGCTATGGTATCTTGCTTGGAACTCTTCCAACATGCGTCCCCTCCATTGAGGGTAAAGACAAAACTTGAGACCTACTTATTGTCGTCCTTATCACTCTCGAAGCTCGAATCGGTAAAGGACTCCATCTGGAGTTCACCGTTACCATACACCAAAAACATTTCTTTAGTCCTTCTCAAGTACTTAAGAATGTTCTTCACAGTTGTCCAGTGGTTTTCCCCAGGATCTGATTGATACCTACTCACTACACCTAGTGAGTAATCTACATCCGGTCTGGTACATAACATCGCATACATGATAGACCCGACTGCCAAAAATGCGATCCCTCTCCAAATCAGTCTTAGGATACATCTCTTTGGAGAGAGTGATTCCTGAACAAACGGGTAAATTACCACGCTTAGAATCTTCCATACTAAAACTTTTTAGTATGGTGTCTAGGTACCTGGATTTGGACAATCCCAACATCCGCTTCGATCTATCTCTATAGATCTTTATCCCCAGGATGTAGGAGGCATCACCAAGATCTTTCATAGAGAACTTGTGTGATAAGAAGAGCTTGACCGAGTGTAGAATAGAAACATCGTTTTCTATCAAGAGTATATCATCCACGTACAATACGAGGAAGAAAACCTTACTCTCTACAACCTTCTTGTATATACAATGTTCATCTACATTTTTGATGAAGTCAAACTCTTTGATAGCTTCATCAAAACAGATGTTCCAGCTCCGCGATGCCTGCTTTAATCCGTAGATGGATTTAAGCAGCTTGCACATCTTTCCGCTGCTCCCACTATCTACGAAGCCCTCTGGCTGAGTCATGTACACGCTCTCTTCTAAATCACCATTTAGAAAAGCGGTCTTGACGTCCATCTGCCGGATTTCGTAGTCATGGTATGCAGCAATGGCAAGTAAGATCCTGATGGACTTAAGCATAGCCATTGGAGAAAAGGTTTCATCATAATCGACACCAGTTCGTTGACGAAAACCTTTTGCAACAAGTCTAGCTTTGAAAGTCTCAACTTTTCCATCTACACCAATTTTCTTCTTAAAGATCCACTTGCTCCCGATGGGTTTTACCCCTTTAGGAGCAACTTCCAAAGTCCATACTTTGTTAGTGTACATGGATTCCATCTCAGATCGCATAGCATCCAACCATTTTACAGAGTCTCCACTTTTGATGGCCTGCTCAAAACTAGTTGGGTCATCATTTTCCATGATGCAATCCTCGCTCCCACTGTCAATAAGAAAACCATAGTATCTCTCAGGTGAATGAGGAACCATACTAGATCTGCAGAGTGGCTGGGGTTCGTTGGGGACTATTGAATCCTCCGGTTCCACCAAATTTTCAGTTACAGTTTGTGTAGCTGGAACTTCTTCCAGTTCTACCTCATTACCACTAATTTCTTTTACAAGAAATTCCTTTTCTAAAAAGGCGGCATGTTGAGCAACAAACACCTTTTGTTCCTCACAATGGTAGAAGAGATATCCATGTGAATTCTTTGGATATCCTACAAACTTACATAGAACTGACCTTGTCTCGAGCTTATCCGGATTTTTCCTTTTGACATAGGCCGGACAACCCCATATCTTAACTCGTTTAAGATACGGTCTCTTTCCACTCCATATCTCATATGGTGTTTTAGGAACAGATTTTGATGGAACTTGATTCAATAGGTATGCGACTGTCTCAAGCGCATAACCCCAAAAAGAAATAGGTAACTCAGCAGTACTCATCATAGAGCACACCATATCTAATAGGGTGCGATTCCTCCGCTCCGATATAGCGTTGTGTTGTGGTGAATACAGAGGAGTAAGCTGAGAGAGAATCCCATTCTCTTTTAAGTAGTCTCGGAATTCCGTGCTCAAGTATTCTCCTCCCCGATCAGATCGAAGGATTTTAATACTTTTACCCGTCTGGTTCTCTATTTCGTTCTTATATTCCTTGAATTTCTCAAAAGCTTCAGACTTGTGTTTCAACAAGAACACATATCCGAATCTTGAGAGATCATCGGTGAATATAATAAAGTACGAGGAACCATTCCTGGCATGAGTAGATATAGGACCGCATACATCACTATGTATGAGTCTCAAGAGCTCAGTAGCTCTTTCTCCGTGTCCAGTAAACAGAGTTTTGGTCATTTTACCTTTGAGACATAAATCGCAAGTTTCATAAGATGTAAGTTCGAATGGATTCAAATATCCATCTTTATGTAACTCAGCTAGTCTTGTCACATTGATATGACCTAGTCTACAATACCACAAGTAGGTTTCATTCATTTCTGAACTCTTCCTCTTGTGTTTGTTCTGTACGTTTAGAATTGTTGTTTGATTTAGAACGTATATACCATTACACAACGTACCAAACCCTATCAACACTTGATTTAGAAAAATGTTCATAACATTATCCTCTAATGTGAAATTATATCATTCTTTAGTTAGCAAAGAAACTGATATAATGTTGCACATCATATTTGGTACGTAGTAACAGTCGTTCAGAATCAATGTATTACTAGTTGGTAACACTAGGTGATATTCGCCAACTGCTTTGGCTGCAACAATTGCACCATTCCCTACTGTTAGAGACTTATCACCCTTTACCAGTTCTTTACCTCTCTTTAGCCTATGTAACAAATTGCATACGTGGGATCCTGATCCGATATCCAATACCCAGGACATAGAGCAAACTGAGAAACAGTTCTTGGTTACAAACACACCCGAAAACGATGCATCAACATTCTTATTCTTCGTTTGGGTTGGGTGGGAATCCTGATATTCCCCTATTCCTTGCTCAGACTTATGACAATCATAAGAAAAAGCGGAACCAACGTTCCCCAGCTCAGTATAATAAGCGGGTTCGGTCAATACATCCATATTATTATCTTGATTAAGGCGTGTCATAGGTCGCTACCTGGAGAGAGAGAGAAGGAAACGCATTAGCGTGCGCTCTTTGCAAGATTAGATTGGTTATTGTCTTATCTAATCAGGATGGCTCCCACTGTTTTTATCAAATCTTCCTTCAAACCATAAAAGGTAAGATTAGCCGGGATTAATTACACCCCACAAGTTCGCTAATTGTTTGGCCAGGCAGGTATTGGTACTCCGAGGGAGTCTCCCCATGCTTTAGCATGGAATTAATTAAATAACCTCGTTTCCGCAGAGGCATAACCCCGTTAACACCTTTCTTAGACACCTAATGGATTGGCTAATTGTAAAGTGGAAAACTCTCCCAGGAGTAACTCTTACTCGCAGTGGGTATCGGGATCCAACTATCATATAGAAGGTATGCAATCTCATTGCAAATTCCAACACTTGAAATTCCCAATATTTTTTTTACCCCATGCGATTTATGAACTTAACAAGGTCAAAAAACCATAAACTGCAAGTCAAGTTCAACTCGTTCATTTCGTGATTGAATTAAACCCACCCGCACGGCCCTTGACAAGGTCAACAAGGCCACACGACTACCCTAATCCAATCGTATCACATGCTACAGATAAGCACTAATTAGCTACCGCACACTGTGCCTTGACAAGGTCAACAAACGCAGTACGAATACTAAATAGCACTTATCTGAAATGACGGAGGGCTACGTTGTTTTTTAAGAAAACCTTTAGCGTAATGAACTTGATATCGTTGTAGAATCTAGTGTTTTGAAAATGAGTGTTTTTTGTAGCTTTTGCTAGTTTCGCTAAAGAGGTCACTCCCGGTGAAGAGATCTCGGCTCTTTTCTCAACGAATGAGGTGCTGGATATTCATCAAGGAATACCACTATGCAAAGCAAGAACTAGAGAAGCTATTAAAACAAAACCGAGTGGGTTGTAGCATTTGCTAGTTTTGCTAAAGAGGTCACTCCCGGTGAAGGGATCTCGGCTCTTTCCTCATCGAATGAGGTGTTGGATATTCATCAAGGGATACCACTATGCAAAGCAAGAACTAGAGCTACCCTTTTTAAAATTTTGATTCTACAACATCTTTAGGTTTCTTTTCTTTTCATTAATCTCATTAATGAAGTCCCATCATTTAATGTTTCCCTAAACATTATAGAAAAAGAAACGAAAATAGAACATACGCTTATGCCATCCGCATTCGCCACGGGGCCCCGTCATGCACCATTAAGTTACTTAACTAACGGCAGAGCGGGGGCTGGACTAGCACGGGTGCAAAACATAAGCAACGTTTATAATATATATCATATATATATATATATATATAGCATTCGTCTCACGCAGTTATATCATCACAACACAGAACCAAGCAGCAGAAGTCAACATATGAAATATTGGATATACTATGATATCCATGTTTTAAATTCAGCTAGTAATGAAAAACACGGATTCCACAGTCGTGATGAATAGCCAAACCCACATCCCTAGACCCCTACGAGAGTCGCAAGCAACTCTTCCAATTCTAGAGTTAGGAGACCCGGTCTCGACTCTTCGAGATGGTCTCCTACTGAACTCCAGAACCCTGTTACTTGTGCTCCCCGCCTTGGGTCTATCCTAATGCAGAAAAGTAAATAATATACATCAATGGTGACATCATTCTCAACCCGGAAGTGTCCCAATAAAAGAATATTACATACAAATTTTACATGAATGAAAATTGAAAAGCTCTCATCTCACATAAACCCCCCGGCTATTCATTCACGACGATCCAATATAACATATCACAGCAACACATAACATCACATGTCATCAACATAAGTAAATACGCGTATCCCAAATTCCGTTGACATATAGAAACGAGATTTGGGATACCCCACATATTACACTTACAGTCACAGAAAAGTAAAGAAAAACTATAATAATTAGAATCCGCATTTCCTTAGACATCATAAACCCGGAATATCTCATATGCCGAATTTCATGCCTAACCTATAAACCTTGCATTTTAGTCTCATATCGAAAACACTTTTCAATAACTTAGTCGGGTAATTCAACAAGATTCCCGACTACCCGATCGAATACTCGTCGGGAACTTTAGTAGATAGCCACACCTCCGTTGCCGTCGACCAAGAGCACTTAGGTGGAACACTGTGGCCGAGAGCACCCGAGTGGATGCTTTTGGCAACGGGGTTCTCCTAAAGTCACTTGGTCGGGGCTATGGGGTTTGGCTACCTAGTAAAGTTATCTGGCGAGTATTCGCATACGATACGCGATTGCGATGGAGTTTCGATCCGAATCGAAACTTCGTGGCAATCGATCAATAGAGACTAAGATGCTAGATTTACAATCAAACTAGTTTTCACAAAACTAATTTAATATGGATTCCAACTACTGTATCACATATCAAACTTAAACCCGAAACGATGTAAAAATGACGACTACGAGACACTCCGTATTAGCCCCTTAACAAAATGAACATCACATGCAATTTTGGGCTAATCAAACATATCCTGAAACCCTAAAACCAACACTACAAAACACCAAAGAAATTCGAGTTAGAACAAGTGCATAGGGACCGGCCAGGCCGGCCATTTTTCCGTTTTCGCCGGGTGGAATTTGGTGGTTTGGCCTCGAATTTCTCCAGTGTTCTATATACATCAAATGTAAGATTCTGTACTTATTTAAAAAAAATTCAGAGTCCATTTTGAAATCGACAGAAACTTGGTGATTAGGGTTTCGGTTTTGGAGTTGTTTTGTTTTCGTGATTTAACTAACATCGTATAATCTTCTAGCTTTGGCTCTGATTCCATGAAAGTGTATGTTAGCACCGCCACTAGGTTTTACTAGCATCAAGCATGCCATTTTAAAAATTCCAGGGTGCTAATCAACACTAACCAAAATCTTAAACTAGATGATTAGGGTTTAACAATGATATAACTAAAACTATACTAAGAGAAAGTGGCTACAATCTTTGTAGACCATTTCCTTCTCTTCTAAAGCTCCGGGTTGTAGTCCGTACGACTCTACTAGGCTCCACTTGAAGGTAGAACGAACTTGCTTCAATGACCTTCGTGCCGAAGATGATCCATCCGAAGTCCGCTAATCCAAGCTACCTCTTCACTAAACTCTTTAGTGAAGTAAATACACTACACCAAAGTTCTAATCTAGTATAGGATGGTGAAGTAGGGGTTTTGTTTGCTCACTAGGGTTCTCACAAGCTCAAGATTTCACAACTTATGTGAGGGATTGAGCTTGGAGGAGGAGGTGAAGAAAATGGAGAGAACTAGAGAGCAAGGAGCTCAAGTGAAGAAAATAACTCAAGTGAAGAATGAAGTGTAGAATGGCTCTTCAAAAGCTCACACATTATTGAAGCATACAATTTTTAACCATTAAAAATTTTGACCATGCTTTAATAGTGCAAGCAAATGAATAAAATAAATAACAAAGCCATGCTTGCCCATTCCACAAAAAAGTCTCCCCATTTTCCACCTCATTTTCTATTTTCTAAAAATAGAAAATCCATGCCATGCTTCATATAATATATATATATATATTATGAAAAATAATTAATGAGCTAATATTATTAGTCAATATACAATCATATGAAATATAAATATATATATATATATATCATATTATTAAATCAACACTTGATTTAATAATCTGGTTATATCACATATAACCGACTAATATCATTTATCTGTATATCACATTATCAAATCAACACTTGATTCAATAATCCGGTCATATCACATATAACCTAATTGATATCAAATAACCGGCAAATTAGAATACAGTATCACATACTCGTATTTAATCAGGCCCTCGCACATATCAGCATGTGTGCCCTACTTCGTTTCGCTTGAACCAGGAAACTTCTATGTGAGACTCTAAAGACTCGTCAATACGCCAGCAGTAGATGATGGTCACATCAGTCACCCACAAGCCGTCAGCGGTACTAGCTGGATGTAACGGCTACCCAGGTATTGAGCGATTAGAAGATCAACAAGCAAGCCTGTCCAAAATCTCATGAAGCCTATAAGTAACACTTACCCTACAGTCCGGTCTCTTCGTCTGATATGTCGCATATCGAGTCTAGGGGTGGAATCGTCAGACCCCAGTAACTTGATAAGTCATGCCGGTGTATGGCTCATAATTGTTCGAGAAACTACTGATAACACTTACCAATAAATCTCATCAACGGCCCTGGTGAGGGACTTCCTGTTATAGCCAATCGAGCATAGCGCAACATCAACTCCCAATACCGGGAGAAACAAAACCCCTCCTATCACTCATTGCCTCCATATGACTCGGGACTGTACCCAAAATCCACCTGTTTGCATGACTCCTTTGAGCCGTGGTTGGGAGGAAATCAAAGCATAGTAGGAGCCACACAAGACTCTATGACGATCTCGGGTCTATAGACTAACCTGTACCAGTGTCACCAAAGAACTGCTATCTGATGATAGGTATAGTACCAACTAGGAGTTCTCGGAGAGTCATGTTCGGTGTACCCATTCTCTAATGAGCACCAGTGTACAATCTTTGATGTCAAACACCAATGGCTATGGGATCAACTATCGCCCCCATACAGGGCCAAGAAACGTACACACTAGTCTACTCTGGAATATCGATTCCCTGTCTCAATATACCGTCGACTAGGAACAATTAAAGGATGTGCTTGTGGATTACCCAGGTCCCAGTAGAATTATCCGCATCATAGTCCTGGTAGTCAAGCTAACACCCTAAGGGCTTTATCAACATGTATAAGAGAGACGGTATAATAATACTAAGTGTACATGTTAAGATAAAGAGTAACCAGATAGCATACTATCATGTCGAGCAAGAAAGCCCTCTATATATATGTCCAAGCATCCACTATAATATACATCAATGTACAATAATAGCCTCTAAGGCATACATATTCCTAACATATCATACTAGTGGGGCTTGTGTAGTCTACAAGCACATCCTTTAACAGTTCCTAGTCGAGGGAGTATCGAGACAGGGCATCGATATTCCAGAGTAGACTAGTGTGTACGTTTCTTGACCCTATATGGGGTGATGGTTGATCCCACAACCGTTGGTGTTTGACATCAAAGATTATACACAGGTGCTCATTATAGAATGGGTACACCGAACAGGACTCGCCGAGAACTCCTACATGGTACCATACCTATCGTCAGATAGCAGTTCTCTGGTGACACTTGTACAGGTTAGTCTGTAGACCCGAGATCGTCATAGAGTCTTGTGTGGTTCCCACTGTGCTTTGATTTCCTCCCTACCTCGGCTCAAAGAAGTCATGCAAACAGGTGGATTTTGGGTACAGTCCCGAGTTACTTGGAGGCAATGAGCGATAGGAGGGGTTTCGACTCTCCCGGTATTGGGAGTTGATGTTGCGCTATGCTCGATTGGCTATAACAGCAAGTCCCTGACCAGGGCTGATGAGATTTACTGGTAAGAGTTATCAGTAGTTTCTCAAAAGGTTATTGGCCACACTTCGGCATGACTTATCAAGTTACTGCGATCTGACGATTCCACCCCCAGACTCGATATGCGACATATCAGACGAAGAGACTGGACTGTACGGTAAGTGTTGCTTATAGGCTCTACAGGAGTTTGGACAAGCTTTCTTGTTTATCTTCTATCCGTTCAATACCTGGGTAGCCGTTACGTCCAGCTAGTACCGCTGACGGTTTGTGGGTATCTGATGTGATCATTACTTACTGCTGGCATATTGACGAGTCTTTAGAGTCCTACACAGAAGTTTCCTAGCTCAAGCGAAATGAAGTAAGGCACATATGGAGATATGTGTGGGAGCTTGATTAAATACGAGTATGTGATACCATATTCTAATATTGCGATATTTGATATCAGTTGGTTATATGTGATATAACCAGATTATTGAGTCAAGTGTTGATTCAATGATTTGATTTATGTATATGTATTTGATATTGGCCAGTTATATATGATATGACCGGATTATTGATTCAAGTGTTGATTTAATATCAAATATCGAATGTTAGTCGGTTATATGTGATATGACCGGATTGTTGAATCAAATGTTGATTTAATAATATGATATATATATATATGATATTAGTCGGTTATATATGATATAACCGGATTATTGAATCAAGTGTTGATTTAATAATTCGATATATATATATATATATATTAACTAATATAGCTCACTAAAGATTTTATTCTCTTCTAATACATTTAAATATATATGTGATATATATTAATATATGTATTTAAATATTGTATCATGGTAGATGATACATAGAACCTGGGTGTATGAGAATCACATGAGAATGAGAAAATAATAAACATTTTTGAATTAAGAGAATTAGAGAATGAGTCATGAGTTTGAGAAACTTGTAGAAGCCTTGAGAAGCCATGACTCACCTCTTGATTCTTGGGTTATTCAAAGATATTTATCTCTCTCATTCTCATCCCTTTATACGACTTGTGACATGGTTCATTGAACCTCACTCTCTCACTCTCACAACACTCACACACCCAAGTTCATCTCCTTGTCTTGAGCTCTCTAGGGTTTTTCTTGAGTTGGAAAAAGAAAGAAATAAATATTTCTAAAGTGAGCAAAATTCCTACTGCATCAGCCTACACTAATCTAGCCCATTAGTTTAGGCTGTTTGCTTCACTAATACTTTGATTAGTGAAGAGTGAGCTTGAGTAGTTAGTGAGACTTCAAGGTGGATCATCTTCGGCCTCGAAGACTATGAAGCAAGCTCGTTCCTTTCACCAAGTGGAGTCTAAGAAGAGTTCTAGGGACTACTACTTGGAGCTTTAGAAGTGAAGGACCAGTCTACAAAGGTTGTAACTTTCTTCACTTAGTGTAGAACTTTTTTTCTTGCTTCAAAACCCTAATTCTCTAGTTCGATTCTAGGTTAGTATAGCTTAGACCTTTAGATTTTTTAAAATTGCACACTTGATGCTTGTATAAAACTAGTAGAGGTGCTAAGACATACTTTCAAACCCAACCATCACAAGGGCCGATTTAGACGCTGATGAGTGAAGCGGTTCAAGAGATTGATGAGCTCGAAGAAGATATAATGGCACTATATGAAAAGGTCATGCAATTGCCTCCGACTGAGCAATATAATGGTGCAAGGAGTTATGATAGACCAGCTTTACAACAGCTACCTCTGCCTTCCTTTATAAGAGAGGAGGTTCGAAGTGGCAACAACAAAACTAGGATGGAATCTACTTCTAACCCTCAGCCAAGACAAGGTGATCTCGGGACAATACGTCAACGAGAAAAATGCCGCTCAGGCTCATCCCTTATACAGAGGATGGGACAGGGATACTCATTTCCCTGTGACAAGACAGAGAAGATATTCGCCCTCGTCATGAAGCACCATATGTTAATGCTGCCCAAGTCTTAGCGGCCCCATCAGGCAAATGCTATTGATTACCCAGACTCCTGTCTTTACCATCAGTTCATCGGCCATCCAATTGAAGATTGCTTTGTCTTCAAAGATTGGGCAGAAAAGTAGTATAGGCAAGGCAAATTCATGCTAAGTGACAATTGGAGAGGGGAGGCCCCGTAAAGGCATGTACCAATGCAAAATTACCCTACCAAATTGGAGCGTGGCCAACCCAAAAAGTAGAAAATTACCCATGTATTCAATATAGTAAGACTTTCCGAGGATGAGGAAGATGATGAAATGCTCGGGCTTTTCGATTGCCTCGCCAATGAAGACGAGGAGATCACAGAACTGCCACCAGCACCTTAGGAGCGGGAGGATGGTGTAAGTCAATGTCGCACACCCCACGGGTTCGCGAGAGGCGGAAGATTTAAAAACAATTTTTACAAAGATCGCAACACCGACTTGAACTCCTGGATCGTTGTTAAACCCTAACTAGCAAGCATGAAAGAGGTTAACTACTCGGAAAGAAGTTTATACCTCACGTTACATGTCCTTCGGGTCTTCTTGTCACTGTCCTTCTGTTAGTTATATGTATGCCCTAGAGGCCATTACTGTACATAGGATGTATAATGTAGTGGATGCTGGGACATATATAGGGAGGACTTTCTTGCTCGACATGATAGTATGCTATCTGGTTACCCTTTACCTTAACGTGTATGCCGATTGTCTCTCTGTTACATGTTGGTAAAGCCCTTAGGATCTGTACTTGACTACCTAGACTATGATGCGGATCATACTAGTGGGGACATGGTAGTCCATAAGTACATCCTTCAAAGTCCCTAGTCGTGGGTGTATCGAGACGGGGCATCGATATATCAGAGTAGACTAGCGTGTACCTTCTCGACCCATACAGATGGGCGATGGATGATCCCATATCCATTGGTGTTTGACATCAGAGATGATATACGGGTGCTCAGTAGAGACTGGGTACACTGGACGGACTCGCCGAGAACTCCCAGATGGTATTATACCTCACGTCAGATGGCAGTTCTCTGGTGACACTGGTACAGAGTAGTCTGTTGACCTGAGATCGTCATAGAGTCTTGTGTGGTTCCCACTGTGCTTTGATTTCCATCTTACCACGTCCAAGAGGGTGTGCAAAACGGTGGTTTTTGGGTACAGTCCCGAGTCACATGGAGGCAATGAGCGATAGGAGGGGATTCGTCTCTCCCGGTATAGGGAGTTGATGTTGTGCTGTGTTCGATTGGCTATAACAGGAAATCCCTGGCCAGGGTTGCTGAGATTTACTGGTAAGTGTTACCAGTAGTTTCTCGAACAGTTATAGACCTCATATCGACACGACTTATTGAGCTATTGGGGTCTGACGTTTACCACCCCTAGGCGAGATATGCGACATATCAGACGATCAGACCGGACTGTACGGTAGTGTTACTGGTCGGATTCACTGGAGTGTGAGCGGGCTTGCTCGTCGATCTTCAGATCGCTCAATACCCGGGTGGCCGTTACGTTTAGCAGACCGCTTGCGGCTTGTGGGTGTTTGATATGATCATCACCTGCTGCCGGCGTATTGACGAGTCTTTAGAGTCCTACACAGAGGTTTCCTGGCTCAAGCAAAACGAAATAGGAGCGCATATGAGATATGTGTGGGACCGAGAATAATGCGTGTATGTGATACCGTATTCTATTCTCGCGATAAATATATCGAATGGTTGTATGCGATATAACCTAGTTATCGATTCAAGCGTTGATTCGATAAGCCGATATATTGTATACTAGTCGGTTGTGTGCGACATAACCGGGTCATTGAATCAAGTGTTGATTTAATGATTTAATGCATAATTATATATTTGATATATTACTTTGCACTAACTAGTATTGGTTCACTTTAAACGGATTTTCTCACTTGGTTTGTGCACAAAGTATATGTGATATACTTTAGTACACATCTATGTATCATGTTTGATGATGCTTGCTCTTGAGGTTAAGTGTGAAGAATTAAACAATGGTTAAGAGATGATTAGGGTTTGCTTTATCATTTTATTTATTCATTTATTTATTTAAATGAAAAAGGTTATGAGTTATGATAAGAATGGAGGCCATTTTTGTTTCTTATTGGATGCTTCATGAACATTTGACTTTATGCCACCATTCTTGTCATTTTGCTTAACCCTAACCCACTCTAATCACCATGGTTAATTCTCTACACCTAACCCTAGTTAGTTATGATAAGTATTGGATTTTCTTTTTGATTAAAAGAAGACTTATCATAATTCTATGCTCATCTTCTTCTTCTTCTTCAAGTGAGCAACCTTGATGCCATTCATGGCAACTTGTGTTCTAGTGAGCAAAATCCAAATCTAAAGTTAACCCACTTCCTATTTCTTCATCCTATACCTCTTGCCAAGTAGTAGAGTATGTTTACTTCACAATTTTCTTGACTTGATGAAGTCGGAGCTTGATTTAGCGATGCCTCGACGTAGATCATCTTCGGCATGGACATCGACGACCTAGCTTGCCCATTCTCCGACGAAGCCGATCCTAGAGCCCGGATTTAACTTGGACAGCGGAGAGGACTTCGTTGCGGAGCTATGGAGGTGGAGCACCGGATCTACAAAGGTTGTATTTCCGTTTTCTCATTAGTTAAGTGTTAACTAGTTCATTGTTCGCCTAGACATCTAGTTATCGATCCGTAGTTTAGAGTTTCTCGGCACCATAATTTTTGAAATTGCCATGGTTGATGGCTTGGGAGACCTCACTAGCGTGCCTAAGAACCCTACAGTGGTATCAGAGCCTAGCTAGAGCCTTAGGCGAAGTCTAGACGGAAATTGAAGTCCGAACGAACCCGAAACCCCGATTCAAACATGCTCTCTGTCCAATTTTTAAAATCTGGTCTTTTTACACATTAAAAATATTCAGAAAAATAAGCAGGTTAATATATGATATACTGTGAAATTCGTGCCCATAATTCCTTCATATTGCCGCGCTTCCGCGTCACGAGCTAGCCTCGTGCGGCGGTTGCGCGGCGGTACGGCCATTTTATTTAGTAATTTTTACACAGTATCTCATAATTATTAATGCTGGTTTTTCTGGGAATTTTTAATATTTATTCCAGAGTTGAAATTTCTGCAGTTGTTTTGGGGATTCGGTATTTCGATCGGGGTATCAAATTTTGTCTATTTGGCTTTCCGGATAAATTTTAGAATATGTTAAAAAGTTCGACCGGATATAAATACCCAATTTTTCCCCTGTCGGGAAATTTCCAAGTGTTGGATTTTTCCGTAGTTTAACGACGTTCTAAGTAGTGCAAGTAACGCGATGGTCCCTCTAGAAGACACAAACCTTAACTCGATTATGTGACCGTCTTGAACTGCCCTTTGAACCTTCGGGTTTGGGGCAGTACGACGTGCCACATGTGAGACGTTGGCTTGACCCTTCTACGGCTGGACCGTTGGTACTGAGGTACGAACTGAATGTTGTTAGACTAGTTTCATGTGTTGATTTGTATCGGGAAAACTTGGGTGTTCGATTGTTCGATCGAAAAGTTTAACATTTTCTGTTTATCTGGAATGGGATACAATAATTGGAATTCACAATAGTTATGAGATAACTGAATGAATGTTATAAACGTAGCACTTTAGTCTCACTTGATCGGTTGCCACGGAATTTTGATGTGATCAAAAGTCCGTCGCAATCACGTAGCGTACGCGGATACTCGCCGGGTAAACTTAATAGACAGCTTCACTCCATAGCCCCGACCAAGTGACTGTAGGAGAACCCCGTCGCCGAAAGCATCCGTCCGGGTGCTCGCGGTAGCGGTGTTCCGCCTTGGTGCACTTCGTCGACGGTATCGGGGGTGCAGCCGTCTACTGAAGTTTGCGACGAGTATTCGATCAGGATGTCGGGAATCTTGTTGAATTGCCCGACTCGATATTGAAAAGTGTTTTCGATAATGAGACTAAAATGCGGGGTTTATAATTGTTAGGCATGCGATGTCTAAGTAATTCATTTGGTCAGGTATGCGATGTCTGAGGTGGTTGCGGATTCCAACTGTTGTAGTTTTACACTTTCTTTTCTGTGACCGTAAGTGTAATATGTGATATCGCCGGTTTCGTTGCTATATGTCAACGACAATTGGGATACGCATATTTACTTACGTTGATGACATGTGATGTTATGTGTTGCTGGATATGTTATATTGGATCGTCGTGTTTGAATGGCCGGGGGTTTTTATGTGAGATGAGTGTTTTTCATTTTCATTCATGTAAAAACTTGTATGTAATATTCTTTTATTGGGGAGCTTCCAGGTTGCGGAAGTTGTCACCTCTTGTATATTATTTACTTTTCCGCACTAGGATAGACCCAAGGAGGAGGGCACAAGTAACCGGGTTCTGGAGTCCAGTGGGAGATCAACTCGAGAAGTCGGGTCCGGGTCTCCTAACTCCAGAATTGGTAGGGTTGCTTGCCGCTCTCGTAGGGGTCTAGGGGTGTGGGTTTGGCTATTCATCACGACCGTGGAATCCGTGTTTTATACTGGCTCGTATTGAAAACACGGACGTCCTAGTATATCCAATATTTCATATGATTCTTCTGCTGCGATATCTGTGATGAGATCATGTGATGTTTCTGTGATGGATATAGTATATAGTATATATGATATATTATATAGACGTTACTTATGTTTTACACCCGCGCTAGCCCTGCCCTGCTCTGTCGTTAGTTACCTAACCTAACGGTGCACGAGGGGACATCGAGGCGAATGCGGATGGCATAAGTGTACGTCATATCTATCTGTGATGTTTAGGTACTTAAATGATGGGACTTCATTAATATGATTAATGAAATAAAAGAAACCAAAGATGTTGTAGAATCGAATTTCAAAATAAAACAGGTAGCTACAGTTCTTGCTTTGCATAGCGGTATATATGATATATCCTGCACCTTATTCGATGAGGAAAGGACCGAGATCCCTTCACCGGGAGTGACTCCTTTAGCAATAACTGGCAAATGCTACACACTCGGTTTGTCTTTTGATAGCTTTTAAGTGTTTTTGCTTTGCACAGTGATATATATGATATATCCCGCACCTCATTCGACGAGGAAAGGACCGACGATCCCTTCACCGGGAGTGACTCCTTTAGCAAAACTGGAAAAGCCTCAAAAGCACTCCATTTTAAAACCATTCGATCCTACAACGATATCAAGTTCATTACGCAATAGGTTTTCAGAAAAACCTGTCGTAGCCCTCCGTCATTTCAGATAAGTAGTAGTTAGTATTCGTGCTGCGTTTGTTGGCCTTTGTCAAGGCGCAGTGTGCAGTAGCTAACTGGTGCTTATCTGCTTATGCATATGATGCAGATTGAGTTAGGGTAGTCGTGCGACCTTGTTGGCCTTTGTCAAGGGCCGTGCGGGTGGGTTTAATTCAATCAGGAAATGACGGGTTGAACTTGACTAGCATCCTATGGTTTGTTGGCCTTTGTCAAGGTCATAGGAGGTTAGGGGCAAAATATTATCGGGAATTTCAAGTGTTGAAATTTGCAATGAGATTGCATACCTTCTATGAGATAGTTGGATCCCGATACCCGCTGCGAGTAAGAGTTACTCCTGGGAGAGTTTTATACATTACAATTAGCCGATCAAGTAGGTGTCTAGAAAGGTGTCAACGGGGTTACGCCTCTGGGAAAACGAGCTTTACATTAATTAGGTTCGTGCGAAAGCACGGGGGACCTCCCTCAAAGTACCGACACTGGCCTGGCTGAAAGATTGGCGAACTTGCAGTATGTAATTAATCCCGGCTAGTCTTTCCTTTTAGGGTTTGAAGGAAGATTTGATAAAAAGCAGTGGGAGCCATCCTGATTAGATAAAATAATAACCAATCTATTCTTGACAGAGCGCACGCTGAGTGTTTTGTTCTCTCTCTCTCCTGGTAGCGACCATATCACGCCTTAATCAAGATAATAATACGGATTATTGACCGAACCCGCTTGTTATACTGAGCTGGGGAACGTTGGTCCCGCTCCAACTTATAATTGTTATAAGACAGAGCAGGAAATTGGGGATTACCAGAATTCCCGTGCCGCCCAAACGAAGAAAGTGCATGCTGATGCATCATCTTCGGGTGTGTTCGTTACAAAAACTGTTTCTCTGTATCCTCTACGTCCTGGGTATGTGATACCAGATCAGGATCCCAGATATATAATCAGTTACATAGGGCTACAGAAAGGTAGAGAACTGAGAACGGGTGATAAGTTTCATGAAGCAGAAAACGGGGTAAATGTTGCAGCCAAGTCTGTTGGTCAATGTCACCCTGTATTACCAATACATTGATTCTGAACGAATGTTATTAGATACCGAACCTGATATACAAAATCATATCAGTCTCTTTATCTGTAAGGAAACGATATAATTTTGTATTGCTGGATAATGTTTTGAACATTTCCTATATCAAAAGTTGATCGGTTCAGGCACGTTATCTAAAAGCATTAATGTTCTAAATCAAACTACAGTTCTTAGTATACGGAACACACACAAGAGGAAGAGTTCAGAAATGAACGAATTCTTCTTGAGGTATTGTAGACTAGGTCAGATCAATGCGACCCGACTGGCTAGAGTTACATAAAGATATATATTTAAATCAGTTTGAATTTACATCTTGTGAAACTCGCCAGTCATGTCACAAAGATAAGATGACCATAGCCCTGTTTACTAAGAAACAGAGAAAGAGTTAGTGAACTCTTGGGATGATACATGTTGATGTATGTTAGGTCCCCTGTCTACACATGCCAGGATTGGTTCTTTATACTTCATTACGTTCTCTGATGATCTCTATAGATTCAGACATATGTTCTTGTTGAAACACAAGTCCGAACCTTTTGAGATATTCACAGAATATAAGTTAGAAGTAGAGAACCAAAATACGGGTATAAGTATTATGTCCTTTGATGTGATCAAGGAGGAGAATACTTGAGCACGGAAATCCTGGACTATTTTAAAGGAGAATGAGATTCTCTCTCAGCATTACTCCTCTGTATACACCATAGCACGATGGCATATCAGGGCGGAGCAATCACACCCTATGTGATAAGGTGTGCTCTATGATGAGTACTACTGAGTTACCTATTTCCTCATAGGGAGTTATGCACTTATGAAGCTGCATACCTATTGAATAGGGTTCCAATCAAATCAGTTGCCTACCGCTTCATATGTGATATGGAAAGGGAAGAGCCCATATCTTAAGTTGGTTAAGATTTGGGGTTGTCCGGCCTATGTCTGAAAAGCAAAATCCGGACAAGCTCGAGGCAAGGTCTGTAATGTAGAACTGGAAAGGTTCCAGCTATACGAACTACAGCAGATGATTTGATAAAACCAAAGGATTCAGTAGAGACCAACGAACCTCAGCCCCTCCGCCGATCTAGTAGGGTTTTCTCACCCACCTGAGAGATACATTGGTTTCTCTATGACAGTGGGAGTGAGGATTGCATCATGAGATGATGACCCAACTAGCTTCGAGCTGGCCATCGAGAGTAAGACTCTGTAAGAATGGCTGGATGCTTAGAGATCTGAGATGGAATCCTTATATACCAACAAAGTATGGACTTTGGTTGCTATATCGAAGGGTTAAATCCCCATCAGGAGCAAGTATATCTTGAGAAGATTACTTGGTGTAGATGGAAAAGTTGAGACTTTCAAAGCTAGACTTGTTAAAGGTTTTTGTCATCGACCAGGTGTGGATAATGATGAAACCTTTTCAAGTAGCTATGCTTAAGTCCATCCAGATCCTACTTACCACGGCTACATACCATGACTGCGATATCTGGTGGTTGGGTGTCTTGACTGCTTTTCTAAATGATGATTTAAAAGAGAACGTCTATAAGTACACAGCCAGAGGGCTTCGTAGACAGTGGGAGCAGCGGAAACGTGTGCAAGATGCTTTATAGGATAAAGCAGGCATCGCGGAGTTGGAACATCTGTTTTGATGGATTAGTCAAAGAAGTTGACATCATCAAAATGGTAGATGAACCTTGTATAAACAAAAAGGTAGTAGGGAGTATGGTGGTGATCCTCGTAGAGTACATGGATGACATACTCTTGATAGGGAAGGAGTTTCCTATGCTACGCTCGATCAATCTCCGCTTATCACAATGATTCTCCACATAGGATCAAAGTGATACCTCCTAAATCCTGGATTTTGGATCTATGAGATAGATCTAAATGGATGTTAGGATTCTCACTAGTTGTAGTGAGATGGTATCAATCGATCCTGGGGAGAATCACTGGAAGTGTTCCAGGGTGATAAGGACGACTGAATGTCAGTCGCAGGCTTTGTCTTTACCCTCAGTAAAGGGACGGTATGTTGGAAGAGTTCCAAGCTAGATACCGTGACATACTAGACGATAAAGGCAGGATACATCGCTACTTAAGATGCTACCAAAGAGGCTGTTTGGGTGTATAATGGTTCATGAGATGAACTTAGTTCCTCCCATTGTATGACAATGGAGTTGTGGCTTATGCCAAGGAACGCCGGTCCCATCAGTGATCCAGACATATTCTAAGGCAGTATCACCTGATCGTGGAGATGGTTAATCTCCAGGGAATCGAGGTTAGGAGAGTAGACTCAGAGGACAAACACAGCGGATCCACTCACAAAGGCCTGTTCCCAGAGAGAGACTTTTATGGGATGGTTGAGTATGAGATACTGCAACCACTGCTACAGATGGCCCTAGTGCAAGTGGGAGATTGTTAGTTATATGTATGCCCTAGAGGCCATTACTGTACATAGGATGTATAATGTAGTGGATGCTGGGACATATATAGGGAGGACTTTCTTGCTCGACATGATAGTATGCTATCTGGTTACCCTTTACCTTAACGTGTATGCTGATTGTCTCTCTGTTACATGTTGGTAAAGCCCTTAGGATCTGTACTTGACTACCTAGACTATGATGCGGGTCATACTAGTAGGGACATGGTAGTCCATAAGTACATCCTTCAAAGTCCCTAGTCGTGGGTGTATCGAGACGGGACATCGATATATCAGAGTAGACTAGCGTGTACCTTCTCGACCCATACAGATGGGCGATGGATGATCCCATATCCATTGGTGTTTGACATCAGAGATGATATACGGGTGCTCAGTAGAGACTGGGTACACTGGACGGACTCGCCGAGAACTCCCAGATGGTATTATACCTCACGTCAGATGGCAGTTCTCTGGTGACACTGGTACAGAGTAGTCTGTTGACCCGAGATCGTCATAGAGTCTTGTGTGGTTCCCACTGTGCTTTGATTTCCATCTTACCACATCCAAGAGGGCGTGCAAAACGGTGGTTTTTGGGTACAGTCCCGAGTCACATGGAGGCAATGAGCGATAGGAGGGGATTCGTCTCTCCCGGTATAGGGAGTTGATGTTGTGCTGTGTTCGATTGGCTATAACAGGAAATCCCTGGCCAGGGTTGCTGAGATTTACTGGTAAGTGTTACCAGTAGTTTCTCGAACAGTTATAGACCTCATATCGACACGACTTATTGAGCTATTGGGGTCTGACGTTTACCACCCCTAGGCGAGATATGCGACATATCAGACGATCAGACCGGACTGTACGGTAGTGTTACTGGTCGGATTCACTGGAGTGTGAGCGGGCTTGCTCGTCGATCTTCAGATCGCTCAATACCCGGGTGGCCGTTACGTTTAGCAGACCGCTTGCGGCTTGTGGGTGTTTGATATGATCATCACCTGCTGCCGGCGTATTGACGAGTCTTTAGAGTCCTACACAGAGGTTTCCTGGCTCAAGCGAAACGAAATAGGAGCGCATATGAGATATGTGCGGGACCGAGAATAATGCGTGTATGTGATACCGTATTCTATTCTCGCGATAAATATATCGAATGGTTGTATGCGATATAACCTAGTTATCGATTCAAGCGTTGATTCGATAAGCCGATATATTGTATACTAGTCGGTTGTGTGCGACATAACCGGGTCATTGAATCAAGTGTTGATTTAATGATTTAATGTATAATTATATATTTGATATATTACTTTGCACTAACTAGTATTGGTTCACTTTAAACGGATTTTCTCTCTTGGTTTGTGCACAAAGTATATGTGATATACTTTAGTACACATCTATATATCATGTTTGATGATGCTTGCTCTTGAGGTTAAGTGTGAAGAATTAAACAATGGTTAAGAGATGATTAGGGTTTGCTTTATCATTTTATTTATTCATTTATTTATTTAAATGAAAAAGGTTATGAGTTATGATAAGAATGGAGGCCATTTTTGTTTCTTATTGGATGCTTCATGAACATTTGACTTTATGCCACCATTCTTGTCATTTTGCTTAACCCTAACCCACTCTAATCACCATGGTTAATTCTCTACACCTAACCCTAGTTAGTTATGATAAGTATTGGATTTTCTTTTTGATTAAAAGAAGACTTATCATAATTCTATGCTCATCTTCTTCTTCTTCTTCAAGTGAGCAACCTTGATGCCATTCATGGCAACTTGTGTTCTAGTGAGCAAAATCCAAATCTAAAGTTAACCCACTTCCTATTTCTTCATCCTCTACCTCTTGCCAAGTAGTAGAGTGTGTTTACTTCACAAGTTTCTTGACTTGATGAAGTCGGAGCTTGATTTAGCGATGCCTCGACGTAGATCATCTTCGGCATGGACATCGACGACCTAGCTTGCCCATTCTCCGACGAAGCCGATCCTAGAGCCCGGATTTGACTTGGACAGCGGAGAGGACTTCGTTGCGGAGCTATGGAGGTGGAGCACCGGATCTACAAAGGTTGTATTTCCGTTTTCTCATTAGTTAAGTGTTAACTAGTTCATTGTTCGCCTAGACATCTAGTTATCGATCCGTAGTTTAGAGTTTCTCGGCACCATAATTTTTGAAATTGCCATGGTTGATGGCTTGGGAGACCTCACTAGCGTGCCTAGGAACCCTACACCTTCTCCTCATCATAGGCTCCGTGGATCGTTTGGATCGGGCCTCCTCGTCGGTCCTGTCATGTCAAAGATGATCCACCCGAGAGTCTGTAGATTAAGCTCTTACCTCAAAACTGAAGTAACTAGGGCACCTAGTTCGCTACACTAGATGACCTAGATGATGTAGAGAATATAGATGGAATGGTTTGTCTTCCATAGCCTTAGGTTTCTCAACTCATGAGACATGAAAAGCTAAAGGTAGAAGAAGAACACTTGAGGAAAAAGCTAGTGAAGTTATTGCATAGAAAAGAGAATGAGCTCTCTTTGTCTCAAACTGAACCATACCCCTTCCTCAATAGAATAACTCATATTAGAAAATGAAATATGGTTCATATTCAACTTAGTGAGTCATGTCTTGAAAACCCCCCATGTGTCACTAAGATCCATGCTCAAAAATATGCAAAAAAATCCACCTCATTTCCTCCACATAATAATGCAATAAACATTTAACCTAAAATGTTTAATACAAAATATTATGTGTCTTCTTCTAGAAGTATCTTTGAACAAATTACAAAAATGCCCCTCATCTGTATATACATACACGTATCCGTATTCCGAAAAATACGAATACAAAAGAGACGAAAATAATCCATCAGTATAATACTAGGATCCGGCTTAAACCAAAGCCCACTAGTATTATCTGTCCGAATCATCATCCGTGCACAAGTACACGTACATGATCGAACCCTGTCGTAAAACCATACGACCTCTACATCTTTTTCCTGATGCAGGGAAACCCTCTCTGTGGGACTCTAAAAACTCGACACTACGTTGGCAGTAGGTTTAACCATAAGCCGAAAGCAGTACTAGCTGCGCGTAACGGCCCCCAGGTATATGTCGATAAGAAGGCCGATGAGCAAACTCATCCGAACTCCTACTGAGCCTATCTGTGAAAATCTCCGTACAGTTTGGTCTGTTCATCTAAGAGTATCACATATCGGGCCTAGGGGCGGTAATCGTCAGACCCCTAATAGAGCAATAAGTCGTGTCGGAGAGTAGCACAAAACACCCTGAGAAATTACTGGAGTACCTACCCGTAAATCTCGCTGCCTTAACCAAGGAATTTGTGTAATGGCCTTCCGAACACAGCGTGATATCAACCCCTAATACCGGGAGAGACGAATCCTATCTAACCGCCACTGCCTCCAAGTGCTTCGGGACTGCACCCAACTACTACCTATTTGCACGACTCCTTTGAGCCGTGGTAGGGTAGTAATCAAAGAACAGTGGGAACACACTCAAGGCGAAGTAGCAGTGTCAAGTCAACAAACTATGCTGTATTCATGTCACCTGGGAACTGCTACCCGACGATAGGTATAATACCTACCAGCAGTTCCCGATGAGTCCTGTCCAGTGTACTCATAACCCAATGAGCACCTGCATGATATCTCCAGTACGACATACTAATGGCTGTGGGACAGACCATCTTCCCTGCTGGGATGAGAAGCGTATACACTAGTCTACAATGTAGTATCGATGCCCCATCTCGATAATCCTATAACTAGGGACCTGTATAAGGATATGCTTATAGACTACCCAGCCCCCACTAGTGTGACTACCATCACAACGCTGGTAATCAAGCAAAGATCCTAAGGGCTCTACCAATATGTATAAGCGATATGCTAAAAGAAACACATGCACATATTCAGGTAGAAACAAACCAGGTAGCATACTACCATTTCGAGCAAGACTGTTACTATATCCGTGTATATCCCAAGCTTACATTAAGTAATATACAAACCAGTATGATACAATAATGGCCTCTACGGCATATATCACTAAGAATCTCCCACTTACACTAAGGCCATATATTGGCGTATCGCAGACCAATGATCTCGAATAGACTCTCGAACAGTGTCTGAGAGATGGCTTTTGTGAGTGGATCTGTAGTGTTATTCTCTTAATCTACTCTCCTCATCTCGATCTCCTGGCGATCAACAATCTCCCTGATCAGGTGGTACCGCCTCAAGATATGTCTGGACTTCCGATGGGACATGGGTTCCTTCCCTAAAGCTATAACGCCGTTTGTTGTTAATACTAAAGTATTGGATCAACAATGGAATGAACCACCTGAAGTTCTGTTAAGAACTTCCTCATCCAGACTGCCTCTTTTGCGGCGTCACAAGTAGCGATATACTCCGCTTCCATCGTCAAGTCAGCAACGGTATCCTGCTTGGAGCTCTTCCAACAGACCGCCCCTCCATTGAGGGTAAAGACTTAACCCGATATGGACTTGGAGTAATCCTTATCACTCTGGAAGCTGGAGTCAGAAAAGTCCTCGATCTGGAGGTCTTTTCCGCCATACACCAAGAACATCTCCTTAGTCCTTCTCAAGTATATGAGAATGTTCATTACTGTTATCCAGTGCTTCTCCCCTGGGTTTGACTGATACCGGCTTACCACGCTGAGTGCGTAAGCCACATCTGGTCTGGTACACAACATCGCATACGTTATAGAGCCTACCAGCATAGGGTATAATCGACATGCGAGCCCTTTCCAAATCAGTCTTGGGAGACATCTCTTTGGAGAGGGTGATTCCGTGACAAGCCGGTAGACTACCGCGCTTTGAATATTCCATACTGAATCTCCTCAGTATGGAGTCGATGTACCTTGACTATGAAAGTCCAACCATCCTTTTTGATCTATCACGATAGATCTGGATCCCCAGAATGTAGTTAGCATCACCCAGGTCTTTCATGGAGAACCTCTGTGAAAAGAATCCTTTGACTGATTGTAGCATAAGAATGTCATTTCCTATCAAGAGAACGTCATCCACATACTAGACGAGGAATACCACAATTCTCGCTACAATCTTACTATATATGCTTGGTTCATCTGGATTTTTGATAAAGTCGAATTCTTTGACCGTCTCATCAAAACAGATGTTCCAACTCCGCGATGCCTGCTTTAGTCCATAAATGGACTTAAGCAACTTGCACACTTTCCCGCTGCTCCCACTCTGAATGAAACCCTCTGGCTGATCCATATAGACGCACTCTTCCAAATATCCATTTAGAAAAGTCGTCTTTACATCCATCTGCCAGATTTCATATTCTAGGAAGGCAGCAATGGCAAGAAGGATCCGAATGGATTTGAGCATAGCCACTGGAGAAAAGGTTTCATCATAGTCCAAACCAGGTCTTTGACAAAAACCTTTTGCAACAAGTTTAGCCTTATAGGTTTCAACCTGTCCATCTACACCAATCTTCTTTCTGAAGATCCATTTGCAGCCTACGGGTTTTACCCCTTATGGAGCAAAGTCCAAAGTCCATACTTTGTTGGTGTACATGGACTCCATTTCGGTCTGCCTTGCATCCAGCCATTTTACCGAGCGCCGCTCTTAATGGCTTGCTGGAAGCTAGTTGGTTCATCATTGTTAATGATGCAATGCTCTCTATCCCCGTCTATGAAAAAACCGTAGTATCTCTCGGGCGAATGAGACTGCCTACTAGTCCTGCGGAGTGGCGCGGGTATGTCCGGTTCTTCTGAAAACTCTGGTTCTACCATACTTTCAGTAATAGTTTGTGGTTCTGTAATTTCTTCCAGCTCTATTGCGCTCCCACTAATTCCTTTTTCCAAAAAATGATTTTCCAAAAGGTGGGCATGAAGCGAAACAAAAACCTTTTGTTCCTCTGCGTAATAGAAAAGATACCCCGTGGAGTTCTTTAGGTATCCCACAAACTTACACAGTACTGAGCGTGCCTCGAGCTTGTCCGCATGCTGCTTATTTTACAAAAGCTGGACATCCCCATATCTTTAGATACTAAAGATAAGGTTTCTTCCCACTCCACATATGATATGATGTGGTAGGCACAGTCTTGGTAGGAACCTTGTTCAAAAGATATGTAGCTGATTCTAGTGCATAGCCTCAGAAGGATCGTTGTAACTCAGCGTTACTCATCATGGAACGTACCATATCCAATAAGGTTCGGTTTCTCCTTTCTGATACACCGTTGTGTTGTGGTGTGTATGGAGGAGGAAGCTGAGAGAGAATTCTATTCTCTTTTATGTAATCCAGGAATTCGGCACTTAAGTATTCACCACCTCGATCAGATCTCAGTGTCTTGATACGTTTGCCTGTTTATTTTCCCACTTCATTCTTATATTCTCGGAATTTCTCAAAGGTCTCGGATTAATGTTTCAATAAAAAGACATGTCCATACCTAGAGAAATCATTCGTAAAAGTAACGAAATAGGAATTACCACTTCGTGCATGTGTGGACATTTGACTATACACGTCGCTGTGTATGAGTCCCAAGAGCTCGCTCGCTCTTACTCCGTGTCCAGTAAATGGAGTCTTTGTCATCTTTCCTATGAGACATGATTGACAAGTTGCATAAGACTGATATTCAAATAGATCCAAATAACCCTCTCTATGTAACTTCGTCAACCTTGTTTCATTGATGTGACTCAGTCTACAATGCCATAAGAAAGCCTGATTTAATTCTGGAGACTTTCTTTTAAGTGTGTTCTGGACGTCGAAAACCTGAGCTTGATGTAATACGTAAATATCGTCCTCTAGTGTACCTGACCCAATCAAAATCTGATTTAGGTGGATGTGGACCACATCGCTTACAAGCTAGACTAGGTACATACAAACAGTTACGTAAAATCAATATCTGCCCACTTGTCAATCCTATGTGATATTCCCTTACGGATACAGCGTCCACGCTCATTCAGTTAATTCTGAGAGTTATATCACCTGTCCTGATAACTTTATAGTTTCTCAAAGCCTGTAAAGAATTACAGACATGAGATCCTGATCTGGTATCTAGTACCCAGGAAGTAGAGTTAATTGAAAGATAGTTTTTAATCACAAACACACCCGAAGCCGAAGCCACAACATGCTTCGGATCCTGGATTCTGGCTTTCCAAGCCCTACATTCCTTCTGCCAATGCCCTTTCCTGTGACAATAGGAACATCCCTCCTTCCCTACTGTTAGCCTTGAAACTTTTTGCCCTGCCCTTTCCTTCTACCTTACTGACACCGCCTATCGGCTTTGTGGAGGTCTTCTTCTTCTCACTCTTGGCTTTTGCCTGGATCCAGGAGAGGAAGATTCCCCAATAAGTAGAGCGGGTGTCTCCCTAGTTTCCTTTTGGGTGCCCTCAACTGGAAGTACAACTTTCTTCCTCTGGGCGTAAGTAGAAGGTAGGGACTGTAGAATCAAGTCAGCATATGAATCGTTCTCCAACGTAGTCTCCAGGTCCGTGAGCTGTTTAATACAGTTGATCATTGTAGGGACGTGGTCCCCTACAGATGACCCGACAGCCGACCTCGCTTGAAGCAATTCCTTTGAGGTCTCATACTTTGCGATACAAGATTGTTCTCCATATAAATCTTTGTTATGGAGGAAGATGGAAGCTAAGTCCATCTTCTCGTGTTGCCTCTGGTTTACACCATCCATTGAGGCCAACACGAGGCACTTGGCATTCGCACTGTCCTTTTCCAATGTCTTACGGATATCAATATCCGCGACGGTGGAAAATGGACCTGGGACGGCGGGGCGATAGTAGTAAGGAGGTGGCCCAGTTTGTCATAAGTGATGGGCATCTGGACAAACCTTTGCCAGTCAATATAGTCTGGTTTAGTCAATTAATTATCTAGCTGTAACCTAAGTCCGGTCACAAGGTTGCTGCAAATAGGAGAGAGAGAAGAAAACACTCGGCATGATGCTCTTGTAATTTTAGATTGGTTTTTAGTTTATCTAAACAGGATGGATCCCACTGTTTCTCGAATCTCTCTTCAAACCATAAAAGAATAATTAATCAGGATTAATCTCACCCTACAATACTTGCTTAATCTTTCAGCCAGGATGGTATTGGTACTTCGAGGGAGGTTTTCCAATGCTTTCGCGAAGTTCCTTAATTACATAACCTCTTTTCCCTGGAGGCGTAGCCCCGCTAACACCGTTCTAAACACCTACTTGGTTTATAGCATTGATTGTTTTAGTGAAAAAATCTCCCGAGGAGTAGCGGATACTCACAGTAGGATCGGGATCCAGATAACATTGTGTGATAATCCTGAAGGAATCCTACCAACATTATCACACTCCAAATGGTATGCAGCACTAGCAAGTTTCTGTTTCCGTAAAAACTCCTGATGTGGATTTTTGCCCCATGCTCTTATGACCTTGACGAAGGCCAACAAATCATAAGTCACATGTCAAGTTCTACCCGTCATTGTCCAGGTTAATTTGAACCCACCCATACATACCCTTGACAAAGGCTAACAAACTAGTACGACTGTTCCAAACCAACGCATCTATCTATGCTACATATGAATATCCAGCAGCTACCAATCACTATGCCTTGGCGAAGGTCAACAAACATAGCTTGAGTACTACTGAATATTCATATGAAATGACGGAAAGCTACGGCTGGTTTTGACGAAACCATGAACGTAGTGAACTTGATATAATCGAAGGAACCTGATAGCTTTTAATGGAGTGGTTTAAGCTCGGCATTGAAAAGTTTCTGTTTTGAAAAAACCAAGTGGTTTTGAAATTTGTTCCCACGATTCAGCTTTGGTTTGTTTGCTTTGCATTAATAATGCAGTCCCATCATTTACACCTCTCATTACAGAGAGAAATGAAAATATGACGTACGCTTATGCCATCCGCATTCGCCACTGGGCCCCGTCTTACACCGTTAGGTTACTTAACTAACGCTAGAGCTGGGGGCTGGACTAGTTCGGATGCAAAACATAAGAAACGTCTACTATATAGCATATATATAATAATCATTCATCTCACTCAATAATAGGCATTCCAGATCACAGATGAACATATTGGATATACTAGGAATTCCGTGTTTCATTTAAGCCTGTAACGAAAGACAGATTCCACGATCGTGATGAATAGCCAAACCCCACCCCAGACCCCTACGGGTGCGGCAAACTACCCGCCAAATTCCCGAAGTGAAGCAATCTCCCTCAGCAAAGTGAGTAGGCTATTCAGCACTTCAAAGAACTCGGTAGTTTGTGCACCCCACCTTGGGTGTATCCTAGGAGCAAAAAACAGTAAAATAAATAATACAACGGTGGCTACAATCTCAACCCGGATGTGCCCCACAAAATAATATTACATCAAAATACAATTTACATCGAATGAAAGAAAAACAACTCTCTTCTCACATTCCTGGCTATTCATCATCGACGATCCAATAAAGTTCATATACACAAACCAACAGATATGTGCAACCCTAAGCTAACCGACGTATAGCAATTAGCTGAAGTTTAAAAACACATATAACAACACAGAAGATCCGGTTAGCCAAGAACATTTAGAATTTCGATCGAAATATATTTTCCGTGTCTACCCTAAGTGCAAACCAGCAGATCAAAAAATACTGGGTAGAAACCAAATATTCCAGAAAACAATACACCCAAAATAAGAAATTACAGAGGAAAATTGACCTGAATCGGCCTCGACTCTGCCGCGGAACGGCGACAAATTGCACCGATTCGCCGTGGTTCCGTGGTTGTCTTGGTGATTCAGAGGCTCAGTTTTCTTCTGTCTTCTTAAAATACCCTGCATTTATTTTTCATAACTTTGAAATAATTTTTATAGCACTTTTAAAAATCGACAAAAAGTTTAGGGTATTAGTGTTTCGTTTTCCGTTTTTTCCGACGATCGAAGTTCTAACACTTGCTAACAAGCTAGTAAAGGTTTTGTAGGCTCTGATACCACTGTAAGTCGATGTCGCGCACCTCCCAGGTTCACGGGGAGGCAGAATATTTTAAAAACGATTTTTACAAAGATCTCAACACCGACTTGAACTCCATGATCGTTGCTAAACCCTAACTAGCAAGCATGAATGAGGTTAACTACTCGGAAAGAAGTTTATACCTCACGTTACATGTCCTTCGGGTCTTCTTGTCGCTGTACATCTCCTCGTCATAGGCTCCATGGATCGTTTGGATCGGGCCTCCTCATCGGTCCTCTCATGTCAAATACGATCCACCCGAGAGTCTGTAGATTGAGTTCCCACCTCAAAACTGAAGTAACTAGGGCACGTAGTTTGTTACACGAGATGACCTAGATGATGTAGAGAATATAAATAGAATGGTTTGTCTCCCATAGCCTTAAGTTTCTCAACTCATAAGACATGAAAAGCTAGAGGTAGAAGAAGAACACTTGAGGAAAAAGCTAGTGAAGTTTTTGCATAGAAAAGAGAATGAGCTCTCTTTGTCTCAAACTGAACCATACCCCTTCCTCAATAGAATAACTCATATTAGAAAATGAAATATGGTTCATATTCAACTTAGTGAGTCATGGCTTGAAAACCCCCCATGTGTCATTAAGAGCCATGCTAAAAAATATGCAAAAATCCACCTCATTTCCTCCACCTAATAAAGCAATAAACATTTAACCTAAAATGTTTAATACAAAATATTAGGTGTCTTCTTCTAGAAGCATCTTTGAACAAATTATAAAAATGCCCCTCATCCGTATATACATACCCGTATCCGTATTCCGAAAAATACGAATACAAAAAAAATGAAAAATAATCCATTAGTATAATACTAGGATCCGGCTTAAACAAAAGCACACTAGTATTATTTGTCCGAATCATCATCCGTGCACAAGTACATGTACATGATCGAACCCTGTCGTAAAACCATACGACATCTACATCTTTTGCCTGATGCAGGGAAAACCTCTGTGTGGGACTCTAAAGACTCAACACTACGCTGGTATTGGGTTTAACCACAATCCGCAAGCGGTACTAGCTGCACGTAACGGCCCCCGGGTATATGTCGATAAGAAGGCCGAAGAGCAAATCATCCGAACTCCTACTGAGCCTATCTGTGACAATCTCTGTACAGTCAGGTCTGTTCGTCTAGGAGTATCGCATATCGGGCTTAGGGGATGGTACTCGTCAGACCCCTAATAGAGCAATAAGCCATGTCGGAGAGTAGCCCAAAACACCCTGAGAAACTACTGGAGTACTTACCAGTAAATCTCGCGTGCCTTGGCCAAGGACTTTGTGTAATGGCCCTCCGAACACGGCGCGATATCAACCCCCAATACCGGGAGAGTCAAATCCTATCTAACCACCACTACCACCAAGTGCTTCGGGACTACACCCAACTACTACCTGTTCTCACGACTCCTTTGAGCCGTGGTAGGGTAGTAATCAAAGAACAGTGGGAACACACTCGAGGCGAAATACCAGTGTCAAGTTAACAGACTATGCTGTACTCATGTCACCTAGGAACTGCTACCCGACGGTAGGTATAATACCCACCAGCAGTTCCCGACGAGTCCTTCCAGTGTACTCATAACCCGGTGAGCGCCTGCATACTTTCTCCAGTATGACGTACTAATGGCTGTGGGACAGACCATCTCCCCTGCTGGGATGAGAAGTGTTAGGAATTCACCCGCACGGGCAAATGCGTATGTTACGAAAACGAATATGAAATGAAGGAAACGGAATGCGCACACGAGATCGTACTATTTATAAACCGCAAGTGCACGGTGCGCTGTAGCAAACCGGCAAGACGGGTCGATCCGCAGGGAATTGTGTATTAAGTATTGCTGTTTAAGGTTAACAAATTAACGAATTGGGGGTTGTCACAAAAAATGAATAAAATACGGAAACAAAGAAAAGCAAGAAAAGAGTTAAAGAAGAATGGTTGTGGCTTGGCTCGGGAGCTCGAATCGCGACGTTTACCTCTACACTCCCTTGATTATGAGTTGTCCGGCCTTACTTTGATCCCGGCATGAAGCACGACTTGTCAACGCGGTTGTGGAGCACAAACCGTTAAAATCCGATATTCACCACAAAGCACGAAACGATTCCATTTTGATCACTTACCGTTTGTATATCCGTGCTTAGGGTATCAACACTAAACACAAGGGTTAGCAAGCATACCACAATAACAAAAATACAAAGTGGTTAGTGAGAGCAAATGATATTAGTGTTGAATTTGCTAAGAAGTTGTGATGGTATATCGTATATGAAATTAAGAGATTTGTCAAGTCCTTAATCACAAGATACGATATCCAAGCTTAGCAAACTTAAAACTAAATAGATTTTAACTTAAACATTGAAAATGGGGAAAAGGAATGAATACGGTATATGAGGAGGCTACAAGTAACCATGGTTCAAGATACCGTATCATATCAATGCATAAACAATATTCAAGTTAGAATCGTAAATTTGAGCACATTAAACATAATCGAGAGGTGGAGGAGGCAAAACCTTTCATCTCACTTCCTCACCTACACCACAACCAAAATAAGGAATTAGTTAAGCATGGAAATAAATAAAAGCAAGTAAGTAAATAAAAGAAACAACAATGTATTAATAACTTAAAGAATTGAGATACAAGATTATGGTAGCTTGTTCAACCTCCTTAATGAAGCTCTCCAAAGAGAGCTTCAAGAGGGAAGAAGAAGAAGAAACCAATGTGAAGCTAATTCACCCTCAAGCTAAACCAAAAAGAAACAAACTAAAAAAACTATGAGAATATATGTGTATTGAGAGAATATGTGAGAGTGCCCTCCCCTTGCCACTGATCTGCTATTTATAGGCACAAAAGATGAATAAACAAACAATAAAAATAAGCCTATATGGCAGCAAGGGAGGCTCTATGAAAAGATGGGGCCCATTGGAGCATGGGGGGCCGAGCTCGCCGGATTTGGTGGGGTCCTCGCCGGCCAAAAACCGAGCAATAGGGCTCGTGTTTGCAGTGGGGATTTGTGTGCATTCCAATATCACTCTGGTGTAGTTTGCATGGTCTAATTTAACCTGGTTTGTCTTCAAAGTTTTGGAGGGAAACAAGGTTGCTTTAACTCATATCAAAGCTTTATTGCATTTATTGCACCATCAATGCACATCAAACCATATGTGCCCACTTGCTCTAGCCATCATGCCATGGCCCCCCACTTGATCCAAGCTATGTGCACACTTGTGTGTTGGACCAATTTCATACAAAAAATGTGTACACATGTATTATTTCCAAAAGAGCTCATGGGATATCGGTCGGTTTCCTGGTCTTCTTGCAGTCTCGGCTCCCAAACGTCATATCCATGAATTTGAGTATGTTTTCAGTGTTGTATCACGAATACCTATAAACTATAATAACTGAGCAGACAGTGATTAAAAGTACCGATATATAGCAAAACAGATAACGAATGAGAGGTAATAAAATGCAGTTTTATGAGATGAACAAATACCCCCAAACTTATCTTTTGCTCGTCCCGAGCAAAACAAAAAATCCTAGCCTCACTTTCGCAGGGAACGCGATTGCACTAAGCACGTGCAACAAGCCGTTAAACCTCTAGGTGTCCCTAGTAGGAGGAGTGTTTTCTCCTGAGGGTTTTCAGCGGATTACACTCACAAAATCCCGTCAAGCTAGTTTCATAAGTTAACGTCGATTCTACTCCTACAGTTTAGTATCTAAGTTAGAAATTCTATCATCCTAAGTTAGAAATATTCAACCCGTATGTTTCACACCTCCTATCTATTTAATCTTAGATCATATGCATATTTACAGTTTAGAAAGATATTGGTATTTCTGAGTTTTCCTTCTAAAGTGCGTCTCCAATCAAGAATTTTTATCAACTTTACAGAAAACATAAGTCTTATTTTTCATTTTTATCTTTCCTCCAAAAATCGATTGTATACCCCTACGTGTGTGTAAATTTTCACCCCTACACTTAAGAATTCAATTCAAGCTATAGCACCCTTGCCTTAATACCTAATACTACTTCTTTTCATTAATGGATGGACGATATTGCTCATACACCTTTCAAGCGACTATTAATGCTTTTTGAGGCACTAACCGCCGATTACTGAATGTATGAGCCTAAAGCGTAAGTAGCAGTTTCCAGGTCTTGACTTTATTTATTTATTTTTTCTTTTATTTTTCTTTTTCTTTTCAAGACTGGATATATTTTTCAATGATGCTCTTATGGTGTTTAGCTTTAAATCCCGTTTTTTCTTTCATACTAGGCTTTCAGGCAAGAGTATTTCTAGGTATTCTCTACTATCCCAAGTTTCAAGGTGCGTGTATGTGCAATTTGTAGGGTATATACTTTCTAAATTTGGACTTAAGAATAGAAACTATTTTTCAGACTTATCTTTCAGTAAAGCTTCAATATTTTCCCTTCATCTTGACTTTACTAAAGAACTGAACTCAAGATTACCTATTTCTCAAAAAAAACTGTAAGGACGTATATTTACCAAGCTTAAACAAAAAGAGGGTTAGTTTTAGGGTTTTCAATTCCTAAGCCTAGGATTTAGTTATTTCTAACGTATCAACTAAACTTTCGGAATAAAAATCTAAGTTACCCTATTAGCTAACTTGACGACAAAGTTTTTATATTTTTGTAAATTTTTTTTTTAATTTTTATGGGTTTTTTTTATATGTATGCAATGCAGAATATACACATGATGCAATGCCCACCCCCAAACTTGAGTTTTACGATGTCCTCATCGTTGCCCCCGTCTCCGGTAGCTAGACTTAGACATCGTGGTAAGAATTTTATTAAAAGAAAAAAGAAAAACCTAAGACTAATTACAACATGTACAAGTTAAAAGACTGGGTTAGTGCAGAAATTAATACCAGCCATTCAAAAATTTTGTCAATGTAGTGCCATGGCTGGCAAAAGAATAGGTATAATAAAAAGAAAAAGAGAATATACAAAGAACGGTTATATGTTAGTAAAGGCCATGGGTGTGTAAAAGTAGGGAGCAAAAAATGTTGAAGGTGAAAATGAAGTTTTGAAGCGGTCAAAGCATTGTTTTCTGAATGAATTGAATTTTCAATAAGTATATGTTGAGTTCTTACGTCAAGTTCGTGTAAAAACTGGAGTTCATCTGCAAAAAGTTCAGCAAAAGAAAGGTTAAAGGATGATCCCAAAATGATCTTGACCCAAACTCACCAAGAATATCAAGTTCATCAGCAAAAATTTCCTCCAAACTCTGTATAAAAGAATAATTTTCAACACCATTTTCCTCCCTATTATTTTTCACAATCCTACTCTCATTATTTACACTCTCTCCTAAAAAGATTTCTTCCTCATCACATTCAAAAATGGGTAGGTTCATATCATTTATAAAAGTAGGTTCCCACACTAACGTTTCTTCCGAAACAATATCAACAGGTGATACAAAAATTATGGGTTCCTGATCATTGATTTCTTCTAATCTATCCCAACCATACCCGTTAAATTCACAAGCTCCCTCATCTAAAATTGAAAAGCAAAAATCAGTCGGTTCAAGAATTTCCTCTTCAAGTATAATTTCGGTTAAATCAATCTCTAAGTCACAAGTGACAAGAGGTTCAGTGGATACCTGAAGGCTAATGGTGGACTGACTTAGAGGGTTTTCTTGTGTGTCCTGGCAACATTAAGTCAATACAATCGTATCATCATCTATGAAATCATCAAAATTCAACTGATCTTTTATCTCACTCGGGTGACTTCCTAGATGACAGATAATAACATTATTGGGTTCCGATTGACTGTGTTCACTCCCTAGAATCCTCACAGCTAAATGTTTCACTTGTTCCTCTATGTTAGCCAATGATTGGGCTTGAGCAAGAAACAATTGCTCAGACTGCTGTATGAACAGGGCTAACGCAGAAGCTGATTGATTCTCGACCGCAGTCATCACTTCAATACATTTTTCTAGAGCGGTCAACCTAGCATCCATCTCACTATCATACCCTAATGATGGTTCGATTGTTTCGGGTTAAAGGGGTTGTGATGGTAATGATGCTAAAACAGTATGTCTGTCGACCTCTTTCTCTAAATTTTCAATTAGTTGGTCTATGGTTGAAGTGGGACTGGGTTCAGGAGTGTTAGGTGGGTGACCGTTATCAAAAATTTGGGATGGTTGGTGATTGTGAGATTTTAAACGGCTTATGCGCTTTTAAAAGATGAATCAAAAAATTTAGTAACCGCAATCAAGAACGGCGTCGCTTGGTAGCTAGCCGATGAGTATGGGTCGGTCCACAGTGATGTTATGAATTTCCTAATTTCTCTAACGAGTTAATTCCGATTGGTGTCGGATTGATTAAATCTAAAAACTAAATCTATCTAGATCTAAATCTTGCTAGGGTTAGGTTTAGGGTAGGTTTGGAAATGTAAATAAATCTCACCGTTTTTTATACCCAAATTAAGATCTATGAGGTGTTATGGTAATTATTAATAAAGGGGATTAGAACCATTCGGGAAGATGTTTCTTCCTCTAGGTTCTTGTCCTTCCTTTATCAATCCTTACCCTAACCTCCATGGAAAACACGCTCAACCGGGCCTTTATACTACGGTATCACCGCTACCTCAAGGGATAGGGTGCCGTAGGGAGCGGTGTGTGCATGTATGCAAGGAGTCCTATAATAATGTGTGATGGGTAAGAAAGGGATGGGAGATCTTCATCTCTCAAAAGCCTTCCCCAAAGCTAACCCTAACAAGGGAGGGGACTACTCGCTCATTAGGGAATTGAAGAACATTCTATCTATCTAACTAGGGCAAGGAATTAAAGATCTATACTAGGGCAATTAAATAAATCTACTTACTTGATGGCTCTCTCCAAACATTTACACAAGACTTGTCAGATCTGAATAGATGAAATGAAAAGAGGCATCGATGCTGTCCAAAAGAATTCTGAATTTTATTAATGAAAGGAGGTATAACCTAATACAAGATTTAGGGTTCCTATTTATAGAGGATAGAAACCCTAGGGTTACAATTGACTCGCATATCTGCTATTACAAAAATACCCCTTAAGAAAAAGACCTATTCAACGCCCGCCAGCGCACCAAACTTTCTGCAACGACACGGGCCCCACACGGCCGCGGTTCCGCGGCCAAAAGCAGGGTTTGGCCACGGTTCCGTGGCCAAACAGTAAGCTTGTGTCTTCAATTTTGCTGGGGGTTTTTCTGCTGCATTTGGGTACTTGTTTCTTCAGGTTTTTCTTCAGAATATCTTCTAGTTCTCTTCCAGATCTTTCCAGTGATCATTGGAGTGGACTTTTGCCGTTGCTTCGTGACGAAGTCTTGAACCTTGCGCTGCCTTGTACTTTGTGAACTGATCTTCGTATAAGCTTAATCAAGATTCTTCTACTTGTTGGTCATAGTCTCACCTTCGCATCGTCTTTTCATCATTTCATTGTTTTTATTCCGAGAACCTGTAACCTGCAACTAAGTAGCAGACATGGGTCAAAAGTACCTGTTTATTTGTAAAATAACTAGGACTGGGGAATATAATAATGCAATATTATGGTATGAACAAATACCCCCAAACTTATCTTTTGCTCGTCCTCGAGCAAACCTAGTTTTATTCTCAACAAAAACCCTAACCTCACTTTCGCAGGGAAACGCAATTGCACTGAGCTCGTGCAACAAGCCGTTAAACCTCTAGGTGTCCCTAGTAGGAGGAGTGTTGTCTCCTGAGGGTTTTCAGCGGATACTACCCACAAAATCCTATCAATTAGGCCCATTTACTTTTATTCTCCAATTAGGTTTTCTAACAAGGAATTCTATTACCTTCGACTCGTAAATTATCCACCCGTATTCTTCACGCTTACTTATCATTCAACTTAAGATTATATATGTTCTGTAGACTTACTTAGCTTTCGGCATCTTTTAAGCTTTTCTTCTAGGGTTCCATCTCAACTTAGGAATTTTTATCATCTCTATTAAAGATATAATTCTTATTCTTCATTCCTATCTCGTATCTAAACCCCAATCACATACCCCTACGTGTGTGTATAAATCACCCCTACACTTGGAAATTCAAATCAAGCAATCATACTCTTGTCCGTTGTCCAAAGCACTTCTTAATAGGTGAATTTTTATATGAATTTCGCTCACACATCTTTCATGCGACTGTTAATACTTCTTGAGGTACCAACAACCGATTAAAAGATGTGTTTGCACATTAAAGCGTAATTCTTAGTCTTGCAACACCTAAGGCTTTAGCAGTTACTCCCAAACCAGTTGGTCTAAGGCACTAGGTGATGAAGCACCCTCGCTAAATATTTTTTCTATTTTTGCAGCCTTAAGTAATCATAAAAACCAGTGTTCATTTTTTTATTATCTCTTTATTGACACTTGTATATTTATTTTATTTTCCTCGTACTAAAGACTTTAGACAAGAGCATTTCAAGGTCTCCTCTACTATTCCAAGTTTCAAGGTTCGTGTTTGTGCAATTTGTAGGGTATATATTTTCAGAATTTAGACTTAAGCTTAGGAATTATTTTTCAAGCTTATACTTTAATAAAAACATCAATACTTTTCCTTTGTTTTAACTTAGCCCAAGAAGTGAACTCAAAATTTGCCTATTTCTAAATAAACTACAAAGACATATACTTTCTACCGTTAAACTTTAAGAAAGGTTATTTTTAGGGGTTTTAATTTACTAAGTATAAGATCTAGTTGTTCCTAGCTAGTCAACTTTTTTGTCAAACTCAAGTCAATTATGGCCAAAATTGAATACTTTAATTTTTAAAAATTTTGAAATTTTTCAAATTTTTTTGGGTTTTAAAATAAGTATGCAAATGCAAAAATATACACATGAATGTGAAGGAAGAAGGCTTCCCCGGCAACGGCGCCATTTGATTGATATGTCAAAAAAATTTCTAAACATCAATCAAGAACGGCGTCGCTTGGTAGCTAGCCGGTGAGTACGGGTCGGTCCACAGGGATGTTGTGAATTTCCTAATTGCTCTAACGAGTTAATTCCGATGGTGTCGGATTGATTAAATCTAAAAACTAAATCTATCTAGATCTAAATCTTGCTAGGGTTAGGTTTAGGGTAGGTTTGGAAATGTAAATAAATCTCACCGCTTTCTATACCCAAATTAAGATCTATGAGGTGTTATGGTAATTATTAATAAAGGGGATTAGAACCATTCGGGAAGATGTTTCTTCCTCTAGGTTCTTGTCCTTCCTTTATCAATCCTTACCCTAACCTCCATGGAAAACACGCTCAACCGGGCCTTTATACTACGGTATCACCGCTACCTTGAGGGATAGGGTGCCGTAGGGAGCGGTGTGTGCATGTATGCATGGAGTCCTATAAAAACGTGTGATGGGAAAGAAAGCGATGAGAGATCTTCATCTCTCAAAAGCCTTTCCCAAAGCTAACCCTAACAAGCGAGGAGACTACTCGCTCATTAGGGAATTGAAGAACATTCTATCTATCTAACTAGGGCAAGGAATTAAAGATCTATACTAGGGTAATTAAATAAAACAACTTACTTGATGGCTCTCTCCAAACATTTACACAAGACTTGTCAGATCTGAATAGATGAAATGAAAAGAGGCGTCGATGCTTTCCAAACGAATTCTGAATTTTATTAATGAAAGAAGGCATAACCTATTACAAGATTTAGGGTTCCTATTTATAGAGGATAGAAACCCTAGGGTTACAATTGACTCACATATCTGCTATTACAAAAATACCCCTTAAGAAAAAGACCTATTCAACGCTCGCCAGCACACCAAACTTTCTGCAACGACACGGGCCCCACACGGCCGCGGTTCCGCGGCCAAAAGCAGGGTTTGGCCGCGGTTCCGCGGCCAAACAGTAAGCTTGTGTCTTCAATTTTGCTGGGGGGTTTTCTGCTGCATTTGGGTACTTGTTTCTTCAGGTTTTTCTTCAGAATATCTTCTAGTTCTCTTCCAGATCTTTCCAGTGATCATTGTAGTGGACTTTTGCCGTTGCTTCATGACGAAGTCTTGAACCTTGCGCTACCTTGTACTTTGTGTAGGCTTGATCAAGATTCTTCTACTTGTTGGTCGTAGTCTCACATTTGCATCGTCTTTTCATCATTTCACTGTTTTTATTCCGAGAACCTGTAACCTGCAACTAAGTAGCAGACACGGGTCACAAGCACCTGTTTATTTGTAAAATAACTAGGACTGGGGAATATAATAATGCAATATTATGGTATGAACAAATACCCCCAAACTTATCTTTTGCTCGTCCTCGAGCTAACCTAGTTTTATTCTCAACAAAAAACCTAACCTCACTTTCGCAGGGAAACGCGATTGCACTGAGCTCGTGCAACAAGCCGTTAAACCTCTAGGTGTCCCTAGTAGGAGGAGTGTTTTCTCCTGAGGGTTTTCAGCGGATACTACCCACAAATCCTATCAATTAGGCACATTGACTTTTATTCTCCAATTAGGTTTTCTAACAAGGAATTCTATTATCTTCGACTCGTAAATTATCCACCCGTATTCTTCATGCTTACTTATCGTTCAACTTAATATTATATATGTTCTGTAGACTTACTTAGCTTTCGGCATCTTTTAAGTTTTCCTTCTAGGGTTCTATCTCAACTAAGGAATTTTTATCATCTCTATTAAAGATATAAGTCTTATTCTTCATTCCTATCTCTTATCTAAACCCCAATCACATGCCCCTACGTGTGTATATAAATCACCCCTACACTTGGAAATTCAAATCAAGCAATCATACTCTTGTCCGTTATCCAAAGCACTTCTTAATAGGTGAATTTTTAGATGAATTTTGCTCACACATCCTTCATGCGACTGTTAATACTTCTTGAGGTACCAACAACCGATTACAAGATGTGTTTGCACATTAAAGCGTAATTCCTAGTCTTACAACACATAAGGCTTTAGCAGTGACTCCCAAACCAGTTGGTCTAAGGCACTAGGTGATGAAGCACCCTCGCTAAATATTTTTTCTATTTTTGCAACCTTAAGTAATCACAAAAACCAGTGTTCATTTTTTTATTATCTCTTTATTCACACTTGTATTTTTATTTTATTTTCCTCGTACTAAGGATTTAGACAAGAGCATTTCAAGGTCTCCTCTACTATTCCAAGTTTCGAGGTTCGTGTTTGTGCAATTTGTAGGGTATATATTTTCAGAATTTAGACTTAAGCTTAGAAATTATTTTTCAAGCTTATACTTTAATAAAAACATCAATACTTTTCCTTTATTTTAACTTAGCCCAAGAAGTGAACTCAAAATTTGCCTATTTCTAAATAAACTACAAAGACATATATTTTCTACCGTTAAAGTTTAAGAAAGGTTATTTTTAGGGTTTTTAATTTACTAAGTATAAGTTCTAGTTGTTCCTAGCTAGTCAACCTTTTTTTCAAACTCAAGTCAATTATGGCCAAAATTGAATACTTTAATTTTTATAATTTTTCAAATTTTTTTGGGTTTTAAAATAAGTATGCAAATGCAAAAATATACACATGAATGCGAAAGAAGAAGGCTTACCGAGCATACCCCCAAACTTAAACTTGACAGTGTCCTCACTGTCATGCTACACCAAGAGGGTTGAGAATGTCGGCACTCCCCTGTTTATTTATTTTTTTATTTTTTTTATTTTTTTTATTGTTAATAGAAAAAGAAAACAAAAAATATATATATACATATATACAACAAGGTCCTTCCCAAACTAAACAAGGCCTTACACAAGCTAAAGGTTAGCACCAACCATTCAAAAATCTTATCGTGGTAATGGTAGATTTGGTGAAAGAATGGAGTGGAAAGAAAAGAAATGAGAACCACACGAGACCGTGTGGAGATAGAAACAGTATACGGTCTCGGTGGAGGAGGAGAATGGCGGAAAAGAGAAAGAAGTGTAGTACGATCTTGAGGGTGTAAATTGAGTGAATAAATTAGCATAATTTATGATGACCGATGTGTTAAAAGCGATTGTGCTAATCTATCAACCCGTCGAGAAATGGGGTCAAATCCCTCAAGATTCGCAAGAAATCACGGGTACGTCGAACTTGGTAAACCCTCCATTGAAAATGGAAACGCGACGGAGTCTTACATGGTCGACACGATAGGAAGGACGAAAGGGAGTGATTTAGGGATAGTCTTATTCTCACCTAAGTAATCTGTCTCGAACTTGAAGGATTCCATCAATGGTTCGAAATGACTGTAAGCAGCCGAATCTGATGGTTCAACTAACTCATCTGAAAATTTAAAGGGCTCAAACTCGGGAGGTGAGTTTTCAACATCGTCCGAAAAAGTGAAACACTCGTAATCGTTATCGTCTGTGAGAACTGTGTCAGATTCAAAGAGGAATTTTTCAAGCTCACAGTCTTCAAGCGTGGTCTTTTGCGTGGTCGGAACGATGGAAAGGAGGGGGTTTGATTTAGGAAGTATAACAGTTAAAGGTTCAGGAGGATGAATTGGAAAATCCGACACATCAAACAAAAATGGTTCATCCTCAATACTTTCCTCAATACTATCCTCATAATTTTCCTCAAAATTTAGCCTATCCATGCCATTATCTTCAAAATCAAGACGCGCATGAAGTTCGGGAGAAACATTTAATGACTCGGGATGATGAATTGGAGATAAAATATCAGTCATGTTTACGGGTTCATCATCCAAAATATTCCCGGCGTCAATATCCTCAATCAAGTGAAAATCAATTTTTTCTGACACCTCATCAAAAGCATTGATATCTATTAATTTAAGCTCTAGAGTGGAGGTGTAAAGTTCAAAAGGATTAGGTATGGTTTCACTCGAAAGGGACTCTTCACAATCTGGCAAATTAAGCACTACAAAGTCGCACAATTCATTAGACTTTCTATCTTCAACTGGTGAATCATTTGGAACACTTGTTTGAAAAATGGAGTTGTGGAATTCAATTGGATATGGGTAGGTTTGATTTGAAAGTGTGTACAGCTCACTCTCACCACTCAAATTCTCACTCTGCCCAACCGCCTCCTCGTACATTGGAATTTTTAGAGCTAGTTGGAAACTAGCTACTGGTTCATTAGGTTGTATAAGGGCGGCTATGGACGCATCCACATTCCTAATCATTTTGTTTGTTGCTAAAATATAAGCTTCCAATGACTGTTCCAAACTAGACATGGGTTGTGAAGGGGTTTCGGTAAAAGATTCAAAATTGTTTGGATACGTGAAACTCCCAAATGGCTGTGTAGAAGCAATGTCTAGGGAAGGTGGGAAAGTCGGGTAGGATTGGTAGGAAGTGAATGGTTGGACAGGAATGGGATCAACATTTGGATAAAAAGGTGAATGGACTTGTTGATCCAAAGAACTCGAAGTGTTGAAAGGAGTGAAAGATCAGTTACGAGATTGTTCAATGTGTTCAGCAATAGACGAGGGTTTCGGAGTTACATTCGGACTCTCAAAAGGTGTATCAACGTAAGAAGGTGGTGAAGGTTGATATGGTTGAGACGAAGTGGATTGCGGAGTCCAACTGTTTCTCCTAGACGCTTCTATTCGATCTTTCAAAGAAATTTTAGGCATGGAGGGGTCGTCCGTAATTCGACCAAAATAATTCGCGTAAGAAGCAATGTTAGGTTGAGGGTACCAAAGTTCGGCAAGAGTTTTGGAAGGTGGGGTACCCATGATGTAAGAAAGGAGAAGAAAAAGAATGTGGGGTGCACGGATTTCTTAGCGACAAAATTTTGCAAGTTTTTATAAAATTTTCCTTTTATATATATATATATATATATGGAGTTTTTTGCAAAAATTTTCGATAAAGGGCTTAGAAACACGTTCAATCAACCACAAATGCACAATCAGGCCTAGATCTAGGGTCACCTAGGTCAGCTAGACAGCTCCTAACTGTTCCAAAGGGCTAGAAATAGGACCTCAAACCACATCTTCACCGCCAATTGCGGCCAGGTAAGTGCTAGGTGAGTGGAAGGCTCTCCACTACAAGTAGTGGCCCTAATTAAGTAACCACTCGTCTTAGACATACTTGCCTAGACACCACAAAGTCAGGTTAGGATCAACGGCCGATGCCTACAACTAGTCCTCTGTCCTATTGAGCGCGAAGCCCTTAGGGCTGAGTCTAGTCTTTTTTAATTAATAAATGGTCAATACACATGTCTTATGTGATTTCTGGGGTCCTGGGAAGGGTGATGAAATCCCCACCCAATCTGATTTGGTTTCAAGCCCCTTAAAGTCCGATTAAAAATATGCAAAACAGTAAAAATCACTTGCAATCAATTTTTATATTTTAAGCGCGGCGCAAAAAATCCTGCACAAGATCAATTATTGGAAGGGGAGAGATTACTAAGCGCAAAGAATCCTGCAGGAGATTTGACAGAAGATATATTGGGATTTGCAGAAGAGGAGAGAGAAAGCTCACGGGGGTTTTTTTTTTTTACCGCGCTTCTGCCGCCAAAGTAGTGCTACTGCCGCGGTTCCGCGGCCGTTTTTTTTTCTGGTGATGTCACCAGGGCGCGGCGGTTCCGCGGCCGGAATGGGGGTAGCGCGGCGGTTCCGCGGTAGGTTGGGCGGTTCGAGTCCCGAGAAAAATTCTGCTCCTCTGTTATTGTAAATCTCTATTGTTCAGATCCGATGTTTTCTGTTTTGATCTCTGGATTTTTCCAGATCCGAACTCGATTGTAGATCCTGCAAAATTCACACAAAAATACCCTTCACAAAAATAAAAGATGATAAATTTTTGTATTTTTTGATTTTTCAGTTTTTATGATTTTTTAATTTTATATTAACCCGAAATTGCAAAAAGAAAATAACACGCCATCCCCGGCAACGGCGCCATTTGATTGAAAGATTTTAATCGGCTTATGCGCTTTTAAAAGATGAATCAAAGAATTTAGTAACCACAATCAAGAACGGCGTCGCTTGGTAGCTAGCCGGTGAGTACGGGTCGGTCCACAGGGATTTTGTGAATTTCCTAATTGATCTAACGAGTTAATTCCAATTGGTGTCGAATTGATTAAATTTAAAAACTAAATCTATCTAGATATAAATCTTGCTAGGGTTAGGTTTAGGGTAGGTTTGGAAATGTAAATAAATCTCACCGCTTTCTATACCCAAATTAAGATCTATGAGGTGTTATGATAATTATTAATAAAGGGGATTAGAACCATTCGGGAAGATGTTTCTTCCTCTAGGTTCTTGTCCTTCCTTTATCAATCCTTATCCTAACCTCCATGGAAAGTACGCTCAACCGGGCCTATATACTACGGTATCACCGCTACCTCGAGGGATAGGGTACCGTAGGGAGAGGTGTGTGCATGTATGCATGGAGTCCTATAAAAACGTGTGATGGGCAAGAAAGGGATGAGAGATCTTCATCTCTCAAAAGCCTTCCCCAAAGCTAACCCTAACAAGCGAGGAGACTACTCGTTCATTAGGGAATTGAAGAACATTCTATCTATCTAACTAGTGCAAGGAATTAAAGATCTATACTAGGGCAATTAAATAAAACTACTTACTTGATGGCTCTCTCCAAACATTTACACAAGACTTGTCAGATCTGAATCGATGAAATGAAAAGAGACATCGATGCTCTCTAAAAGAATTCTGAATTTTATTAATGAAAGGAGGCATAACCTAATACAAGATTTAGGGTTCCTATTTATAGAAGATAAAAACCCTAGGGTTACAATTGACTCGCATATCTGCTATTACAAAAATACCCCTTAAGAAAAAGACCTATTCAACGCCTGCCAGCGCACCAAACTTTCTGCAATGACACGGGCCCCACACGGTTGCGGTTCCGCGGCCAAAAGCAGGGTTTGGTCGCGGTTCCGCGGCCAAACAGTAAGCTTGTGTCTTCAATTTTGCTGGGGGTTTTTCTGCTGCATTTGGGTACTTGTTTCTTAAGGTTTTTCTTCAGAATATCTTCTAGTTCTCTTCCAGATCTTTCCAGTGATCATTGTAGTGGACTTTTGCCGTTGCTTCGTGATGAAGTCTTGAACCTTGTGTTGCCTTGTACTTTGTGAACTGATCTTCGTGTAGGCTTGATCAAGATTCTTCTACTTGTTGGTCGTAGTCTCACTTCTGCATCGTCTTTTCATCATTTCACTATTTTTATTCCGAGAACCTGTAACCTGCAACTAAGTAGCAGACATGGGTCAAAAGCACCTGTTTATTTGTAAAATAACTAGGACTGGGGAATATAATAATGCAATATTTTGGTATGAACAGTTGGTCACCCCCTAGAAAAAGACAATTATCATGAATGTGGGAAGAATCATTGCAATTTGAACAAATGAATTGGGACTGGGTATAAACAAAAGAATAAGAATCGTGAAAAATAGAGTTGAATCGTGTATCACCCATATTAACAAGATGCACAAATGTCACAAAAATAAAGAATATCACACCCCTAATAGTTTATGTTCTGCTAAGTCAACTAGACCTGCTCAAGAACCTGATTGACGAAGTAAAACTGTGTCGACAACTAGGCTCAAGATGTACTGATCACGAACCCAGGTAAGTACAAGAGAGAAGGGGAGGTTTTCCAACGCTTTCGCGAAGGTCCTTAATTAAATAACCCTTTCTCTTTTGGCGGTTGCGCCGTGAACACTTGCCTAGACACCCCGTGAACGATATACCGTTAAGCAAAGTTCTAAACACAGTTAACTTCTCCTAATGAGCGCGAAGTCCTTAAGGTCAGAGTTCTAATTGATTTTAAATTACTGAGGGTATGCAAAAATGCTGTTTTTTTATTTATGGGCTACGGAGAAAGGTGATGAAATCCTTTACCATATCTTGTTGGTCATTTTGCCCTAAAAATCCATATTAATATGCAATGCGCATTTAATAAAATAATTTAAGAAAATCAATCAATTAAAGCAATTCTTTTTTAGTTAAGTATTATGCGCTGCAAGAAATACGGTTAGTTCTCTTGTTCAATTGGTGGCAAAATTATGCGATGAATCCTGCAAAAGATCGAAAATTGGATTGCGTCGGATTCGAGCAAAGGTGTTAGAAAATACATACCGATATGATTTGGTTTAAGAAAACCCCCTTGAATTGATCCGAGTCGTTGAATGTTCGCTTGTGCGGATCAAACTACCCGGATCTTTGGCATTGTACCTTGCTAACGTCTTGAAATTTCCTTTGAATCTCGCTCCGCACGATCGCTGGTCGTAATTCCACGAAAAACCTAAAATGTCGGAAAATACGATATTAGTGTCAAAAAGCGATATATGTGCCCCAATTCCTGCACACTTAAAACTAGAAAAATCAAACAAGACCAAAATAATGCCAACACTTCACTGGAGGTCACACAAGAAAAAAAAATCACAAACACCCACAAGGGGTCGGCGAGCTCGGATTATTCCTTATTGCCGCCAGTCCAAATCTGAGTGCTTGTGCTCGAATTTAGTGTGTGTTCTCCAGGAAATATAAGTATTCTAAATGTATTACTGGATTTTTAAATTGAATTTAGGGTGATTGTAGGTTTTAAAAACAGAGAACACAATGAAAAGAATGCTTGTTATGTCAGTTTTGAAAAATTGAGTTAGAAATTAGTTTGTTAGTAGGAACCAAAAATAACAATACCTAATGCTACCAACTCCCCGGCAACGGCGCCAAAAACTTGTTAGGAATTCACCCGTGCGCGCAAACGCGTATATTACGGAAACTGATATGAAATGAAGGAAACGGAATGCGTACACGAGATCATTCTCGTTTTACTATTTATAAACCGCAAGTGCACGGCGCGCTGTAGCGAGCCGGTAAGTACGGGTCAATCCGCAGGGAATTTTGTATTAAGTATTGTTGTTTAAGGTTAACAAATTAACGAATTAGGGGTTGTCACAAAAAATGTATAAAATACGGGAACAAAGAAAAGCAAGAAAAGTGTTAAAGAAGAATGGTTGTGGCTTGGCTCGGGAGCTCGAATCGCGACGTTTACCTCTACACTCCCTTGATCATGAGTTGTCCGGCCTTACCTTGATCCCGGCATGAAGCACGACTTGTCAACGCGGTTGCGGAGCACAAACCGCCAAAGTCAGATATTCGCCGCAAAGCACGAAACGATTCCGTTTTGATCACTTACCGTTTGTATGTCCGCGCTTGGGGTAACAACACTAAACACAAGGGTTAGCAAGCATACCGCAATAACAAAACACAAAGTGGTTAGTGAGAGCAAATGATATTAGTGTTGATTTTGCTAAGAAGTTATGATGGTATATCGTATATGAACTTAAGAGTTTTGTCAAGTCCTTAATCACAAGATACGATATCCAAGCTTAGCAAACTTAACACTAAATAGATTTTAACTTAAACAATGAAAATGGGGAAAGGGAATAAATACGGTATATGAGGAGGTTACAAGTAACCATGGTTCAAGATACCGTATCATATCAATGCATAAACAATATTCAAGTTAGAATCGTAAATTTGAGCACATTAAACATAATCAAGAGGTGGAGGAGGCAAAGCCTTTCATCTCACTTCCTCACCCACAACAAAACCAAAATAAGGAATTAGTTAAGCATGGTAATAAATAAAAGCAAGTAAGTAAATAAAAGAAACAACAATGTATTAATCACTTAAAGAATTGAGATACAAGATTATGGTAGCTTGTTCAACCTCCTTAATGAAGCTCTCCAAAGAAAGCTTCAAGAGGGAAGAAGAAAAAGAAACCAATGTGAAGCTCACTCACCCTCAAGATAAACAAAAAGGAAACAAACTAAGAAAACTATGAGAATATATGTGTATTGAGAGAATATGTGAGAGTGCCCTCCCCTTGCCACTGATCTGCTATTTATAGGCACAAAAGATGAATAAACAAACAATAAAAATAAGCCTATGTGGCAGCAAGGGAGGCTCTGTGAAAAGATGGGGCCCATTGGAGCATGGAGGGCCGAGCTCGCCGGATTTGGTGGGGTCCTCGCCGGCCAAAAACCGAGCAATAGGGCTCGTGTTTGCAGTGGGGATTTGTGTGCATCCCAATATCACTCTGGTGTTGTTTGCTTAGTCTAATTTAACCTGGTTTGTTTTCAGAGTTTTGGAGGGAAACAAGGTTGTTTTAACTCACATAAAAGCTTTATTGCATTTATTGCACCATCAATGCACATCAAACCTTATGTGTCCACTTGCTGTAGCCATCATGCCATGGATGCCCCACTTGATCCAAGCTATGTGCACACTTGTGTGTTGGACCAATTTCATACAAAAATGTGTACACTTGTATTATTTCCAAAAGAGCTCATGGGATATCGGTCGGTTTCCTGGTCTTCTTGCAGTGTCGGCTCCCAAACTTCATATCCGTGAATTTGAGTATGTTTTTAGTGTTGTATCACGAATACCTGTAAACTGTAATAACTGAGCAGACACTGATTAAAAGTACCGATATATAGCAAAACAGATAACGAATGAGAGGTAATAAAATGCAGTTTTATGAGATGAACAAGAAGCGTATACACTAGTCTACTATGGAGTATCGATGTCCCGTCTCGATAATCCTACGACTAGGGACTTGTATAAGGATGTGCTTATAAACTACCCAGCCTCCACTAGTGTGACTGCCATCACAACGCTGGTAATCAAGCAAAGATCCTAAGGGCTCTACCAATATGTATAAGCGATATGCTAAAAGAAACACATGCACATATTGAGGTAGAAACAAACCAGTTAGCATACTACCATTTCGAGCAAGATTGTTACTATATCCGTGTATATCCCAAGATTCCATTAAGTAATATACAAACCAGTATGATATAATAATGACCTCTAGGGCATATATCACTAACAGATGGAATCCATACCACCGCTGATGAATTAAAGAAAATATATTTGGGACCGGAAAATGATCTGAGACCAACGTTCATCATTAAGCTGCTGTCTGAAGAATAGGTATCCACTTTAAAAGAGGCGCTCATAGAATATAGAGACTGCTTCGCCTGAAACTACTTCGAGATGCCGGTTCTTGATCCCAAAATAGCAGTGCATAAGCTGGCCATAACACCGGAAATAAAGCCCGTCAAATAGTCTCCAAGAAGGATGTGGCTCGAGCATGAGATGATCGTCAACACCGAAGTCAAGAAGTTAATTGACTCTGGCTTCATTCATTAAGTACAATACCCAGATTGGATCACCAACATCATCCCCGTGATGAAGAAGAATGAGACTGTTCGTATCTGCATGGACTTTCGAAACCTCAATAAGGCATGCCTGAAAGATGACTTCCCCATACTAGTTACGGAATTAATGATAAAAAATACGTCTACTCATGAGGTCTTCTTATTCATGGATGGATCTTCAGGGTACAATCAGATAAAGATGGATCCTGGAGACCAGAATCATACAGATTTACGCATCCCGCTAGATGTCTTTTGTTATAAAGTGATACCATTTGGACTGAAGAATGCTGGAGCAACATATCAAAGGGCGATGACCAAGATCTTCGACGATCTTATTCACAAGATAGTCAAATGTTATATAGATGATCTTGTGGTCAAGAGCATGTTTCACGAAGAGCACTGGGAGCACTTAAGAATAGTCTTCAAGCGCCTTCGAAAGTATAACCTGAAGATGAACCCGCTGAAATGTGCATTCGGGGTCTCTTCCGGCAAGTTCCTAGGTTTTATAATCCGCCACCGAGTGATCGAGATCAACCCCTCCAAAATCAAGACGATTACAGAAATACCCCCGTCAAGAAATCTCAAGAAGCTGCGATCTTTTCAAGGAATGCTCGCTTATATCCAACGGTTCATCGCCAACCTCTTTGGGAAGTGCTATCCATATAACCATCTGATGAAGAAAGGGACTTCCTTTATATAGGACCAGAAATGTCAAAATGTGCTGGAGGAAATCAAACAATACTTGCAGAATCCACAAGTGTTGGCCGCTCCAGTTAAGGGAAAGCCCCTTATCCTATATACAACTGCTATTGATGGTTCTCTAGGCGTGCTATGGGCACAGAAGAATGACCAAGAAAAGGAAAGGGCCTTGTACTATCTAGGTCGAGTTCTGCTGGGAGCAGAATACAATTACTCTCCTATTGAGAAGCATTGCCTGGCACTGATCTTTGCGATAATGAAGCTCATACACTATGCCTTGGCCCATGAAGTGCACCTCAATGCGGACCCTCTCAAATATCTTATGACGAAAGCCATACTGACGGGAAGGCTCGCTTAGTGGACCCTGCTGTTGATGGAGTTCACGATTATATATCGCCCTCTCAAAGCGGTAAAAGGACAGGCTATCACTGCTGAACACCCAATCTCTGCCGACTCTCCACTGAATAGTGAGCTTCCAGATGAATATGCATTTAACGCGGTCGAAGAGATAGAAGAAACAGAGAAGCTTCATTGGGAATTATACTTCGATGGAGCCTCCTCAATAAAAACCCGAAAAAAGAGTATTCCAATAATCAAAGCTGGGATAGGCCTCGTTTTCGTGACCCCGCAAGGAGGAATAACCCATTATGCCATTTCGTTGACGAAGCCTAGGACCAACAATGAAGCCGAATATGAAGTGCTTATAGCGAGTCTCGAGATTGTGATCGATAAGGGCATTGAGGATCTCCTCATATATGGGGATTCTCAGTTGATCGTCATGAAAGTTAATGAAGATTATAAAACGTGCAAGCCATAACTGATAAGGTATGGCAAAAGGGTTCCTTCATATACATTGGAAAATGCCGCGAGTGGAAAACAGCAAAGCAGATGCATTAGCCAAGTTGGCTAAAGAGTTGGCCGATGAAAACCTTGATGACGTAAGGATCCTCGTCCAAAGTTGCAAGATCTTGGCCCCGGCAGAGATATCTTCGAAACCACCAACCGAAGCCTTAAATGAAGATGTCCTTCAAGCAGAAGAAGCCAAAGAAGAGGAAGATGATTGGCGAGAAGTCTTTATAGACTACTTCAAATCTCAACAGATGCCCGAAGATGCGTTACAAAGACATCAGCTCATGGAACGAGCTCTGTCGTTCGCCCTAATCCACAGAACTCTATATAAAACGTCTTTCGACCATATTTGGTTAGGATGCCTAGGACCGAAGGAAGCCGAGAAGGCCGTTTAAGAAATTCACGACGGACTCTGCGGATCACATCAAGCCGGTATAAAGATGAAGCTGGAGATCAAGAGGATGGGGTACTACTGGCCTACGATGATCCAAGATTGCATCGATTATGCAAGGTAATACCACTCATGCCAGATACATGGGGATTTTATACATCAGCACCCCAACCCGCTGAATCCAGCCGTAGCCAGTTGGCTGTTCAAATTGTGGGGGACCGATATAATAGGTCCCATCGAGCCAGCGTCATCCTGTGGACATCGTTTCATCTTAACGGTGACTGATTACTTCTCCAAATAGGCAGAGGCGATACCTCTGAGAGAAGTAAAGATGGAGAATATCCTCCATTTCTTCAAGACCCATATCATATACCGGTTCAGAGTTCCATGGCGGATATTCTAAGACAACAGACCAGCATATAAGCCCACAAGATAAGTCACTTCGCCAAACAACATAAGATAGATTAGAGATATTCCTCAGTCTATAATCCCCGAGCCAATGGTCTAGCTGAAGCATTTAACAAGTCCTTAACCAAGCTTATAAAGAAGATGGTGTCTAAAAATAAAAAGGACTAGCATGAGAGGCTACATGAAGCTCTTTGGGCATACCGAACGATGTTCAAGACAGCCACAAAGACAACACCTTATGCATTGGTGTTTGGAGCTGAAGTTGTGCTCCCTCTGGAGATCGAAATCCCCTCACTGCGGATGGTAGTTCAATGTGAACTTACGGAGGAAGAGAATACTCATCTTTGGCTTGAAAAACTTGATGCTCTCGACGAGACCCGCCTTATAGCACAGCAAAATCTGGAAGCTTACAGGGTAAGGATGACACAATCATATGAAAGGCTAACCAGACCGAGGACATTCCACCAAGGCGAACTCGTATTAGTTGTCAAAAGGCCGGTGATCCCTAAACGCACGAAACATGAGAAGTTCGAGCCGAACTATGAAGGCCCGTATGTCATAGATAAGGTCTACTAAGGTGGGACTTATCTACTCATGGATATGCATGGGGAAAGACCGTTTCGGCCAATAAACGACCGGTTTCTCAAGAAATATTATGCTTGAAAAAACGCGACTCGGCTCAATGATAGATGACGACGGTTATGTCCGCTCGCTATTCCTACCGGATGATATGTACCCCCAATATGATAATATTGGACTGCAATGTCCTTAACTAATATTGGACCGCAATGTCCTTAAACTAATATTGGACCGCAATGTCCTTAAACTAATATTGGACCATAATGTCCCTACACTAATATGTCGCTGTCGAAACGATTAATTACATTTTAATACCGCTCATTTCTTATCATTTTTTCAATAAACAGTGCTATTTAATCTGTGTCTGCTCATTAGTACAGATTACAGGTACATAGGCAAAAACACTAGAAAACATACACAATATGCACAGAAACGACGGTTTTTAGCCGGAACAGCAAACGGGGCGGAAAAACGACCAAGTTCTAAAAAGTTTGCAACAAATGAAGTTGTGGGCAAAAATAAATCATTTTTGGTCCAACATGATCAAGTGTGAACAAGTAATGGTTCATATGATTAAGTGGGCATGAACCATCATGAGGCATCAAGTGGGCATGCAAGTGGCTTGGGTAAGTGAGCGTGTCATAAGTATTTGAAAAAGAATTGATTTGAAGTGTGAACGCATACCCACTTGCTTTCCCTTCTCTGTTCATTAGCTCCAGATTACACACCAAAAATAATTAAAAGAAAAGAAGACACCAGAGAGACGATATTGAGCTTAGAAGACCACAGTCCAAAGATGGGGCCCATTCTCCACAAAGTGTCTGTCAAAATATTCCCAAAAACAGTAATTTGCGGCCCAAGTTTATTCATTTTGGCTCGTGCTCTTTTGGTGGTTCCCCGGTTGTCTTGTCAATCCATTTCTATTGTTTGTTTTTTTTATTTTGATTTGCATACATATAGCAGATCATAGATTAAGTTCTCGGTTGGATTTTGAGTGAGAAAAACAGATTGCAACATTTGATAGTTTCTTCTTCTTCCCTTTTTGAGCTCTCAATTGAGAGCTCCATTAAGGAGGTTGACGTTTCTATCTATCTTGTAGCTCAAGCCCTTCCAAATGTGAATAAAGACTTGCACTCTTTTTGCTTTAACTTCTTGTTCTTGTTCATGTGTTGATGTTTTTCTTCTCTTGTGTTTCTCTCTTTCTTTTTGTGATGATGGAGTAATCTTTTAGGCTATGGTGATGGCGAGGATGTGAGATAAATGGCTTAGCCTTTCTCTTTCCTCTTGTGATTGATTAATATGCTTAAATGTAATTGTAATTTTAAGATTGTCAACTTGTTATTTGTGTGATACAATATTTTGCTTTTGATGGTTACTTGTAACCTTTAGCACATACCATATTCTATCAATATCATATTTTGCAATGTTAAGCTTAGAATCAACATTAGTGTTTAGGTTGCTAAAGTGTTTAGATAGGATATCTTGTCTAATGATTGTTGACACCCTTCATTTAGCATATATCCCATACTATCACCCCCACACTTAGCAAGTTTAATGCTAAACACTTTGCTCTCATGTGCTAATTTGTTGTTTCTTGATGTTGTATGTCTTGTGATCCTAGTGACTTGCTTTGATACGACATGCTCGGACATAAAAACGGTAAGTGAGAAAAAAACGGATTTGTTTCATTCCTCGAGTATGAGTAACACGTTTTGATGGTTTGTGCTTCGCAAATGCCTTGAAAAGCCATGCTTCATGTCGGATCTAACAAGAGGAGGGAACATTCATGATCAAGAGTGTGTCGAAGAATTCGCCACAATTCAACCATCTGAACCAGAGCCACGGTCGCCTTTCTTACCTTTGTTTATATAATTTCGTATTTTCTTATTTTTATGAAAAATCCAATTCAAAACCAATTCTTTTCTTCATGAACTTACAATAAAAACTCTTACTCACCAATTCCTTGTGGATCCACCTGTACTTGCCGGCTAGCTACAACGCGCTGTGCACTTGCTGTTTATAAATTTTAAAACAAGACCGAGCTCGCGTGCGCCGTATTTCTAAAACCCTTTCTTTACAAAACACGCAGGCGTGCGCGTGTGAAGTCCCATCATGTTTTTGGCGCCGTTGCCGGGGATGCGGTAGTCATTAGGGATTGTTATTTCAGGTTTATTTGTATATACAAAACTAACAAACTAACAAAAAAATTCAAACCAAAACACAAAAACAAACATTTTGACAATTGTTCTCTGTTTTTTTGATCTGCTGTCACTCTGAGTTTAATTGAAAATTTTGGAGTAGAATAATGGAACACTTATAGAACAAGGAGAACATAGTACAAATTTGGAGCCCCAACTCCAGAAGTTGGCCGTCAAAATATTCCAAAAAAACGCAATTTGTGGCCCAAATTTCTCTGATTTCTCCAAGTTTTTGGTTTTTGCTTCCTTGTCCTATTATTGCTCTATTTTTATATTTTAAATTTCATAATTGTGTGTGTGCGGCTTATTGGCTATATATATCGCTTTTTCGCCAATAATATCCATTTTTCCGACATTTGCAGATTTTACGGAATTGCGAGTAGCGATCGTGCGAAGCAAATTGAAATTTCAAGACCAAGGCGATAGTGATTTACAGTGCTAAAGATCCAGATAGTTTGACCTGCGCAGGTGAACTTTTCAAGCTATCGGGATCGACACAATGGGGGTTTCTTAATCCAAAACTTTTGGTATGTATTTTTCTAACGCCTCCTCTTAAATCCCAACGCATTCCAATATCTCGATTTTCTGCAGGATTTCTTTGCAAAATTCGCCGCACAAAAGCCAAAGAGAACTAACCTGTATTTGTTATAGTGCCTAAGCATAAAATGAAAAAGATGTGCTTGATTGTTTGATTGCTTAAATTCTTTAATTAATTGCGCATTTGCATCTTAATACAGAGTTAAAGGCAAAAGAACCTTACAAGATACGGTAAACGATTTCATCATCTATTTCCGTGGCCCATAAATCATAAAACTGCATTCTTGCATACCTGCAGTAATTTTAAAATTAATTAGAACTCTGACTTTAAGGATTCGCATTCAATAGGGAAAGTTAATTATGTTTAGAACATCGCTCAATGTTATATTGTTCACGAGGTGTATAGGGAAGTGTTCACGCGCAACCGCCAAATGAGAAAGGGTTATTCTAATTAAGGAATTTCGCAAAAGCGTTTGACAGCCTCCCCTTATCTCTGCACTTACCTGGCTTCGTGGTCAGTATATCTTGAGCCCATTTCTTGACACAGTTTTATTTCGACAATCGAGATCTTGAGCATATCTAGTTAACTTAGCAAAATATAGACTGTTAGGAGTGTGATGTTGTTTGTTTTTATGATTTAGTGAATGCTTGTTGATATGGGTGACACGCAGTTCAATTCGATTCTTCATGATCCGTATTCTTTGGTTTATACACATATCCAATTTTTTTGTTCAAAATTCCATGATTATTTCCACATTTTCGACAACTGTCCTTTCTTGGGGGATGGCCAACCGTACCAGAATTTTGAATTTTTTTCACCCCCTAACACTCTTGAACCCAATCTCACTTCAAACATAGAGCAATTGATTAAAAACTTAGAGAAATAGGTTGACAAGATGACTGCTTTAGTATCGCTACCTTCACAACCCTCCCTTCCTGAAACAATTGACACATCAATAAAGTATGATAGTAAGATGGATGCTATGTTGACCGCTTTGGAGAAAGATTTCGAAGTGATGATTGCGGTCGAGAATCAAATAGTTTCGACGCTAACCATGTTCAACAACAATCTGATCAATTTTTTCACGCTCAATCACAATCATTGGCTAGAATCGACGAACAAGTGAAACATTTAGCTATACAGATTCTAAAGAATGAACACGGTCAATTCGAAACCAATAATGCCAATATTTGTCATCTATGAAGTCATCTGAGTGAGATAAATGATCAAACAAATTTTAATGATTTCATAGTTGATGATATAATTGATTTGACTGAGTGTTATGAGGACAAGAAAGATAATCCTCCGAATCAGTCCGACACTAGCCTTCAGGTACTAAATAAGCCTCCTATCACCTATGATCTTGAGAATGATTTAACTGATATACTACATGAAAATGAGATTCTTGTACCGACTGATTTTAGCGATAAAATTTTAGAGGAGGAAACCTTTGAATTTGACGGGTATGGTTTCGATATAGTGTTCGACGAAATTCACAATCAGGAACCCACGACTTTAGTGTTACCGATTGATATAGCTTTTGAAGAAACTTTAGAGTGGGAACCTACATTTCTCGATGACATTGACCTACGCATGAGTCAGTGTGTTGAGAGAGAACTTGAATTGGGAGATGTGAGCTGTATTGATTAGAATATGATTGTGGAGGAGTATAGAAAGGAAGATAAGTTTGATAAACATTCTTTCATGCCAAGTATTGAGGAGATATTTGCGGATGAGCTTGATATTCTTGGTGAGTTTGAGTCACAATCACTTTGGGAGTATCCTAGGGACCTCTCTTTTACTGAACTTTTTGAGGATGAACTCTAGTTTTTAAACGAACTTGACCTCGAAACTCAACACGTGTTTCTTGAAAATAAAATTCATCCGGGCAAAAATTATTTTGCTCCTTCAAAATTTCGTATTCATCTTCAACGTTTTCTGATCCCTACTTTCATACACCATTGCCATGTACTAACATCTATCTATACTGCTAACATTTTCTTTTTCTTTTTCATATATTTTTTCTTTTACCAGCCGTGGCCTTATATTGAAAAAAAATTTGAATGGCTGGTACTAATTTCTGGACTAACACAATCTCTTAACTTTTAACCGTTGTAATTAGTTACTATTTCGTAAATACCTTTCTAGCTTCTTAGTTCTTAGGTTACCTTTTTGTGAATAAAAACTCACCCTAGATGTCTAAGTCTAGCAACCGGAGACGGGGACAACGATGAGGATATCGTAAATCTCAGGTTTTGGGGTGAGCACTCCGTTTGTTTTTTTTCTGTATTTTGCAGCATGTATAAATTCTGCATTGCATATATATTGAAAAACCAACAAAAAATTGAAAAATTTTCAAAAAAATAAAAACTTTGTCATCAAGTTAGCTAGTGGGGAAACATAGATTCGAGATACCGATGGTTTAGTTTGATAAGATAGAAACAAATAAATCCTATTTTTAGAAATTGAAAACCTGAAAGATAACCCTCCTTTGAGTTTAACCTCGGCTAATATCTGTCTTTCCATCACACTACACGTGTCATGAGTTTTGAAAATTAGATAACAAGTTTGATATGTCTTAAAACTTTTTTTAAAAAAATTGATAAACTACTTAAGGATCAAACATGTTTCTTCTGAATTAAGTAATATCAAGAATAGATCATAAAGAGAAGTAGATATGAAGGATATTATTGAAAACCTTAATGAAGGCTAAAGTCTGAAAAATAACCCATCTGAAAATTGATTGGAGTGATTACACATCTTATACACACGAACACGTCTTTGGGATGAAAAGAAAAACTGGCAATATCTCCGTTCGCACTGCTTTCTGAATATTTTAACGTATAAAAATGAGTCTTATATTTTGTGGCCTTGGTGACTTGGGCAATTAAGTCCTAAGGGTGTCTCCAAACTTAATGCCCTAATATCATCTGGTTTGGGAGTCATTGACCCAAAACTCGCTAAGTCTCCAATCGCCAAATAAATTAAGTCAAGCAAGTGTTCTATTCGAGTTAAAAGTCTTCATGGTTCTTTGTGGGAGAATAATCTTGGTCGGGACGAATTTTCGATTATAACAGTTTTAACGAAAATATGAAAGTTTAATTTGTAAGGTTATAAGACTTTTTGCAAGGTCACGAAGATGTGTATGAACAAAGACAAGTGAAAGGTAGGAGTGAAGAATAAGACTTAGTTTTCTGTTAAAAATGATAGAAATTTTGACTGAGACCTAACTGGAGAATGAAACATGAGAAAATCTTAAGTCTTTACAAACTCACCTGATCCTTTTGAAGTTTTTCCCAGTCTGTATTTGTGACATGATGACTCTAATCGTAATTTTTGAAACGTAACGACGCTATTCGTATAAACACGTGAAGACGTATAGGATCTTAAGTTAATTGAGATGTAAGGAGTGAAAAATAAGGGTTCGAAGTTTCTAATTTAGGATGATAGAACTTTTAGCTTTGATATTAAACCTTAGGATTAGAAACAACAGTTACCTCATGAAACTAATTTGACGGGATTTTGCGGGTGTAATCTGCTGAAAACTGTCAGGAGACAAAACTCCTCCTACTTGGAACTTTTAGATTGGATACTAAACCTTAGGATTAGAAACTTACACGGGATGAGCAAAAGATAGGTTTGTGGGTATTTGTTCGACACGATTAATTACATTTTAATACCGCTCATTTCTTATCATTTTGTCAATAAACAGTGTTATTTAATCTGTGTCTGTTCATTATTACAGATTATAGGTACACAGGCAAAAACACTAGAAAACATGCACAACATGCACAGAAACGACGGTTTTTAGCCGGAACTATAAACGGGACGGAAAAACGACCAAATTATAAAGAGTTTGCAACAAATGAAGTTGTGTACAAAAATAAATCATTTTTAGTCCAACATGATCAAGTATGAACAAGTGTGAACAGATAATGGTTCATGTGATCAAGTAGGCATGAACCATCATGAGGCATCAAGTGGACATGCAAGTGGCTTGGGCAAGAGTCCATGCCATAAGTATTTGAAAAAAAATTGATTTGAAGTGTGTGTTGGTAGACGCTCGTGCTCATGCCGCAAACCTACGGCCAAGGCAGAATACAAAACGAAAATTTTCTAAACAAGAGCACGGACTCTACGACCTAGAATCGAATCCAAACACTAAACTAGAAAAACACTAGAAGGAATTAACTACTCGATTAGTGATTATAACCTTTGTAGTTGTGTCCTTCATCTTCTATGTCACTTCTTTAGCTCCTAGGTCATCGGGAACGAGTTTGGGAGTTGGTCTTCCTTGTCGAAGATGATCTACCTGAAGGAACCCTCACTTAGGCTCTAGTTTCACACTAAATAGCAAAGTGAAGCAATTAGTGATCAAGACTTGCTAAGAATTGATCACTAGGATGTAGTAGTGGCTAATCTATAAGTTTTCTCTCTTATCTTTTCTTCTTTCTCAATAAACAAAAATCAAGGAGGAGGAAGAAGAAGCTCAAGGGTGAAAAGCAAGTGGGGAAGCATGAAAAATATCCATCATCCTTTTTCCTTTTTCTTTTCTTCATCTCTTTAAAGAAAAACATGAGTGGAATTGTGACTCACTAGACGAGTCTAGTGAGTCACAAGCCCACACTTTTCTTCAAAGATCTTGAAGAAATGAGAACAAAGGCCGCCTCACATGTATACACACATACACTAATACAAGTATATGCTACAAATACATATACCCGTATTCGTATCTTTATACAAATACCGTATTCGTATAAAGATACGAATACCCGTATTTGTATTAAGATACGAATACACTATTTCTACAAATACCCGTATTCATATAAATACTGTATTTTGTCAAATTACGAATACCTATTAAAAGAGATACCAAAAGGAGATATATAATACTAACTCACATTTTATCCAAATATGATAATATGGCTATCTTTCAAGCCGGCTAGTATTAACAAATTGTTCGATTAAAAGTACGTGTACAAAAATACGTGTTTTAATCGAACCTAACTACGTATCAAAATACGTACACTATATCGTTTCGTCTGAGCTGGGAAACCCTCTATGTGGGACTCTAAAGACACGGCAATATGCTAGCAGTAGTTTTAACCACAAGCACATCAGCGGCACTAGATGTGCGTAACGGCTACCCAAGTATTGAACGAAAGGAAGATCGACAAGCAAACTCATCCGTATCCCTACTGAGCCTGAAAATGACAATCTCCATACAATATGGTCTGTTCGTTATAAGAGTATTGCATATCGGGTCTAGGGGTTGATAAAGTCAGACCCCTAATAACACTATAAGTCGTGTCGGTATGAAGCTCATCATCCACTTAGAAGCTACTGATCCAAATCAGTAATTATCGTCCACCTTGACCAAGGATTTCTGGTGATGGCCACCTATGCACTGCACGACATATACCCCCAATACCAGGAGAGACGAATCCCCGACGATTCGCCCACTGCCTCTATGTGGCTCGTGTTGGATATAGTGCCCTCAAAGTCAATTATTGGATCGCAGGCACGTGATTGCAATGATTGAGGGAGGACCTGTACCGGTAGGACAGTCTTACTCGAGATGATAGTATGCTATATGGTTTGTCTTTATCATCGTGTACATGATTCAGGTGATATTACATACCACTATTACACGTTGATAGAGCCCATAGGATTCTTGCTTGACTGCCAGCAGTATGATGGCGATCATATACGTAGGAGATGGGGTCTATAAGCACATTCTTAAAGTGTCCCTAGTCATGGGAGTTTCGAGACTGGGCATCGATACTCTGAGAGTAGACTAGTGTATACGGATCGAGACCACGACGAGGGGTTGTGGCTGGTCTCATAAGACATTGGTGTTAGTTGGTTCACCGAAGACGTATACAGGTGCTCATTGGGTTATGAGTACACCGGACGGACTCGTCGGGAACATGCTAGTTGGTATTATACCTGTCGTCGGATAGCAGTTCCCTGGTGACATGTGTACAGGTTAGTCTATCGACCGGAGATTGTCATTTGTCTCGTGTGAGTTCCTACTGCACTTTGATTACTACCCTACCACGGCTTAAAGGAGTCGTGCAAACAGGTTTTAGTTTGGAACAGTCCCGAGCCACATGGAGGCAGTGAGCGGATCGGCAGGGGATTCGTCTCTCCCGGTATTGGGGGTAAGATCGCACAGTGTATGGAGAGCCATTACACAAAATCCCTGGCCACGGTAAGTGAGATTTACTGGTAGGTATTTCAGCAGTTTCTCAGGGTGTTCTGGGATATACTCCGACATGACTTATACCGCTATTGGGGGTCTGACGTTTACCTGCCCCCTAGGCCCGATATGCAATACTCATAGACGAACGGACCAGACTGTACGGATATTGTCACTGACAGGCTCAGTAAGGTTTCAGGATGTCATGACCCGAAATAGCCCGTGACTGGCCCTTGAATCATATGAAGTCTGTAGGACCCCATCTAATTCAAGTAAGCCAAAAGCCTAGAAATCTAAAACCATTTTAGGTAAGAAGAAACTTATTTTAAAACGAGTGGTTTTAATAGCATAAGCCGAATAAGCATTTTTAAAGTCACAAATCCTTTCTGAAAATTTCGGCAGAGTTCCCTTTGTAAAAACTGGCCCCGAACGGGGTACAACATGAATAGTATACGAAATAATAAAGGGCATCCCCAAGCGGGAGCTAGCTCTTCGTCAATCGACGGTCACAACCACGCAAGAAATATAATATACAACGCCGAAGGGTGAGGTCCAAAACTCAAAAGGAAACTCAAAACAACAAGAAATCCATAATAATACAACGCGCGACTCTAAGGTCGAAAGAATAAACAACTGGTCTCTAAGTCTGAATAAATAATACAACTCTGGTTAATGGAGTTTCTAGATACAACAGAATATAAATATATACAAGGTATAAGGGTGGTCACGATGCAAGTGAACCCACCTACCAAAGCAAATCACTCGAAATGGAAGTAGTGTGCCAGCAAAGCCGTAACGAAATCTGTACGGCAAAACCTGCAAGAAACTGTGGCACAACGGGGGTGAGTTGCCAACTCGTGAGTAGAAAACATCACAGAGCAGAAATCGTATGTATGACGCAATACTAGGTCATACGATCAGTAATATCCTCAAATGATAAGTCTGAAGCATAGAAAGGTGGCAAGGGTAAATATCTATACACAAGTGTAATCCCATGTGCTCGTGTCAGTGTCTCAGGTAGCAATGTATCATATGTATGAGGTATGAATGTAATGTAATGAAATGAGTGAGACAACTGTTTTCTTTTAATTAATGAGATTTCTGTATATATATAAATCGGGTATCATCATGAAATCAACAGCAAAATCCGTGTCAAGTATCGACACAAAACATAAACCCCAATATCTCAATATCTCAGTGTCCCAAATCTCAATATCTCAAACCTCAAAACTCAAATCTCAATATCTCAGGCATCCGTATCATCTGCGGGATCGGCCCGCGGCTCCAGCAGAACGAATCAGCCTATAACCATCTCATGACTCCGACCGGTATCCACCGGATAACCGATGGGTCCAAATAATATCACCGATAGGTAGTGCTCCCCTGTCAGGCTCATCGAATACAACTCGAGCTTCTTTCCCCGGGGTACCATACCGGGCCCACCATGTACCCAAGACGGTTCATCCAACTCCTCGAATCGGGTCTCGAAATCCAACAGCAATCATGAAAACTCATGGTGGACGACTCATACATCATGAGAAAACCGCAAATTTGCATTTTAAAATGATGATACTAAGCTTTTATTAATTTCTTGCGGTTTCCCCCAAAATCCAGAAATCTCATGTAAATCCGAAATCATCAAAATCATGATACCAAAAAACAGTGAATACCGGTATAAATCTCCATAATACTGCATAACCAATGAATATATGAATGCAGCTAATATCATGCAATGAATGCAATAATTAAACTAGCATATGGAAGCTATAACATATTCTGACTATCAATTATCAAGCTATGTCAATGAAAATGTATTTTCTAAAGTGTACGTGACATGGCAATTACCGATGATGATGTGTGTGAGCCGGCAAGTAAGTGTATGTGGAACATACGCATCTTCGGTAATGGTGCTGGTGTCCTGACAGCATGATCTCAATATTGGCATATGAAAACACAATATAAGCAAGCGATGCGATGCAAACAGCAAGAATATGCGGGAGCTGAATGATAAACACAATGATAACGAATCAATATTTATATAAATATGAGTCATACAGTTTTGCCATTTGAAATAACACGAATCGTGGTGGTTTGAAAATAAGGGCTACGGTGTTTTTAAGAAAAGATACGTCCTTTGAAATATCCGTAGAATCCCTTGGCCTGTATTTAAAATACCCATGATTCGTTAGTTTTGAAATAGGTATGACTCGAGTCTAATCTATCATTTACAAGTAAACTGCCGGACTAAACTAAACAGGCTGATCGAAGGGTAAGGAAACCGCCTAACATCTGAGTCGATACATATATATATATATATATATATATATATAAAATAGTCGGTGATCCTGCCTCAATAGTATCCTATACGATAGCCTAATATAATATGACATCCTCGAGTTAAGAGTGTGGATCTATCATAAATAAATAGCTCGTACGGTAAATCCGTCGTACGGCCTCCCAAATCTGGGTATGGGTCAAATATCACATTTATCTCACTATTCATCTAGTATCCTCTGTATCAAATATCATGATCGAGGTACTAATCTATGTCTAGTACAACACCGATACCATCTATGTATATGCATGCGTGTGTATGAAAACACCACGTCGAAAGGACCCACTAAAACATCAAGTCGTATCTCGAATTCGAACTAAATCACATCACCAATCTCACGGCCTCAAGCCCAATCTCATCGACTCATCTCCAATCCCAAGTACTATCCTCATAATCCAGTATATGTATGTGTGTGTGTGTGTGTATACATACATATCCCCATATACGCACAGGTAATAAAATACTTGTATGTGTGTGTGTGCGTGTATGCAAATCACTACCCTAGGGTTCGCGACCAAAACTATCTATATACAACTACAAGTACACTATACTAACCAAAGTCATCTCATATCACAACCGTATATATATAAGTATAGTATAAGTATAACGCATTCGCGTTCTATTACAAAACCGCGGGGGTGCTATACGCCATCCACCCGACTTCCCCCGTCGATATATATCTACTCACCTTGCTTCTTGTGTGCCGATGCCGATGTCGCTATCTTCATCTTCAACGTCTCGGCATCAGGTGGGGTACCTACACATATAACGTATCGTATCGCATTAAAATCAAATTCGAAGACGAAACGACACACGAAAACCAAAACGACGTGCTTAAAAGCCTATAGGTTTAAAACCTATGGACTACTCTTTCAAAACCATCAAATAACACTTGATATAGACATACAAACGTCAAGCGATCAAATGCAATACCAAATATCAAAACTTGAATTCATAAACAACACTAAATACAAGGCAGAAACCAAGAAAACATGCCCCAGATTTTAGTTCAGGTCCAAAGTAGGTGCACAAACATTACTGGGGTGAAGTATATAGGGTATATGACCTACAGAAACAACCAGGGCACCCAAGTCACCCAAGTGGCCGGCCACACCCCAAGAAATTCCGGCCTGCTCGGTTTTGGGTGGAGGTATGGGGTTCTTCTTGCTATAGTGGGTTTCTAGGGTCAATTCTAGTCTACTGGAGTTGTTTGTTTGTCTCGTAAAAATCTCAGGTCATCCCAGATTCACCTGCACACTCCAATCACTCACAAACCGACATGAAAGTTCTGTAATTCCGTATTTTTTGGGTTTCAGGTTATGTATATGTGTTTGGTCTGGGTTTAAAACATTGTAGGAGGGTTTAAGGTCACGAAACACACTCAAGTTCACCACACTATTCAATTTAAACCCTAACCCTCTATAGTAATGTCCAAAGTGCACTAAACCTTGCCAAATCGATTTTAAACTTGAAATGAGTTTTAAGCATAAGAAATACTACACTAGTTGTGAAGGGATTACATCATTAGACACTCATGAATTCTCAACAGCGCCAAAATGAAAACTTTCTTGGTCCAAAGGATTGCTTCAGAGCTTGTGCACATTTTTTTGTGAAGAAAGGATGAGGTTTTGTGAGGGATTGAGGTTGTTTTGAGGTGTTGAAGTGGAGGGGGAGTGAGGAGGCAGCCATGGATAGGGAGAGAGGAAGAAAATAATGAAGATGAAGAATGATTGCAAGAGCCATGGTCAATGAAGACCCCTCACCCTCTCTCTCTCATGCCCATACTCTAATTTTTTAATGTTTTCCTTTTTGTTTTGTTTTCATTATATTTCTCTTCTCTTCTCTTAAAATCAAAACCATGCATGAATCATGAAGAAATGCCATGATAAGAAATGTAACAAGTGTAAAAAAAGACTTTTGTATGTCATGTGCACAAAACACATTTAGTGCCCGATTAGCGATATCTAATCGCGATTAGCACAAAATTAGTGTCAAATATATCATAAACTTTCATATTTTGCATGAATCTCATAAAGCACCCTCTTTTTAGTAATTTCCATAATTTTCCAAATTTTTCCCCATTTATCGGTATTTAATTATACCGAAATATTAAAATATTCATTAAAATTAATATTAAATTATAAAAAATCCCAAAAAATAATATTTTATTTTTCTGAAATGTTACAATCTTCCCCTCTTAAAGAAATTCGGTCCCCGAATTTAAATTTAAATCCCTCAATACTAAAACATTTCAGTAAAAAGATCAAGTCGTCGGGGCTCCGAAATCATCAATACATAAAACGCATCGTAGCGCAATGCATGCGCATGAACAATGAGCAGATAGCTCAAAAACAGAACTCCTTCAAGTATCCCGCAATCATCGGAGTCATGGTGAAGAAATAAATGTCAAATCCAAAATGAAATCAATATGATATACATCAAAACTTTACATGTAAACATCTGAAGGAAATGCATGCCAAACCTTTCATGTTGCTGTGCGATGCGCATAACACTGCACAGTGGCGGACGTCTATCGTAAGAAAATAACTATATCTATATATATCCTTTATTTAATATGCACGTCCCGCCGTTTTGAAAACAATTTAGAAGGGTTTCCTTGTTTTAAACGTTTCGTGTCATATCAGACACGTAGGTAAATACTGAGACTATAGCTCTTTCTTTGGAAATCCCTTCGATATCTATTAATGCATGCAAAATATATCCAGGTACTGTCCTCTAACTAGTCCTGCTCAGTACGAAAGCAAATAGTAATATCATAAAAACGTACTGCTCCATAAGAAATCAATCCCCAAATGTGCATATGAATGCCACGTGCGTCCGGTGCGCACGGAAATCAAAATCCATGAATGTGCCATACATGTACACAGAAATAACATCTAAGTGCAACGGGTGTGCACAAAACACCTGTCAGAGGCAACGGTGTGCCAGACAGCAATATCAGGTGCATCTGATATGCACGAAGAATCTCGATTTAGTGCATCTGGTGTGCACCAAAATCGCATCTCATAACATGCGCCCAACATGCGCGAAAATCCAAAATAGGTGCATCCATCATGCACAATAAAGTCTACTCATGTGCAACCAACTTGCACGAAATCGCGAAATCTAATATCAAGCGCCGAATTATGCGCAAAAATCCAATCAGGTGCACAAGGTGCACAAAACAAATATCGAGTATCACTATCGAAATCGACGGTATACAACACATCTCAAATCCAAATCAGGTATACCGTGGTATCAAATCTCACAACCATGTGCATCAGTGTGCACAAAATCTAATCAAAACACTAAAAGTGCGTGAAAACTATGTCGTAAGCATAAGTCAAATCATATGCATGCCCTAGGCCTGAAGTCAAAATCAATACCTCAAATAACATCAAATAGAAGTCATGTACAACTGTAGTGCACAAAATACGTATCACTGCACTGCAAGCATATGTGAACTATACCGAGTGCAAAAACCAAATCGTGTGCGTACCATAGGCACAAAATCAACCTATCTGTATGAAATCCATGAAGTCATAAACATGTGCAGCCAAGCCACAAAACGATATCAAGTGAAATAACTGTGCACAAATCCTAAATACCCAGTAGGTGCAACCATGGTGCACGAAAACAACTATCATGAAACTCGTCAATCAAAACTCAATCATGGGAATAAATCGCCCAAAATACCGAAATCAAGTATGGCGGAATAGTCCCGCTCAAGCACATCCTCTGAGAATCTCTGGCCAACTGTCGTGGCCTCTCATGACATGTCTCGTCGATGATGCCAAACTCTGGCCTGCTGGGTGTGCACAAAATGACCTCTCCTGGGTCCAGGTCATCTCGTAAAATATTTCAGAAAGGTACTGTCGAGGTTTCTCCCAAATCTCGTCTCTGCCGAACTGTCCGGAAGTCATCGTCCTTTACTAAATCTGTTTTTGGTTCCGGAATGGCTGCATACTCATCATGACTTTTCCTGGGAGATACGTTCATATATAACGCCTCTCTACGCTGTTCCGGCCAAAAATTTCTGCGCAAAGAGCCTAAGGTATCAAATGGCAGCGAGACGCTTAAGAAAATGCGAACCAGTATTGTCCGGGCTGTATTTTGACAAACTCACGAATGAGAAACAGCTAAATTCTGATGGTATCGAAAGCGTCTCGAAAAATCCTTCGATTTGATATATTATGGGCCTCATAATTCATTCGGGATCAAAAGTTATGAGGCATCACGTGCCCACACGTGACCGGGCATCACGTGCCCACACGTGACCATTTATAGGCAAAGCCTGTAAGCACTAAATAAAATAAATAATTAAATGGGGTCACGTGCCAACACGTGATAGGCCTCTTAAACTCACTAAAGGGGACTAAAAATTATAATAAAACTACAGGGAACACCCCAATGGGGCATCATGTGCCCACACGTGACCAAATGACACGTGCAGACACGTGATAGGTTCCTAAGCTCTCTGAATTAATACAATTAAATTCTAATTAAATAATTAATCAGTGGGGTCACGTGCCAACACGTAATGGGCTCTTAAACCCTCTGAAATAATAAGAATTAAATTCTAAACAATGGGATCACGTGACAGGCCTCTAAACCCATTAAATAGAGTTAAAAGGTATAATAAAACAACAGGAAAAATCCCAATGGGGCATCACGTGCCCACACGTGACCAAGGGTCACGTGCTGACACGTGATAATTCCCGCGTTCTTTAAAATAACAGAATTAAATGCTTAATCAAGAGGGTCACGTGTCAACACGTGATGGGATCCTAAAATCTCTGAAATAATAGAATTAAATTCTAATTAAGAGAAATCAAAAACCCTAACTGGAAAAATATTTCTTTAAATCTTTCCAAATAAAAAGATTGTGCTCCGTAAAGTGGAGCACCTTTGGATTAAAAATCCAATGGTGATTAAAAATCACCAATTTATAGAAATATTCTATACAAGGAAAGATTTCCCTGAAATTTGAATAACAGACAAAAGATCTTTTGGACTAAAAATCCAATGGTGAATAAAATTCACTGAGTGATCTAAAAGATCATGTTGGTTACAAAATCAATTAAAATCATTCAATGAAAAATTGACAAAACAAATTGATTCTTTTTTTCTCCTATAAATAGGAGCCAAGAAAAGAAGAGAAGGGATCTACTTTTGGAGAGAAAAAAAAGATGGGAGAATTTAATTCTCAAGAGAGAAAAAAAAAGATCTCTTCAGAGAAAGGAAACCCTAGGTGAGAAAGGGGAAAGAGATCTAAGTTCCATAAAACAAAGAGAATTTAATTCTCAATTTAAGAGTTTAACTCTTCTGAATAAGAACTTAGTTCTTCCTCTAGTTGAAGATCTGCAGAAGCACAACTCCCCATAGGTTGAGAATTTAATTCTCATCGGATTGAGATCCTGCCATGCAGATCCAAAACTTAAAGTGGGAATTGAGTTTAGAGAATTTAATTCTCTCAAAACAAAACTAGGGTTTAACCCTATATGAGAATTCAATTCTCCTAAAATTACAGGAATTTAATTCCTTCAAGATGGACAGAACTAGGGTTTAACCCTAATTGAGAATCTAATTCTCTAAAATTCACAGGAATTTAATTCCTTCAAGGTAAAACTAGGGTTTAACCCTATGTGAGAATTCAATTCTCCCAATTCATAGGAATTTTATTCCTCCAAGACAGAATTAGGGTTTAACCCTACAGAGAATTTAATTCTCAAAATAAAATAAGGAGACTTAAAAGATCTCTGTGCATGAAAAGAACTAAGGTCACGTGTCCCCACGTGACCCCTGAAGAGATCCCCAGAAATGAGAAGCGGGAAGCTTTGAGGCAACGCCTCACGTGCTCCCACGTGACTTACAAAACACAGAAAGAAAAAGCGAAGGAAAGCAAAGCTTTGGGCGCTCTCATGTGTCCTCACGTGACCCCTAATAAATGCATTAACGAATCAGTGCATGAGTGCCTATCACGTGCCCATACGTGATGACCAAAAAATTAAAAAGTGTTTAACACTTATTTTCAGAACAAAGCAAAGGAGATCTGGCCCCACATTTGGGCACCCTCACATGTCCTCACGTGACCCCTAATAAAAGCCTTAACAAATCAGTGCATGAGTGCCTATCACGTGCCCATACGTGATGGCCAAGAAATTAAAAGTGTTTAACACTTATTCGCAGATTTGAGAATAAAACAAAGGAGATCTGGCCCCACCTTTGGGTGCCCTCACGTGTTCCCACGTGATCTCTTCCTCTCTGGTGCTTAACACTAATTTGAGAGTTTTATTCCCAGTGTTTAACACTGTTGTCTTCTAGTGTTTAACACTACTCTGAGCATTTCATTTCCAGTATTTAACCCTATTGTCCTTTAGTGTTTAAATACTATTTTAAGCCAAATTGGCTAAGTTTCCAGAGGCAAAAACCTCTCTTTTAACTAAATCTCAAAATTGAGTAAAACTCAGAGCTATAATGTTTAATGCTCTGTCAAAGACAAAAACGATATCAGAGCCCTCAAACTCTTATTTTGCATTGCTAAGTGACGAGGGGCTAAACCCAGACAAATGTCTAATGGTCCAATAAAGGGCCAACATTTCAAATCTAATTGGACTTAGCCCAAGTTGGCCATAAGTCCTCAATCCAGATTTAACTGAGCCAATGAGCTCATAATCTAATTAATTGATCTTAGTTCCAAATTGGACTACAGATCCCCAATCAACCTCGGTTCAAGGGTACATCTCTTCACTCCTTTGATATTTGTCGTTGTAATCTCTCAACGTCTTTAAAGAGGTGACGGGTCCCAACAACCACACATTTCACAGACTATGACGTCTCTAAACATTGGACTGTGGGGTCCTTAAACTCATGGACTATGATGTCCTTAACCTCGACCATGATGTCTTAAAACTAATATTGGATTGTGGGGTCCTTAAACCCATGGACTATGATGTCCTTAACCTCGACCGTAATGTCCTTAAACTAACGTCGGACTGTGGAGTCCTTAAATCCACGGACTATGATATCCTTAACCTCGACCGTGATGTCTTTAAACTAACATCGGACTGTAGGGTGCTTAAACCCATGGACTATGATGTCCTTAATCTCGACCGCGATGTCTTAAAACTAACATTGGACCGAGATGTCCTTAAACTAACAATGGACCGAGATGTCCTTAAACTAATTATCGACCGCAATGTTACTAAACTAAACAATAGAGCCCAATTGCTCTCTTGTTGGATCTAAATGATCCTGTTAAGTTGATTTTAGTCTAAAATTAGACTAACGAATCCTTAACATACGTTTAAGTTGATCTTAGTACCAAAGGAGACTAACGTATCCTTAAACCCAAACCAAAACCCAAATCTAAGAAAATACGGATTTGGACTAATCCACGCCCTACGGGAGACAACATAAATTAGTCTCCGTATACAATCCACGGGCAACCAAAAATAAAACAAATATACACGACACGAAGTGACCATCTGGAGAAGGAGAAAGTGGTTACCGCGATGCGGTAGCATAATTAACTGCAGGGGCTTGCGCCTGCAGAGAAGAGCATCCCCACAATCAAAAACCCCTCAAACGAGGGGGAATCTGAAGAAGACTGCTATATCGGCCGCATCCGTTTAAACCTTCGATACATGGTGCCATAAATCAACTTGGCATCTTCGGAGTGGTGGACGGATAGCACCAATTAGTATCTGTCCCGAATTTCAGGCAAGACGTTCATCGCGTCTCCGCCGCGTCTTTCGGAGGGGAACAGATTCCGGTACGCCCGGTGGGACCTTTTCCTCTTTCCACTCCACACTTCGTGTGTCGTGTTCGCGAACGGATCACGGTTTGCTATGGTTGCTTGTGGATTCGAGGTACTAAGATTTGGTGTCTTTCTCCGTGCAGTAAACAGAAGATCAATGGCTTCAAACTGCACTAACTACAACTGCAACTCTCGCTCCGTCCCGTCCGGAGGAGTGACTTACGGGCCCCAAGCGGCCTCCCTGTTCACGATGCCGGTGGAACAGTTAACCAAAGCCACCACAGGATTGTTTTTCGGGGCCATGCTTCCGCCAACAAGCTTCAGTGCACCTATGCCAGCACCGGAAGCTCCCAAGAAGTCGGTCTTCGATCGGCTTGCTACTACCACGGCCCCTCTCAACGGGTCGTCCAGCTCCAACTTCTCGGTCTTCGCCAGACTGAGCCTGAACTCCGATGGGCCTGCCAAGAAGCCCATGACACCTAAAGTGGCCACCCTAAGGAAGATAGCCATCTATGCTCCTGAAGTCGTCAAGGCGGCTTCTCCTGCCAAAGAGTCGGTCTTTACAAGACTGACTATTCCGGCTCCCGTTCCTGCTCGAAGGTCTGTCTTTGACAGATTGGATACCGCTGCTCAAAAGACGTCAGTCTTCAAGAGGCTGGCACCAGCGGCGCCTCATCTGGACAGGGGGAAAGACAAAGCCATCCCCATCGCCGAACCGGCCCCAACAGCTCGACACGCTCGACGTCGCCACTGGCACCGAGTAAGGAAGGCCGGAGGCAGCTCCCCCTCTGGGCTAACTCCACCAGCTCCAATGGTGGAAGTTAATGCTGCTGTTCCAACCGGGAACGGCTTTGAACAGCTGAACAAGGTGCGTAGGAACTCGCCTACCGCCATACTGAAAAATCTCCTCCACCGGTGGAGACTGTCGCAGAAGCAAAACCGGAACAGCCCCCTCAGCGGCTGTCCTCCAAAGTTAACAAAGTCTGGCGACGTGTCCAAGAGTCAGTGATCGATCAAGACTACCTCCACCGACAGAAGAAGCTGAAGGTTCAGCCGGAAGGGAGCCGTCCCAGTAAGCCGCAAAAGAAGACAACCACTTGGGTGCCCGCTACAACAGCACCCTCCACGTCGACTACTCAAAACAAAGGAGGCCAGAGAAAGCCTCTGTAAACGTGGTAGACCACAAAAACACCGAGCCTAAATGCCCTAAGTCTGGGGGCATGGTGGTACATACTGTTTACATGGCTTCCGGAAAAGATGAAAGCCGCACTTCGACGGGCCACCGACTGCTCACCCGATCAACAATAAGGGCTCAGGAACAACAACAGCAGAAGCTTCAGGAGATGCTGAATGCAATGGCCGCACTTACCGAACCAAAAGAAAACCCGAAGGCGTCATCGGAACAACGTCACGAACACGAGACTGATGCTGAATTCCTTCGGAGAATGCTCGAAAAGAAGGACAAAGAGGCCGCGGAACAAGCGGCCAATATAAAGCAAATGGCCCTTCTATTCCAAGATGTGGTGGGCATGATGATCCAGCCGGACCCCCCAGCCGAAGATCCTCTGGTAATAATTAAAGACGACAGAGGGGAAACATCGAACCCTCCTCCGGCTCTTTCAGCAGCCAAAGAGGAAACTATTTCTAAGGCCGCTCTGGATGACTATATTGCTCAGCAAATACGAGCTCACCAGGCGAATAAAGCGGCCGCCCAAGTCGTTAAAACTGGGCGACCATATCCAGGCTGGTATGACTAAATAAGTTACCCGCCTGGATATACGATCCCCAAATTCCATGTGTATAAGGGGACGGGCAATCCCCACCAGCATGTCGCCCAGTTCAGGGCTCTTTGCGGCAATACTAGAGGTGATGATAAACTTCTACTTCGCCAGTTCGTCGGTAGTTTAGCAGACACAGCTTTTGAATGGTACTCGGAGCTTCCCAACGATTCTGTCAAAACATTTGCAGAGATGGAGCTGCTATTTACACAGAGATTTGCAAGCGCTAGCGAGCGCACCCCGATCACCGCATTGATCAACGCCAGGGTAAAGCCAGGCGAAACGTGGGTGCAATATGCAATCCGGTGGCGGAACCTATGGTCGAGATGCGAACAACGCATAAAAGAAGCTCCTACCGTGGGCATGTTCGTGGGTACTCTCGTCCCTCAAGCGACCATCTCCCAATTCATGATGTTTTTCAAGCCGACCACTTTCCAGGCCTTATTTGACAAGCTGGCTCAAATGGACCAGATGGGCCACAAGCCTTCCTCTTCGAAGCCAGAGCCACGAAACGAAAAATGAAAGGAGAAAGCAACCTTCGTCGCCAACACTCAACAACGGCCGAGCAACTTAAAGCCGGTTGTTCGCCAAAACAACGTGCGTCCACGTCCATCCCTCGAGGAGAGACTGGGACGTCCTTACTCGTTTCCCCAGGATAAAATGAGGAGACTGTTCGAGCTGGCAGTGCGCAACAGACTCATCAATCTTCCGGATCCAAAACGACCGTTGCAACCCGGCGAGGCTAATAGTCCCAATTATTGCCCTTACCATCAAACGGTAAGCCATCCAATTAAGGATTGCTTCGTCTTTAAAGGCTGGATTGAAGATCAATACCAACAGGGCAAATTTGCCCTGTCTGAGAATTAGAAGGTGAACCCACCAAAGCCACACGCTCCCAAGAAGACAGACACGCCGGGGGCATCATGCTCTTTCATTGAAGAAGCTCCATGGGAGGTCGCTCTTTCAGCAAAAATTAAAAGAATGTTGAGGAATCCCCAAACATGCCCGGCAATCAGGTGGAAGAATCCGCTGGAACTCGAGATTATCGAGGGAATGCTGAAGCCGCGCCTAATTCCAAAAACTGGTGGTGATAGTCAAAGAGCTCATACCCAGCCATCAAAGTCTTCCAAGAAGAAAACCAAGAAGCCCGTGAAACCCGATGATAAACGCACGGACCTGCAAAAACATATTGACGCGCTGGAAGAATATAATCAGAAGGCGCGGACCCCAGTCACATTCCAAGAATTCCTCAACCACGTCCTTGAGGACGGAGGTGATGACAATAGAGAAGACTCGTCAGATGAACCCGAGGATTATGTGGCAGGCTGCCATATGATCTCTCACTTGTTAATAAACGATGAAGAAGCTCCTGACGCAAATAAATTGGGGGCAGATCCTGAGCCGGAACTTCTAGGACCATCAGACGAAATGATTGACGCATTCCTGAACGAAGCCCGTCTAAAAAGCAAAGCTGATCGGGAGCGCGAGATGGCCATATTTGAAAAGGCCAAACGCCGGCGACTGGACAAAAGGGTCGAAACACTCCCACCAGATCAAAATACATCCATCGCAAATAAAAGCAGGATCAAGACAAGGAAGCGATTCGCCAAAGCCATATCGATGGGGATGAAGCTGCCCTCTTTCAGAGAAAATTCTCCTGGTGGTATATATCTTGATGAAGCGGACGTACATCCTAACTTCTGCTTGTATCATCAGAAGATCGCACACCCTACTGAAGACTGCAACTCCTTTAAGTGTTGGTGGCAAGGGTATGTCGCTCACAGGCAATACTTCAAGAGGACAAAGCGTGAAGCTCGTAGACAGTGGAAAAATGCGACAGATGAGCGTAAAAGAATTGCCGGCAATTGTCATAGGGTTGATCCCAGGGGATCGCGAGTTCTCACCTCCGGGAGCGACTCCGACGAAGAAATAGCCCTCGGCCCTCTCTTCAAGGAATCCATCTCTGAAACGAAAGAACTAAAGAGTTGCGAGAACATTCAGCCGCGCAATCGCACGCTACCCGGAAAGAATCTCGGACCCGCAAACAAGAGATCGAACAAAAGGGATAAGGGGAAGGAAAAAACGGCCTTCGTCGCCAACGCTCAACAACAATCGAGTGGCTCGAGACCGGTTGTTTGCCAAAGCAACAAGCGGCAACCCCTCGATGAGAAGTTGAAACGTCCTTACTCATTTCCTCAGGATGAAACAAAGAGAATGTTCGAACTAGCAGTGTGCAACAGGCTTATCACTCTACCAGAGCCGAAACACCCACTACAACTGAACGATGTCAACAATCCTAATTAATGCCCTTACCACCGAGTATTGGGCCATCCGATCGAAAACTGCTACGTCTTCAAAAACTGGGTTGAAGACCAATACCAACAGGGCAAGTTCGCGCTGTCCGAAAACTGGAAGGTGAGCCCGCCACAACCTTATGCCCCTAAAAAGGTGGACATGTCGGGGGCATCGTGCTCATTCATAGGGGGCATGGTGCTCATTCATAGGGAAAGCCTCATGGACCGAAAAGTCCGTAAACTAGAAATTCGCCTCAAATACGGCAACAATGGACCGCTATGTCCTAAAACTGGCTGCGGACCGAAATGTCCCTAAACTAACAATGGACCGCAATGTCCTAAAACTTGCAACTGACCGAGATGTCTATAAATTATTACGGACCGCGGCATCTCCAGGCTGACGTGATAAAAAAAAGGGGGTACGTCTACAAGCAAGAGGGGCACGGATGAAAACCCGAAAGGGCTCCATGAGTAAAAACAGCAGGACTACCGACAATGTTTGTGAAAACCCGAAATGGCACAGACTCGTAAAAAAACGGTATGTCCATAAGCAAAATGGGCACGGATGAAAACCCGAAAGGGCTCCGTGAGTACAAACAGCAGGGCTACCGGCGAGTTTTGTGAAAACCCGAAAGGGCGCAATCTCGCTAAAAGACACTTGCAAGGTCCTCTCGACTTTGTAAGGAGAAACCACCTGCGTGAGATCCTTACGACTCACAAGGGAGCAACAAACTTAGGGATCCCCATGATTTCTAAGGAGAAATTACACTTGCGAGATCCTCACGACTCGTAAGGAGAACCCTCTTATGGGACCCTCACGGCTCATAAGATTTGAAAGTCTTAAGCTACAGGGATCTGAACCCGTTCTTAAGCAGCCCACAACCTCCAATACTGCCTTACAAGCGGTTCAATATTGACCCTTGTATACAATCCACGGGCACGAATGAACATTCCCCTAACAGAGTCCTACCAACGACTAGGGATATGCTCACACGGTGAACAAACACTTGTAGGTCCTCTCGACTTGCAAGGAGAAAATACTCTTGTAAGATCCTTACGACTTATAAGAGAACACACACTTAGGAATCCTCACGATTCCTAAGGAGAAAAAGCACCTACGAGATCCTCACGACTCGTAGGGAGAAACACCTTTATGAGACCCTTACGGCTCATGAAGTCAAAAGCCTTAGTCGATGGGATCCTAACCCTGTTTGCTAAGCCACCTTTGTTCGACATCGGCAGAGGCAAATGATGATTCGCTCCTGGAAATATCCCAGTTGTAGCGATGCAGATGCCTAAATCGGTATCAAATTCCAAGTCCTTTCATGGAAAATGATGATTCGCTCCTGGCAATATTCCAGTCGCAGCGATGCTGATGCTAAAATTGGCATCAGATTCTAAGTTCCACACTCGCGATAAAAAAAATCAGCGAGCCAAAAATGCATATGAAATAGCCGAAATGATGGGGCAACTTGCAACAAAATCAGCAAGTAAAAATGTATGCATGCCAAATAGCCGAAATGATTGGGCAACTCGTAATAAAAAGCAGCGAGTAAAAATAAAAACAAATAGCCGAAATGATTGGGCAATCGCGACCTTCGCAATATAAAAGCTGAAATGATAGAGCATCGCGGAAAAAAATTAAAAAAATGAAATGAAAATTATGCCCTACAGGTGAGATCATATCGATCCCTGTATACAATCCAGGGGCACAAACAAAGAGGGAACCATACCTTCCCAACAGGCTCCATCAGAAAGCGAAGCCAAATCTCGACGGTTCATAGACAACCTAGAGACAACCTCGACATTTGTCGCAATATTGCAGACACAATGTCAACAAATGAAGCAAAGGAAGATCCCTAGCTTCAGGGTCATGACGTCAACATCGACAATTTAGAGATCACCAACGGCGTTTCTCCTCATCCCAACCAGATGCAGACGTAACGTCAACAATCGACCTCATAGTCGCAACGAAACGAAACCATGGCAAAGTCCCTTGTTCCAAATCTCAATGGTCACATCTACAGCCTGGAGACCAACAACGGTGGGCTTCCACATTCTAGCTGGACACATATGTTACGCCATCAAACGGAGCCACGGCATAGTCCCTAGTTCCAAATCTCGATGGTTCACAGACAACCTAGAGACCATCTCAGCATTCGTCTCGATACAGCAGACGAGGTGTCAACGACGGCATTCCTCCGCAGTCCTGCAGGATGTAGACGCAACATCAACAAAAGACCTCACGGTCGAAACAAAGCGGAGCGACGGCAAAATCCCAGCTCCACCTCAGCATTCGTCTCGATACAGCAGACGAGATGTCAACGACGGCGTTCCTCCGCAGTCCAGCAGGATGCAAACGCAACATCAACAAAAGACCTCACGGTCGAAACAAAGCGGAGCGACGGCAAAATCCCAGCTCCACCTCAGCATTCATCTCGATACAGCAGACGAGATGTAAACAACGGCGTTCTTCCGCAGTCCAGCAGAATGCAGACGCAGCGTCAATAAAAGACCTCATGGTTGAAACAAAGCGGAGCGACGGCAAAATCCCAGCTCCACCTCAGCATTCGTCTTGATACAACAGACGAGATGTCAACGACGGCATTCCTCCGCGGTCCAGAAGGATGCAGATGCAACGTCAACAAAAGACCTCATGGTCGAAACAAAGCAGAGTGACGGCGAAATCCCAGCTCCACCTCAGCATTCGTCTCGATACAGCAGACGAGATGTCAACGACGGCGTTCCTCCGCAGTCCAGCAGGATGCAGACGCAACATCAACAAAAGACCTCACGGTCGAAACAAAGCGGAGCGATGGCAAAATTCCAGCTCCACCTCAGCATTCGTCTCGATACAGCAGACGAGATGTCAACGACGGCGTTCCTCCACAGTCCAGCAGGATGCAGACTCAACATCAACAAAAGACCTCACAGTCGAAACAAAGCGGAGCGACGGCAAAATCCTAACTCCACCTCATCATTCATCTCGATACAGCAGACGAGATGTAAACAACAGCGTTCCTCCGCAGTCCAGCAGAATGCAGACGCAACGTCAACAAAAGACCTCACGGTCGAAACAAAGCGGAGCGACGGCAAAATCCCAGCTCCACCTCAGCATTCGTCTCGATACAACAGACAAGATGTCAACGACGGCGTTCTTCCGCAGTCCAGCAGGATGCAGACGGAACGTCAACAAAAGACCTCACGGTCGAAACAAAGCGGAGTGGTCACCACCTTGACATTCGTCTCGATACAGCAGACGCAATGCCAGCAAACGAAGCAAAGGCCAAATTCCTAGCTTCAGGGTCTTGATGGTTACTCATATAAAATCTGAAAGACTATCGGAGATCATCCCACATCAGCGCGGAGTGGTCACCACCTCAACATTCGTCTCGATACAGCAGACGCAATGCCAGCAAACGAAGCAAAGGCCAAATTCCTAGCTTCATGGTCTTGACGGTAACTCATATAAAACCTGAAAGACTATCGGAGATCATCCCACATCAGCGCGGAGTGGTCACCACCCTAACGTTCATCTCGATACAACAGACGAGATGTCACTACAGCGTCCTTCCTCCAACAGGATTCGGACACGCCAAAGCAAACAAAGCGAAGGCCATACTCCTAGCTTCAGGGTCTTGACGGTAACTCATATAAAACCTGAAAGACTATCGGAGATCATCCCACATCAACGCGGAGTGGTCACCACCTCAACGTTCGTCTCAATACAGCAGACGAGATGTCACTACAGCATCCTTCCTCCAACAGGATTCGGACACGCCAAAGCAAACGAAGCAAAGGCCAAATTCCTAGCTTCAGGGTCTTGACGGTAACTCATATAAAACCTGAAAGACTATCGGAGATCATCCCACACCAGCGCGGAGTGGTCACCACCTCGACGTTCGTCTCGATACAGCAGACGAGATGTTACCCCAGCGTTCTTCCTCCAACAGGGTTCAGACACGACAATCAAACAACGGAACCATGGCAAAATCCCCAGTTCCAAGCCTCGACGGTTCACCAATAACCTAGAGACAACCGCGACATTCGTATCGATACAGCAGACGTAGTGCCAGCAAATGAAGCGAAGGCTAAATTCCTAGCTTCAGGGTCTTGATGGCAACTCATATAAAACCTGAAAGACTATCGGAGATCATCCCACACCAGCGCGGAGTGGTTATGACTCATTGGGGCTCTCCAAAATGAGCCTAACCTCAAGTAAAAAGTGGCATGGCAAAATTCCTAACGCTTGCTCTTCCGACGGTCAAACTGCCTAGGAAGATTGCTTGAAGACATCTTGTCCAGCCCCCTAAGGGATCAGAGACACGACAGTCGTAAGGCTGCTCGAACAACAAGATTGCCTATCGAGGAATACATCAGCCAACGCGACGGTACGACGGACAAAATCCTAGTACCATAGACCCTAACGGACCTTTGTCGTAAAGAGCAGAGGTTAACTGTGACGTTAGGACATCCTTGCGAGAACTTTTCGATTCGTCTCGACTCGTAAGGCAAAGCCTTAGGCAATGGGGATTAAAAAAAAAACCCGTTTCCTAAGCACTGGGGCCCTGCGAGTAAGTCTAAGATGGACTCCTGCATACTATTCACGGGTCACACTCTCCGAAGTCGAACATCGACAAAGAGGGAAAGAACCACTTACAAGTCCTCTCGACTTGTAAGTGGGAAAAATTCTCTTGTGATGTCCTTACGACTCTCAAGAGAAAACACACACTTAGGAGTCCTCACGACTTCTAGGGAGAAAATACACCTACGGGATCCTCTCGACTCGTAGGGAGAAAAGTCTTTATGAGACCCTCACGGCTCATAAAGTTGAAAAGTCTTAGGTGGCAGATCCTAACCTTGTCGCCTAAGCCATCACTGCCGTAAAAAGAGGTCAAGATAGGCTATTTATGGGCCACATTCTCCGAAGTCAAATATCGACAAGGAGGGAAACAATCACTTATGGGTCCTCTCGACTTGTAAGGGAGAAAATTCTCTGGTGAGATCCTTACGACTCTCAAGAGAAAACGCATTTAGGCGTCCTCACGACCCCTAAGGAGAAAATACACCTACGGGATCCTCTTGACCGGTAGGGAGAAAAAAACCTTCATGAAACCCTTACGGCTCATGAAGATGAAAAAGTCTTAGGCTACAAGGACCCTAAAACTTGTCTCCTAAGACCTCAATTCTATGGCCATGCATAACTCTGCACTACTTCACCCACGTACATACTTACGTAGGCAAAGTAGTGGGGGGCATTTGTTCCCGCCAAAAATTCTGCGCAAAGAGCCTAAGGTATCAAATGGCAACGAGACGCTTAAGAAAATGCGAACCAGTATTGTCCGGGCTGTATTTTGACAAACTCCCGAATGAGAAACAGCTAAATTCTGATGGTATCGAAAGCGTCTCGAAAAATCCGTCGATTTAATATATTATGGGTCTCATAATTCATCCGGGATCAAAAGTTATGATGCATCACGTGCCCACACGTGACCGGCTATCACGTGCCCACACGTGACCATTTACAGGCAATGCCTATAGGCACTAAATAAAATAAATAATTAAATGGGGTCACGTGCCAACACGTGATAGGCCTCTTAAACTCACTAAAAAGGGATTAAAAATTATAATAAAACAACAGGGAACACACCAATGGGGCATCACGTGCCCACACGTGACCAAATGTCACGTGCAAACACGTGATGGGTTCCTAAGCTCTCTGAATTAATAGAATTAAATTTTAATTAAATAATTAATCAGTGGGGTCACGTGCCAACACGTGATGGGCTCTTAAACCCTCTGAAATAATAAGAATTAAATTCTAAACAATGGGATCACGTGCCAACACGTGACAGGCCTCTAAACTCATTAAATAGAGTTAAAAAGTATAATAAAACAACAGGAAAAATCCCAATGGGGCATCACGTGCCCACACGTGACCAAGGGTCACGTGCTGACACGCAATAATTCCTGAGTTCTTTAAAACAACAGAATTAAATGCTTAATCAAGGGGGTCACGTGTCAACACGTGATGGGATCCTAAAATCTCTGAAATAATAGAATTAAATTCTAATTAAGGGAAATCAAAAACCCTAACTGGAAAAATATTTCTTTAAATCTTTCCAAACAAAAAGATTGTGCTCTGTAAAGTGGAGCACCGTTGGATTAAAAATCCAATGGTGATTAAAAATCACCAATTTATAAAAAGATTCTATACAAGGAAAGATTTCCTTGAAATTTGAATAACAGACAAAAGATCATTTGGATTAAAATTCCAATGGTGAATAAAATTCACTGAGTGATCTAAAAGATCATGTTGGTTACAAAATCAATTAAAATCTTTCAATGAAAGATTAACAAAACAAATTGATTCTTTTCTTTCTCCTATAAATAGGAGCCAAGAAGAGAAGAGAAGGGATCTACTTTTGGAGAGAGAAAAAAGAGAGGAGAATTTAATTCTCAAGAGAGAAAAAAAAAGATCTCTTCAGAGAAAGGAAACCCTAGGTGAGAAAGGGGAAAGAGATCTAAGTTCCATAAAATAAAGAGAATTTAATTCTCAATTTAAGAGTTTAACACTTCTGAATAAGAACTTAGTTCTTTCTCTAGTTGAAGATCTACAGAAGCACATCTCCCCATAGGTTGAGAATTTAATTCTCATCAGGTTGAGATCCTGTCATACAGATCCAAAACTTAGAGGGGGGAGTTGAGTTTAGAGAATTTAATTCTCTCAAAACAAAACTAGGGTTTAACCCTATATGAGAATTCAATTCTCCTAAAATTACTGGAATTTAATTCCTTCAAGATGGACAGAACTAGGGTTTAACCCTAATTGAGAATCTAATTCTCTAATATTCACAGGAATTTAATTCCTTCAAGATAAAACTAGGGTTTAACCCAATATGAGAATTCAATTCTCCCAATTCATAGGAATTTAATTCCTCCAAGACAGAATTAGGGTTTAACCCTACAGAGAAATTAATTCTCAAAATAAAATAAGGAGACTTAAAAGATCTCTGAGCATGAAAAGAACTAAGGTCACGTGTCCCCACGTGACCCCTGAAGAGATCCCCAGAAATGAGAAGCAGGAAGTTTTGAGGCAACGCCTCACGTGCTCCCACGTGACTTACAAAACACAGAAAGAAAAAGCGAAGGAAAGCAAAGCTTTGGGCGCTCTCACGTGTCCTCACGTGACCCCTAATAAATGCATTAACAAATCAGTGCATGAGTGCCTATCACGTCCCCACATGTGATGGCCAAAAAATTAAAAAGTGTTTAACACTTATTTTCAGAACAAAGCAAAGGAGATCTGGCCCCACATTTGGGCGCCCTCACGTGTCCTCACGTGACCCCTAATAAAAGCCTTAACAAATCAGTGCATGAGTGCCTATCACGTGCCCGCACGTGATGGCCAGGAAATTAAAAGTGTTTAACACTTATTCGCAGATTTGAGAATAAAACAAAGAAGATCTGGCCCCACCTTTGGGTGCCCTCACGTGTTCCCACGTGATCTCTTTCTCTCTAGTGTTTAACACTAATTTGAGAGTTGTATTCCCAGTGTTTAACATTGTTGTCTTCTAGTGTTTAACACTACTCTGAGCATTTCATTTTCAGTATTTAACACAGTTGTCCTTTAGTGTTTAAATACTATTTTAAGCCAAATTGGCTAAGTTTCCAGAGGCAAAAACCTCTCCATTAACTAAATCTCAAAATTGAGTAAAACTTAGAGCTATAATGTTTAATGCTCAGTTAAAGACAAAAATGATATCAGAGCCCTCAAACTCTTATTTAGCATTGCTAAGTGACGAGGGGCTGAACCCAGACAAATGTCTAATGGTCCAATAAAGGGCCAACATTTCAAATCTAATTGGACTTAACCCAAGTTGGCCATAAGTCCTCAATCCAGATTTAACTGAGCCAATGAGCTCATAATCTAATTAATTGATCTTAGTTCCAAATTGGACTACAGATCCCCAATCAACCTCGGTTCAAGGGTACATCTCTTCACTCCTTTGATATTTGTCGTTGTAATCCCTCAACATCTTCAAAGAGGTGACGGGTCCTGACAACCACACATTTCACAGACTATGACGTCTCTAAACATTGGACTGTGGGATCCTTAAACTCATGAACTATGATGTCCTTAACCTCGACCGTGATGTCTTAAAACTAACATTGGACTGTGGGGTCCTTAAACCCATGGACTATGATGTCCTTAACCTCGACCGCGATGTCTTAAAACTAACATTAGACCGAGATGTCCTTAAACTAACAATGGACCGAGATGTCCTTAAACTAATTATCGACCGCAATGTCACTAAACTAAACAATAAAGCTCAATTGCTCTCTTGTTGGATCTAAATGATCCTGTTAAGTTGATCTTATTCTAAAATTAGACTAACGAATCCTTAACATACGTTTAAGTTGATCTTAGTCCCAAAGGAGACTAACGTATCCTTAAACCCAAACCAAAACCCAAATCTAAGAAAATACGGATCTGGACTAATCCACGCCCTACGGGCGACAACATAAATTAGTCTCCGTATACAATCCACGGGTAACCAAAAATAAAACAAACATACACGACACGAAGTGACCATCTGGAAAAGAAGAAAGTGGTTACCGCGATACGGTAGCGTAATTAACTGCAGGGGCTTACGCCTGCAGGGAAGAGCGTCCTCATAATCAAAAACCCCTCAAACGAGGGGGAATCTGACGAAGTCTGCTACATCGGCCGCATCCGTTTAAACCTTCGATACATAGTGTCATAAATCAACTTAGCATCTTCGGAGAGGTGGACGGATAGCACCAATTAGCATCTGCCCCGAATTTCAGGCAAGACGTTTATCGCGCCTCCGCCGTGTCTTTCAGAGGGGAACATACGTGTGTCACATCTCTGATGTCGGCGGAGTCGAACGTCATCTCATCAAGATCTCGTACGAACCTCTTACTCCACTTTTCTCTAATGTCGACTGCTTTGGACTCGTCTCTTCATGGCTGCATGGACTGCGCTCCAACGGCTATACTCGTATCTGGAGTCTCCCAAGCAATGCATCCCATCACATGATATCCGAAAGATGTCGAACCATCCGATCGGCTCGTCAAAACCTCATAATCCCCCAAGAGATCAACATCTTGGGTACAATTTAATAATATCGAGTACATGCCACAGCACCTATGGACCAACCGTAGAAGGGCAAATCCAAGCCTCACAAATGGCACCGCTAAACTACCGCAAACCCTAATGTTCAAAGGCGTTCCATGGTCATTACGTCGAGTTAGGGTTTCATTCATCTAGAGGGTCCGTAGAGTTACTTGCATGTTTTCTTCAAATACTTTAAACTTGGAAAATGGATTTCTGACATTCGATCGTCTCTATCGACTCCCAACGTATCCGTGTGAAGTCTCCTCAAGCTGGAATCAATCAATCTGATGACCTCGCATCGGGATAAGCGAACAAACCATAGGTCCTAGTCTTTCACCCTCGTGTGACTAGCGACCATAAATCATATCTCTAAGTATAACTCGTACTGCAATAGCTCCAACATCTGGGCGATATCTTGTCATTCGCAGCAACAACTGGCTCATTCTTCTGCACGCTAAACAGTGCCTCGATCATCATGAATACGTGATACATCAATGGTCATCACATTCTGGCTGGACTCTATCAGTGGCTCAATCCTCTGGTGCTGATCTGCACGTCCGAGAAATCTCATAACATCGGTCCATCAAACGCTCATGGCGCGAAAACACAATAAAATGACGCCTCTCTATGCAATCGTATGTCCCTGGAATCATGCCCTGGTCAGTCCTCGTCCGTGACGAGCTCATGCTGACCGCAACTCTAGCCGTAGCTCTCTCTGCCCGTGTAATCGTGGCAACAAGACCATAAACCGATATCGATGAGAATAGATCAAGAATGAATATAATGCTGTGCAAGGAAATGTACATCCTAAGGCATCTTAAGCAGAGTGGCGTATCGTAAGTATTCCACGGAATATACACATGGTACATCACTCTCCTCAAGTTACCTACTCCATCAACCAAGGTCAACCTACGCGACAAAAGTTTGGGTCTAATACCCCCTCAACTAAGTCTAAGTTCCGTAAGGTCAAGCGTAGATTCCGTATATACATACAAACGCTCTAGGCTCCGCATAGTCAAACTTAGACTCGGACCAAGGTTAACCTAGCGCTTTGATACCAACTTTGTCACGACCCGAAATAGCCCGTGACTGGCCCTTGAATTATATGAAGTCTATAGGACCCCATCTAATTCAAGTAAGCCAAAAGCCCAGAAATCTAAAACCATTTTAGGTAAGAAGAAACTTATTTTAAAACGAGTGGTTTTAATAACATAAGCTGAATATGCATTTTTAAAGTCACAAATCCTTTCTGAAAATTTCGGCAGAGTTCCCTTTGTAAAAACTGGCCCCGAACGGGGTACAACATGAATAGTATACGAAATAATAAAGGTCATCCCCAAGCGGGAGCTAGCTCTTCGTCAATCGACGGTCACAACCACGCAAGCAATATAATATACAACGCCGAAGGGCGAGGTCCAAAACTCAAAAGGAAACTCAAAACAGCAAGAAATCCATAATAATACAACGCGCGACTCTAAGGTCGAAAGAATAAACAACTGGTCTCTAAGTCTGAATAAATAATACAAGTCAGGTTGATGGAGTTTCTAAATACAACAGAATATAGGTATAAGGGTGGTCACGATGCAAGTGAACCCACCTACCAAAGCAAATCACCCGAAATGGAAGTAGTGTGCCAGCAAAGCCGTAACGAAACCTGTACGGCAAAACCTGCAAGAAACTGTGGCACAACGGGGGTGGGTTACCAACTCGTGAGTAGAAAACATCACAGAGCAGAAATCGTATGTATGACGCAATCCTAGGTCATACGATCAGTAATATCCTCAAATGATAAGTCTGGAGCATAAAAAGGTGGCAAGGGTAAACATCTATACACAAGTGTAATCTCATGTGCTCGTGTCAGTGCCTCAGGTAGCAATGTATCATATGTATGAGGTATGAATGTAATGTAATGAAATGAGTGAGACAACTGTTTTCTTTTATTTAATGAGATTTCTGTATGTATATAATCGGGTATCATCATGAAATCAACAGCGAAATCCGTGTCAAGTATCGACACAAAACATAAACCCCAATATCTCAATATCTCAGTGTCCCAAATCTCAAATCTCAATATCTCAAACTTCAAAACTCAAATCTCAATATCTCAGGCATCCGTATCATCTGCGGGATCGGCCCGCGGCTCCAGCAGAACGGATCAGCCTATAACCATCTCATGACTCCGGCCGGTCTCCTCCGGATAACCGACGGGTCCAAATAATATCACCGGTAGGTAGTGCTCCCCTGCCAGGCTCATCGAATACAACTCGAGCTTCTTGCCCCGGGGTACCATACCGGGCCCACCATGTACCCAAGACGGTTCATCCAACTCCTCGAATCGGGTCTCGAAATCCAACAGCAATCATGAAAACTCATGGTGGACGACTCATAAATCATGAAAAAACCGTAAATTTGCATTTTAAAATGATGATACTAAGCTTTTATTAATTTCTTGCGGTTTCCCCCCAAATCCAGAAATCTCATGTAAATCCGAAATCATCAAAATCATGATACCAATAAACAGTGAATACCGGCATAAATCTCCATAATACTGCATAACCAATGAATATATGAATGCACCTAATATCATGCAATGAATGCAATAATTAAACTAGCATATGGAAGCTATAACATATTGCGACTATCAATTATCAAGCTATGTCAATGAAAAGGTATTTTCTAAAGTGTACGTGATATGGCAATTACCGATGATGATGTGTGTGAGCCGGCAAGTAAGTGTATGTGGAATATACGCATCATCGGTAATGGTGCTGGTGTCCTGACAGCATGATCTCAATAATGGCATATGAAAACACAATATAAGCAAGCGATGTGATGCAAACAGCAAGAATATGCGGGAGCTGAATGATAAACACAATGATAACGAATCAACATTTATATAAATATGAGTCATACAGTTTTGCCATTTGAAATAACACAAATCGTGGTGGTTTGAAAATAAGGGCTACGGTGTTTTTAAGAAAAGATACGTCCTTTGAAATATCCGTAGAATCCCTTGGCTGTCTTTAAAACACCCACGATTCGTTAATTTTGAAATAGGTATGACTCGAGTCTAATCTATCATTTACAAGTAAACTGCCGGACTAAACTAAACAGGCTGATCGAAGGGTAAGGAAACCACCTAATATCTGAGTCGATACATACATATATATATATATATATATATATATATAGATATATAATAGTCGGTAATCCCGCCTCAATAGTATCCCATACAATACCCTAATATAATATGACATCCTCGAGTTAAGAGTGCGGATCTATCATTAATATATAGCTCATACGGTAAATCCGTCGTACGGCCTCCCAAATCTGGGTACGGGTCAAATATCACATTTATCTCACTATTCATATGGTATCCTCTGTATCAAATATCATGATCGGGGTACTAATCTATGTCTAGTACAACACTGATACCATCTATGTATATGCATGCGTGTGTATGAAAATACCACGTCGAAAGGACCCGCTAAAACATCAAGTCGTATCTCGAATACGAACCAAATCACATCACCGATCTCACGGCCTCAAGCCCAATCTCATCGACTCATCTCCAATCCCAAGTACCATCCTCATAATCCAGTATATGTATGTGTGTGTGTGTGTATACATATCCCCATATACGCACAGGTAATAAAATACAAGTATGTGTGTGTGCGCGTGTATGCAAATCACTACCCTATGGTTCGCGACCAAAACTATCTATATACAACTACAAGTACACTATACTAACCAAAGTCATCTCATATCACAACCGTATATATATAAGTATAGTATAAGTATAACGCATTCGCGTTCTTTTACGAAACTGCGGGGGTGCTATACGCTATCCACCCGACTTCCCCCGTAGATATATATGTACTCACCATGCTTCTTGTGTGCCGATGCCGATGTCGCCATCTTCATCTTCAACGTCTCGGCATTAGGTGGGGTACCTACACATATAACGTATCGTATCGCGTTAAAATCAAATTCGAAGACGAAACGATACAAGAAAACCAAAACGACACGCTTAAAAGCCTATAAGTTAAAACCTATGGACTACTCTTTCAAAACCACCAAATAACACTTGATATAGACGTTTAAACGTCAAGCGATCAAATACAATACTAAATATCAAAACTTGAATTCATAAACAACACTAAATACAAGGAAGAAACCAAGAAAACATGCCACATATTTTAGTTCAGGTCCAAACTAGGTGCACAAACAATACTGGGGTGAAGTATGTAGGGTATATGACCTACAGAAGCAACCAGGGCTCCCAAGTCACCTAAGTGGCCGGCCACACCCCAAGAAATTCCGGCCTGCTCGGCTTTAGGTAGAGGTATGGGATTCGTCTTGCTATAGTGGGTTCCTAGGGTTAATTCTAGTCTACTGGAGTTGTTTGTTTGTCTCGTAAAAATCCCAGGTCATCCCAGATTCACCTGCACACTCCAATCATTCACAAACCGACATGAAAGTTCCGTAATTCCGTATTTTTTGGGTTTCAGGTTATGTATATGTGTTTGGTCTGGTTAAAACATTGTAGGGGGTTTAAGGTCACCAAACACACTCAAGTTCACCACACTACTCAATTTAAACCCTAAACCTCTATAGTACTATCCAAAGTGTACTAAACCTTGCCAAATCGATTTTAAACTTGAAATAAGGCTTAAGCACAAGAAATACTACACTAATTGTGAAGGGATTATCTCATTAGACACTCATGAATCCTCAACAGCACCAAAATGAAAACTTTCTTGGTACAAAGGGTTGCTTAAGAGCTTGTGCACATTTTTTTGTGAAGAGGGGATGAGGTTTTGTGAGGGATTGAGGTTGTTTTGAGGTGTTGAAATGGAGGGGGAGTGAGGAGGCAGCCATGGATAGGGAGAGAGGAAGAAAATTATGAAGATGAAGAATGATTGTAAGAGCCATGGTCAATGAAGACCCCTCACCCTCTCTCTCTCATGCCCATACTCTAATTTTTTAATGTTTTCCTTTTTCTTTTGTTTTCATTATCGTTCTCCTCTTCTCTTAAAATCAAAACCATGCATGAATCATGAAGAAATGCCATGATAAAAAATGTAACAAGTGTAAAAAAAAGACTTTTGCATGTCATGTGCACAAAACACGTTTAGTGCCCGATTAGCGATATCTAATCGCGATTAGCACAAAATTAGTGTCAAATAAATCATAAACTTTCATATTTTGCATGAATCTCATAAAGAACCCTCTTTTTAGAAATTTCCATAATTTTCCAAATTTTTCCCCATTTATCGGTATTTAATTATACCGAAATATTAAAATATTCATTAAAATTAATATTAAATTATAAAAATTCCCAAAAAATAATATTTTATTTTTCTGAAATGTTACATGATATTTTTTCCTGTTTGTTTTTCCACTTCATTCTTATATTCCTGGAATTTCTCAAAGAGCTCGGATTTATGTTTCATCAAGAATACATATCCATACCTTGAGAAATCATCCGTAAAAGTAATGAAGTAGGAATAACCACTTCTTACATGTGTAGACATTGGACTACGCATGTCGCTGTGTATGAGTCCCAAGAGCTCAGTGGTTCTTACTCCGTGTCCAGTGAACAGAGTCTTTATCATCTTTCCTTTGAGACATGATTGACAAGTTGCGTAAGACAGATATTCAAACGGATCCAAATATCCCTCTATGTAACTTCATCAACCGTATTTCATTGATGTGACCTAGTCTACAATGCCATAAGAAAGCTTGATTTAATTCTGGAGTTTTTCTTTTAAGTATGTTCTGGACATTGAAAACCTGGTGTTGATTTAATACGTATATATCGTTGTCTTGTATACCAGACCCAATCAAACCATGATTAAGGTGAATGTTTATAACATCGCTTACAAATGTAAAATCATAACTTTCTTTAGATAGTAAAGATACAGAGATGATATTATATGTCAAACTTGGTACAAAAAAACAGTTACGCAAAACCAAAATGTGTCCACTTGTCAATCCTAAGTGATATTCCCCTACGGAAACAGCATCCACGCTCGCTCCGTTAGCAACCCTGAGGGTCATACCACCTGTATGCAAAACTCTATGGCTTCTCAGTGCCTGCAATGAATTACATATATGATATCCTGAACCGGTATCCAATACCCAGGAAGTAGAGTTGATTGACATATAGTTTTCAATCATAAATACACTTGAAGCCGAAACCACAACTTGCTTCGAATCCTGGTTCTTGGCTATCCAATCCCTGCAGTTCTTTTTCCAATGACCTTTCTCATGACAATAGAAGCATTCCTCCTTTGTCACTGTTGGCCCCTAACTTTTGCCTTTCCCTTCCCCTGTACCTTACCGACACCGCTTCTCGGTTTGGTGGGGGCCTTCTTCTTCTTCCCCTTGGCTTTCGCCTTGGATCTAGAGGAAGAAGGTTCCCCAACAAGTAGAGTGGATGTCTCCTTGGATTTCTTCAGGGTGCCCTCTGCACTGCTCAACATGTTAAGGAGTTCTGGAAATGTAACTTCCTTCCCTTGTATATTGAAATTCAATATAAACCGGGCATAAGTAGAGGGGAGGGACTGTAGAATCAAGTTCGTGTATAACTCGTTCTCCAACGTTGTCCCCGGGTCTGCGAGCTCTTCAATATAGCTGATCATCTTAAAGACGTGGTCCCTTATAGATGACTCGATAGCCAACCTCGCTTGAAACAATTTCTTCGAGGTCTCGTATCTTGCAATAGGGGATTGCTCTCCATATAAATCTTTGGTATAGAGGAAGATGGAAGCTAAGTCCATCTTCTCGTGCAGCCTCTGGTGTTCAATATCCATTGAGGCCAGCACGAGGCACTTGGCTTTCGCACAGTCTATTTCCTATGACTTACGGATCTCAATATCTGCGACGGTGGAATCTGAACCAGGGACGGTGGGGATTTTGGTACTAAGGAGATATCCCAGCTTGTCCTAAGTAATGGTCATCTGGACATCCTTAGCCAATCTTTATAGTTTGGCCCCGTCAATATATTTTTATCTAGTAGTAATTTAAGCCCGGTCATCTTGATCGCTGCAATTAGGAGAGAGAGAAGAAACACTCAGTATGATGCTCTTGCAAATTTGGATTAGTTTTTAGTTTATCTAAACAGGATGGCTCCCACTGTTTCCTCGAATCCTCCTTCAAACCAGAAAAGAAGAATTAGTCGGGGTTAATCGCACCTTACAATTCTTACTTAACCTTTCAGCCAGGCTAGTGTCAGTACTTCGAGAGAGGTTTTACAACGCTTTCATGAAGTTCCTTAATTAAATAAGCTCTTTTCCCTGGAGGCGTAGCCCCGCTAACACCGTTCTAGACACCTACTTGGGTTATAGCATTAATTGTAAAGTGAAAAACTCTCCTGAGGAGTAATAAAATTCACGATGGGATCGGGATCCAACTATCATTGTGTGACAAATTTGAAGGAATCCTACCAAAATCATCACACTCCAAATAGTATGTAAAACTAGCAAATTTCATTTTCCTTTGAAACTCCCGATGTGGATTTTTGCCCCACGCGCTTATGACCTTAACGAAGGCCAAAATATCATAAGACACAAGTCAAGTTCTACCCATCATTATCCAGGTTAATCTGAACTCATTCGTACAAACCCTTGACGAATACCAAAATAGCTGTACGCCTATCCCAGATTAACGCATCTATCTATGCTATAGATGGATACCCAGCAGCTACCAATCACTATGCCTTGGCGAAGGTCAAAATACATAGCTTGAATACCCATCTGAAATGATGGAAGCCTATGTCTGGTTTTGGCGAAAACCTTTAACGTAATGAACTTGATATAGTCGAAAGAACCATGATAGCTTTTAAAAGGAGTGGTTTAGGCTCCATATTTTAAAGTTAATTTGAAAGAAAAACGAGTGGTTTTGAAATTGTTCCAACGATTTATGCTTTTGGTTTGTTTTTCTTTGCATTAATCAAAATTAATAATGTTTTATCATTTAATCCTATCATTGCAGAAAGAAACGAAAATAGAACGTAGGCTTATACCATCCGCATTCACCACGGGGCCCCATCATATACCGTTAGGTTACTTAACTAACGACAGAGTGGGGGTAGGGCTAGCGCGGGTGCAAAACATAAGCAACGTTTATTATATATAATCTATATATATAGCCATTCGTCTTACGCAATAATAGCCATTCCAGATCACATATCACAACACAAGCAACACAGATGAATATATTGGATATATTAGGATTTCCGTGTTTCGTTTTAGCCTCTAACGAAAAACGGATTCCACAGTCGTGATGAATATCCAAACCGTCATCCTAGGCCCCTGCGGGTGTGACAAACTACCCGCCAAATCCCCGAAGTGAAGCAACCTCCCTCAATGAAATGAGTAAGCCACTCGGCACTTCAAGAACCCAGTAGTTTATGCACCCCACCTTGGGTCTATCTTAGATGCAAAAAAAAGTAAATGAAACAATACAACGATGGCTACAATCTCAACCCAGATGCTCCCTACAAAATAATATTATATCACATTTACAAATTACATGAATGAAAGAAAAAAAACACTCTTCTCACATCTCCTTGACTATTCAACCGCGACGATCCAATACTTCATATCCACAAACCGCAAACAAGATACTAGAAATGTGCAACCCTTACTAATCGACGTATAGCAATTAGTCGACATTTAGAAACACATATACGAATTTAAAGCGAATAAACGATGTTAAAATTTTGACTTAGAAACACTCGGTATTACCCAAGGACAAAGATAACACTAAATGAAATCTGGGCACAATCAAACATTACCATAAATCCTAAATCTAAGAGTACAAAACACCACAAGAAACACGACACCATACTCAATACAAAAACCGCCCATAGCAGGGATTATGAGATATCTGGTGGTTTTCTTATTGAATCAGTGGCTCATTTTTCTATGGTGTTCTAGTTACAATACAAGGAGTATTCTACAATTATTTAAAAAAATTTGGAGGCTCCAGAAAAATCGACAGAAACTTGGATCTTGGATTTAATGTTATGGAGTTATTTCGGTTTCGAAACTCTAAACATTGTCTATTCAGTTAGTTAAGTGTTTGGGTAGGCTCTGATACCAATCTAAGTGTATATGTGCTCCTTGCCGTGACAACTACGGCTATGCGGAATTAAAAACTTTAAAAACTTGAGCACAATACACTAAAATCCCAGGATACAAGCCCAAACACTAAACTAAACAAACCCTAACTAGAGTTTTACTACTAGGTTGGGATTACAACCTTTGTAGACGGTCCTTCGGGTCTTGAAAGGTGGATTCCACAAGTCCTTGGGTTGATGGAACGAGCTCTAAGCCAATCTTCCACGTCAAAGATGATCCACCCGAGTATACCGATTCAAGCGATAGTTTCGTCCGAAGCAACTAAAAATCAAGTCTTGCCAGGAAAAGATTCTTAGAGTGGTGTAGTTTGTGAAACTAAATGCTCTCTTTTAATCCTCACAACTCAACTGAAGAAAATGAGGAAGAAGAAGAATAGGTGGCAACTCAAGAAAAAAAATCAAGAGAGAGTGTGATAAAATCAACCATCTCATAAATATCTCTTACTCTCTCATAAAACAAAGAGGTGGGTGGGCTAGTGACTCACTAGGGTGAGTCACAAGCCCACACACTTCTAAATTCAACCATGAAAAAATGAGTGAGAGAGTGTAGAGAATGGCCACCTCATCATGATATACATACACATACAAATACTAGTATGTGTATAATCAAGTATACCAAAACCCATATAAATATGTATACCGTATTTCTACCAAAATACGAATACCGTATTTGTACCGAAAATACAAAATATATGTATTCATATTTAGAAAGAAATACATGTATTTGTATCAAAGCACAAATACCCGTATTTATACAAATACACGTATTCGTATAAATACCGTATTCGTGTTAAAATCCAAATACCAAAAAGAGAGCAATATAATACTAGCATCAAAAATGGATGTCTTTCAAACCTGCTAATACTACTAAACTATCCGATTAAAGCACGCGTGTAAATACACGTGTTCAATCGAACACCCGTGCGTAAAACTATACGCAAACTACACCATTTCGCCTGAACTGGGAACCCTCTGTGTCGGACTCTGAAGACTCGATAATATGCTAACCAAAAGCAAGTCAGTGGCACTATCTGTACGTAACGGCTACCCGGGTATCTGTCGAAGGGAAGATCGACACGATAACTACTTTTCCTATAGGTGACATTCTCCGTACAGTCCGGTCTGTTCGTCTACGAGTATTGCATATCGGGCCTAGGGGGTGGTAAATGTCAGACCCTAATAGTGCAATAAATAGTGTCGGTATGGAGCCCAATATAGCCTGAGAAACTACTGGTGTGCCTATCAGTAAATCTCACTTGCCCTGCCCAGGGACCTATAGTATTGGTCAACCGTACACAGCGCGATATCAACTCCCAATACCGGGAGAGACGAATCCCTTCTATTCCCTACTGTCTCCAAGTGCTTCGGGACTGCACCCAACTACTACCTGTTTGTACGACTCATTTGAACCATGGTAAGGTGGTAATCTAAGTACAGTGGGAACACACTCGAGACGAATAGTGATGTCAAGTCGACGGACTAACCTGTACTCATATCACCGGAGAACTGCTATCCGACGATAGGTATAATACCAACCAGCAGTTCACAGCAAGTCCGTCCAGTGTAACTCATAACCCAATGAGTACCTGTATACTATCTTTGGTACCATATACCAATGGCCATGGGACATGCCACCTCCCCTGACGGGGATAAGAAGCATATACACTAATCTACTCTAGAGTATCGATGCCCAGTCTCGATAATCCTATGACTAGGGACAGTGTTTAAGGATGTGCTTATAGACTACCAAGCTCCCACTAGTGTGACTGCCATCACAACGCTGGTAGTCAAGCAAAGATCATAAGGGCCTCATCAACATGTATTAGCGATATATTAAAAGAAACACATACACATGTTAAGATAGACTCAAACCAGATGACATACTATCATGTTGAGAAAGACTGTTATATATCTGTGAATATCCCAAGCTTCCAAAATGTAATATACAATCCAGTACTATACAATAATGGTCTCTAAGGCATATATCACTAACATTATTTTGAGCTTTACATAACCCAACAGTGCTAAGCACTGAAGCTTAAGCTTCAACATAGGATATAATATCCTTCCCGCTTCAGTGTTCACATGGATATCACGTGGGTAGCTAGTCTCTTGGTGCTCACGTGTCTTTCACGTAAGTAGTGCTAAGAACCCATTCATACAGTGCTCACGTGGACATCACGTGAATCGTTGTCTTCATGGTCGCTCATGTGTCTTTCACGTGAGTAGTGCAAATCACTCATTCATACAGCGTTCACGTGTCTTTCAAGTGATGTGCACTCTCAGTTTAGCTTCAGTCCTTCACATGCTTTTCATGTGATGCGCACGTCTTTGACTTCAATCGCTCACGTGGATATCATATGATGCAATTCAGTTTGCTTTTCTTCCCAGCGCTCACGTGGATATTACGTGAAGCACTGTCTTCCTGGGCTCTTACGTGTCTTTCACATGAGACTTTAAGTCTCGGACGCTCACGTGCTTTTCACATAAGACGTTTCCATGGTTTCTTTTGAGCGCTCACATGGATATCACGTGAGGTGTTATCTTCATGTTTTCTTTTGAGCGCTCACGTGCCTTTTACGGGAGACGTTATTTCTTGGGTTTTCATGTGCCTTTCACGTGAGCATTTGTTTTCTAGAGTGTTCACATGTCTTTCATGTGAGGTTCTACCATATTCTTGCAGAGATTAATAGAGTTAAACTCTAAAATCTTAAATTTTCTTTTGCAGATCTTGTTTATGCAAGAACTAAGTTCTTTTTTATGTGAAAACTAAGTTCTAAGTTCCTGAAATATAAATTCCATCTCTTTCTTTCTTTTATGTTCTTTTCTTTTCTGTTCATATAGGGTGGCAAACATCATAGTTTTTCCCTGGATCTTAAGTCTGAAGAACAAGATCTTCTCTATGAGAATTAAATTCTTTTTTTCTTACGGGAGATTTGTCTTGTGAATCTTAGATCCGGAGGAATAACTAACTTCTTTAAAAGGTTTAAACCATTATATCATACATAAAAATAGACAGAAGGGAGATATTTTATCTTTGTTTTTACCTAGGGTTTGAACAGGGGGGGGTGATCTTCTTCAAAGGAGAATTAAATTCTTGATTATTTTTGTGGAAGCTTATGGAAGGGATTCTGTATCTCGCAGAAGTTTATAGGGAGTATTCTCTATATGAGACTTGAAGTCTCAGGTCTTTTATATAGGAGAAGAAAATTATCAATTAGTTTGAGAGAATCTCTCATTGAGATATATCAATTGATTTAACTGATCTTAAAGATCACATGCGGAATTTTATTCACCGTTGGATTTTTGATCCAGTCACTTTCTATTTAACAGAAGATATTTCTTGTTAGTTTTAACAAGATTAGGAAAATATTTTCCTAACATAGCATTTTATTCTATCTGATGTTCTAATCGGTGATATTATAATCACAGTTGGATTTTAAATCCAAAAGATCTCTGTTTAACAGAGAAAATCTTTTTATATTAGAGAGTTCAGAGAAAATATTTCCCATATAGAATTTAATTCTATCATATAGAATTTAATTCTACTAGAAGCCAACGCTTCAAACTGATGCGCTCACGTGCTTTTCATGTGAGTGCTGCCATATACATATATGGTCAGAGTACTCATGTGCCTTGCACATGAGCACTCACGTGTTTAACACGTGAGGGCTTTTATAGGATTTAATCCCATCTGAAAACAGTACTCATATGCTTTGCATGTGAATGCTCACGTATTCAACACATGGGGGTTATCATAGAACTTTATCCTATCTGAAGCCGATACTCACATACTTTGTATGTGAGTGCTCACGTGTTTAACACGTGGGGCTACCCTTCAATATTTTTATAAGGGAACATTGTTGTTTTGCTCTTTCGACGACATGGTAATTACTGGCAATGATGATAAAAGGTTTTAAAGCTTCAGGCGGAACTCTATATCCGATTCGAAATGAAAGATTTGGGTGAGCTTCATCAATTTCTTGGTTGAAGTGAAGAATGTGAAGGATGCAGTTCTTGTCTCTCAAGAGGATTATGCTAGGAAACTCATTGAGAGGTTTGGCTTGAATGAAAGCAAACGGTGCTCCTTTCCACTTGAAGCAAATTTAAAAATTAGGCATGAAGAAGGTAAGTTTTTTCGGATCCTCGACCTTATCTGCACTTATGGAAAGCCTCATTTATTTAACGATCACAAGGCCGGATATTGCTTTCTCAGTTGGTCTTGTGAGTCGTTATATGCAATTCACTTGAAAGCCACATCTTGAAGCGGCGAAGCGCATCTTATGTCTACTATTGATTTGGGCTTTCTATTTAAGAGGGATGCAAAGTTTAAGTTGCATGGTTGCACAGATGGCGATTTGGGTGGTGATTTAGATGATTGGATGTCCACTTCGGGCTATATATTTTATTGCAGATCGGCGGGTGTTTCTTGGTGTAGTAAGAAATAAGATTCGGTATCTCTTTCTACTACCGAAGCAGAATACAATGTTTCGTCTCTTGCGGCTCAAGAATATGTATAGTTGAGGCGGTTGGTCAAGAATATTCATTTTCCAATTTATAAACCAATAACTATTCGAGGCGACAACCAAAGTGCTATTAAGCTTGCTGCTAATCTGGTTTGTCATGCTCGGACTAAACATATTGATATTGAGAATTATTTTATGCATGAGATGGTGCTTGATGAAGTTATTGGTGTGATGGAGGTGAGAAGTAAGGACCATGTTGTCGACATATTCACCAAGTCTCTTTCTAAAGGTCCATTCGAGTTTTTTTGAAACAAGCTTGAACTATTTTCCAAAAATGCACTTTAAGGGGGAGTATTAAATTTGTTAAAGCGTGTTTTTGGAAAATTGTCTAGTAATAATTTATCTTTGTTTTTATTTTTTATTTTATGAGGGATGTAGTGAGAATATTATGTTGAGAGCCAATTTTGTATTTTGGAGCTTACACATGTGTGGGAGACATATAACACATCCATCCATCATCCATTCTTCTCTCTACAAACTTCCCACCACCATATCTGCATGAGTAAATTTGAATTTGGCTTAATTAATCCCTCAATCTTTCATCCTTTCCAAAACCATTAATGATTCCATTTTCTCATTTCACTTAATCAAGAAAGTGTTCGACAAATTAATCAACCCATGCCAAATTATGACAACTTCTTCTTCTTCATGAAACCATTCCACCACAAAAATATTTCCATTGCTCCTACATTGTGCAAGTACTCCAAGCTCTATTATTTTGTATGCTCATGAATTATTAATAAAATTTATTCTTTAATTTCCCTCATTTACGATGCTCTTCTTCAATTGTGTATTGTGAGTCTTACGCTAGTGTGAACTTTGTTCCACTATTGTAGAGTCGGATTTTGTATATTTCGGATCCATATTTCTTCACAATTGACCCTTTAGATTTTTCGTCCACAATCTAACTTGCAAAGAGACTTTCTCTGGTTACCAATGGAATGGGTGAAAGTTTATGTTAACCAAAGTTACATTTAACCATAATACTTTATACCTTTCATATTCTCCATCTAATAGATACTATATATAGTTTTTATCCTCTTTCTCATGGAGAAATCCTATACGCAAAAAGACCCGATGTGTAGGTAAAAAACAAAAACCCTAATGTTTTTTCCCATTTATTTCTCTTAAGATAAATTTTCATGTTTTTTTGTTTGATTCACTAAATGTAATGGTTAGATTTATATTTTTTCACATCCATGCAATTTGACCATTCGAAGAACATTGGATGGAGGGGGTGAATATGTTATTTTAGCATCCTAATAGCTATTAATAAAACAATGGTTTGATGGATGTATTAACCATAGGCGGTTTATTTGGTTTGGTTATAAGTTTTTGAGGCTGTATTCAGTAAGTTTTAGAGTTTGTATTTAGAATTAGTTGACTTTTAGCCCTGTTTGAATACAAAGTTAGGATAATCCAGGCTTATTTTAAAGTGGAGGTAGGAGGCATGCAAGCCGTGGTTTGCAAGCCTCAAACTCCAAAACTGGAGTTTTGTAAACTTTAATCAGATTGGAGTTAAGATAACTGCAGTTTAAGACTGAGAATTTTTAGTTATCTCAACTCCAAAATGAATGTCAAACAAGCCAAAGTAAATTGAAGTTGACTTTTACGAGTTTCATGAAACCACCATTTACAAAACTTAACTGTGTTCCCACACAAGCCCTCAGGGGTTCAATATAAGAAAAAACCAATTATTTTTATTTACTCACAAGTACACATATTTGGTCTAAAGCTGTCTATAAATACCAAGGTTCTAATTTGATCCCTAACCAGTAACCAAACATCAAATTCATTTCAACCCAGTTCCTAATCTTCAGAGACGCCAACAGCAATAAACCAATAATATCATCAAAAATTTCCTCCAAAAAAAAAATCCCATTCAAAAACAACTACAGAACTGGCGAACTTGAGAAAAAACATACTTCCCTCCAAATTGAAATTCAAACCAAAACCCATCTCCTTCTCTTCAAACACAATCTCCTCTCTCTCACAATGCATCCCAAAACGCACATCAAATCTCCTCACCACTCTCTCAGACCACCCAAACCCCGAAATCTCGGCCTTCACCCAAAAGGGCTTCTCTTTGATAGCAAACCCAACAATAGTGAAAGCAATCCATGGTCTCTCGATTCGCCATTGTATCAACCTTGGCATTTTCCAGTACAACACCCTCATCAACACGTACTTCAAATTCAACAACCCAAAAGCCGCACTCCACGTGTTTGATCGAATGCCGCAGAGAAATGCTGCTACTTACAACACTGGCATTTCTGGGGTGTTTAAAGCTGGTAATTTGGAAAAAGGAATGAGCTTGTTTAGAGAGATGAGAGAAGATGGGTTTGAGCCTAATGGGTTCGTGCTCGCAAGCATTATAACACGAGGCGTCGATGTTCATGGCTTGGTTTTGAAACTTGGGTTGATTACTGATGTTTACGTTGGCACTGCATTGCTGCATTTTTATGGGAGAAATGGGTTTGTTTTACATGCAAGGAGATTGTTTGACGAAATGTCTGAGAGAAATGTTGTGACTTGGACTGCTTTGATGGTGAGTTACTCTTTGAATGGGTTTCCAAATGAAGCAATTAGAACTTATTCCAAAATGAGAGAAGATGGGGTTGTTTGCAACGAGAACTCATTTGCGACAGTGACTAGTTCTTGTGCTATGCTCGAGAATGAAAAGTTAAGCCTTGAGGTTCTTGCCCATGTTGTGGTTTCAGGGCTAGAAGCAGAGGTTTCGGTTGCGAATTCACTTATCAATATGTTTGGAAAATTGGGACGAGTAGAAGATGCTGAATATTTATTTTATCGCATAAGAGAAAAGGACACCATATCATGGAATTCGATGATAACGGTGTTTTCTCATGAGGGAATGAGTGAAGAATGCTTGCAGTGTTTTGCGAAAATGCGGAGATATAATATGAAATCGGATTATACCACTTTGTGTTCTATGATTTTAGCGTGTAATAATGTAAATCATTTGAGATGGGGAACGGGGTTACATAGTTTTGCTATTAGGAGTGGGCTTGGCTCTTTTGTTTCGGTGTGTAATACCCTTGTTACTATGTATTCGATGTCGGGGAAATTGAATGATGCAGAGCTAGTGTTTTATGAGACGTCAGAAAAGGATTTGATTTCGTACAATAACATGATGTCTTCGTATATTCAAAGTGGACATGATACCGATGTATTGAAGTTTTTCTCTCAAATGCTTCGAGAAAAGAAAGAAGCAAATTATGTGACATTTGCTAATGCATTGGCCACATGTTCTAACCCTGAAGCTCTATTAGACGGAAAAGCAATTCATGCCCTAATCATCCACAATGGCCATCTTGGCAATTTGCTTGTGGGAAATTCTTTGATAACGATGTACAGCAGATGCAATGCAATGAGAGAAGCCAAACATGTATTTCAAGTGATTCCAAAGCCAGATTTGATCTCATGGAACACTCTAATTGGAGGTTATGTGGAGAATGAAGAGCATATTGAAGCAATGGAAGCGTTTGTTTCCATGAGAAAAGCCGAAATAAGTGAAAATTACATTACAATGGTGAACATTCTTGGGGTTTGCTCATCTCCAAAGGATCTAATGAAATATGGAAGGCCACTTCATGCTCATATAATCACTGCCGGGTTTGATTCCGACGAATTTGTTAATAACACTCTTATCTCAATGTACGCAAAGGGTGATGATTTTGATTCAAGTGGGTTTATATTTGATCGCTTGGAAACAAAAACAGCAGTTTCTTGGAACGCTATAATTTCCTCGAAAGCTCACCATAATCGAGGTGAAGAAGCAATGAAGCACTTTCTTGAAATGCTTCGTGCTCGAATCGAAGTAGATCGCTTCAGCCTCTCCGGTGCCTTTGCAGCTTCTGCGAGCTTAGGTTCACTTGAAGAAGGGCAACAATTCCATTGCTTGATCACAAAAGTAGGGTTTGATCAAGATACTAATATAGCAAATGCTGCAATGGATATGTATAGCAAATGCGGAAAATTGGATGATATGTTAAAATTGCTTCCAGAACAATATAATCGTTCACGACTGTCATGGAACATTTTAATATCTGGCTTTGCCCGACATGGACTTTTTAAGAAAGCCGAGGACATTTTTAACAAAATGGTTCATGCAGGAACGAAACCAGACTATGTTACATTCGTTTCCGTGCTCTCTGCTTGTAGCCATGGGGGGTTAGTCGATAAAGGCCTCAAGTACTATAAATCTATGACAGTTGATTTTAATATTCCCCCAAGGATAGAGCATTGTGTTTGTATTGTTGATCTTCTTGGTCGTTCAGGTAGGCTAATTGAAGCCGAGAAATTCATAGAAGAAATGCCCGTGCCACCAAATGATTTTATATGGAGGAGCTTGTTATCTTCGAGCAGAACCCAGAAAAATCTCGAAATTGGCAAAAAAGCAGCACATCAACTTCTTGAATTATCCCCTTCCGATGATTCAGCTTATATTTTGCTATCGAATGCATATGCACTTAATGGGCAATGGGACGAGGTTGAGAATTTGAGAATGCATATGAAATCGATCGATTTGAAAAAGAAACCAGCTTGTAGTTGGATTAAGCTCAAGAACAAGGTACATTCATTTGGAATCGGGGATTGGACTCATGCAAAAGAAAAATTGATACGTGAAAAATTGACCGAGGTTTTGCAAATGGTTAAGGAAATAGGCTATGTTGCGGATATATCATTATCTTTGCATGATACAGATGAAGAGCAGATAGAACAGAATTTATGGAATCATAGCGAGAAGCTTGCCTTAGCTTTTGGGTTGATGGAAGCTCCTCAAGGATCGATGATTAGGGTTTTCAAGAATCTTCGAGTTTGTGGGGATTGCCATTTGGTGTACAAATTGGTTAGTAGAGTTGTTGATCGCGAACTCGTGTTAAGGGATCCTTATAGATTTCATCATTTTAGAGGAGGGACCTGCTCGTGTTCGGACTACTGGTAGCGATGCAGTGATCGAAGAACCTCTTCAGATATTTTCATGAAGTCACTCTATTTGGTGAGTAATTATTTGTTCTTTTTATTTTTCAATGTATCATTTTGAAATTACATAACTTGGGTATAATGCATAGTTCTCTATAGCTTTGCATGGTCCTTCATTACCAAGAAGAGGCCTTCGCTCTTTGATGTTAGTGTCATAAAATTATATTTTAATGTGAAGTAGGAGTGTTTCGCCTTTGTTTAAAGGGTGGGGAGGGCGTTGCGTCCTGCTCTTATTTTCTGTTGCATATTTTGTCTTTGACGAATATTCTAATGCAAATATTTGTTCTCTAAACTTCCTGTTTACTATTCTACAGTAAACTTGGTTGGACAATTGTTTATACAAAAAAGTGGCGTTCGGTTGAGTGGCTGAGTAAGGCATGACAGAGAAAAGATAGTTCGGCCCAAATCATTTGGGGCCGAATCGGTTAGTTAAGGAACCGGATCAATATGATCATGAGAGATACGAAGGATCATAATAAGGTCTTATGAGAGATTTACAATCAATCAGAAGTCGGTGGTTACGGAACTTCAGCACCAAGCAAGAGTGTAATTGATGCTCGAATCAAGGAAAATCTAGGGTTTCGAACTATTTCCCAACAAACCGTAATCTTATAAAAGCCAAAGTTAAAGCGCAAGAAAGCCCCTCTCTGAATCAATCAACCAATTATCAATTCTCCTAATTCTAAGGCGTCTTAGCCACCCTACTAGATTTTTAGTGATCAACGCATCTCCATCGAGGTCCTGTCGAGATTTGAGACAACCAGCCCTTCTTGATTAGGTATGCCTCAACGTTCCTTTAGATCTACATAAAACAGAGCATGAAGATGAAGGAATGCCACTTGGCCCTCCTTTCGGCGTACCAGCACTCATATGGTGCTGATTGGGGTATGGCCGAGGGTGTCGATGGCCGGATCAGGGTTGTTATCATGCCTACAAGAGGTTCAGACGTCCATCCATACTTTCGTAACGTGATAATAGAACTGATCTCGGCCTCCGACCGTATTAAGCTTGGTGGTCACAATACAGGCGATTTAGACGTTCATTTCTGCCCCTATGTTGTGATTCCGGGATTGGTCTCGGTCTAGACGAGACGGTTGGCCATCCACTCGGTCCGGTAATAAACGACCGAGCGATTTAGACGTTCATTCCTGTGCTTGGGTATTGAGAGCAGGCTGAGCGGTGTGGCCGATGAATCATGATTTGGCTTGAGGCTCACGGTGTAGGAGATTTAAATGTCCATCTCTACTCTTGCACTTGGTCTTCAAGACGAGCTCTGATCCAAGGATTTGAGAGTTTGTTTTTATTATCAGATCATATGTAACTGTAACCCAATTTTATCAATAATATGATGGCTGGATAATTTTTACCTTTACTGTGTCATTTATAAATCTCTGTCTATGCAACCAAGGGGTCTGTTTCTATTTTATTATGGAAGAACGTTCTCCTCTTCCTCTAACGATGGCCCATCCATTGAGAGAGACAGTGTCGCGCTAATTATTTTTGTTTTAAGTGCAGATCTAATTTTAGAGCGAACACCTTTTTGGAACGCTTGGTGGGACCTGCCGTTGTATGGTACAGACCCGATCCAGTACCAGCAAAATTCCTGATTTTCAGCACCTGTCATTGGCGGAAAGGGCCACGCGGCGGAAAACCAAATGATCAGAGAAGAGGAGCGACGACAGTAACAACCATAGTCAAAATGAAGCACCTCCGAACGAAGACGGCTCCGCTGCGTCAGAAAGGGCTTCAAGTTTGGCGAATCTTCCGCCGAACAACGATGACCCGCCGACGAATTTCACTAACAGCGAACTACTCGAGGGGATTAACCGGCGGATTGATCAAATGGCAGCCACTTTCGATCACCAGATGATGGAAGTAAATCAGCAAGCCTTCCAGGCTTTACCTACGATGCTGATCCAGGTGCAACAGCCTTTGCAAGAAGTGATGAACGCTACCAACAGAAGTTCCAATCAAATGGTTGCGGCTATGGATAGGTTAGCGGCAGCCGCTAGGTCTTGGGGAAATAATCCATAGAATTTCGGTGTCCTAAATCCGACGGCTCCTACTACTGGTTCGGCTCCAGGTGCACCAAATAACAACCTCGGTGGGCATGTGCAGCGTAACACCACCACACCGGGAATTCCTTCATTCCTGGAGACAAACCACGATTACTCGAACCAAAATCATGGGGGCAATACCGCTCCCCTACCCGTGTTCTAACCTACCGCTCCAAACCAGACCGGGGCTAGGCGGGACGACAGACATGGATTACCTCCTAGGGGGAAGACTTGGTACGCTCCTGTAAGCAGCCAGAATTTCGGCCGATAGGACTACAATACACTGACCCGATGACCGTTTAATGCGTCAGCTACAGTGTTTGGATGGTTCGGTGACGACTTTGATCCTAACGAAGAACCGGTGTACTGTCCTCGGATGAACCAACAAGTTTTCCCCAATGCTCTTCATCCGCGGGATAGAGAACCAGGGCAGTGCTATAGAAAGACCTATACGGATCGCTATGATTAGACATATGAGTATCCAAGGGGTTTCAAAGTCCCCGACTTCACACTATTCTCAGGTGAAAACGGCCAATCGGCCGACGAGCACATTCCTAGATTTACTATTTAGTGTAAAGAGGCCAACAGCTTTGGTATGTACAAGGTCCGATTGTTCGGTGGATCCCTCACCGGGGTAGCATTCGAATGGCATCGAAATTTGGTGCCGGGTTCTATCTAAGATTAGCCGACTATGAAGCAGAGCTTCAGGGCCCAGTTTATCACGATCATCGTCGATGTGGCAGTGCCAGATATCGGTAGGATATACTAAAAGAACAACGAGCCAGTAGAGGAATTCGTTGCCCGGATGCTGATGGCTAAGAACAAATATCGGGTGGCTTTACACGATAAGGAATACAAGAAGATGGCACAAAGGAACTTGCTCCACGATAGCAGGAAACATTTCATGGGTATGAAGTTCGAAAATATGAACGATTTAGTGATCCACGTAGCACCTTACGAATGCATGACTCGCGATGAAGAGACAAAAAGGAATTCCTCCAGGAATTCAGGGTTCAAAAACAAGTTCAGTGTGACCATCGCCGAGATCCAAGAAGGAGAGGAAGCCGATCTTCTTGATGCCAAGATCGAGACTAACGTCAGTATTGCCGAGTTCCTCCCAGGGATGACCTATATCTGCACCATGCCTAAAGAATCTACAGATTCGGCGCCTAAAAGGGGATCCGTCAAAAGGAATTATTTTGAAAGGAACCGAGACTACGACTATGACATAACAAAGACAAATGATTTTCAACATGCTCTTAAAAGATAAGCAACTCAAGATATCCCATCGATTTTCAAGCGCTGAAGAGATCGCGAAAAAGAAAGATTATAGTAAATGGCACAATTCGGAATCTTATTCAACTATTAACCATGTACTTCTTCGCAATACTCTGCAAAAGGCCTTTGAGGAAGGGCAAATCAAATTCGCAAAAGCGGTTTTAGAGATCGAAAAGAACCTTTTCCTAAGAAGACATCAGTGAACGTTGTTAATGCCGATTTAGGGAAAGGGACTAATGAGGTTGTGCCCTTTTTAGGAACTGATGAAGAATCAACCAACTTTGAGAGGAACCCTACGGGGTCTGTTAGAATCATTAGGCTGCTAAATCCAGTGAAAGCTCAAATATGGTTGGCTGAACTGGGAGGTTCGGTCACATGAACTCTCGTGAAAATAGTACGCAGGAGTAAGATGGGAATCACGAGGTAAAACAAGATTTATGCAACTCCTGTATGGTCTACTAGTGCAAGGAGTGTGCCTCCAGCGGTGCAGAAAACACCTTTCGGGAAAATTGGAATCAGAGGAGCGGAGAAATTGAAAACAAGTGCGTTTGACGCGTTTGTAAGCACGCTAATCGGAACTGGAGCTATTGAGAGGGGCGAGAATGTGAATAGCTCCAAGCCAAGGGAGGATGGACCGAGTGGTTCTAAATCCCGTGAAGCAGACCTAGGCGTAACACATGAGGCTTTCGGAGCGTTCAATCAGAATAAGCCTTTCGGCACTAGATTACAGAAACATAGGCTTTACCCTCATCGAACATTTCCTGTCATATGGCGTAGCCCGGACAGAGAGGCATCGGTTGTTAGAAATACCGATGAAGAGAAGAAAATGCTCAGGAATAATTTCCTGAGGGGCGGGGGCGGCCGTATGGCCGACCTGCGAGACTATCTTCGCGACGTCGCTAGAAAGTCTAGGAAGATTCTCGAGATGGAGAAAAACTGCGAATAGAGATCTGTCAAGATCATCAAGGGGTGGACGTTATCATGAGGCCCCCACGGATGGTGAAGCCTCCCTGGGCTGTCACAGGAGTATGGACAGGGATTTAACGGCCTGTCAGGCCGATCAGGAATACATGCTCTCCCGAACCTCATATCATGACCAAGACGTAGAAGCGAAGGTGGCAACGTTTAATAAAAGAAGAGCGAGAAGCCGCCCACCAGGCGGCATTGGAAAAAGCAAGGAAAACAAAGTCGATCAGTAGCGTGACCGACCACCTAAAGAGGCCCGTGCAAAAGCTGAGTTCGGTGGTCACAAAGACTGGGGGCACAACTACTGAAGCGTCGACATCAACTAATTAGCAATGAGGTGTAAGAAGGATGGTTCTAAATCAGATGGCTCGGCCGGCGAAATGGGGGTGAATACTATACTTACCATCCCGGAATCATCATGAACGACTATCGATCAACCCAATTATCTTTCTGGAGACTCAGAGGGAGAAGAAACAGATTCGATGATCTTAGCGCCCAATGAGGCCATCGATGACAATAATACCTTTGCAAGATTGGAAAGAGAGATGACCAACCATCTGAAGCCGCTGTACATCACGATCATACCGGAAGGAAAACGAGTCCACTAGATCTTTGTGGACAATGGAGCGGCTATAAATTTTCTACTGACGTGGATGATAAAAAGACCGAACAAGATAGATGATGACATGATACCCACGGTGACGTCTCTAACCAGGTATAGTGGCCAGTCCGCTAAGCCAAAGATAGTGTTAGCTATAGAGATAGAGGTCGGAAGACTACGCAGTTTGTCCGCATTCTACGTCCTTGATACAGACAAAAGCTATAACACGCTCCTCGGGAGAGACTGGTTCCACTCAAATGAATGTGTCCCTTCGAGCTTACACCAATCCATCGTGTACTGGGATGACGAAGGAATGAGTATAATAAAGATAGATTATCGGCCTTTCCTGATAACAGAGAACTTAGCCGTCGCTCGTTTATATCAGGACGACGTCGGCCCAATTCGTTTTGTAGAAAACAATGCCGGCCGTTTACAGATGACAACGGCCAAAGATTTCATTCATAAGGAAGGCGTAAAATTCCTTTGATTATTGATTCGGCCAGAAGCATCTGTGTCATCAAGGCCGTTGGAAAACGAAGATCCATGAAGTACAACGCCAGTACCGTGTTTATGGTTAACGGCGAAGAGACCGACGAAGAATCGGTTGAGGAAATTTGTTTGCAGAACGAGAAGATTAGCAATTTAAAGGCCGAAGCACAAGATGACTTAGAAGAAATTGATGTAGGAAATGATCGTTGTGTTCTGCCACTTTTCATTAGTAAGAGTTTATGTAATCCTTTTCATGATCAATTAATAAAACTATTGCTAGACTACATCGGTTGTTTTGCTTGGAATTATGATGAACTCATCGGTTTAGACCGAGGGCTCGTTGAGTATAACCTTCTTTTGAAGGAAAATTGTAAACATCGGAAGCAACCGCCAAGAAGACTGGCAGTTAACACCCTTTCCAAAATGAAAGAAGAAGTGGAACGGCTGCTACAAGCTGGCTTCATCCGGCAGGTTTGGTACCCTGATTGGGTTGCCAATATCGTGCTAGTGCGAAGTGGGAAGCTCAGGGCCTGTATTGACTTCAGGGCCCTGAATAAAGCGACTTCTAAAGACAAGTACCCAATGCTTATATCTGAATCGTTGTTCGATGCCTCAGCAGGGCATGAAATGATGTCATTAATGGATGGGCATTCGGGATACAACCAGATCTACATTTCGAAGCAAGACGTGAGTAAGAAGGCATTTGGTGTCCTAATCCACCAGAGCTCTTTGAATAGGTCGTTATGCCGTTTGGATTGAAGAACGCTGGGGCCACTTACCAGCATGCTATGAATCACATATTCCACAACATGATCGGCAAATTCGTTGAAGTATATATAGATGATACTATTATGAAATCAAAAGGAGAAGCTGATCACTTGGTGGATTTGAGGCGGGCTTTTGAAAGGATGTGCCGACACTATTTGCTACTCAATCCCTTAAAGTGTGCATTTAGTGTCTCATCGGGAAATTTTCTGGGCTTTCTTGTCCACCAGAGAAGGATAAAGATAGATCAGAACAAAACCAAGAAAATAATTGAAGCGAGACCGCAGAGCAATAAGGACCTACAAAGATTGTTGGGGCATGTTAACTATTTGCGGTGGTTCATAGCCAATTTAGCCGATAAGGTGAAATGTTTTTCCCTGTTACTCTGCCTAAGGCACGGTGAAGAATTCGTGTGGGGAGAGGATTAACAGAAGGCCTTCGACATCGTTAAAGGGTACCTAACTAAACCAACGGTCATAGTACCGCTAATGGCCGGTAAACCAATCAAGGTATACATATTGGCCACAGAAGATTCTATTGGCAGTCTATTCGCCCAAGTGAACGAAGAAGGGGCAGGAGCAGGTAATTTATTATCTAAGCAGAATACTATCCGATGTAAAAAAGATGTGCTTATCTTATTACAACACTTGCACGAAGTTGAGGAATTACCTGTTGCCTTCCGAGATTCAACTTATCAGCAAAGTCGATATTTCGAAATACATGCTGACGAAGTATGTGTTGAAAGGACGAGTTAGAAATGGACATTGATCCTGTCCAAGTTCTCTATAAAATATGTACCAATGAAGGTAGTGAAAGGGCAGGCAATAACATATTTTCTAGCCGATCATCCATGCCTGACCACAGGGTTGGAGGATGATAAAGAGGCGATCGACTATGTAGGAACCGAATCCTGGATCTTATACTTTGATGGTTCTAGCACGAGGTAGCATGTCGAGGCAGGCGTCGTCCTTATATCACCAAATGGCATTTGTTTCTATTATTCGGTGGCCATTGATAACAATTGCACAAACAATCAAGCCGAGTATGGGGGTTTGATACTCGGCCTAGAAATCCTCGTCGATATAGGAGTACTTAGCGTAAGAATCTTCGGTGACTCCGAGATAATGATCGAACAGACATTCGGAAAGTTTCAATGCTTAAGCTCGAACTTGATTACATACGTAAAGAAGGTAAAAAGATTGCCAGTGAGTTTCATCGAAGTTCGCACGCAGCATTTCGACAGAGAGCATAATGGTAGAGCAAACGACCTTGGTCACCTAGCATCTAGCTTAAGGAGAATCTTAATAGAACCAAATACTATCATTAGAATCGGCCGAAAGGATGTCAAGGGAGGCGATACGACTTGGTTAGTAGGAGCGGTGGATGCTAGTGATGATTGGCAAAAACCTATAGTGGAATACCTGGTGAAACCCAATACGGTGATCGATAGGAGGCTATGGAGGACAGCCTTGCGATATGCCTTAATCGAGAGGGTCTTGTATCGGAAGGGCTATATGACGGTTTGATCTTCGTTGCCTCGATAAAAGCGAGTCAATGATAGTAATGGGAAAAGCACACGAAGGAATATGCGGGGCTCATCAGGCCAGTATAAAAATGCATTGGTTGACTCGTCGGTACGGCTACTATTTGCCGGCCATATTCGCCGACTGCCATCACTATGCGAAGGGGTGTTGTAACACCCTAATGCATTTATAGGATATTTTATTTGGGTATTTTCCAATCTTGCGACAACTTCTTATTTACCATTGTTTTTGGGTGCGGATAGTGCATTTGGTAACTGTGGTTGGTATCCGACCCGACCCGCATATTTGAAACCTATTCTGGTTTAAGATTACGTTATATATTTGCTAGCATAGAGGATCCATTCACATCTAGATCCTATACACACATGATATATTTCTGTATCTACATATCTTTTAATAATACAAATAATAGGCAGATAATATATTTTAATATCTAGCATAGCATGGTATCATACCCCATATCATATGTGTGCATCCATACATCATGTTCATGTCCAGATTGTTAAAACAGAATCGTTTGGATCGCTACGTGTATTTACGTAGATCCGTATTTAGGGGTATGCATTTTTATGAACCGGATATCGCATTATGGTTTTAGCTTGTACGTATATTCTCCATATTTTAAAACTAGATTTTTAAAAGAGACCCGGGTATTTTTCGGAGCAATTTGATATTAGCTGTATAATCCAAGACCTAAATTAATAGTTATATATATATATATATATATATATATATATATATATATAATATTTAAACTAATATTCAATCCCTCTCTCAGTCTCTCTCTCTCACCTCTCGCTTTCTATTTCTCTCTCTCTTCTCGTGTTCTCTCTCTATCCCTCTGTCTCTCTCTCTCTTATAAATATATATTATTAACCCTATATTATTTTAACACCCTCACATCTCTCTCTCCTCTCTTTCTTCTTCCCCTCTCGCCATGAAAACCCACACCTGCAACCCTAGCCCGCTCTTCCTCGTCATCTCCGCTGATCATCTCGACCTCACCCGACCTCATCCGCCACCACCTCTTCTTCTCCATCCCCGAGAATCCACAACCCTCGACGAACCCCTGCAGCAAACCCAAGCCCCGACGTCCACGCCTGCACCCCTCACCGCCGATCATCTCACCTCGTTGCTACCCTCATCACCACCTCCGCTTCTACCTCTTCCCCTCTCCTTTCCCCGAGCACCCTGCACCCGACGACGCCATCCCTGCACCTCCAGCAACCGCCACCTGCAACCCAAGAACCTCCACCCTTATCGCCGGCAACTCGCCGTTGCCATCACCCTAACCCCCGTCTTCACCTCCCCATCCCTCTCTTCTCCTCACCAGCACCACACCCTCCATCGCCACCATCAACCCTGACTTCTCAACGACCCCGACAGCAACCTTAGAGAACCCACTGCCCCTCTTCGTCGACGGCAGCCCCTCGTCGCCGTCACCTCCTCCTCTGTTCTCTGGCCCTAGAAACCAGAGCATAACACAAAAGCGAACATCATCTTTCTTCGTGATTCTTTCTTGATCGGTTCTTGATCGTTTCGCCGGAGTCGCACGCGTCGCCGACGATCCAGATGACCCAGTCACCGTCGTCGTCCAGCCTAGTCACTACGTCAAGTCACTGATTAGCTAGGTCCAGTCCTGCGTGTGTAAGTTTGCATCGCGACGTTTATCCGACGTCGGACGTAGCATCCGTATCCTGTCGTGAGATCCGATTAGGTAAGTTTTAAATTTCAACATGCTAGGTTATTATATCAATATCCATATGAATAAAAATAGTGCATGCATTTTATTATGCAACAAATATTATAGATTTGCAGTTTTACGATATCCAGTCTTATCCGTACTGACAATAGCATATCTAGTTGCATGCCGGAATATCATGATATCATTATACTATTATATTAGTACAACATGTTATTTAGTTTGTATCATATATGGTAATGAACGTATAATGGTTATTACAGATAGATACATATGCATCCTTGCATTAGCCGTGTTTCGATACTGGTTACAGTTTCACATTGGGTATCTATTTGGTTGATGTGCATCACATGATATGTTCACGACACACTACTTGACTTGTTACTTGGATCTTGTTACTAATGCCAACAATATTGACGTGTTGTCCTGACGGACGTGGCTTGTTGTCTGCATAGACAAGAACTTTACTTATTTGATCCTGTGTTGGTATTAGATCTATTTTGGCAATACCTGACTTGAACACATACCTGGGAGAAAAGGGGAAATCAAGAATGTAACCGAAACGTAACTCAAGAGGATATTATTACTTGTTTGTCGTTTTTCCGGGCGTTACGGAATAAATACTTGTTTGCCGTTTTTCCGCGAGTTGCGGAATAAATACTTGTTTGCCGTGTTTCCGAGTGTTACGGAATAAATACTGTTACTGCGGTCCCGTGGGGAATGAATGGGATATATAATGTTGGGTTACGATGAGAATTACATTAATTGATTTTAAAGACTTTTAGAATAGATAACCTAAAAGCACCGTTTTAGGTTACGCATCACACATCACATACATACACATACCTCACTGTTTCGTATCTGTGTTATTTATTTATATTCATGGTTACTTATTTCGTTATATCCTGGATTATCACTCTTATTTGATATCTATGACGCACTGACGTCTGGGTTTTGCATGACCCAGTTCCTCTACCTTTATTGCAGGAAGATCAAGAATATTTTAGCAATCAAGCCGAGCAATGAGGAGTGAGCTATTTAATTTTAGACTCTTAGTTTTGTTTATTTCCGTAGTTTTATTTCCTTAATGTGAGCCCATATTGGAACGTGTTTTCAGATGTTGTTTATTGGATCTTGATTCGTTTCCGCTTATGCATTTTCCCGATTCTATTTACTGTGGCAAATGGACATATATTAGATAGATTTTATATTTTTCTGCTCTTGATATCCTATAGACAGCCGTAATGTGTCTGTGGAAGGATGATTCCTAACCACAGGTGGCAAAATTGGCTCTATCACGTACCGTAGTCTGGGCATTTTGGGAAGAGAGACGTGACATGATTTGTTTGGTATCAGAGCCATAGGATTTATGGTTAATCGGGTTTGGTTCTTTTGTAGTTGGGTATTGAACCCAATACACTAACTAGGAAACCCGGAATTAGGAACATGTCCTGCCACATTACTATCTTACCAGTCTTGAATCTATAGTTATCTTGTTTACCGTTGCTAATCATCTTCAGTGTCTTAGCTTCAGAATCATGGCGGATAGAGATTTGCGATCGTACCAGAGACGTGTTTATGACGCCACATTGCTTGGAGTTATACGTGGTATGCTGGAAAACTAGAAGCGGCAAACTGAGCTGAATTAGTGGTAGGCCGAAGCTTTTCAGGAGGGTCTGCAGATAGTCCAGCAGTCCATAGTTGCAGTAGCACCCAGGCCAGTAGAGCGTGAAGGCACCGTTGCAGACTTTAGAAAGCTCGGTCCGTCCACATTTACAGGATTGGAGGAGCCATTGCCAGCGGAGCAGTGGCTAATTGATACAGAGAATCTGCTCGTCGCCGCGTAGATTCCAGATGAGAAAAGGATGGATGTAGTACGCATCCAACTGGTAGATTATGCTCGTCAGTGGTGGCTTGTAGAGGAGACCCGTCTGCCCAAGCCGATCAGTTAGGCGGCATTTTCACGAAGTTTCTTGGAGAAGTTCTTTCCGCAATCTGCTCAGGAGGAAATAGAAGAGAAGTTTATTAGCTTGAAGGAGAATGGCGGATCCGTTGATGTGCATGCGGCTGGGTGGACTCGGCTCAGTCGATTTGCGGGGCCTTTGGTTGCCAACGATGCAGATAAGGCATGGAGGTTTATGCATAGCTTAGATGTGGAGATTCAGAGACATTATATCTCTAGGATTGACCACCTTCTTCCAAGTTCTCAAGGAAGCCAGGGAGAAGCATAGTTTATCGGTGAAAGCGAAGAGTACGCAACAGCAAGCCGTCGTAGTGCGGAAGCCGACGTTTACGCTAAACCGAGCTCCTGTACGCAAAGGCATCCCGGTGAACAGGCGAGGCAGTGTACCCATAAAGAAGCCCGTTGTATCCGATCAGAGAAGGAGTGTATTTTGTGACTGCTGCCAACGACCAGGTCATTTCCGAAGGGAGTGCCGGATGGGGTTTGGACAGTGTCTGATTTGCGGAGCTACTGATCATTGAATGCATGGTTGACCATTAAGAGTTCAGTTGTAGGGTGATGCTCCGAGAGCACCACAAAAGCAGGTTACTCAGGGGCCTAATCAAGCACGGGCCTTTACTTTGACGGCCAAGGAGGCCAAAGCTTCAGACAAAATTGTTTCAGGTATCCTACTCGTTTATAATTTTCCCACATTGACATTATTCGATTCTGGTGCATCCCATTGCTTTATGTCGTCCAAATTTATTAGTGCACACTCAATTCCACACACGGCCCTGTCTAGTAGCTGGGATATACACACTGAGAATAGGAAGATTATATCTAGCAGTGAGTGCAAGGATTGTTTGATTGTTATATGCAGACGAGAGTTATTCACGGACTTCTTGGTGATTGATACGGGTAGCTATGATGTTGTTTGGGAATGGACTTTCTCGGCACTTTCCACGCTCACATTGATTGTAGGGCAAAGAAAGTGATTTTCCAGATTCCCGGAAATTCGGAGTTTATATTTTCAGGAGGCAGCAGATCTGTCGGGCCAGTCGAATTTAGGGCTAGCCCGACAAATGTCGTTCTTTCGTCGATAGAAGTAGATAAGGAGGAAGCGCCAGCAGTAGTTCGGGAGTTTATGGATGTGTTCGAGGACATCTCGGGTTTATCGCCAAAACGAGATGTGGAGTTCGCGATTGATCTTATTCCTAGAGCAGCACCGATTTCAAAGACCTATTATCTAATGGCACCGGTGGAGCTAGAAGAAATAAAGAAACAGGTTGTCGAATTACTAGAGAAGGGTTGGATTCACAGCAACAATTCACCTTGAAGAGTTCCAGTTCTTCTAGTTAAGAAGAAAGATAGCACGCGGAGGATGTGCATCGATTATCGAGAATTAAACCGGGTAACTATTAAGAACATGTACCCGATCCTTCGTATCAACGAATTATTCGATCAACTCAGTAGCGCGAGGGTATTCTCGAAATTGGATTTGCGATCCGGATATCATCAAGTTCGGATGAAATCAGAAGATATTTGCAAAATAGCGTTCTGAACTCGATATGGGCATTACAAGTTCTTAGTGATGCCATTTAGAGCTACAAACGCACCGGCAATATTTATGGACTTGATGAACCGAATCTTTTCACCGTATTTGTACCAGTTCGTAGTGGTGTTTATCGATGATATTCTGGTCTATTCGAGGAGTAAAGAAGAGCATGCAGGACACTTAAGAATCGCACTGCAAACGTTGAGGCAAGAAAGATTATATGCTAAGATGAGCAAGTACAAGTTTTGGCTCGAAGAAGTGAAGTTTTTGGGTCATGTCGTATCCGGAGATGGAATTGCCGTTGATCCTGAAAAGATTGCAGCGGTTCATGATTGGCCGATTCCAAAGAACGTAGGGGAGATCAGAAGTTTTCTTGAGCTTTCCGGATATTATAGAAGGTTTATGGAGAACTTCGCTCGAATAGCAGAACCATTGACCAAGCTATAATGAAAGGAGGTACCGTTCGTATGGACGGAGAAATGTGCGTTAGCTTTTGAAGCGTTAAAGCAAAGATTGATCACCGCTCCTATCTTGACAGTGTCAGACGGTTCCAGAGGGTTGGTTATTTACAGCGACGCATCTGGGAAAGGCTTGGGATGTGTTCTAATGCAGAATAGGAAGGTTATAGCCTATGTGTCGAGACAATTGAAGACTCGTGAGAAGAACTACCCAACTCATGATTTGGAGCCAGCTGCAGTGATTTTTGCTTTGAAGATTTGGAGACACTACTTATTGGGCGAAATGATAGGAGTATTTACCGATCATAAAAGCTAAAAGTATGTGTTCACACAGAAAGAGCTCAACATGAGGCTGCGTAGATGGTTGGAGCTGATGGCTGACTATGAGCTTGATCTAAAATACTACCCGGGGAAAGTTAATGTAGTGCCGGATGCTCTAAGTCGGTTGCCAGCAATACAGATGTTGATGGCACAGGAGGAGATTATAGCTGATCTTCAGAGGTTCTAGTTGGAGATTGTACTATCGTATTCTTCGGGACAGTTGATGCAATTGCAAGTACAGTTGTCCTTGATCGATAACATTAAAGTAGCATAGCCGCACGATCTAAGATTGCAGAAGTTTCGAGAACAAGTTGAAGCGGGACTTCGAACGGACTTGTTAATCCATGAAGACGGTTCGTTACGATATGGGAGCTGTTTATGTGTGCCTAAAGAAGACGTTCGTGAAGAAGTCATGAAGGAGGCTCATAGTTCCTCGTATTCTGTACATCCGGGAGGCACAAAGACGTACAGAGATCTGCGACAACATTTCTGGTGGGAAAGCATGAAAAGGGGATTGCTCACTATGTATCGAAGAGTTTGGTGTGTCAGCAAGTCAAGGCTGAACATCAAAGGGTAGTTGGTTTATTACAACCACTTCTGATTCCTTAATGGAAGTGGGAACATATAACCATGGATTTCATGACAGCTTTACCGCGAAGTCCAAAGAGCAATAACGCAGTTTGGGTCATTGTTGATCGATTGACCAAGGCAGCTCACTTTATACCGTTTCGAGTTAGTCAGTTGACGGAAGCTTTAGCAGAGCGGTATATGCATGAGATTGTAAGATTGCATGGAGTACCTGTGAGCATCGATCGTGATACCATATTTTTATCATACTTTTGGAGGAGTTTACAGGAAAGTTTGGGGACTCGATTGAAGTTCAGCACAGCCTATCATCTTTAGGCAGATGGCTAGTCTGAACGAACGATCCAAACTCTTGAAGATATGTTGAGAGCATGCATGTTATACTTCGAGGGCTCATGGGTGGATCATTTGCACTTGGTGAAGTTTTCTTATAATAATAGTTTCCAGGAGACTATACAGATGGCTCTATTCGAAGTATTATATGATCGTAAGTGTCGCTCGCCCGTCTGTTGGGACGATATTGGAGAAAAAAGATTATTGAGACCGGATCTTATTGTGCAAACAGTGGAGAAAGTCAACGTGATCCGAAATCATATGAAGGCGGCACAAGATCGACAGAAAAGTTGGGCCGGTACTGGACGAAGACCTCTGGAATTCACAGTTGGTGATCTTGTATTTCTAAAGATATCACCGACCAGAGGAGTGATCCGTTTTGGTAGTCGAGGCAAGCTTAGTCCTCCATTCATGGGGCCTTTCGATATTATCGAGCGTGTTGGAAAGGTAGCTCATCGATTGGCTTTACCACCATCCTTAGCGAGTGTTCACGACGTGTTTCATATATCTCAACTCCGCAAGTATGTTCGAGATGAGACGCACGTCCTAGATCACTCGGAGCTGATAGTAAGGGAGGACTTAACATATGAAGAAAGACCGATGGCGATAGTGGATCGACGAGACAAGGTCCTCAAGAACAAAATTATCCCTCTAGTACTCGTTTCATGGGGAAATCGTTCGCACGGAGAATCTACTTGGGAACGTGAAAACGAGATCCGATAGAAGTTTCCACACCACTTTTCTTAGATCCGTGTTTTCTTGTTTTTTCTTGTTCTGGGAATTTCGAGGCCGAAATTCTTTTGTTGTTGGGTATAATATAATACCCTAGTGCATTTATACGATATTTTATTTGGGTATTTTCCAATCTTGCGACAACTTGTTGTTTATTATTGTTTTTGGGTGCGGATAGTGCATTTGGTAACTGTGATTAGTATCCGATCCGACCCGCATGTTTGAAACCCATTATGGTTTAAGATTACGCCATATATTTGCTAGCATAGAGGATCCATGAACCTCTAGATCCTATACACATACATGATATATTTCTGTATCTGCAGATCATTCAATAATACAAGTAATAGCCAGATAATATTTTTTAATATCTAGCATGGCATGTTATCATATCTCATATCATATGTGTGCATCCATACATCATGTTCATGTCCAGAATGTTAAAACAGACTCGTTTGGATCACTACGTGTATTTACATAGATTCGTACTTGGAGTATGCATTTTTATTAACCGGACATCGCATTATGGTTTTAGCTGGTACGTATATTCTCCATTTTTTAAAACTAAATTTTTAGAAGAGACCCGGGTATTTTTCGGAGTAATTTGATATTAGCTGTATAATCCAAGAAAATATATTATAATATATTTCTAAACTAAAAACCTAAACTAACAGCTAACAGTTATATTTGTAAATATATATATAATATAATATTTAAACTAATATTCTATCCCTCTCTCTCTCTCACCTCTCGCTTTCTATCTATCTCTCTTCTCGCGATCTCTCTCTTCCTCTGTCTCTCTCTTTCCTATAAATATATATATTATTAACCCTATATTATTTTAACACCTTCACCTCTCTCTCTCTCTCTTCTCTTTCTTCTTCTCCTCTCTCGACGAAAACCCACGCCTGCTCCTCCTCATCATCGCCTCCGATCATCTCGACCTCATCCCGACCTCATCACAACCTCCTCCGCTACCACCTTTTCTTTTCCATTCCTGAGAACCCACAACCCCCGACGAACCCCTGCAACAAATGCAAACCCCGACGCCCACGCCTACACCCCTCACTGTCGATCACCTCACCTTGTCTCCACCCTCATCACCAACTTCACCACTTCCACTTCCACCTCTTCTCCTCTCGTTTTCCTGAGCACCCTGCACCTGACGATGCCATCTATGCACCTCCAGCAACAGCCACCTGCAACCCAAGAACCTCTACCCTCATCGCCGGCGACTCGTCATCGCCATCATTTTAACCCTCGCCTTCACCTCTTCATCCCTCTCTTCTCCCCACCAGCACCACACCCTCCATCACCACCATCAAACCCGACTTCCTGACGACCCCGACAACAACCCCAGAGAACCTACTGCTCCAGAGAACCCTAACGACCTCGTCGCCGATGGCAGCCCCTCGTCGCCGTCACCTCCTCCTTTGTTTTCTGACCCCAGAACTCAGAGCCCGACACAACAACGAACATCATCTTTCTTTGTGATTCTTTCCTGATCGTCTCGCCGGAGACGCACGCATCGCCGACGATCTAGACGACCCAGTCACCGTCATCATCCAGCCTAGTCACTACGTCAAGTCACTAATCAGTCAGATCCAGTCCTGCGTGTGTAAGTTTGCATCGCGGCGTTTATCCGACGCCGGCCATAGCATCTGTATCCCGTCGTGAGATCCGATCAGACAAGTTTTAACTTGCAACAAGCTAGGTTATTATATCGATATCCATATGAATAAAAATAGTGCATGTATTTTATTATGCAACAAATATTATAGATTTATAGTTTTACGATATCCGTTCGTATCCGTACTGACAATAGCATATCTAGTTGCATGCCGGAACATCATGATATCATTGTACTATTACATTAGTACAACTTGTTATGTAGTTTGCATCATATATGGTAATGAACGTATAATGTGTTAGTTATATGTATGCCCTAGAGGCCATTACTGTACATAGGATGTATATTGTAGTGGATGCTGGGACATATATAGGGAGGACTTTCTTGCTCGACATGATAGTATGCTATCTGGTTGCTCTTTACCTTAACGTGTATACTGATTGTCTCTCTGTTACATGTTGGTAAAGCCCTTAGGATGTGTGCTTGACTACCTGGACTATGATGCGGATCATACTAGTGGGGACATGGTAGTCCATAAGTACATCCTTAAAAGTCCCTAGTCGTGGGTGTATCGAGACGGGGCATCGATATACCAGAGTAGACTAGCGTGTACCTTCTCGACCCATACAGATGGGCGATGGATGATCCCATATCCATCGGTGTTTGACATCAGAGATGATATACGGGTGCTCAGTAGAGACTGGATACACTGGACGGACTCGCCGAGAACTCCCAGATGGTATTATACCTCACGTCAGATGGCAGTTCTCTGGTGACACTGGTACAGAGTAGTCTGTTGACCCGAGATCGTCATAGAGTCTTGTGTGGTTCCCACTGTGCTTTGATTTCCATCTTACCACGTCCAAGAGGGCGTGCAAAACGGTGGTTTTTGGGTACAGTCCCGAGTCACATGGAGGCAATGAGCGATAGGAGGGGATTCGTCTCTCCCGGTATAGGGGGTTGATGTTGCGCTGTGTTCGATTGGCTATAACAGGAAATCCCTGGCCAGGGTTGCTGAGATTTACTGGTAAGTGTTACCGGTAGTTTCTCGAACAGTTATAGACCTCATATCGACACGACTTATCGAGCTATTGGGGTCTGACGTTTACCACCCCTAGGCGAGATATGCGACATATCAGACGATCAGACCGGACTGTACGGTAGTGTTACTGGTCGGATTCACTGGAGTGTGAGCGGGCTTGCTCGTCGATCTTCAGATCGCTCAATACCCGGGTGGCCGTTACGTTTAGCAGACCGCTTGCGGCTTGTGGGTGTTTGATATGATCATCATCTGCTGCCGGCGTATTGACGAGTCTTTAGAGTCCTACACAGAAGTTTCCTGGCTCAAGCGAAACGAAATAGGAGCGCGTATGAGATATGTGCGGGACCGAGAATAATACCAGTATGTGATACTGTATTCGATTCTCGCGATGTGACATTGATCGGTTATATCCGATATAGCCGGGTTATCGGATCAAGTGTTGATTCGATAAGTTGTTACTAATGATACTAGTCGGTTATATGCGATATGACCGGATCGTTAAATCAAGTGTTGATTTAATGATTTAATGCATAATTATATATTTGATATATTACTTTGCATTAACTAGTATCGGTTCACTTAAGATGGATTTTCTCACTCGGATGTGCGCATTGTATATGCGATATACTTTTGTGCACTTGTTTGTATCATGTTTGATGATACATGCTAGTTTGGTTAAGTGTAAAGAATTAATCTTTGGTTAAGTGAATGGTTATGGTTTTATTTATTTATTCATTCTTTTATCTATTTCTTTTTGGATGAAAAGAATGAGAAAAGAAAACAAATGGTTGCTTTCTTAGAAGCTTCTTCAAGCTTCATGCAACTTTTGACCATGTGACCATTTTGTTTTTAGCTTAACCCTAACCATTGCATTGAACCATGATTAGTTCTCTACACTTAACTATGGTCTAGTTATGATAAGAATTGATATTCTTTTCTTTTTTAATTGGAACTTATCATAACCTTTTTCCATCTTCTTCTTCTTCACTTCAAGAAGAAGCTTGCTTCATCAATGGTGATTGATGAAAACAAGTGAGAAATCCAATTCTAAAGTCTACCCACTTCCTATTTCTTCATCCTCTACCTCTTGCCAAGTAGTAGAGTGTGTTTACTTCACAAGTTTCTTGACTTGGTGAAGTCGGAGCTTGATTTAGCGATGCCTAGACGTAGATCATCTTCGGCATGGACATCGACGACCTAGCTTGCCCATTCTCCGACGAAGCCGACGCTTGAGCCCGGATTTGATTTGGACAGCGGAGAGGACCTCGTTGCGGAGCTATGGAGGTGGAGCACCGGATCTACAAAGGTTGTATTTCCGTATCTTGTAGTTAAGTGTTAACTAGTTAGTTTTTTCGCCTAGTTTTCTAGCAAACGATCCGTAGTCGGGTCTCTCGGCACCCATAAATTTTTATATTGGCATGTTCGATGCCTTGTGTGACCTCACTAGGGTGCCTAGGAACCCTACAGTGGTATCAGAGCCTAGCTAGAGCCTTAGGCGAAGTTCAGACGGAATTTGAAGTCCGAACGACCCGAAACCCCAACCTTAAAATTGCTCTCTGGACGATTTTGAAAAACTGGGATTTTTCCAGATTAAAAATATTCAGAAAACTCAGTAAAATAATCTAAGAATTACTGTTTAAATTTGAGGGCTTGATTCATTAGAAGAGGCGCGGATCCGCGGCCTTACAGTTAGCTAAGGCGGCTGATCCGCGGCTGTACGGCCTTAATTTTTAAATAGTTTTATACAGTAATTCTTAGTTTTATGTGCTGGATTTCCTGGGAATTTTTAATAATTTTTATAGAGCTGAATTTTCTGGGTTGATTTGGGGATTCGGTGTTTCGATCGGAGTGTCAAATTTTGTCTGTGTGGCTTTCCGGATAAATTTTAGAATATGTTAAAAAGTTCGACCGGATATAAATACCCAATTTTTCCCCTGTCGGGAAATTTCCAAGTGTTGGATTTTTCCGTAGTTTAACGACGTTCTAAGTAGTGCAAGTAACTCGATGGACCCTCTAGAAGACAACAAACCTTAACTCGATTATGTGACCGTCTTGAACTGCTCTTTGAACCTTCGGGTTTTGGGGCAGTACGGCGTGCCACATGTGAGGCGTTGGCTTGACCCTTCTACGGCTGGACCGTTGGTACTGAGGCACGAACTGAATGTTGTTAGACTTATTTCATGTGTTGGATTGTATCGGGAAAACTTGGGTGTTCGATTGTTCGATCGGAAAGTTTAACATTTTCTGTTTATCTGGAATGTGATACAATAATTGGAATTCACAAATAGTTATGAGATAACTGAATGAATGTTATAAACATAGCAGTTTAGTCTCACTTGATCGGTTGCCACGGAATTTTGATGTGATCAAAAGTCCGTCGCAATCACGTAGCGTACGCGGATACTCGCCGGGTAAACTTAATAGACAGCCTCACTCCATAGCCCCGACCAAGTGACTGTAGGAGAACCCCGTCGCCGAAAGCATCCGTTCGGGTGCTCGCGGTAGCGGTGTTCCGCCTTGGTGCACTTCGTCGACGGTATCAGGGGTGCGGCCGCCTACTAAAGTTTGCGACGAGTATTCGATCAGGATGTCGGGAATCTTGTTGAATTGCCCGACTCGATATTGAAAAGTGTTTTCGATAATGAGACTAAAATGCGGGGTTTATAATTGTTAGGCATGTGATGTCTAAGGTATTCATTTGATTAGGCATGCGATGTCTATGCAGATTGCGGATTCCAACTGTTGTAGTTTTACACTTTCTTTTCTGTGACCGTAAGTGTAATATGTGATATCGCCGGTTTCGTTGCTATATGTCAACGACCATTGGGATGCGCATATTTACTTACGTTGATGACATGTGATGTTATGTGTTGCTGGATATGTTATATTGGATCGTCGTGTTTGAATAGCCGGGGGTTTTTATGTGAGATGAGTGTTTTTCATTTTCATTCATGTAAAAACTTGTATGTAATATTCTTTTATTGGGGCGCTTCCAGGTTGCGGAAGTAGTCACCCGTTGTATATTATTTACTTTTCCGCACTAGGATAGACCCAAGGAGGAGGGCACAAGTAACCGGGTTCTGGAGTCCAGTGGGAGACCAACTCGAGGAGTCGAGTCCGGGTCTCCTAACTCTAGAATTGGTAGGGTTGCTTGCCGCTCTCGTAGGGGTCTAGGGGTGTGGGTTTGGCTATTCATCACGACCGTGGAATCCGTGTTTTATACTGGCTCGTATTGAAAACACGGACGTCCTAGTATATCCAATATTTCATATAATTCTTCTGCTGCGATATCTGTGATGTGATCATGTGATGTTCTGTGATAGATACAGTATATAGTATATATGATATATTATATAGGCGTTACTTATGTTTTACACCCGCGCTAGCCCTGCCCCGCTCTGCCGTTAGTTACCTAACCTAACGGTGCACGAGGGGACATCGAGGCGAATGTGGATGGCATAAGTGTACGTCGTATTTATCTGTGATGTTTAGGTACTTAAATGATGGGACTTCATTAATTTGATTAATGAAATAAAAGAAACCTAAGATGTTGTAGAATCGAATTTCAAAATAAAACAGGTAGCTACAGTTCTTGCTTTGCACAGCGGTATATATGATATATCCTGCACCTTATTCGATGAGGAAAGGACCGAGATCCCTTCACCGGGAGTGACTCCTTTAGCAATAACTGGCAGATGCTACACACTCGGTTTGTCTTTTGATTGCTTTTAAGTGTTTTTGCTTTGCACAGCGATATATATGATATATCCCGCACCTCATTCGACGAGGAAAGGACCGACGATCCCTTCACCGGGAGTGACTCCTTTAGCAAAACTAGAAAAGCCTAAAAAACACTCCATTTCAAAATTCATTCGATCCTACAACAATATCAAGTTCATTACGCAATAGGTTTTCAGAAAAACCTGTCGTATCCCTCCGTCATTTCAGATAAGTAGTAGTTAGTATTCGTGCTGCGTTTGTTGGCCTTTGTCAAGGCGCAGTGTGCGGTAGCTAACTGGTGCTTATCTGCTTATGCATATGATGCAGATTGAGTTAGGGTAGTCGTGCGACCTTGTTGGCCTTTGTCAAGGGCCGTGCGGGTGGGTTTAATTCAATCAGGAAATGACGGGTTGAACTTGATTAGCATCCTATGGTTTGTTGGCCTTTGTCAAGGTCATAGGAGGTTAGGGGCAAAATATTATCGGGAATTTCAAGTGTTGAAATTTGCAATGAGATTGCATACCTTCTATGAGATAGTTGGATCCCGATACCCGCTGCGAGTAAAAGTTACTCCTGGGAGAGTTTTACGCATTACAATTAGCCGATCAAGTAGGTGTCTAGAAAGGTGTCAACGGGGTTACGCCTCTGGGAAAACGAGGTTTACATTAATTAGGTTCGTGCGAAAGCACGGGGGACCTCCCTCAAAGTACCGACACTGGCCTGGCTGAAAGATTGGCGAACTTGTAGTGTGTAATTAATCCCGTCTAGTCTTTCCTTTTAGGGTTTGAAGGAAGATTTGATAAAAAGCAGTGGGAGCCATCCTGATTAGATAAAATAATAACCAATCTATTCTTGCAAGAGCGCACGCTGAGTGTTTTTTTCTCTCTCTCTCCAGGTAGCGACCACATCACGCCTTAATCAAGATAATAATACGGATATTGACCGAACCCGCTTGTTATACTGAGCTGGGGAACGTTGGTCCCGCTCCAACTTATAATTGTTATAAGACAGAGCAGGAAATTGGGGATTACCAGAATTCCCGTGCCGCCCAAACGAAGAGAGTGCATGCTGATGCATCATCTTCGGGTGTGTTCATTACATAGAACTGTTTCTCAGTATCCTTTACGTCCTGGGTATGTGATACCAGATCAGGATCCCAGATATGTAATATGTTACATAGGGCTACAGTTAGGTAGATAACTGAGAACGGGTGATAAGTTTCATGAGGCAGAAAACGGGGCAAGTGTTGCAGCCAAGTCTGTCGGTCACTGTCACCCTGTATTACAAATACATTGATTCTGAACGAATGTTATTAGATACCGAACCTGATATACAAAATCGTATCCGTCTCTTTATTAGTAAAGAAACGATATAATTTTGTATTGTTGGATAATGTTTTGAACATTTCCTATATCAAAAGTTGATCAGTTCAGGCACGTTATCTAAAAGCATTAATGTTCTAAATCAAACTACAGTTCTTAGTATATGGAACACACACAAGAGGAAGAGTTCAGAAATGAACGGATTCTTCTTGAGGTATTGTAGACTAGGTCAGATCAATGCGACCCGACTGGCTAAAGTTACATAAAGATGCATATTTAAATCAGTTTGAATCTACATCTTGTGAAACTTGCCAGTCATGTCACAAAGATATAATGACACTAGCTCTGTTTATTGGAAACAGAGAAAGAGTTAGTGAACTCTTGGGATGATACATGTTGATGTATGTAGGTCCCCTGTCTACACATGCCAAGACCGGTTCTTTGTACTTTATTACATTCTCTGATAATCTCTCAAGATTCAGACATATGTTCCTGTTGAAACACAAGTCCGAACCTTTTGAGATATTCATAGAATATAAGTTAGAAGTAGAGAACCAATAAGGGTATAAGTATTATGTCCTTTGATGTGATCGAGGAGGAGAATACTTGAGCACGGAAATCCTGGACTTTTCTAAAGGAGAATGAGATTCTCTCTCAGCATTACTCCTCCGCATACACCATAGCACGATGGTATATCGGGGTGGAGCTATTACACCCTATGTGATAAGGTATGCTCTATGATGAGTAATACTGAGCTACCTATTTCCTTTTGGGTGTTATGCACTTGAGAAGCTGCATACCTATTGAATAGGGTTCCAATCAAATAAGTTGCCTACCATTCCATATGAGATATGGAAAGGGAAGAGCCCATGTCTTAAGCTAGTTAAGATTTGGGGTTGTCCGGCCTATGTCTAAAAGCAAAATCCGGACAAGCTCGAGGCAAGGTCTGTTATGTAGAACTGGAAGTGTTCCAGCTATACAAACTACAGCATGATTTGGTACAACCAGAGGATTCAGTGGTTACCAACGAACCTCAGCCTCTCCGCCGATCTAGTAGGGTTTTCTCACCCACCTGAGAGATACAAAGGTTTCTCTATGACAGTGGGAGCGAGGATTGCATCATGAGATGATGACCCAACTATTTTCGAGCTGGCCATTAGGAGTGAGACTCTGTGAGAATGGCTGGATGTTTATCGATCTGAGATGGAATCCTTATACACCGACAAAGTATGGACTTTAGTTGCTATATCTGAAGGGTTAAATCCCCATCAGGAGCAAGTATATCTTGAGAAGATTACTTGGTGTACATGGAAAAGTTGAGATTTTCAAAGCTAGACTTGTTAAAGGTTTTCGTCATTGACCAGGCGTGGATAATGATGAAACCTTTTCCCGTACCTATGCTTAAGTCCATCCAGATCCTACTTGTCACGGCTACATACCATGACTGCGATATCTGGTGGTTGGGTGTCTTGACTGCTTTTCTAAATGATGATTTAGAAGAGAGTGTCTATAAGTACACAGCCAGAGGGCTTCGTAGACAGTGGGAGCAGCGGAAACGTGTGCAAGATGCTTTATTTGATAAAGCAGGCATCACGGAGTTGGAACATCTGTTTTGATGAATTAGTCAAAGAGTTTGACATCATCAAAATGGTAGATGAACCCTGTATAAACAAAAAGGTAGTAGGGAGTATGTTGATGATCCTCGTAGAGTACGTGGATGACATACTCTTGATGGGGAAGGAGTTTCCTATGCTACGCTCGGTCAATCTCCGCTTATCACCATAATTCTCCATATAGGATCAAAGTGATACCTACTAACTCCTGGATTTTGGATCTATGAGATAGATTTAATTGGATGTTAGGATTCTCACTAGTTGTAGTGAGGTGGTATCAATCGATCCTGGGGAGAATCACTGGAAGGGTTCCAGGGTGATAAAGACGACTGAATGTCAGTCACAGGCATTGTCTTTACCCTCAGATAAAGGGATGGTATGTTGGAAGAGTTCCAAGCTAGATACCGTTACATACTAGACGATAAAGGCACGATACATCGTTACTTAAGATGCTACCAAAGAGGCTGTTTGGGTGTATATTGGTTCATAAGATGAACTACGTTCCTACCATTGTGTGACAATGGAGTTGTGGCTTATGCCAAGGAACGCCCGTCCCATCAGTGATCCAGACATATTCTAAGGCAGTATCACTTGATCATGGAGATGATTGATCTCCAGGGAGATCGAGGTTAGGAGAGTAGACTCAGAGGACAACACAGCGGATCCACTCACAAAGGCCTGTTCCCAGAGAGAGACTTTTATGGGATGGTTGAGTATGAGATACTACAACCACTGCTACAGATGGCCCTAGTGCAAGTGGGAGATTGTTAGTTATATGTATGCCCTAGAGGCCATTACTGTACATAGGATGTATATTGTAGTGGATGCTGGGACATATATAGGGAGGACTTTCTTGCTCGACATGATAGTATGCTACCTGGTTGCTCTTTACCTTAACGTGTATACTGATTGTCTCTCTGTTACATGTTGGTAAAGCCCTTAGGATGTGTGCTTGACTACCTGGACTATGATGCGGATCATACTAGTGGGGACATGGTAGTCCATAAGTACATCCTTAAAAGTCCCTAGTCATGGGTGTATCGAGACGGGGCATCGATATACCAGAGTAGACTAGCGTGTACCTTCTCGACCCATACAGATGGGCGATGGATGATCCCATATCCATCGGTGTTTGACATCAGAGATGATATACGGGTGCTCAGTAGAGACTGGGTACACTGGACGGACTCGCCGAGAACTCCCAGATGGTATTATACCTCACGTCAGATGGCAGTTCTCTGGTGACACTGGTACAGAGTAGTCTGTTGACCCGAGATCGTCATAGAGTCTTGTGTGGTTCCCACTGTGCTTTGATTTCCATCTTACTACGTCCAAGAGGGCGTGCAAAACGGTGGTTTTTGGGTACAGTCCCGAGTCACATGGAGGCAATGAGCGATAGGAGGGGATTCGTCTCTCCCGGTATAGGGGGTTGATGTTGCGCTGTGTTCGATTGGCTATAACAGGAAATCCCTGGCCAGGGTTGCTGAGATTTACTGGTAAGTGTTACCAGTAGTTTCTCGAACAGTTATAGACTTCATATCGACACGACTTATCGAGCTATTGGGGTCTGACGTTTACCACCCCTAGGCGAGATATGCGACATATCAGACGATCAGACCGGACTGTACGGTAGTGTTACTGGTCGGATTCACTGGAGTGTGAGCGGGCTTGCTCGTCGATCTTCAGATCGCTCAATACCCGGGTGGCCGTTACGTTTAGCAAACCGCTTGCGGCTTGTGGGTGTTTGATATGATCATCACCTGCTGCCGGCGTATTGACGAGTCTTTAGAGTTCTACACAGAGGTTTCCTGGCTCAAGCGAAACGAAATAGGAGCGCGTATGAGATATGTGCGGGACCGAGAATAATACCAGTATGTGATACTGTATTCGATTCTCGCGATGTGACATTGATCGGTTATATCCGATATAGCCGGGTTATCGGATCAAGTGTTGATTCGATAAGTTGTTACTAATGATACTAGTCGGTTATATGCGATATGACCGGATCGTTAAATCAAGTGTTGATTTAATGATTTAATGCATAATTATATATTTGATATATTACTTTGCATTAACTAGTATCGGTTCACTTAAGATGGATTTTCTCACTCGGATGTGCGCATTGTATATGCGATATACTTTTGTGCACTTGTTTGTATCATGTTTGATGATACATGCTAGTTTGGTTAAGTGTAAAGAATTAATCTTTGGTTAAGTGAATGGTTAGGGTTTTATTTATTTATTCATTCTTTTATCTATTTCTTTTTGGATGAAAAGAATGAGAAAAGAAAACAAATGGTTGCTTTCTTAGAAGCTTCTTCAAGCTTCATGCAACTTTTGACCATGTGACCATTTTGTTTTTAGCTTAACCCTAACCATTGCATTGAACCATGATTAGTTCTCTACACTTAACTATGGTCTAGTTATGATAAGAATTGATATTCTTTTCTTTTTTAATTGGAACTTATCATAACCTTTTTCCATCTTCTTCTTCTTCACTTCAAGAAGAAGCTTGCTTCATCAATGGTGATTGATGAAAACAAGTGAGAAATCCAATTCTAAAGTCTACCCACTTCCTATTTCTTCATCCTCTACCTCTTGCCAAGTAGTAGAGTATGTTTACTTCACAAGTTTCTTGACTTGGTGAAGTCGGAGCTTGATTTAGCGATGCCTCGACGTAGATCATCTTCGGCATGGACATCGACGACCTAGCTTGCCCATTCTCCGACGAAGCCGACGCTTGAGCCCGGATTTGATTTGGACAGCGGAGAGGACCTCGTTGCGGAGCTATGGAGGTGGAGCACCGGATCTACAAAGGTTGTATTTCCGTATCTTGTAGTTAAGTGTTAACTAGTTAGTTTTTTCGCCTAGTTTTCTAGCAAACGATCCGTAGTCGGGTCTCTCGGCACCCATAAATTTTTATATTGGCATGTTCGATGCCTTGTGTGACCTCACTAGGGTGCCTAGGAACCCTACATAATGGTTATTACAGATAGATACATATACATCCTTTCATTAGCCGTGTTTCGATACTGGTTACAGTTTCACATTGGGTATCTATTTTGTTGATGTGCATCACATGACATGTTCACGACACACTACTTGACTTGTTATTTGGATCTTGTTACTAATACCAACAATATTGACGTGTTGTCTTGACGGACGTGACTTGTTGTCTGCACAGACAAGAACTGTACATATTTGATCCTGTGTTGGTATTAGATCTATTTTGACAATACCTGACTTGAACACAAACCTGGGAGAAAAGGGGAAATCAAGAATGTAAGCGAAACGTAACTCAAGAGGATATTATTACTTGTTTTCCGTTTTTCCGGGTGTTACGGAATAAATACTTGTTTGCCGTTTTTCCGGGCGTTACGAAATAAATACTTGTTTGTCGTTTTTCCGGGAGTTGCGTAATAAATACTTGTTTGCCGTGTTTCCGGACATTACAGAATAAATACTGTTACCGTGTTCCCGTAGGGAATGAACGGGATATATATTGTAAGGTTTCGATGAGGATTACATTAATTGATTTCAAAGACTTTCAGAATAGATAACCTAAAAGCACCGTTTTAGGTTACACATCACACATCACATACATACACATACCTCACTGTTTCATATCTGTATTATTTATTTATATTCATGGTTACTTATATCGTTATATCATGAATTATCACTGTTATTTGATATCTATAACGCACTGACGATTGGGTTTTGCATGGCCCAGTTCCTCTACCTTTATTGCAGGCAGATCAAGAATATTTTAGCAATCAAGTCGAGCAATGAGGAGCGAGCTATTTAGTTTTAGACTCTTAGTTTTGTTTATTTCCGTAGTTTTATTTCCTTGATGTGAGCTCATATTAGGACGTGCTTTCAGATGTTATTTATTGGATCTTGATTCGTTTCCGTTTATACATTTTCCTGATTTTATTTACTGTGGCAAATGGACATGTACTAGATAGATTTTATATTTTTCTATTCTTGATATCCTATAGACAGCCATAATGTGACTGTGGAGAGTTGATTCCTAACCACAGGTAGTATGGTTGGCTCTGTCACGTACCGTAGTCTGCGCATTTTAGGAAGAGAGGCGTGGCAGGTGTCAAGCTTGTCAGACACACTGGCCTATCCAGAGCGTGCCAGCTGCCGACTTCAATCCTGTGGTTAATTCGTTGCCCTTTAGAAGCTAGGCCATGGATCTGATCGATATGATCCACCCCCATCCTTTAAGGGACATACGTTCATAATATTAGCCACAAATTACTTCACAAAATAAGTAGAAGCTAAGCCTTTAAAAACCGTGAATCAGAAATAAGTCACTGAGTTCATAAAAGAGAATATAATTCATAGGTTCGGCTTACTAGAAAGCATAACAGCCGATAATGGAACCATGTTCACAGGCCAAGAGGTGTTGGAATTTGCGAAAACCTACAAGTTCCAGATTCATCATTCGACACCATACTACGCCCAGACCAACGGCCAAGCCGAATCTACTAACAGGTTGTTTAAAGATAATATTCAAAAGATGATAAAAACACAGGGAAACCGCTTGAATAGCATGAGAAGTTATTAGAAGTCTTTTGGGCCTACAGGACCTCCCAAAGGATAAGTACCTGTTGGTTATAGGTGTTTTGAAGGCAATTATTGTAATTGCACAATACCTATATGGATAGAATATTCTTTCTCGACATGATAATATGTTATCTGGTTTGTCTTTATCACCATGTGTATATGTTTTACTTGTTATTACGTATCGCTAATACATGTTGATAATGCCTATAGGATTTTTGCTTGACTACCAGGATTATGATAGAGATCATACTAGTGGGGCCTGGGTAGTCCGTAAGCACATCCTTAAATGTTCCTGGTTGTGGGAGTATCAATATAGGGCATCGGTACTCTAGAGTAGACTAGTATATACGTTTCTTGACCCCGACCGGGGCAATGACTGATCTCACAACTATCGGTGTTTGGCACCGAGATTGTATACATGTGCTCACTGGAAAATGAATACACTGAACGGACTCACCGAGAACTCCTAGATGGTATTATATATATTGTCAGATAGCAGTTCTCTGGTGACAATAGTACAGGGCGATCTCTTGACCTGAGATCGTCATATTGTCTTGTGTATGTTTCTACTATACTTTGATTACTATCCTACCACAGCTTTAAAGAGCCATGCAAACAGGTTTTAGTTGGGTATAGTTTCGAAGCACATAGAGACAGTGAGGGGTCTAGGGGATTCGTCTCTCCTGGTATAGAGAGTCGATGTCGTGCTATACATGACATGACTATAACCAGAAGTCCATGGCCATGGCAGTTGAGATAAACTGATAAGTGTTATCAGTTGTATCTCTGATGGTTATGAGTTCGATGTCTGCATGACTTATTGGGTTATTAGGGGTCTGACAGTTTCTACCCCAAGAATCGGTATGCAACACTCTTTGACGAAGAGACCGGACTGTACGATATTTGTCACTTATAGGCTTTGTTGGATTCGGATGAGTTTGCTCGTCGACCTATCTCTTAATTAATACCTGAGTAGCCGTTACGTGCTGTTAGTACCGCTAACAAGCTTGTGGGTTAACCCGTGAGGGGATTGATCTGAAAGTATTTCAGATTCAATCGGATATGATCCTGTTTAACCTACTGCCAGCTATTGTTAGGTCTTTAGAGTCCCATAACGAAAGTGCCTGTCCAGGCGAAATGATGATGTGGCGTGCGTATGGGGATACGTGCGGGAATTCGATTAAATACGTATATGTAATACGCGTGATTTAATCAGACATTCGATAATACTAGCTGGCTTATTTATAAGACAAAATATTAGGTCAAGTGTTGACTTAATTACCATATATATGATACGGTAGCAAGTATTGTGTATATGATACACACACTCTCTTTTTAGTTTATGATACTGGAACATTATTGTGTATATGATACATAATATGTTTATGTATATGATCCATATATTCTCTCTCTTTATATATATGTGTGTGTGTGTGTGTGTGTGTGTGTATTTGATACATATACACTTTCTTTCTCATTCTTATACATGTATATGATACATGTATGTATTTATGTAATTAATACATTTACTTTGTCATATGAAGTGGGTGCATGTGATGAGGTGGGGTCCACCACTCTCTACACATGACACTTAAGAAGAAAGAGAAAGAGATCTACTCTCTTCATATATTTAAAAGAGAAAAGAAAAAGAAAAAGAAAAAGGGTAAAGGGGTTATTCTTTTTTCATAGCCATTCTTCTTCTTCTTCATCCTCTTTCTCTCTTAATTTTTGAGGATGATGAAAAGAAAAGAAAAGAGAGTTTTTAGCCACATCCTCAACTATTTCTACTCACTAGCAAAGATCTAGAGCCCGTTACTTCACCGGAGAAGTGTTCTCAATTGAAGTTGGAGCTTAGATTGGGTCCTTTCGCCGTGGATCATTTTCGGCGAGACGGTCGGCCACCAAGCTCACTCTGGATGTCGATGGAGCTTAGCATAGTTCTACTAAAAAGTGGACACGCTACAAAGGTTGTTTCCTCTCTAACTCTTGTGATATGCTCTCTTTTATTTTGCAATTAATTAGTAAATGAATGATTTTTGGTTTGCAATTGATGCTATGTCTATTGAATTTTTGTTATGTTTCCGCCGCCGTTCGCAAGTGTTGCGACCCTAGCACTGATTTCCAACATGATATTAGAGCCGAATCCTTTAATGGTAATTGCATTTTGTGACCAATTGATTCCAAAACCCATTTGTACAAAATCTAGTTTTGAAATTATGCATGAAAACTCTCATTATGGTAATCCCCGGGGTTCTCGATTTGGACTGAGAGCTCCATAAGGGCTCAGCACTGCCCCCGAGTCTCTTCGGGGGGGGGGGGGTTCTTGGGTAGGGCTTCCACCCAAGGCCACTAATTGGCGGCCCCGGGTTGGAGCAGCCAACCCGAGGCCACCAATTTGTGGCCTTGGATTGGGGGGCTACCCTTGACCCTCTAAAGCGACTCTGAGGTGTGCTCGAATGCCCCGTCGGGCACTCGGGCTAAGTTCGGGTCCTCCGGGATTCGAATATTTGCTAAAATGAGGGATTTTTAGTGCCGGGTTGGACTTGAAATTCGTTTTCATTGGATTTTCAAGTTTACGACCTCGCTGGTTATGGAATTATTTGGCCGCAGCTTTGAATTAACCCGATCGAAGTGTTTAATCGAGCTGGTTCAGAAACATATAGGGATATGTGTTTGTAAATGTCTCCTAATTGACATGTGATCAATTAAACGAGATTGCACATTAGAACTGTGATGGTGTGTTTTGGTTTGGTTCAGATTGTCGCGTATGAATAACCCCTCGTGTGAATATAATTGTACAAGTGTTATATTTATCTTCATGTATTTTGTAAATGCCAAATGTATTATTTTTTTATTCGAGACGCAGTCGGGTGAATACCGTTGTTACCGTTTTATGTATATTATACTTGGTGTGTTGCCCCGCGAAGAAGTGCTCGAGTCGCCGGATCCTAGAATGTGTTAGGTGGCTCCCTTAAGGTGTTGAAGCCACGTCACCTCGTTATAGGATTGGCGGGTTGCTCACCGCACTCGCAGGGGTATTCGTTTGATTATGTATGATTCACACGACCGTAGAACATCATGTTTTGTTTGTGGCTCAAACGAAACACAGGCTTCCTAGGATATCCGAACTGATCCATTTACTTGATGTTTTTCCGCATGCCTGTAATGTGATTACTTGCCTATGATGTATATATATGTATGATATATATAAATAAGTGTTTCTATATGTTTTACATACGCGCTAGCCCTGCGCCCGCCTTGCCGTAAGTTAAGTAACCTTACGGTGAATACCCGATGCCCCGTGGCGAATGCGAATAGCATATAAATCACTGAATTTTCTTTTTCCTATCATGTTTTTCTGATGTGCTTAGATGCTAGATAATAAGTATTATTATATAAATGATGGGACCGTGTTAACATGATTAATGCAAAGAAAATAAACCTAAACCGATGTTGTAGGATTCGATTTCCAAAACAAGTTCGTTTTCAAAACCATACGGTTCCTTCAACGATATCAAGTTCATTATGTTAAGCATTTTCTTCAAAACCAACCATAGCGCTCCGTCATTTTAGATTATTAGAGTACTTAGTATTCGTGTTGTGTTTGTTGACTGTGTCAAGACATAGTGTACGGTAGCTATATAATGATTTTCTGCTGCATATGATGCGATCGGTTAGGACAGTCGTATGACCTTATTGACTGTGTCAAGGGTTATACGGGTGGATCTAAATTAATCATGAAATGACGGGTTGAACTTGACTAGCAACTTATAGTTTGTTGACCGTGCTAAAGTCATAAGCCGTTAGAGGTAAAAACCATATCGGGAGTTTCAAGTGTTGAAACTTGCAATGTGATTGCATACCTTCTATGTGATAGTTAGATTCTGATTCCCACTGTGAGTAATAGTTACTCCCGGGAGATTTTCACTTTACAATTAGTCTACCTAGTAGGTTCCTAGAAAGGTGTTTACGAGGTTACGCCCCTAAGGAAACTGGGTTATTTAATTTGGTTGGTGCGAGAGCATGGAGGACCTCCCTCGAAGTTCTTACACTGGCCTGGTCGACCTGTCAGAGAACTTATGGGGTGTACATGATTCCGTCTAGTTCTCCTTTTAGGGTTTGAAGAAGAATTCGACGAAACATTGGGAGCCATCATGATTAGATGAATTAATAAACTAATCTAATCTTACAAGAGCGCACGCTGAATGTTTCTTTTCTCTCTGGCAGCGACCATGACTGACTTTAAACTAAAACTCGTAAAACTAAGTTAATCGAATATGTTCTCTCTCTGGCTACGACCATGACTGAGTGTCTCTTTTCTCTTTCTGACAGCACCTATGACTGCCCTAATTTACGATGAAGTCGCATATGTCCTTGTCGTTCCTACTTCTCCTTTACTCACTCATGAACCTTCTGTATCAGATACAGAGATCCATATTGCTTGAAAGGCCATCTCGTATAGTTACATATGAACTCGGAGAAATTGTTTCAGTTAAGGATAGCCATTGGTTTTGGAGAAAGTGAATTGTATATTGATATAATTCATTTGTCTCTACCAACCACCTTATCTTAAATTGAGAGCTCCTTCAATAAGGAGAATACACCAGTTACGCTTGTTGGATTGTCTTCTTCCAATCTTAAGGCTGAAGCTGAAAGGAATGGATAGAAGAAAACCATCCAGCCTAAGTTTGGTGTACACAAGGTAAGACATAGAGATATCTTAAGGGGTTGCAGCTAAAAGAAAAGGAGATTGCAATTATTTTCATGAGCATGTGCAGTTGAGGAGGCATTACTGGGAATACCTAGCCACCCCTTGAAGCATAAAGATGCTTCACCGTTCAGTGTGCTTGTGATTGAAAACTGTTTCTCAATTAACTCTGCTTCCTGGGTATGCGATTTCGGATCATGATCCCACACCTGTAAGTGGTTACAGATACTGAGAAGAAGCAGAGTATTGAGAAAGGATGATTTGATCCCCGGAATCGGAAATCGGAGCAAATGTTGCTATTGGGGAAATCACTTGGTTTTGCTTATCGGCAAACTTTTGGCTTCAAATAATTGTTAGTGTGCTCCAACTTTACTTTTAAAATGAATATCTGTCTCTTTATTTGATAAAGAAGGATATTCAAATTTTGAAAATTATGTTATTAACATTTACCTTCATCAAATATTGATTGGGCAATATGCATTGAATAACGGTATAGATATTCTTAACCAAAATACAGTTCTTAATTTACAACACACGGAGTTAAAGTTAATGAACTCTTAAGGACTTATACATAGTGATGTATGTGGTCCAATATCTATACGGACATGGATGGGTACTTGTACTTCATTCCGTTTATCTATGAGTACTTTAGTTTTGGACACGCGTTCTTGTTGAAACGCAAAGTCCGAAACTATTGACAAGTTCATACAATATAAGAATGAAATAGAGAACCAGAGACGTCGGAAGTTTCACGATTCTTCGATGTGATCAAGGAGGTGAAAACTTCAGCTCGGTATTCGTAGTTGTCCATTTCATCTGGCGGTATGCACTGGAAACAGCTGCATGCTAATTGAATAAGGTTTCGTCTAAATCAGTGCAAAGTAAGAAGTCTTGCGTCGCTTTCCATTGGTGGTATGGTATCAGTCAAGCACCTGACAGATGTCTTTATCATTCGCTTTCAGAAGTGCTCTCTAAAAAAAGTTTGAAGAAAGACCTTCTTTTTGGCAAGCAACCACACCACGTAAAAAAAGGCCTACTTTTCGATTTGAAGGATTCGGGAAAGAGATCAGGCTATATGCTTAACAAATATATGTAAAACCTATTTCTGATTTCAAGTGAGTTAACCGAACCGGTTTCAAAGAAAGATTTAGTAAGTAAGTTACAAGAAAAGATGGGCCACTAAGCAACAAATGCGGATAGGCCTGAAGTAGAGGGGATGAGATCAGCTCGACTATAAAGTCAAGTTTCATGGAAGTCTCTTTCAAGAAGGATTCTTTCCTTTCTATTGCTATTCGTGAATGATACCCGGATTGCGCTATAGGTTCAATAAAGCAAGGCCCAATGGAGCCTTATTCACCCTATGGTCACAGGCCTGTAACCGGTGGCTACGATATAGAATAGAAGGTGGCCAGGTCTTAAGTTTGTTAAGATATGGTGTTGTCCAGCTTATATCTCAAGCAGAATCTAGACAAACTTAAGGCATGTTTCAGTAATAAGTAGTTTGTGGGTTATCCCAAGCATTAGTAAGGGTTTAACTTATCATTTTCAGGGTCAAAAGTTTGAAAACAGCCTTAGAAGGGGGTGAATAAGATTTTATGGCAAACCCATTGCAATTGTGCGAAATAAAGAAATTTTGCAGCGAAATATAAATCTGAGTATAAAATAAACACAATTTCATAAACACAGAATACGCAGAAAGAAAATGCCATATAGAATTGTTAACGATGTTCACCAACTCTGTGCCTAATCCACGCCTGAGTGATCCTGCTCAGGATTCAACTTCACTATTCAGAGACTCCTTACAGATGGAGAAACACAGATCTTTTCTTAAGCTCAGATCATAAAAACTTTACACTTGCAAGTGGTGAACACCTAGACTTTTTCCTAAGGCTCAAGTCTGAAACCCTTACAATGTGAAGATCTTAGATCTTTATTCACTAGGTCGTACAAACAAGATTTTCACCAAATCTTTACAAACCAACAATACAATCCTATTGATCTCAAAGGATAAATCAAGTTTCGACCCAAAGGAGATAATAGATTGTGTTTTTGGAAATTAAGAAAGTTTTAAAATGATTCGAAGAAGTTTTTCAAAGGATTAAGAAACGGGTTTGAAACACAAACTTCTTCGACAAAATCAGAGATCTTTCGATTCTAAAAACTAGAAAAATGTTAAGCCCTGAAATATTTCTTTCTCTCAAAAGATTAATAAAAACTTTAGAATGAGAGAATGTGCATAGTTTTCAAAAAACATTAAAGAATGGAAAGAACTTGAAAACGTGAATGAGATTATCAAAAATTCGGTTGAAAACTCTTTTGAAATGATTCCTTTATATAAAATTTTAAAATGGGCAGTTGGGGCTGTTATAATAACTGCTTTTAGAAGTTAGGATAGTTATTGGCAGTTTATATCCGTTTTTATTTTGAAATTCAAACTAAAAACATATTTTTGAATTTTTTTTAACTGATATGGACATCCCTGTGGGTGTCCATAAACTGATATTTCAGGTATCAGTTTATAAAATTTGAAGTTGTTTGAATTAAATCGATATTTGAATACCTATTTAATTAAAGAGTTATCTAGTACTGAAAATTAAGATTTAGAAAGAGATTCAAACTATTGAGATCGACTCTAGACTCAAAGAAAATAAAAGATCTTGAATACGTCCGTTGTTTGACTTCTTCGATATTTCTTTTGAACTTGCAATTTGATCCTCAGAGTCTTTCGATGCTACTGTTAAGATGCTAGTTGCAGTATTGATTGTTCTGTTGCTTGATTAAATCTATTGTTTTAGCACTTTAACTTATCTGGCATGATTAGTAACATATGATATCTTTGAAATATGATTTTAGTAAAATAGTCAAAACTAAAGAGAATGCGACTCATAAGTCAATAATCTCCTCCTTTTTAATATTTTACAAAACTTAATTAATCAAATTTAATATATGAATAATTTTTCAAAACGATATATATTTCAAGATATTATCATTCAAATACTCCCTCTGAATATATGTATATTCTCCTTCCTTTTGGAAATATCAATAAGTTTTAGTATGGAGGAAGAATAATAATAAAAAAAAGATAGCAAGTGAATAGTAGGTAAATACTAGTTAAATAAAAAATACTTTATAAAAACAATAATACATATTAAAGTAACACTACAAACACAATAATTAAAACATATAAATATATTAAAATAAAAATACAAACAAAATAATTAAAACATGCATTCATACTAAAATAAAAATTTGGCGGCCTTCTAGACCTAACGGATTCCTAGAGGCTAGAGAGATGCTTTCAGTACTCTGTTGTCTTCGTTTCCCTTTCCTTGACGAAAACCCTTTTGACCCGGTCGAATATCAAGATATGAATATCATTCACTTCACACTGAGCAATGAATCATGAAATGCCGTGTAGGCGGCAGATTAACATAGAAAGGATCATTAGCATCAGTTTCATGTCCAGTTGGATCAAAGTGATACCTATTATTATTAGGACCGTTTGGGTGGTCTTTGATCAAGTGGATCAGTAGCCAGGGGATTTTCCGTGAGAATTTCTTCCTCCTGAACTGCATGAAATGGGTGCTTTTCGAAAGGCTCTTCAAACGGGTCTTCGAAAGAATCCTCAGTGGATGAACTCGAAAGGGAGCAAGGAAGGGTAAACAACAGAATTCGAGATTGATTCGGTGTTAGTCGAATTAGAGAATGAGGCTCTTCCTTGATCTCAATATCAGGTTTCTTGTAGAAAGGGGACCCTTTCTCGACAATTGGGGTATTCTTAGTGGAAATAGTATGCTTCGACATGGTAAGTGTGGATGTGTGTAGGTTTTTAGGAAGAAGGAGAATGGAAAGTGAATTTTGAAATGAAAAATTCACTTGTAATTTTAGAGAGGAAAGATAATAGTTGACATGAAGTTTTAAAACTGAAATTGGTTTTTAAAATGTTCAGAATATTTGAAATTTAATATTTCAAAATCGAAAAAGAAGTTCACAAAACTGCTGTGCAGCTTTTATGAACAGAGACAACTATGGACGTCTGCAGGGACGTCTACAGAAACGTCTACAATAAGCTAGGGACGTCAATAAACCTATGGAATTTAGGGTGTATTTTATTTTATATGATTTTGGTTAAAAATGGTTTATATGGGTTAAGTATCTAGTTCTAGCATGTTGAGTTCACCCTTTATTTTTGCAAAGTGGGTCCTATCTAAAGAGTTTGTGAATATATCAGCCAACAATGTCTGTATATATTCAAGAATGATATCGCCTTTATAATTGTGATCTCGTAGGAGATTATATTTAACATCTATATGTTTGGTTCTTGAATGTTAGTCAGCGTTTTTAGTCATTTGGATAGTGCTCATATTGTCACAGAGTATTGGAATTTTAGAGATTATTTCCTTATAGTCCTCTAAAATGTATTTTATCCAATGACCCTGAGCACAGCATCCACCAGTGGCAATATACTCTGTTTCAGCAGTAGACAATACTACCGATGCTTATTTCTTGAAATTCCAAGATATAAGGCAGTTACCTAAGAAATGACACGTAATGCTAGTATTCTTTCTGTCAGTTTGACTTCCAGTCAGCATCCGAATAACTTATTAGATGGAACGCATTATTCTTAGAATACCATAATTCAAGATTAATAGTGCCTTTAAGATATCGAAAGTACTTTTAATGGCTACTAAATGAGACTCTCTAGGATCTGCTTGAAATCCAGCATAAAAACACACGCTATACTTGATATCAGGTCTACTTGCAGTTAAATATATAAACCTACCAATCATATCTCGGTAGAGTCGTATATCTACCGCATTTCCAGTTTCATCCTTAGTTAGTTTGGTTGTTGTTGCAATCGGAGTCCGACATGTCTTTGCATACTCTAAACCAAACTTTTTGATAAATTCCCTAATATATTTGGCTTGAGTGATGAATAGTTCTTCTTGGCTTTGATTTGTAGTCCAAGGAAGAAATTCAATTCTCCCATCATATTCCTCTCAAACTCATCCTGCATAGATTTTGAGAATTCTTGGAAAACCTGCTCGTTAGTAGAACTAAATATGATATAATCAATATAAAACTGAACAACTATAATATCATTTCCATGAGTTCTCGTAAATAAGGTCTTGTCAACAATGCCTTTTATATATCATATCTTTATTAAGAATGTACTTAATCTTTCATACCAAGCTCTAAGGCTTGTTTGAGACCTTACAAAGCTTTTTCTAATATATAAACATACTCAGGATGTTTATGGTTTTCAAAGCCTGGTGACTGTGCTACGTATACTTCTTCTATTTTACAGTTTAAGAATGCACTTTTGACGTTCATTTGAACGTTTAAAGTTCTTGAAACTATTGGGTTACAGCAACGCCCCAGCAATCAAACCGTGGCCAAATGCGGAACAAAAATTTTCTAAACTGGCGCTACTATGACCCGATGCCCGGATCTACCCTAAACCCTATACTAGCAATATGTAAACTAGGAGTTAGATGGTTATACCGAGTTGATCCGTGTCCTTCGGTCTTGGACCATCATCCCAAGCTCTTAGAGGCTCATTGATCGAATTTGGTTGCCGGTCTTCCTCCATCTACGATGATCCACCTGAGGGAAACGACGCAAGCTTCAAACTCGCCAAGCAAAGTAACCGACGCTCTAAGGTTGCTAGTAATAGAAAGTGGAGGTGTAGGAATGTGTCACTATAATTTTCCTTTCATCACAATACTCAAAAGAGCAACTCATGAAGATGAAGGGGGTGAGGAAACATGTGGCATGAGCAACTTAAGAAATGTGCTAAGTATTTTCTCCAAGTGAGAGTGAGAAAATGAGCAAGCAAAAACCAAGAAAAGAAAATGAGCAAGGCTTGTTGAAAATGATGGCAGCCCCCCCTCTTTCAATCATGCACACACCCACAAAATATCTCCATCAATTTTCTAATAAACAATTGCATGCCATACCTCTCTATATGCCATGACCCATGCTCATGCCAACACACCCTCCACCTCATTTCCATGATTGATTTTCTAAAAAGAAAATCAATAATAAGGTGACCATCTTCTAGAAGCTATTCCATATAAATACGGAATACTTCTCGGTACATGTATCGAAATACATATACGTGTATTCATACAAAAATACGAATAGCCAAGAGAAAAATGAATAGTGAACAATAATAGTAGAATACATATATACAAATTATTAAATCAAAACATGATTTAATAATCCAGCTTAATCCTAAGTCGCTAGTATTATCAACCGTCCGATTAAATTCTGTGCAGCCTGTACACATATTTAATCGGACACCTGTATGTACCAACATACGTCATCTACACCATATCATCTGAACCGTGAAAACCTTCTGTGTGGGACTCTAAAGACTCGTCAATACGCTGGCAGTGGGTTTAACCACAAGCATGTCAACGGCACTAGCTGTATATAACGGTTACCAGGTATTGAGCGAAAGGAAGGCCGACGAGCAAACTCATCCAAACCCTTACTGAGCCTGACAGTGATAATATCCGTACAGTCCGGTCTGTTCGTCTAAGAGTATCGCATATCGAGTCTAGGGGGGTGGATAAAGTCAGACTCTTAATAACACGATAATTCGTGTCGGTATGAAATCCATCACCATATGAGAAACTACCGATTCTTGATCAGTAATTCTCGATTATCTCGGCCAAGGATTTCTAGTGACGGCCATTCGTGCACTGAGCGACATCAACCCCCAATACTGGGAAAGACAAATCCCCGACAATCCGCTCACTGCCTCCATGTGGCTCGGGACTGTACCCAACTAAAACCTGTTTGTACGACTTCTTTGAGCCGTGGTAGGGTAGTAATCAAAGCACAGTGGGAACTCACACAAGACAAATGACGATCTCAGGTCGACAAACTAACCTGTACACATGTCACCTGGGAATTGCTAGCTGACAATAGGTATAGTACCAACTAGCAGGTTCCCGGCGAGTCCGTCCAGTGTGCTCATAACCCAATGAGCATATGTATACTATCTTAGGTGAACAAACTAATACCAATGGCTTGTGAGACCTGGCCACCGCACCTCGTCAGGGTCACGATCAGTATATACTAGTCTACTTTGGAGTATCAATGCACAGTCTCGAAACTCCCATGACTATGGACATTTAAGGATGTGCTTATAAACCACCAGCTCTCACGTATATGATCACCATCATAATGCTGGTAGTCAAGCAAGAATCTTATGTGCTCTATAAACATGTAATAGTGCTGATAAAGACAAACCAGATAGCATATTATCATCTCGAGTAAGACTGTTCTACCGGTATAGGTACTCCCTCAATCATCATAATCACCTGCCTGCGACTACGATAATTGCCTTGAGGGTACTATAGCCAACATAAACAAGCGAAGGTTAATAACTTCTTAAAAGCCTTGAGTCTAGCAACATGTGTGTAAGTTTCGTCATAATCAATTTCTTCGACTTGATTATAACCCTGTGCAACTAAACGTGCTTTATTCCTTACTATATTCCTGGAACTGTCTAACTTGTTTCTAAAAACCCACTAAGCACCAATTATTGGTCTATATTCGGGTTTTGGAACTAGTTTCTTAGTGCCCTTGTCGCTACAACCGCGGCCGAAGCGGAATCAAAAAACAAAAAGTTTACGGGGAGAATTAGAAAGTAATCCCTACCGATCGTTCCAAACACTAAACTAGAAAACTTAGCATGCAAGGTTTAGGGATTATAACTTTTGATGCGTGTCCACCCAATCGTGGAAGACCCCTCCAAACTCTTCGTAGGCCGTTAGGAACAAGCTTGAGAAGCGGTCGCCCTTGCTAAAAATGATCCACCCGAGTGAAACCGTTCTAAGCTCCAGCTTCACCTAGTAAAGCAACCGACGCTTCAAGTTTGCTAGAAATGGAGTATAGGGATGCAGGATTTTTCTACTGTCATTCACTCTAAAACAAAACTCAAGAGAGCAATGAAGGAGGAAGAGAATGAGAGCTAGCCATAATACAAATGAGCTAAGTCATGAATCAATTAATCAGAGAATGGAATGGCTTCATATATTTTACATCCATCAAATAAAATATCACAACTTTTCTATAACCATCCCTCTCTACATGCCCTCAACCATACTCAAAGCCATCTCACCCTCCACCTCATTTTCAATTGATTTTCTAAAAAGAAAATCAAATAATGAAGTGTCCTCCTTCTAAAAGTATTCTGTATAAATACGGAATACAACTCGGTATATATATATATATATCGAAATACATATATATGTATATGTATAAAAATACGAATAGGCAAGAGAGAGAATGAATAGTGAACATAATACTAGAATATATATTAAAAATATATATAAATTATTAAAAAAACTTGATTTAATAATCCGACTTAATCCTAAGCCGGCTAGAATTATCAACCATCCAATTAAAGTCCGTGTAGCCAGTACACGTATTTAATCGGACCTGTGCACGTATCAATATACGGTATCTACTTCATATCGTCTGAACCGGGAAAACCCTCTGTGTGGGACTCTAAAGACTCAACAATATGCTGGCAGTGATTTACTGGATAAATCCAAAACTACAAGCACGTCAGCGGCACTAGCTGTACGTAACGGCTACTCTGGTATCTGCAGAAAAAGAGGTCGACAATCAAGTCCGTTCGTACCCTACTGAGCCTGAATGTGATGTTGTTGGTCGGTGCTCGCGCCGTGGAAGATGCGACCAAGACAGAAGTGAAAACAAAACTTTTATGCAAGCACCAAACACACTAACCCTAGAAATCGATTCAAACACCTAAACTAGCAAACAAAACAAATAAGAATATGAAGATACAACCTTCGACGCGTGTCCACCTAATTGTGGAAGAGCCCTCCAAGCTCGTAGACACCGGGAACATGCTTGAAAAGCGACCACCCTTGCCGAAGAAGATCCACCTGAGGGAAACCCGTAAAGGCTCCGACCAATGCTCCAAATTTGCTAAGGATGGATTGTAGGTGATGTAGGAATTTTCCACTAATCTTTGCTCTCTTAAAACTATGCTCAAGTGAGCAAGAAGAAGAAAGAGAAAGAGGTGAGGAAAATGGCTAAGTGTTGAGCATAAAACATGAATTAGGATGTAGAATGAATAATAATCCAAGTGTAGAAAAGCATGTCTAAGCTTTTTCAACCATGGATTAGTAGTGCATCCAAATAATTTTCCAATATTAAAACCTTAGGCCATACATCTCTACATGCATAGAACCATGTTTCATGCCATCTCACTTTCTACCTCATTTCCCATTTGATTTTCTAGAAAGAAAATCAAATATGAGGTGTCCTTCTTCTAGAAGTATTCCCGTATAAATACGGAATACTTCACCCAGTATACGTATCGCTATATAAACGCATATCCGTATAAAAATACGGATAGCCCCAAAGAGAGAAAATGGGAAGTGAACAATTATACTAATATATATATATATATATCAATATATATATATATATATATTATTAAATCAAAACCCGATTTAATAATCCGACTTAATCCTAAGCCGGCTAGTATTACAACTATCCGATTAAAGTTCGTGTATCCCATACACGTATTTAATCCGACCTCTACACGTACCAACGTACGGCTTTTACATCTATCGCCTGAACCGGGAAAACTCTCTGTGTAGGACTCTAAAGACTCGAATATGCTGGCAGTGAGTTTAACCATAAGCACATCAGCGGCACTAGCTGTACGTAACGACTACCCAGGTACTTGCCAAAAAGGGGGTTGACAATCAAGTACGTCTTTACCCTACTGTGCCTAAATGTGGCAATTTTCGTACAGTCCGGTCTCTTCGTCTAAGAGTATCACATATCGAGTTTAGGGGTGGATAACTTCAGACCCCTACTAACCTGATAAGTCATGTCTGAATCAAGCTCATCGCCAAAAGAGATACTACTGATCAACTATCAGTAAATCTCATCCACCATGGCTATGGATTTAGGGTGATAGCTAACTGAACACAGCGCGACATCAACTCCTAATACCAGGAAAGACGAATCCCTGATAATTTATCACTGCCTCCATGTAGCTCAGGATTGTACCCAACTAAAACCTGTTTGCACGACTTCTTTGAGCCGTAGTAGGGTAGTAATCAAAGTACAATGGGAACTCACACGAGAAAAATGATGATCTCAGGTCGAAGGACTAATCTGTACTCATGCCACATGAGAACTACTAACCTGTACTCATGCCACCTGAGAACTTCCATCTGACGATAGATATAATAACATCTAGAAGTTCTTGGCAAGTCCGTCTGGTATACTCACCTCCAGTGAGCATATGTATACTATCTTAGGTGACACAACTCCAATGGCTTGTGAGACCGGCTACCGCCCCTCGTCGGGATCTAGAAACATATACACTAGTCTACTTCGGAATACCGATGCCCAGTCTCGATACTCCCATGACTAGGGACATTTAAGGATGTGTTTATGGACAACACAGCTCCCACATACATGATCGCCATCATAATGTTGGTTGTCAAGCAACAATCATATGGGCTTCACCAATGATGAAGACAAGCCAGATAACATATTATCATCTCGAGTAAGACTGTTATACCTGTATAGGTCCTCGTTCAATTATCATAATTGCCTACTTGCAATCGCAATAATTGCCTTGAGGGCACTATATCCAACATGTGGCAATCTCCGTACAGTTCGGTCTTTTCATCTAAGAATATCGCATACCGGGTATAAGGGTGGATAATTCTAGACCCCTAATAACTCGATAAGTCATGTCGGAGTCAAGCTTATCACCAACCGAGAAACCACTGAACTCTTATCAGTAAATCTCATCCACCGTGGCCACGGATTTAGGGTGATGGCCAACCGAACACAGCGCGATATCGACTCCTAATACTTGGAGATACGAATCATGTTGGATGTATATGCCCTAGAGGCCATTATTGTATAGCACATAATTGTATATTACATATGGATGCTTGAGATATATATGTATAGGACAGTCTTTCTCGATATAATAGTATGCTATCCGGTTTGTCTTTATCTCAACATGTGTATATGTTCTATTTATATTACATATCTCAAATATATATTGGTAAAGCCCGTAGGATTTTTGCTTGAGTACTAGAGTTATGATGGCGATCATACTCGTGGGGTCTACGTAGTATATAAACACATCCTTAAATTGTCCCTAGTCGTTGGAGTTTTGAGATAGGGCATCGTTACTCCGGAGTAGACTAGTGTATACGTTTTTTTATTCCCGTGAGGGAAGGTGGCCTGTCCCACAGCCATTGGTGGCCAGCACCAAAGATTGTATACAGGTGCTCATTAGGTTATGAGTTACATTGGACGGACTTGCCGATAACTTCTAGAGGGTTATATATCTATCGTCAGACAGCATTTCTCAGGTGACATATGTACATGTTAGTCTTCAGACCTGATATCTTCATTCGTCCCGAGTGTGTTTCCACTGTATTAGATTACTACCTTACCACGATTTTAAAGAATCGTGCAAACAGATTTTAATTAGGTACAATCCCGAAGCACTTAGGGCAGTAAGCGATAGAAAAGATTCATCTCTCCTGGTATAGAGAGTCGATGTCGCGCGGTGTTCGATTGGTCATCACTATAAGACCTTGGCCAAGACAGTTGAGATTTACTGATTGTGAGATCAGTAGTTTCTCGGGATAGTATTGAGCCACATCGAAACGACTTATTGGATTATTAAGGGTCTAGCGTTTACCACCCCCTAGACCTAGTATGCGACACTCTCAGACGAAGTGATCGGACTGTACAGAGATTGTCATTTTCAGGCTCAGTAGAGATACAGACAAGTTTGCTTGTCGACCTTCCTTTCGTTTAATATCTGGGTAGCCGTTACGTACAACTAATGCCGCTGACGTGCTTATGATTAAACCCACTGCCAGCACATTGTCGTGTCTTTAGAGTCCCACAAAGAGGATTTTCTAGCTCAGACGAAACGATATAGTGTACGTATTTTGATACGTACTTAGGTTCGATTAAATACATGTTTTTGTTCACGTTTTTATAATTGAACATTTTGTTAATACTACCCGGTTAGAAAGATAGCAGGATTATCGCATTTGGATGAAATGTGAGCTAGTATTATCTCTCTCCTTTAGTGTATCTCTTTTACGGTATTTTTATTTTAACACGAATATGGTATTTATACGAATACGAGTATTTTTATAAATACGGGTATTTGTGTCTTGGTATAAATACGTGTATCTTAATACAAATACGGGTATTCGTATTTTATACGAATACGAGTGTATGCATTTTGATACGAATACGGGTGTATGTATTTGTAGTATATACTTGTATTAGTATATTTGTATATATATTTATATATATACATATACATATATGTATAAGTGTACAATAAGGTAGCTTCTTTTATCTTCTCATCTCTTCTTGTTATGTTGAGAATGATGTAGACTTTTAACTCTCTATGGTGAGTCACAAGTCCGTCCATTCTCACATTAAAAGAAAAGATGAAAAAAGAAAAGAGTTCAAGCTTTTCATTTTAAAGCCATGCTTGATTTTTCCATCACCGTCACCATTATCTTCTTCTTCCTCTCGCTTGAGTTTTGAAAGTGAAGAAAAGAAAAGGTAAAGAGAGAAACACTTAGAGATTATCCACTACTAATTTCTAGCGACCAATTTCTAGCAAGTCTTGATCACTAGATGCTTCACTTGTTATTTTAGTATGAAGCTAGAAATTTAGCTAGGGTTTTCTCAGGTGGATCATCTTCGACAAGAAAAACCGGCATCCAAGCTCGTTCCCGGAGTTCTAAGAGCGTAAGAAGTGAAAAGAAGACGAAGGACACGACTACAAAGATAGCTATCGCTAACCGAGTAGCTAAACTCATTCACTTGTTTACTAGTTTAGTATTTGGATTCAATTTTAGGTCGTATAAGTTCGTGCTTTTGTTTAAGAAATTTTTGTTTTGTATTTTGCCTTGGCTGCAAATTAGCGGCATGAGCATGAGTATCTACTTATATGGTATCAGAGCGACCCAAACACGTAAACTAGTTTAGATGATGCTTAAGTTTTTAACGCAACAAATTTCCGTATTTTCTAAAACCCTAGTTTTATGTTTCTGTCAATTTTTTTTGGAGTATTGCAGAAGGATGATATTGGTATGAGTATGACACTGTACGAAAAAGAGCTCATTCCTAAACTTTTTGGCTGCAATATGGCCGCAAATATCAGCCAGACCTTCTCTGTTCTGTCTCATCTTCGTACTGTGTCTTGGGTTTTGAAAATTGAGATTTTTGGTAAACTTTTTTTGCATTGGTAAACTTTTTTTGCATTGTAGTCTTGATTATATCTGTGCTTGACATGAACGGTAGGTTTCTCAAAATTGCTTATTTCATTGTAGCTTGTATGATTCGTATGAAACTTGTCAGAGTTTTGGTTATTTGAGTTGTGCGCTTTTGTTTTCATGTGTAAGCGTTACGCTATGATATTTCTAGCTTGTCCGTGACTTCGAAGCCCCGTTGATTTGATTCGGTTTACTGAAATGTTTTAAAACTTGGGGATTTAAATTTAAATTCCGGGACCGAATTTATTTAAGGGTGGAAGATTGTAATATTTCAGAAAATGGAAAATATTACTTTAGAATTTAAATAATAAAATGATGATTTTTACGGATATTATACGAGTATGGATTTAAGTTTTCATAGAATGGTATAATTATATACCTCTGCTTTGAAAAGTACTTGGAAATTTAAAATAAATTATTATTTATGAAAGCATTTACTTAATTAGACTTTTCATAAATAAGCATGAGATTATATCCATGCAAGATTAGTATGTTAAAATTAATTGGTGTTTTCCTATTTTTTGCATTAACCTAACTTTATTTATCAGACCATGATTAGTGTGCATGACATGTTAATGAAGGGGGTTAACATTTTATAAGTGTTTCTATGATGTCTTCATTCCTTTTCCATTTATGTTTTAAATTTGGTTTTATATTTTCAAAAAGAAAGGAAAAGAAATAAGATGAGAAGAGACATGAGAGTATGGTTATATTAAAATATTAGGAATGGACATGAGAGAGAGAGAGAGATGAGAAGGGGTTATGGCTAGAAACCATATCACAATTCTTCATCTCATTTCCTCTCTTCTTCTTCTTCTCATTCTCCACCTCCTTCACCTCCCACTACAAACCACAAACACCTCACAAATCTCATCAAAACACCTGTAACCTTCACAAAAATTGTTTCTAATCTCATCCTAAGCATCATGGTGTGATCATGTCTCCCTTTTTACATCTTTTGCCATCTTGGAACTTTCCTTGGTTTCCATCTAGAGATAAAATTCTCTTATTAACCATATAATAAGCATTCTTGCCATGAACAAACTAGTTAGAGTTAAAAGTGTATGTTTTCTAGTCTTTAAAATTCAATAGCGAGTCTTTGGTGGATAGAACTTGTAGTGGTAGTGTAGTAGAGAGTTAGTGAGTGATTTCAAGCTCATTAATGACAGGTGAGAGTGTTTTAGTGTGTGTATCATTGGTGTTAACGAGTTTTGAAGTTTCAAATATGAGTTTAGAATTTCAAATATCGATTTTTCATTGAGTTTTGGTGTTCAACTAGAATCTGGTACAACTAGGTGAAGGGTTATTTATCACGGCAGCAAGGTTTCGGGTGGCATCGTTCATGCCAATTTTAAATTTTTGTCATGTTTAAACAACCCTAAACAAGATCTTTAACTAGAGAATCAAAAAAGAATATCAAGTAAACCTCTTTACTACTAAGTGATAGGGATTACAACCTTTCTAGTCCGTTCTTTCGCTTCATAAGCTCCGAGTTGAGGTCTCTTCACTGCGATCATCAAGCTCCCAGACTCTTGAGAGTCTCCATGAGGTGAATAATCCATGCTTGCTTGAAGTCTTCACAATCCAGGATGATCTATTTTGAGGAGACACAAAACCAAGCTATTCCTTCACTAATTAAGGATTAGTGAAGCTAACACACTAATCATATGGCTAGTATAGAAGAGGATGATGAAGTAGGAATTTTGCTCTTTTTAGTTTTCTTTTTCTCACAATCTTTTCTCACAAATCAAAAAGCTAGCAAGCTTTTGGAGGAAGAAGAAGATGAAGTGATAAAAGAATAATGAATGAGCTTATGTTAGAAATGCAACCATAAGTTAAGAATGTGTCATGGCTAACTCATGTAGAGAATAAACCATGGGGTAGGGTTAAAGATTAGGTTAATAAATATCCTAGTAAATATCTAAAGAGTGGACTAAGTCAAGAGAAAGAAATATCTCAAGATTAATCCATAATTTAGAATTAACTAAAATAAATAAATCTAACCCTAATTCTAGCAATGGTGAGATTCTCATAAACCCTAGTTGCATGTGTAACCCTAGCATGTTACAATATCATATATCACATATATAATATTTTGTAACAAAAGAAAAGAATACATTTAACATATATCACATATATATCAATGCATCCTAAGTGAGAAAAAGAATCATTTAAGTGAGCTTATATTAGTTAATGTAATGTAATATATCACATATATAATTATACATTAAATTATTAAATCAATACTTGATTTAATAATCTGGCAATATTACATATAACCGACCAATATAATATATATCATTTTATCGAATCAACACTTGATCCGATAAACCGGCTATATCATATATACCCGGCCGATATCACATATCGCGAGAATAGAATACGGTATCACATACACGTATCAATCTCGGTCCCATACATATCACATATGTGATCCTACTCCATTTCGCCTGAGCCAGGAAACCTCTGTGTAGGACTCTAAAGACTCGTCAATACGCCGGCATTAGGTGATGATCACATCAAACACCTAAAAGCTGCAAGCGGTCAGCTAAACGTAACAGCCACCTGGGTATTGAGCGATCAGAAGATTAACAAGCAAGCCTGCACACACTCCTGTGAATCCAATCAGTAACACTACTGTACAGTCCGGTCTCTTCGTCTGGTATGTCGCATATCCAGTCTATGGGTGGTAAACGTCAGACCCCAGTAACCGATAAGTCGTGTTGATGTGAGGCTCATAACGGGTCGAAAAACTACTGATAACACTTACTAGTAGGTCTCCATATCAGCCCTGGCCAAAGACTTCCAATTATAGCCAATCGAACACAGCGCAACATCAACTCCAATACCGGGAGAGACGAAACCCCTCCTATCGCTCATTGCCTCCATGTGATTTGGGACTGTACCCAAAAGCCACCATTTTGCACATTCTCATGAACGTGGTAAAGTGGAAATCAAAACACGGTGGGAATCACACAAGACTCTATGACGATCTTGGGTCTACAGACTAACATGTACCAGTGTCACCAGAGAACTGCTATCTGACAATAGGTATAATACTAGCTAGGAGTTCTCGGCGAGTCCGTTCAGTGTACCCAGTCTCCACTGAGCACCCGTAAACCATCTTTGATGTCAAACACCAATAGATGTGGGATCATCCATTGCCCATCATATGGGTCAAGATGCGTATACGCTAGTCTACTCTGGAGTATCGATGCCCTGTTTCGATATACCTCGAATAGGAACAATTATAGGATGTACTCGTGGACTACCCTGGCCCTACTAGTATGATCTGCATCATAGTCTTAGTAGTCAAGTACATATCCTCAGGGCTTTATCAACATGTGAGAGTAAGACAGTAATACAATACAAGTCAACATGTTTAGACAAAGTGAAACCAGATAGCATACTATCATGTCGAGCAAGAAAGTCCTCTCTCTATATATATCCAAGCATCCACTATAATATACATCATATGTACAACAATGGCCTCGAGGGCATATACATAACTAACACTAGGGATCTCTGAAAAATATTTAGCATATAAAGTAGACCTAGTTAGACCACCAGGAGGCATCACCAACTGAACGAGACCATAACTCCACTTTTGGACCGCAAATTGCGCCAAACTGATTAAATCTGCAGCCAGGATTTTGAATTAGGTGTTGGGATTTGGTCAGTAGATGTTTTACTTTATATACAAGCCTATTTTATATGCTAATTTGCCCCAGATTTCCTTAGTTAAAATCTGGGGTTGTTTTACTTGGTTTTGGCGATATTTTGCGATATTTGAAAACTTGGTTTTTGGATTTTATGATCTGACTTGGTCGTTCGACGTTCGTACGTCAGCATCGAGAGGTATTTTGTCGTTCTAGCACGTGTTGGCCATAGGTTCTAACCTATATGCGCTTGGCTTGTGATTTCAATTTCTATTTGTGTTTTTATGCGATTTTGGTTATGAATTTGATTATATGTGTAGGGTTCCTAGGCACTCTCAAGAGGTCTCACAAGGCATCAACCATGCCAATTTTAAAATTTTACGGTACCGAGAAACCCTAATACGAATCGTTGGCTAGAAATTTAGGCGACAAAGCAACTAGTTAACTACTTTAACTAAGAGTACGGAAATATAACCTTTGTAGATCCGGTCCTCCACCTCCATGGCTCCGTGATGAAGTCCTCTCCGCTGTCCAAATGAAATCCCGGGCTCTAGCGTCGGCTTCATCGGAGAAATGGGCGGGCAAGGTCGTCGGCTTCGTGCTGAAGATGATCTACGTCGAGGCATCACAAGATCAAGCTCCCACTTCACCAAGTCATGAAACTTGTGAAGAAAACACACTCTACTACTTGGCAAGAGGTAGAGGATGAAGAAATAGGAGGTGGGTTCACTTTAGAATTGGATTTCTCACTCATTTCATCAAGTTGCCATTGATGAGGTAAGCTTTTTCTTCAAGAAGAAGATGAAGAAGAAGAAGATAATATTATGATGAGTTATTAGAATAGAATAGAAAAATCAATTCTTATCATAATATTAACCATGGTAATGTGTAGAGAATTGACTAAGGTTAAATGAATGGTTAGGGTTAATGAGATGAAGACAAAATGGTTTCTTTGGTCAAAGCTTCATGAAGCTTCAACAAGCTTCATGAAAGAAAGAAACCTTTTTGTTTTTCTTTTCTCTTATCTTTAATCCAAAAACAAATAAATAAATGAATGAATAATCAAATAAAAACCCTAACCATTTATTTAAACAAGGTTTAATTCTTTATACAAACCCTAGCAATCATGTATCATCAAACATGATACAAACATGTGCACAAAAAAGTATATCACATATACAATGTGCACATCCGAGCGAGAAAATCCATTTGAAGTGAACTGATACTAGTTAATGCAAAGTAATATATCAAATATATAATTATGCATTAAATCATTAAATCAACACTTGATTTAATGATCCGGTCATATCGCATATAACCGACTAATATCTATAGTAACAACTTATCGAATCAACACTTGATCCGATAACCCGGCTATATCGCATATAACCGATCAATGTCATAAATCGCGAGAATCGAATACAGTATCACATACTGGTATCATTCTCGGTCCCGCACATATCTCATGTGCGCTCCTATTTCGTTTCGCTTGAGCCAGGAAACCTCTATGTAGGACTCTAAAGACTCGTCAATACGCCGGCAGCAGATGATGATCATATCAAACACCCACAAGCCGCAAGCGGTCTGCTAAACGTAACGGCCACCCGGGTATTGAGCGATCAGAAGATCGACGAGCAAGCCTGCTCACACTCCAGTGAATCCAACCAGTAACACTTACTGTACAGTCCGGTCTGATCGTCTGATATGTCGCATATCTCGCCTAGGGGTGGTAAACGTTAGACCCCAATAGCTCGATAAGTCGTGTCGATATGAGGTCTATAACAATTCGAGAAACTACTGGTAACACTTACCAGTAAATCTCAGCAACCCTGGCCAGGGATTTCCTGTTATAGCCAATCGAACACAGCGCAACATCAACCCCCTATACCAGGAGAGACGAATCCCCTCCTATCGCTCATTGCCTCCATGTGATTCGGGACTGTACCCAAAAACCACCGTTTTGCACGCCCTCTTGGATGTGGTAAGGTGGAAATCAAAGCACAGTAGGAACCACATAAGACTCTATGACGATCTCGGGTCAACAGACTACTCTGTACCAGTGTCACCATAGAACTGCCATCTGACGTGAGGTATAATACCATCTGGGAGTTCTCGGCGAGTCCGTCCAGTGTACCCAGTCTCCACTGAGCACCCGTATATGATCTCTGATGTCAAACACCAATGGATATGGGATCATCCATCGCCCATCTGTATGGGTCGAGAAGGTATACGCTAGTCTACTCTGGTATATCGATGCCCCGTCTCGATATACCCACGACTAGGGACTTTGAAGGATGTATTTATAGACTGTCTGTCCCCACTAGTATGATCTGCATCATAGTCCAGGTAGTCAAGTACACATCCCAAGGGCTTTACCAACATGTAACAGAGAGACAATCAGTATACACGTTAAGGTAAAGAGCAACCAGATAGCATACTATCATGTCAAGCAAGAAAGTCCTCCCTATATATGTCCCAGCATCCACTACAATATACATCCTATGTACAGTAATGGCCTCTAGGGCATACATACAACTAACAATCTCCCACTTGCACTAGGGCCATCTGTAGCAGTGGTTGCAGTATCTCATACTTAACCATCCCATAAAAATCTCTCTCTGGGAATAGGCCTTCGTGAGTGGATCCGCCGTGTTGTCCTCTGAGTCTACTCTCCTAACCTCGATCCCTTTGAGATCAAACATCTCCATGATCAGGTGACACTGCCTTAGAATATGTCTGGATCACTGATGGGACGGACGTTCCTTGGCTTAAGCCACAACTCCATTGTCACACAATGGGAGGAACTAAGTTCATCTCATGAACAACTATTCATCCAGACTGCCTCTTTGGTAGCATCTTAAGTAGCGATGTATCGAGCCTTTATCGTCTAGTATGCCACGGTATCTAGCTTGGAACTCTTCCAACATACCGTCCCTTTACTGAGGGTAAAGACAATGCCTGCGACTGACTTTCAGTCGTCTTTATCACCCTGGAACACTTCCAGTGATTCTCCCCAGGATCGGTTGATACCAACTCACTACAACTAGTGAGTCTCCTAACATCCAATTAGATCTATCTCATAGATCCAAAATCCAGGATTTAGGAGGTATCACTTTTATCCTATATGGAGAATCATTGTGATAAACGGAGATTGACCGAGCGTAGATAGGAAACTCCTTCCCTATCAAGAGCATGTCATCCACGTACTCTACGAGGATCGTCACTATACTCCCTACTACCTTTTTGTATATACAAGGTTTATCTATCATTTTGATGATGTCAACCTCTTTGACTAACACATCAAAACAGATGTTCCAACTCCGCGATACCTGCTTTATCCTATAAAGCATCTTGTACACGTTTCCGCTGCTCCCACTGTCTACGAAGCCCTCTGGCTGTGTACTTATAGACGTTCTCTTCTAAAACATCATTTAGAAAAGCAGTCATGGCACCCAACCGCCAGATATCGTAGTCATGGTATGTAGCCGTGGAAAGTAGGATCTGGATGGACTTAAGCATAGCCACTTGAAAAGGTTTCATCATTATCCACGCCTGGTCGATGACGAAAACCTTTAACAAGTCTAGCTTTGAAAGTCTCAACTTTTCCATCTACACCAAGTAATCTTCTCAAGATATACTTGCTCCTGATGGGGATTTAACCCTTCAGATATTGCAACCAAAGTCCATACTTTGTTGGTGTACATGGATTCCATCTCAGATCGCTAAGCATCCAGCCATTCTTACAGAGTCCCACTCCTGATGGCCAGTTCGAAACTAGTTGGGTCATCATCTCATGATGCAATCCTCGCTCCCACAGTCATAGAGAAACCGAAGTATCTCTCAGGTGGGTGAGGACCCTACTAGATCGGTGGAGAGGCTGAGGTTCGTTGCTATCTACTGAATCCTTTGGTTCTACCAAATCATCTGCTGTTGTTTGTATAGCTGGAACCTTTCCAATTGTACATAACAGACCTTGCCTCGAGCTTGTCCGGATTATGCTTTTAGACATAGCCCGGACAACCCAAATCTTAACTAACTTAAGAGATGGGCTCTTCCCTTATCATATCAAATATGAAGTGGTAGGCAACTGATTTGATTTGAACCCTATTCAATAGGTATGCAGCTTCTCAAGTGCATAACTCCCAAAAAGGAAATAGGTAACTCAGTAGTACTCATCATAGAGCACACCATATCAAATAGGGTGTATGTGCTCCGCCCCGATATACCATCGTATGGTGTATACGGAGGAGTAATGCTGAGAGAGAATCTCATTCTCCTTTAGAAAAGTCCAAGAATTTCGTGCTCAAGTATTCTCCTCCTTGATCTCATCATAGGACATAATACTTTTACCCGTATTTTGGTTCTCTACTTCTAGCTTATATTCTGTGAATATCTCAAAAGGTTCGGACTTGTGTTTCAACAGGAACATATGTCTGAATCTTGAGAGATTATCAGAGAATGTAATGAAGTAAAAAGAACTGGTCTTGGCATGTGTAGACAGGGGACCTACATACATCAACATGTATCATCCCAAGAGTTCACTAACTCTTTCTCTGTTTCCAATAAACAGAGCTGGTGTCATTATATCTTTGTGACATGACTGGCAAGTTTCACAAGATGTAGATTCAAACTGATTTAAATATGCATCTTCATGTAACTTCAGCTAGTCAGGTCGCATTGATATGACCTAGTCTGCAATGCCTCAAGAAGGATTCGTTCATTTCTGAACTATTCCTCTTGTGTATGTTCCATATACTAAAGAACTGTAGTTTGATTTAGAACATCTATGCTTTTAGATAACGTGCCTGAACCGATTAACTTTTGATATAGGAAATGTTCAAAACATTATCCAACAATACAAAATTTTATCATTTCTTTACTAATAAAGAGACTGATATGATTTTGTATATCAGGTTCGGTATCTAATAACATTCGTTCAGAATCAATGTATTTGTAATACAGGGTGACGGTGACCAACAGACATGGCTGCAACACTTGCCCCGTTTTCTGCCTCATGAAACTTGTCACCTGTTCTCAGTTCTTTACCTATCTATAGCCCATGTAACATATTACATATGCGGGATCCTGATCCGGTATCATATACCCACGACGTAAAGGATACTGAGAAACAGTTCTGTATAATGAACACACCCGAAGATGATGCATCAGCATGCACTCTCTTCGTTTGGGCGGCACGGGAATTCTGGTAATCCCCAATTTCCTGCTCTGTCTTATAACAATTATAAGTTGGAGCGGGACCAACGTTCCCCAGCTCAGTATAACAAGCGGGTTCGGTCAAAATTCCGTATTATTATCTTGATTAAGGCGTGATATGGTCGCTACCTGGAGAGAGAGAGAAGAAAACACTCAGCGTATGCTCTTGCAAGATCAGATTGGTTATTATTTTATCTAATCAGGATGGCTCCCACTGCTTTTTATCAAATCTTTCTTCAAACCCTAAAAGGAAAGACCAGCCGGGATTAATTACACACTACAAGTTCGCCAATCTTTCAGCCAGGCCAGTGTCGGTACTTTGAGGGAGGTGCCCCGTGCTTTCGCACGGACCTAATTAATGTAAACCTCGTTTTCCCAGAGGCGTAACCTCGTTAACATCTTTCTAGACACCTACTTGATCGGCTAATTGTAATGTGTAAAACTCTCCCAGGAGTAACAATTACTCGCAGCGGGTATCGGGATCCAACTATCTCATAGAAAGTATGCAATCTCATTGCAAATTTCAACACTTGAAATTCCCGATAATATTTTGCCCCTAGCAGCTATATGACCTTAACATAGTCAACAAATCATAAGTGCTAGTCAAGTTCAACCCGTCATTTCCTGATTGAATTAAACCCACCCGCACGACCCTTAACATAGTCAACAAAGTCGCACGACTACCCTAATCCAATCGCATCATATGCTTATGCAGATAAGCACTAATTAGCTACCGCACACTACGCCTTAACATAGTCAACAAACGTAGCACGAATACTAACTAGTACTTATTTGAAATGACAGAGGGCTACGACAGGTTTTTCTGAAAACCTATTGCGTAATGAACTTGATATCGTTGTAGAATCAAATGATTTTTAAAAAAAAGGAGTGCTTTTGAGGCTTTTATAGTTTTGCTAAAGGAGTCACTCCCGGTGAAGGGATCGTCGGTCCTTTCCTCGTCGAATGAGGTGCGGGATATATCATATATATCACTGTGCAAAGCAAAAACTCTTAAAAGCAATCAAAAGACAAACCGAGTGTGTAGCATCTGCCAGTTATTGTTAAAGGAGTCACTCCCGGTGAAGGGATCTCGGTCCTTTCCTCATCGAATAAGGTGCAGGATATATCACATATACCGCTGTGCAAAGCAAGAACTGTAGCTACCTGTTTTATTTTGAAATTCGATTCTACAACATCTTAGGTTTCTTTTATTTCATTAATCTCATTAATGAAGTCCCATCAATTAAGTACCTAAACATCACAGATAAATACGACGTACACTTATGCCATCCGTATTCGCCTCGATGTCCCCTCGTGCACCGTTAGGTTAGGTAACTAACGGCAGAGCGGGGCAGGGCCAGCGCGGGTGTAAAACATAAGTAACGCCTATATAAAATATCATATATATTATATACAGTATCTATCACAGAACATCATATGATCACATCACAGATATCGCAGCAGAAGAATCATATGAAAAATTGGATATTCTAGGACGTCCGTGTTTTCAATACGAACCAGTATAAAACACGGATTCCACTGTCGCGATGAATAGCCAAATCCACACCCCTAGACCCCTACGAGAGCTGCAAGCAACCCTACCAATTCTAGAGTTAGGAGACCCGGACTCGACTCCTCGAGTTGGTCTCCCACTGGACTCCAGAACCCGGTTACTTGTGCTCCCCTCCTTGGGTCTATCCTAGTGCGGAAAAGTAAATAATATACAAAGGGTGACATCTTCCGCAACCTGGAAGTACCCCAATAAAAGAATATTACATACAAGTTTTTACATGAATGAAAATGAAAAACACTCATCTCACATAAAAAACCCCGGCTATTCAAACACGACGATCCAATATAACATATCCAGCAACACATAACATCACATGTCATCAACGTAAATAAATATGCGCATCCCAATTGTCGTTGACATATAGCAACGAAACCGGCGATATCACATATTACACTTACGGTCACAGAAAAGAAAGTGTAAAACTACAACAGTTGGAATCCGCAATCACCTCAGACATCGCATGCCTGACCAAATGAATTCCTTAGACATCGCATGCCTAACAATTATAAACCCCGTATTTTAGTCTCCAAATCGAAAACTCTTTTCAATACCAAGTCGGGCAATTCAACAGGATTCCCGACGGCCTGATCGAATGCTCGTCGCAAACTTCAGTAGGCGGCTACACCCCCGATACCGTCGACGAAGTGCACCAAGGCGGAACACCGCTGCCGCGAGCACCCGAACGGATGCTTTCGGCGACGGGGTTCTCCTACAGTCACTTGGTCGGGGCTATGGAGTGAGGTTGTCTATTAAGTTTACCCAGCGAGTATCCGCGTACGCTACGTGATTGCGACGGACTTTTGATCACATCAAAATTCCGTGGCAACCGATCAAGTGAGACTAAAGTGCTATGTTTATAACATTCATTCAGTTATCTCATAACTCTTTGTGAATTCCAATTATTGTATCCCATTCCAGATAATTAGAAAATGTTAAACTTTCCGATCGAACAATCGAACACCCAAGTTTTCCCGATACAGCTCAACCCATGAAATAAGTTCAAAGACATTCACTTCGTGCCTCAGTACCAACGGTCCAGCCGTAGAAGGGTCAAGCCAACGCCTCACATGTGGCACGCCGTACTGCCCCAAACCCGAAAGTTCAAAGGGCAGTTCAAGACGGTCACATAATCGAGTTAAGGTTTGTTGTCTTCTAGAGGGATCATCACGTTACTTGCACTACTTAGAACGTCGTTAAACTACGGAAAGATCCAACACTTGGAAATTTCCCGACAGGGGAAAAATTGGGTACTTATATCCGGTCGAACTTTTTAACATATTCAAAAATTATCCGGAAAACCACACAGACAAAATTTGATAATCCGATCGAACATACAAATCCCCAAAACAACCCAGAAAATTCAACTCTTGAATAAATATTAAAAATTCCCAGAAAATCCAACTCCAGAAAAGAGGAATTACTGTGCAAAAATGGGAAGCTGACGTCATCAATTGGCCGCGGAACCGCCGCAGAAGCCAGGCTTCTGCCGCGGTTCCGCCGCACTTTGGTGGATTCATGGGTACGGGCTTCACAGTAATTCTTACAATTCCCTGCTAATTTTTCTGCATATTTTTAATATCGAAAAACTCCAGATTTTAGAAAAAGTCCAGAGAGCATGTTTGGTTTAGGGTTTCGGGTTCGTTCGGGTTTCAAACTTCGTCTACGCTTCGCCTAAGGCTCTAGCTAGGCTCTGATACCACTGTAGAGTTCCTAGGCACTCTCAAGAGGTCTCACAAGGCATCAACCATGCCAATTTTAAAATTTTACGGTGCCGAGAAACCCTAATACGGATCGTTGGCTAGAAATTTAGGCGACAAAGCAACTAGTTAACTACTTTAACTAAGAGTACGGAAATATAACCTTTGTAGATCCGGTCCTCCACCTCCATGGCTCCGTGATGAAGTCCTCTCCGCTGTCCAAATGAAATCCCGGGCTCTAGCGTCGGCTTCATCGGAGAAATGGGCGGGCAAGGTCGTCGGCTTCGTGCCGAAGATGATCTACGTCGAGGCATCACAAGATCAAGCTCCCACTTCACCAAGTCATGAAACTTGTGAAGAAAACACACTCTACTACTTGACAAGAGGTAGAGGATGAAGAAATAGGAGGTGGGTTCAATTTAGAATTGGATTTCTCACTCATTTCATCAATTTGCCATTGATGAGGTAAGCTTTTTCTTCAAGAAGAAGATGAAGAAGAAGAAGATAATATTATGATGAGTTATTAGAATAGAATAGAAAAATCAATTCTTATCATAATATTAACCATGGTAATGTGTAGAGAATTGACTAAGGTTAAATGAATGGTTAGGGTTAATGAGATGAAGACAAAAGGGTTTCTTTGGTCAAAGCTTCATGAAGCTTCAACAAGCTTCATGAAAGAAAGAAACCTTTTTGTTTTTCTTTTCTCTTATCTTTAATCCAAAAACAAATAAATAAATGAATGAATAATCAAATAAAAACCCTAACCATTTATTTAAACAAGGTTTAATTCTTTACACAAACCCTAGCAATCATGTATCATCAAACATGATACAAACATGTGCACAAAAAAGTATATCACATATACAATGTGCACATCCGAGTGAGAAAATCCATTTGAAGTGAACTGATACTAGTTAATGCAAAGTAATATATCAAATATATAATTATGCATTAAATCATTAAATCAACACTTGATTTAATGATCCGGTCATATCGCATATAACCGACTAATATCTATAGTAACAACTTATCGAATCAACACTTGATCCGATAACCCGGCTATATCGCATATAACCGATCAATGTCATAAATCGCGAGAATCGAATACAGTATCACATACTGGTATCATTCTCGGTCCCGCACATATCTCATGTGCGCTCCTATTTCGTTTCGCTTGAGCCAGGAAACCTCTGTGTAGGACTCTAAAGACTCGTCAATACACCGGCAGCAGATGATGATCATATCAAACACCCACAAGCCGCAAGCGGTCTGCTAAACGTAACGGCCACCCGGGTATTGAGCGATCAGAAGATCGACGAGCAAGCCCGCTCACACTCCAGTGAATCCAACCAGTAACACTTACCGTACAGTCCGGTCTGATCGTCTGATATGTCGCATATCTCGCCTAGGGGTGGTAAACGTCAGACCCCAATAGCTCGATAAGTCGTGTCGATATGAGGTCTATAACAATTCGAGAAACTACTGGTAACACTTACCAGTAAATCTCAGCAACCCTGGCCAGGGATTTCCTGTTATAGCCAATCGAACACAGCGCAACATCAACCCCCTATACCGGGAGAGACGAATCCCCTCCTATCGCTCATTGCCTCCATGTGATTCGGGACTGTACCCAAAAACCACCGTTTTGCACGCCCTCTTGGACGTGGTAAGGTGGAAATCAAAGCACAGTGGGAACCACACAAGACTCTATGACGATCTCGGGTCAACAGACTACTCTGTACCAGTGTCACCATAGAACTGCCATCTGACGTGAGGTATAATACCATCTGGGAGTTCTCGGCGAGTCCGTCCAGTGTACCCAGTCTCCACTGAGCACCCGTAAATGATCTCTGATGTCAAACACCAATGGATATGGGATCATCTATCGCCCATCTATATGGGTCGAGAAGGTATACGCTAGTCTACTCTGGTATATCGATGCCCCGTCTCGATATACCCACGACTAGGGACTTTGAAGGATGTACTTATAGACTGTCTGTCCCCACTAGTATGATCTGCATCATAGTCCAGGTAGTCAAGTACACATCCCAAGGGCTTTACCAACAGGTAACAGAGAGACAATCAGTATACACGTTAAGGTAAAGAGCAACCAGATAGCATACTATCATATCAAGCAAGAAAGTCCTCCCTATATATGTCCCAGCATCCACTACAATATACATCCTATGTACAGTAATGGCCTTTAGGGCATACATACAACTAACAATATGTACAATCGTGTGGACTTCCGAGACAACAAAAAAGAGCGAGGCATCCGTCAGCTTCGACTGGGGTGAGGCGTTTAGGTGAGTAGATGATGCATATCTATGGGGGAAGTCGGGTGGATGGCGTATAGCACCCCGCAACCGCAGAATTAGGCTATTATATCTATTAGAATCATATACCTAGCTTATAGGGTTTGCTAGAACGCTTTAAGCGGATATTCGTATACTTAGTAGATTTTATACCTAGTTTCTATCTCTTAGCTATGGAGCTATATATACATACACATATATATAAGTACTTTATATGATAAGTTTACTAATGACATAAGTATATTTACAAGATAAGTATACATGATATAGTATGATATGAGATGGTATGATGTGGTATGAGATGATATGAGATGAGAAGATGTACGCGACTATAGATCCGTACCATGTTCACTAGATGATATTGTACGAGGATATTCCGTATGTTATATGATGAGAATTTGATTGCCGATTACGACCGATGTTTATTTCGACTTGAGGAGTGTTTTTTAAAATCACAAAGTGGAAAATATGAGATGTTTAGAGCCATACCTACTTTCAAAACTAACAAATCGTTACGTACTTTTAAATGATAACTTCAAGGGTACGCTACGAGTTTTCAAATGGTATCTATTTCAAAAATGTCGTAGTCCCCTATTTCCAAAACAACGTTTCGTGCTATTTTAAACTATAACTGTATGGCTCATACATAGTTGGATATCTTAATACTTGTTCACGTTAAGATTTCTTGTTTCTGCATACGCTCGCATTCGATTACTTACGATATATACTGCATTCATACCCTTAGCTTTACTTGAATTTGTTTGCTAGGACACGCACACCATTACCGATGATTTACCTATTGCACGTACATATACTCGTATGCTCATACATACATCATCAGTAAGTGCCATGCCATGTACACAGATGGAACTCGCTATGTCACCATATCACACATTACCCTATTACCAATATAGATTACTGTTAGTACCCAGCACCATGTACTGTTTCAAATAGTGTACTTTCTTTACTTTTGTTATACGACACACTTATATGAACACACTTACTATGCATTATATTATTGTTTTGTGCCTTTATATATTGTTCCATTATTGCCATGTTATTATGAGATAATGTTTTCATAAGATTTCTGGATTTGAGAAACCGTATATATGATTTTATAAAACTTGTGAATATTTTAAAATCGCGGTTTTATCATGATATGATATTTCAATGTCCACTATGAGATTTCTCGGTCCTGATCCGAATCGAGGGTGGGGGGGACTTGATTGCGGATACATGGTGAAACCGATATGGTACCCATGGGCAAGAAGATCATTTAGGAAAGCGTTAAGCCTGACTGGGAACACTACCTACCGGTGACGGTATGGGACTCGGCGGATATCCGGAGGATACCGACCGGAGTGATATGATACAGATGGATATGAGGGCCGATCTGATGAGACGGTGCCTGAGATATAAGGGTCAATCCGAGAAACGGCACCTAAGATATGTGGATTTACGTGTCGATGCTGGACATGGGATTTATGAGGATTTCGAGTGTCGATACTGGAAACTCGGTGTTTTATGCTGATTTCGAGTGTCGTTGATGGACACTCGGTGTTTTATTATGATTTCGAGTGTCGTTGATGGACACTCAGTGGATGACATATATATACATGCTATAGATGACACGATATTATGTACACACACACATTCGTTATCACACAGTATGATTTTATATTATAGTATAACCTAGGTATATCATTATGCATTCGATTTCTACCTAATATTTAATACTTATGAATTGGCAACTCACCCCCGTTGTGCCATAGTTTTCTTACAGGACTGACCGCTCAGATTAGTAGCGACTTGCTGGCACATTCTTCTTTTGGGTGATTGCTTGGTAGGTGGGTTACATTACAGATCGTAACCACCATTTGTATATTATATTCATTATAGTCTAGTTAAAAACTCTATCAACTATACTTATGTGGACTTAGAGACTTGTATATTCTTTTGAATTTAGAGACGAGACTTGTATGTATTCTTTATGTTGAAGTTGATTTGATGGTGTATTTGGTTTTTCTTTACTTTCTTGAGTTGATTTTCGTCTTGGGCGTCGTATATATATATACTGCGTGGTTGTGATTCTGTCGATTGGTGTGAGATAGCTCTCGATTGGGGATGTTGATATTATTATTGTATATGTACTAGTTTTTATCAAAATTTATAAAGGAGGTGCTGTCTAAATTTCAAATGACGAAAATGTTTTCAAACTATAGTAGACAATCCACTTATATTTTCAACAAACTTTACTTATACTTTAAAAAGAGAAACTTGATTTCATTTATACTTTTTTTTTCAAACTTCACCTCCACTATTTTCTTAAAAAGGTTTAGATTCCTGGTTTTCGGCTTATTTGGGTTACGATGAGATCCTATAGACTTCACGTGATTCAAGTGACGGTAACGTACCTTTTCCGGGTTGTGACAGAGGCGACCGCCCTTACCGAAGATGATCCACCCGAGGGAAACCATTCCAAGCTCCTTCACCTAATGAAGCATTCAACCCTCCAAACTTGCTAGAAATGGAGTGTAGGGATGTAAGATTTTTCCACTATCATTTTCACTTTAAAAGAAAACTCAAGAGAGCAATGAAGATGGAGGAGGAAAAGGATGAAGGCTATCTATAATACAAATGAGCTAAGTCATGCATCAATCAATCAGAGAATGGAATGACTTCATATATTTTACAACCATCAAATAAAATATCACAACTTTTCTATAACCATCCTTCTCTACAAGCCCTCAACCATACCCAAAGCCACCCCACCCTCCACCACATTTCCAGTTGATTTTCTAAAAAGAAATTAAATAATGAGGTGTCTTCTTTCTAGAAGTATTCCGTATAAATACGGAAAACAACCCGGTATATTGATCGAAATACATATGCGTGTATCTGTATAAAAATACGAATAGCCAAAAGAGAGAAAATGAATAGTGGACATAATACTAGAATATATTATATATATATATATATATATGTATGTATAAATTATTCAATCAAAACTTGATTTAATAACCAGGCTTAATTCTAAGCCGGCTAGTATTATCAACCGTCCGATTAAAATCCGTGTAGCTAGTACACGTATTTAATCGGACCTCTGCACGTATCAATATACGACCTCTCCATCATGTCTTCTGAACCGGGAAAACCTTCTATGTGAGACTCTAAAGACTCGACAATACACTGACAATGATTTACTGGATAAATCCAAAACCATAAGCACGTCAGCGGCAGTAGCTGTACGTAACGGCTATCCTGGTATCTGCCGAAAAGAAGGTCGACAATCAAGTCCATCCGTATCCTACTGAGCTTGAATGTGACAATCTTCATACAGTCCGGTCTCTTCGTCTAAGAGTATCGCATACCGGGTCTAGAGGTGGATAACGTCAGACTCCTAATAACCCAATAAGTCGTGCCGAAGTTAAACTCATCACCAACTGAGAAACTACTGAACTTTTATCAGTAAATCTCATCCATCGTGGCCATGGATTTAGGGTGATGGCCAACCGAACACAGCGCTCATCGACTCCTAATGCTAGGAGAGATGAATCCCTAACAATCGCTTACTGCCTCCATGTGGTTCGTGTTGGATATAGTGCCTTCAAGGCAATTATTGTAATTGCAGGCACGCGATTATGATAATTGAGGGAGGACCTATGCTTCATCTTCTCCATCTCCTTCTTCTTCTTGCTTCCATTTTAGAGCAAGATTCTAGAGAGAAAAATATAGTGAAGTATTTCTATCACCGGCCAACCAAACCTAACAACTTTGGACCGTCGGTTTGAGCCTCCTCTGCGTTCCCTCAGGTGGATCATCTTCGGTAAGGGTGATCGATGCTCAAGCGCGTTTCCGACGGCTATGAGCTTGGAAAGGTCTTCCACAATTGGGTGGACACGCGACAAAGGTTGTATTTTTCAACCTTGCATGTTTTAGCTTACTAGTTTAGGGTGTTTGGTTCAAATCCTCGAGTGTGAGAGTCCAGTGCCCGCGAAAAGTTTTTGTTTTCGCTTCCGCATCGCCTACGGCCTCCACGGCGCGGGCATCGGATCCCAACAGTTCGGAACTGTACTGTTCATATCATAATTTTGCATTATTATATTCCCCATTCTTATTCATTTTACAAATAAACAGGTGCTTTTGATCCATGTCTGCTACATAGTTGCAGGTTACAGGTTCTCGGAACAAAACGGTGAAAATGATGAAAAGACGATATAAAAGTGAGACTACCACTAACAAATAGAAGAATCTTAATCATGCCTATAGTTTGAGGGACAAATGAAGATCAATAAACAATTTCACAAAGTACAAAGGCAGCGCAAAGATTCAGGACTTCAACACGAAGCGAACAGTAAAAGTCCACCACATTCTACACTGTGGAAATCTGAAAGAAACTAGAAGACATTCTGAAGAAGCAAGTGAAGAAAAGTCAAGGAAAATGCAACAGGAAGCAGCCCAGGAGAATACAGCCCAAGACCCCACCATATGGCCACGGATCCGCGGCCAAACAGGGCATTTGGCCGCGGTTCCGCGGCCATGGTCAGCACGTGTCGGTGCGAAAAGTCGATGGTGGTGGTGCGTTGACTAGGCTTCTCAGGGTAGTTTTGTAAATGTATATAGGGATCAGATATAAACCCTAGGGTTTCTATAATCTATAAATAGGAACCCTACAGCTCTTTTTGGAGCATGCCTCTTCTTATGCCTCTTTTTGTTTATCAAATTCAGAATTCTTAATTCGCTGTAATGTTTTGAAGAGAGCATCGAATAAAGTAAGTTTTTTTTTCTTTCTATGCCCTAGTTAATTTTCTTTCCTGCCCTAGTATAGATTTTCTTTATCTGCCCTAGTTATAGCTTTTATTTAATTGCCGTAGTTTAGATAATTAGGTTATTAAAAACAATCATAAAAAAATGTCTCTTTTTATCAATTCTCTAATGAGTGAGTAGTTTCTCATTTGTTAGGGTTAGTAATAGGAAAGGTTTCAGAGATGAAAATCTCTCACCCCTTTCTTGCCCATCGCATATTTTTTATAAGACTCCATGCATACATACACACACCGCTCACTACGGCACCCTATCTCACGAGGTAGCGGTGATACCATAGTTTAAAAGACCGGTTGTATATGTTTTCCATGGAGGTTAGGGTAAGAATTAAGAAAAGACGGACAAGGACCTAGAGGAAGAAACATAGTTTCTTCCCGATCATGCTAATCCCCTTTATTAATTATTACCATAACACCTAAATAGATCTTAATTAGGGCATTGAAAGCGGTGAGGAATATTAAATTTCCAAACTTAACCTAAACCTAACCCTAGCAAGGTTTTAATCCTAATCTAAATCAACCTTACTTTTTAGTGATAATCCAATCCACGACAATTGGAATTAACTCGTTAGAACAATTAGAAAATACACAAAATCCTTGTGGACCGACCCGTACTCACCGACTAGCAACCAAGCGACGCCGTTCTTGATTGCGGTTAATATTCTTTGATTTACCTTTTGAAAGCGCACGCACGCAAAATCTCATACAATCAAATGGCGCCGTTGCCGGGGATGGCGTAGTTATTTTCTTTTTGCAATTTCGGGTTAATATAAAATCAAAAAATTCATAAAAACTGAAAAATAAAAAATTATAAAATTTTTATCATCTTGTTATTTTTTGAAGGGTGTTTCATTTGAATTGTGCAGGATCGACGAACGAATTCAGATCTGGAAAAATCCAGTGAACAAAAACAGAAAACAGTAGATCTGAACAAATAGAGGAGAACCACAGCAGCGCACAGAAAGATTTTGGAGGCTTGAACAGAGATACAGACTGCGGAACCGCCGCTAAAAGTAGCTTTCTGCCGCGCAACCGCGGCGCCTTGCTGACGTCAGCAAGCAAAAATTCCTCTGTAAGTTTTCTCTTCTTCTCTGTAACCCCATAAACTCCTCTGAAAAATTTCCTGCAGGGTTCTTTGCGCACAAACTTCTCCCCTTCTCCAATAACTTGATCTTGTGCAGGATTCTTTGCGCCGCAATAAAAAAATTGTTTGCAAGTGTTTAATTGTGTTTACTGTTTTGCATCTTTAAAATTGACTTTAAGGGGCTTTTACACCAATCCAGATTGGGTGGGGATTTCATTACCCTTCCTAGGACCCCAAAAATCACAAAAAGTATATTGCATTGACCATTGAGTTAATTAAAAAAGATTAGACTCAGCCTTAAGGACTGTCGTGCTCAATAGGACAAAGGAATAATTGTAGGTATCGATCGTTTATCTAAACCAGATTTTGTGGTGCCTAGGCTAGACAAGTGAGGAAAGGTAACTTTAAAAGGCCCGTCTCACGGTGCTTCGTGAGCGGATCCCTCCTTTCTCTACTTGTACTTACCTGGCCACAATTGGCGGTGGAGAGGCGATTTGAGATCCTCACAATTTGCCCTTTGGAACAGTTAGAAGCAGTCTAGTTGACCTAGGTGACCCTGGATCTAGGCTTGATTGTGCATTTGTGATTGATTGAATGTGTGTTTAAGCTTTTTATTGAAAATCCTTTTGCAAAAAGCTCCTTATATAAAAAAAACCAAAACGGAAAAATTTTTACAAAAACTTGCCACTTGTCGCTAAGAAATCCATTGCACCCCACTTACACCCACAATCTTTTTCTTCTCCTTTCTTAAATCATGGGTACTCCACCTCGCAAAACTCTTGCCGAACTTTGGTACTCTCATCCAAACATTGCTTCCTACGCGAATTGTTTTGGTCGAATTACGGACGACCCCTCCATGCCCAAAATTTCTTTGAAAGATCAAATAGAAGCGTCTAGGAGAAACAATTGGACTCTGCAATCCACTTTGTATCAACCATTTCAACCTTCACCACCTTCTTACGTTGATACACTTTTTTCGAGTTCTGTTGTAACTCCGAAACCCATGTCTATTGCTGAACATATTGAACAAGCTCGTAACTGATCTTTCACTCCTTTCAACACTTCCAGTTCTTAGGATCAACAAGTCCATTCACCTTTTTATCCAAATGTTGGTCCTACTCCTGTCCAACCATTTAATTCCTACCAGTCCTACCCGACTTTCGCACCTTCCCTAGACATTGCTTCTACACAGCCATTTAGGAGTTTCACGGATCCAAACAATTATGAATGTTTTACTGAAACCCCTTCACAACCCATGTCTAGTCTAGAACAGTCGTTGGAAGCTTATATTGTAGCGAAAAACCAACAGATGAAGAATTTGGATGCGTCCATTGCCGCCCTTATGCAACCTAGTGACCCAGTAGCTAGTTTCCAACTAGCTCCAAAAATTCTAATGTATGATGAGGCGGTTGGTGTAGGGTTGCTAGGCACTGCCACAAGGGTCTATGAGGCACCAACCATGCCCAATTAAAAATTTAGCCGTGCCGAACAACCCAAAGCCGGATCTTTAAACTAGAGTTTATGCGAAAACAAGCATGTTAAACACTTTAACACTAAGTGAGAGGGATGCAGTCTTGCTTCCGATCTTCAATAACATAGATGATCTACCTTGAAGTTTCGTTAACACAAACTAACACTCATAATATGAAGTGAACACCCTCATCTAAATGGCAAGGATAGATGAGGATGATGAAGTAGGATTTTTGCTCTCTTTTATTTTCATTTACTCACTCATTTTTCATCAACTCACTCATTTTTCATCACCTTGAAAAAGCTAGAAAGCTTTTCCTAAGAAAGAAAGAAGGAAGAAGATGAAGAATCATCATGAAACCTTTTGTGATGAATAATGAAAGGATAAATATGATGATTAATACAACCATGGTCAACTAAACCCATGTAGAAAATTAACTAGGGTTAGGGTTTGGGTTGGGTTAAAGCATGAGTCATAACAAAATATCTTTCACAAAACTAAACTAAACCTTCTAGAATCATCTAGAAAGCTTAACCCTAATCCAAACCCTAATCATGTTTAAACTCCACTAAACATGTTGCATTAGTTATCATATCATGTTACAATATTATATATCACATATATAATATTTATCGTAACAAAATAAAATAATACAATTAACATATATCGCATATATATCAATGTATTACCCGAGTGAGAAAAAGAATCTTTTAGTGAGCTAATATTAGTTAATGTAATTTAATATATCATATATATTATTATACATTAAATTATCGAATCAACACTTGATCCGACAATCCGGCTATATCGCATGTAACCGACTAATATTTATCCGTACCGATTCATCGAATCAACACTTGATCCGATGACCCGGCTGATATCAAATATCGCGAGAATACAATACGGTATCACATACCGCATTATCCTCGGTCCCGCACATATCACATATGTGCCCCTACTCCGTTTCTCCTGAGCCAAAAAACCTCTGTGTAGGACTCTAAAGAATCGTCAATACGCCGGCAGTAGGTGATGATCATATCAAACACCTACAAGCTGCAAGCGGTCAGCTAAACGTAACAGCCACCCAGGTATTGAGTGCTCAGAAGATCAACAAGCAAGCCTGTACATTCTCTCGTGAATCTAATCAGTAACACTCCCGTACAGTCTGGTCTCGTCGTCTGATATGTCGCATATCTCGCCTAGGGGTGGTAAACGTCAGACCCCGGTAGCTCGATAAGTCGTGTCGATATGAGGTCTATAACAGTTCGAGAAACTACTGATAACACTTACCAGTAAATCTCAGCAACCCTGGCCAGGGATTTCTGGTTATAGCCAATCGAACACAGCACAACATCAACTCCATATACCAGGAGAGACGAATCCCCTCCTATCGCTCATTGCCTCCATGTGATTCGGGACTGTACCCAAAAGCCACCTTTTTGCACGCCCTCTTGGACGTGGTATGATGGAAATCAAAGCACGGTGGGAATCACACAAGACTCTATGACGATATCGAGTCAACAGACTACTTTGTACCAGTGTCACTGGAGAACTGCCATCTGACGTGAGGTATAATACCATCTGGGAGTTCTCGGCGAGTCCGTCCAGTGTACCCAGTCTCTACTGAGCACCCGTACACCATCCTTGATGTCAAACACCGATGGATATGGGATCATCCATCGCCCATCATATGGGTCAAGATGCGTATACGCTAGTCTACTCTAGTGCATCGATGCCCTATCTCAATACACCCTCGACTAGGAACAGTTATAGGATGTACTCACCGACTACCGTGACCCCACTAGTATGATCTCATCATAGTCCCAGTTGTCGAGTACATATCCTAAGGGCTTTATCAACATGTAACATAGAGACAATCAGAGTACATGTTAAGATAAAGTATAACCAGATAGCATACTATCATGTCGAGCAAGAAAGTCCTCCCTATATATGTCCAAGCATCCATTACAATATACATCGTATGTACAGTAATGGCCTCTAGGGCATACATATAACTAACAATCTCCCACTTACACTAGGGCCATCTGTTGTGGTATCATATACCCAACAATTAGCTGTGGTTGAAGTATCTCATACTCAACCATCCCATAAAAGTCTCTACTGGGAAAAAGGCCTTTGTGAGTGGATCCGTGTTGTTGTCCTCTGTGTCGACTCTCCTAACCTCGATCTCCCTGAAGATCAACTATCTCCGTGATCAGGTGATACTGCCTAAGAATTATATCCGGATTTCTGATGGGACGGGGGATCCTTGGCATAAGCCACAACTCCATTGTCATACAATGGTAGGAACGAAGTTCATCTCATGAACTTATATAAATCCAGACTGCCTCTTTGGTAGCATCCTTGGTAACGATGTATCTTGCCTTTAATCGTCTAGTAAGTCACGGTATCTAGCTTGGAACTCTTCCAACATACCGTCCCTCCACTGAGAGTAAAGATAATGCCTGCGACTGACATTCAGTCATCCTTATCACCCTGGAACCTTTCCAGTGATTCTCCCCAGGATGGATTGATACCATCTCACTACATCTAGTGGGAATCCTAACATCCAATTAGATCTATCTCATAGATCCAAAACCCAGGATTTAGGAGGTATCACTTTGATCCTATATGGAGAATCCTTGTGATAAGCGGAGATTGACCGAGCGTAGCATAGGAAACTCCTTCCCTATCAAGAGTATGTCATCCACGTACACTACGAGGATCGCCACCATACTCTCTACTACCTTTTTGTATATACAAGTTTCATCTACTATTTTGATGAAGTCAAACTCTTTGACTACCACATCAAAACAGATGTTCTAACTCCGCGATGCCTGCTTTACCACATAAAACATCTTGCACACGTTTCCGCTGCTCCCTCTGTCTACGAAGCCCTCTAGCTGTGTACTTATAAACGCTCTCTTTTAAAACATCATTTAGAAAAGCAGTCATGACACCCAACCACCAGATATCGTAGTTATGGTATGTAGCCGTGGAAAGTAGGATCTGGATGGACTTAAGCATAGCTTTGAAAGTCTCAACTTTTCCATGTACACCAAGTAATCTTCTCAAGATATACTTGCTCCTGATGGAGATTTAACCCTTCAGATAAAGCAACCAAAGTCCATACTTTGTTGGTGTATAAGGATTCCATCTCAGATCACTAAGCATCCAGCCATTCTTACAGAGTCCCACTCCTGATGGCCAGCTCGAAACTAGTTGGGTCATCATCTCATGATACAATCCTCGCTCCCACTGCCATAGAGAAACCAAAGTATCTCTCAGCTGGGTGAGGAACCCTACTAGATCGGCAGAGAGGCTGAGGTTCGTTGGTTACTATTGAATCCTTTGGTTCTGCCAAATCATCTGCTGTAGTTTGTATAGCTGGAACTTCTTCCAGTTCTACCTCATGACCACTAATTTCTTCACAAGAAATTCCCTTTCACAAAGGTGGCATGTTGAGAAATAAAACACTTTTGTTTCTCGGTTTGGTAGAAGATATTCCCTTGCGAATGCTTGGGATATCCAACAAACTTCCACAGATCTGACTTTACCTCGAGCTTGTCCGGATTTTGCTTTTCAGAATAGGCCGGACAACCCCAAATCTTAACATACTTAAGATATGGGCTCTTCCCATTCCATATCACATATGAAGTGGTAGGCAACTGATTTGATTTGAACCCTATTCAATAGATATGCAACTTCTCAAGTGCATAACTCCCAAAAGGAAATAGGAAACTCAGTAGTACTCATCATGGAGCACACCATATCACATAGGGTGCTATTGCTCCGCCCCGATACGTTGACGTGCTGTGGTGTATACGGAGGAGTAATGCTGAGAGAGAATCTCATTCTCCTTTAGAATAGTCCAGGAATTCCGTGCTCAAGTATTCTCCTCCTTGATCTCATCAAAGGAAATAATACTTTTACCCGTATTTTGGTTCTCTACTTCGAACTTATATTCATTGAATTTCTCAAAAGTTCCAGACTTGTGTTTCAACAGGAATATATGTCCGAATCTTGAGAGATAATCAGTGAATGTAATGTAGTATAAAGAATCGGTCTTGGCATGTGTAGACAGGGGACCTTCATACATCAGCATGTATCAATCCCAAGAGTTCATTAACTCTTTCTCTATTTCCAATAAACAGAGCTATGGTCATCTTATCTTTGTGACATGACCGGCAAGTTTCATAAGATGTAAATTCAAACAAATTTAAATATGCATCTAAATGTAAGTTTGCTAGTCGGGTCGCATTGATATGACCTAGTCTACAATGCCTCAAGAAGGATCCGTTCATTTCTGAACTCTTCCTCTTGTGTGTGTTCTGTATGTTAAGAACTGTGGTTTGATTTAGAACGTCTATACTTTTAGATAACGTGCCTGAACCGATCAACTCTTGATATAGGAAATGTTCAAAACATTATCCAACAATACAAAATTATATCTTTCTTTACTAATAAAGAGACTGATATGATATTGTATATCAAGTTCGGTATCTAATAACATTCATTCAGAATCAATGTATTCTAGTAATACAGGGTGATAGTGACCAACAGACTTGGCTGCAACACTTGCACCGTTTCTATCTCATAAAACTTATCACCCGTTCTCAGTCCTCTACCTTTCAGTAGCCCATGTAACAGATTACATTTACGGGATCCTGATCCGGTATCACATACCCAGGATGTAAAGGATATTGAGAAACAGTTCTATGTAATGAACACACCCGAAGAAGATGCATCGGCATGCACTTTCTTCGTTTGGGCGGTACGGGAAATCTGGTGTTCCCCAATTTCCTGCTGTGTCTTATAACAATTATAAGTTGGAGCGGGACCAACGTTCCCCAGCTCAGTATAATAAGCGGGTTCGGTCAATATATCCGTATTATTATCTTGATTAAGGCGTGATATGGTCGCTACCTGGAGAGAGAGAGAAGAAAACACTCAGCGTATGCTCTTGCAAGATTAGATTGGTTATTTCATATATCTAATCAGGATGTCTCCCACTGTTTTAGTCAAATCTTCCTTCAAACCCTAAAAGGAAAGACTAACCGGGATTAATTACACCCTACAAGTTCGCCAATCTTTCAGCCAGGCCAGTGTCGGTACTTTGAGGGAGGTGCCCCGTGCTTTCGCACGGACCTAATTAAAGTAAATCTCGTTTTCCCAGAGGCGTAACCCCGTTAACACCTTTCTAGACACCTACTTGATTGGCTAATTGTAATGTGTAAAACTCTCCCAGGAGTAACTCTTACTCGCAGCGGGTATCGGGATCCAACTATCTCATAGAAGGTATGCAATCTCATTGCAAATTTCAACACTTGAAATTCCCAATAATATTTTACCCCTAGCGTGCTATGACCTTGACGCATGCCAAACAACCCATAGTCCGCTAGTCAAGTTCAACCCGTACATTTTTTGATTGAATTAAACCCACCCGCATGACCCTTGACGCATGCCAAACAACGCCGTACGAATACCCTAATCCAATCGCATCGTATGCTAGCAGATAAGCACTAGTTAGCTACCGTACACTACGCCTTGACGCATGCCAAACTACCGCAGCACGAATACCAAGTAGTACTTATCTGAAATGACGGAGGGCTACGCAGGTTTTTGAGAAAACCATGAGCGTAATGAACTTGATATCGTTGTAGAATCGAGTGATTTTAAATGGAGTGTTTTTTAGGCTTTTCTAGTTTTGCTAAAGGGGTCACTCCCGGTGAAGGGATCGTCGGCCCTTTCCTCATCGAATAAGGTGCAGGATATTTCACAAATATCACTATGCAAAGCAAGAACTATAGAAGCAATTAAAAGACAAACCGAGTTTGTAGCATCTGCTAGTTTCACTAAAGAGGTCACTCCCGGTAAAGGGATCTCGGCTCTTTCCTTATCGAATAAGGTGCTGAATGTTCTACAAGGAACACAACTATGCAAAGCAAGAACTAGACCTACCAGTTTTTAAACAAGTTTCTACAACATCTTTAAGTTTCTTTTATTTCATTAATCTCATTAATGAAGTCCCATTTTATTATGCTTCACAAGCATCACATTTGAAACGAAATCTGTAATATAACATATATCTCATATATATAATATAAACATTCGTCTCAGGCAGTAATACGATCTCATCACAGAACATTGCAGCAGAAGAACATATATGAAATATTGGATATACTAGGACGTCCGTGTTTTCAATACGAGCCTGTATAAAACACGGATTCCACGGTCGCGATGAATAGCCAAACCCACATCCCTAGACCCCTACGAGAGCGGCAAGCAACACTGCCAATTTTAGGGTTAGGAGACCCGGTCTCGACTCCTCGAGATGGTCTCCCACTGGACCCTAGAACCCGGTCACTTGTGCTCCCCGCCTTGGGTCTACCTAATGCAGAAAAGTAAATAATATACAATGGTGACATTATCCTCAGCCCAGAAGTTCCCCAATAAAAGAATATTACATACAAATGAATTTTACATGAATGAAAAAGAAAAACTCTCATCTCACATAAAACCCCCGGCTATTCAAAACGCGACGATCCAATATAACATATCACAACAACACATAATATCTCATATCATCAACGTAAGTAAGTATGCGTATCCCGATTGTCGTTGATGTATAGCAACGAAGCCGGCGATACACCACATACTACGCTTACGGTCACAGAAAAGAAAGTGTAAAACTACAACAGTTGGAATCCGCAACCTCTTTAGATATCACATGCCTAACCAAATGAATTGCTTAGACATCGCATGCCTAACAATTATAAACCCCGCATTTTAGTCTCATTATCGAAAACTCTTTTCAATATCAAGTCGGGCAATTCAACAAGATTCCCGACATCCTGATCGAATACTCGTCGCAAACTTTAGTAGATGGCCGCACCCCCGGATGCCGTCGACGAAGTGCACTAAGGCGGAACACCGCTGCCACGAGCACCCGAACGGATGCTGTTGGCGACGGGGTTCTCCTACAGTCACTTGGTCGGGGCTATGGGGCGTGGCTGTCTATTAAGTTTACCCGGCGAGTATCCGCATACGCTACGTAATTGCGACGAACTTTTGATCACATCAAAATACCGTGGCAACCGATCAATTGAGACTAAACTGCTAGATTTATAACATTCAATTTTAGTTATCTCATAACTACCTGTGGATTCCAAATATTGTATCACATTCCAGATAAATAGACAATGTTAAATTTTCCGATCGAATAATCAAACACCCAAGATTTCCCCAATATATCTCAACACTTGAAATCAGTTTAAAAACATCCATCACATGCCACAGTACCAATGGTCCAGCCGTAGAAGGGTCAAGCAAACGCCTCACATGTGGCACGCCGTACTGCCTAAAACCCTAAGGTTCAAAAGGTAGTTCAAGACGGTCACATAATCGAGTTAAGGTTTGTTGTCTTCTAGAGGGTCCATTGCGTAACTTGCACGATTTAGACGTTCTTAAACTACGAAAAAAATCCAACACTTGGAAATTTCCCGGGTCGGGAAAAAGTGAGTTATTGATATCCGTTCGAACTTTTTAATACTTTCTAAATATCCGGAAAACATTATGAATTTAAATTTTCCGATCGAATCAACGTGCTCCCAATACAACCCAGGAAACTCAACACTTGAGTATAAATTAAAAATACTCAGAAATATCAGGAAATTAAATAGGAACATTACTATGCAAAAAGATAAGCGTGACGTCACGTTATGGCCGCAGAACCGCCGCGAGAGCCTGCTAGTGCTTCGGTTCCGCGGCGCTTTGGATGCCAAACGTTGTCGTTTTGCACAGTTTCCCTTATAATTGCCTGCTGATTTTTTTAAGCATTTTTAATCCATAAAAAACCAACATTTTCAAAAATGTCCAGAGAGGGGTAAAATCGGGGGATTCGGAGTTCGTTCGGAGTTTTAACTTCGTTAACACATCGCCTAATGCTTTAGCTAGTCTCTGATACTACTGTAGGTTGCTAGGCACTGTCACAAGGGTCTACGAGGCATCAACCATGCCCGATTAAAAATTTAGCCGTGCCGAACAACCCAAAGCCGGATCTTTAAACTAGAGTTTATGCGAAAACAAGCATGTTAAACACTTTAACACTAAGTGAGAGGGATTACAACCTTTGTAGATCCGGTCCTTCACTTCTTAAGCTCCGTGTTGAGGTCCCTTCGCTGCGATCATCGTGTTCCGGACTCTCGAGAGGCTCCACGAAGAGAAAGATGCAGTCTTGCTTCCGATCTTCGATAACATAGATGATCTACCTTGAAGTTTCGTTAACACAAGCTAACACTCATAATATGAAGTGAACACCCTCATCTAAATGGCAAGGATAGATGAGAATGATGAAGTAGGATTTTTGCTCTCTTTTATTTTCATTTACTCACTCATTTTTCATCACCTTGAAAAAGCTGGAAAGCTTTTCCTAAGAAAGAAAGAAGGAAGAAGATGAACAATCATCATGAAACCTTTTGTGATGAATAATGAAAGGATAAATATGATGATTAATACAACTATGGTCAACTAAACCCATGTAGAGAATTAACTAGGGTTAGGGTTTGGGTTGGGTTAAAGTATGAGTCATAACAAAATATCTTTCACAAAACAAAACTAAACCTTCTAGAATCATCTAGAAAGCTTAACCCTAATCCAAACCCTAATCATGTTTAAACTCTACTAAACATGTTGCATTAGTTATCATATCATGTTACAATATTATATATCACATATATAATATTTATCGTAACAAAATAAAATAATACAATTAACATATATCGCATATATATCAATGTCTTACCCGAGTGAGAAAAAGAATCTTTTAGTGAGCTAATATTAGTTAATGTAATTTAATATATCATATATATTATTATACATTAAATTATCGAATCAACACTTGATCCGACAATCCGGCTATATCGCATATAACCGACTAATATTTATTCGTACCGATTCATCGAATCAACACTTGATCCGATGACCCGGCTGATATCAAATATCGCGAGAATACAATACGGTATCACATACCGCATTATCCTTGGTCCCGCACATATCACATATGTGCCCCTACTCCGTTTCGCCTGAGCCAAGAAACCTTTGTGTATGACTCTAAAGAATCGTCAATACGCCGGCAGTAGGTGATGATCATATCAAACACCCACAAGCTGCAAGCGGTCAGCTAAACATAACAACCACCCAGGTATTGAGCGCTCAGAAGATCAACAAGCAAGCCTGTACATTCTCCCGTGAATCTAATCAGTAACACTCCCGTACAGTCCGGTCTCGTCGTCTGATATGTTGCATATCTCGCCTAGGAGTGGTAAACGTCAGACCCCAGTAGCTCGATAAGTCGTGTCGATATGAGAGAAACTACTGATAACACTTACCAGTAAATCTCAGCAACCCTGGCCAGGGATTTCCGGTTATAGCCAATCGAACACAGCACAACATCAACTCCATATACCAGGAGAGACGAATCCCCTCCTATCGCTCATTGCCTCCATGTGATTCGGGACTGTACCCAAAAACCACCTTTTTGCATGCCCTCTTGGACGTGGTATGATGGATTATCAAAGCACGGTGGGAATCACACAAGACTCTATGACGATATCGGGTCAACATACTGCTCTGTACCATTGTCACCGGAGAACTGCCATCTGACGTGAGGTATAATACCATCTGGGAGTTCTCGGCGAGTCCGTCCAGTGTACCAAGTCTCTACTGAGCACCCGTACACCATCCTTGATGTCAAACACCGATGGATATGGGATCATCCATCGCCCATCATATGGGTCAAGATGCGTATACGCTAGTCTACTCTGGTGCATCGATGCCCTGTCTCAATACACCCTCGACTAGGAACAGTTATAGGATGTACTCACCGACTACCGTGGCCCCACTAGTATGATCTCATCATAGTCCCAGTAGTCGAGTACATATCCTAAGGGCTTTATCAACATGTAACATAGAGACAATCAGAGTACATGTTAAGATAAAGTATAACCAGATAGCATACTATCATGTCGAGCAAGAAAGTCCTCCCTATATATGTCCAAGCATCCATTACAATATACATCGTATGTACAATAATGGCCTCTAGGGCATACATATAACTAACAGTTAGACAGAGTGAGAATTTGAGTGGAGAGAGTGAGCCGTGCACCCTTCCAAATCAAACCTACCCATCCATAATTGAATCCCACAACTACGGTTTTGAATGTCTATCAAGTGTCCCAAATGATTCACCAGTTGAAAATAAAACGTTTAATGAGTTGTGCGACTTTGTAGTGCTTGATTTGCCAGATTGTGAAGGGTCCCTTTCGAGTGAAACCATCACCAATCCTTTTGACCTCTACACCTTCAATCTAGATACTGAACTAATGAATATACAAGCTTTTGATGAGGTGTCCGAAAAAATTGATTTTCACTTAATTGAGGATATTGACGCAGGGAATAATTTGGATGATGAACCCGCAGATTTGACTGAATTTTTCTCTCCATTTCATCATCCCGAGTCATTAAATGTTTCTCCCGAACTTCATATGCGTCTTGATTTTGATGATAATTGCATGGATGAGATAAATTTTGAGGAAAATTATGAGGATCGTATTGAGAAGAGTATTGAGGATAGTATTTGGATGAACCAGTTTTGTTTGATGAGTCGGATTTTCTAATTCATCCTCCTCAACCTTTAACACTGACCCTTCCTAAATCACTCCCCTTCGTCCTTTCCATCGTTTCAACCGTGCAAGAATCCGTCACGCTTCCATTTTCAATGTCTGGTTTACCAAGTTCAACGTACCCATGTTTTCTCGCGAATCTTGAGGGATTTGACCCCATTTCTCGACTGGTTGATAGATTAGCACAATCGCTTTTAACACATCGGTCATCACAATTTGTGTTAATTTATTCATTCAATTTACACCCTCAAGTTTGTACTACACTTTTTTCTCTCTTCCGCCATTCTTCTCCTAATATACCGAGACCATATTCCACCTTTCTTCCCATACGGTCTCGTGTGTTTCTCATTTATTTTCACTACACTCCATTCTTTCACCAACCGCACCATTATAACGATAAAATTTTTGAATGGTTGGTGCTAACCTTTGGCCTGTGTAAGGCCTTGTATAGCTTGATACTGTGTTTTTCTTCTCCCTAACTCTGAATTTTAACGCTTAAACTGTGGAAACACTGTCTCATTTAAGTTTTGGGGGGACCTTTTTTGTATATATATTTTTTGTTTTTCTTTCAACAATAAAAAAAATGTTAAAAAATAAATAAATAAACAGGGGAGGTGCCGACATTTTTGAACCTCTTGGTGTGGCATGACAGTGAGGACACTGTCAAGTTTAAGTTTGGGGGTGTGCTCGGTAAGCTTTCTTCCTTCGCATTCATATGTATATTTTTGCATTTGCATACTTATTTTAAAACCCATAAAAATTGAAAAATTATAAAAATTGAAAAGTTCAATTTTGGCCAGATTTGACTTAAGTTCAACATGACGGTTGAATAGTAGGGAAAAACTAGATCCTAAACATAGTAAATTAAAAACCCTAAAAATAGCCTTTCTTAAAATTTAACGGTAGAAAAATATATGTCTTTATAGTTTATTTAGAAATAGGCAAATTTTGAGTTCACTTCTTGGGCTAAGTCAAAATAAGGGAAGAGTATTGAAATTTTTATTAAAGTGTAAGTCTGAAAAATAATCCCTAAGTTTAAGTCTATATTATGAAAATATATACCCTACAAATTGCACAAACACGAACCTTAAAACTTGGAATAGTAGAGGAGACCTTGAAATGCTCTTGTCTAAAGTCCTTAGTATGAACGAAAATAAAATAAAAGTACAAGTGTGAATAAAGAGACATAAAAAAATGAACACTGGTTTTGTAACTGCTTAAAGCAGCATAGATAAAAAAATATAGCGAGGGTGCTTTATCACCTAGTGCCTTAGACCAACTGGTTTGGGAGTCACTGCTAAAAGCTTAGGTATTACAAGACGAGGAATTACGCCTTAATGCGTAAACACATTTTGTAATCGGTCGTTAGTACCTCAAGAAGTATTAACGGTCGCATGAAGGATGTGTAAGCAATTTCATCTAAAAATTCACCAACTAAAAGTACTTTGGACGATGGACAAGAGTATAATAGCTTGAATTGAATTTCCAAGTGTAGAGGTGATACATACACACACGTAGGGGTACATGATTGGGGTTTGGATGAGAGATAGGAATGAAAAATAGGACTTATATCTTTAGTAGAGATGAAAAAAATTCCTAAGTTAAGATGGAACCTTAGAAGGAAAATTCAAAAGATGCTAAAAGCTAAGTAAATTTACAGAACATATACAATCTTAAGTTAAATGATAAGGAAGTGTGAAAAATACGGGTTGATAATTTCTGAGTTGAAGATAATAGAATTTCTTGCTAGAAAACCGAATTGAAGAATAAAAGTCAATAGGCCAAATTGATAGGATATTGTGGGTAGTATCCGCTGAAAACCCTCAGGAGACAACACTCCTCCTACTAGGGACACCTAGAGATTTAACGGCTTGTTGCACGAGCTCAGTGCAATCGCGTTTCCCTGCGAAAGTGAGGTTAGGTCTTTTTCGAGAATAAATTAGTTTTGCTCGAGGACGAGCAAAAAATAAGTTTGGGGGTATTTGTTCATATCATAATTTTGCATTATTATATTCCCCATTCTTATTCATTTTACAAATAAACAGGTGCTTTTTATCCATGTCTGCTACATAGTTGCAGGTTACAGGTTCTCGGAACAAAACAGTGAAAATGATGAAAAGACGATACAAAAGTGAGATTACGACCAACAAATAGAAGAATCTTGATCATGTCTACAGTTTGAGGGACAAATGAAGATCAATGAACAATTTCATAAAGTACAAAGGCAGCACAAAGATTCAGGACTTCAACACGAAGCGAACGGTAAAAGTCCACCACATTCTACACTGTGGAAATCTGAAAGAAACTAGAAAACATTCTGAAGAACCAAGTGAAGAAAATTCAAGGAAAATGCAGCAGGAAGCAGCCCAGGAGAATACAGCCCAAGACCCCACCATATGGCCGTGGATCCGCGGCCAAACAGGGCATTTGGCCGCGGTTCCGAGGCTATAATAAGCACGTGTCGGTGCGAAAAGTCGGTGGTGGCAGTGCGTTGACTAAGCTTCTCAGGGTAGTTTTGTAAATGTAGATAGGGATCAGATGTAAACCCTAGGGTTTCTATAATCTATAAATAGGAACCCTACAGCTCTTTTTGGAGCATGCCTCTTCTTATGCCTCTTTTTGTTTATCAAATTCAGAATTCTTAATTCGCTGTAATGTTTTGAAGAGAGTATCGAATAAAGTAATTTTTTTTCTTTCTATGCCCTAGTTAATTTTCTTTCCTGCCCTAGTATAGATTTTCTTTATCTGCCCTAGTTATAGCTTTTATTTAATTGCCGTAGTTTAGATAATTAGGTTATTAAAAACAATCATAAAAAAATGTCTCTTTTTATCAATTCCCTAATGAGTGAGTAGTTCCTCACTTGTTAGGGTTAGGAATAGGAAAGGTTTGAGAGATGAAAATCTCTCACCCCTTTCTTGCCCATCGCATATTTTTTATAGGACTCCATGCATACATTCACACACCGCTCACTACGGCACCCTATCCCACGAGGTAGCGGTGATACCGTAGTTTAAAAGACCGGTTGTGTATGTTTTCCATGGAGGTTAGGGTAAGAATTAAGAAAGGACGGACAAGGACCTAGAGGAAGAAATATAGTTTCTTCCCGATCGTGCTAATCCCCTTTATTAATTATTACTATAACACCTAAATAGATCTTAATTAAGGCATTGAAAGCGGTGAGGAATATTAAATTTTCAAACTTAATCTAAACCTAACCCTAGCAAGATTTTAATCCTAATCTAAATCAACCTTAGTTTTTAGTGATAATCTAATCCATGACAATTGGAATTAACTCGTTAAAACAATTAGAAAATACACAAAATCCCTGTGGTCCGACCCGTACTCACCGGCTAGCTACCAAGCGACGCCGTTCTTGATTGCGGTTAATATTCTTTGATTTACCTTTTGAAAGCGCACGCACGCAAAATCTCATACAATCATGTACCCAACTAAAATATGTTTGCACAACTTCTTTGAGCCATGGTGGGATAGTAATCTAAGTGCAGTGGGAACTCACACAAGACAAATGATGGTCTCGGGTCAAAAAACTAACCTGTACTCATGCCACTAGAGAACTGCTATCTGACAATAGGTATAATACAATCTAGAAGTTCTCAGCGTGTCCGTCTAGTGTACTCACCTCCAGTGAGCACATGTATACTATCTTAGGTGACACAACACCAATGGCTTGTGAGACCGGCCACTGCCCCTCATCGGGGTCTCGAAACGTATACACTAGTCTACTCTGGAATATCAATGCGCGGTCTTGATACTCTCTCGACTAGTGACATTTAAGGATGTGTTTATAGACAACCCAGCTCTCACGTATATGATCGATATCATAATGCTGGTAGTCAAGCAAGAATCCTACAGGCATCATCATTATGTATTGCGACACGTAATAACAACTAAAACATATACACATCAATGATAAAGACAAACCAAAAAGTATACTATCATTTCGAGTATGTTCTACATATATTGGTCCTCCCTCAATTATCATAATCGCCTACCTGCAATTACGATAATTGCTTTGAAGGCACTATATCCAACAGTTTCCATTTATTTCTTTCAAATTGGTTTAACCCATCCTGCATTGCTTCTATCCAATACTCATCATTCTTAGTTTCTTTAAAATTCTTTAGTTTTATAACCGAGATAAAGGCTAAATTGATGCATAAGTTAAACGTTGATGATCTAGTGACAACTCATTTATCTATATCTCCTGTTATTAAGTCCTTAGGGTAGTCTTTGTTGAATTGCTAATACTTAGGAAGAGTAATATCAATAACTTACGCTTGCTATTCCATTGGATTGGTTTCAACATTATTATCTATTGATGAATCATCTAAACTTTTTGGCAAGATAGAGTCATAATCATCTATGAAATTTAAGGAGTTAGTTTCATCAAATTGAACGTGCGTGCTTTCTTGAATGATTAATGTTCGTTTATTATAAATGCGATAGTCTTTGTTGGTCATTGAATAACCAACAAATATACTCTCATCTCGTTTTGAATCAAACTTTCCTAAGTTATCTAAAGTATTCAGTATATAACATTTACAACCAAAGAATTTGAAGTATTTTATGTTTGGTGTATTACCATAACATAATTCGTATGGGGTTTTATTTAAGTATTTTCTAATTATTACCCTATTAATAATGTAGCATGAAGTGTTAATAGCTTCAGCTCAGAAGTATTTAGGTAAATTATTTTCATTGAGTATGATGCATGCCATTTCTTGTAAGGAATGATTTTTCCTTTCAACAACTCCATTTTGCTGTGGAGTCTGACACAGGAGAATTCATATTTGGAACCTTGCTTATTACAAAATTCTTCGAATATTCAGTTTTCAAACTCTCCACCACGGTCACTTCTTATTTTAGATATATTTAAATTAATTTCGTTTTGAATTTGTTTAGAAAATATTTTGAAAATATTAAAAGTTTCATCTTTGGTTTTAAAGAAAAATACCCAAGTAAATCTTGAAAAGTCGTCTAAAATAATATAAGCATAATATTTACCTCCTAAAACTTTCATTGCGACTAGGATCAAAAAGATCCATATGAAGCAGTTGCAAGGGAGTATTAGTAAACACATTTTTTTAGGCTTGAAAGATATCTTGATTTGTTTACCTCTTTGGCAAACATCGCACAACCTATCTTTTATAAATTTAATTTTAGGATACCTTTGACCAGATTATTTCTTGAGATTTTGGATAAAATATCCATTGAGGAATGACTTAATCTCCTATACCAAAATAAAGCGTCTATTTCATTATTTGCTATTAAACACTTAATATCTGGATTTTTAAAATCTTGGGTGTAAATAATATATTTATTATGATATCTTTTACCAGTTAAAACTACTTTATTATCATATATAAGTTTACAAAATTCTTTTTCGAAAACCACGTTATAACCTTTATCATAAAATTGGCTTACACTAAATAATTTATGTTTTAGATTTTCTACATATAATACGTCTTTTATTATTGTCGTAGTAGATGTATTATTAAAAGAAATTTCACCTTAACCGATGATTTTCCATTTGTTATCTCCAAAAGTGGCAGTGCCACTTTCTTATCTTGATAGCGTTTCGAAAGGTTGAATGTTTCCAGTCATATGCCTCAAGCAACCGCTATCAAGGATCCAATAAATGCTACGTCTTTAGAAGTCCTGCAACACAGGAAGAAAAAAGTGTGATCTTCGAAACCTATATCATTTTTGGTTCATTTAGGTTTTTCTTTAGAGAAAAGTAATATTTGTAAGATAAATTATTTTTAATTGTACAGTATTGAGATATATGCCCTACAATGCACCAATAATTACACGTAGAATTAGCATATTTGTTTCCATAATTATAATAGTATTTACACTTAAATGGTTTAGTTTCAGAGACTAATTAAGAATATTTATTATAACCATCATTTTCTTTCTTACAGTATTTTATTGATTGTCCTAACATTACATCTAAATTATCTTTACTTTTGGTGAATTTTAGAATCATTTTATCTTTTAAATCTACTTTTCTTTTAAGTTAAAAATTTCAAAGTTTAGCGTATTATTGGTTTTAATTAACTTATCATTTGTTGAAGTTATAGATTTTAATTTTTCATTTAGATTATCATTTTCTAATTTGATTTGATTTAATTTATTTTGTGTGAATGTTTCTAAATTGTTTTTAGTGGATAGGTTTGACTTTAATATTTTATACTTAGAATTAATTTTATCATAATTATCCTTAGGAAAATGACAAAAATCTATTAAGTCGTCTTTACTAAGAGATTCTAAATCAAGGTCGTCATGTATTACCTCATATTATTGTGCTATGAAGCACATGTTTACGACTTCTTCGGCTTCTGAGTCGCTGGAATCCGTATCGTCCCAAATAACATGAAATGAATGCTTTTCTAATTACTTATTAGATTTCTACTTATCCTTGTTGAGAGTAGGACACCTCGACTTCAAATGGCACTTCTTATTGTATTCAAAACAACAGAAAGTTTTATTAGAATCAAAAATTTTATTAGATTTATACATACCTTTCTTCTGAGGAAATTTCCTGAACTTCAGATACTTTCTAAAGTGTCTAGCAATGCTAACCATTTCTTCATCACTAAATGTTTCCTTAGGTTTAGACTTACTGATCGAAGCATTAAACGCGATATTTTTCCTTTGAGTGTCCTTCTCTTGTTTTTTGCTTTAGATCGCCTAGTTGCATTTCGTACGTATTTAACTTGCCCATTAGAGAGTTAACAGTCAATGCTGTCATATCATTGTCTTCTTCGATGGCAGTGATCTTAGGTTGCCATGAGATCGTTAGTGATCTCAGCAATTTGTAACACTTTTCTTTCTCATCGAATTTCTTCCCTAGGTTAAAGAGTTCTGTAATAACGTTGTTGAATCTAGAATACATAGATTCGATGGTTTCATCATCTCTCATTTGGAATATCTCATACTCGTGCATGAGATGGTTGATCTTACTTTCTTTAACTTGATTGGTTCCTTCATGGGCAGTCTGGTGAGTATTCCAAATCTCGTTTGTCGTTTGATATATAGAGATTCTATTGAATTCTTCTGAATTCAAAGAACAATGAAGTGCTTTAATTGTCTTAACATTTAATGTCATTGATCTCTTATCGGCATCAGATAATGGATTCATGGTAGAGGCGACGAAAGGCTTTTCAACGACTTCTATGATTTCTAGATCTATATACTGAAGGAAAACTCTAATCTTAGTTTTTCAGAATTGATAGTTGGTACGATTGAAAAGATGAAGACGGTTAGTGGATTGTCCTTCTATGTGGTTTGCCATACGATCAGATACTCAAGAGGTTGATCTTAAAAATAGAGTGGCCTTAGTCTGATACCAATTGAAAACAGCCTTAGAGGGGGTGAATAAGACTTTATGGCAAACTCAGTGCAATTGTGTGAAATTAAGAAATTTTGCAGCGGAATATAAATCAGAGTATAAAATAAACACAATTTCACAAACACAGAATACGCAGAAAGAAAATGTCACAGAGGATTGTTAACGAGATTCACCAACTCTGTGGTTTATCTCCGCCTTAGGATTCAACTTCACTATCTAGTGACTCCTTACGGATGGAGTGACCCAGATTTTTTCCTAGGCTCAGATCTTAAAATCTTTACGCTTGCAAGAGATGAACACCTAGACTTTTCTTAAGGCTCAAGTCCGAAACCCTTACAATATGAAGATCTTAGATTTTTCTTCACCAGGTCGTACAAACATGATTTTCAACAAATTTTTACAAACCAACCATACAATCTTATTAATCTAAGAGGATAAATCAAGTTTCGACTCAAAGGAGATAATGGATTGTGTTTTTAGAGATTAAGAAAGTTTTAAAATGATTCGAAAAAGTTTTTCAAGGGATTAAGAAACAGTTTGAAACACAAACTTCTTCGACAAAATCAGAGATCTTTCGATTCTAAAAACTAGAAAAATCTTAAGCCCTGAAAGATTTTTCTCTCAAAAGATTAATATAAACTTTAAAACGAGAGAATGGGCAGAGTTTTCACAAAACATTAAAGAATGAGAAGAACTTGAAAACGTGAATGAGGTTATCAAAAATTTGGTTGAAAACTCTTTTGAAATGAGTCATTTATATAGAATTTAAAAATAGGTAGTTGGGGCAGTTGTAATAATTGCTCCTAGAAGTTAGGACAATTATTGGCAGTTGATAACCATTAGTAGTTTGAAATTCAAATTAAAAACAGATTTAAAAAAAATTATAACTGATATGGACGTCCCTGTTGACTTCCTTATGGACGTCCATAAACTGATATTTCAGGTATCTGTTTATAGAATTTGAAGCTGTTTGAACCAAATCGATATTTGGATACCTCTTTAATTAAAGAGTTATCTAGTACTAAAAATTAAGATTTAAAAAGAAATTCAAACCATTGAGATCGACTTTAAACTTAAAGAAAATAAAAGGTCTTGAATGCGTCGGTTGTTTGACTTCTTAGATATTTCCTTTGAACTTGCAATTTGATCCTCAGAGTCTTTTGATATTACTGTTGAGATGTCGGTTGCATTATTGATTGTTCTGTTTCTTGACTAAATCTATTGCTTTAGCAGTTTAACTTAACTGGCATGATTAGTAACATATGATATCTTTGAAATATGGTTTTTTTTGTAAAATAGTCAAAACTTAAGAGAATGAGACTCATAGATCAACAAAGTTGTTTTGTTCTTGACACTTCATCGTTTTAGAAAAGGAAATTCTTACAAAAGAAATTAGTGGGAGTATGGTAAAGCTGGAAGAGATTCCAGAACCACAAATGGTTACTGAAAATTTAGTAGAACTTGAGAATTCAATTGTACCCGACAAAATTTAGCCACTCCGCAGATTTAGTAGGTGACCTTAGCCACCTGAGGGATACTATGGTTTTCTCGTAGACGGTGACAAGGAGACTTGCATCATATGATGGTGACCCTACTAGTTATTAGCAGGCCATAGAGAGTAGTGATTTCTGACTGATGGTCGGATGCCAAGATATCCAAGTTAGGCTTCACACACTCCAACAAAGTATGGACCTTGTTGGAAGCTCCTGAAGGGGTAAAACCCATTAGAGCAAGTAGATCATCCGAAAAGAAAATCAGTGCAAATGGAAAGGTAGTTACCTAATAAAGCTAGACTTATAGAAAAAGGTTTTCATCAGATACCCGGTGTGGATTGTGATAAAACTTTCTCTCTAGAGTCTATGCCGAAGTCCATTCGGATAACAATTGTCATTGCTGCTTTTCAGGACTATGACATCTGACAGGTGGAAGTCAATAACACCTTTCTAAATAGAGATTTAGAAGTGAGTATGCATATGACTTTATCAGAGGGCTTTTGTAGTCAGTGCCAGCAGTGGAAAGGTGTGTAAGTAGCTTAAGTTCATTTATGCACTAAAGCTGGTATCGCGGGGATAGATCATCTATTTTGATGTGACAGTCAAAGTGTTTGACTTCATAAAAATTATAAATGAACCTAGTATTTGTAAGAAAGATGTAGGGAGTATTGTCGTATTTCTCATATTGTATGTGGATGACATCCTCCTGTTAAGAAATGATATTCCTATGTTACGATTCGGTCAAACTATGGATGTCGCATCAGTTTCTCCACATAGAAGTTGGGCAATATATCAAACGATCTGGGGACTAGATCTATAGAGATAGATCAAGAAGGATTTTGGGATTGTCCCACTCCGGATACTTTGACACCATTCTAAAGGGATTTAGAATGGACGACTCATAACGCGGTAGTGTACCCGCATATTATGGAGTCACCCTCTCTAAAGAGATGTCTTCTAAACTAATGAGGAGAGAGACTCGGATGAATGACATTCTACATGTTTCGAAAGTAGGGTCAATCATGCGAAGTTATGTACCAGACCAGATACAGCTTACGCACATACCGTAGTATGCAGATATCAGTACAATCCTGGAGAAACAAAAGATAGCAGTGAAGAACATTCTCAAGTGCTTGTGAAGCATTAAAAGGATGTTCTTGGTATATGGTCTTCAAATAGAGGCGGTTACTGATTCCATCTTCGAAGGTGACGTAGTTAACAGAGTGTCTGTCATGGGTATAAGTTTACCCTATTTTGATGAGCAGTACATTGGATGGGTTCCAAGCAGGATACTGAGGCAAACATGTCACTGGATGCTGAGTATGACTCAGCGGATGATACAACCTATGAAAATGTCTGGATAAATAAGTTCATTTATGAACTTGGTCCCATCAGGTATCCAGACAAATTCTAAGGCTGGTATCGCTTGATTCAGGAGATAGTTGATCTCCGCAAGATTAAGAAAAAGAGAAGAGATTAGACATTACAGCTGATCCACTCACTGAGGCTGTTTCTTAAATACGGTTTGTGAAACTGATATTAGAGAAGTTGGGTATATGATACTGCAATAATTGGTCTTGAATGCAAGTGGGAGATTGTTGGATATGGGTGCTCTGAAGGAAATTATTGTAATTGTACAAGACCTATATGGATAAAATATTCTTGCCCGACATGATATTATGCTATCTGGTTTGTCTTTATCATCATGTGTATATGTTTTACTTGCTATTACATATTGCTAATACATGTTGATAAATCCCATATGATCTTTGCTTAACTACTAGGATTATGATAGGGATCATACTAGTGGAGCATGGGTAGTTCATAAGCACATCCTTAAATGTTCCTAGTCGTGGGAGTATCGAGACAGGGTATCGGTACTTCAGAGTAGACTAGTGTATACGTTTCTTGACCCCGACCGGGGCGATAGCTGATCCTAAAGCTATTGGTGTTTGACACCGAGATTGTATACTGATGCTTATTGGAGAATAGTACACTGAACGGACTCGCCGAGAACTCCTAGATGGTATTATACCTATTGTTAGATAGTTATTCTATGGTGATGATAGTACAGTATAGTCTCTTGACCTGAGATCGTCATGGTGTCTTGTGTATGTTCCCATTATACTTTGATTACTACCCTACCATAGGTTTAAAGAGCCGTGTAAATAGGTTTTAGTTGGATATAGTCCCGAAGCACGTGGAGGCAGTGAGCGGTTGAGGGGATTCGTCTATCTCGGTACAGGGAGTCGATGTCGCATTGTGTAGTACATGACTATAACTAGAAGTCCATGGCCATGGCAGTTGAGATAAACTGATAAGTATTATCAGTTGTATCTTTGATGGTTATAAGTTCAAAGTCTGCATGACTTATTGGGTTATTGGGGTGTGACAGTTTCCACCCCCCGACCCGATATGTGATACTCTTTGTCTAAAAGAGCGGACTATATGGTATTTGTCACTTATAGGCTTTGTTTGGTGTAGATGAGTTTGCTCATCGACCTATCTCTTGATCAATACCTGGGTAGCCGTTACGTGCAGTTAGTACCGCTGACGAGCTTTGGGTCAACCCGTGAAGAGATTGATCGGAAAGTGTTTCAGATTCAATCGGATATAATCATGTTTAACCTACTGCTAGTGTATTGTCAGGTCTCTAAAGCCCCTAAACGAAAGTTCCTGCCCAGGAAAAATGATGATAAGGCATGCGTATGTGGATACGTGTGGGAGTTCAATTAAATACGTGTATGTAATATGCGTGATTTAATCGAACATTCGATAATACTAGTCGGTTTATTTATAAGCCGAAATATTAGGTCAAGTGTTGACTTAATTACCATATACGTGATATGGTAGCTAGTATTGTGTATATGATACGCACACTTTCTCTCTTTCTAGTATATGATACTAAAGCATTATTGTGTATATGATACATAATATGTTTATATATATATGATACATATATGCTTTCTCTTTATATATATTATATATATATTATGTATATATATATATATATTATGTAAATTGATATATAATATATATGTGTATGTATTTGATACATATACACTCTCTTTCTCATTCTTATACATGTATATGATACATGTATGTATTTATGTATTTAATACATATACCTTTTCATATGAAGACAAATGGGTGCATGTGATGAGGTGGGGTCCACCACTCTCTACACATGACACTTAAGAAGAATGAGAATGAGAATGGGAGATCTATTCTCATCATAAATTTAAAAGAGAAAAGAAAAAGGGTAAAAGGGTTGTTCTTTTTCTTCATAGCCGTTCTTCTTCTTCATCATCCACTTCCTCTATTGGTTTTCGAGGATGATGAAGAGAAAAGAAAAGAGAGAAAAGAGAGAGTTTTTATTCACATCCTCAACTACCTCTGCTCACTAGCAAAAAGCTAGAACTAGTTACATCACCGGAGAAGTGTTCTCAATTGAAGTTGGAGCTTGGGTTGGGTCCTTTCACTGTGAATCATCTTCGGCGAGACGGGCGGTCACCAAGCTCATTCCGGATGCCAATGGACCTTAGCATGGGTCTTCCACTAAAGAGTGGACACGCTACAAAGGTTGTAGCCTTTCTAACTTTTATGATATGCTCACTTTTATTTTGCAATTAATTAGTAAATGAATGATTTTGAATTTGCAATTGGTGCCATGTCTATTGAATTTTTGTTCTATGTTTCCGCTGTGGTCCGCAAGTGTTGCAACCCTAGCACCGATTGCCAACAGTACCGGGGTAAATCCTTTTTCTCTTACCTATGGCCATGATGCATTCCTGCCCATAGAAGTACAGGTGGCCTCTTACAGACTTATCCAACAGCACAATCTAGACTTCGACTTTGCTATGAACACGGAACTAGAAGACTTGGACGAATTGCGCTGCACTGCTTTGGACCGGCTTTAAGTTCAGAATACTAAAGTAGCAAATAGCTACAATAAAAATGTGAAGTTGAAATCCTTTCAGATCAGCGATAAAGTCTGGAAAACTATATTACCAGTCGGTCACAAAAATGAGTTCGGTAAATGGTCTCCTAAGTGGGATGGCCCCTACTTAGTTCATGAGGTGTTGGGCAAAAGGGCATATCGATTGCGAGATATTGATGGTCAGATCCACAACCGACCTATAAATGGAAAATTTTTTTAAAAAATGTTACCCAGAATTGTGAGAGTCACACAATATATGACAGGCAAGAAAAGAGTGTTCCATTGATAAGTCAAAAGGTCTAAAGACCGATCACAACAAAGCAACCGGCTCGAGGTGAGTACATTGCAGAGCTAATGGTTAAGAAAAAGCGCAGTCAGGCAATCCAGTATAGTAGAAGCTATGTCAAAACCAAGACCGAGTGCTTCAACAAGGGCAGCGGTTTCACAACTGAGATTACCTAGGTGTTCTCGACATTCCTGAGTATCGGGGATCACCGCAAGTTCTTCCTCCAGTTTGTTCTTTCGGGCACGGGCCACTTTAGGGTTACCTAGCACGACTGCAAGGTTTCGGGAGGTATCGACCATGCCGTTTTTGTTAGTTATATGTATGCCCTAGAGGCCATTACTGTACATTGGATGTATATTGTAGTGGATGCTTGGACATACATAGGGAGGACTTTCTTGCTCGACATGATAGTATGCTATCTGGTTGCTCTTTATCTTAACATGTATACTTTCTGTCTCTCTGATTACATGTTGATAAAGCCCTTAGGATATGTACTCGACTTCTAGGACTATGATGTAGATCATACTAGTGGGGCCTGGGTAGTCCATGAGTGCATCCTTAAAATGTTCCTAGTCGAGGGAATATCGAGACGGGGCATCGATATTCCAGAGTAGACTAGCGCATATCTTCTCGACCCATGCGATGGGCGATGGATGATCCCATATCCATTGGTGTTTGACATCGAAGATGGTATGCGGGTGCTCAGTGGAGACTGGGTACACTGAACGGACTCGCCGAGAACTCCCAGATGGTATTATACCTCACGTCAGATGGCAGTTCTCTGGTGACACTGGTACAGCTTAGTCTGTAGACCCGAGATCGTCATAGAGTCTTGTGTGTCTCCCACTGTGCTTTGATTTCCACCCTACCACGGCTCTACTGAGTTGTGCAAACAGGTGGTTTTTGGGTACAGTCCCGATTCACATGGAGGCAATGAGCGATAGGAGGGGATTCGTCTCTCCCGGTATTCGGGGTTGATGTTGTGCTATGCTCGACTGGCCATAACAGGAAATCCCTGGCCAGGGTTGCAGTGATATACTGGTAAGAGTTATCAGTAGTTTCACGAATGTTATGGACCTTAAGTCGGCATAACTTATCGAGCTATTGGGGTCTGACGTTTACCACCCCTAGGCGAGATATGCGACATATCAGACGAACAGACCGGACTATACGGCAGTGTTACTGGTCGGATTCGCAGGAGTGTGAGCGGGCTTGCTCGTCGATCTTCTGATCGCTCAATACCCGGGTGGCCGTTACGTTTGGCAGACCGCTTGCGGCTTGTGGATGTTTGATATGATCATCATCTGCTGCCGGCGTATTGACGAGTCTTTAGAGTCCTACACAAAGGTTTCCTGGCTCAAGCGAAACGAAATAGGAGCGCATATGAGATATGTGCGGGACCGAGAATAATGCGTGTATGTGATACCGTATTCCATTCTCGTGATCTGTGTATCGATTGGTTATATGCGATATAACCTAGTTATCGAATCAAGGATTGATTCGATAAGCCGATACATAGGATACTGGCCGGTTATATGCGACATGACCGGATCATTGAATCAAGTGTTGATTTAATGATTTAATGTATAATTATATATTTGATATATTACTTTGCATTAACTAGTAATGGTTCACTTTAAATGGATTTTCTCACTTGGATGTGCGCATTGCATATGCGATATGATATTGTGCACTAGCTTGTATCATGTTTGATGATACATATCTTTTTTGTTAAGTGTAAAGAGTTAAACCTTGGTTAATGAAATCATTAGGGTTTACTATTTGCTTAGTCCTTTATTTATTTGTTTTATTCATTATGGTATTTATAATAAGCATAATGAGAAAGAAACAAAATGGTTAGCTTTCATTCTTTCATGAAGCTTAATGAAGCTTCATGAAGCTTTGACCAAAGGTGACCATTTTGTTTTTATCTCAAACCCTAACCACTCACTAACCTTGGTTAACTCTCTACACTTTACTATGGTTCAAATATGATAAGGATTGATTTTTTCTTTTCTATTCTATTGTTCTTATCATAATATTTGAGCTTCTTCTTCTTCTTCCTTCAAGTGAAGAAAAGCTTGACCATCAATGGCAAGTCATCAAATTTAGTGAGAAATCCAAAACTAAAGTTTACCCACTTCCTATTTCTTCATCCTCTACCTATTGCCAAGTAGTATAGGGTGTTTCCTTCACAAGTTTTTCCGACTTGGTGAAGTTGGAGCTTGTTCTAGCGATGCCTCGACGTAGATCATCTTCGGCATTGAACCGACGATCAAGCCCGCCCATTCATCAATGATGCCGACGCTAGAGCCCAAGACATGATTTGGACAGCAAGGGGACTTCATTGCGGAGCCGTGGAGGTGGTGGACCGGATCTACAAAGGTTGTATATCCGTTCCCTTAGTTAAAATGTTAACTTGTTTATGTTTTCGCCTAAATATCTAGCAAACGATCCGTAGTTTAGGGTTTGTAGGCACCGTAAAATTTGAAATTGCCATGGTTGATGGCTTGTGAGACCTCTTGGGAGTGCCTAGGAACCCTACAGTGGTATCAGAGCCTAGCTAGAGCCTTAGGCGAAGTCTAGACGCAATTTGAAGTCCGATCGAACCAAAACCCGAACCCGGATCATGCTCTCTGTCCTTTTTTAAAAACAGTGATTTTTTCAACATTAAAAATATTCAGAAAAATAAGCAGGTGAATATATGATATACTGTGAAATTCGTGCCCATAATTCCTTCATCTTGCCGCGGTTCCGCGACACGAGATAGCCTCGTGCGGCGGTTCCGCGGCGGTACGGCCATTTTATTTAGTACTATTTACACAGTATCTCATAATTATTAATGCTGGATTTTCTGGGAATTTTTAATATTTATTCCAGAGTTGAATGTTCTGGGTTGTTTTGGGGATTCGGTGTTTCGATCGGAGTATCAAATTTTGTCTATGTGGCTTTCCGGATAAATTTTAGAATATGTTAAAAAGTTCAACCGGATATAAATACCCAATTTTTCCCCTGTCGGGAAATTTCCAAGTGTTGGATTTTTCCGTAGTTTAACGACGTTCTAAGTAATGCAAGTAACGCGATGGTCCCTCTAGAAGACACAAACCTTAACTCGATTATGTGACCGTCTTGAACTGCCCTTTGAACCTTCGGGTTTGGGGCAGTACGGCGTGCCACATGTGAGGCGTTGGCTTGACCCTTCTACGGCTGGACCGTTGGTACTGAGGCACGAACGGAATGTTGTTAGACTTATTTCATGTGTTGAGCTGTATCGGGAAAACTTGGGTATTCGATTGTTCGATCGGAAAGTTTAACATTTTCTGTTTATCTGGAATGTGATACAATAATTGGAATTCACAAGTAGTTATGTGATAACTAAATGAATATTATAAACATAGCAGTTTAGTCTCACTTGATCGGTTGCCACGGAATTTTGATGTGATCAAAAGTCCGTCGCAATCACGTAGCGTACGCGGATACTCGCCGGATAAACTTAATAGACAGCCTCACTCCATAGCCCCGACCAAGTGACTGTAGGAGAACCCCGTCGCCGAAAGCATCCGTTCGGGTGCTCGCGGTAGCGGTGTTCCGCCTTGGTGCACTTCGTCGACGGTATCGGGGGTGCAGCCGTCTACTGAAGTTTGCGACGAGCATTCGATCAGGATGTCGGGAATCTTGTTGAATTGCCCGACTTGATATTGAAAAGAGTTTTCGATAATGAGACTAAAATGCGGGGTTTATAATTGTTAGGCATGTGATGTCTAAGGAATTCATTTGGTCAGGCATGCGATGTCTGAGGTGACTGCGGATTCCAACTGTTGTAGTTTTACACTTTCTTTTCTGTGACCGTAAGTGTAATATGTGATATCGCCGGTTTCGTTGCTATATGTCAACGACAATTGGGATGCGCATATTTACTTACGTTGATGACATGTGATGTTATGTGTTGCTGGATATGTTATATTGGATCGTCGTGTTTGAATAGCCGGGGTTTTTTTATGTGAGATGAGTGTTTTTCATTTTCATTCATGTAAAAACGTGTATGTAATATTCTTTTATTGGGGCGCTTCCAGGTTGCGGAAGTTGTCACCGTTTGTATATTATTTACTTTTCCGCACTAGGATAGACCCAAGGAGGGGAGCACAAGTAACCGGGTTCTGGAGTCCAGTGGGAGACCAACTCGAGGAGTCGAGTCCGGGTCTCCTAACTCTAGAATTGGTAGGGTTGCTTGCCGCTCTCGTAGGGGTCTAGGGGTGTGGGTTTGGCTATTCATCACGACCGTGGAATCCGTGTTTTATACTGGCTCGTATTGAAAACACGGACGTCCTAGTATATCCAATATTTCATATGTTTCTTCTGCTGCGATATCTGTGATGTGATCATGTGATGTTCTATGATGGACACTTTATATAGTATATATGATATATTATATAGACGTTACTTATGTTTTACACCCGCGCTAGCCCTGCCCCGCTCTGCCGTTACTTACCTAACCTAACGGTGCACGAGGGGACATCGAGGCGAATGCGGATGGCATAAGTGTACGTCGTATTTATCTGTGATGTTTAGGTACTTAAATGATGGGACTTCATTAATGTGATTAATGAAATAAAAGAAACCTAAGATGTTGTAGAATCGAATTTCAAAATAAAACAGGTAGCTACAGTTCTTGCTTTGCACAGCGGTATATGAGATATATCCTGCACCTTATTCGATGAGGAAAGGACCGAGATCCCTTCACCGGGAGTGACTCCTTTAGCAATAACTGGCAGATGCTACACACTCGGTTTGTCTTTTGATTGCTTTTAAGTGTTTTTGCTTTGCATAGTGATATATACGATATATCCCGCACCTCATTCGACGAGGAAAGGACCGACGATCCCTTCACCGGGAGTGACTCCTTTAGCAAAACTAGAAAAGCCTCAAAAACACTCCATTTTAAAAATCATTTGATTCCGCAACGAGATCAAGTTCAAAGCGTTAAAGGTTTTCACAAAAACCAGCCGCAACCCTCCGTCATTTTAGGAAGTAGAGTACTTAGTATTCGTGCTGTGTTTGTTGACCATAGTCAAGGCACAGTGTACGGTAGCTAAGTGATGTCTTCCTACACCACATATGATGCGATTAGTTAGGACAGTCGCGTGACTTTGTTGACCTTAGTTAAGGGTCATGTGGGTGGGTCTAATTAATCACGAAATGACGGGTAGAACTTGACTAGTACTTATGATTTGTTGACCATAGTTAAGGTCATAGGTGCTAGGGGTAGAAACCATTATCGGGAGTTTCAAGTGTTGAAACTTGCAATGAGATTGCATACCTTCTATGTGATAGTTGGATCCCGATACCCACTGCGAGTAAGTGTTACTCCTGGGAGAGTTTTATACATTACAATTAGCCGATCAAGTAGGTGTCTAGAAAGGTGTCAACGGGGTTACGCCTCTGGGAAAACGAGGTTTACATTAATTAGGTTCGTGCGAAAGCACGGGGGACCTCCCTCAAAGTACTGACACTGGCCTGGCTGAAAGATTGGCGAACTTGTAGTGTGTAATTAATCCCGGCTAGTCTTTCCTTTTAGGGTTTGAAGGAAGATTTGATAAAAACAGTGGGAGCCATCCTGATTAGATAAAATATATAACCAATCTATTCTTGAAAGAGCGCACGCTGAGTGTTTTCTTCTCTCTCTCTCCTGGTAGCGACCATATCACGCCTTAATCAAGATAATAATACGGATTATTGACCGAACCCGCTTGTTATACTGAGCTGGGGAACGTTGGTCCCGCTCCAACTTATAATTGTTATAAGACAGAGCAGGAAATGGGGAATACCAGAATTCCTATGCCGCCCAAACGAAGAAAGTGCATATGATGCATCTTCTTCGGGTGTGTTCATTACAAAGAACTGTTTCTCAGTATCCTCTGCATCCTGGGTATATGATACCGGATCAGGATCCCAGATATGTAATATATTACATAGGGCTACAAAAAGGTAGAAAAACTGAGAACGGGTGATAAGTTTCATGAGGCAGAAAACGGGGCAAGTGTTGCAGCCAAGTCTGTTGGTCACTGTCACCCTGTATTACGAATACATTGATTCTGAACAAATGCTATTAGATACCGAACCTGATATACAAAATCATATCAGTCTCTTTATTAGTAAAGAAATGATATAATTTTGTATTGTTGGATAATGTTTTGAACATTTCCTATATCAAAAGTTGATCGGTTCAGGCATGTTATCTAAAAGCATTGACGTTCTAAATCAAACTACAGTTCCTTGTATACAGAACATACATAAGAGGAAGAGTTCAGAAATGAACGAATCATTCTTGAGGCATTGTAGACTAGGTCACATCGATGCGACCCGACTGGCTGAAGTTACATTTTAGATGCATATTTAAATCAGTTTGAATTTACATCTTGTGAAACTTGCCAGTCATGTCACAAAGATTAGATGACCATAGCTCTGTTTATTAGAAACAGAGAAAGAGTTAGTAAACTCTTGGGACTGATGCATGATGATGTATGTAAGGTCTCCTGTCTACACATGCCAGGACTGGTTCTTAAGACTTCATTATATTCTCTGATGATCTCTCCAGATTCAGTCATATATTCCTGTTGAAATATAAGTCCGAACCTTTTGAGGTATTCACAGAATATAAGTTAGAAGTAGAGAACCAAAATACGGGTATAAGTATTATGTCCTATGATGAGATCAGGGAGGAGAATACTTGTGCATAGAATTCCTGGACTATTCTAAAGGAGAATAAGATTCTCTCTCAGCATTACTCCTCCGTATACACCATAGCACGATGGTATATCGGGGCGGGGCTATCACACCCTATATGATAAAGTGTGCTCTATGATGAGTACTGCTGAGTTACCTGTTTCCTTTTGGGGTTATGCACTTGAGAAGTTGCATACCTATTGAATAAGGTTCGATTCAAATCAGTGCCTACCACTCCATATGAGATATGGTATGGGAAAAGCCTATCTCTTAAGTTAGTTAAGATTTGGGATTGTCCGGCCTATGTCAAAAGCAAAATCCGGACAAGATCGAGGCAAGGTCAGTTCTATAGAACTGGAAAGGTTCCAGCTATAAGAAACTACAGCTGAAGATTTGACAGAACCAAAGGATTCTATAGTCCCCGACGAACCTCAGCCTCTCCGCCGATCTGGTAGGGTTCCTCCCCTGCCTGAGAGATACCTCGGTTTCTCGATGACAGTGGGAGCAAGGATTGCATCATGAGATGATGACCCAACTAGTTTCGAGCAGGCCATCGAGAGTAGGGACTCTGTAAGAATGGCTGGATGCTTAGCGGTCTGAGATGGAATCCATATACACCAACAAAGTATGGACTTTGGTTGCTATATCTGAAGGGTTAAATCCCCATCAGGAGCAAGTATATCTTGAGAAGATTACTTGGTGTACATGGAAAAGTTGAGACTTTCAAAGCTAGACTTGTTAAAGGTTTTCGTCATCGACCAGGCGTGGATAATGATGAAACCTTTTTCCAGTAGCTATGCTTAAGTCTATCCAGATCCTACTTACCACGGCTACATACCATGACTACGATATCTGGCGGTTGGGTGCCATGACTGCTTTTCTAAATACTGATTTAGAAGAGAACGTCTATAAGAACACAGCCAGAGGTCTTCGTAAACAGTGGGAGCAGCGGAAACGTGTGCAAGTTGCTTTACATAATGAAGCAGGCATCGCGGAGATGGAACGTCTGTTTTGATGTGATAGTCAAAGTGTTTGACTTCATCAAAATGGTAGACGAACCTTGTATATACAAAAGGGTAGTAGAGAGTAAGGTGGTCATCTTCGTATTGTACGTAGACAACATACTCTTGATAGGAAAAGAGTTTCCTATACTACGATCGATCAATCTCCTATTATCACTAAGATTCCCCAAATAGGATCAAAGTGATACCTACTAGATCCTGGGGAGAATCACTGGAAGAGTTCCAGGGTGATAAAGACGACTGAATGTCAGTCACAGGCACTGTCTTTACCCTCAGTAAAGGGATGGTGTGTTGGAAGAGTTCCAAGCTCGATACCGTGGCAAACTAGACGATAAAGGCTGGTAACATCGCTATTAAAGATACTACCAAAGAGGCTGTTTGGGTGTATATTGGTTCATAAGATGAACTAGGTTCCTGCCATTGTATGACAATGGAAGTGTGGCTTCGACCCTGGAACCCTGGTCCTATCAGTGACCCAGACAAATTCTGAGGTAGCATCACCTGATCATGGAGATAGTTGATCTCCAGGGTGATCGAGGTTAGGAGAGAAAACTCAAAGGACAACACGGCGGATCCACTCACAAAGGCCTGTTCCCAGAGAGAGACTTTTATGGGATGGTTGAGTATGAGATACTACAACCACTGCTACAGATGGCCCTAGTGCAAGTGGGAGATTGTTAGTTATATGTATGCCCTAGAGGCCATTACTGTACATTGGATGTATATTGTAGTGGATGCTTGGACATACATAGGGAGGACTTTCTTGCTCGACATGATAGTATGCTATCTGGTTGCTCTTTATCTTAACATGTATACTTTCTGTCTCTCTGATTACATGTTGATAAAGCCCTTAGGATATGTACTCGACTTCCAGGACTATGATGTAGATCATACTAGTGGGGCCTGGGTAGTCCATGAGTGCATCCTTGAAATGTTCCTAGTCAAGGGAATATCGAGACGGGGCATCGATATTCCAGAGTAGACTAGCACATATCTTCTCGACCCATGCGATGGGCGATGGATGATCCCATATCCATTGGTGTTTGACATCGAAGATGGTATGCGGGTGCTCAGTGGAGACTGGGTACACTGAACGGACTCGCCGAGAACTCCCAGATGGTATTATACCTCACATCATATGGCAGTTCTCTAGTGACACTGGTACAGCTTAGTCTGTAGACCCGAGATCGTCATAGAGTCTTGTGTGTCTCCCACTGTGCTTTGATTTCCACCCTACCACGGCTCTACTGAGTTGTGCAAACAGGTGGTTTTTGGGTACAGTCCCGATTCACATGGAGGCAATGAGCGATAGGAGGGGATTCGTCTCTCCCGGTATTGGGGGTTGATGTTGTGCTATGCTTGACTGGCCATAACAGGAAATCCCTGGCCAGGGTTGCAGTGATATACTGGTAAGAGTTATGAGTAGTTTCACGAATGTTATGGACCTTAAGTCGGCATAACTTATCGAGCTATTGGGGTCTGACGTTTACCACCCCTAGGCGAGATATGCGACATATCAGACGAACAGACCGGACTATACGGCAGTGTTACTGGTCGGATTCGCAGGAGTGTGAGCGGGCTTGCTCGTCGATCTTCTGATCGCTCAATACCCGGGTGGCCGTTACGTTTGGCAGACCGCTTGCGGCTTGTGGGTGTTTGATATGATCATCATCTGCTGCCGGCGTATTGACGAGTCTTTAGAGTCCTACACAGAGGTTTCCTGGCTCAAGCGAAACGAAATAGGAGCGCATATGAGATATATGCGGGACCGAGAATAATGCGTGTATGTGATACCGTATTCCATTCTCGTGATCTGTGTATCGATTGGTTATATGCGATATAACCTAGTTATCGAATCAAGGATTGATTCGATAAGCCGATACATAGGATACTGGCCGGTTATATGCGACATGACCGGATCATTGAATCAAGTGTTGATTTAATGATTTAATGTATAATTATATATTTGATATATTACTTTGCATTAACTAGTAATGGTTCACTTTAAATGGATTTTCTCACTTGGATGTGCGCATTGCATATGCGATATGATATTGTGCACTAGCTTGTATCATGTTTGATGATACATATCTTTTTTGTTAAGTGTAAAGAGTTAAACCTTGGTTAATGAAATCATTAGGGTTTACTATTTGCTTATTCCTTTATTTATTTGTTTTATTCATTATGGTATTTATAATAAGCATAATGAGAAAGAAACAAAATGGTTAGCTTTCATTCTTTCATGAAGCTTAATGAAGCTTCATGAAGCTTTGACCAAAGGTGACCATTTTGTTTTTATCTCAAACCCTAACCACTCACTAACCATGGTTAACTCTCTACACTTTACTATGGTTCAAATATGATAAGGATTGATTTTTTCTTTTCTATTCTATTGTTCTTATCATAATATTTGAGCTTCTTCTTCTTCTTCCTTCAAGTGAAGAAAAGCTTGACCATCAATGGCAAGTCATCAAATTTAGTGAGAAATCCAAAACTAAAGTTTACCCACTTCCTATTTTTTCATCCTCTACCTATTGCCAAGTAGTATAGGGTGTTTCCTTCACAAGTTTTTCCGACTTGGTGAAGTTGGAGCTTGTTCTAGCGATGCCTCGACGTAGATCATCTTCGGCATTGAACCGACGATCAAGCCCGCCCATTCTTCGATGATGCCGAAGCTAGAGCCCAAGACATGATTTGGACAGCAAGGGGACTTCATTGCGGAGCCGTGGAGGTGGTGGACCGGATCTACAAAGGTTGTATATCCGTTCCCTTAGTTAAAATGTTAACTTGTTTATGTTTTCGCCTAAATATCTAGCAAACGATCCATAGTTTAGGGTTTGTAGGCACCGTAAAATTTGAAATTGCCATGGTTGATGGCTTGTGAGACCTCTTGGGAGTGCCTAGGAACCCTACAGTTTTCAAAAATTTAGCGTGCTAAGAAACCCATAACAAGATCTTTAATGGAGAATTAGGGTAAAGCTAGAATTTAAACAACTTTACATCTAAATGAACAAGGAATACAACCTTTGTAGACCGGTCCTTCACTTCAAAAGCTCCGTGTAATTGTCCCTTCGCTCCAAGTAGTGATCTCCTGGACCTCAAGGTGGAATGAACAATCTTGCTTGAAGTTTTCGAGGCCGAAGATGATATACGTCGAGGAGACACTAACTCAAACTACCTTTTCACTAATTAGGAATTAGTGAAGCAAACAAGCTAAACTAAATGGCTAATCTAGTGTTGGTTGATGAAGTAGGATTTTTTCTCACTTTAGATTTATTTTTCTCACTAATTTTCTCCACTTCTTGAAAACTTAGAGAGCTCTCTCTTGATGAAGAAGAAGATGAAGTCAATAATGGAATGAGTGAGAATAGCAACCATGGGTGTGATAATATCTCATATTAACTCATGTACAGACTTAAGCATGGCTTAAGGTAATGATTAGGTTAATAAATATCTAATGTAAAACAAAACTAGTGGACTAAGTCAAAAGTTCTACAAGCATCCACTAAGCTCAAACCATGTGACTAATTTCCAACTAATTTTTGATTTACTTTAAATAAATAAACCACACATTATCATAAGCATGGTGTGAGTCTCATACACCCATGTAGCATGTATCAACAAGCTTGACACAATAATATTATATATATATATATATATATTAAATGTGCACAAGTGAGAAAAAGAAATGCTTAAGTGAGCTAATATTAGTTAATGTAAATTAATATATCAAATATATAATTATACATTAAATTGTTAAATCAACACTTGATTTAATAATCCAGCTATATCACATATAACCGACTAATATCATATGTATCAACTTATCGAATCAACACTTGATTCGATAACCCGGCTATATCACATATAACCGACCAATATTACATATCGCGAGAATAGAATACGGTATCACATACACGTATTAATCTCGGTCCCGTACATATCACATATGTGCTCCTACTTCGTTTCACATGAGCTAGGAAACCTCTGTGTAGGACTCTAAAGACTCGTCAATACGTCGGCAGTAGGTAATGATCATATCAGTCACCCACAAGACGTCAGCGGTACTAGCTGGACGTAACAGCTACCCGGATATTGAGCGATCAGAAGATCAACAAGCAAGCTTGTCTAAACTCTCGCAAAGCCTGTCAGTAACACTACCGTACAGTCCGGTCTCTTCGTCTGATATGTCGTATATCTAGTCTAGGCGTGGTAAACGTCAGACCCCGGTAACTTGATAAGTCATGCCGATTTGAGGCTTATAACGGGTCGAGAAACTACTGATAACACTTACCCGTAAATCTCTGTATCAGCCCTGGCCAGGGACTTCCTGTTATAACCAATCGAGCACAGCGCAATATCAACCCCTAATACCGGGAGAGACGAATCTCCTCCTATCACTCATTGCCTCCATGTGACTCGGGACTGTATCGAAGAACCACTATTTTGCACGTTCTCTTGAACATGGTAAGGTGGAAATCAAAGCACAGTAGGAATCACACAACTCTATGACGATCTCGGGGCTATAGACTAACTTGTACCAGTGCCACCAGAGAACTGCTATCTGACGATAGGTATAATACCATTTAGGAGTTCTCGGCGAGTTGTGTTCAGTGTACCTAGTCTCCACTGACCACCCGTATACCATCTTTGATGTCAAACACCAATAGATGTGGGATCATCCATCGCCCATCATATAGGTCAAGAAGCATATACGCTGGTCTACTCTGGAATATCGATGCCCCGTCTCGATACACCCTCGGTTAGGAAAAATTAAAGGATGAACTTATAGACTACCCTGGCCCCATTAGTATGATCTCCATCATAGTCCTGGTAGTCAAGTATACATCTGTTGGAGATAGTGCCCTCAGAGTCAATTATTAGGTCACAGGTACGTGATTGTAATGATTGAGGGAGGACCTATCCCGGTAGGACAGTCTTACTCGAGATGATAGTATGCTATCTGGTTTACCTTTATCATCGTGTACTGCTTTAGGTGACCTGACACGTCGCTATTACACGTTGATAGAGCCCCTAGGATTCTTGCTTGACCACCAGCAGTATGAGGGCGATCATATAAGTGGGAGCTGGGGGTCTACAAGCATATCCTTAAAAGGTCCCTAGTCGTGGGAGTTTCGAGACCGGGCATCGATACTCCATTAGTAGACTAGTGTATACAGTCGAGACCCCGACGAGGGGCGATGGCCGGTCTCACAAGCCACTGGTGTCAGTTGGATCACCTAAGATGTATACAGGTGCTCATTGGGTTATGAGTACACCGGACAGGACTCGCCGGGAACATGCTAGTTGGTCATATACCAGACGTCAGATGGCAGTTCCCTGGTGACATGTGTGCAGGTTAGTTCATCGACCTGGGGATCGTCATTTGTCTCGTGTGAGTTCCCACTGTACTTTGATTACTACCCTACCACGGCTCAAAGGAGTCGTGCAAACAGGTTTTAGTTGGGTACAGTCCCGAGCCACATGGAGGCAGTGAGCGTATCTTCAGGGGTTCGTCTCTCCCGGTATTGGGGGTGAGGTCGTGCTGTGTCTAGGAGAGCCATTACACAAAGTCCTTGGCCAAGGCAAGGAGATTTACTGGTAGGTATTCCAGTAGTATCTCAGGGTGTTCTGGGCTGCACTCCGACACGACTTGTACCGCTTTTGGGGGTCTGACTTTTACCAACCCCCTAGGCCCGCCATGCGATACTCATAGACGAACGGACCGGACTGCACGGATATTGTCACTGACAGGCTCAGTTGGGTGTCGGGGTGAGCTTCCTCATCGACGTCCCATTTGGTCAGTACCTGGTAGCCCGTCACGTATTGGCTTATACCTCTGACGTGCTAGTGGTTAAATCCACAACCAAGGTGTTGACGAGTCTTTAGAGTCCACCACACTTTCAGTTACTCAAGCTTTCGGGCGAAAGGCTGTAGAGGCCGTATGGAGATATGGCAGGGTCCAATCAGATACGTGCGGTATTGCACGGATCAGGATGGGACGGTTTGTACTAGTAGCCGTATAGGTATATGGCAGGGTTCGATCAGATACGTGCGGTATTGCACGGATCAGGATCGAACGGATATTACTAGCCGGCTTTGGTTTAAGCCGGTCCTAGTTTAGTACAGTGTAGATTTTGTCTCTTTGCATTTGTATCCGGACCGAATACAGATGCGGGTGTGTATGCACAGTATCGGGTTTTCCTGTAATTTATTACGGGACCAGTTTTCTGGAGTTGCCAGTTTGCATTCCGTTCCGGCCGGTTTTCCTTTGTTCTTTCCCGGCCGGACTTTTCCGATGGAGGGGGTTATTTGCAATTGTGCAAATAACATTTGTGGAGGGGGTTTCTTGTAATTGTTTGATATGATAGCTTTCATATCTTTTCCACCATGCTTTTGCTTTTTGAGATTTGATTGAATAGGAAAGGGTATGGAGGAAAGGGTATGGTTGATGTTGTGGTCACCTCTTTTGTTTCTCCTACACTTACCTCCCTCTTGCAATTTGTATACATCTCCACCACCATTTCCAAGAGGGATTGGCCGGCCACTTCTTGAGGAGAGAAAATGAGAGAGGTTGATTTTTGTGTGTTGCATTTTTATCATCTCATTTCCTTGCAAAAATTGGTAGCTTCATTTCCCTCCAAAGTTCAATCCTCATTCCTCCATCCAAAGGCAACAAACCCCAAAGAGACAAGTAGCCTCTACACTACACTTCCTACAGCATATCTTGGGCACGTCGAGTAGCCGGCTTCGTGCCCGAGTTGCCTCGGTATAGAGGCGGGAGCCCGTAAAAGACGAAGGCGATGTGGTGCCCTTTCCGGCGAGGAGGCGACGAGGAGGAGAAGGACGGAGATCCCGCGAGGAGATCGGAGTGGAGATGAAGACCGGAGGACTTGGATCGTCGGTATACATCTCTAACCCATCTTCTAGTTAGCTTAGACTAGTTTAATGGTTCGATCCGGAGTTAAGTGCGCGGTGGTGCCGGTTTGCAAAGTCCGCAAAATTTAAGTTATTCACCGCTTCCGCATTTGGCCGTCGGATTGACGGCCGGGGCGCCGCCGTGCACTTACAGTGGTATCAGAGCCTCGCCATTAACTTAGTCTAACTTTGTGTAATGTGTTTGCATTTCCGATCGATCAAAAAGTTCCAAAACTGCATTTTACCCACGACAGTTTCTGTTGAAATTTTTCAGTCTCGAAAAATTTTTCAGGTTGTAAAATATTGATGTACTGGAAAATCTAAGAGTTCTGTAAAAATTTGACGAAGTAACTCCACAGTTGGAGCGCGGAACCGCCGCGAAAACCCCCTTTTTGCGGCCCTTCCGCCGCGCACTATTCACATCACTTCACCATTTTTTTACAGAGGCCTTCTGGGCTTAAAATATGGGCTTTGGAATATTAAAGTTGGGCCAATTGTTTCTGTGAGTGCTACAGTTTTCTTTGGGGCCCACTTGTTAATTGTTTGATCAATCGGAAATTTTTTAAACACATTTTTCACAGTATTTACATTATATCTGCGACCGTGAATGTCACTCGATCGGTAAATCCGGTCTAACTGCTATAGCCCGGTTAGACGGATTTGCGAACGTGACTTTCACGTTGATGTTCTATGTATTTGCTGTGATGTTGCGGATCGGTCGTGGGGGATAGCCTGGATGCAATGCTAGTACAGTTTTGTTGTATTATGTACATTTGATATTGCGGGGGCGAGCGTCCGACATGTGGACTGCCGTCACTGCCTGACTGTATTATTATTTTGGGGCACGACCTGGTTGCGGTCGATGTACCCGGTGTATGTATATTTTACTTTCTGTACTAGGATTGCCCCGCGGAGGGGTGCACGGATAGCCGGGTTCTGGAGGGCAACAAGCCCGCATCTCATGGCATTGAGACGGAGGGGGCTTCACTCTAGGATTGGCGGGCTATTCGCCGCACTCGTAGGGGGTACAGGTTGACCCAGGAGGGGTGCCCAAGTTGCCGGATTCCGTGAAGTGCTGGGTGGTCCATTCACGGCGCTGAAGGGGGCTGCCTCGCTTCAGGTTTTGGCGGGTGACTTGCCGCGCCCGTAGGGGTCTAGGATTTCATTGCACAGGCTATCCACATGACCAGGGGAACGTCGGGTTTCAGCAGTGGCTCTGTGAAACCCGGGGATCCCAGATATCTATATTGTTTCTGTGATGCTGTTCATTATCTGTGATGTTGCATTTCATTCACGCCTTGAGCGAATACTATATATTGGTATATATATTAGTAGATGTAGTATATGTTTTGCATCCGCGCTAGTCCAGTCCCCGCTCTGTCGTTAGTAAGCTAACCTAACGGGTAATGACGGGACCCAGTGGCGAATGCGGATGGCATATACGTACATCAGTATATTTTCGTTCTTTGTGGTGTGATCAATTGATGGGACTGCATTGATTCGGATCAATGCAAAGTTAAAAACAAACCTAATCTGATGTTGTTGGAACACTTTTCAAAAAGCTGTTATTGCAAGGACGTTCACTTTTGTTTTGCATCGTGGTATTCATTTGGAATATCCTGCTCCTCAGTCGACGAGGCAAGGGCCGAGATCCCTTCACCGGGAGTGACCCCTTGGACAAAAGTTTGCGTCAGGGCATTAACTTCACTATAGCCGATTACTTTTGCTTTGCACCGTGGTATTCAGTTGGAATATCCTGCACCCCATTCTACGGGGAAAGAGCCGAGATCCCTTCACCGGGAGTGACCTCTTTAGCAACGGTTTTCGTCACTATATTTTCAAAAAGCTATCCGTTCCTTCGACGATATCAAGTTCATTACGTTAAAGGTTTTCGCCAGAAACCATTCGTAGCCCTCCGTCATTTCAGTTAAATATTCGGTAGTATTCAAGCTATGTATTTTGACCTCACGCCAAGGCATAGTGATTGGTAGCTGCCGGGTATTTATCTGTTGCATAGATAGATGCGTTGGTTTGGGACAGTCGTACTACTATTTTGGCCTACGTCAAGGGTATGTACGGGTGGGTTCAGATTAACCTGGATAATGACGGGCAGAACTTGACATGTGACTTATGATATTTTGACCTCACGCCAAGGTCATAAGAGCATGGGGCAGAAATCACATCGGGAGTTTCAAAAGTACTGAAACTTGCCAGATATGCGCATACCTTCTGGAGTGTGATACCGTGAGCGGATTCCGTCACGTTATCATGCGATGAGAGTTGGATCCCGATTCCCACTGATGAGTTAGTTTACTCCTCGGGTAACCCCGACTAATTCTTCTTTCAGGTTTGGAGGAGAATTTGAGGTACAGTGGGAGGATTCCAGATTAGATAAATTGGTAACCATTCTGATCTAGGTTAGAGTGCACGCTGAGTGTTTCTTTTCTCTCTCTCTTTGGCAGCGACCATTGACCCGACCCTAAGACTATGACTCAGTGACCAAGTTGACCGAACCTTCTTAAACACTGGCTTTTGGATTGTCAGAGTTGCAGACCTCATTGCCACTCCTACTTTTACCCTTTTCTCCAGGACACCCCGTATTACTACGAACGTCCACTTCCATTGGACAAAACCATCGTATGGTTAGATACGAACTCGAAGGGATTCGAGGATGGTTTCCGGTTCTGGAGAAAACGGATAGGATTATTCAGTTGTCTTTTCTTTTCACCTTCTCTCAGGTTGCGAGTACTCCTTGGTTTAGGAGTAGTACACATATTACGCAAATTGGATAGTCTTCTTCCAAACCATAGGCTGGTGCCGACCGGTAGGGAATGAAGAAAACCAGTTAGCCTAAACGGTGTACAGAAGGTATTAAGTTCAGACAAAGCAAGGGATTAGTAAGAGGGCAAAGTAAATTGCGACTGCCATTCACGACCAAACCAAATATTTCGTTACCACTCCCACATCACCTTTGTATTTCTCCAGGACACTCCGTATCACTACGAAGATCCACAGTTTATTTGGATACTCCATCGTATGGTTATATACGAACTCGAATGGAACTTGTTCCAGTTCGGGGATGGATTCTGGTTCAGGAGAAATAGGAATAAGGTTTATTCGGTTGTCTTTTATCTTCACCCTCTCTCATTGCGAGTGTTCCTAGGATTGGGACAGTACACCCATTATGCTTATTGGATAGTCTTCTTCCAAACCATAGGCTGGTGCCGAACGGTAGGGAAGGAAGAAAACCATTTGGCCTAAAGGGGTGTGCAGAAGGTAAAGACTAAAGACATATGAAGGGATTTGGAGAGGTGGCAAAGAACTATACGGTTACAGTCGTAAATCTGGAAGAGGCATTACTAGGAATACCAGAATACCCCATCGGAACATTTCAATGTTTCAGTTTCACTGTGTAATGTTAAAGGAAAACTGATTTCCCGATTAGATACTTACTCCAGGGTATGTATTTACCAGGTACGATCCTCACATCTGTATGGTTTTACAGATGATGAGTGGGAGTAAGTTATTGGGAATTGGGTGATTATCCTCATTATATCGGGATTCGTTGGAATCGGTGATATTTGAGAAAATCACCTGGGTTGTTTGCCGGTCGGCAAATATATGGTTTTGAATATCCGCTGTTGTGCACCAATTTCAAATTGATATATCTGTACGTCTATTTTCATAGAGTGAGATATACCTTTTGATATTATGTCGATGACATTTACCTATATCAGTGGATGGTTAGGTAAGGAGCATCAAACAGCGGTGTAATTCTTCTTAACCATAAGTACAGTTTTCAACTTACGACACACAGTGAATGAGTTATCAGACTCAAGGGACTCATACAGAGTATTGTATGTTGTCCAGGGTCCATCAGGACAGAGGGGTTGGTCCTCGTACTACATTCAGTTTACTTATGACTTCTCTAGTTTTTAGACAGGTGTTTCGTGGAAACGCAGGGTCCGAATTTGGAGAAGTTACAGGTATTTGAATAGAGTAGAGAACCTGGTGTAGCAAGTATCGGGATTCTTCAAAGAGATCGAAGATGTAGATACTTGTGGTATTCAGTTGAAAGTAATGATTAAGAGAACTTACTTCTCTTTCAGGTTACTCATAATTGGAAGTGTTCCTAAGTTGAGTAACGCTGATCCGCCTCCTTCCATTTAGTTGACATGCACTGGAGACAGCTGCATGATTTGAATCTAGTTCAATTAAATCAGTGCCTCTGGTTCTATATTGGATATAGAACAATTCATATCTTAACGATGTTAAGGTACGGGGAGTTGTCCGGTTTATGATTAAAACCAGACACTGGACAACTCAAGGCACGTTTCTGTAATGGCTGTTTGTGGGTTGACCCAGGCTATGACGAGGGTTGACTTTCTACCATCTGGATGAACAATAGCGATATTGTTCTAGACTCGCCACAGTTTTATTAAAAAATGGATTTTTTCAGAAAGCAGTAGTGGGAGTATGGTAGAACTGGAAGTGATTCCAGAACCACAAACGATTACTGAAGATTTGATAAGGAACCTAAAGATTCAATCTGATTTGACATTCCATTGGCCACTCCGCAGATAAGGTGGGTAACTTCAGGCACCCGAGAGGCACTACGGTAGCCTCAAGGACGGTGACAGGGAAGTTCTTGTTTACCCACAATTGCCATTGCTGTTGTTCCAGGTTACGAGACCCGGCGGGAGGATGAGTATAGCGTCGTTCTAAACTAGTTTTAGAAGTGTACGTCTATATGACTCTGCCAGAGGGTTGTCGTAGTCAGTGGGAGCAGCGGAAGCATTGGTGGACAGGGAGCTTATGTCTATTTATAGACTAAAGCAGATGTAGCGGAGATAGATCATCTATTTCTGACGTGACAGTCATGGGTTTGACTTCATCAGAATAGGGGATGGATCTGTTAAGAAGGTAGTAGGGTGTGATGTCATGGTATCTGGATGACATACACAGAATAGGAAAAGAAACTCCTATACTACAATCGGTTATACTTTGGTCGTCACACAGTTGTTTCTCCACAAAGGAAATGGATTTTATATCAGACATACTGGTTACTGGATCTATGGTTTTAGATCTAGATTTGGGTGGTTTCCCAATCAGGGTACTTGACAGCATTCTAAGAGTATTTAGGATGGACGACTCCTGGCACGGTAGTGTACCTGTAGGTAATGGAGTTACCCTCTCCAAAGGTGTCTTACAGACTAAAGGGGAGAGGGACGGGCATGATTGGCAGATCACTTGCTCAGGCAATTGAGTCAATCGTGAGATGTCAAGTACCACACCAGATGTTGTTCTTGCACTAGATGCAATAAGTTGACATTAATCCAATCTTGGAGAAACAGTCGGAAGCAGTTTTAGAACATAAGTGGATGTTCTAGGGATATGATAACGACAGCCTCATTTAGGAGACAGTTATCATTCCAGGCTTCCAAGGTGACATGGACAACAAGGAGGTTGTCAGAGTTATAGTTTTCCCTCTGACGAGGGGCAGTATTTTGGACAGATGGTCCAAGGCAATACTGAGGGAGGCATGGCGCGCAGGATACTGATTAAGTTCAGTTGACGATACAGTCTAAGAAGTTTGGATTTGGAGTTCATTTATGAGCTATGTCCCATCAGACATCCAGACACTCTAAGACAGGTATTGCTCATTTCGGGAGATGGCTTTCTCCGCGAACTTGAGATATAGAGAGACATAGAAAGAAACAACAAAGCGGATCCACTCACTGAGACTATTCCTCGAACGCAATAGTTCCGCAAACGAGCTTTGTGAGACTGACTAGTAGAGGAGTTGGATGTTCGGTATCACACGGGCTGTGAGTATGCGACATCGCAATAATTAGCCTTGAGTGCAAGTGGGAGATTGTTGGAGATAGTGCCCTCAGAGTCAATTATTAGGTCACAGGTACGTGATTGTAATGATTGAGGGAGGACCTATCCCGGTAGGACAGTCTTACTCGAGATGATAGTATGCTATCTGGTTTACCTTTATCATCGTGTACTGCTTTAGGTGACCTGACACGTCGCTATTACACGTTGATAGAGCCCCTAGGATTCTTGCTTGACCACCAGCAGTATGAGGGCGATCATATAAGTGGGAGCTGGGGGTCTACAAGCATATCCTTAAAAGGTCCCTAGTCGTGGGAGTTTCGAGACCGGGCATCGATACTCCATTAGTAGACTAGTGTATACAGTCGAGACCCCGACGAGGGGCGGTGGCCGGTCTCACAAGCCACTGGTGTCAGTTGGATCACCTAAGATGTATACAGGTGCTCATTGGGTTATGAGTACACCGGACAGGACTCGCCGGGAACATGCTAGTTGGTCATATACCAGACGTCAGATGGCAGTTCCCTGGTGACATGTGTGCAGGTTAGTTCATCGACCTGGGGATCGTCATTTGTCTCGTGTGAGTTCCCACTGTACTTTGATTACTACCCTACCACGGCTCAAAGGAGTCGTGCAAACAGGTTTTAGTTGGGTACAGTCCCGAGCCACATGGAGGCAGTGAGCGTATCTTCAGGGGTTCGTCTCTCCCGGTATTGGGGGTGAGGTCGTGCTGTGTCTAGGAGAGCCATTACACAAAGTCCTTAGCCAAGGCAAGGAGATTTACTGGTAGGTATTCCAGTAGTATCTCAGGGTGTTCTGGGCTGCACTCCGACACGACTTGTACCGCTTTTGGGGGTCTGACTTTTACCAACCCCCTAGGCCCGCCATGCGATACTCATAGACGAACGGACCGGACTGCACGGATATTGTCACTGACAGGCTCAGTTGGGTGTCGGGGTGAGCTTCCTCATCGACGTCCCATTTGGTCAGTACCTGGTAGCCCGTCACGTATTGGCTTATACCTCTGACGTGCTAGTGGTTAAATCCACAACCAAGGTGTTGACGAGTCTTTAGAGTCCACCACACTTTCAGTTACTCAAGGTTTCGGGCGAAAGGCTGTAGAGGCCGTATGGAGATATGGCAGGGTCCAATCAGATACGTGCGGTATTGCACGGATCAGGATGGGACGGTTTGTACTAGTAGCCGTATAGGTATATGGCAGGGTTCGATCAGATACGTGCGGTATTGCACGGATCAGGATCGAACGGATATTACTAGCCGGCTTTGGTTTAAGCCGGTCCTAATTTAGTACAGTGTAGATTTTGTCTCTTTGCATTTGTATCCGGACCGAATACAGATGCGGGTGTGTATGCACAGTATCGGGGTTTTCCTGTAATTTATTACGGGACCAGTTTTCTGGAGTTGCCAGTTTGCATTCCGTTCCGGCCGGTTTTCCTTTGTTCTTTCCCGGCCGGACTTTTCCGATGGAGGGGGTTATTTGCAATTGTGCAAATAACATTTGTGGAGGGGGTTTCTTGTAATTGTTTGATATGATAGCTTTCATATCTTTTCCACCATGCTTTTGCTTTTTGAGATTTGATTGAATAGGAAAGGGTATGGAGGAAAGGGTATGGTTGATGTTGTGGTCACCTCTTTTGTTTCTCCTACACTTACCTCCCTCTTGCAATTTGTATACATCTCCACCACCATTTCCAAGAGGGATTGGCCGGCCACTTCTTGAGGAGAGAAAATGAGAGAGGTTGATTTTTGTGTGTTGCATTTTTATCATCTCATTTCCTTGCAAAAATTGGTAGCTTCATTTCCCTCCAAAGTTCAATCCTCATTCCTCCATCCAAAGGCAACAAACCCCAAAGAGACAAGTAGCCTCTACACTACACTTCCTACAGCATATCTTGGGCACGTCGAGTAGCCGGCTTCGTGCCCGAGTTGCCTCGGTATAGAGGCGGGAGCCCGTAAAAGACGAAGGCGATGTGGTGCCCTTTCCGGCGAGGAGGCGACGAGGAGGAGAAGGACGGAGATCCCGCGAGGAGATCGGAGTGGAGATGAAGACCGGAGGACTTGGATCGTCGGTATACATCTCTAACCCATCTTCTAGTTAGCTTAGACTAGTTTAATGGTTCGATCCGGAGTTAAGTGCGCGGTGGTGCCGGTTTGCAAAGTCCGCAAAATTTAAGTTATTCACCGCTTCCGCATTTGGCCGTCGGATTGACGGCCGGGGCGCCGCCGTGCACTTACAACATCCTAAGGGCTTTATCAACATGTGAAAGCAAGACAGTATCATAATACATGTCTACATGTTAAGACAAAGAACAACCAGATAGCATACTATTATGTCGAGCAAGAAAGTCCTCTCTATATATGTCCAAGCATCCACTATAATAACAATCATGTACAATAATAGCCTCTAGGGCATACATACAACTAACAATCTCCCACTTGCACTAAGGTCAGTTGTTGTAGTATCTCATACCCAACATTCCGAAGAGTCTCTTAAATTGTATCCGGGGTATGGCCTTTGTGAGTGGATCCGCCGTGTTATTCTTCGTGTCAACTCTCCTGATCTCGATCTCCCAGTGATCAACTATCTCTCGGATTAAGTGATACCGCCTCAGAATATGCCCGGTTCGCTGATGGGACCTGGGTTCCTTGGCCAAAACCACAGCTCCATTATTATCACAATATAAAGGTATTGGATGGTCGATGGACGGAACCACACCAAGTTTGGTTATGAACTTCTTCATCAATACAGCCTCTTTAGCAGCATCGTTGGCAGCGATGTATTCAGCCTCCATCGTTGAGTCTGCCACGGTTTCTTACTTGGAACTCTTCCAACAAACTGTCCCTCATTGAGGGTGAAGACAAAACCCGAGACCGACTTAAAGTCATCCTTAGCACTCTGGAAGCTCGAGTCAGTAAAGGATTCCACTTAGAGTTCACCGTTACCATACACCAAGAATATTTCTTTAGTCCTTCTTAAGTACCTAAGAATGTTCTTCACAGCTGTCCAGTGATTCTTCCCAGGATCTGATTGATACCTACTCACAACACCCAGTGAGTATGCTACATCGGGTCTGGTGCATAACATCGGGTCTGGTACATAATATTGCGTACATGATAGAGCCTACTGCCGAAGCATAGGGTATCCTTTGCATGCGAGCTCTCTCCAAATCAGTCTTGGGAGACATCTCTTTGGACAGAGTGGTTCCTGAGATCGTGGGTAAATTCCCACGCTTGGAATTCTCCATACTAAACCTCTTTAGTATGGTGTCAATATACCTAGATTGGGACAATCCCAACATCCGTTTAGATCTATCTCTATAGATCTTAATCCCCAGGATGTAGGAGGCATCACCTAGATCCTTCATGGAGAATCTTTGTGATAAGAAGAGCTTGACCGAGTGCAGCATAGGAACATTATTTCCTATCAAGAGTATGTCATCCACGTACAAAACGAGGAAGGCGACCTTACTCTCTGCCACCTTCTTGTATATACAAGGTTCATCTACGTTTTTGATGAGGTCAAACTCTTTGACTGCCACATCAAAACAGATGGTCCAACTCCGCGATGCCTGTTTTAACCTGTAAATTGATTTAAGCAGCTTGCACACCTTTCTGCTACTCTCACTGTCCACGAAGCCCTCTGGCTGATCTATGTACACGCTCTCTTCTAAATCACCATTTAGAAATGCGATCTTAACATCCATCTGCCAGATTTCGTAGTCATGGTATGCAGCGATGGCAAGTAAGATCCGGATGGACTTAAGCATAGCCACTGGAGAAAAGGTTTCATCATAATCCACACATGGTCGTTGACGAAAACCTTTTGCTACAAGTCTAGCTTTGAAAGTCTCAACTTTTCCATCTACACCAAGTTTTTTCTTGAAGATCCACTTGCTTCCGATGGGTTTTACCCTTTCAGCAGTATCTTCCAAAGTCCATACTTTGTTGATGTACATGGATTCCATCTCAGATCGCATTGCATCCAACCATTTCATAGAGTCCCCACTCGTGATGGCCTGCTCGAAACTAGTTGGGTTATCTTCTTCCATGATGCAATCCTCGCTCCTACCATCAATGAGAAAACCGTAGTATCTCTCAGGTGGATGAGGAACCCTACTAGATTGGCGGAGAGGCTGAGGTTCGTTAGGAACTATCGAATCCTCTGGTTCTACTAAATCTTCTGTTGTAATTTGTATAGCTGGAACTTCTTCCACTTCTACGTCTTTGCTACTAATTTCTTTTTCAAGAGATTTCTTTTCTAAAAAGGTGGCATGACGAGAAACAAACACCTTTTGTTCCTTGGTGTGGTAAAAGATATACCCTCACGAATGTTTGGGATATTCAATAAACTTACACAGAAAAGACCTTGCCTCGAGCTTGTCCGGATTTTGTGTTTTCACATATGCCGGATAACCCCATATCTTAACATAATTAAGACACGGTCTCTTTCCTTTCCACATCTCATATGGAGTGGTTGGCACAGATTTGGTGGGAACCATGTTCAATAGGTCTGCAGCTGTCTCTAGTGCATAACCCCAGAAGGAAATAGGCAACTCAGCGGTACTCATTATATAGCATACCATATCTAATAGGGTGTGATTCTGCCGCTCCGATATACCGTTGTGCTGTGGTGTATACGGAGGAGTAAGTGGAGAGAGAATCCCATTCTCTTTTAGATAGTCACGGAATTTCGTGCTCAAGTATTCTCCTCCCCGATCAGATCGTAGGATTTGAATATTTTTACCCGTTTGGTTCTCTACTTCGCACTTATATTCTTTGAATTTCTCAAAAACTTCAGACTTGTGTTTCAGCAAGAACACATGTCCGTATCTTGAGAGATCATCAGTGAATGTAATGAAGTACGAGAAACCATTCCTGGCATGTATAGACATGGGACCGCATACATCACATCCCTAGACCCCTACGAGAGCGGCAAGCAACCCCACCAATTTTAGAGTTAGGAGAGCTGGACTCGACTCCTCGAGACGGTCTCCTACTGGACTCTAGAACCCGGTTACTTGTGCTCCCCACCTTGGGTCTATCCTGATGCGGAAAAGTAAATAATATATATCAATGGTGACATCATCCTCAACTCGGAAGTGCCCAATAAAAGAATATTACATACAAGTTCTTAGACCCCTACGAAAGAATAGCCAATGGAATTGGTGGGTTTGTCTATTTATCACATCCTTAGCTTTACCATAATTCTCTAGTCAAGATCTTGTTTTCAGTTTCTTAGCATGCTAAATTTTTGAAAACGGCATGGTCGTGCCTCCTGAAACCTTATAGTCATGCTAGGTAATCCTATAGTGGTATCAGAACCAAGTTAGAGAATTAGACGATTTTAGTAGAATTACGAAACCGAAACAACTCTGAAACAATCGAAACATAACCCTAGTTTCTGTCGAATTTTTAAAAGCCTCTAAAAATTTTTAAAACAGTTGCAAAATGTTATATGAGATGTAATATGAGCACCAGACAAAAATGAGCTATTTCCATCGGATTTGACCCGGCAAGAACTTGAAATAGACCAGCTCCATCGGTTTTATTGGCTTGGTTTGGCCTCGTTTTTGTTTGGTGCTCTGGTCTCTTGGATTTGGTGTTTCAGGTATTGTTTGTTTTTACTAAGATTGCATGTAATGTTATCTTTCTATAAAGGCAATTCGAAGTGTTTCATAGTCGTAATTTTAATATCGTTTCGGGTATTTTGACGGCGTTAAAAAGTTCGAATGAACATCAAACACCACATCATAACTCCCTATGGAAAACTTTCAAGAGTTGGAATTTTCCAAGTTAAAAAAATATTCGAAAAATCATGCAAGTAATTCTACGGACTCTCTAGAAGAACGATACCCAAACTCGACTTTTTCACCACGGAACTGCGGCCAAACCCTAGGGTTTGCGGTAGTTCTGTGGCGCCATGAGTGAGGCATGTGTCGGCCCTTCTATGGTTGGTCCATAGGTACCGTGGCATGTTCTGAGTATTTTTAAACTGTGCTCAAGTGTTGAGCTCTCTGGGAAATTTTGGGTGTTTGTTGATTCGATCAAAATGTTTAATATCGTCTAGCTATCTGTGATGTGATACAATATTTGGAATCTACACTAATTAGTTTTGTGAAAATTGATTAGTTGCTTGTAAATTTAACATTACGGTTTCGGAAGGAATCAGGAATCTTGTTGAATTACCCGATTTCTTTTGAAAAGGTATTTTCATGATTGAGACCCAAATGTAAGATTTACAATGTTAGGCATGAAATCCGAAATATGTGATATTCCGGGTTTATAATATCTAAGGGTTGTATCGATTCCAAATGTTGTGGTTTGACATTTTCTTTTCTGCGACTGTAAGTGTAATATGTGGTGTATCGCCGGTTTCGTTACTATATGTCAACGACAATTAGGATACGCATATTTACTTACGTTGATAACATTTGATGTTATGTGTTGCTGGGATATGTTATATTGGATCGTCGTGTTTTGAATAGCCGGGGGTTTTTGCGTGAGATGAGAGTTTTTCATTTTCATTAATGTAAAACTTGTATGTAATATTCTTTTATTGGGCACTTCCAGATTGAGGATGATGTCACCATTGATGTATATTATTTACTTTTCTGCATCAGGATAGACCCAAGGTGGGGAGCACAAGTAACCGGGTTCTAGAGTCCAGTAGGAGACCATCTCGAGGAGTCGTGTCCAGGTCTCCTAACTCTAGAATTGGTGGGGTTGCTTGCCGCTCTCGTAGGGGTCTAGGGATGTGGGTTTGGCTATTCATCGCGACCATGGAATCCGTATTTTTTTACTGGTTTAATATAAAACACGGACCTCCTAATATATCCAATATTTCATATGATGACTTTTGCTGCTGATATTCTGTGATCATTTTATATGCGTGAGACGAATGCTTTATTATTATATATATGATATATAATAAACGTTGCTTATGTTATACACCCGCGCTACTCCCATCCCGCTATGCCGTTAGTTAAGTAATCTAACGGTGCATAACGGGACACTGTGGTGAATGCGGATGGCATAAGCATACGTTGTATTTTCGTTTCTTCTGTGATGCTTAGGAAGCATAAATGACGGGACTTCATTAATGAGATTAATGAAAGGAAAGAAACCTAAAGATGTTGGAGAATCAATTTTTCAAAAAGGGTAGCTCTAGTTTTTTCTTTGCATAGCGGTAATCCTTGTAGAATATCCAGCACCTCATTCAATGAGGAAAGAGCCGAGATCCCTTCACCGGGAGTGACCTCTTTAGCGAAACTAGCAGATGCTACAACCCACTCGTTTTTGTTTTTGATTGCTTCTCTAGTTCTTGCTTTACATAGCGGTATTCCTTGTATAATATATAGCACCTCATTCGATGAGGAAAGAGCAGAGATCCCTTCACCGGGAGTGACCTCTTTAGAAAAACTAGCAAAAGCTTCAAAAACACTCATTTTCAAAATCACTTGATTCTACAACGATATCATGTTCATTACGCAAAATGTTTTCTTAAAAATCTATCGTAGCCCTCCGTCGTTTCAGATAAGTACTATTTAGTATTCATGCTATGTTTGTTGGCATGCGCCAAGGAGTAGTGTGCGGTAGCTAATTATTGCTTATCTGCTGCATATGATGAGATTGGATTAGGGTAGTCGTGCGACTTTGTTAGCCTGCGTCAAGGGTCGTGCTGATGAGTTTAATTCAATCATGAAATGTACGGATTAAACTTGATTAGCGGACTATAGTTTGTTGGCCTGCGTCAAGGTCATAGGACGCTAGGGGCAAAATATTATTGGGAATTTCAAGTGTTGAAATTTGCAATGAGATTACATACCTTCTATGAGATGGTTGGATCCCGATACCCACTGTGAATAAGAGTTACTCCTGGGAGAGTTTTACACATCATAATTAGCCGATCAAGTAGGTGTCTAGAAAGGTGTTAACGGGATTAAGCCCCTGGAAAAACGAGGTTTATTTTAATTAGGTCCATGCGAAAGCCCGAGGAACCTCTCTCAAACTACCGACACTAGCCTGGCCGAAAGATTGGCGAACGTGTAGGGTGTAATTAATCCCGGGTAGTCTTACTTTTTAAGGTTTGAAGGAAGATTTGATAAAAACAGTGGGAGCTATCCTGATTAGATAAGATAATAACCAATCTAATTTTGCAAGAGCATACGCTAAGTATTTTCTTCTCTCTCTCTCTCTAGGTAGCGACCATGTCAGGCCTTAATCAATATAATAATATGGATGTATTGACCGAACCTGCTTGTTATACTGAGCTGGGGAATGTTGGTTCCGCTCTATCTTATAATTGTTATAAGTCCAAGCAGGAAATAGGGGCATATCCGGATTCCCACGCCACCCAAACAAGAAATGAGCATGCTGATGCATCTTCTTCGGGTGTGTTAGTTACCGAGAACTGTTTCCCAGTACACTCTACGTCCTGGGTATTAGATACCGGATCGAAATCCCATATATGTAATATATTGCATGGGCTAAGGAAAGGTAGAGAACTGGGAATAGGTGATCATTCTGTAAGAGTAGAGAATGGTGCAAATGTTGCAGCCAAATCAGTTGGCGAATATCACTTTGTATTGCCAAATGGGAATACATTGATTCTGAACGAATGCTATTACATACCGAACCTGATATGCAATATTATATCAGTTTCTTTATTAAGTAAAGAAGGATATAATTTTGTATTACAGGATAATGTTATGAATATCTTCCTGAATCAAAAGTTGATTGGATTAGGCTCGCTAAGTAATGGCATATACGTTCTAAATCAAACCACGGTTCTTAACGTACAAAATACACACAAGAGGAAGAGTTCAGAAATGAACGAATTTTTCTTGTGGCATTTAGACTAGGTCATATCAATGCGACACAACTAGCTAAGTTACATAAGAATGGATATTTGAATTCGTTCGAATTATCATCTTATGAAACTTGCCAGTCATGTCTCAAAGGCAAGATGACCAAAACTCCGTTTACTAGACACGGAGAAAGAGCTACGGAACTCTTGGGACTGATACATAGTGATGTATGCGGTCCCAGAAATATAACATCACATGCAATCTTAGTAAAAACAAACAATACCTGAAACACCAAACCCCAGAGACCAGAGCACCAAAAAAAACGAGGCCAAACCAAGCCAATAAAACTGGTGGAGCCGGTCTATTCCGATGGAAATAGCTCGTTTTTGTCTGGTGCTCATATTATATCTCATGTAACATTTTGCAACTGTTTTAAAAAATTTTAGAGGTTTTGAAAAATTCGACAGAAACTAGGGTTATGTTTCGATTGTTTCGGAGTTGTTTCGGTTTCGTAATTCTACTAAAATCGTCTAATTCTTTAACTTGGTTCTGATACCACTATAGCATTACCTAGCATTACTATAAGGTTTCGGGAGGCACGACCATGCCGTTTTCAAAAATTTAGCATGCTAAGAAACCGAAAACAAGATCTTGACTAGAGAATTAGGGTAAAGCTAGAATGTAAACAACTTTATATCTAAGTGAACAAGGAATACAGCCTTTGTAAGCTGGTCTTTCACTTCAAAAGCTCCATATAGTAGTCCATTCGCTCCAAGTAGTGATCTCCCGGACTCTAGTAAGGCTCTTCAAGGTGAAATGAACAAACTTGCTTGAAGTCTTTGAGGCCGAAAATGATGTACGTCGAGGAGACACTAACTCAAACTACATCTTCACTAATTAGGAATTAGTGAAGCAAACAACCTAAACTAAATGGCTAATCAAGTGTAGGTTGATGAAGTGGGATTTTTGCTCACTTTAGATTTATTTTTCTCACTAATTTTCTCCACCTCTTGAAAACCTAGAGAGCTCTCTCTTGATGAAGAAAAAGATGAAGTCAATAATGGAATGAGTGAGAATAGCAACCATGGGTGAGATAATATCTTATATTAACTCATGTAGAGACTTAACCATGGCTTAAGATAATGGTTGGGTTAATAAATATCTAATGTAAAACAAAACTAGTGGACTAAGTCAATGGTTCTACAAGCTTCCACTAAGCTCAAACCATGTGACTAATTTCCAACTAATTTTTGATTTACTTTAAATAAATAAACCCCACATTATCATAAGCATGGTGTGAGTCTCATACACCCATGTAGCATGTATCAACAATCATGACACAATAATATATATCATATATATATTAAATGTGCACAAGTGAGATAAAGAAAAGCTTAAGTGAGCTAATATTAGTTAATGTAAATTAATATATCAAATATATAATTATATTAAATTATTAAATCAACACTTGATTTAATAATCCGGCTATATCACATATAACTGACTAATATTATATGTATCAACTTATCGAATCAATACTTGATTCGATAACCCGGCTATATCATATATAACCGACCAACATCACATATCGCGAGAATAAAATACGGTATCACATACACGTGTTAATCTCAGTCCTGCATATATCACATATATGCTCCTACTTCATTTCGCATGAGCTAGGAAACCTCTGTGTAGAACTCTAAAGACTCGTCAATACGCCGGCAGTAGGTGATAATCATATCAGTCACCCATAAGCCGTCAGCGGCACTAGCTGGACGTAACGGCTACCCGGGTATTGAGCGATTAGAATATCAACAAGCAAACTTGTCTAAACTCCCGTAAAGCCTGTCAGTAACACTACCATACAGTCCAGTCTTTTCGTCTGATATGTCGCATATCTAGTATAGCGGTGGTAAACATCAGACCCCAGTAACTTGATAAGTCATGCCGATTTGAGGCTCATAACGGGTCGAGAAACTACTGATAACACTTACCAGTAAATCCCCGTATCAGCCCTGACCAGGGACTTCTTGTTATAGCCAATCGAGCACAGCGCAACATCAACCCCCAATACCGGGAGAGACGAATCCCCTCCTATCGCTCATTGCCTCCATACGACTCGGGACTGTATCCAAGAACCACTGTTTTGCATGTTCTCTTGAATGTGCTAAGATGGAAATCAAAGCACAGTGGGAATCACACAAGACTCTATGACGATCTCAAGTCTATAGACTAACATGTACCAGTGTCTGTCATGCCCCGCTTCCCGGTGTACGGCGAAGGGGGCGCGACGAGACCGCTATGTATTTACTCTAAAGTAAATAAGCTAAGCATATCTAAGCAATATAAAAGAAATGTACACAAGAGACAAATGTAGTGAAATAGCAACTTTATTTATTAATATTCTTTTGTACAATGCATGGAAAAGTAAATACATCTGAATGAAAGCAATGCCTAAACAATGGCATAATAGAAATGGAAAGTACTGAAATGAAATGTGTATAAGTGTAACTACAGCTCGGGATCTTCAATAAACTGGTTCAAGTCTTTAGTGCTAAGCTCGATCTCTGGAAGGTCCGAAACACCTGACGACATTCAAAGAAGAAAGAAAGAGAATGTCGTCAGCGAACAAATCGCTCGGTAAGTCCCAAAGATAAGGGGGAAATAGAATAGACAGAAAGAGAAGATAACTTTTAAAGTTGTATTATATGAGTATTTGGTGTTAACGCTGTTATTTGTAGCTTGGTACAGAAGGATGCCAGTATATACGAGAGGAGTCTCTATATGCCAAAGACTAGAGTCACGTGTAGTACAAGGAACCGTTTATGCCACGGTACAACAGCAACGGAATATAAGTTAGGTGTATTAAATCTTACAGTCTCGTGCCACTTCTAACACCTTCCGGACCAATCTACCCCTTAAACCCCGTGAAGTATTGATTGTATTATTTGGGTTGTATTGCAATTTGTATTGTCTTGTAATATAGATTGTATAATGGGATGACTTGCCGAAACCATGAAATCAGTAAATGGATGTAACTGGAGAAATGTAAATGGAAGTATATCCATGGTTCGGTTCAGTCAATACAGATTGAATAGATTGAATATATGTATTCATGGATTCATGTTGGTTTATAGATTGTACTTGAATCATATTCAAGTCGGATTATTATAATAAGACTGAGTCTGAGTCAGAACAATTAGAAAAGAAATTGAAATCCTGATTGTTTTGATGTTTTCGGTAACCGCTGCACATGGGCGGCACGATTTGTGTCTTTTTCAAAGAAGATTACCGTGTTGATAACACCGTTGTTAAGTTGTCTACCTTAAATGGGCAAGCACCCACTTCTCCGGCTCCCTGAGGCTCAAGAGATTGGTCCCGCTTAAACCTATATTTACTAGGGTCCTTAGGGTAATTTATAGAACTTGAGGGGGTTTTATGTAAAAAATACTTTTGTATAATTTTCAAAATACACCCTAAGTATTTAATTATCGTCTTTAGAGTTTTCATAGATATAGATTTTATATTTGTGATATTTCTAGTGAAAATAACCTATTTTCATGATATATGGTATTTATTTGTAATATGAATATTGTTTTGAATTATCATGGTAGTTTCATGTAATATTTGACTTCTTTTCTTGAGATTTGGAAATATGGAATATTATATATATTTAAAATAAGTATTTTGGTAATAATTATATATACATATTTAATGAAGATAATTTTATTTATTTTCTTGTAAAAATCTCATTTTCTAAAGAAAAATATATAAAATTCCATCGAGACCGAATGCTCCTTGCGGAGGTCTGCATCTCGCTCTACTAAGCCCGAGGATGTGCGATAACCCGCACCATCCCGAGCAGGATCTCCAAAATGGGTTGTAGAGGCGCATTAGCAAGGAATTATAAAAAATACGAATTCTTATAAAAAACGGTTTTAATAGTTTGTGGTATTTATATGTGAAGTTTCGTTTTCCCGTATTCTATGTTCCCGAAAGGTATTGTACTATGTTGCATATGAGTGTGTGAGGAGGTAGGTCATTACCTCGTGATCTAGTTAAAGGTATAGAAAGATTGAGATGTTTTAAATGTCGAAATTAAACTACATGGTATTTTAGTGAAAAAATACGATACAATTGAAATAGAAATCCTTTTGATATGGAACTTGTTTAATATGGCTATTTAATATTTAATAGTCAACATGTAAGGGTTTAGTATGATTGTAATTAAAAAAAAGTGAGATTTTTAGGAAGAACCGAATCGGACATCGGATTAACTCCGATTCCGTCTGGTTTTATTAAAAGAAATTTTAAGACTAGAGAATAGAAGAAGGAGGTGGGACTTACGGGTTTATAGATTATAAGAGAGGAAGAGGGAACAATAGGAGGCACCAGTGCGTCGTTTCGTCGCCGGGAGCTCCTAGGGTTGTCGTCGGAATTTCGCCGAAGCTTTTGCCTTTTGCTAACTTCAATTGCACACTAAACTTCTAGTGATTTTCTTGAGAGTTTTGATCAGAATTTTGGAGTGAGGGGTGTGTGCTTAGGGGTTGTATTTATAGGGTAAGGCTAGGGTTTAGGGTAGGTGAAAGGGTGTAAAGAAAAAATGTATTAAATTGTAATAAAATGTATTAAAATGGAGTAATTAGGGTTTTAAAGGGTCTCTAGAACCGATCCAAAGAAATAAAGTATGCAGGAGTGATGGGGAGGTGAAGAGGCCTAACTTTCATGTTGGGGACTCGGCAGTCCGGCCGAGTCTGGCCGGCGGCGGCGGCCCGAGTCGGCCGTGTCGCCGGTCGATTCGGCCGAGTCCGGCCGAGTCAGGCGCGCAAAGTGTTCCCTGATGCTTTATCAACCCCCTGGGCCAGTTTGTTTTATTATTGCAGTGGGGTTTTACGGGTTTAGCACGTGCAGACTCTTGGAATTCTAAAAATATTAAAATAAAACAATATTAAAAATAATGTTGGGTATGGGATTTGAACTCTGGTGGCTTGGTTCAGCAGTGCAAGGTCTTACTAATGAGCTACAAGCTCTTGCTTGCTATTAAGAAGCAAAACAAACTTATAACCTGTGCTCAGGCAAAAATACCCCTTTCTGTATTTTTTGAAAAATTTGTACAGAAAGTTATACAGGAAAATTATGGTTGTTACATTCTACCCTCCTTATAAAAATTTCGTCCTCGAAATTTGTAAAAGAAAAGTGTAGCAAATTCAAAGAAAGTTTAGTGACTGAAGTACTAACAGTGTATGAAAAATAACAAAGTGATATAAGGGTTTGAGAATGTGAAAGAAACTTACTAGTGTTACTTTGGTCAACTGTCTCGGCTTCTATGGCTGCTAAGGTGGAGGCTTGGCGTCTCGGTATATTTTTCTGTGTATGCCGGTACATCGATGCCTGACTAGGTAGAGGTGGTTCATGTGGAGGTGGTGCTGGGAGTGCAAGATGAGGTGCAGGAGCCTGGATAGTCGGCCGCTGCGGGTAGTTGGTGGGTGTGTGAGCTGAGTTGCGTCTATAGGGACAGTTTCCAATTCTATGATCGGATGCGCCACAAACTAGGCACAAGCCTTTTGCGCGCCTGCAGTCCTTCCACAAGTGTCCCTTTCTCCTGCAGTATTAGCAGAAGTCTGGACTCGACTGGTTAATTGCTTCTTTCTGTCTCTTGGGTTCAGAAGGTTGTATAGGATGAGCTCCTCTTGCCATCTGGATAGCAAAGCGCTTCCTGTCAGCTGCTTCTACTTCTGGTCGGTTCAATAATATAGCAGTCTGCTGCCGCAGTCTAACCAGGAGGCTTCGGATTTCCTCAAGCAGAACCGTCTGCTCGTTGAGCGGAGCAGGAACGGCAGGTATGAGTGATAGTGGTGGAGGTGTGTTGTTGACATTGGTGCTGGTGTTGTTTGGGGAATTCATAACCTTGAAGAAAAATTTGGGTTAGGATAGATTCAAAGTTTATGAAATGATGAGATTCAAGAAGTATGAATTGTAAATAATGTTTTCAGTTGTTGGTTCTTGTGTTATATTGCTTAGGTTGTTCATGCAGAACAGAACTGCATGATAGGATTTCATACAGCTCCGACCTGTATGGGCCACCAAAAAAACCTGTCACGCCCCGCTTCCCGGTGTACGGCGAAGGGGACGCGACGAGGCCGCTACGTATTTACTCTGAAGTAAATACGCTAAGAGTATCTAAGCACTATAAAAGAAATGTACACAAGAGACAAATGTAGTGAAACAGCAACTTTATTTATTAACATTCTTTTGTACAATGCATGGAAAAGTAAATACATCTGAATGAAAGCAATGCCTAAACAATGGCATAACAGAAAAGGAAAGTACTGAATTGAAATGTGTACAAGTGTAACTACCGCTCGGGATCTTCAATAAACTGGTCTAAGTCTTCAGTGCTAGGCTCGATCTCTGGAAGGTCCGAAACACCTGACGACATTCAAAGAAGAAAGAAAGAGAATGTCGTCAGCGAACAAATCGCTCGATAAGTCCCAAAGATAAAGGGGAAATAGAATGGAAAGAAAGAGAAGATAGTTTTTAAAGTTGTATTATATGAGTATTTGGTGTTAACACTGTTATTTGTAGTTTGGTACAGAAGAATGCTAGTGTATACGAGAGGAGTCTCTATATGCCAGAGACTAGAGGCACGTGTAGTACAAGGAACCGTTTATGCCATGGTACAACAGCAACGGAATATAGGTTAGGTGTATTAAATCTTACAGTCTCATGCCACTTCTAACACCTTCCGTACCAATCTACCCCTTAAACCCCATGAAGTATTGATTGTATTATTTATGTTGTATTGCAATTTGTATTGTCTTGTAATATAGATTGTATAATGGGATGACTTGCCGAAACCATGAAATCAGTAAATGGATGTAACTGGAGAAATGTAAATGGAAGTATATCCATGGTTCGGTTCAGTCAATAAAGATTGAATAGATTGAATATATGTATTCATGGATTCATGTTGGTTTATAGATTGTACTTGAATCATATTCAAGTCAGATTATTATAATAAGACTGAGTCTGAGTCAGAACAATTAGAAAAGAAATTGAAGTCCTGATTGTTTTGATGTTATCGGTAACCGCTGCACATGGACGACACGATTTGTGTCTTTTTCAAAGAAGATTACCGTGTTGATAACACCGTTGTTAAGTTGTCTACCTTAAATAGGCAAGCACCCACTTCTCCGGCTCCCTGAGGCTCAAGAGATTGGTCCCGCTTAAACCTATATTTACTAGGGTCCTTAGGGTAATTTATAGAACTTGAGGGGGTTTTATGTAAAAAATACTTTTGTATAATTTTCAAAATACACCCTAAGTATTTAATTATCGTCTTTAGAGTTTTCATAGATATATATTTTATATTTGTGATATTTCTAGTGAAAATAACCTATTTTCATGATATATGGTATTTATTTGTAATATGAATATTGTTTTGAATTACATGGTAGTTTCATGTAATATTTGACTTCTTTTCTTGAGATTTGGAAACATGGAATATTATATATATTTAAAATAATTATTTTGGTAATAATTATATATACATATTTAATAAAGATAATTTTATTTATTTTCTTGTAAAAATCTCATTTTCTAAAGAAAAATGTATAAAATTCCATCGAGACCGAATGCTCCTTGCGGAGGTCTGCATTCCGCTCTACTAAGCCCGAGGATGTGCGATAACCCGCACCATCCCGAACGGAATCCCTAAAATGGGTTGTAGAGGCGCATTAGCAAGGAATTATAAAAAATACGAATTCTTATAAAAAACGGTTTTAATAGTTTGTGGTATTTATATGTGAAGTTTCGTTTTCTCGTATTCTATGTTCCTGAAAGGTATTGTGCTATATTGCATATGAGTGTATGAGGAGGTAGGTCATTACCTCGTGTCTAATTAAAGGTATAGAAAGATTGTGATGTTTTAAATGTCGGAATTAAACTACATGGTATTTTAGTGAAAAAATACGATAACAATTGAAATAGAAATCTTTTTGATATGGAACTTGTTTAATATGTCTTTTTAATATTTAATAGTCAACATGTAAGGGTTTAGTATGATTGTAATTAAAAAAAAAAGGTGAGATTTTTAGGAAGAACCGAATCGGACATCGGATTAACTCCGATTCCGTCGGGTTTTATTAAAAAAAATTTTAAGACTAGAGAATAGAAGAAGGAGGTAGGAATTACGGGTTTATAGATTATAAGAGAGGAAGAGGGAACGGTAGAAGACATCGGTGCGTCGTTTTGTCGCCGAGAACTCCTAGGGTTGTCCTCGGAATTTCGCCGAAGCTTTCGCCTTTTGATAACTTCAATTGCATACTAAACTTCGAGGATTTTCTTAAGAGTTTTGATCAGAATTTTGGAGTGAGGGGGTGTGCTTAGGGGTTGTATTTGTAGGGTAAGGCTAGGGTTTAGGGTAGGTGAAAGGGTGTAAAGAAAAAATATATTAAATTGTAATAAAATGTATTAAAATGAAGTAATTAAGGTTTCAAAGGGTCTCTGGAACCGATCCAAAGAAATAAAGTATGCAGGAGTGATGGGGGAGGTGAAGAGGCCCAACTTTCATGTTGGGGACTCGGCGGTCCGGCCGGCGGCGACGGCCCGAGTCGGCCGAGTCGTAGGCCGACTAGGCCAAAGTGTTCCCCGACGCTTCATCTACCCCCTGGGCCACTTTGTTTTATTAGTGTAGTGGGGTTTAACGGGTTTAGCATATGTGGACTCTTGGAATTCTAAAAATATTAAAATAAAAAAATATTAAAAATAATGTGGGGTATGGGATTTGAACTGTGGTGGCTTGGTTCAGCAGTGTAAGGTCTTACCAATGAGCTACAAGCTCTTACATGCTATTAAAAAACAAAAAAAACTTATAACCTATGCTCAGGCAAAAATACCCCTTTCTGTATTTTTTGAAAATTTTGTACAGAAAGTTGTACAGGAAAATTAGGGTTGTTACAGTGTCACTAGAGAACTGCTATCTGACGATAGGTATAATATCATCTAGGAGTTCTCGGCGAGTCCTGTTCAGTGTACCCAGTCTCCACTGAGCACCCGTATACCATTTTTGATGTCAAACACTAATGGATGTGGGATCATCCATCGCCCATCATATAGGTCAAGAAGTATATACGCTAGTCTACTCTGGAATATCGATACCCCGTCTCGATACACCCTTGACTTGGAACAATTAAAGGATGAACTTATAGACTATCCTGGCCTCACTAGTATGATCTCCATCATAGTACTTATAGTCAAGTACACATCCTAAGGGCTTTATCAACATGTGAGAGCAAGACAGTATCACAATACAAGTCAACATGTTAAGACAAAGAACAACCAGATAGCATACTATCATGTCGAGCAAGAAAGTCCTCTCTATATATGTCCAAGCATCCACTATAATATACAATCATGTACAATAATGGCCTCTAGGGCATACATACAACTAACAGCCATAGCCAGTTCCCTCCTAACCAGGATGAGCTCATGATGGTCGCCTCGCTGTTCGGCGCCAACCAACTCTGCCTTATAGAAGGCTTGATCGGCGTCTGTATATTTGATCTCTTCGGTTAGTTGAGAACGTCGGTGCTCTAAATTTCCTATCTCATAGGCGAGCTGGCCAAATGCTCGACAAGGAGGGTTCTTTTCATTTTGAGAAAGCAAGGTGTAGAATAAAGTCCTCCGCTAAAGAAATACTCGATGCAGAAAGGGGCAGCAATGGATAAGGTCTGATCGTTGATCGCTCCCAGTGAGTGGAAGAACCGGGACAATGAGAAGCGCCTTCGTAGTCGGAAAGTAACAGCTCGTCAGGAAGGGCTGGTATCACAGCCAAGACAGAGTGCATCATTATCCGACAAAGGGCTAAGTCACCACCCCTTAAATACTTCTCCTTCGTAACGGAAAGACGGTGAAAGACGAAAGCATAAGTATGATGATCCGAGCGTGAGAGTTCCTCCTTAACAACCTTCAGAGGAACGTTATCAGCAATAGCATCAAGGAATCTACAGCTAAGGTCATCGGGGTTTGAAGAGGTACTAGGCATGGAGTCGATGGTGAAGCCTTACTGGTGGCAGATGATCATTTTTATTGGCATTCTGTTCAAAATAAGCATTAAATGAGGTGGTCATAATGTCGTACTCTATAATCGACAACACGCACACGCTAACCTAGGATGATGATTTACTATGCTCAGAAATGTGGAATTCGAGGAAAGGCCTAAATAATGTTATCATTAATGAAAGTCGGCAAGGAAGGTCGATCACAATAACTGATCGGCTCGACCAGGAGGGGAGGGCCGATCATAGAAGAGATCGATTGGCTTGATGAACAAGAGAGAAAAAAATAAAAATGAAAAAATAATAATAACCTACAGTCCCTCAGGGGAGGGAAAGCGCTCAAACAGTTTTCTGCACTCACTCATAGCCTCGTCAATGTGGCGGGTGTGAAAGGCCACTACCAGCTTGGTAACTGGCTCCATCCTTTCTAAACAAGCGATGCGCTAAGCATCGGTCTCGCGGGGAACGAGCTCTTGATCAAGGCGACGCTGCATGGCGTCACACTACCCCCGATGGCGCCCCAAAATTGCCTCGGTATTGGCAACCCGGCAATTTCACTCAGCGAGTTCCAAGTTCCCCCTCGGCTATACGGCATGAGATAGTAAGGTCACCCCTCGCTATCTTCGGCCTGCGAAGGTCGTCAATAGGCTCTTTGTGCATTTTAAGTCCTCTTCCATTTGAAAAAGAACACGCCGATAGGCGAGCATCGGCGCTAAGGTACTACTTACCTTCTGGATACGGACTCGTACATGAGCCCAAGTTCATGAAAGGTGTCTAAAGTACATTGGGTCTCCTCGAAGTGGCCAAGCGTTATCTCTTAGGGCACGAGCGGTATAAGGACCATGACTGAGCGAAGTAGAAGGCAAAGCCCCAACAAGCCGATAGGAAAAGAGGTATCAACCTGCTCACGAAGGTGGTGAAGAAACATGTCGTATTGATCTAGAGAAACACTGCCGGAGACACGACACACTAGGTCCATGAGTAGCAAGTCCCGTGTCCTATTGAAGACGGCATCCCCGTTTGAAACCGGACGAAGGAGTGCCGTGAAGAGGGAGAAGTTGCGTAATACCCAGCCATGGTCAAGAGGATCGGTGCCAGGACGGAATATTGGAGGATCCTCGAGGAGGCGGCGTTGAGAGTTCATCGTTGCTGGAGGAGAGGAAGGGCGCTTCGACATGGAGAAATTAAGAAGTTGAGAATAAAAAGAGATTGGTTATGAGAAAATTCGAAGGAGATGAACCCCATATTTATATGATTTTGCACGAACTGATTCAGATTCGTATAAAAACTGTTCGACTTCTAAAAGCTGCCAAAAGTTGTGGAGAAACGATTCGTTTTAAAGAAAAATCTTTCCAAATCCTAAAATAATGATTACATAGAATCTTCTTTAAAGATTGGTAACAGATGTCGACAAAAGATTTAAAGCAGATATACTATAAAAATGAAAGTTCTAGGTCGATTCGGCCAATTATAAAATTACAAAAAACAGATCAATCCAAAATAGGAAGGCCGACCACAAGAGATCTCGGTCGAATCAACCCAGTCAACATAAGAGTTCAAGCAGTGCATTTACAAGCTAAGCTTGGCCTTTACTTCGGCCACCGTTGTCGGCGTCTCTAGGCCGGAAATTTCAAGATGTCGACGAAACGAGCGGAAAGATTGTTTTTGCCCGGAGTGATCCTGGGCCAGACCGGCGTGGCAGGCTCGCATATCCTACCTTATATAGGGTTCATTCCGAAGCTGATCTTCCGCCTTGATAAGCCTCTGCTCAGCCGCGTCAAGTTGGATATGGAGACCTTCAACCTCAGTAGCGGCACGATCTCGATTATCTCGGAGAATGGAGGATAGGTCCCCAAGTCGGCCGATAATTACTCATACTCGTTGAGAAGATTCTGGTGTTGTACTATGACGTTGTGATCATAAAAGGTCTATTCCCCCATGAGCTGCTCCACCAGATCTTTTACTTCACTGATCGCGTTCGAGAGGGGTTTTGGTGGCTTCAAGCGTAGAACCCTATTTAGTACCTCCTCTAAGGAGCAGGATAAATCCCTGATCGGCCTGGCTAGAGCGTGTAAGATCTCTCATAGGCTGGAGTTTATTTCCTCCGGGTCTGATATGGTAGGAGTGACGCCGGAACTAGAAGCCTCACCAGGGGCCGAAGAAGAAGCAACATCAGCCAATGAGGTAGAAGTTGGCTGAGGAATGACAAGATTCGGTATGGTTGTCGTTTGAACATTGGTTTCCTGAAAACATAAAAGACATGAGACTCATGGAGGGTAAAATTTTTAGGTTTCCTAGTGCCCTGGACGTCAACCGCGGCTGTTGCGGAACGAAAAAGTTTGACTTTTAAAAATCCGGTGCTAGAAAACACATCCTAGAATCTAACCATACACCAAAACTAGCTAGCTAAAGAGATCTAGCTACTGTGATAAAGAGTTATACTTAGAGACTCGTTTCCTTCAGGTCTTTACTCCTCTTCCTAAGCTTCTTAGGTGATCTTGATCAAACTTGATAGCTGGCCTTCTCGGTCTTAGATGATCCACCTGAAGGTCCTTAATCCAAGCTCCTACCTCTAAAAGAAGTAAACTAGGCAAGCTAGTTTGCTAATCTAGCTTATTTAGTTGATATGGTGATGTTTAGTGGTAATTTTCTACCTCAAAACCCTTGTCTCTCAACACATGAGAATAGTAGGATTTAGATATGAGAGTGAGCTCTCAAAAATGAAAGAGAGGAGGCAAGTCAAGAATAATTCTCACTTTGGAAGAAGAATGGCTAAGCTCTTTTGTATGAAGTATTTTTCTTCATTTAAAAAAACAACCATACTTTAATAGTGCTTGCAATAAATAGCCAAGTCATGATTTATGCCATGCCTCCCTTTACCACCTCATTTTCTATTTTCAAGAAATAGAAAAATAAATATGATGAGGTGTCATCTTCTAGAAGGTATTCTGTATAAATACAAAATACTTTCTATCGTATATATATACCCGTAATCGTACCAAAATACGAATACCCAAGAGATAGAATAATACCACTAAAATAATACTAGTATTAAATCAATATCTGATTTAATGAACCGGTTTAATTCTAAACCCACCGGTATTATCAACTGTTCGATCGAAAATCTGGATAACAATATAATATACATATCAAAATATGTACACGTAAATTATTAAATCAATACCTGATTTAATAATCCAGCTTAATCCTAAACCGACTAGTATTATCATTCGATCGGAGCCTTGCTCGATCGAAAACCTAGATGACACTAGAATATACACATCAAAATGTGTATATATAAATTATCAAATCAATACCTGATTTAATAATCCGGCTTAATCCCAAGCCGGTTAGTATTATCATTCGATCGAAATCCCGCACGTATAAATATATGGCCACCACATCGTTTCGCCTGAAGTAGAGAAACCCTCTGTGTGGGACTCTAAAGACTCGACAGTACACTGGCAGTGGGTTTAACTACAAGCACGTCAGCGGCACTAGCTGTACGTAACGGCTACCCAGGTACCTGTCGAAAAGAAGGCCAATAAGCAAGCTCATCCGGACCCCTACTGAGCCTATTCGTGACAATCTTCATACAATCCGGTCTCTTTGTCTAAGATAATTGCATATCGGGTTTAGGGCGTGGTAAACGTCAAACCCAACTGACCTGATAAATCGTGTCAATTTGGCTTTGGACCAATCCGAGAAACTACTAATCTAACCACCAGTAAATCTCAATTACCTTGGTCAAGGTCTTATGGTTCTAGCCAACCGGACACAGTGCGATATCGACTCCCAATACCGGGAGAGACGAGTTCCTAACAATCACTCGCTGCCTCCATATGGCTCAGGACTGTACCCAACCAAAACCTGTTTGCACGACTCAGTAGAGCCATGGTCGGGTAGTGGTCAAATCACAGTGGGAACTCACACGAGACAAATGATGATCTCAGATCCAAAGACTAACATGTACTCATATCACCTGAGAACCGCTATCTGACGATAGGTATAATACCATCTAGAGGTTCTCGGCGAGTCTATCCAGTGTACTCACCCTCAGTGAGCACATGTATACAATCTTAGGTGATCATACCAATGGTTGTGGGACCAACCACCGCCCCTTGTCGGGGTCTAGAAACGTATACACAAGTCTACTCTGGAGTATCGATGTCCAATCTTGATACTCCTGTGACTTGGGACCTTTAAGGATGTACTTATAGACTACCTAGCTCCCACAAGTACGATCTCTATCATAACGCTGCTAGTCAAGCAAAATCCTACGGGCTTTATCAACATGTAACCGCCATATGTTATATCGAGTATAACATATGCACATGTTAAGATAAAGTCAAACTATAATAGTGTTCTACAGTATCGAGTCTTTATCAATATGTGCAAGCAATATTAAGCATCAATAGAAAGAAATACACATATCATGATAAAGACAACTCAAATAATATACTACATACAACTGAGCAAGATTGTCCTGTACATATATATCCCTAGCATCCTATACAATACAGGTCTCTAAAGCATATATCTCCAACAAAAATATAAAAGAAGCGGCATGAACAATATCAAATTTTGCCTGACGGTCGAGGGGAGGCTATACCTAATTGTCGACTATGATAATGATAGCCGGCGGAGATAGGTGAAGAGCAGCAGCAGTAGCCACCGTCTTGAGCATGAGCAAAAAGGGACAGATTGTTAATACAACATCAAATGCAAATATAAAGAAATGACAGCGGGGTCAGAATTTATATACATGTTGATCTGTGTTGTGGCTAACATGAGCCAACGAACTCACGGGCTGGGGAGCACCAATGCTTTAATCAGCAGTTTCTTGCTCATGTTCAAGGAGGGGGCTGCAGAAACTCCACCTTCGACACCAGCAACATCAGTAGAGGGGGTGGTGAGTTATCATCAGCCGAGGGCTCTTCTATGCTGACACACCTTGGTCGGCGGTGTAGTGGCTCCTCCTCAGGAGTAACTTCTTCTACTTCTCCTTCACCAATTTCTCTTTCGATACCCACCTTGCGATATTCTGGTATGGGCGGTAGACGAGCCACCTCTTGCTGAGATAAGGTAAAGGGAAACAACCAAAATGGAAGGGAAAACTTGGGCACATAGGTGTTTTCTGGAAGCCTGCCTCGGCTTCGAGGGTTTGGCATCCTTTTCCTTGCCCTTTTCAGCTAGAGAAAGCCGAGGGGCTATGCATGAAGTAACAGGGGTGGTTGAAGCACGAGCGGTCTGTACCACGGCAGAAGATCGGGGTTGGTCAGTTGGCTTTAAAACCTCCTCTTCATTGGAGTTTCGGCAGAAAGATAGGTCAGGAAGTTAGGGCATATGAGATATGACCTGGTCGTAAGACCGAGGAAAGAAACGAACCCAGAACGATGACCACCAGAAGGTAAAGGCTGGGAGACGAACCACGTATGAGGCCGAAGAAGGTATGTAATTAATACAATGATCGGCAGTTCTCAGTTGGGTATACGAGAACTCGGATTCCCCTTGTAAGATCAAGGTCGGGAAAAACGGGGTCTCGGTGGCCAAAGGTAACTGAGTAAACGTGGGGACAGGGAACCCTGAGCCATACCAAATTACCGAGCGGCCATATGGGGATGATAATTCTTGACCTCATTTTTTCTCTCCCAGGGTCACAGTAAGTAAAAGATCCATCGAAATGTAGATACTCCTGTAGGAACCCCGGAGGCCAAGGGGATAGTTTTCGACCATGTCAGCGTAGAGGAGGAAGTTGTTCTCCTCGTCTCGATAGAATTTTTAGAAATATTAGGAAAAGGAGAGCGGTTCGTGGTGAATAATATGCTGCCAGAAGGGGAATTCTGGGATTATAACCCCCGGCACATTGCGGAACTTCGGGAAGTACATCAGCAGGCACGGTTGAAGGATCCAAAGAGGGCCAGGTTGGTTATGGTTTTGATGTAGGCCTCCTTCGGCCAAGAGGTTGAGACAGCGGTAGATGTTCGAAAGAAGAATCTGGCTAAAGGGAAGAGTTTTTCTCTCAGCCAAAGCGATGGCCATAAGAAGGTACTGGGAGCGATTTTTTGGCGGTAGTCATAAAAATATTCCGACTCAGCCAGAACAATAAGAAGGTTATACGCTCATCTCTAGAAACGTCGCCATTCGACTGTTTATACTTGCTTATAAAACCCCTGAAAGTGCCTTTCATCAGTGCTATTACCGAGCTCCTGTTCTCATAATTTTGTTGAGGAAGTGGGTCGATGCGATTTCGGATGCTGGCTTCAAAGAGAAGCTACATGTCCAGAAGAGTAGGAGTGGCTAGACCGAAGTGGAAGTGAAGGCTGTTCGAAGTTGACAACCAGAAGAGAAGGGTTGCCGACAATAGATCAATGTTGAGGGAAAAAGGTCCCAAGGAAAAGGCTACCAATCTACCTTTCTCTTCTACTAGTTCTGGGAGCTGCTCTTGTGAAAATATCCCCTGTGCGTTGAAGGAAGAAGGGCTGCTATTGATGGAGGCAGGGCTATTGGAATAGAAGGCAGGAAGCCACCCAAGGGCGGGCTGGAAGGCGTCAATAGCAATAGAGTGAAGAAATACCCTGGTTTTCCCGCTGAGCATGGTACTTTGGGTATATCCTTTGGTACCAACTATCCCATCCCTTCGGGACGTTCTTGGGCCATATCTCCGGGAGCTTTTCAAGGCAAGGGCCGAAGGATTCTAGAGCTGGAGAGTCAGCCGAGAATGCACTACCGAAGAGACCCATTTCATCCGACCGCCTGGGGAAGAAGGTGGACCACAAAACTGGGGGCACTTCGGTGGTATATTAGGGGCCCATAGACGCATAGCCGGGAGCATCAAAGGCTCAAGGAGGGTCTTCCAAGTTGAAAGTAAGGAAAGGACAGACTGCTTCCATGCGAACGATGTCTGATCGCCACCGAAATTCATGTGGATATGGGACCAGAGCAATGGAGTTTTTGCAAAAGATTTCTTCTTCTAGAGGACTCCTCGGATGAAAGGTTCATGAGCGGGAGAGTGATTAGAGGAGGGATCAAAGTTTTGGGAGCTATCGGAAATAGCTAGCAAGTCGGAGAAGACGGCGGAAAGGAGAGCAAAAGCCTTAGAGAGGAGGTAAAGATTTGCAAAGAACAGAGAAGAAAGCTTTTCTCAGAGTTGATCCAGGGTTTAAAGAGATCGGCGACCGGCTGATGAGTGACGAGTGTCCCAATCGAGTGGTAGAAACAGAACATGACGATTGAAATTCCAGCCATGAGGCAAATTTGTTTTATTCGGTGTGGAAAATGAGGAAATACGCCGGCTGACGTCAACGATTTGATCGCAAAAGAGACAGCATGGCAATCTCATTAGATGCGGAGGCCGCTGAAGTGATTCACGTGTGCTCGGCCTTGAAGCACTTCGGTAAAGAACACGTGAAGAGGCAGATATTTACACAAAATAGCGGTGTTCGTTTGAGCGGACCGAGTAAGGAAGGATAGAGAAAGGATAGTACAGCCCAAATCATTTGGGGCCGAATTGATTACTTAAGGAACCGGATAAATATGATCAAGAGAGATACGAAGGATCGGAATAAGGTCTTATAAGAGATTTACAATCAATCAGAAGTCGGTGGTTACGGAACTTAATCACCAAGCAAGAGTGTAATATTGATGCTCGAATCAAGGAGAATCTAGGGTTTTGAACTATTTCCCAACAAACTATAGTCTTATAAAACCTAGAGTTGAAACAAAAGAAGGGCCCTTTTCTAAATCAATCAACTAATTATCAATTCTCTTAGTTCTAAGGCTTCTCAGCCACCCTACCTTAGTTAATGTAATCTAGATCTTCAGTGATCAACGTATCTCCATCGAGCCTCTGTCGAGACTTAAGACGACCATCCTTCCTTAATCAGGTATGCCTCCACATTCCTTTAGATCTACAGAAAATAGAGCATGAATATGAAGGAACGTCACTCAGCCCTCCTTTTGGTGCACCAGCACTCATATAACGCCGATTGGGGTATGGTCGAGGCCGCTGATGGCCGAATCAGGGCTGTTATCATACCTACGAGAAGTTCAGACGTCCATCCCTACTCTTGTAACTTGATAATAGAACTGATATCGACCTCCGACCGTATCAAACTTGGTGGTCACAATGCAGGGGACTTAGACGTCCATTCATGCCCTTATATTGTGATTTTGGGATTGGTCTCGGTTTAGGCGAGGCGATCGGTCCTCCGCTCGGTCTGGTAATAAACGATCGAGCGATTTAGACGTCCATTCCTATGCTCGGGTATTGAGAGCAGGCCGAATGGTGTGGCCGATGAATCAAGTTTCGGATTGAGACTCGCGATGTAGGAGATTTAGATGTCCATCCATGCTCTTGCATTTGGTCTTCAAGACAAGGTCATGATCCAAGAGTTTGAGAGTTTGTTTTTATTATCAGATCATATATAACTGTAACCCAATTTTATCGATAATATGATGGCTGGATGACTTTTACCTTTACTGTGTCATTTATAAATCTCTGTCCATACAACCAAAGGGTCTGTTTCTATTTTATTAAGGAATAATGTTTTCTCTTTTTCTCTCGACGGCTCATCAGTCGAGAGAGGCAATGTCGCGCTAATTATTTGTCTTTAGTGAAAATCTAATTTTAGAGCGAACAACAATTTAGAGATTTAAGAGCAGCTTCTACTAGATTGTGCAAAGAACTAAATTCATTGAACTTGGTGAGTAATTCTTTGATTCTTTTTAAATTTTTGTAGGGTTAAATTATCGGCTTGGAAATCACATTATTTGAGTATATATTGCGAACTTCTATATATGTCTGGATGCCCATTCATTTATTCTGAAGATGCTTGTATCTTTGTTGGTGCTTACTCTTATTTGTTATTATAAATAATCAATTTTGACATTACATGTCTTGCATATACTGCAACATGTAGCTTGCATGTCCGTTGATTAATTCAGGAGTCTGCTTGCATCTTGTTGGCGCCTGGATTTTATTTGTTATTATAAAGTTTGAAGAAATTTATACTGTGTAAAGTTTTCCTCTAAACTTCATTTTATTGCATTCACCATGCAAATCAAGTTCTGAATAGACCTCCTGTGCCCCTAATAAATAGCTTGATTAGATACAAATTAATATGGCAAGTGTTTCATAATATTGCAGGCTAATTGCTCTAAAAGATATAAAGTACTTGATAATTAATAGATAAGTATGTGTTAAGTGCAGTATAAATTGTTGGGTTACGGCAGCGTCACGGCCATCAAACCGTGGCCAAATGCGGAACAAAATTTTTCTAAACTGGCGGTATCATGACCCAATGCCCGGATCTACCCTAAACCCTATACTAGCAATATGAAAAACTAGAAGTTAGATGGTTATATCGAGTTGATCCGTGTCCTTCGGTTTTTAACTATCATCCCAAGCTCCTAATGGTCGCGGATTGAATTTGGTCGCCGGTCTTCCTCCATCTAAGATGATCCACCTGAGGGAAACGGCGCAAGGTTCAGTCTCGCGAAGCGAGACAACCGACGCTCCAAGATTGCTAGCAATGGAGAGTGGAGATGTAGAAATGTGTCACTATAATTTTTCTCTCATCACAAATACTCTAAGAGTAACTCAAGAAGATTAAGAGGAGGTGAGGAAACATGTTGCATGAGCAAGTGTGGAAAAATGGAAAAATGGCTAAGTCTACAAGTGTAGAGCAAGTGAAGAAAACCAAGTCAAGAAAACAAAATGCATGGTCTCTCAAGAAATGTGGCAGCCTCTCTCTCTCTATCATGCACCAAAATATCTCTTTTCATTTTACCAATAAACAATTTCATACCATGCCTCTCTACTTGCTCAAGCCCATGCTCATGCCAACTCACCCTCGACCTCATTTCCCAAATTGATTTTCTAAAAAGAAAATCAATTAATGAGATGGCCATCTTCTAGAAACTATTCCGTATAAATACGGAATGCAACCCGGTATACGTATCGAAATACATATACGCGTATTCGTACAAAAATACGAATAGCCAAGAGAGAAAATGAATAGTGAACAATAATACTAGAACACACACACACACACACACACACACACACACACATATATATATATATATATATATATATAAATTATTAAATTAAAACCTGATTTAATAATCCAGCTTAATCCTAAACCGCTAGTATTATCAACCGTCCGATTAAACTCTGTGCATCATGTACACATATTTAATCGAACACCTGTATGTACCAACATACGTCATCTACACCATATCGTCTGAACCGTGAAAACTCTCTGTGTGGGATTTTAAAGACCCGTCAATACGCTGACAGTGGGTTTAACCACAAGCACGTCAGCGGCACTAGCTGTACGTAACGGCTGCCGAAGTATTGAGCGAAAGAAAGGCTGACGAGCAAACTCGTCCAAACCCCTACTGAGCCTGACAGTGACAATATCCATATAGTCCGGTCTGTTCATGTAAGAGTATCGCATATCAAGTTTAGGGGGGTGAATAAAGTCAGACCCCTACTGACGCGATAATTCGTCTCGGTATGTAACCCATCACCACCTGAGAAACTATCGATCCTAGATCGGTAATTCTCGATTACCCCAGCCGAGGATTTCTGGTGATGGCCACCCGTGCACTGCGCGACATCAACCCCCAATACCGGGAGAGACGAATCCCCGACGATCCGCTCACTGCCTCCATGTGGCTCAGGATTGTACCCAACTAAAATCTGTTTGCACGACTCATTTGAGCCGTCGTAGGGTAGTAATCAAAACACAGTGGGAACTCACACTAGACAAATGACGATCTCATGTCGACAGACTAACCTGTACACATGTCACCTGGGAACTTCTATCTGACAATAGGTATAATACCAACTAGCAGGTTCCCGGCGAGTCCGTCCAGTGTACTCATAACCCAATGAGCAGCTGTATACTATCTTAGGCGAACAAACTAACACCAATGGCTTGTGAGACCTGGACACCGTCCCTCGTCATGGTCTCGATCAGTATACACTAGTTTACACTGGAGTATCGATGACCAATCTCAATACTCCCACGACTAGGGACATTTAAGAATGTGCTTATAGACCATCCAGCTCTCACGTATATGATCACCATCATAATGCTGATAGTCAAGAAAAAGAATCATATGGGCTCTATCAACATGTAATAGTGATGATAAAGACAAACAAGATAGTATACTATCATCTCGAGTAAGACTGTTCTACCGGTATAGGTCATCCCTCAATCATCATAATCACCTGCCTGTGACTACGATAATTGCCTTGAGGGCACTATAGCCAAAAATCTCCCACTTGCACTTAAGGCCAATTATTGCGGTGTTGCATACTTACAGCCCGTGTGGTACCGAACACACATCTTCTTTACTAATCAGTCTCGCAAAGCCCGTTTGTGAAACTATTGCGTTCGCGAAATAGCCTCAATGAGTGGATCCGCTCCAATATTTTTTTCTGTATCTCTCTATATCTCAACTTCGCGGAGAATAACCATCTCCCGAAATGAGCAATATCTGTCTTAGAATTTGTCTGGAAATCTGTTGGGACCCAGTTCATAAATGAACTCCAAATCCAACAAACTTCTTAGACTGTATCATCCACTGAATTTAATCAGTATCTTGCGCCATGCCTTTCCTCAGTATCCGTTTAGACCACCTGTCCAATATACTGCTCCTGAAAAGAGGGAAAAACTATAACTCTGACAGCCACTCTGTCATCCAGGTCACCTTAGAAGCCTGAAATGATAACCATCTCCCGAAGGAGGCTGCCGTTACCATATCCGAAGAACATCCACTTATGTTCATAACTGCTTCCTAATATTTCTCCAGGATTGGATTAATATATATGCTTGTTGCAGCTAGTGCAAAAACAACATCTGGTTTGTTACTTGACATCACATGATTGACTCAATTGCCTAAGCAAGTGATATGCTAATCATGCAGATCCCTCTCCTCATCAGTCCGAAAGACATCTCTTTAGAGAGGATGACTCCATCACCTGCGAGTACACCATCACGCCAGGAGTCATCCATTCTAAAACATTTTAGAATAGTGTCAGGTACCCAAATTGGGACACTTCCCAAATCTAGATCTAAAACTATACATCTAGTGACTAGAAAAACTGATATTTATCCAGATCCTATATGGAGAAACACCTTGTGACAACCATAGTATAACCGATCGTAGTGTAAGAATATTACTTCCTATCAAGAGCATATCATCCAAATGCCAGGACATCTCTGCCTACTACCTTCTCAAATTTATACTCATCTATTGTTCTGATGAAGTCAAACTCTATGACTGTCACATCAAAACTAAATGATCTATCTCCGCTATATCTGCTTTAGTTATAAATAGACATAAGCTACTTGCCTACCGTGCTTCCGCTGCTCACACTAACTACAACAACCCTCTGGCAGAGTCATATACACGTGCACTTCTAAATCTAGTTTAGAACGACGCTATACTCATCCTCCTGCCGGGTCTCATAGTCTAGACCAACAGTAATGGCAAGTCTGGGTAAATAAGAACCTCCCTGTCACCGTCTCTGAGAAGACCGAAGTAACTCTTGGGTGCCTGAGATTACCCACCAAATCTGCGGAGTGGCTAATGGAACATCAAATCCAATTGAATCCTTAGGTTCTATTAAATTTTCAGTAATCGTTTGTGGTTCTGGAATCTCTTCCAGTTCTACCATACCCCCACTAATGTTTTCTGAAAATAATCCATTTTACTAAAACTGTGACAAGTCAAGAACAATACCACTATTGATCTTCCTGATAGTAGAAAGTTAACCCTCGTCAAAGCCCGGGATAACCTACAAACTGCCATTACTGAAACATTCCTTGAGTTTATCCGGATTCTGGTTTTAAGTATCAGCCGGACAACTCCCTACACCTTAACATCGTTAAGATATAAATTGATTCTATATATCCAATATAGAAACAAAAGCACTAATTTAATTGGAACCAGATTCAAAATCATGCAACTGTCTCCAGTGCATATCAACTAAATGGAAAGAGGTCAATCAGCATTACTCATTTAGGAGAGCATCCATATATGAGTAATCTGAAAGAGAAGCAAGTTCTCAAAACCATTATTATCAACGAAATACAAAACACAAGTATCTATATCTTCGACTACCTCGAAGAATCCTAATACTTCCAACAAATGGTTCTATACTTTATTCTTATACCTATAACTTCTGACCTTGTATTTCAATGAAATACTTGTCTAGAACTGAAGAAGTCATGAGTAAACAGAATATAGTACGAGTACCAACCCCTTTGTCCTAATGGATAGTGGACAACATACAATACTTTGTATAAGTTCCCTGAGTTCAATAACTCAAACGTTATGCGTCGTAGATTGAAAACTGTACTATGGTTAAGAAGAATTACACTGATGTTGAATGCGCCTTACCTAATCACCAACTGATATAGGTAAATGCCATAGATATAATTTCAAAATTTTATATCTCACTTTATAAAATAAACGTACAGATATATCAGTTTGAAATTGGTGCATAACAACGGATATTCAGAACCAAATATTTGCCGTCAGGCAAAACCCAGGAGATTTCCTCAAATATCACCAATTATAACGAATTCCGATATTATGAGGATCTAATCACCCAATTCCCAATATCTTACTCCCACTCACCATCTGTAATAACATATAGATGTGAGAAACTGATCTGGTAAATACATACCCTGGAGTTAGATTCCAATTTGGGAAAGCAGTTTTCAATTAACTTCACACAGTGAAACTGAATAATGAAAATGTTTCGAAGGGGTAACCGAGTATTCCTAGTAATGTATCTTCCACTATCCTGATTCATGACTGTAACCGTATACTTCCATGCTCTCACTCCAATCCCTTTATTATGTCTTTACTTATTACCTTATGTACACCTTCTTTAGGCTAATTGGTTTTTTTCCTTCCCTACCCTTCGACACTAGCCTATGGTTTGGAAGAAAACTATCCAATAAGTGTAATAGGTGTATACTCCTTATGCCAGGAGCCCTTGCAACCTGAGAGAAGGTAATGGGAAAAAACACCTGAATAATCCTATTCTATTTCTCCTAAACCGGAAACCATCCTCAAATCTGGAACGAATTCCTTCGAGTTCGTATGTAACTATACGATGGTATGTCCAAGTATTATGGACGTTCGTAGTGATACGAAGTGTTCTGGAGAAATCCAAAGTGGATGTGGGAGTGGCAGGGGTATACACGGTTTTGTCGTGAATGATAGCAGTCGCAATTTTCTTTGCCATTATTCAAATCCCTTTATATGTCTTTACTTATTACCTTCTGTACACTGCACTTAAGCTTAATTGGTTTTCTTCCTTCCCCATCTTTCGGCACCTGCCTATGGTCTGGAGGATGACTATCCAATAAGATTAATAGGTGTACCCTCTCCTAATCCTAAGAGCCCTCACAACCTGAGAGAAGGTAAAGGGAAAAGACAACCGAATAATCCTATTCAATTTCTCCTGAAGCAGAATCCATCCTCGAATATGGAACAAGTTCCTTCGAGTTTGTATGTAACTATACGATGGATTAACCAATAGAAGTGGATGTTCGTAGTGATACGGGGTGTTCTGGAGAAACGCAAAGGTGATATAGAAGTGGCAATGATATATGCGACACCGTGACATTCTAAAAGCCAAAGTTTTTTAAGAAGATTCGGTTAACTTGGTTCATGAGTTTTAGTCTAGGGTCAGGCCATGGTCGCGGCCAAAAAGAGAGAGAAAAGAAACACTCAGTATGCACTCTAACCTACATCAGAATGGTTAATCACTTTATTTAATCATGATGTCTCTCACTGTTTCCTCGAATTCTTCTCCAAACCCAAATGGAGAATTAGTCGGGATCGTCTGAAATCACCCGAGGAGTAAACCTACTCATCAGTAGGAATCGGGATCCAACTATCATCGCAAGATAATCTGATGGAAGCCACTCAAGTCACCATACTCCAGAAGATATGCGCATGCCTGGCAAGTTTCCTGTATGTTTGAAACTCCCGATGTGATTTTTTCCCCAAGCGGTTTATGACCTTGACTAAGTCAACAAACCATAAACCGCTAGTCAAGTTCAACCCGTCATTATCCTGGATTGCATTAAACCCACCCGCACGTGCCCTTGACTAGGTCAACAAGGCCGCACGACTGTCCTAACCAATCGCATTTAAAATGCAACAAACAAGAACCACTTAGCTACCGAACACTACGTCTTGACTAGGTCAACAAACGCAGTACGAATACTAAATAATACTCGTAAGAAATGACGAAGGGCTACGGCTAGATTTTAGCGAAAAACCTTTAACATAATGAACTTGATATCGTTGAAAGAACCGAGTGGTTTTACAAATATATAGTGGGAAAAACTTTTGCTAAACAGGTCACTCCCTGTGAAGGGATCTCGGCTCTTTCCTCGTCGAATGAGGTGCAGGATATTCTAAACTGAATACCACGATGCAAAGCAAAAGAATCGACTACAGTGAAATTATTACGCTGATGCAAACTTCTGCTTAAGGGATCACTCCCGATGAAGGGATCTCGGCCCTTGCCTCGTCGAATGAGGTGCTAGATATTCATAACCGAATACCGCTGTGCAAAGCAAAAGAAAACATCTGTAATGTCTATTTTTAAAAAAAACTTGGTTCCAACAACATCATATAGGTTTGTTTTATCTTTGCATTGATCAGAATCAACGCAGTCCCATCAATTAATCACACCAGAAAAGAACGAAATATGATATACGTATATGCCATCCGCATTCGCCACTGGGCCCCGTCATTATCCGTTAGATTACTTAACTAACGACAGAGCGGGGGCTGGACTAGCGTGGGTGCAAATATATACAACATCTACTAGTATATATATAAATATATATATAAAAATCGTCCCAGGTATGATATAAAGCAACATCATAGAATCTCAGCCAAGAAACACAGAGTGGTGGATAATCCTAGAGCCCCGGGTTTCACTTGAGCCGCAAGTGAGACCTGACATTCCCCTATCGTGTGGATAGCCTGTGCAATGAAAACCTAGACCCCTACGAGTGCGGCAAGTTACCTGCCAATCCCATAAGTAAGGCAACCCCAATCAACAACGTGAATGGGTCACCCAGCACTTCACGGAATCTGGTAACTTGGGCACCCCTCCGTGGGTCAACCTATACCCCCTACGAGTGCGGCGAATAGCCCGCCAATTCTAGAGTAAGGTCCCCTCTATCTCAACGCCATGAGATGTGGACCCGTTGCCCTCTAAAACCCGGCTATTCGTACACTCCTCCATGGGGTAATCTTAGTACAAAAAGAAAATAATATGTACAAGGGTGACATCGACCTCAACCCAGTCATGCCCCAAACAAATAATATACAAGCTGACAGTGATGACAATACACATGTCGGACGCTCGCCCCCCAATATCAAATGTACAAATGAAACTAAACAGTACTAATATTGCACCCAAGCTATCTACCACAACGAACCAACCACAACACGGCACAACACAGAACATCAATGTGAATGTCACGTTCGTAAACTCGTCTAAAAGAACATATATCAATTAGACTAGTTGTACCGCTCGAATGACATTCACGGTCGCAGATAGTAATGCATGTACTATAAACATTTAAATAGTGCTAAATATCGATTTCGAAACATCCCGAATTGCCCCTGAACAAAAGATAACATAATATCCAAAATGGGCAAAACAAGCAATATCACTGCACCAATATTCCAGAGACTAGAAAACACCAAAAATTTCAAGTCCAAACTCCATAGAAAAACCGGCCTCACCAGTTTTTTGCAAATCTCGCCAGGTCAAATCCGGCAGTTTGGGCTCATATTTGTAGTGTGTTCTCTGCAATCGCTTAAAAAAAATTTTGAAGACTCTGAAATTTCGACAGAGACTGGAATCTGCAGGGTATTGTTTCCGGGTTATTTCGATTTTGATACTTTAACGTCGTCTAAACAAGCTAGTAAGGGGTTTATGGGTTGGTTCTGATACCATATTGGGTTACGGCAATGCCCCGACTATCAAACCGTGGCCAAATGCGGAACAAAATTTTTCTAAACTGGCGCTACCATGACCCGATGCCCGGATCTATCCTAAACCCTATGAAAAACTAGGAGTTAGATGGTTATACCGAGTTGATCTGTGTCCTACGGTCTTCAACCATCATCTCAAGCTCCTAGTGGTCGCAGATCGAATTTGGTCGCCGGTCTTTCTCCATCTACGATGATCCACGTGAGGAAAACGGCGCAAGTTTCAGCCTCGCGAAACAAGATAACCGACACTCCAAGATTGCTAGCAATGGAGAGTGGAGGTGTAAAAATGTGTCACTATAATTTTATCTCATCACAAATTCTCCAAGAGCAACTCAAGAAGATGAAGAGAAGGTGAGGAAATATGTGGCATGAGCAAGTGTGGAAAAATGGTTAAGTCTCCAAGTGAGTAGAGCAAGTGAAGAAAACCAAGTCAAGAAAACAAAATGCATGGCCTCTCAAGAAATGCGGCAGCCTCTCTCTCTCTCTCTCTCGCCAAAATATCTCTTTTCATTTTACCAATAAACAAATCCATGCCATACCTCTCTACATGCTCAAGCCCATGCTCATGCCAACTCACCCTCCACCTCATTTACTAAATTGATTTTCTAAAAAGAAAATCAATTAATGAGGTGACCATGTTCTAGAAACTATTCCGTATAAATACGGAATGCAACCCGGTATACGTATCGAAATACATATACGCGTATTCGTACAAAAATACGAATAGCCAAAGGAGAAAATGAATAGTGAACAATAATACTAGAATACATATATATATAAATTATTAAATCAAAACCTGATTTAATAATCCGGTTTAATCCTAAGCCGCTAGTATTATCAACCGTCCGATTGAAGTCTGTGCAGCCTGTACACATATTTAATCGGACACATGTATGTACCAACATACGTCATCTACACCATATCGCCTGAACCATGAAAACCTTCTGTGTGGGACTCTAATGACTCGTCAATACGCTGGCAGTGGGTTTAACCACAAGCACGTCGGCGGCACTAGCTGTACATAACGGCTGCCCAGGTATTAAGCGAAAAGAAGGCCGACGAGCAAACTCATCCAAACTCCTATTGAGCCTGACAGTGACAATATCCGTACAGTCCGGTCTGTTCGTCTAAGAGTATAGCATATCGAGTCTAGGGGACAGATAAAGTCACCCCTACTGACGCAATAATTCGTGTCGGTATGTAACCCATCACCACCCGAGAAACTATCGATTCTGGATCGGTAATTCTCAATTACCCCGGCCGAGGATTTCTGGTGATGGCCACCCGTGCACTGCGCGACATCAACCCCCAATATTGGGAGAGACGAATCCCGACGATCCGCTTACTGCCTCCATATAGTTCGGGACTGTACCCAACTAAAATCTGTTTGCACGACTCTTTTGAGCCGTGGTAGGGTAGTAATCAAAGTACAGTGGGAACTCACACGAGACAAATGACGATCTCAGGTCGACAGACTAATCTGTACACAAGTCACCTGAGAACTGCTATCCGACAATAGGTATAATACCAATTAGCAAGTTCCCGGCGAGTCCGTCCAGTTTACTCATAACCCAATGAGCATATGTATACTATCTTAGATGAACAAACTAACACCAATGGTTTGTGAGACCTGGCCACCACCCCTCGTCAGGGTCTCGATCAGTATATACTAGTCTACACTGGAGTATCGATACCCAGTCTCGATACTTCCACGACTAGGGACATTTAAGGATGTGCTTATAGACCACACAGCTCTCACGTATATGATCACCATCATGATGCTGGTAGTCAAGCAAGAATCTTATAGGCTCTATCAACATGTAATAGTGATAATAAAGACAAACTAGACAGCATACTATCATCTCGAGTAAGACTGTTCTACCGGTACAGGTCATCCCTCAATCATCATAATCATCTGTCTGCGACTACGATAATTGCCTTGAGGGCACTATAGCCAACATAAATACAGAGTAGAAAGTCCTGGAATTCATACAAAGAAAAAATTGTAATAATTTATGCAATTTGAATTCAATAAATTTTCTCTTTCTGTTCAAATTAAAACAGTTAGTTAGGAGTGCGCTGGTTACAAATCCTTTGGACCAACTTATAGGGTTTAGAGACTTAATAACAAATGTTTAAATTTTATGGACCGGCATATAAATAAGTCCCTTGGATGAGTGTTGATTCTCAATCTAACATAGTAAACGGTCCTTAATAGAAAAGTTCATATAGTCATCCTCAAAAATTTGGGATGAAGGCATGTTGTTGTTATATGCCGAAATGAGTATACTTTAAGGGACTTGCGCAAAAAAAACCTAAAAAACAAAAAACAGAAAAAGTGAAGTGATAACTTACTTTCAAAAGAAAAGATTTGTAGCATTAATATTGTCTCAAATAAGAAGGGGAAAAATCAAAGAGATTAAGACAGGGAAGGAGAAGAATTTAAAAAGACGTCTCTACATTTTAATTAATTTGGCATTACTGCTCCAAATTGCAAACTAGATGCATCATGATCCTCACCCCTTTGGCTGACACTTATTAGGATCTTGAGAGCATTTGACGCTGGTTACACTTCATGGGTAAAGTTTAATTTGTTGCAAGTGGGTCTGCACGGTTGCATTTCACATTCCTGAAGCAAAAATGGACAAAGGGAAATTAACAACCTTTTATATACAATGCAGCTGCTTTATATATGTGCCAACTATATATCTCGTGTATTACCTTTGGTGTAAACCTTTATATTTGATAATGCACCTATCACTATCACTGATATCCTCATATCTGAATCCAGCTTATACATGGATGTCTGGTTTAGGTTGGATTAACATAGATTCGATTGTGATGGAGATCCTTTTCAGATCTCCTTCAGATGTTGTCTTCCGTCGATCTCCCGGTGGATTCTGGAGGGGATCCCCTGTTGAATATGAGTCTCAGTGGGTTTTGAGGAGATTTGGTAGTTGGAGGAGTTTGACGCCAGGTACCTGCAAAGAAGTCCCGGGGTGGTTTGTTACCACCGAGGACCCTCCGACGATCAAGTTAGTAGTAGATCCGAGCTGCGTAACGGCTGGGTGGAGTAAAAAATGGCTTACTTGACCCCTCTGTGATGGGGGTTTATATAGCGGTGGAGGCACGCAGCAGCAGGCGCGAGAATCTCGCCGGCAGTTATGCTCCCGACGTCACGCCCGCGTAGAGAGCGGATCGCCCATTAATGGGGACTGATGGCGTGGAACGTGGGATGTTGCTGGCGAAGAATCCGCGCATGGCGAGTTCGCAGAGCGGAGGTTACGCCCGCGAGCGGTGGAGCTGGTCGGAGGACCGAGGAAGACGGCCTTGGCCGAGGGGCTCGGGGACGAGCGAAAAGGCCGAGGAGCCTTGGTCCTGTGGCAGCTCAAGGCGAGCTGAGGGACTGAGGACGCCAATCCGCAGGGAGCCCCGAGGAGGGCTAGGTTGTGATTGCAGGTCGGGTTCAGGGGAGGCCTAGTCGGCCTGTGCGGGCCCTTTCTTCTGAGTTCTGGGACATGCCATCCGCCACGTATCCTGACCTTGGGGGTCCTCAATATTGAGCATCATCATTAGCCCCCCACTCCTGTCCCGACCAGCTATCGGGTCGAGTCAGGAGTGGACTGCCGGGCTGCCCGGGGTGAGCTCCCTCCTAAGGTTTCGTCGGGACGCGTCCCCGGGCCGTGAGCTGTCTTTTCCGCTAGCGAATCAGGGCGAGATCTCTGCATTTAAGGAGGGTGCGCCGGTTCGTGTATCTTGTCTTTGAAGTGACGGTCCACGTGTCGAGCGTCGGTTGGCTGACGCGACGTGCGCAAACCTGCGACGCCTGAAAGGGCGCGGTCCAATGTGGGAACGACAGGTGGAGCAATCTGAGCCGTTTGGGCGCGAGGAGGCATTTCGGCGGGAGACGAAGGGCATCGTTGGATGAGGTTGCTCGTGGCGATAAATAGGGGTGGGGCCTGCTCCATGGCCCCTAATCCTTCATCTCACCTTTCTTTTAAGTTTTGGCTGCTCGGCGCTCCTCCTTTTTGGGGATACATGGTTCGTTCTCACTCTTTAGGTCGCTCGTCCCAGAGGGAGGCCCGCGACGCGAGCGTGCCCCTGGCTGGCCGAGGTTCTGCGTCGAATGTTCTGCCGGCGGCAGGGTCGTCCGCCCCGTTGGCGGCTCCTGGGGGCTTTTCCGGCGGCGGTCAGAGGCGCCCGCGGTCATCCGAGCCTCAGGCGGGAGATGGAGGAGGGGGCGAGGACGTGGTCCCCCTTAAGAGGAAAAGGACAATCTCTCGTGCATCGCCGTCAATGGTCCCTGAAGGGATCCCCGCGCAGGAGGGAGAGGCCGTCTTCATGGTTATATCCGGGCATTCTGTTGCTGCCGGCTTGCTCACCGGGATGGAAGAGTCGGCAGGAGGGAGACTTCCGTGCGGCACCCTGAGGGCCCAAATGGAGGCCATAGCCTAGGTGGCGGTCCAGGTACGAACCCCTTCACGCGTTTTCTTTGGCCTTCCTTTTTTGGCCCGAGTGACTCCTGGTTTCTCACCCGCTTTTTTTCAGGTCCTTCAACACTGCGCCATCGCCGCTCGTATGGAAGCCGAGGGAGCGTTCCACACGTCGAGCCCGGTAGAGGAATTCCCTTCGGAGGTCGAGGCCCTGCGGCGTGACCTGCGCCTGGAGAGGGCCAGGGCCGATGTTCTGGAAGCCCGTGCAGAGTCTGCGGAGCTTGCCAATTCAGCGAATCAGGGCGTCCGCCGTCGCCTTAGTGCATCTCTCCAGGTTTCCGAGAGGAAGCTGACGGATCTGGCTGATCGTTTCGCAGCCATGGAGAAGGAGAGAGATGCCAGCCGGAGGGATGCCGAGGCGGTGCTTCTGTCGACTCAAGCCACTGAGGCCCGGGCCAAGAAAGCCGTGGCCGATTAAAAGGTGTCAGAGCAGTTTTACGTCGAGCTCGATGAGTATTCTGCCGTCGCATGGAATAAGGCTCTGGATGCCGTGAAGGAGCAGCTTCCAGATTTCGCCGATGGAGAGCTCCGTGCTCGGGTCCCGCTCCCGGTGGCAAGGCCTCCGGCCGACAACGATGGGGGGAATGAGGCGCGCCCCTGGTGGCAAAACCTCCGGTGGTGAAGCCCCCAGCGACGAGGGAAGTGAGGCGCGAGGGGGGTTTCGACTTAGGTCTTTTTGATATTTCCTTGCCCCCCTTTTGTAAGCCTCCGGGCAGTTTGTAAGGCTAGAGAGCCCGAAATACCCTTTGTAAAGACTGTGCGTTTGATAATAAAACTTCTTCTTTGGTTTCATCGGTCTGTACTTTATTTTCTGTTTGTGCTGCTGGGCCTTCATGTCAGGTCGGCCACCTATTCAGCGACCGTTCGTCGAGTTGACTTCGATCACTTGCCAAGCGTCGCCGAGGACGGACGGAAGCTGCCCCGTTGCCCTTAGGTGAGGGCTTCTGATTTCTGGCGTTGTGGGTAGGCAACTACGAGATCGGGAGTGCCTCTTGTGTGGGCTTCGATCCCTGGTGTCATGGGTAAGGAGCTACCAGCCGAGGATAGCCGAGCAAGGGCTCGACTGCCTCTGGGAGGACTTTCTGATCCTGGGCGTTGCGGTAGGGAAGCTACCCGCCGGGATCGACTGGGCAGGAACGACCGGGCAGTGAAGCCGTGCGGTTGCCTCTTACGAGGGCTCTGATCCTTCAGGACGGGGACCAAGCAGGGTTACTGCCCAGTGCCTCTTGGCGAAGGCTTTGATCCCTGTCGGTCATGGTAGGATGCTACCAGTCGGGGATAGCCGAGCAAGGACTCGACTGCCTCTGGGAGGACTTTGGTCCTTGGCGCGGGAGGGGCTGTAGAAGCCTACCAAAGACCCTTGGACGGGGCAGGGTTACCTCCCGGTGCCTCTTGGCGAGGGATTTTATCCTGAAGGATAGCCGAGCGAGGGGTCCTCGGGCTCGACTGCCTCTGGGAGGGCTTTCTGATCCCTGGCGTTGCGGCAGGGAAGCTGCCCGCCGGGGATAGCCTAGCGACGGTCGGGCTCGACTGCCTCTGGGAGGGCTTTCCGATCCCTGACGTTGTGGTAGGGAAGCTACCCGCCAGGGATAACCGAGCAGGGTAGCTGCCGGGTTGCCTCTAAGGAGGACTTTGGCCCTTAGCGTCGGGGGGCTGTAGGAAGCCTACTAAGGATAATCGGGCAGTGAGGCTGCGCGGCCGCCTCTTTGCGAGGGCTTTGGATTGTAAAGACGGAACTCTACTCGGGATTATTCGACGTTTCTTTATTCGTATGGACAGGATTTTTAGAGAACGTTTTACATCATGTTTGCGAAAGGAAAAAAGAGGGGGGCTACATACTCGCTGGCCTTGACCTCACTGGTATAGCTTGAGCTTCTCGGCGTTGTAAGGCCGCGGAAGCTTTCGTCCGTCCGCGTCTTGTAGGCGGTAGGCTCCGCCGGGGAGCGCCTCAGAGACGAGGAAGGGACCAGCCCACTTTGGGGAGAACTTGTGAAGCCTGCCCTGGTCGATGAACTCGTTTCGCCATAGGACCAGATCCCCGGTCTTGAAGGAGCGGTGTTTGACCCGAGCGTTGTAGTATCGGGCCGTTTGCTGTTGATAAGCGGCAGCAGCTCTGATCTGAGCCCGGTCTCTCTTCTCCAACAAGATGTCCAGGTTGGTCCGTAGCGCCGAGGTGTTTGTGTCATCGTCGAAATGTTCGACCCGGTGACTGGGTAGCCCGATCTCCGCTGGGACCATCACTTCGGTCCCGTAGCAGAGGCTGAAGGGGGTTTCCCCGGTGGGAGTCTTTTTTGACGTGCGCAAAGCCCATAAGACCCGGGGTAGTTCTTCGACCCAAATGCCTTGTCGCCCCTCTAGGCGGGTCCGGAGACCTCGGAGGACGTCTCGATTAGCGACCTCGGCCTACCTGTTGCATTGGGGATGCGTGACCGCGGTGAACTTCATAAGGATATGGTATTCTTTGCAGAAGTCTTTCACTTTTTCGTTCTCGAAGTTCGTCCCGTGGTCGGTTATGATACACCTCTGGATGCCAAACCGAAGTATCAGGTTGTTTTGCAGGAACTTGATAGTTGTGGCGGCGTCCGGTTTCCTGATGGGGACAACCTCGATCCACTTGGTGAAGTAGTCCACCGCGATGAGGATGTATTTGTGCCCACCTGTTCCGGTAGGGAACTGGCCGATCATATCTAATCCCCACTGGGCGAACGGCCATGGGGATGTTAGGGCAGTCAGCTCGGTAGCCAGGAGGCAAGGAATGCTGCCGTGAAGCTGGCAGCTCTTACACCTCCTGACTAGCTTCAGGGCGTCCTCGTACATAGTGGGCCAGTAGTACCCCTAGAGCAACGCCTTTTGGATCAAGGTTCGGGCCCCCTGGTGTGCACCGCCCACCCCTTCATGGATTTCCTGAAGGACGTAGTCGGCTTCATGGGGGTCAACGCACCGGAGCAGGGGCTGAGTGAAGGCCTTCTTGTAGAGCTTCCCGTTGCTCCAGACGAAGTGGCGGGCTTTGGCCTGGAGACGGCGGGCGGCTGCCCGGTCCTCTGGGAGCGTGCCGTCCTTCAGGAATTCCACGAGGGGCTTCCTCCAATCCTGGTCGCTCTCCTGCGCCTTGTACACATGGAGTGTCGTCGCTCAGTATCCCACGCTGGGTTGAGGCAAGGTTTCGAAGAGGATAGACCGCTTATTGTTGGCCGAGTATGACGAAGCCAGCTTGCTCAGGCCGTCTGCTTGGGCATTCAGCTGCCTGGGTATTTGTTCTACCTGGACTTCGTCAAAGTTCCTTCGAAGTTTCCTCACTTCGTCTAGGTACTTCATCATCAGAGGCTCCCGAGCTTCGAAGCGGCCGGTCACTTGACCGACAACAATGGCAGAGTCGCTGCGGATTCGAATTATCTTCAGTCCCAGTCCGGCGGCCATGCGTAGTCCGGCCAGGAGGGCCTCGTACTCTGCCGCGTTGTTCGAGGCTTTGAAACCGAGACTCAAAGAATACTCCATCTCTGCTTCGTTCGGGCCCCGGATAATGAGGCCGGCACCGCAGCCTTCCTCGATAGAAGACCCATCGACGTAGATGACCCACTCCGGAACCGAGCCAGGGCCTTCAGCGACGGGACACTGGGTTGCGAGGGGCGGCGTGGACTCCGGCTTCTTGCTAGGGATGGTGCATTCAATGATGAAATCGGCCAGGCCATGTGCCTTGATGGCCTGCCTCGGGCGATACCTTATGTCAAACTGAGATAGCTCCCACCTCCATTTTTCTAAGCGGCTCGAGGATTCCGGTGATGCTAGGATAGCCCCCAACGGGCGCTCGGTGAGGACGATGATGGTGTGTGCTTGGAAGTAGTGTCGCAGCTTCCTCAAGGCTACCACGAGGGCTAGGACAATCTTCTCTATGGTGAGGTACCTCGTTTCTGTGTCCTTAAACACGTGGCTCACATAGTACACCGGCTTCTGCGCTCCCTCGGTCTCTCGGACGAGCACCGAGCCTGCTGCTTGGTCGGATACCGCCAGACACAGCGACAGCTCGTCTCCTTCAACCGGTCGGGTGAGCAGTGGCGGCGTTGTGAGGTGCTTCTTCAATTGGTCGAAGGCGGCTTGGCACTCCTCCGACCACTCGAACCTCAGGATTTTTCTCAGTGCCTTAAAGAACGGAAGGCGCTTCTACCCCGACCTGGACGTGAAACGGCTCAGAGCGGCGACTCGCCCCGTGAGCTGCATAATCTCGAGGTTGGTCTTGGGCGCGACCATGTTGAGGATAGAGTCGATCTTCTCTGGGTTAGCCTCAATTCCGTGGTGAGTGACCATGAACCCGAGGAACTTTCCCCTGGTGACTCCGAATGCGCACTTGGCTGGGTTTAGCTTCATGTTGAACTTGTGGAGCACTTCAAAAGCCTCGCCCAGGTCCTTGGCATGGTCGGCAGACGAGATGGATTTGACGAGCATGTCGTCAACGTAGACTTCCATATTCCTGCCGATCTGTGGCTTGAACATGTGATTGACCAACCTTTGGTACGTGGCCCCGGCGTTCTTGAGGCCGAAGGGCATCACCTTGTAGCAATACACTCCCCGGTCCGTTGTGAATGCGGTCAGGTCTTCATCTTCGGGATTCATACGGATTTGGTTGTAGCCGGAGAAAACATCCATGAAGCTAAACAGCTCGTGGCCGGCCGAGCTGTTGACGAGCAGGTCTATCCGGGGGAGCGGAAAGTTGTCCTTGGGGTAGGCCTTATTGAGGTCGGTGAAGTCGACGCACATACGCCACTTCCCGCTTGATTTCTTGACCAGAACTATGTTTGCCAGCCACTCCGAGTAGGGTACATTTCTAATGAATTTAGCGGCGAGGAGCCGATCAACTTCCTCTTCGATAGCCTTCTGTTTGACCGAGGCGAAGCTTCTTTTCTTCTATCTGACGGGTCGGGCCGCAGGATCAACCCCGAGCTTGTGGGAGATGATTTTGGGATCGATCCCAGGCATGTCAGCAGGCGCCCAGGCGAAGATGTCGGAGTTTCTTCTGAGGAATTTGATCAGGTCATCTCGCTGAGTCCCCGTCAAGAGCGATCCGACCTGGACGGTTCTTCCTTGGTCTCCCTCTGTTAGGGGTACCTCGGTCAGAGGTTCGACCGGTGCCCCACGAATCTCCTTCTGCTCGTCTCGGGTGTCCAAGAAGCCTTTGATGTCGTCACATGCCTCGGCGTCGTCGGCCGGCTGCTCGGGCGAAGACGTTTCGATAAGGCCTATCTTCACGACCCGCTGGCCCCCGTAGGCCCGACCTATCCCGCCCCGATCGAGAGGGAACTTTATCGCCAGGTGGTAGGTCGATATCTGGGCCTGGAAGGAGTTCAACGTCGGGCGGCCGAAGAGGACGTTGTAGGTCGATGGGACTTTTGCTACGATGAAGTCCACAGGCAACGTGCGCGTGCGGTCGGGCTCCCCGATCGTGAACTGCAGGGTGACCACCCCTTGCGCTGAGATGGAGTGGTTGGTGAACCTCGAAAGGACGTGAGAGGTCGGTTTCAGGTCTGCTGAGGCGAGCCCCATATGTAGAAAGCAGTCGTGGAAGAGGATGTCCGCTGAGCTGCCCGAATCGACGAGCATCCGGTGGACCTCGTACCGATGGATTCGGGCCGTGATCACCAGTGGGTCATTGTGGGGCACAGATATGTCGTGGAGATCTCCGTCGCCAAAGGTGATGAGCTCGCGGCCTCTAGCCCTTTTGCTCGGGCGGCCGCCCGCATCTTCGTTGAGGGGAAAGTGGTGGCTGGGACCCGGATTTTCGGGGCGATTATTCGCTATGTGGATGGAGATCGGAAGGCCAACTTTGTTTTTGTGGAGTTTTTGTTTCTCACAGACGGCGCCAACTGATGGAGGTCCTTTTCAGATCTCCTTCAGATGTTTTCTTTCGTCGATCTCCCGGTGGATTCTGGAGGGGATCCCCTGTTGAATGTAGGTCTCGGTGGGTTTTGAGGAGATTTGGTAGTTGGAGGAGTTTGACGCCAGGTACCTGCAAAGAAGTTCCGGGGTGGTTTGTTACCACCGAGGACCCTCCGACGATCAAGTTAGTACTAGATCCTAGCAGCGTAACGGCTGGGTGGAGTAAAAAAATGGCTTACTTGACCCCTCTGTGATGGGGGTTTATATAGCGGTGGAGGCACGCAGCAGCAGGCGCGAGAATATCGCCGGCAGTTATGCTCCCGACGTCACGGCCGCGTAGAGAGTGGATCGCCCATTAATGGGGACTGATGGCATAGAACGTGGGATGTTGCTGGCGGAGAATCCGTGCATGGCGAGATTCGCGGAGCTGTGGTTACGCCCGCGAGCGGTGGAGCTGGTCGGAGGACCGAGGAAGACGGCCTTGGCCGAGGGGCTCGGGGACGAGCGAAAAGGTCGAGGAGCCTTGGTCCTGTGGCAGCTCAGGGCGAGCTGAGGGGCCGAGGAGGCCAATCCGCAGGGAGCCCCGAGGAGGGCTAGCTTGTGATTGCAGGTCGGGTTCAGGGGAGGCCTGGTCGGCCTCTGCGGGCCCTTTCTTCTGAGTTCTGGGACATGCCATCCGCCACGTGTCCTGATCTTGGGGGTCCTCAACATTGAGCATCATCAGATTGGCATTTTTTAATTAAAAAAAAGTGCACTTCCAATCCAAAGTCCAAATTTGAACTATGACTCAAAATTCAAGTTGATACATATTACATGATAAATGATATCATTCCCAAATATATAAGTTCTGTATAGCGAAAAGAACAAAAACTTTAAAACATGATAATTTGAGCTAATATATGTTTTTTTTAGATAATTGGTGGATAAATATTTAGCCACCCTCTCATAAATGGGAGAACCCGGGCTCAATCCCAGGTCTCCCCTTAGACTACTCCAAGTCCCAACAATAGGCTACTCCTAATATATGCATTTTTCTCATTGAATAATTTAACTATCAATCGATTTGACTATAAAGGCTCTAGACAACATGTTTATAGATATTTGTTCCGATATATATTTACTTAAACAAGGACTAAAGCCTAAATTTTGGATCCAAGTTCACCCATGATTAAGCACAAAATTTAGTGCGTACCCAATTACATATGTTATGTGTGCCTCACATTCATCCCTAAAGATTTCCCTATTGATCTTGCGTTATCACGAAATTAAGATTTGCAGTTATTTTCAGGCCAGACGTCTGGGCAAACATCTGTTTCGCTGTGTCAATTTTAGGAGTTTCGGTAAATTCCCTGACAGACGTCTATCCCTATGTGGCGGACGTCTGTCGTTTTTGACAGAAAATTGAAGTTTCGGGAAAATTGAAGTTTCAGGATATGCTCTAACAGACGTCTGCCCAAAGGGAACAGACGTTTGTCATCAGGCCGGATGCATAATTTCCTTAGTTAGGAAATTAGTTTTTAGGAAATATCTTTTGTATGCTATATATATGATGGTTTATTTTAGACCTAGATAAGATGCCTTTTGTTAATCTGTAAGAACCCATTGGGTGTTTGTGAGAAATCTAGGATTTGAGAGAGATTTGTATTCTCTCCATCGATTTGTACTCCTACGTATTTGGATTATTAATAAAGTCTCACCTTCGTCTATTTTTTTATGTAAGTTCTCATATTTCTATCTTACCTGTGATTTGTTTCTTCTTCTCTTTATCTATTGTTTGTGCTTTGTAAATTCCTTATACGCAACAAACTGATATCAGGGCGAGTGTTGCGGTTGTTTGGGATCTTTTGGATTAAACCATTAAGTTTTCGATTTTACGATCTAGGTTAATGGTGGGTAACGACAACTACGTCATCTTCCTTACTTTTTTAGATCGTGATTTTGAAGTTTAGAATTCGTTAATACTCAGGTATTTTGATCACATATCATGTTTTCAACAATCATGAAGTTCGATATCGAGAAGTTCGATAGGAATATGAGTTTCTGTTTGTGGCAACTCCGTATGATTTCCGTTTTGACTCAAAAAATTTGAAAAAAGCAATTCATAAGAAGGACAAAAAGACATCCACTATGACGGAGGAAGCTTGGGAGGAGACGAATGAGAAGGCCCTCACAGCTATCCACTTATGTCTGACGAACGAAGTACTACAAAAAGTTTTGGTAGAAAAAACGGCGACTGATTTATGGAATAAATTGGATGAGTTATATTTAAGGGAATCTCTCATGAATCGACTCCTGTTGAAGCAGCGTCTCTCACACTTCGCATGTCGGAAGACTCTCCAATAAAATCTCATGTTGGTGAATTTAATGCGATAATTACGGTTCTGGGTAAGATCGATATTAAGATTGATGATGAAGATCAGGCTCTCCTCTTGTTGTGTTCGTTGCCACCCTTATATAAGCACTTCCGTGACACCATGGTTTATAGATGAGATACGATCTCAATCAAGGATATCAAGGAGAATTTGATGAACAAAGTGAAGATCCACAAGGAGCTGACTTCTACCGAAGTGGATGGTTCGTCGTCTGGCTTATTTGTTAGAGGGCGAGCGACGAAGAGAGATCCGGAAGAAAATAGGAAGTTATTGTCAAAATCCAAGGCTAAAAATATGACCTGCAATTATTGTAAGAAAAAAGAGCACTTCAAGGTCGATTGTTTTAAGTTGCAGAACAAGCAGAAGTAGGAAGAGAAATCCAAGAAGGATTCTTCGGCTGAAGCGAATGTAACATTTCAGAAATATAAAAATATTATTTTTGGAAATTTAATATTAAAATAATATATTTCGCGAAAACTATTCGATTTGCGAATAGGGATTTTTCGTAAAATGGTATAAGTATATACCAATATTTGGAAATTTATCGGAGATTAAAATGATTTATTTATTTTAATTATATTTATCGGATTTTTTGTAAAATCCGTGTTTTTACATTTTTCCGTGACTTGTGCACCATGTCATGTGCATGTTGTGCATGTGTTTGTGTTTGTATTTGTGAGTTTGAGAGAAAGAGAATGAGAAAAAAGAAAAGAAAAGAAAAGATAAGCAAAGGAATAAAGGGTTTGAGTGTGAAAGGAATAAGAGAAAGAAACAAAAGAGAATGAGTGTGAAAGAGATATTTGTGAGAGAGAGAGAGCATAGGGGAGATATTATGGTGAGAGAGTGAGCATAAGAGAGAGGGGAAGTGAGACTTGGTTGCCCCAATCCTTCCCTTAACTCCATTTTCTTCTTCATCTTTTGCTTTAAGCTTCATTCACTTCACTACCCCAATACACCACCTCCAATTCATTCCCAAAACCCTATGCAACCTTCATCAAAAACATGCACACATCCATTCTAAACCCCTTGAACCATCCAAGTTTGGATTTTGAAGACGCTGGACAACTCAAGAAGTTTCTTTAGTTGCTAATAAGGTAATCCATTCACTTTAGAATTTAGTTTGCATTAAATATCGTATTTTTGTTTAGAAATTGAGTTAATTAGGTTTGTGATTTTAGAAAATTACAAGTTGTTGTTAAGTGGCCAATTGAGGTGTAGTGAGTGTTTACAAGACCTTAGAGATTGATTTCATGGCCTGGAATTGAGTTTAGAACCCAAAATACGAAATTAGAATTGTTCCGTGTCGGTTTTGTGGAACCTTAAGGCCTACAGGAAATCTGGAGGTATCTAGGGAATTTCCAGGAAAATCAAACAAGTCTATTAACCTAGATAAACCACTAGAAGACCACCACCGAAATACGAGAACGTTTGGAGCCCTTTCGACCGGCCAGCTCAGATTTCATGCTATTGTCGCCGGATTTTTGGTGGGCTCTGGTGATGAGGTTTTTCCTGTAGCTCACTTACCCTATAACCTATTCCCTATACTTGCTTGTTTAGTCCCTATTTACCTGAGTTAAAATCTGGGAGTGATTTTCTTAGTTGCTGCTTTAGTGTTTTATGATATTTGAATTCTTGGTTTTTAGATTTGATTTGGATTGCGTCGTTTGATGTTTGTACGTCAACGACGAGGGTTGTTTGGTTGATTTTGCATGTGTAGGCTATAGGTTCTAACCTATAGGCAATCCGTATGTCGTATCGGTTTTGGATATTGGTTTTAATTGTATTGCGATTGTGTATTGATTGTAGGTACTTCGCGTGGACTTCCGAGACGACGAAGCACATCGACTTCAGCTAAGCGAGAAGTTTAAAGGTGAGTAGATTTATATCTATGGGGGAAGTCGGGTGGATGGCGTATAGCACCCCCGCAACCATTGATATGGAAGTTGTATTTTAAATTATAGTTTTGATAAAGGATATGCTGCGAGCTTAAGATAACCTTATTATAGGATTTAGTAAGATATGACATGATTAAAGTTGACACTAGGAAATATATATTAGCTTGAGAATATGAAATGAGAAGTGAATCATGATAGGTATGAATTGAAAGATAACAGGTATGGGTTGATAATGATAGGATATGAGTTCGAGATCAATAAACACGACACGAGATTGAGATAGAGGTGTTGTGGATTTGATAAGATATGACGTTTATACAAATGTGAATTGAGATGTGTGTGTGTGTGTGTGTGTGTGTGTGTATTTATGAGTAATATGTCGTACGAGACTTTAGATCCGTACCCTCATTATTGTATAGGTCGATAGATTCCTTATTCTGTTTAATGACCACGTACGATGGATTACCGTATGAGTTAAGATGTACCGGATGATTGATCCGCGTTAGTGATTTGAGGATGATGAGTGATGATTATTGTCATATCGGATGTTATGAGGCGGGATCGCCGATATAAAGTTTGCCACATGAACCATACCTTTTTTAAAAATGACGATATGTATCGTGTAAAAAGTGACCATATGATACTTCTGTAGATGGATATACCCATTTATTGTTCATGTTGTGTAGGATATTATTCTTCGTGTGATACCTATCATATTTCCCGTATTTAATGTTATATGATATCATTGCTAGTACACGTGTACAATTACCATTGATGCGCATGTTACACATACACAGATTTGCCGGCTCACACACATTCTTCATCGGTAATTGCCATACCACTTATACAGTAGAATTGCCATGCCACTTATACAGTAGAATTATCATGCCATTAACACAGGAGAACTGTCCTACCATGATATCAATCTTAAAAGTAAAAGTACCTTCATTGTTCAGTACTATCACTTGACAAGCTTGCATGATTTACCGATATGCTCATATTACTACTCTATATTGCATTCATCATTCCTTATGATCATATGCTTGCATGATATACCGATATGCTCACATTACTGCTCTATGTTGCATACATCGTTCCTTATGATTATATGCTTGCATGATATACCGATATGCTCATATTACTACTCTATGTTGCATACATCGTACTTTATGGTTATTTTCTTGAGATGTTGTTTTCATGAGATCTTTGGATTTGAGAACCGTGGTTATATTTCCAATAAAATTTCGTATTGTTTAAAAAACAAGGTTTCTCTTGATATGATATTTCGAGGCGTCCACCATGAGTTTTCTCAGTTCTGAGCTTGTTTTCGAGACCCGATTCGAGGAGTTGGCAGATGCCATTTGCGGGTACATGGTGGACCCGGTATGGTACCTCGGGGCAAAAAATGGTTTTTGTGGTGTAGACGATGAGCCTGGCAGTGGGAACACTACCTACCGGTGACTGTATAGAGCTCGGCGGATATCCGAAGGATACCGTTTTGGAGTTATGATATGAGATTGATATGAGGACCGATCTGAGGATGCGACGCCTGAGATATGAGGAATTACGTGTCGATACTGGACACGGGTTTTCATGATGTTTTGAGTGTCGGTGTTGGACACTCAGGTTCCATGATTTTGATGTGTCGTTGATGGACACACGTGGTTGATACACACACACACACAGGCTTATGTTTTCATAATGTCGAGTGTCAGTGTGGGACACTCAGGTTCCATAATATTGATTTGTGGCGTTGATGGACACGTGGATGATATCCACATGCTTACAGGCATATGATGTCGGATGTTTGTTTATATATGTCATTGCATTTTTAGATTGTTGACATATATGCATTTGTGGTCACCCTAGATATCATAGTATTACCTTCAGGATATAGTGACCTAAGAATTCATTGTTTTATTCGATTTCTACTTGCTCTTGTTTTCTACTCACGAGTTGGCAACTCACCCCCGTTGTGCCACAGTTCTTGCAGGTTTGATCGCTTGGGATCAGTTGGGGTATCGCTGGCACACAGCTTCTTCCAGGATGCTTTGCTTTGGTAGGTAGGACACATGTTGGATCGTTCCCACTCTCGTACTGTTATATTTTATTGTATATAGATAAACTCCACACATCAGATTAATCCAATCAGAGACTAGACATTGTATATTGGTAGACCTAGCCAGACTTGGTTGTCCGAGACTTAGAGCGATGGGTTATGCTCGTTTTTCTTGAGTTTTGATTTCTTGCTTCTTTATTGTTTTTTCTGGGTTGATCCTTCACCGTTGGGCGTCGTATATATGTTATTGCGTGGTTGTGATTACGCCAGTTGGAGAAGATCTAGCTCCCGCTTAGAGATGCCTATATATTGTTGCATAAATGTTTTTGGATCAAAATATACAAGGGAAGTGCTGCCCAAAATTTTAAAGACAAAACATGTTTTCAACTGTTGTGTAATCCACCTGCATTTTCATGTTTCATTTACTATGCATTTAAAGAAAAGCATGATTCATTATACCTTTATTTCAAAACTGCACCCCTACTATTTTCCTCAAAAAGGTTTTAGATTTTCTGGGCTTCGGCTTACTTGATTTACGTTACGCCTTTAGACGCTGCGTAATTTAAGTGTCGGTCACGTGCTAAATTACGGGTCATGACATATAGCGGAAGGAGAAGGAGAAGGAGATCTTCTCGTTATTCTTGACAACACATAGCAATTCAAGGACTATTGGATAATGGATTCAGGTTGTTCTTACCACATGTGTCCCATTAGGGATTTTTTTCACCACGTACGAGTCCGTTGATGGTGGTGTGGTTTTGATAGGAAACAATAGCTTGTGTAGAGCTATTGGCAAAAGAAAAATCCAAATCAAGATATTCGATTGGGTTATAAAGATTTTGGCGGAAGTCAGGCACGTACCTGACTTGAAAAAGAATCTCATCTTTTTAGGTGCACTCGACAAAAGGGGTTATAAATTTTTCGCTGAAGGTGGAGTTTTGAAGGTAACCAAAAGTTCTCTCGTTGTGATGAAGGGCTTGAAGAAAGGTTCTTTGTATTCGTTGCAGGGTTCGACAACTTCCGGATTAGCGGCGATTTCATCATCCAAATCTATGACGGATTCGGAAACTACCAGATTGTGGCATATGAGAATCAGGCATATGAGTGAGAGAGAATTGGCCGAGTTGTCGAAACAAGGTCTACTTGGTGATAAGAGTACAACAAAACTGGAGTTTTTTTAACATTGCGTTTTTAGAAAGCAAAAGCGCGTTAGTTTCAGTTTGGCGGTGCACAACAAAAAAGGTACTCTCGATTATATCCATTTGGATCTTTGGGGACCCTTTCTGGTTGCTTCTAAAAAAAGCGATACCAAGTATCTGCTTACCTTCATTGATGATTTTTCAAAAAAGTTTTGGGTCCACTTTTTGAAGCACAAAAGTGATGTGTTTACTATATTCAAGCAATGGAAGACGTTGCCTAAGAAGCAGAGAGGGAATCAGATCAAGAGACTGAGGACATAATGGATTGGAGTTTTGCGGTGGAGATTTCAATAATTTCTGCAAAAACAAAGGAATGGTTCGACTTTATACTATTGTTTACACACCACAGCAGAATGGAGTCGCGGAACGGATGAACCGGACTCTTTTGGAGAAAGCGCGGTGCATGTTTTCCAATGTAGTGCTCGGAAAGGAGTTTTTGGCAGAAGCGGTAAATACGGCGTGTAATATTGTGAGTCGATCACCTCATATATCGCTAGGTTGTAAGACGTCGGAGAAGGTATGGTCAGGAAAACACACCGATTATTCAACATTTAAGGTGTTTGGTTTCCCCATTTATGCACATTGCCGTGATGGCAAGTTGAGTCCTCGAGCAAAAAAATGCATATTTATCGGTTATGGTACCAGCGTGAAAGGGTATAGGTTGTGGTGTTCGGATTCAAAGTCGTCCAAATTTATGATTAGCAGAGATGTGACGTTTGATGAATCTGCTATGTTGAAACCAAACAACAAGGAATCTCCAGCAGTAGACGATTCAAGAAAAGACAAGCCGAGAGTTGATATTGAGGTTGGTGATAGCTCGGGTTCGCAGGAGATCTCTCCTTCACCATTATTTGAAGAAGCTCAAGAGGAGCAGTCCCAAGACGAGAAAGTATTTTCTCACTCGTGACCAAAAGATAAGGGACATTAGACCGCCACAGAGGTATGGCTGCGATGTCCTAGTGGCGTATGCATTGTCTGTTGCAGAGACAGTTGATATTAGCAAGCCAATAAGCTATAAAGAAGCTATCTCATCCGATGAAGTATCTCGTTGGCTAGTTGCTATAAATGAAGATATTGGATCTCTTCATAAAAACCAGACTTGAAAGCTCGTGAAGCCTGAAGGAGAAAAGAAGATAGTTGGCTGGAAGTGGGTTTTCAAAAAGAAAGAAGGTGACCAATGGGCAGTTGATACGAGGTACAAGGCGCGGTTGGTAGCTAAAGGCTATTTGCTGGTGCGGGAAGTTGACTTCACTGAGGTATTTTTTCCTATTGTTAAGCACACATCTATACGTGTTTTGTTCATTTTGGTAACTATGCAAGATTTGGAGCTTAAACAACTCGATGTGAAAACCGCATTCTTGCACGGTGATTTAGTGAAAAAAATCTACATGCAATAACTCGAATGTTTTGAAGTTGAAGAAAAAGAAGATCATGTTTGCTTGTTAAAGAAGTCTCTCTACGGTTTGAAACAGTCACTAAGACGTTGGTATAAAAATTTCGACTCCTTTATGAAAGAAGTTGGGTTTATGAGAGGTATGGGCGACAGTTGTGTCTATTTGAAGAAGCTCGCCGATGGTTCTTTCATATATTTGCAAATTTATGTTGATAGTATATTGATAGCAGTAAGATATATGGTTGATATTATGAATTTGAGGGAACAGTTGAAAGGTAAGTTTGAGACCAAGGATTTAGGAGCGGCCAAGAAAATATTTGGTATAGAGATCAGGCGCGATCACAAAGGAGAAAAGATGTACTTATCTCAACAACGATATGTTGAGAAAGTTTTGGAGCGTTTCAGCACGGCAGACGCTAAATCTGTAAGTACTCCATTGGCAGCTCGTTTCAAACTTTCAGCCCGTTCATCACCGCAGACAGAGGATGAAATTAAGTATATGTCGAATGTTCCATATGTGAGTGCGGTGGGTAGAATTATGTATGCCATGGTTTGTACATGACCCGACATTTCACACGTTGTTAGTCTCTATGTGGCTTATCCTGGTAAGGGTCATTGGCAGGCGGTGAAATGGATATTACGATACCTTCAAGATACATCTAGTGTGGGGTTGCTGTTTCGATGGAACGACCACAGTTTGGTGGCATTCAGCGACTCCGACAATGCGGGTGATCTTGACAGACGCATATCGATAACCGGTTATGTATTCTCTGTCACGCCCCGCTTCCCAGTATACGGCGAAGGGGACGTGACTGGCCGCTACGTATTTACTCTGAAGTAAACACGCTAAGGTATCTAAGCAATATAAGTAAAATGCACAAGAGACAATGTCAATAGATATAATTGAACAACAACTTTATTTATTAATATTCTTTTTACAATACATTTGAAAAGTAAATACATGGAATGAAAAACAATGCCTAAACAGTGGCATAACAGAAATGGAAAGTAATGAAATGAAATGTACAAGTATTTAGAGATCCGGGTCGAAGGCTAGCTGATCCAAGTCCTCTCTGCTGGGCTCGATCTCCTGAAGGTCCGTTCCACCTAACAACATTCCAAAAAAGAAAGAGAAGAAATATCGTCAGCGAACAATCACTCAGTAAGTCCCAAAGATGACAGAGAAGTAGAATAGACAGAGAGAGTATATTTTTAAAGTTGTATTATATTGTTATAATATTGTATTTAGTGTTAACGCTGTTATTTGTAGCTTGGTACAGAAGAGGTCAGTGTATATGAGAGGAGTCTCAGTAGACCAGAGACTAAGGTGAACGGAATCAAGAGTACAAGGCTCCGTGATAAAACCCGGAACAACGACATGGATGTAATTACGTCTTAAGTGACCACCTCGTGCCTCCTTTAATACCTTCCGTACCAATCTACTCCTTAAACCCCACGATGTCTTGTTTGTATTGTTTGTATTGCATTGTAGATTGTATTGTCTTGTAATTTAGATTGTATAGATGGATGACTTGCCGAAACCATGATATCGTATAAATGGAAATGGATGTACTGGATAATCATGTAAATGGAATATATCCATGGTTCGGTTCGGTCAAGTTGTATAGATTGATAGATTGAACAGATTGAATATATGGATTCATATTGAATTGTTATATATACTGAATCTCATTCAAGTCGGATTATTTATAATAAGACTCAGTCTGAGTCAGAAAATTAGAAAAGAAATTGAATCCTGAATTAGGTTTTGGTGTTATCGGTAACCGCTGCACATGGACGGCAGGATTTGTGTCTTTTTCAAAGAAAATTACCAAGTTGATAACACCGTTTATTAAGTTGTATACCTTAAATAGGCAAGCACCCATATCTCCGGCTCCCTGAGGCTCAAGAGACTGGTACCGCTTAAACCTATATTTACTAGGGTCCTTACTGTAATTTATAAAACTTGAGGGGGTTTTATGTAAAAAATAATTTTGTATAATTTTCAAAATACACCTCAAGTATTTTATTATCGTCTTTAAAGTTTTCATTGATGTATATTTTATCATTGTGATATTTCTAGTGAATAAAACCCATTTTTCATAATATATGGTATTTATTTGTAATATTGGAATTGTATGCTATTTTCTTGTAAATGAGATGTTTTTCTTAAATTTTAGAAATGTGGAATATTATAAATATTAAAAATAGATATTTTGATATTAATTATATATATATATATATATTAAAAATAAGTTTTATTTATAATAGAAATTACATTTTCTAAAGAAAAATGTATTTTTTAATCTTTCGAGACCGTATGCTCCTTGCGGAGGTCTGCATCTCGCACTACTAAGCCCAAGGATGTGCGATAATCTGCACCATCCCGAACGGGTTCCCCGAAATGGGTTGTAGCGGCGCATTGCAAAGATTTGTTAAAAATACATATCTTGTAGAAAAATGTTTTTATAAGTTTGAGGTAGTTTTGTGTAAAATCGTATTTTTCCAAAACTATGTTCCCAAATATGTTTTGTTACATATGAGTATTGTGAGGAGGTAGGTCATTACCTCGTGAACTATTTAAAGGTATAGCAAGGGGTAATAATGTTTTATATCGAAACTAAACTATATGGTATTTTTCTGTAAAAGTGCTATAAAAATTGAAATATAAATTATTTGATATGAAACTTGTCAATATGTTTTGTTAATGTTTAATGATCATGATATGATGGTTTGATATTATTGTTTTTAAGAAAAATATGATTTTTAAGGAAAAACCGAATCGGAAGTTGGATTAACTCCGCTTCCGTCGGGTTTTAGAATTTTAAATTTTTTAGAATAGTAAAGAGAAGGGGGAGAAGGGAATTACTGGATTTTAGATTAGAAAAGAGGAAGAGGGAGTGGTAGGAGGTTCCGATGCGTCGTTTCGTCTCCGGGAGCTCCTAGGGTCGTCGTCGGAAATTCATCGGAGTTTCGCCCTTCGCTAACTCCACTTATACACTATTGAACTTAGAATTTTTTTGAGAGTTTTTGTATAGAATTTAGAGTGAGGAGATGGAAAAGAGTGGGTATTTATAGGAGAAATTTAGAGTTAGGGTTAAATAAAAAATGCATTAAAAATATGCATTAAAAAGAGTTTAATTAGGTTTTTTAATCCTCTGTAATAATACAGGAAATTTAAACAGTGTAAGAGTTATGAAAAGGCCAAAAGACACAGATTTCAAGAAGACAAAAATCCGATCTGAGCGAGTTCGGCCGGCGGCGGCGGCGGCCATTCAGGCGCGTCGCCGGCCGAGTCAAGCCGATTTTCCCCCGCCACGTGTCCTTTGACGTTTGGTCTACCTCCTGAACTCGTTTGTTTTATGTGTGACTCTTGATTTTTACGAGTTATGCACGTGTAGACTCTTGGGCTTCTAAAAATATTAAAAGAAATCAATATAAAAAATAATGTGGCTGATGAGATTTGAACTCTAGTGCTTCGGTTCAGCAGTGCAAGGTCTTACCAATGAGCTACAAGCTCTTTCTTGCTGTTCAAAAGCAAAACAAACTTATAATTTATGCTCAGGAAAAAGTACCCATTTCTGTATTTTTTTGAAAAAATTGTACAGAAAATTTAGAGTTGTTACATTCTACCCTCCTTAAAAAAAATTCATCCTCGAAATTTGTAAAAAGAAAGTGTAACAGATTCAAGGAAAATTTGATAGTGTATGAAGAATAACAAAGTGATAAAATGATTTAAGAATGTGAAAGAGAATTACCAGTGTTACCTTGACCTATAGCCTCGGTTTCTACGGCTGCTAATATAAAAGTCTGACATCGTGGTACATTACTCCTAACTGGAGGCACATTCCTCTGTCTTTGGGGCATGTTTCTCTGCCCTCGAGGCTTGTTCTTTAGAGCCTGATGGAATTGGCGATTAGGATGTGCAGGTGGTGGAGCTGGGAGTGCAAGACGAGGTGTAGGAGTCTGGATAACCGGCCGCTGCGGGTAGTTGGTGGGTGTGTGAGCTGGGTTGCGTCTATAAGGACAGTTTCCAATTCCGTGATTGGATGCGCCACAAACTAAATATAGACCTTTTGCACGCCTACAGTCCTTCCACAAGTGTCCTTCCCTCTTACAATAGAAACAAAAGTTGGGACTTGGCTGGTTATCTGTTACTTCCGGTCTTCTGGGTTCAACGGTTGGCCTTAAAGAGGCTCCTCCTGCCATCTGAGTGGCAGGTCGCTTCACTCCGGTAGTATGAGGTATGCTCTTTCTCTTTACTACTGCCTTATATCTTCGGGCAGCCTTCAAAGCCAAATCATGGGTTGGAAAATTTCCTGTAGCTAGAGCAGCTTGGATTTCCGGGTCTAACCCCTGCTGAAATCTTCTAGCCCTTATCTCAGCAGTCAGTATGAGATGGGCCGCAAACCTGTTACGGTCTTGTGTTAGCTGTGTAGTATGTGATATAAAATCGAACATTGAGACATATCTTACCTGCTAAGTATGGTAAACTCAAGATCATACTCATCTACAGATTTGGTCCACATTAAACCTTGTGGCAGATGGATGAACTGTTGTTCCATATCAAAGCGGGCAGTCTCAGGGAAGTACTTCGCATCGAACATGTCACGGAAAGTCTTCCATTCGATAGGTTGGTCAAGACGTCTTTCTTCTGCCTTCCACCAAACCCGTGCATTGTCCATAAGTTGCAGCTTCGCAACTCGGACCCAAACTACCTCTGGCACTTGTGCTGCTTCCAGGTCGTCCTCGATACTCTGAGCCCATTCCTCCGCTTCCATAGGCTCCCTTTTTCTGAGAATTACTTCGGGTGTACAGCTCTGAATTGTTTTACCTCAGGGGCTTCCGCTTCTGGGCAGTTCATAAGAATAGCAGTCTGCTGCTGCTGTCCTTCCAGGAGGCTGCGGATCGCCTCAAGCAGAACCTTCTGCTTATTGATTGGAGCAGTGACGGCAGGTGTGAGTGGTAGTGGTGGGGGAGTGACGTTGACATTCATGCTGGTGTTTTTTGGGGAACCCATAACCTTGAAAGAAAAATTGGTTTAGGATAGATTCAAAGTATATGAAATGATGAGATTTAAGAAGTTTGAATTGTAAAGAATGTTTTCAGTTGCTGGTTCTTGTGTTATATTGTTTAGGTTGTCTACGCAGAACAGAATTGCATGGTAGTGTTCCATACAGCTCTGGCCTGCATAGGCCGCCAACAAAACCTGCCACGCCCCGCTTCCCAGTGTACGGCGAAGGGGACGCGACTGGCCGCTACGTATTTACTCTAAAGTAAACACGCTAAGCTTATCTAAGCAATATAAGTAAAATGCACAAGAGACAATGTCAATAGATATAATTGAACGGCAACTTTATTTATTAACATTCTTTTTACAATACATCTGAAAAGTAAATATATGGAATGAAAAGCAATGCCTAAACAGTGGCATAACAGAAATGGAAAGTACAAGTATCTAGAGATCCGGGTCGAAAGCTAGCTGATCCAAGTCGTCTCTGGTGGGCTCGATCTCCTGAAGGTCCGTTCCACCTGACAACATTCCAAAAAAAAGAGAAGGAATGTCGTAAGCGAACAATCGCTCGGTAAGTCCCAAAGATGAGAGAGAAGTAGAATAGACAGAAAGAGTATATTTTTAAAGTTGTATTATATTGTTATAATGTTGTATTTAGCGTTAACGTTGTTGTTTGTAGCTTGCTACAGATGAGACCAGTATATACGAGAGGAGTCTCAGTAGACCAGAGACTAAGGTGAACGGAATCAAGAGTACAAGGCTCCGTGATAAAACCCGGAACAACGGCATGGATGTAATTACGTCTTAAGTGACTACCTCATGCCACCTTTAACACCTTCCGTACCAATCTACCCCTTAAACCCCACGATATCTTGTTTGTATTGTTTGTATTGCATTGTAGATTGTATTGTCTTGTAATTTAGATTGTATAGATGGATGACTTGCCGAAACCATGATATCATATAAATAGAAATGGATGTACTGGATAATCATGTAAATGGAATATATCAATGATTCGGTTCGGTCAATTTGTATAGATTGATAGATTGAACAGATTGAGTATATGGATTCATATTGAATTGTTATATATACTTGAATCTCATTCAAGTCAGATTATTTATAATGAGGCTCAGTCTGAGTCAGACAATTAGAAAAAAATTGAATCCTGAATTAAGTTTTGGTGTTATTGGTAACCGCTACACATGGACGGCAGGATTTGTATCTTTTTCAAAGACGATTACCATGTTGATAACACCGTTTATTAAGTTTTTTATCTTAAATAGGCAAGCACCCATATCTCCAGCTCCCTGAGGCTCAAGAGACTGGTCCCTCTAAAACCTATATTTACTAGGGTCCTTACTGTAATTTATAAAACTTGAGGGGGTTTTATGTAAAAAATAATTTTGTATAATTTTCAAAGTACACCTCAAGTATTTTATTATCGTCTTTAAAGTTTTCATTGATATATATTTTATCATTGTGACATTTCTAGTGAATAAAACTCATTTTTCATAATATATGATATTTATTTGTAATATTGGAATTGTATGGTATTTTCTTGTAAATGAGATGTTTTTCTTAAATTTTGGAAATGTGGAATATTATAAATATTAAAAATAGATATTTTTATATTAATTACATATATATTTATTTATTAGAAATAAGTTTTATTTATAATAGAAATTATATTTTCTAAAGAAAATTGTATTTTTTAATCATTTGAGACCGTATGCTCCTTGCGGAGGTCTGCATCTCGCACTACTAAATCCGAGGATGTGCGATAATCCACACCATCCTGAACGGGTTCCCCGAAATGGGTTGTAGCGGCGCATTGCAAAGATTTATTAAAAATACATATCTTATAGAAAAAGGTTTTTATAAGTTTGAGGTAGTTTTGTGTAAAATCGTATTTTCCCAAAACTATGTTCCCAAATATCATGCTATATTACATATGAGTGTTGTGAGGAGGTAGGTCATTATCTCATGAACTATCTAAAGGTATAGTAAGGGGTAATGATATTTTATGTCGAAACTAAAGTATATGGTATTTTTCTATAAAAGTGCTATAAAAATTGATATATAAATTCTTTTGATATGAAACTTATCAATATATTTTGTTAATGTTTAATTATCATGATGTGATGGTTTGGTATTATTGTTTTTTAAGAAAAATATGATTTTTAAGGAAAAACCGAATCGGAAGTCGGATTAACTCCGCTTCCATCGGGCTTAGAATTTTAAATTTTTTAGAATGGTAAAGAGAAGGGGGAGAAGGGACTTACTGGATTTTAGATTAGAAAAGAGAAAGAGGGAGTGGTAGGAGGTGCCGGTGCGTCGTTTCGTCGCCAGGAGCTTCTAGGGTCGTCGTCGGAAATTCGTTGGAGTTTCGCCCTTCGCTAACTCCACTTGTACACTATTGAACTTAGAATTTTTTTGAGAGTTTTTGTATAGAATTCAGAGTGAGGAGGTGGAAAAGAGTGTGGGTATTTATAGGAGAATTTTAGGGTTAGGGTTAAATAAAAAATGCATTAAAAATATGCATTAAAAAGAATTTAATTAGGTTTTTTAATGCTCTGTAATAATGCAGGAAATTTAAACAGTGTAGGAGTTATGAGTAGGCCAAAAGACACAGATTTCAAGAAGACAAAAATCCGATCTGAGAGAGTTCGGCCGGCGGCGGCGGCCGATTCAGGCGCGTCACCGGCCGAGTCAGGCCGATTTTCCCCCGCCACGTGTCTTTGACGTTTGGTCTACCCCTGGACTCGTTTGTTTTATATGTGACTCTTGGTTTTTACGAGTTATGCACTTGTAGACTCTTAGGCTTCTAAAAATATTAAAAGAAATCAATATAAAAAATAATATGGCTAATAGGATTTGAATTCTGATGCTTTGGTTCAGCAGTGCAAGGTCTTACTAATGAGCTACAAGCTCCTTCTTGCTGTTCAAAAGCAAAACAAACTTATAACTTGTGCTCAGGCAAAAGTACTCCTTTCTGTATTTTTTTGAAAAAATTGTATAGAAAGTTTAGGGTTCTTATATTCTCCTTAGGAGGATGTGTCATTAGTTGGCATACTTCTTTACAGTCTACGGTAGCATTGCTTACAACGGAGGCGGAGTATATGATCGTTATTGTGGCCGTTAAGGAGGCGATCTGGTTGAAGGGGCTATTTTCGGAACTTAGTATTCCAAAGGATACCATAATAGTCTACTGTGATAGCCAAAGCGCTATTCACTTGACGAAAAATCAGATGCATCATGATAGGATGAAACACATCGACGTAAGGTACTGGTTTGTGCGGGAGATTGTTGAGAAAGAAGATATTGTAGTGAAGAAGACCGGCACAGCGAATAATCCGTCCGACATGTTGATGAAGTCTCTTTCAGTTGTTAAGTTTAAGTATTGTTTAAACTTAATTGCAGTGTGCATCACTCATTGAGCTCTTGAGAAAGTGGAGCTATTATTATTTTGATGGAAGGGTTTGTGGAATGTGAGGCAGGTAGAGATTTGTTGTGTGCCTCACATTCATCTCTAAAGATTTCTTTATTGATCTAGAGTTGTCACGAAACGAAGATTTACAGTTATCTTCAGGCCAGACGTCTGCCTCGCTCTACCAATTTTGGGAGTTTCGGTAAATTCCCTGACATACATATGTCCCTCTGTGATGGATGTCTGTTATTCTGGACATAAAGTTGAAGTTTCAGGATATGCTCCGACAGATGTCTGCCCATAGGGGACAGACGTCTTTCGTTGGGCCGGACGCGTAATTTCATTAGTTAGGAAATTAGTTTTTAGGGAATATCTTTTGTATGCTATATATATGATTGCTTATTTAGACCTAGATGAGATGCCTTTTGTTAATTTGTGAGAACCCATTGGTGTTTGTGAGAGATCTAGTATTTGAGAGAGATTTGTGTTTTCTCCATCAATTTGTACTCCTCCGTATTTGGATTATTAATAATGTTTTGCCGTCGCCTATTGTTTTTTTGTAAGTTCTCGTATTTCTATCTTGTTGGGGAATTGTTTCTTCTTCTCTTTATCTATTGTTTGTGCTTTGTGATTGCCTTATACGCAACAACATAAAAGCATGCCTATGTACACGGAGTGGTCAGGTTCGAGCTAGTTGCTAACCTTGTGGTCATCATGTATGTTGGACCGCATTTCATTCGTTTCTTTTTCAATCCAAGAAACAACCAGATATATAAAAGATTAAAAGGTATTGCTTGGTATGATGCTTAAGTTGGGTCTGATTTGAACAACCAGATATATAAAAGATTAAAAGGTATTGCTTGGTATGATGTTTAAGTTGGGTCTGATTTGAATTTTGTGTATGCTTTTATTATAGAGAATTTTTTTTGCATGTAAAATGTGACCGAAAAGTAATTTGTGATTTAAATTTTATCCATGGGATACCCATCCTAATACCCTATTGCTTATTGGGTTCATTAGCCAAAAATAAAGTTTCCGATGGAACAAATGGGATAAATGAGGGATGTAGGGCTCCTGGTAGCCAAATTTTTATACCGCCATCAAGTAATTCATTATTTTTGGTCAATTCCTTGTCCATGTCTGCTTTTGTCCAGGTTGAGGGTATCTTTAACTCTGGAGCATATCATTGTTAAGTTTGCTGAAATTTGGGGTGGTAGAAGATCTGATTGGTATATTAGTTCTTCTGTTAATAACAAGTTTTTTGTTAGCTTCCCTAATAGAAATATATTTGACACTATTATGTCTCTTCAGAATTCTTTTGATTCCTTCAAAGTTTCATTTATACCTTGGTCTGAAAATATTGGAAGTATTAAGAACTTAAATGAAAAGCTTGTTTGGATCATTGTCTATGACCTTCCTCTACATATGTGGTCTGAAGAAGCCTGTGCTATCATTGTTTCTAATTTTGGATCCATTGTCAAATTCTGTCCAAATTTTTATAGTAGATCCAACTTATTAGATTTGAAGATTCTTATTAGGATTTTTGATACTTTCGATATTCCAAGTAGTATGACTGTGAATACTATTTCTAGTAAAGATGGATGTTACAGACATTATGCTATTAAACTTTATGTTATTCAGGAACTTGATGATGAGCCTGCTATGTATGATGTCTCTGGTAGTGATTTGATAAATAAGTCTCCGGATATTGGGGGTTCTGTGGTCAGTGAGTTTACTGCTAAGAAGGGCTGTTCTCCTCAGGAGGAAGTGGCATCTTCTGTTCATAGCCTGACATCTGAGATGGTTGCTTTGGTTCCACCTGGTGGTTGTTCTCCTCAACAGGAGGTGGTACAACATATTACTAGTAACTATTTCTCCTCCCTTGAGGAGAATGCTACACCTCTTGTTGTTTCTATAAATGACTACGTTTCTAGTACAGCTGTGGAGGCCCAAGATAAGTGTTGTATTTCTGTTACATCTAATGATACCTGGTCAGAGATCCTATGAAGGGTAAAATCCCTTAGTTTGTTGAGAATGCTTCTTCGACACCTTTGCTCCATGAAGTTATTCCCTCTTCCCGTCTCTCATCCTCCTGGTTTCTCTCTATTGTGTATGCCTCTTCTTCGATCCCTATTTGATTTCCTAATATATTCGGCGTTATCTTAGACTTAATGGAGATTCAAAGTTATCTGCAAGCAAGGAGGACAGACGTCTGGAGCTACAGCTTCAAACGTTTGTCGATACTCTGTATACACGGTATACTTTGGGCATACGTCTGACTCGAAAAGTTTAGACGTCTGCGAGTGATCTGTTCTTTCGTAGATCTCAAGACCAGACGTCTGAACATCCTTGTTCAGACGTCTGGAGTTATTATGTTAATTTGGAGAGTCTTTGTCAGACGTATGTGCATTCCTTGTTCAGACGTTTGTCGTGCCTAGGCCGAATATTTTGGTTTAGTTAAGAAATTTGCTATTTGGTAAAATCTTTTGTATGATATATATATTGTGTTAGGAATATATATGCCATAGAGGCCATTATTATACATTGATGTATATTATAGTGGATGCTTGGACATATATATAGAGGACTTTCTTGCTTGATATGATAGTATGCTGTCTGGTTACTCTTTATCTTAACATATACACTTAGTATTATTATACTGCCTCTCTGCTACATGTTGATAAAGCCCTTAGAATATGTCCTTGACTACCAATACTATGATGTAGAACATACCAGTGGGGCCAGGGTGGTCCACAAGTACATCCTTTAACAGTTCCTAGTCAAGGGGATATCGAGACAGGGCATCGATATTCTAGAGTTATGTTTCTTGACCCTGTATGGGACGATGGTTGATTACACAACCATTGCTGTGTGACATCAAAGATACACAGGTGCTCATTAGAGAATGGGTACACTGAACATGGCTCGTCGAGAACTTGTAGTTGGTACTATACCTATCGTCATATAGCAGTTCTCTGGTGACAATGGTACAGATTAGTCTATAGACCCAAGATCGTCATAGAGTCTTATGTGGCTCCAACTGTGCTTTGATTTCCTTCCTACCACGGCTCAAAGGAGTTGTGCAAACAAGTGGATTTTGGGTACAGTCTCGAGTCATATGGAGACAATGAGCGATAGGAAGGAGTTCGTCTCTTCCGGTATTGGGAGTTGATATTGCGTTATGCTCGATTGGCTATAACTGAAAGTCCCTGGCCAGGGATGCTGATGAGATTTACTGGTAAGAGTTACCAGTAGTTTCTCGAACCGTTATGAGCCATACATCGGCATGACTTATCAAGTTACTGGGGTCTGGCGTTACCACCCCTAGACTCGATATGCGACATATCGGTCAAAGAGATCGGACTGTACGGTAAGTGTTACTTATAAACTTCATGGGTGTTTGGACAAGCTTGCTTATTGATCTTCTAATCGCTCAATATATGGATAGTCGTTACGTCTAGCTAGTACCGCTGATGGCTTATGGGTGACTGATGTAATCATCACCTACTGCTGGTGTATTGATGAGTCTTTAGAGTCTCACATAGAAGTTTCCTGGTTCAAGAAAAACGAAGTAGGGCACATATATTGATATGTGCAGGGGACTGATTAGATATGTGTATGTGATACCGTATTCTGATCTGGCGGTTATTTGGTATCGATTAGGTTATATGTGATATAACCGGATTATCGAATCAAGTATTGATTTGATAATGTGATATACAGATAAATGATATTAGTCGGTTATATGTGATATAACCAGATTATTAAATGAAGTGTTGATTTAATAATTTGATATATATTATATTTGATATAATTATATATTAACTAATATTATTAGCTCACTAATTATTTTCTTCATAATATATATATATATATATATATATGAAGCATGGCATGGATTTTCTATTTTTAGAAAATAGAAAATGATGAGTAAAATGAGAGATATTTTAGGCATGGGTTGAAGGCATGTCACATATTATAGTTTATTACTTTGACTTCACTGTTGAAGCATGGCGCATATTTTCTATGTGAAAATATTCATACTTCAATGAGAGATATATTAGTGAGCCATTCTTCATTCTATGCTTGATGCCTTAGCCATTTTTCTTGAGCTCTTGCTCTCTGGCATTCTCCATTTTCTTCACCTCTTGCTTCAAGCTCTAGCAATCACATGTGGTGTGAACTTTAGAGCTTGAAATCCTAGTGAGCAAAACAAAACCCCTACTTCACAATCCTACACTTGATTAGCAATCAAGTGTAGTATGTTTCCTTCACTAAAAAGTTTAGTGAAGAGGTAACTTGGATTGGCGGACTTCGGATGGGTCATCTTCGGCACGAAAGTCATCGGAGGAAGTTCGTTCAATCTTCAAGTAGAGCCTAATGGAGTCGTGTGGACTACAACCCGGAGCATTTGAAGAGAAGGACTTGGTCTACGAAGGTTGTATACTCCTTCCCTTCTTATAGTTTTTGTGATATCATGTTTAATACTCTAATATTCTAGTTAGATCTTGATAAGTGTTCATTAGCATCTCTAAAATTTGAAAATTGCATGTGTGATGCCCGTTTTAACCCTACCGTGGTGCTAGTAAACACTTTCATGGTATCAGAGCTACTAGGCATTGGATGTCGACCTATGGGGGTTCTCACTGTGTGACAGTGTGGCGAAACATAGGCTCTTACCCCCTTTGTAAGGGTGTTCCAGTGGGTTATAGTCCACGCGATGGGGCATTGATCGCACGCCAAAAAGCGTGTCGGATGTTCAAAATTCTAAAATATAACCGCGATCAGGACGGTGTCGCTTTGCAGCTAGCCGGTTGAGCACGGGTCGATCCACAGGGAGATGGTTGTATGTCCTTTCTTGTTTTAGACGAGTCAATAAAGAATGAGTATCTGTTTGTTCAATCTAACCTATGTGTATTATTTGCAAGTATGAAGTTGTTAAGAAAAGATACGATAATGTAAGCTAAAGCAATCCGTACTCAAAACCTTTGAGCCGAGTCTTGACCAATTGAAGCTAGAGCAATCGGCAACAACGTGGATTAAGGGATTTAAGCGCGGTATTCGTGGAATCCGTCTTATTTACCCTTGTCCTTCCGTTCTTGTCTCTTGCTTTCGCCTCCGGCCAAACCGAACGCAACCGGTCGCGGTTAGGAATCACCGTTACCTTGTTAGGGTAGGGTGCCTAACGGAGCGCTTGCGTATCGTTTGGGCGGAGTTCAATGGAAAATAACGGGAAAAGGAAATGAGCAAAGAAACGTTAACTTACAATATCATATTGATTCTTAACAACAACAATAATTACAACCATTTATAAAATGAACAAAAAAAGAGAGAACAAAAAGAACAAAGAAAAGAAAAGATTATAAGTAAGTAAGTGCATGAATTTAAATTGCAAGTAAGTAAAGCAAGGTAATAAAAAGCAAGTAATAAAAAGAGAGAAAGAAAACTAGAAACTAGAACTCAAGACAAGCATGGGATCAATAGCCAACCCTTAAACTTGCAAGCTCAATTAAGAGGTTGCAAGATCAAGAGAAAGGTAGAGAACGCATGTGAAATGAAGCACTAATTCTATAAGAAAATACAACGCTAGAGATCAATAACTAACCCTTAATCTTTCAAGCTCAATGAAGAGGTTGAAAGATCAAGAGGAAGCAAAAATCTCAAGGGGAAGCTAAACAAATAAGAATGATACAAAAACCATCATCTTCATTCACATCCACTCAATGCTCTCACTACATTTCCATGGAGGAAGGATGAAGAAGAAGAAGAAGAAGAACAAAACTACACTAAAACCTACCAAAGAGGCACAAAGAATGGACCCCTTGGTTTGGCTCAGTTCTGGGGTATTTATAGGCGGGGAAATGGAAACCTAGGGCAAGAATATGGTTCCATATAAAAGTACCAAACTGCCCCTAAAAACCCACCACCTGCTGACACAATACGGCCGCGGTTCCGCGGCCTAAGCATGCTTAGGCCGCGGTTCCGCGGCCCTTTAGGGGTTTTAGGCTATCAAATTTTGTCGTATCCCCTGGTTCACTTTTTCCTCGTGTTTGCCAACTTTAAACTGCACAAAATCTTCCAGAATATATTCAGATTTCTTAGTCCAAGATTGCTTTATTTTCTTTACTTTTGACTTCTATCTCCCTCGAGCTCCGCGCACCCATTGATTCTTGTGCTGCCCCCCTCGTGCTCTGTGCCTGTCCGAGACACGAATGACCACTGTCATATGTCTTGTCTCTGGAACTGGTACTCGGCACTGGACGGATATGGATGACCGGAACCCGGCTTTTATCTGCTGTCAACAGATGTTCTGCTTCTGGCGTAACTGTGGAGATTTTGTCTGGATTTGCAATATTTGTACTGGAAACCTGTAATCTGTAAATATGTAACAAACACGGATTAAAAGCACCTACCTATAAACACACGAGCGTAAGAATGGGCGGTATAAAATGCAATATTCTGGTATGAACAAATACCCCCAAACTTAAGTTTTGCTCGTCCCGAGCAAAACCAATTATTCACAAAAAAGTCCTAACCGCACTTTCGCAGGGAACGCGATTGCACTGAGCACGTGCAACAAGCCGTTAAACCTCTAGGTGTCCCTAGTAGGAGGAGTGTTGTCTCCTGAGGGTTTTCAGCGGATTACACCCACAAAATCCCGTCAAGCTAGTGTTATAAGTTAACATCGATTCTACTCCTACAATTTAGTATTTACGTTAGAAATTCTATCATCCTAAGTTAGAAATATCCAACCCTTATGTTTCACACCTCCTATCTGTTTAACTTTAGATCCTATACGTTCCAAAAAAGTTTAGAAAGATGTTGGTTCTCCTGAGTTTTCCTTCTAAAGTGCGGCTTCGAATCAGGGATTTTTATCAACTTTACAGAAAACACAAGTCTTATTCTTTATTTCTATCTCTTATCCAAACATCAATTGTATACCCCTACGTGTGTGTATATTTGCACCCCTACACTCAAGAATTCAATTCAAGCTATAATACTCTTGCCCTAATACCTAATACTACTTCTTTTCATTTAATGATGGACGGTGTTGCTCACACACTTTTCATGCGACTATTAATGCTTCTTGAGGCACTAACGGCCGATTACTGAATGTGTGAGCTTAAAGCGTAAATAGCAGTTTCCAGGTCTTGACTTTATTCTATTTTTATTTTTATTTTTTTTCTTTTTCAAGACCAGATATGTTTTTCAATAATGCTCTTTTGGTGTTTAGCTTTAAATACCGTTTTTTCTTTCATACTAGGCTTTCAGGCAAGAGTATTTCAAGGTATCCTCTACTATCCCAAGTTTCAAGGTGCGTGTAAGTGCAGTTTGTAGGGTATATACTTTCTAAATTTGAACTCGAGAAAAGAAACTATTTTTCAGACTTATCCTTCAGTAAAGCATCAATACTTTCCTTTCATCTTGACTTAACTCAAGAACTGAACTCAAGATTACCTATTTCTCAAAAAAAATTGTAAGGACGTATACTTACCAAAGTTAGACAGAATAAGGGTTATTTTTAGGGTTTTCAATCCCTAAGCCTAGAATTTAGTTATTTCTATCATATCAACTAAACTTTCGGAATAAAGATCTAAGTTACCCTATTAGCTAACTTGACGACAAAGTTTTTATATTTTTTTTGGAAAATTTTCAATTTTTGTGGGTTTTTAATAAAGTATGCAAATGCAAAATATACAAATGAATGCGAAGGAAGAAAGCTTACCGAGCACACCCTCAAACTTAAACTTGACAATGCCCTCACTGTCAGGCTACACCAAGAGGGTCAAAAATTGTCGGCGCTCCCTAGAAACAAATTATATACAAAACAAAAAGGAAAACAAAAAATATAATAAAAAAAAAGAGTCCCCCCCAAACTTAAGTAAAACAGTGTTTTCACTGTTAAGTGTTGAAGTTCAGGATTAGGGGGGAAAGAGAATGGTATCAAGCTATACAAGGCCTTACACAGGCCAAAAGAGAGCACCAACCATTCAAAAATTCTATCTCTGTAATATGCGGGTTGGTGAAAGAAGGTGTAGAGAAAAAAGATGGAGAATACGCGAGACCGTATGGAGATAGAAGCGGGATACGGTCTCGGTATATGAGAAGAAGAATGGCGGAAGGGAGAGAGAAGTGGAATACGAACTTGAGGGTGGAAATGGATTGAATAAATTAGTACAATCTGTAATGATCGATGTGAAAAGATGGATTGTACTAATCTATCAATATGGCGAGAAATTGGGTCAAATCCTTCAAGATTCGTGAGAAACCATTGGTACGCCGAACTTGGTAAACCAGACACAGGAAGTGAAAATGATACGGTTTCTTGCAAGGTCGGAACGATGGGAAGGATGGAGGGAAGTGATCGAGGAGGGGTATCGGTTAAGGTTTCGGGAGGGTGCACACAATCAATGAAAGGAACAGGATGAATTGGAAAATCCGACTCATCAATTAAAACTGTTTCATCCTCAGTACTATCCTCAATATTCTCCTCAAGATTTATCTCATCCATGCCTTTATCATCAATATCAAGACGCATATGAAGTTCGGGAAAAACATTTAATGACTCGGGATGATGAATTGGAGAGAAAAATTCAGCCAAATCTATGGGTTCATCATCCAAAATATTCCCAGCGTCAATATCCTCAATCAAGTGAAAATCAATTTTCTCAGACACCTCATCAAAAGCATGGATTTCAATCAATTCTGGTTCTAAGATGGAGGTGTAGAGGTCAAAAGGATTGGGTGTGGTTTCACTTGGCAAGGTCCCTTCACAATCAGGTAAATCAAACACTACAAAGTCGCACAACTCATTAAGCATTATATCTTCAATCGGTGAATCGTTGGGAACACTAGATAGACATTCAAAACTGGAGTTGTGGGATTCAAGTTGAAATGGGTAGGCTTGATTCGGAAGGGGGTACAGCTCACTCTCACCACTCAAATTCACAGCCTGTCCAACCGCCTCGTCATACATTGGAAAATTTGGAGCTAGTTGAAAACTAGCTACCGGGTCACTAGGTTGTATGAGGGCGGCCATGGACGCATTCAAATCCATCATCTGTTGGTACGACGCTACCCTAAAGTCTTCCAATGACTGTTCCAGACTAGACATGGGTTGGGAAGGGGTTTCAGTAAAAGATTCAAAGTTGTTTTGGTACTGGAAACTCCCAAATGGCGGTTCAGAAGCAATGTCTAGGGAAGGTGCAAAAGTCGGGTAGGACTGGTAGGAATTGAATGGCTGGACAGGAACAGGATCAACATTTGGATAAGAAGGTGAATGGAATTGTTGATCCCAAGAGTCTGTAGTGGTGAAAGGAGTGAAAGATCGGCTACAGGATTGTTCAATATGTTCAGCGATGGACAAAGGACGACTTGCAAAAGGGGTATCAACATAAGTGGGTGTGGGAGGTTGAAAAGGTTGATACAAAGTGGTATGAGGAGTGCAAGTGTTTGTCCTAGACGCTGCTATGCGATCTTTCAGTGAAACTTTGGGCATGGAGGGATCGTTCGACGTTCGGCCAAAACAAGAACCGTAAGAAGTAATGTCTGGTTGTGGGTACCAAAGTTCGGCAAGAGTTTTGCGAGGAGGGGTACCCATGATATGAAAAGAGAAAGAAAGAAAGGAAGAGAAAAGGAGGGGAAAAAGAATGTGATTTTTTTAAAAAAATTTTAGTTAGATATTAACAAAATAAAGAAATATACACCAAAAAAAACTGGACAAAAACAATCACGACACAAAAATACCACACACCTAATCGTTCTAGGGTTCACCTAGGTCAACTAGACCTGCTCCAGAACTTGATTGTCGAAGTAAAACTGTGTCGAGAAACGGGCTCAAGATACACTGATCACGAGGCCAGGTAAGTGCAGAGATAAGGGGAGGTTTTCCAACGCTTTCGCGAAGTTCCTTAATTAAATAACCCTTTCTCTTTTGGCGGTTTCGCCGTTAACACTTTCCTAGACACCCTATAAACAATGTACCGTTAAGCGAGGTTCTAAACACGGTTAACTTCTCCTAGTGAGCGCGAAGTCCTTAAGGCTTAAAGTCTAGTTTCTTTTAAATTTTGTGCGGGTAAACGTTATGCTCAAGTTCGTGATTTGTGGGCCACGGAAAAGGTGATGAAATCCTTTACCGTATATTGTGGGGTTCGCCTGCCCTTAAGTCCGTATTAATTGATGCAATGCGCAATTCAATAAAAATTCTATAAAGAATCAAAAAATCGTTTTTTTAGTTTAAGCGCGGCACTGCAACAAATACGGGTTAGTCAATTTTTTAACGTTTGCTAGCAACTTGCAAAGAATCCTGCAAAGAATAGTATATTGGATGCGTCGGATTTGAGAAGGTGTTAGTAAAGTACGTACTGTTAAGTTTTTGGGTTAGGAAAACCCCGTTGAATCAAATCCGGTAAGCTTGAAAAGTTCGCTTGCGCGGGTCAAACTACCCGGATCTTTGGCACTGTACTTTGCAATCACCTTAGCTTTGAATGCATACTTTGCTCCCCACAATCGCAGTTTGCAAATCTGCAAAAATCTGCACTCTTGCCCACAAAAATGATCAAAAATAACAAAAAGATATTTTTATTTTTATTTTTTTTTATAAATATATACAAAAAGAATATTAACCCGAATAACAAGAAAGAAAATACGCTACTGTCTCCCCGACAACGGCGCCATTTGATCGCACGCCAAAAAGCGTGTCGGATGTTCAAAATTCTAAAGTATAACCGCGATCAGGACGGTGTCGCTTTGCAGCTAGCCGGTTGAGCACGGGTCGATCCACAGGGAGATGGTTGTATGTCCTTTCTTGTTTTAGACGAGTCAATAAAGAATGAGTATCTGTTTGTTCAATCTAACCTATGTGTATTATTTGCAAGTATGAAGTTGTTAAGAAAAGATACGATAATGTAAGCTAAAGCAATCCGTACTCAAAACCTTTGAGCCGAGTCTTGACCAACTGAAGCTAGAGCAATCGGCAAAAACGTGGATTAGGGGATTTAAGCGCGGTATTCGTGGAATCCGGCTTATTTACCCTTGTCCTTCCGTTCTTGTCTCTTGCTTTCGCCTCCGGCCAAACCGAACGCAACCGGTCGCGGTTAGGAATCACCGTTACCTTGTTAGGGTAGGGTGCCTAACGGAGCGCTTGCGTATCGTTTGGGCGGAGTTCAATGAAAAATAACGGGAAAAGGAAATGAGCAAAGAAACGTTAACTTACAATATCATATTGATTCTTAACAACAACAATAATTACAACCATTCATAAAATGAACAAAAAAAGAAAGAACAAAAAGAACAAAGAAAAGAAAAGATTACAAGTAAGTAAGTGCATGAATTTAAATTGCAAGTAAGTAAAGCAAGGTAATAAAAAGCGAGTAATAAAAAGCGAGAAAGAAAACTAGAAACTAGAACTCAAGACAAGCATGGGATCAATAGCCAACCCTTAAACTTGCAAGCTCAATCAAGAGGTTGCAAGATCAAGAGAAGGGTAGAGAACGCATGTGAAATGAAGCACTAATTCCATAAGAAAATACAACCCTTGAGATCAATAACTAACCCTTAATCTTTCAAGCTCAATGAAGAGGTTGAAAGATCAAGAGGAAGCAAAAATCTCAAGGGGAAGCTAAACAAATAAGAATGATACAAAAACCCTCATCTTCATTCACATCCACTCAATGCTCTCACTACATTTCCATGGAGGAAGGATGAAGAAGAAGAAGAAGAAGAAGAAGAAGACTACACTAAAACCTACCAAAGAGGCACAAAGAATGGACCCCTTGGTTTGGCTCAGTTCTGGGGTATTTATAGGCGGGGAAATGGAAACCTAGGGCAAGAATATGGTTCCATATAAAAGTACCAAACTGCCCCTAAAAACCCACCACCTGCTGACACAATACGGCCGCGGTTCCGCGGCCTAAGCATGCTTAGGCCGCGGTTCCGCGGCCCTTTAGGGGTTTTAGGCTATCAAATTTTGTCGTATCCCCTGATTCACTTTTTCCTCGTGTTTGCCAACTTTAAACTGCACAAAATCTTCCAGAATATCTTCAGATTTCTTAGTCCAAGATTGCTTTATTTTCTTTACTTTTGACTTCTATCTCCCTCGAGCTCCGCGCACCCATTGATTCTTGTGCTGCCCCCCTCGTGCTCTGTGCCTGTCCGAGACAAGAATGACCACTGTTATATGTCTTGTCTCTGGAACTGGTACTCGGCACTGGATGGATATGGATGACCGAAACCCGGCTTTTATCTGCTGTCAACAGATGTTCTGCTTCTGGCGTAACTGTGGAGATTTTGTCTGGATTTGCAATATTTGTACTGGAAACCTGTAATCTGTAAATATGTAACAAACACGGATTAAAAGCACCTACCTATAAACACACGAGCGTAAGAATGGGCGGTATAAAATGCAATTTTCTGGTATGAACAGGCATGCGTAAAAAGTAGCTGCTGAGGAACCTGTAGATGCCACGGCGACCCTATTGGATTGGGTGGCTGCCTGACTTACATGGTATCAGAGCCAAGCTAGAATATTAAGAAAGGTCTTTACGACGTCAAAGTGTTCGATCGGTTTTCGAAACCCGGAATTTGTGAAGTTTCTGTCGATTTTTCAAAAGTTAAAATTTTGGAGATTAAAAATATGCAGAAAATTGTGCAGGGTATTTATTGGAGCGACAAGAAATTTGAAGCCATAATACTGTCAAAGAGCCATGGAACCGCGGCTAAACCCCTGTTTAGCCGTGGAACCGCGGCTAAACCCCTGTTTAGCCGTGGTTCCGCCGCAACTTTGGGGTATTTTGGTCTCCTACTTCTTGTACTGCTCCAATATCTTATTTGTCACTTTCTGTTTGTTTTTATTGAGACTCAAGATGTTGAGGTCTCTGGGATTTGTTGGTTTTTGTTAAATCGATCGAAATGTTTAACGTCGTATAGATTTTGATGATATGTGATACAATTTTTAGAATCCAAAATAATTGGTTTTGTGAATACTAGTTAGTATTTTGTAAATCTAGCATTGTAGTCTCTTTTGATCGATTCCCATGAAGTTTCGATTCGGATCGAAACTCCGTCGCAATCGCGTATCGTACGCGAATACTCGCCGAATAATTTTACTAGGTAGCCACACTCCGTAGCCCCAACTAAGTGACTGTAGGAGAACCCCGTTGCCAAAGTCCACTCGGGTGCTCGCGGCCACGGTGTTTCTCCTTAGTGCACTTCGTCGACGGCATCGGGGGTGCGGCCATCTACTAAAGTTCCCGACGAGCATTCGATCAAGTAGTCGGGAATCTTGTTGAATTACCTAACTAAGTTATTGAAAAGTGTTTTCGATATGAGACTAAAATGCAAGGTTTATAGGTTAGGCATAAAATTCAGAATATGAGATATTCCGAGTTTATGATGTCTAAGAAAATACGGATTCTAAATATTGTAGTTTTTCATTTCTTTTCTACGACTGTAGGTGTTATATGTGGGGTATCCCAAATCTCGTTGCTATATGTCAACAGAATTTGGGATACACATATTTACCTACGTTAATGACATATGATGTTATGTGTTGCTAATATGTTATATTGGATCATCATGAATGAATAGCCGGGGGTTTTATGTGAGATGAGAGTTTTTCAATTTTCATTCATGTAAAATTTGTATGTAATATTCTTTTATTGGGACATTTCCGAGTTGAGGATGATATCATCATTGATGTATATTACTTACTTTTCCGCATTAGGATAGACTCAGGATGGGGAGCACAAGTAACCCGGTTCTAAAGTCCAGTGGGAGACCATCTCGAGGAGTCGAGACCGGGTCTCCTAACTCTTGAATTGGCAAGGTTACTTGCCGCGCTCGTAGGGGTCTAGGGATATGGATTTGTCTATTCATCACAACTGTGGAATCCGTGTTTTTCATTACTGGCTGAATTTAAAACACAGACCTCCTAGTATATCCAATATTTCATATGTTGACTTCTGCTGCTTGGTTCTGTGATGTGATCATATAACTGTGTGAGACGAATGCTATATATATGATATATAATAAACGTTGCTTATGTTTTGCACCCGCGCTAGTCCAGCCCTTGCTTTGGCGTTAGTTAAGTAACCTAACGGTGCATGACGGGGCTCCGTGGCGAATGCGGATGGCATAAGTGTACGTTCTATTTTCGTTTCATTTTCTGTGATATTTAGGAAACATTAAATGATGGAACTTCATTAATGAGATTAATGAAAAGAAAAGAAATCTAAAGATATTGTAGAATCAAAAGTTTTTAAAAGGTAGCTCTAGTTCTTGCTTTGCATAGTGGTATTCCTTGATGAATATCCAGCACCTCATTCGATGGGGAAAGAGCCAAGATCCCTTCACCGGGAGTGACCTTTTTAGCAAAACTATCAAATGCTACAACCCACTTGGTTTTGTTTTCATAGCTTCTCTAGTTCTTGCTTTGTATAGTGGTATTCCTTGATAAATATCCAACACCTCATTCGACAAAGAAAGAGCCGAGATCACTTCACCGGGAGTGAGCTCTTTAGCAAAACTAGCAAAAGCTACAAAAACACTCATTTTCAAATCACTAGATTCTACAACGATATCAAGTTCATTACGTTAAAGGTTTTCTTCAAAACCAGCCGTAGCCCTCCGTCATTTCAGATAAGTGCTATTTAGTATTCGTGCTACATTTGTTGACTATGTTAAGACGTAGTGTGCGGTAGCTAATTAGTGCTTACCTGCAACCATATGATGTGATTGGATTAGGGTAGTCGTATGGCTTTGTTGACTATGTTAAGGGTCAGGGTCGTACGGGTAGGTTTAATCCAATCAAGAAATTACGGGTTGAACTTGGCTAGTGCTTATGATTTGTTGACCTTGTTAAGGTCATAAGTGGCTAAGGGTAAAAACAATTATCGAGAATTTCAAGTGTTGAAATTTGCAATGAGATTGCATACCTACTATATGATAGTTGGATCCCGATACCCACTGCGAGTAAGAGTTACTCCTGAGAGAGTTTTTCACTTTACAATTAGCCGATCCATTTGATGTCTAAGAAAAATGTTAACGGGGTATTGCCCCTGTGGAAACGAGGTTATTTAATTAGTTTCATGCGAAAGAATGGGGAGACTCGCTCAGAGTACCAATGCCTGCCTGGCCGAAACTTGTAGGGTGTAATTAATTCCGGCTAATCTTACCTTTTACGGTTTGAAGGAAGATTTGATAAAAACAGTAGGAGCCATCCTGATTAGATAAGATAATAACCAATCTAATCTTGCAAAGAGCGCACGCTAATGCGTTTCTTTCTCTCTCTCCAGGTAGCGACCAATGACACGCTTTAATCAAGATAATAATATAGATGTATTGACCGAACCCACTTATTATACTGGGCTAGGTTCCGCTCTATCTTATAACTGTCATAAGTTTGAGCAAGGAATAGGGGAATACATGGATTCCCACGCCATCCGGACGAAGAAGGAGCATATTGATGCAACTTCTTCGGGTGTATTCGTTACCGAGAATTGTTTCTCAGTTTGCTTTACATCCTGGGTATTAGATACCGAATCAGGATCCCACGTATGTAATTTGTTACATGGGCTAAAGAGAGGTAGAGAACTCAGAAAGGATGATAAGTCTCTAGTGGTAGGGAATGGTGCAATTGTTGCAGCCAAAACAGTTGGCGGATATCACCTAGTGTTACCAACTGGTAATACATTGATTCTGAACGACTGTTACTATGCACCAAAGATGATGTGCAATATTATATCAGTTTCTTTGCTAACTAAAGAAGGATATAATTTCACATTAGAGGATAAAGTTATGAACATTTTTCTAAATCAAGTGTTGATTGGGTTTGGTACGTTATGTAATGGTATATACGTTCTAAATCAAACGATGGTTCTAAACGTACAGAACACACACGAGAGAAAGAGTTCAAAAATGAACGAGGCCTACTTGTGGTATTTTAGACTAGGTCATATCAATGCGACAAGACTAGAAAAGTTACATAAAGATGGATATTTGAATCCGTTCGAATTTACATCTTATGAAATTTGCGAGTCATGTCTCAAAGGTAAAATGACCAAAACTCCATTTACTGGACACAGAGAAAGAGGTACTGAACTCTTGGGACTGATTCATAGTGATGTATGCAGTCCTATGTCTATACATGCCAGGAATGGTTTCTCATACTTTATTATATTCACTGATGATCTCTTAAGATACGGACATGTGTTCCTGATGAAACACAAATCTGAATCTTTTGAGAAATTGAAGAAATATAAGTGCGAAGTGGAGAACCAAACAGGTAAAAATATTAAAATCCTTCGATCTGATTAGGGAGGAGAATACTTGAGCACGGAATTCCGTGATTATTTATAAGAGAATGGGATTCTCTCTCAGCTTACTCCTTCGTATACACCATAACACAACGGGGTATCGGAGCGGACGAATCGCACCCTATTAGATATGGTGCGCTCTATGATGAGTACTGCTGAGTTACCTATTTCTTTTTAGGATTATGCACTTGAGACGGTCGCTTACCTATTGAATTAAGTTCCATCAAAATCTGTGCCTAAAACACCATATGAGATATGGAGTGGAAAGAGACCGTATCTTAAACGAGTTAAGATATGGGGTTGCCCGGCCTATGTCAAAAAGCAAAATCCGGACAAGCTTGAGACAAGGTCAGTTCTATGTAAGTTTGTAGGATATCCAAAGAATTCACAAGGATATATCTTCTATCACACTGAGGAACGAAAGGTGTTTATTTCTCAATATGCCACCTTTTTAGAAAAGGAATTTTTTATGAATGAAATTAGTGGCAATGAGGTAGAACTAGAAGATGTTCTAGGAACACAAACTATAACTGACGATTTGGTGGAACCGGAGGATTCAATAGTCCCCAACGAACCTCAGCCACTCCGCAGATCTAGTAGGGTTCCTTATGCACCTGAAAGATACTACGGTTTTCTCGTAGACGGTGGGAGCAAGGATTGCATCATGGAAGATGATGACCCGACTAGTTTTGAGTAGGCCATCACAAGTGGAGACTCTGTGAAATGGCTAGATGCTATGCGATCTGAGATGGAATCCATGTACACCAATAAAGTATGGACTTTGGAAGTTGCTTCTGAAGGAGTAAAACCCATCGGGAGCAATTGGATCTTTAAGAAGAAAATTGGTGTAGATGGAAAAGTTGAGACTTTCAAAGCTAGACTTGTAGCGAAAGGTTTTCGTCAACGACCAGGTGTTGACTATGATGAAACATTTTCTCCAGTGGCTACGCTTAAGTCCATCAGGATCCTACTTACCATTGCTGCATACCATGACTACGAAATCTGGCAGATGGACGTCAAGACCTCTTTTCTAAATAGTGATTTAGAAGAGAGCGTGTACATGACACAGCCAGAGGGCTTCGTAGACAGTGGGAGCAGCGGAAGCGTATGCAAGCTGCTTAAATCAATATACGGATTAAAGCAGGCATCGCGGAGCTGGAACATCTGTTTTGATGAAGCTGTCAAAGAGTTTGACTTCATCAAAAACGTAGATGAACCTTATATATACAAAAAGGTTGTAGAGAGTAAGATTGTCTTCCTCGTATTGTACGTGGATGACATACTCTTGATAGGAAACGATGTTCCTATACTACACTCGGTCAAGCACTTCTTATCACATAAGTTCTCCATGAAAGATCTAGGTAATGCCTTCTACATCCTGGGGATAAAGATCTATACAGATAGATCTAAACGGATGTTGGGATTGTCCCAATCCAGATACATAGACACCATACTAAAGAGATTTAGTATGGAAGATTCTAAGCGTGGTAATTTACCCGCTTGCTCAGGAATCACTCTCTCCAAAAAGATGTCTCCAAAGACTGATCTGGAGATGGCTCGCATGCAAGGGATACCCTATGCTTCGGCAGTCGGGTCAATCATGTATGCGATGTTATGTACTAGACCGGATGTAGCTTACTCACTAGGTGTAGTGAGTAGGTATCAATCAGATCCAGGGGAGAAACACTAGACAGCTGTGAGGAACATTCTTAAGTACTTGAGAAGGACTAAAGAAATGTTCTTGGTGTATGGTAACGGTGAACTCCAGGTGGAGTCCTTTACCGATTTGAGCTTCCAGAGCGATAAGGACGACAGTAATCCGACCTCGGGTTTTGTCTTTATCCTCAATGGAGAGGCGGTATGTTAGAAGAGTTCCAAGCAAGATACCGTAGAAGACTCGACGATGGAGGCTGAATACATCGCTGCCAACGATGCTTCCAAAAAGGCTGTCTGGATGAAGAAGTTCATAGGTGAATGTTCCCCTCCGAACGGCGGCGCGCAAGACTGCGATTTCTTGGCACTGAGATTCGGGGCAGATGCTAATTGGTGCTATCCGTCTACCTCTCCGAAGATGCCAAGTTGATTTATGGTACCATGTATCGAAGGTTTAAATGGATGCGTCCGATGTAGCAGACTTCGTCAGATTCCCCCTCGCTTGAGGGGTTTTTGATTGTGGGGACGCTCTTCCCTGCAGGCGCAAGCCCCTGCAGTTAATTACGCTACCGTATTGCGGTAACAACTTTCTCCTTCTCCAGCTGGTCACTTCGTGTCGTGGGTGTTTGTTTTGTTTGTGGTTGCCCGTGGATTGTATACGGAGACTGATTTATGTCGTCGCCCGTAGGACGTGGATTAGTCCAAATCCGTGTTTTCTTAGATTTGGGTTTGGGGTTTTGGTTTGAGGATACGTTAGCCATATTTGAGGCTAAGATCAACTCAAACGTTTGTTAAGGATACGTTAGTCCAATTTGAGACTAAGATCAACTTAACGGGATCGTTTAGATCCGACAAAAGAGCATCTGGACTCTATTGTTTCAGTTTAGGGACATAGTGGTCCATTGCATGTATGGCTGTCGGGACCCGTCACCTCTCTGACGACGTTGAAGGATTACAACGACAGGTGTCAGAGGAGTTCAGAGATGTACCCTTGAACCAATGAGTTGATTGGGGGGATTCATAGTCCAATTTGGGACTAAAGTCTGTTTGAACGTTTAAGGATACGTTAGCCATATTTGAGGCTAAGATCAACTTAAACGGTTGTTAAGGATACGTTAGTCCAGTTTGGGACTAAGATCGACTTAACGGGATCGTTTAGATCCGACAAAAGAGCATTTGGGGGCTCTATTGTTCCAGTTTAGGGACATGGTGGTCCATTGCCAGTTTAGGGACATGGTGGTCCAATACCAGTTTAAGGACATAGTGGTCCAATGCCAGTTTAGGGACATGGTGGTCCAATACCAGTTTAAGGACATCGTGGTCCAATGCCAGTTTAGGGACATGGTGGTCTATTGGTAGTTTAAGGACGCATAAGTCCATGGGTTTAAGGACCCCACAGTCCGTATCTTGGTTTAAGGACGCATAAGTCCATGAGTTTAAGGACCCCACAGTCCGTGTTGATGTGTGGTTGTCGGGACCCGTCACCTCTCTGAAGACGTTGAAGGATTACAACGACAAATATCAGAGGAGTTCAGAGATGTACCCTTGAACCAATGAGTTGATTGAAAGAGCAGATGTGCTCAGATCAAGATGATTTGAGGACTTATGGCCAGTTTGGGCTAAGTCCAGTTATGTTTGAAATATTGGCCCTCTGTTGGTCCATTGAAGGAGAGGCTTTGCCTCTGAAACTTAGCCAATTGGGCTGAAGCTAGTGTTAAACACTAGAAACCAACAGTGTTGAACACTGGGAATAAGATAGCAAGTTAGTGTTAAACACTAAAAGATAATCAGTGTTAAACACTGGAAACAGTGTTTTCAAATTAGTGTTAAACACTAAGCAAATCAGTGTTAAACACTGCAAATAGAGTTTTCCAAATTAGTGTTAAACACTAAGAAAATCAGTGTTAATCACTGAGGACAAAGTCTTCGGATTAGTGTTAAACACTAAGGGGAGAGGGGTCACGTGTGGACACGTGAGAGCGCCCTGATTTCCCTTATCTTATTCTGCAGATCAGTGTTTTAACTCTTTTAATTCTGACGGCCATCACGTGTGAGCATGTGATGGAGGCCCCCGCTCTGGTCTGTTGGAATGCTCATTAGGGGTCACGTGGTGATACGTGAGGGCGCCCTAAATGCGGAGCCACATCTCCTTTGTTTTATCCTCAAATCTGTGAATAAGTGTTAAACACTTTTCCTTTTTATTTCGAGCATCACGTGTTGACACGTGATGGGGATTTATGCGCTGACTGTTAGAACGTTTGCTAAGGGGTCACGTGGTAAACACGTGAGAGCGCCCAAAGCCTTCATTCCCATTGATCTTTCTTTCTGCGTTTTGAGAGTCACGTGGGAGCACGTGATGGCATCAAAAAGTGGGGCCAGATCCCCTTTATTTTGTTCTGCAAACAAGTGTTAAACACTTTTAATTTTCATAGCCATCACGTGTGGGCACGTGATGTATAATCATGCCCTGATTTATTAGAACATTTATTAGGGGTCACGTGGTAACACGTGAGAGCGCCCAGAATTGTTTCTGCCTTTACTTTTGTTCCATATATAATGAGGGTCACGTGGGAGCACGTGGGGTGATGCTTCAAAGTTCTTTGCAGGGGATCTTTTCAAGGGTCACGTGGGGGCACGTGACCCTAATTCTTTTCATGAACAGAGATCTTTTAAGAATTGAATTCTTTGTAGGGTTAAACCCTAATTATGATTTTGGAGGAATTAACTTCCTATCGTGAAAGAATTAAATTCTTATTTAGGATAAAACCCTGATTTCTTTTCAAAGGAATTAAATTCCCAGATATGTAAAAGAATTAAATTCTTATTTAGGGTAAAACCCTAATTTTATCCCAAAGGAATTAAATTCCTATAATTTTGTGACCATTGAATTCTCAAAACTTAATTCCTCCTCTGTGTTTTGGATCTGCATGGCAGGATCTCAACCCAATGAGAATTAAATTCTCAATTCATGGGGAGATGTGCACTTTGCAGATCCTCCACCAGAGAAAGAACTAAGTTCTTTTCTTTATATAAGAGTTAAACTCTTTTGAGAATTAAATTCTCTTTTTAAGCCTCCCTTTTCTTACCTGGGGTTTTTCTTTTGCAGAGAATTAAATTCTCCTCTCTTTGCTTTTTCTTCTCTTGAGAATTAAATTCTCCTCCCTCTGTTTTTCTCTCAAAAAAGTAGATCCCCCTCTTCTCTTCTTGGCTCCTATTTATAGGAGAAGGAAGAGAATCAATTTGTTTAGCAAATCTCTCATTGAGAGATTTGATTTGTATGTTGAGAGATTTGATTTATATTTATCATTAATCTGGGCCTTTAGATCATTCAGTGAATTTTATTCACCGTGGATTTTAAATCCAAAAGATATTCTATTTGTTATCCTGGTGAGATTTTCAGGGAAATCTTTCCTTGTCCAAGATTTTTCCATAAATTGGTGATTTTTAATCACCCTTGGATTTTTAATCCAACGGTTCCCCATGACCCTTTTCCATTTGGAAAGATTCAGAAACTTTTAGAATTTAATTCTATTAAATTATAATGCTTTTAAAGCCAGTCACGTGCTGGCACGTGACCTTTGGTCACGTGTGAGCACGTGACCCCCAATTGGGTTCCTTTCTCAGCCGCTTATTTATGTTTCAGTTTTAACCATCACGTGTCAACACGTGACCATTGGTCACGTGTAAGCACGTGATACCTCGTTGAGGTATTTTCTGACTTTTAGAATTAAATTCTATTCATTATTTTAGAGGCTTTAAAAGCCCATCACGTGTCTGCACGTGACCCATGGTCACGTGTGAGCACGTGATGCTCCATTGGGGTCTCTTCTGAGTTTTTATTATATTTTTTAACTCCTCCAGCGGGTTTTTAAAAGCCCATCACGTGTGGACACGTAATTCCTCATAACTTTTGATCCCGGATGAATTACGAGGCCCATAATATATCAAATCGAAGGGTTTTTCGAGCCGCTTTCGATACCATCAGAATTTATCTGTTTCTCATTCGGGAGTTTATCAAAAAACAGCCCGGAAGATACTGGTTCCCATTTTCTTAAGCGTATCGCCGCCATTTGATACCTTGGGCTCTTTCGCGCAGAAATTTTCGGCGGGAACAAATGCCCCCCACTACTTTGCCCACGTAAGTATATACGTGGGTAAAGTAGTGCAAAGTAATGCATAGCGTATGACCAATTTCGGGTTGGTATATTACTTTCAGAATCTTGATCTGAGAAGATAACGAGCGGACACAAGCGTCGTCATTTATCATTGACTCAAATCTCGACTCTTAAGAGATATAGTTCCAAACCCTTAACTCCATGAGCCGCACCCTTCTATCTCTTCATATCTTACTCTGGCGTGAAGTAGTTTATATGCTCATGAGTAGCTTTTCCGTTTCAGTGGCATGTAGCTTTGGCGAGTCTGGCTCATAGATGGTCCATCTTGACCTCTTTGCAGGGCAGTGATGGCTTAGGAGACAGGGTTAGGATCTGCCACCTAAGACTTTTCAACTTTATAAGCCGTGAGGGTCTCATAAAGACTTTTCTCCCTACGGATCGAGAGGATCTCGTAGGTGTATTTTCTCCTTAGGGGTCGTGAGGACTCCTAAGTGTGTTTTCTCTTATAAGTCGTAAGGATCTTATGAGAGAATTTTTCCCTCTTACGAGTCGAGAGGACCCGTAAGCGGTTGTTCCCCTCCTTGTCGAAATTCGACTTTGGAGAGTGAGACCCGTGGATAGTATGCAAGAGACCATTTTGGGCCGACTTGCAGGATCCCAGTGCTTAGGAAACAGGTTTTTTAATCCCTACTGCCTAAGGCTTTATCTCACGAGTCGAGACGAATCGAGAAGTTCTCGCAAAGACATCATTTTCCTCACGAGTCGAAACGAATCGAGCAGATCTCGCAAGAATATCCTAACGTCACAGTTAACCTCTGCTCTTTACGACAGAAGTCCGTTAGGGTCTGTGGTACTTAGGGTTTTGGCCGTCGTACCGTCGCATGAGCTGATGTATTCCTCGATAGGCAATCGTACTGTTCGAGTAGCCCTGCGACTGCCGTGTCTCTGATCCCTTCGGGGGCTGGACAAGACGTCTTCAAGCAATCCTCCTTGGCAGTTTGACCGTCGGAAGAGCAAGCGCTAGGAATTTGCCATGCCGCTTTTTACTTGAGGTTAGGCTCATTTTGGAGAGCCCCGATGAGTCATAACCACTCCGCGCTGGTGTGGGATGATCTCCGATAGTCTTTCAGGCTTTATATGACTTGCCGTTAAGACCCTGAAGCTAGGAATTTGGCCTTTGCTTCGTTTGCTGGCATTGCGTCCTCTGTATCGAGACGAATGTCGTGGTTGTCTCTAGGTTGCTGATGAACCGTCGAGATTTGGAACTAGGGATTTTGCCGTGGCTCCTTTTGGTGATGTTGCATCTGCTGTATCGAGACGAACGTCGAGGTGGTGACTACTCCGCATTGGTTCGAGATGATCTCCGATTGTCTCTCAGGCTTTATATGACTTGCCGTTAAGACGTTGAAGCTAGGAATTTGGCCTTCGCTTCGTTTGCTTTGTCATGTGCGAATCCTGTTGGAGGAAGAACGTTGTCGTGACATCTCGTCTGCTGTATCGAGACGAACGTCGAGGTGGTGACCACTCCACGCTGGTGTGGGATGATCTCTGATGGTCTTTCAGGCTTTATATGACTTGCCGTTAAGACGTTGAAGCTAGGAATTTGGCCTTCGCTTCGTTTGCTGGCATTGCGTCCTCTGTATCGAGACGAATGTCGCGGTTGTCTCTAGGTTGCTGGTGAACCGTCGAGGTCTGGAACCAGGGATTTTGCCGTGACTCCTTTCGGTAATGTTGCGTCTGCTGTGTCGAGACGAACGTCGAGGTGGTGATCACTCCATGTTGGCGTGAGATGATCTCTGATTGTCTTTCCGGTTTTATATGACTTACCATTAAGATCCTGAAGCTAGGAATTTGGCCTTCGCTTCGTTTTCTTTGGCGTGTTTGGATCCGTCAAGACGTTGAAGCTAGGAATTTGGCCTTCGCTTCGTTTGCTTTGTCACTTCCGAATCCTGCTGGGGGAAGAACGCTGGGGTGATATTTCATCTGCTGTATCGAGACGAACGTCGAGGTGGTGACCACTCCACGCTGGTGTGGGATGATCTCTGATGGTCTTTCAGGCTTTATATGACTTGCCGTTAAGACGTTGAAGCTAGGAATTTGGCCTTCACTTCGTTTGCTGGCATCGCGTCTGCTGTATCGAGACGAATGTCGTGGTTGTCTCTAGGTTGCTGGTGAACCGTCGAGGTCTGGAACCAGGGATTTTGCCGTGACTCCTTTCGGTGATGTTGCGTCTGCTGTGTCGAGACGAACGTCGAGGTGGTGATCACTCCATGTTGGTGTGAGATGATCTCTGATTGTCTTTCAGGCTTTATATGACTTGCCGTCAAGACCCTGAAGCAAGGAATTTGGCCTTCGCTTCGTTTGCTGGTATCGCGTCTGCTGTATCGAGACGAATGTCGCGGTGGTGATCACTCCATGTTGGTGTGAGGACCAGGATCCGCTCTGGACGTTTTCCACGGGGTCGAAGAGTGACGTTATCCGCGTTCCACGTGACCAAGAATTTTGCACTAGATGCTTCACACAGGTTCACTGCCGCGTTAGGCGAGGACTAGGCTCCGCTCTGGATGCTTCACACGGGTTCACTGCCGTGCTCTGCGAGGACCAGGATCCGCTCTGGACGTTTTCCACGGGGTCGAAGAGTGACGTTATCCGCGTTCCACGTGACCAGGAATTTTGCACTAGATGCTTCACACGGGTTTACTGCCGCGTTAGGCGAGGACTAGGCTCCGCTCTGGATGCTTTACACGGGTTCACTGCCGTGCCCTGCGAGGGCCAGGATCCGCTCTGGACGTTTTCCACGGGGTCAAAGAGTGACGTTATCCGCGTTCCACGTGACCAGGAATTTTGCACTAGATGCTTCACAAGGGTTCACTGCCGCGTTAGGCGAGGACTAGGCTCCGCTCTGGATGATTCACACGGGTTCACTGCCGTGCTCTGCGAGGACCAGGATCCGCTCTGGACGTTTTCTACGGGGTCAAAGAGTGACGTTATCCGCGTTCCACGTGACCAGGAATTTTGCACTAGATGCTTCACACGGGTTCACTGCCGCGTGAGGCGAGGACTAGGCTCCACTCTGGATGCTTCACACGGGTTCACTGCCGTGCTCTGCGAGGACCAGGATCCGCTCTGGACGTTTTCCACGGGGTCAAAGAGTGACGTTATCCGCGTTCCATGTGACCAGGAATTTTGTTGATTATATCCGCATTTCACGGAGTTGGGATTTGACTCTCTGTGGGAGTACATCGTCGAGTCACGGAACTGGGAGTTGCCGCTGTTCCGCTTTGCTTGATGATGTGTCCGCTGTGACGAGACGAGTGTTGAGGTGGAGCTGGGATTTTGCCATCACTCCGCTTTGCTGACCATGGGGTCTTTTATTAACTTTGCATGTATATCCTGCTGGACTGCGAAGGAACGCCGTCGTTAACATTGCGTCTGCTGTAACGAGATGAATGCTAAGGCGGAGTTGGGATTTTGCCATCGCTCCGCTTGATGGTGTAACATCTTTGTGCTGCTGGAATGAGGAGGCACACTGTTGTTGGTCTCCAGGCTGTAGATGTGGCCGTTGAGATTTGGGACTAGGAACTTTGCCATGGTTCCGTTTCGTTGCGATTCTGAGGTCGGTTGTTGACGTCATGTCTGCATCTAGTTGGAGTGAGGAGAAACACAGTTGGTGATCTCTAAGTTGTCGATGTTGACGCCGAGACCCTAAAGCTAGGGATTTTCCTTTACTTCATTTGTTGGCATTGTGTCTGCAATATTGCGACAGATGTCGAGATTGTCTCTAGGTTATCTATGAACCGTCGAGATTTGGCTTCGCTTTCTGGTGGAGCCTGTTAGGAAGGTAAGATTCCCTCTTTGTTTGTGCCCCTGGATTATATACAGGGATCGATGTGATCTCATCTGTAGGGCAAAAAGTTTCATTCTTTCATTATTTTTTTATTCTTTCCGTGATGCTCTATCATTTCAGCTTTTATATCGCGAAGGTCGCGATTGCCCAATCATTTCGGCTATTTTTCGCGGTGCCCAATCATTTCGGCTATTTATTTTATTTTTACTCGCTGTTTTTTATTGCGAGTTGCCCAATCATTTCGGCTATTTTGTATGCATACATTTTTACTTGCTGATTCTGTTTGCAAGTTGCCCCATCATTTCGGCTATTTCGTATGCATTTTTTTTGGGCTCGCTGATTTTTTTTTTTTTTTTGCGAGTATGTAACTTGGAATTTGATGCCAATCTTAGCATCAGCATCGCTACGACTGGAATATTGCCAGGAGCGAATCATCATTTGCCATGAAAGGACTTGGAATTTGATACCGGTTTAGGCATCAGCATCACTACAACTGGGATATTGCCAGGAGCGAATCATCATTTGCCTTGAAAGGGCTTGGAATTTGATACCGGTTTAGGCATCAGCATCGCTGCAACTGGGATATTGCCAGGAGCGAATCATCATTTGCCTTGAAAGGGCTTGGAATTTGATACTGGTTTAGGCATCAGCATCGCTACAACTGGAATATTGCCAGGAGCGAATCATCATTTGCCTCTGTCGATGTCGAACAAAGGTGGCTTAGCGAACAGGGTTAGGATGCTGTCAACTAAGGCTTTTGACTTCATGAGCCGTAAGGGTCTCACAAAGGTATTTCTCCCTACGAGTCGTGGGGATCTCGCAGGTGCGTTTTCTCCTTAGGAATCGTGAGAACTCCTAAGTGTATGTTCCCCTGTAAGTCGTAAGGATCTTACAAAAGGGTTTTCTCCTTATAAGTCGAGAGGACTTACAAGGGTTGTTCACCGTATGGACATATCCCCAGTCACGGGTGGGACTTGATTAGGGAAATGTTTATTCGCGCCCGTGGATTGTATACAAGGGCCGGTATTGAGCGGCTTGTAGGGCCAAAAGGTTGTGGGGGTTGCTTAAGAACAGATTCAGGTCTCTGTAACTTAAGACTTTCAAATCTTATGAGCCGTGAGGGTCCCATAAGAGAGTTCTCCTTACGAGTCGTGAGGATCTCGCAAGTGTAATTTCTCCTTAGGAATCGTGAGGATCCCTAAGTGTGTTGCTCCCTTGTGAGTCGTAAGGATCTCACGCGGGTGGTTTCTCCTTATAAGGTCGAGAGGACCCTATAAGTGTCTTTTAACGAGGTTGCGCCCTTTCGGGTTTTCACAAACACTCGCCGGTAGCCCTGCTGTTTTTACTCACGGAGCCCTTTCGGGTTTTCATCCGTGCCCATTTTTCTTATGGACATACCGTTTTTTTTTTGTTTTAACGAGGTCGCGCCCTTTCGGGTTTTCACGAACACTCGCCGGTAGCCCTGCTGTTTTTACTCACGGAGCCCTTTCGGGTTTTCATCCGTGCCCATTTTGCTTTTGGACATACCGTTTTTTTTTTGTTTTGTTTTTTTTTTTTTACCACGTCAGCTTGAAAATGCTGCGGGTTGGGAGTAGTTTAACGACGTTTCGGTCATTTGCAAGTTTTAGGACATTGCGGTCCATCGTTAGTTTCAGGACGTTTCGGTCCGCCGTCGCCATATTTGAGACGCATCTCTAGTTTACTGACTTTTCGGTCTATGGGGCTTTCTCTATGACTGAGCATGATGCCCCCGGCATATCCATCTTTCTCGGAGCATGTGGTTGTGGCGGGTTTACTTTCCACTTTTCGGGCAGCGCGAACTTGCCTTGTTGGTACTGGTCTTCAACCCAGTTTTTGAAGACGTAGCAATTTTCGAGTGGGTGGCCCGTTACTCTGTGGTAGGGACAATAGTTAGGATTGTTAATGTCACCTGGTTGCAATGGACGTTTTGGATCTGGCAGAGTGATGAGCTCGCTACGCACTGCTAGCTCGAGCAGTCTCCTCGTTTTATCCTGAGGGAACGAGTAAGGACGTTTCAACTTCTCATTGAGGTATCGCGGCTTGTTGTTTTGACGACAAAACGGTCTCGGGTTACTCGGCTGTTGTCGAGTGTTGGCAACAAAGGTCATTTTTCCATTCCCCTCATCCCTTTTATCTGATCCCTTGTTCGTGGGTCCGAGATTCTTTCCGGGTAGCATGCAACTGCACAGCTGAATGTTCTCGCAGCTCCTCAATTCTTTCGTTTCAGAGATGGATTCCTTGAAGAGAGGACCGAGGGCTACTTCTTCGTCGGAGTTGTTCCCGAAGGTAAGAACTCGCGATCCCCCGGGATCAACCCTATGACAATTGCCGGCTACTCTTTTATGCTCATCTGTCGTATTTTTTCACTGTCTACGAGCTTCCCGCTTTATTCTATTGACGTGTTGTCTATGAGCGACATATCCTTGCCACCAACACTTAAAGGAGTTGCAGTCTTCAGTAGGATGTGCGATCCTCTGGTGATATAGGCAAAAGTTAGGGTGTACGTCCGTTTCATCAAAATGTATACCACCAGGAGAATTTTTTCTGAAAGAGGGCGGCCTCATCCCCATTGATATGGCTTTGGCGAATCGTTTCCTTGTCTTAATCCTGCTTTCATTTGCGGCGGATGTACTTTGATTTGGTGGGAGTGTTTCGACCCTTTTGTCCAGTCGCCGGCGTTTGGCCTTTTCAAATATGGCCATCTCGCGCTCCCGATCGGCTTTGCTTTTAAGACGGGCTTCGTTCAGGAAGGCATCGATCATCTCGTCTGACGGCCACAGAAGTTCTGGTTCAGGATCTGCCCCCGGTTTCTTAGTGCAAGGAGCCTCTTTATCATCTATCAAGGAGTGAGAGATCACATGACAACTTGCTACGTAGTCCTCAGATTCATCTAATGAGTCATCTCCATCGTTTTCGTCCTCGAGGACGTGGCTGAGAAACTCTTGGAGCGTGATTGGAATCCGCACCTTCTGGTTATACTCTTCCAGCGCGTCAATCTGTTTCTGCAAATCCGTGCGCTTGTCGCCAGGCTTCACGGGCTTCTTGGATTTCTCCTTCTTTTTCGAAGATTTCGACGGCTGGGTGTGAATGCTTTTGCTATCATCCCCGATATTTGGAATTGGGCGCGGCTTCAGCATCCCCTTGATGATCTCAGGTTCCAACGGGTTCTTCCATCTAATCGCCGGGCACGTCTGAAGATCATTTAGCATCCTTTTGGTCTTGGCCGAAAGAGCCACCTCCCATGGAGCTTCCTCAATAAAAGAGCATGTTGCCCCCAGTGTGTTTGTCTTCTTAGGAGTGTGAGGCTGTGGCGGGTTCACCTTCCAGTTTTCGGATAACGCGAACTTTCCTTGTAGGTACTGATCCTCGATCCACCCCTTAAAGACGAAACAATCCTCGATTGGATGGCTTACCGTTTGGTGGTAAGGGCAATAATTGGGATCGTTGACATCGCCTGGTTGCAACGGACGTTTTGGATTCGGCAGATTAATGAGTCTGTTGCGCACTGCCAGCTCGAACAGTTTTCTCGTTTTATCCTGAGGAAACGAGTAAGGACGTCCCAGTCTCTCCTCGAGGGATGGGCGTTGACGCATATTGTTTTGACGGACAACCGGCTTTAAGTTGCTCGACCGTTGTTGAGTATTGGCAACAAAGGTTTCTTTCCTTTTGCCTTTTTCATTCCAAGGTTCTGTCTTTGAAGGAAATGGTTGATGGCCCACCTGGTCCATTTGGGCCAGCTTGTCAATCAAGGCCTGGAAAGTAGTTGGCTTGAAGAACATCAGGAATTGCGAGATGGTCGCTTGCGGATCAAGAGTGCCCACGAACATGCCTACCGCAGGTGCTTCTTCGATTCGCTGTTCGCATTTCGACCACAGATTCCGCCACCGTGTTGCGTATTGAACCCACGTTTCTCCTGGCCTTATCCTGGCGTTGATCAGTGCTGTTATAGGGGTGCGTCCACTAGCACTCGCGAATCTCTGTGTAAACAGCAGCTCCATCTCTGCAAATGTTTTGACAGAGTTGTTGGGAAGCTCCGAGTACCATTCAAAGGCCGTTTCTGCTAAGCTGCCGACGAATTGGCGAAACAACAGTTTGTCGTCGCCTCCAGTGTTGCCGCATAAGGCCCTGAATTGATTGACATGCAGATGGGGATTCCCTGTCCCTTTATATACGTGAAACTTAGGGATCGTATATCCCGGCGGGTAACTGATTTGGTCATACCAGCTCGGATAGGGCCGTCCGGTTCTAACAATTTGCTCAGCCGCTTCATTCACTTGATGAGCCCGTATTTGATGAGCTATATAGTCATCCAGCGCAGCCTTGGAAATGGTTTCAACTTTGGCTGTTGAAAGAGTCGGAGGCGGATTAGATGTCTCTCCTCTATCGTCTTCAATAATGATCGGAGGGTCTTCAGCTGGAAGGTCCGGCTGTAGCATCATCCCTACCATATCTTGGAAGAGGAGCGTCATTTGCTTTATGTTAACCGCTTGCTCTGCGGCTTCTCTGTCCTTCTTTTCGAGGACTCTGCGTAAGAAGTCAGCATCAGTTTCTTGTTCATGACGCTGCTCTGATGATGCCTCCGGGCTTTCTTTTGGCCCGGTGAGTGCGGCCATTGCAATCATCATCTCCTGAAGCTTCTGTTGTTGCTCCTGGGCTTTGGTCACGGATCGGGTGAGCGGTCGGTGACCCGTCGAAGCACGGCTTTCCTCCTTTCCAGAAGCCATGTATACGGTGTACACCACCACGCCCCCAGACTTGGGGCGTTTGGGCTTAGCGTCTTTGTGGTCTGCCACGTTTATTGGGGCTTTCTCTTGCCTCCTTCTTTTCTGAGTGGTTGACGTTGAGGGGGCCGCTGTCGTGGGCACCCAAGTAGTCATCATCTTTTGTGGCTTAACAGGACGGTTTTCTTCCTGCCGGACCTTCAGCTTCTTTTGCTGGGGGGAGAAATTTCGATCAATCACCGAGTCTTGGACATGGCGCCAGTTCTTGTAGATTTTAGAGGACAGCCGCTGAGAGGACTGTTCTGGCTTGGTTTCCGCAACATTTCCCACCGAAGGAGGGGATCTTTTTAGTACGGCGGTAGGAGAGTTTCCGCGCACCGTGTTCAGCAATTCAAAGCTGTTCCCGGTTGGAACAACAGCATCGATCCCCACCGTTGGAGCTGGTGGAGTAAATCCAGAGGGGGAGTTGCCCCCAGCCTTCCTTACTCGGCGCCAGGGGCGATATCGAGCGTGACGTTCGGATGGAGTTGTTTCGGCCGTAGGGGCGACTTCGTCATGCCCCCTGCTTTGAGGAGAGACCGTTATTGGTGCTAGCCTGTCAAAGACTGACACCCGTTGAGAAGCAATGTCTAATCTGTCAAAGACAGACCTCTGGGCAGGGGAAGCAGCTTTGAGGACCTCGCCTGGAGCAGCAACCGGAATGGCCAGCCTTGTAAAAACTGACTTCTTGGAAGGAGGAGCCTTTCCGATAATTTTGTCCGCTTGAGCCGGGATGGCTATCCGCTTTGGGATGGCAGCTTCGGGTATCGCGGGTTTGCAGACATTCTGGCCTAATCTGTTGAAAACTGAGGTATTGAAGCTGGGCGACCCGTTGAGAGGGGTCGCGGCAGTGGTAAGCCGATCAAAGACCGACTTCTTTGGGGCTTCTTGCAACGTCATTGTGGCATTGAAGCTAAACGGTGGGAGCATGGTCCCGAAGAATAATCCAGTGGTGGCCTGAGTTACCTGCTCCACCGGCATCTTGAAAAGGGAGGCCGCTTGGGGCCCATAAGCCACTCCTCCAGCAAGGACCGAGCGAGAGTTGCAGTTGCAGGCAGTGCAGTTTGAAGCCATTGATCTTCTGTTTTCTGCACGGAGCAAGACACCAAATCTTAGTACCTCGAATCCACAGGCAACCACAATAAACCGCGATTTATTCGCGAACACGACACACGAAGTGTGGAGTGGAAAGAGGAAAAGGTCCCACCGGGCGTGCCAGAATCTGTTCCCCTCCGATCGGCGGCGCGCAAGACTGCGATGTCTTGGCACTGAGATTCGGGGCAGATGCTAATTGGTGCTATCCGTCTACCTCTCCGAAGATGCCAAGTTGATTTATGGCACCATGTATCGAAGGTTTAAATGGATGCGTCCGATGTAGCAGACTTCGTCAGATTCCCCCTCGCTTGAGGGGTTTTTGATTGTGGGGACGCTCTTCCCTGCAGGCGCAAGCCCCTGCAGTTAATTACGCTACCGTATTGCGGTAACAACTTTCTCCTTCTCCAGCTGGTCACTTCGTGTCGTGGGTGTTTGTTTTGTTTGTGGTTGCCCGTGGATTGTATACGGAGACTGATTTATGTCGTCGCCCGTAGGACGTGGATTAGTCCAAATCCGTGTTTTCTTAGATTTGGGTTTGGGGTTTTGGTTTGAGGATACGTTAGCCATATTTGAGGCTAAGATCAACTCAAACGTTTGTTAAGGATACGTTAGTCCAATTTGAGACTAAGATCAACTTAACGGGATCGTTTAGATCCGACAAAAGAGCATTTGGACTCTATTGTTTCAGTTTAGGGACATAGTGGTCCATTGCATGTATGGCTGTCGGGACCCGTCACCTCTCTGACGACGTTGAAGGATTACAACGACAGGTGTCAGAGGAGTTCAGAGATGTACCCTTGAACCAATGAGTTGATTGGGGGGATTCATAGTCCAATTTGGGACTAAAGTCTGTTTGAACGTTTAAGGATACGTTATCCATATTTGAGGCTAAGATCAACTTAAACGGTTGTTAAGGATACGTTAGTCCAGTTTGGGACTAAGATCGACTTAACGGGATCGTTTAGATCCGATAAAAGAACATTTGGGGGCTCTATTGTTCCAGTTTAAGGACATGGTGGTCCATTGCCAGTTTAGGGACATGGTGGTCCAATACCAGTTTAAGGACATAGTGGTCCAATGCCAGTTTAGGGACATGGTGGTCCAATACCAGTTTAAGGACATCGTGGTCCAATGCCAGTTTAGGGACATGGTGGTCTATTGGTAGTTTAAGGACGCATAAGTCCATGGGTTTAAGGACCCCACAGTCCGTATCTTGGTTTAAGGACGCATAAGTCCATGAGTTTAAGGACCCCACAGTCCGTGTTGATGTGTGGTTGTCGGGACCCGTCACCTCTCTGAAGACGTTGAAGGATTACAACGACAAATATCAGAGGAGTTCAGAGATGTACCCTTGAACCAATGAGTTGATTGAAAGAGCAGATGTGCTCAGATCAAGATGATTTGAGGACTTATGGCCAGTTTGGGCTAAGTCCAGTTATGTTTGAAATATTGGCCCTCTGTTGGTCCATTGAAGGAGAGGCTTTGCCTCTGAAACTTAGCCAATTGGGCTGAAGCTAGTGTTAAACACTAGAAACCAACAGTGTTGAACACTGGGAATAAGATAGCAAGTTAGTGTTAAACACTAAAAGATAATCAGTGTTAAACACTGGGAACAGTGTTTTCAAATTAGTGTTAAACACTAAGCAAATCAGTGTTAAACACTGCAAATAGAGTTTTCCAAATTAGTGTTAAACACTAAGAAAATCAGTGTTAATCACTGAGGACAAAGTCTTCGGATTAGTGTTAAACACTAAGGGGAGAGGGGTCATGTGTGGACACGTGAGAGCGCCCTGATTTCCCTTATCTTATTCTGCAGATCAGTGTTTTAACTCTTTTAATTCTGACGGCCATCACGTGTGAGCACGTGATGGAGGCCCCCGCTCTGGTCTGTTGGAATGCTCATTAGGGGTCACGTGGTGATACGTGAGGGCGCCCTAAATGCGGAGCCACATCTCCTTTGTTTTATCCTCAAATCTGTGAATAAGTGTTAAACACTTTTCCTTTTTATTTCGAGCATCACGTGTTGACACGTGATGGGGATTTATGCGCTGACTGTTAGAACGTTTGCTAAGGGGGTCACGTGGTAAACACGTGAGAGCGCCCAAAGCCTTCATTCCCATTGATCTTTCTTTCTGCGTTTTGAGAGTCACGTGGGAGCACGTGATGGCATCAAAAAGTGGGGCCAGATCCCCTTTATTTTGTTCTGCAAACAAGTGTTAAACACTTTTAATTTTCATAGCCATCACGTGTGGGCACGTGATGTATAATCATGCCCTAATTTATTAGAACATTTATTAGGGGTCACGTGGTAACACGTGAGAGCGCCCAGAATTGTTTCTGCCTTTACTTTTGTTCCATATATAATGAGGGTCACGTGGGAGCACGTGGGGTGATGCTTCAAAGTTCTTTGCAGGGGATCTTTTCAAGGGTCACGTGGGGGCACGTGACCCTAATTCTTTTCATGAACAGAGATCTTTTAAGAATTGAATTCTTTGTAGGGTTAAACCCTAATTATGATTTTGGAGGAATTAACTTCCTATCGTGAAAGAATTAAATTCTTATTTAGGATAAAACCCTGATTTCTTTTCAAAGGAATTAAATTCCCAGATATGTAAAAGAATTAAATTCTTATTTAGGGTAAAACCCTAATTTTATCCCAAAGGAATTAAATTCCTATAATTTTGTGACCATTGAATTCTCAAAACTTAATTCCTCCTCTGTGTTTTGGATCTGCATGGCAGGATCTCAACCCAATGAGAATTAAATTCTCAATTCATGGGGAGATATGCACTTTGCAAATCCTCCAGCAGAGAAAGAACTAAGTTCTTTTCTTTATATAAGAGTTAAACTCTTTTGAGAATTAAATTCTCTTTTTAAGCCTCCCTTTTCTTACCTAGGGTTTTTCTTTTGCAGAGAATTAAATTCTCCTCTCTTTGCTTTTTCTTCTCTTGAGAATTAAATTCTCCTCCCTCTGTTTTTCTCTCAAAAAAGTAGATCCCCTCTTCTCTTCTTGGCTCCTATTTATAGGAGAAGGAAGAGAATCAATTTGTTTAGCAAATCTCTCATTGAGAGATTTGATTTGTATGTTGAGAGATTTGATTTATATTTATCATTAATCTGGGCCTTTAGATCATTCAGTGAATTTTATTCACCGTGGATTTTTAAATCCAAAAGATATTCTATTTGTTATCCTGGTGAGATTTTCAGGGAAATCTTTCCTTGTCCAAGATTTTTCCATAAATTGGTGATTTTTAATCACCCTTGGATTTTTAATCCAACGGTTCCCCATGACCCTTTTCCATTTGGAAAGATTCAGAAACTTTTAGAATTTAATTCTATTAAATTATAATGCTTTTAAAGCCAGTCACGTGCTGGCACGTGACCTTTGGTCACGTGTGAGCACGTGACCCCCAATTGGGTTCCTTTCTCAGCCGCTTATTTATGTTTCAGTTTTAACCATCACGTGTCAACACGTGACCATTGGTCACGTGTAAGCACGTGATACCTCGTTGAGGTATTTTCTGACTTTTAGAATTAAATTCTATTCATTATTTTAGAGGCTTTAAAAGCCCATCACGTGTCTGCACGTGACCCATGGTCACGTGTGAGCACGTGATGCCCCATTGGGGTCTCTTCTGAGTTTTTATTATATTTTTTAACTCCTCCAGCGGGATTTTAAAAGCCCATCACGTGTGGACACGTAATTCCTCATAACTTTTGATCCCGGATGAATTATGAGGCCCATAATATATCAAATCGAAGGGTTTTTCGAGCCGCTTTCGATACCATCAGAATTTATCTGTTTCTCATTCGGGAGTTTATCAAAAAACAGCCCGGAAGATACTGGTTCCCATTTTCTTAAGCGTATCGCCGCCATTTGATACCTTGGGCTCTTTCGCGCAGAAATTTTCGGCGGGAACAGTGAACTTGATGTGGTTCCATCCATTGAGTATCCAATACATGTGTATTGTGATAATAATGGAGCTGTGGCTTTAGCCAAGCAACCCCGGTCCTATTAGCGATCCAGACATATTCTTAGACGGTATCACCTGATTAGAGAGATAGTAGATCGTTGGGAGATCGAGGTCAGGAGAGTTGACACGAAGGACAACGTTGCGGATCCACTCACGAAGGCCCTTCCCTAGAGGCAGTTTGAGAGACTTTTTGGGATGTTGGGTATGAGATACTACAACACATGGCCTTAGTGCAAGTAGGAGATTGTTAGGAATATGTATGCCCTAGAGGCCATTATTGTACATTGATGTATATTATAGTGGATGCTTGGACATATATATAGGACTTTCTTGCTCGACAAGATAGTATGCTATCTGGTTACGCTTTATCTTAACATGTACACTTAGTATTATTATATTGTCTCTCTGTTACATGTTGATAAAACCCATAGGATATGTATTTGACTACCAGGACTATGATATAGATCATACTAGTGGGGTCAGGATGGTCCACAAATACATCCTTTAACAGTTTCTAGTCGAGGGGATATCGAGATAGGGCATCGATATTCCAGAGTAGACTAGTGTGTACGTTTCTTGACCCTGTATGGGGCGATGGTTGATCCCACAACCATTTTTTGTGTGACATCAAAGATTGTACACAGGTGCTCATTAGAGAATAGGTACACCGAACAGGACTCACCGAGAACTCCCAGTTGGTACTATACATATCGTCAGATAGCAGTTCTCTGGTGACACTGGTACAGGTTAATCTGTAGACCCGAGATCGTCATAGAGCTTGTGTGGCTCCCACTGTGCTTTGATTTCCTCCCTACCACGGGTCAAAGGAGTCATGAAAACAGGTGGATTTTGGGTACAGTCCCGAGTCACATGGAGGCAATGAGCGATAGGAGGGGTTTCGTCTCTTCCAATATTAGGAGTTGATGTTGCGGTATGCTCGATTGGCTATAACTGAAAGTCCATGGCCAGGGCTGCTGATGAGATTTGCTGGTAAGAGTTATCGGTAGTTTCTCGAACCGTTATGAGCCATATATCAGCATGATTTATCAAGTTACTGTGGTCTGACGTTACTACCCCTAGACTCGATATGCGACATATCAGACGAACAGACCGGACCGTATGATAAGTGTTATTTATAAGCTTCATGGGAGTTTGGACAAGCTTGCTTGTTGATTTTCTAATCGCTCAATACCATGGTAGCCGTTACGTCCAGCTAGTACCGCTGACGGCTTATGGGTGACTGATATGATCATCACCTACTGCTGGCGTATTGACGAGTCTTTAGAGTCCTACACAGAAGTTTCCTTGTTCAAGCGAAACGAAGTAGGGCACATATGTTGATATGTGCGGGGGGACTGATTAGATACGTGTAAGTGATACCGTATTCTAATCTGGTGATTATTTGGTATCGATTAGGTTATATGTGATATAACCGGATTATCGAATCAAGTGTTGATTTGATAATGTGATATACAGATAAATGATATTAGTCGGTTATATATTATATAACCGGATTATTAAATCAAGTGTTGATTTAATAATTTGATATATATTATATTTGATATAATTATATATTAACTAATATTATTAGCTCACTAATTATTTTCTTCATAATATATATATATATATATATATTAATATATATGATATATATATATATATATTATATGAAGCGTGGCATGGATTTTCTATTTTTAGAAAATAGAAAATGAGGTGTAAAATGATAGATATTTTAAGCATGGGTTGAAGGCATGGCACATATTATAGTTTATTACTTTGACTTCACTATTGAAGCATGATGCATATTTTCTGTGAAAATATTCATGCTTCAATGAGTGGGATATATTAGTGAGCCATTCTTCATTCTATGCTTGATGCCTTAACCATTTTTCTTGAGCTGTTGCTCTCTATCATTCTCCATTTTCTTCACCTTTTGCTTCAAGCTCTAGCAATCACATGCGTTGTGAACCATAGAGCTTAAAACCCTAATGAGCAAAACAAAACCCCTACTTCACCATCCTACACTTGATTAGCAATCAAGTGTAGTGTGTTTCCTTCACTAAAAAGTTTAGTGAAGAGGTAGCTTGGATTAGCGGACTTCGAGTGGGTCATTTTCGGCACAAAGGTCATCGGACGAAGTTCGTTCAACCTTCAAGTGGAGCCTAGTGGAGTCACGTAGACTACAACCCGGAGCATTTGAAGAGAAGTACTTGGTCTATGAAGGTCGTATACTCCTTCCCTTCTTATAGTTTTTGTGATATCACATTTAATACCCTAATATTCTAGTTAGATCTTGGTAAGTGTTCATTAGCACCTCTAAAATTTGAAAGTTGCATGTGTGATGTCTGTTTTAACCCTACCGTGGTGCTAGTAAACACTTTCATATTGAAGTATGTAGCAACCCTAGATCTGATAGCTTTTTCGATATTTGAGAGAACCTGTTCCCCTCCGAACGGCAGCCAAGACATGGACGTCTTGCCTGAGATTCGGGGTAGATGCTATTTGGTTTTATCCGTCCACCTCTCCGAAGATGCCAAGTTGATTTATGGCACCGTGTATCGGAGGTTTAGACGGATGCGGCCGATGTAGCAGACTTCGTTAGATTCTCCCTCGCTTGAGGGGTTTTTGATTGTGGGGACGGTCTTCCCTGCAGGCGCAAGCCCCTGCAGTTAGTTACGCTACCGCATCGCGGTAACAACTTTCTCCTTCTCCATAATTTCACTTCGTGTCGTGGGTGTTTGTTTTGTTTGTGGTTGCCCGTGGATTGTATACGGAGACTAATTTATGTCGTCGCCCGTAGGACGTGGATTAGTCCAAATCCGTATTTTCTTAGATTTGGGTTTGGGGTTTTGGTTTAAGGATGTGTTAGCCATATTTGAGGCTAAGATCAACTTAAACGTTCGTTAAGGATATGTTAGTCTAATTTGGGACTAAGATCAATTTAACGGGATCGTTTAGATCCGACAAAAGAGCATTTGGGGGCTCGTTACAAAAGAGCATTTTGTGTACCTTCGTGTTCCAGTTTAGGGACATAGTGGTCCATTGCATGTATGGCCGTCGGGACCCGTCACCTCTCTGACGTCGTTGAAGGATTACAACGATAGGTGTCAGAGGAGTTCAGAGATGTACCCTTGAACTAAAGTAGATTGGGGGGAATCTATAGTCCAGTTTGGGACTAGAGTTTGTTTTGAAGGTTTAAGGACATGTTAGCCATATTGGAGGCTAAGATCAACTTAAACGTTTGTTAAGGATACGTTAGTCCAGTTTGAGACTAAGATCAACTTAACGGGATCGTTTAGATCCGGCAAGAGAGCATTTAGGCTCTATTGTTCCAGTTTAGGGACATAGTGGTCCGTAGGTAGTTTAAAGACTTTGCGGTCCATTGCCAGTTTAGGGACATGGTGGTCCATTGCATGTATGGTCGTCGGAACCCGTCACCTCTCTGACGTCGTTGAAGGATTACAACGACAGATGTCGGAGGAGTTCAGAGATGTACCCTTGAACCAGGTGTAAATTGATTTAAGAGAGCAGCCGTGCTCGGTCAATTTAATTTGAGGACTTACGGCCATGATTGGGCTAAGTCTAGTTGAGAATATTCAACGTTTTTATGTTTGGCCTGTTAGGCCTTTGCTAGGGCTTTGCCCCTGCACTGCATTTTATTCTGGCCTGTAAGGCCTATTTGATTTGGGCTCTGTCCCTTTTTTATAATGCAAAGCATTTGTTTTGGTCCATTGGGCCTTTTAATTGGGCTCTGCCCTTTAATAATGCACTGCATTAATTAGTCTGACAGAGTGCCACGTGTCTTGTCAAGCGCTTTACGCCAATTGAGGAGCGCAAGGCGCAAGTCCATGGGGGGTGACACATGTCACGCTCTGGTGAGCTGCGCCAATTTCAGAGAGCAATGCTCTATTTAAAAGCGCATAGCGCAAGTGGTCTTGGAGCTGACACGTGGTGCGCTCTGGTGAGTTGCGCCAATTTCAGAGAGCAATGCTTTATCTTAAAAGCGCATAGCGCAAGTTATTCAGGTGCTGACACGTGGCGCTCTCTGGTGGCTTACGCCAACCCAGGAGCGTAACAGTGCAGACTTACAAGTGCAAGGCACTGTTTTTATATCTTAATCCAATTTAAGATTCCAGAACCAATGGTTCATAAAAAAGAAAGGCAATGCCTTTGTTATCATCATTATTATTTTTTATTTGAAGATCTTTGATCTTGTTCTTAGATCAATGATCTATTCAGAAGAAATTCTTCTTTTTATTCAATGGTTTTTACCTTTTATCCTCTTTTTGAGTTCTTCTTCAAAATTCTTTAGAGTTCTCTCTCTGTTTTTGTGTTTCTCTATTTCTCTCTGTTCTTCGGAATTGGGGTCTAGGGGCCTTTATATAGTGCCCATTAATTTGTTAAATTTGTTAAAGAGACCATTCTCTGAGTGATTTGGGGAATTTTCCCCACCGTTGGATCTTTGATCCAAGGGTTTCTGTTTTACAAAAGACAATCTTCTTGTTTTAACAAGAACAGAAAGATCTTACTGGAATTTTAATTCTGTTTGGCGCAGATGCACCAGCGCTTGAGCGCAGCGCAACTGCGTTGACACGTGTTGCGCAGCGCAGAGCGCAGCGCAACTGCGTTAGCGCAACTGCGCTGACACGTGTCGCTCAGCGCAGAGCGCAGGTCAGCTGAAGCGTTGCTTCTTTAATTTAATTTTTTAATTTTAATTTTCAGAACAGAGCCTTGCTCTGATTGGGGGAAACAGAAGCGTTGCTTCGTTTCCCGCCTTGGAATTTGAACAGAGCTTTGCTCTGATTGGGGTAAACAAATGCCCCCCCACCGTTGCGCTTACGTGGCCCCAAACGTGAGCGCAACGGTGACAGAATTCCAATCGTTGCGGCAACTTTTGGAAGTTGGAAGGGCTCTTTAATGCCTATAAATAGGACCTTTGGTCCCTTAGACGATTTTCATCTTCAGAATTTCTGCTTTCAGAATCTCTGAGCCCTGCTCTTTATTTTCAAGAACTCTGAGAGTTAAACTCTTAAAACTTTTAGGTAAAATTTTTAAGTTAAATTAAATTAATTTTCATTGACAGAGCCTTGCTCTCAATAGATCCCTGATCTAAAGAAAACCCATTTAGGGTTTCACTTAGCAGAGCTTTGCTCTCTGTAGGTCCAAAGGGATCTAAAGAGAACCCTGTTAGGACTCCATCAATAGAGTTCTGCTCTCTGAAAGATTTCATTTATAATTTCTTGATTCATTAATGGAGCTTTGCTCCTTTTAAATCATATAGCAGAACTCTCAAGAGTTGCTGATTTTTGTCGATCTTCTTTTATAGGAGTGATGGACGCCCACATGTACGATCTCGACGAGATTATCTCTTACGGGGATATCCGCCGACTTGGCCGTTCTCAAAATCGAGAATTTACCAACGCTGAGTGTGCCGAGATCATGAGTCGCTTCGACGCGTACAACGGTCAGCTGCTTCCTCGGCGCTCCCCACTGCTGAAACTTATTATGGGAGCCATCTGGGAAGCGCTTCCCCTATTCTTTACCAGCGTGCCGCTTAGAGCATTGGACGCCGCAGAGGACAAGGTGCACTCAGTGTACCTGATGAACTTAATCTCGAAGAGACGGCGAGACAATCTTATCGATCTCTTGCACGAAGCCTTTCAACAGTCCGCCATTCTTGCTGCCTATCGGAGGGTGGAATATTAGTGTATATACCCTAGAGGCCATTACTGTATCATACTAGATTGTATATTACTTGATGGAAGCTTGGGATATTCACAGTTGTATAGACAATCTTGCTCAAAATGGTAGTATGCTACTTGGTTTGTCTCTACTTCAATATGTGCATGTGTTTCTTTTAGCATATCGCTTGTATACATATTAGTAGAGCCCTTAGGATCTTTGCTTGATTAGCAGCGTTGTGATGGCGCTCACACTTGTGGGGGCTGGGTAATCCATAAGCACATCCTTATACAGGTCCCTAGTCGTTGGACTATCGAGACAGGGCATCGATACTCCGGAGTAGACTAGCGTATGCGCTTCTCATCCCAGCGGGGGAGACGGTCTGTCCTACAGCCGTCAGTACGTCGTACTTGAGATAGTATGCGGGTGCTCGTTAGGTTATGAGTACACTGGACAGGACTCGTCGGGAACTGTTGGTTGGTATTATACCTATCGTCAGTTATCGGTTACCAGGTGACATGAGTACAGCTTAGTCCGCTGACTTGACACTGTCACTTCGCCTCAAGTGTGTTCCCACTGTACTTGGATTACTACCCTACCACGACTCAAAGGAGTCGTGCAAACAGGTAGTAGTTGGGTGCAGTCCCGAAGCACTTGGAGGCAGTGACGGTTAGACAGGATTCGTCTCTCCCGGTATTGGGGGTTGACATCGCGCTGTGTCTAGGAGAGCCATTATACAAGTAGTCCCTGCCCAGGGCAAGCGAGATATACTGGTAGGTTTCCAGTGTTATCTCAGGGTGTTCTGGGCTACACTCCGACACGACTTGTACCGCTATTAGGGGACTGACGTTCACCGCCCCCCTAGGCCCGCCATGCGATGTATCAGACGAACAGACCGGACTGTACGGAGATTGTCACATACAGGCTCAATAGGAGTTCGGATGGGTTTATCTCATCGGCCTTCTTATCGACATCTACCTGGGGACCGTTACGTACAGCTAGTGCCGCTTGCGGTCTGTGGTTAAACCCACTGCCAGCGTAGTGTCGAGTCTTTAGAGTCCCACACAGAGAGTTTCCCTGCACTGAGCGAAACGTGTAGAGGCCGTATGGTTTTACGGCAGGGCTACGATCACTTACGTGCACTTGAGTGCGTATGCTGTTCGGGCAGGCAATACTAGTGGGCTTTGGTTTAAGCCAGATCCTAGTATTGCACAGATGGATTTGATTTGTCTTCTGTGCATTCGCATTCTACGGAATGCGGATGCAGGTGTGCATGCACAGTTTTGAGGAGCGATGAAGGAGGAGGTGCCCCATTAGGGTTTTGGCAGTTGGTTCGGCCAAAACCATAATGTGGCACACTCATTAGGGTTTTGACAGTTCGTTTGGTCAAAACCGTGATGAGCCAGAGGCATTGTTTACTATCCTTTTAGTGATAGATTAGTGATGGCTAATTGCATTGACCATTTGACCACTTAGATCTCTCTTGACCTTGTTGACCATGTTGACCATGTTGACCATGTTGACCCTTGACCTTCAAGAGAGATCCACACTCTTCTTTTATTTTCCTTTTATTTCTTGTGTTATGATAATGGTCAATTCAATGTGCCATCAAGTCTTTCATGATAGGATTAGTAATGATGATTATTGTGTATTATTGCAACCATGGTTCATTTCATTTTGGTTTGATTTTTCATTATTCTCTTCTCATTCTCTCTCATGAAGTGAGAAGAAAAGAAAAGCTCCATGGTTGCAAACTTTCTCCTTCTTCTTCCTCCTCTTGATCTCTTCTTTTGATCTCATGTGTTGAGAGAAAAAGAATCCACAAAGACAAATACATCCATACATCTCCTCTACACATTCTAAGGCATTTAGATTAGCAATCTCCTTGCCCTAGTTGCCTTGGCTTGAGGCGAAGCTTAGTGTACAACTCTCGGGTGGATCGTCTTCGACTCAAGAAGGCCGCGGAGGTGCCCAAGGTCCGGATCGACGCTTGGAGCTTGGATGGACGAGTGGGACAGCGGGATGAAGACCCGAAGGACCGGTTCCGTGAGGTATACTTCCTACAGCATAGTAGCTAAACCTCTAAGTGTTTACTAGTTTCTAGTTTAGCAAAGATCCGACTTTTAGTCCATGTTGCCTTGCGCTAAAATCATTATTTATCGCCATTTCCGCCTCCCCGTAAGAACCGGGGTGAGCAACGTGGACTTACAGTGGTATCAGAGCCTAGCTAAACATAAACTAGTAAGTTAGCAAAGTGTTAAGAACATCGATCGGAAAAAAAGTCGCAAAACACATCCGCAAAACCTCAACTTTCTGTCGAATTTTTTACTGTTCAAAAATTATTTTAACATACATGAAAATTCGTCTCAGGGTTTTCTAAAACCACTGCAGAAAAACGGTCCCATGAACCGACCAAACCGCCGCGGTTCCGCGGCAATAGCGTGCTATTGCCGCGGTTCCGCGGCCGATTTGACTCGGTCGTGGACCTGATTTTTTGCAGTGTTTTAGTTTGGATGTTTTGGGATTTTTAAGATATGTTTTTTCCACCCAGAATTTCCAGAGAGCAAATTGACTTTTCGGGTGGCTAAAAATCCGTATTTTGATCGATATTCCGTACTCTTTGGCTAATGTATATTATCTGTGATGTAATATATGTATTGAACGTCCGCTAATCGCTATACGTCGATTAGTGGGGGTTATACATATCTGTGATCTGTAATGTTGATGGTTTGTGTATATGAACTCGGTGGATTGTCGCGGATGAATAGCCGGGAATGGGTGTGAGATGAGAGTTTCTTTTTCTTTCATTCATTGTAAAGTTTGTAAATTGATGTAATATTATTTATTTGGCCGCACAACCGGGTCGGGGTTGTAGCCGTCATTGTATAATTTCTTTTTACTGTTTTTGCTCCTAGGATAGACCCAAGGTGGGGTGCACAAACTACCGGGTATCTCGAAGTGCCGAGTGGCCTACTCACGGAGTTGTGGGAGGTTGCTTCGCTTCGGGTACTTGGCGGGTAGTTTGCCGCACCCGTAGGGGTCTAGGGTGGGGTTTGGCTATTCATCGCGACCGTGTAATCCGTTTTTCGTTGCAGGCTCGAACGAATCACGGATTCCTAGTATATCCAAAGTGTTCATCTGTGATCTGTAATGTCTATCATTGCTATATATTTATATATGATAACTATTTAGGCGTTGCTTATGTTTTACAGCCGCGCTAGCCCAGCCCCCGCTCTGTCGTTAGTTAAGTAACCTAACGGGTGATGACGGGGCCCCGTGGCGAATGCGAATGGCATAAGCGTACGTCATATTTTGGTTGTTTTCTGCAATGGTAGGATTAAATGATGGGACGCATTAAAAGAACTAATGCAAGAAAATAAACCAAGAAAAAGTCGTTGGAACACTTTGAAAACCACTCGGTTCTTTTCAAAAATAAGCATTTTTTAACGCGGAGCTTGAACCACTCCTTTTAAAAGCTATCTCGTTCCATCGACTATATCAAGTTCACTACGTTCACGGTTTCGCCAAAACCATCCGTAGCCCTCCGTCGTTTCATATGAATATTCAACAGTATTCAAGCTGTGTTTGTTGGCCTTAGTCAAGGCACAGTGTTTGGTAGCTGGTGGGTATTCATATGTTGCATAGATAGAATGCGTTGGTTTGGGACAGTCGTATTGCTTTGTTGGCCATAGTCAAGGGTATATACGGGTGGGTTCAAATTAACCTGGATAACGACGGGTAGAACTTGACATGTGACTTATGATTTGTTGGCCTTAGTCAAGGTCATAAGAGCATGGGGCAAAAATCTACATCGGGAGTTTCAAAAGTACTGAAACGTGCTAGCGCTGCATACCATTTGGAGTGTGATGATTCTGGTAGGATTCCTTCGGCTTTATCACGCGATGATATTTGGATCCCGATCCTACTGTGAGTATATGCTACTCCTCGGGAAAACTCTCACTTAACGATCAATGCTATAAACCTAGTAGGTGTCTAGAAAGGTGTTAGCGGGGCTACGCCCACAGGGAAAAGAGGTTACTTAATTAAGGAACTTCGCGAAAGCGTTGGAAAACCTCCCTCGAAGTACCGACACTGGCCTGGCTGAACGGTTAAGCAAGTATTGTACGGTGAGAAAGATCCCGACTAATTCTTCCTTTGTGGTTTGAGGGGGGATTCGAGAGACAGTGGGAGCCATCCTGTTTAGATAAATTAAAAACCAATCTAAACTTGCAAGAGCATCATGCTAAGTGTTTTCTTCTCTCTCTCTTAATTGCAGCGACCCAGTGACCGCACCTAGGTTACATCTAGATAATAAAATGACTGAATCTGACTGTTATGACTGGCAAAGGTCTGTCCAGATGTCCATTGTCCAGGACAAGCTGGAACACCTCTTGACTGATCCAACCCCTGCCGTCTCAAGTCCAGTTTCCCCTGTCACGGATATTGATATTTGTAGGACATCGGAAGAAGGCTGTGCGAAAGCCAAGTGCCTCGTGTTAGCCTCAGTTGATGGTATATACCAGAGGCAGCACGAGAAGATGGACTCAGCTTCTATCTTCCTCTATAACAAAGTTTTATATGGAGAGCAATCTCGTATCGCAAGATATGAGACCTCGAACGAATTGCTTCCAGCGAGGTTGGCTATCGGGTCATCTGTAGGGGGAAACGTCCTTACAGAGACCAGCTCTTTTAAGCTCTTGGACCTGAAGACCACGTTGAAGAACGGGTCAGATGCTGACTCAGTTCAACAGTCTCTACCTACTACCCAAAAGGAAACTAGGGAAGTAGAAAGAAAGGGAAGGGCAGAAGTTTCAGGAACAGATGTAGTAAAAGAAGGATGTTCCTATTGTTACGGGAATGAACATGGGCAGAAGGATTGCAGGGATTGTAAAGCCAGTAGCCAGAATTCGAAGCATGTTGTGGCTTCGGCTTCGGGTGTGTTTGTGATAGAGAACTGTATGTTAGTTAACCCTACTTCCTGGGTATTGGATACCGGATCAGGATCTTATATCTGTAATTCGTTACAGGCTTTGAGAAACCGTAGGGTTATCAGAAAAGGTGATATGACTCTCAGGGTTGCTAACGGAATGAGCATGTATGCTGAATCCGTAGGGGAATATCATCTAGGACTGACAACTGGGCAGATATTGATTCTGCGTGACTTTTTTTATGTGCCAGGTGCGAATTGTAACATCATATCTGTATCCTTACTTTCTAAGGAAGGATATGATTTTACTTTTGTAAGCGATGTAGTAAACATCCACCTAAATCAAGTATTGATTGGGTCAGGTACATTGAAATACGGTATATACGTTTTGAATCAAGCTCAGGTCTTCAGTGTCCAGAACACACTTAAAAGAAAGTCTCCGGAATTAAATCAGGCTTTCTTATGGCATTGTAGACTGGGTCACATTAATGAGACACGGTTGACAAAGTTACATAAAGAAGGATACTTGGATCCGTTCGAGTACCAGTCTTATGCCACTTGTGAATCATGTCTCATGGGAAAGATGACAAAGACTCCATTCACTGGACACGGAGAAAGAGCGAGCAAGCTCTTGGGACTCATACACAGTGATGTGTGTGGTCCAATGTCTACACATGCGCGAAGTGGTTATTCATACTTCATTACTTTCACAGATGATTTCTCTAGGTATGGGCATGTCTTCTTAATGAAGCACAAATCCGAGGACTTTGAGAAATTTCAGGAACACAAGAATAAAGTTGAAAAACAAACAGGCAAAAGTATCAAGACACTGAGATCTGATCGAGGTGGCGAATACTTGAGTGCCGAGTTTCTGGGCTTCTTAAAAGAGAATGGAATTCTCTCTCAACTTACTCCTCCATACACACCACAACACAACGGTGTATCGGAAAGAAGGAATCGAACCCTATTGGATATGGTTCGTTCCATGATGAGTAAGGCTGAGTTGCCGCGATCCTTCTGGAGTTATGCACTAGAAACAGCTGCATATCTTTTGAACCAAGTTCCTACTAAGTCAGTGCCTACCACACCATATCAGATGTGGAGTGGGAAGAAACCCAGTCTTAAACACTTTAAGATATGGGGGTGTCCAGCTTTTGTAAAAAAGTAGCATGCGGACAAGCTCGAGGCACGTTCGGTACAATGTAAGTTTGTGGGATACCCAAAGAACTCCAAGGGGTATCTTTTCTATTACGCAGAGGAACAAAAGGTTTTTGTTTCTCGTCATGCCCGCTTCTTGGAAACTGAGTTTTTGGAAAATCAGATAAGTGGGAGCGCAATAGAACTGGAAGAAATTCCAGAACCACAAGCTATTACTGAAAGCTTGGTAGAACCTGAGGGTTCGAAAGAACAGGACATCCCAGCACCACTCCGCAGGAGTAGTAGGCAGTCTCATCCGCCCGAGAGATACTACGGTTTTCTCATTGACGGGGATAGAGAGGATTGCACTATGGATTATGGTGAGCCTACTAGCTTCCAGCAAGCCATTCAGAGCGGTGACTCGGTAAAATGGCTGGATGCAATGCGGGCCGAGATGGAGTCTATGTACACCAACAAAGTTTGGACTTTGGACTTTGCTCCAGAAGGAGTAAAACCCGTAGGCTGCAAATGGATCTTCAGAAAGAAGATTGGTGTAGATGGGCAGGTTGAGACCTATAAAGCTAGACTTGTTGCAAAGGGTTTTCGTCAAAGACTTGGTTTGGACTATGACGAGACCTTTTCTCCAGTGGCTATACTGAAATCCATTCGGATCCTTCTTGCCATTGCTGCCTTCCACGATTATGAAATCTGGCAGATGGACGTAAAGACGGCTTTCCTAAATGGAAATTTGGAAGAGTGCGTCTATATGGATCAGCCGGAGGGATTCAATCAGAGTGGGAGCAGCGGTAGAGTGTGCAAGTTGCTCAAGTCCATTTATGGACTTAAGCAGGCATCGCGGAGTTGGAACATCTGCTTTGATGATACTGTCAAAGAATTCGACTTTATCAAAAATCCAGATGAACCATGCATTTACAGTAAGATTGTAGGGAGAACTGTGGTATTCCTCGTCTTGTACGTGGATGACATTCTCCTAATAGGAAATGATATTCCTATGCTACAGTCAGTCAAAGGATTCTTGTCGCAGAGATTCTCCATGAAGGACCTGGGCGATGCCAACTACATTCTGGGGATCCAGATCTATCGTGATAGATCTAAGAGGATGTTGGGACTTTCACAGTCAAGGTACATTGACACCATACTGAAAAGGTTCAGTATGGAAGATTCCAAGCGCGGCAATTTACCGGCTTGTCACGGGATCACCCTCTCCAAAGAGATGTCTCCCAAGACTGATTTGGAAAGGGATCGCATGTCTATCATACCCTACGCTTCTGCGGTAGGCTCTATAATGTATGCGATGTTGTGTACCAGACCAGATGTAGCATACGCATTGAGCGTTGTAAGCCGGTATCAGTCGAACCCAGGGGAGAAACACTGGATAGCGGTAAAGAACATTCTCAAGTACCTCAGAAGGACTAAGGAGATGTTCTTGGTGTATGGCGGAAAAGACCTCCAGCTCGAGGCCTTTGCTGACTCCAGCTTCCAGAGTGACAAGGATGACTCCAAGTCCATGTCGGGTTATGTCTTTACCCTCAATGGAGGGGCGGTTTGCTGGAAGAGTTCCAAGCAGGAGACCGTTGCTGACACAACTATGGAAGCGGAGTACATAGCTGCTTGCGATGCCGCAAAGGAAGCTGTCTGGATGAAGAAGTTCCTCACGGAGCTTCAGGTGGTTCCTACCATTGTTGATCCAATACCGCTGTATTGTGACAACAACGGCGCTATAGCTTTAGCGAAGGAACCCAGGTCCCATCAGAAGTCCAGGCACATTTTGAGGCGGTACCACCTGATCAGGGAGATCGTAGATCGCCGGGAGATCGAGGTGAAGAGAGTAAATACGGAGAACAACACTGCAGATCCACTCACGAAGACCCTACCCCAGACTCAGTTCGAGCGGCTGATCGAGATGATAGGTCTTCGATACGCCAGTACATGGCCTTAGTGCAAGTGGGAGATTGTTAGTGTATATGCCCTAGAGGCCATTACTGTATCATACTAGCTTGTATATTACTTGATGGAAGCTTGGGATATTCACAGTTGTATAGACAATCTTGCTCAAAATGGTAGTATGCTACTTGGTTTGTCTCTACTTCAATATGTGCATGTGTTTCTTTTAGCATATCGCTTGTATACATATTAGTAGAGCCCTTAGGATCTTTGCTTGATTAGCAGCGTTGTGATGGCGCTCACACTTGTGGGGGCTGGGTAATCCATAAGCACATCCTTATACAGGTCCCTAGTCGTTGGACTATCGAGACAGGGCATCGATACTCCGGAGTAGACTAGCGTATGCGCTTCTCATCCCAGCGGGGAAGACGGTCTGTCCCACAGCCGTCAGTACGTCGTACTTGAGATAGTATGCGGGTGCTCATTAGGTTACGAGTACACTGGACAGGACTCGTCGGGAACTGTTGGTTGGTATTATACCTATCGTCAGTTATCAGTTCCCAGGTGACATGAGTACAGCTTAGTCCGCTGACTTGACACTGTCACTTCGCCTCAAGTGTGTTCCCACTGTACTTCGATTACTACCCTACCACGACTCAAAGGAGTCGTGCAAACAGGTAGTAGTTGGGTGCAGTCCCGAAGCAGTTGGAGGCAGTGACGGTTAGACAGGATTCGTCTCTCCCGGTATTAGGGGTTGACATCGCGCTGTGTCTAGGAGAGCCATTACACAAGTAGTCCCTGGCCAGGGCAAGCGAGATATACTGGTAGGTTTCCAGTGTTATCTCAGGGTGTTCTGGGCTACACTCCGACACGACTTGTACCGCTATTAGGGGACTGACGTTCACCGCCCCCCTAGGCCCGCCATGCGATGTATCAGACGAACAGACCGGACTGTATGGAGATTGTCACATACAGGCTCAGTAGGAGTTCGGATGGGTTTATCTCATCGGCCTTCTTATCGACATCTACCTGGGGACCGTTACGTACAGCTAGTGCTGCTTGCGGTCTGTGGTTAAACCCACTGCCAGCGTAGTGTCGAGTCTTTAGAGTCCCACACAGAGAGTTTCCCTGCACTGAGCGAAACGTGTAGAGGCCGTATGGTTTTACGGCAGGGCTACGATCACTTACGTGCACTTGTGTGCGTATGCTGTTCGGGCAGGCAATACTAGTGGGCTTTGGTTTAAGCCAGATCCTAGTATTGCACAGATGGATTTGATTTGTCTTCTGTGCATTCGCATTCTACGGAATGCGGATGCAGGTGTGCATGCACAGTTTTGAGGAGCGATGAAGGAGGAGGTGCCCCATTAGGGTTTTGGCAGTTGGTTCGGCCAAAACCATAATGTGGCACACTCATTAGGGTTTTGACAGTTCGTTTGGTCAAAACCGTGATGAGCCAGAGGCATTGTTTACTAATCCTTTTAGTGATAGATTAGTGATGGCTAATTGCATTGACCATTTGACCACTTAGATCTCTCTTGACCTTGTTGACCATGTTGACCATGTTGACCATGTTGACTCTTGACCTTCAAGAGAGATCCACACTCTTCTTTTATTTTCCTTTTATTTCTTGTGTTATGATAATGGTCAATTCAATGTGCCATCAAGTCTTTCATGATAGGATTAGTAATGATGATTATTGTGTATTATTGCAACCATGGTTCATTTCATTTTGGTTTGATTTTTCATTATTCTCTTCTCATTCTCTCTCATGAAGTGAGAAGAAAAGAAAAGCTCCATGGTTGCAAACTTTCTCTTTCTTCTTCCTCCTCTTGATCTCTTCTTTTGATCTCATGTGTTGAGAGAAAAAGAATCCACAAAGACAAATACATCCATACATCTCCTCTACACATTCTAAGGCATTTAGATTAGCAATCTCCTTGCCCTAGTTGCCTTGGCTTGAGGCGAAGCTTAGTGTACAACTCTCGGGTGGATCGTCTTCGACTCAAGAAGGCCGCGGAGGTGCCCAAGGTCCGGATCGACGCTTGGAGCTTGGATGGACGAGTGGGACAGCGGGATGAAGACCCGAAGGACCGGTTCCGTGAGGTATACTTCCTACAGTATATTGGCTAAACCTCTAAGTGTTTACTAGTTTCTAGTTTAGCAAAGATCCGACTTTTAGTCCATGTTGCCTTGCGCTAAAATCATTGTTTATCGCCATTTCCGCCTCCCCGTAAGAACCGGGGTGAGTAACGTGGACTTACATTGAAGTCATCAGTGGGGATCCCAAAGCCCGTGCTCGTGAAAGGAAGCACACCAGGATGGTTCGCCAAGCTTGGAAAGTCTTGGACAATGTCACTTTCGAGTTCCTCAATCCCTGTCCAGGATCTGAGGTTTTGCCATTGTAATGATCCGGACAATGTCTTTGTTTATTTCTTTATGATTGTAAGAACCCTTTGCCATATGAATGGAATTTTTTTTTATTTCAGCTTGTTTTATTTCTCGTTCTGAGTCTTTTGCATATGCATGAATGGATGTGTCTCGAACGCTTGATCAAATGCAAATCGGATGTTCTTTCTGTCACTTTCTTCTTTCTTCTATTATCAATACGCTGCCTTAGTAAACACGGTTGACCAATGATAGAGCGAGTATCTTATCTTGGCTTCTTCAAGAGGTAACGATGGCTTAGGTCGCAGGTTCAGGTCTGCTGTCTAAGGCTTTCAACTTTATGAGCCGTGAGGGTCTCATAAAGACTTTTCTCCCTACGGATCGAGAGGATCTCGTAGGTGTATTTTCTCCTTAGGAATCGTGAGGATTCCTAAGTGTGTTTTCTCTTATAAGTCATAAGGATCCTATAAGAGAATTTCCCTCTTATAAGTCGAGAGGACCCGTAAGCGGTTGTTTCCCTCCTTGTCGAGTTTCGACTTCGGAGAGTGAGACCCGTGAATAGTATGCAAGAGACCGTTTTGGGCCGACTTGCAGGGTCCCAGTGCTTAGGAAACAGGTTTTTTAATCCTTACTGCCTAAGGTTTTATCTTACGAGTCGAGCCGCATCGAGAAGTTCTCGCAAAGACATCAATTTCTTCACCAGTCGAGACGAATCGAGCACTTCTCGCAAGAATATCCTAACGTCACAGTTAACCTCTGCTCTTTACGACAGAAGTCCGTTAGGGTCTGTGGTACTTAGGGTTTTGGCCGTCGTACCGTCGCATCAGCTGATATATTCCTCGATAGGCAATCGTGTTGTTCGAGTAGCCCTGCGACTGCCGTGTCTCTGATCCCTTCGGGGGCTGGATAAGACGTCTTCAAGCAATCCTCCTTGGCAGTTTGACCGTCGGAAAAGCAAGCGTTAGGAATTTTGCCATGCCGCTTTTTACTTGAGGTTAGGCTCATTTTGGAGAGCCCCGATGAGTCATAACCACTCTGCGCTGGTGTGGGATGATCTCCGATAGTCTTTCAGGTTTTATGTGAGTTGTCGTCAAGACTGTTAGTTATATGTATGCCCTAGAGGCCATTACTGTACATAGGATGTATATTGTAGTGGATGCTGGGACGTATATAGGGAGGACTTTCTTGCTCGACATGATAGTATGCTATCTGGTTGAACTTTACCTTAACGTGTATACTGATTGTCTCTCTGTTACATGTTGGTAAAGCCCTTAGGATGTGTGCTTGACTACCTGGACTATGATGCGGATCATACTAGTGGGGACATGGTAGTCCATAAGTACATCCTTCAAAGTCCCTAGTCGAGGGTGTATCGAGACGGGGCATCGATATACCAGAGTAGACTAGCGTATACCTTCTCGACCCATACAGATGGGCGATGGATGATCCCATATCCATTGGTGTTTGACATCGGAGATGATATACGGGTGCTCAGTAGAGACTGGGTACACTGGACGGACTCGCCGAGAACTCCCAGATGGTATTATACCTCACGTCAGATGGCAGTTCTCAGGTGACACTGGTACAGAGTAGTCTGTAGACCCGAGATCGTCATAGAGTCTTGTGTGGTTCCCACTGTGCTTTGATTTCCATCTTACCACGTCCAAGAGGGCGTGCAAAACGGTGGTTTTTGGGTACAGTCCCGAGTCACATGGAGGCAATGAGCGATAGGAGGGGATTCGTCTCTCCCGGTATAGGGAGTTGATGTTGCGCTGTGTTCGATTGGCTATAACAGGAAATCCCTGGCCAGGGTTGCTGAGATTTACTGGTAAGTGTTACCAGTAGTTTCTCGAACAGTTATAGACCTCATATCGACACGACTTATCGAGCTATTGGGGTCTGACGTTTACCACCCCTAGGCGAGATATGCGACATATCAGACGATCAGACCGGACTGTTCGGTAGTGTTACTGGTTGGATTCACTGGAGTGTGAGCGGGCTTGCTCGTCGATCTTCAGATCGCTCAATACTCGGGTGGCCGTTACGTTTAGCAGACCGCTTGCGGCTTGTGGGTGTTTGATATGATCATCACCTGCTGCCGGCGTATTGACGAGTCTTTAGAGTCCTACACAGAGGTTTCCTGGCTCAAGCGAAACGAAATAGGAGCGCATATGAGATATGTGCGGGACCGAGAATAATGCGTGTATGTGATACCGTATTCCATTCTCGCGAAGAATGTGTCGAATGGTTGTATGCGATATAACCTAGTTATCGAATCAAGGATTGATTCGATAAACCGATACATTGGATATTAGTCGGTTGTATGCGATATGACCGGATCGTTAAATCAAGTGTTGATTTAATGATTTAATATATAATTATATATTTGATATATTACTTTGCATTAACTAGTATTGGTTCACTTTAAATGGATTTTCTCACTTGGTTTGTGCACATTGTATATGTGATATACTTTTGTACACAAGAATGTATCATGTTTGATGATACATGCTTTTTAGGTTAAGTGTAATTAACCTTGGTTAAGTTGTTGATTAGGGTTTTTACTTATTCATTTATCTTATTTATTTATTCATTTTGAATAAATTGAAAGATAAATGAATGGTGGCTTCATTTGTTTTTAGTTGAAGTTTCATGAAGCTTTGACTAATTGACCTTTTTGTTCTCATCCTTAACCCTAACCATTCAACCCAACCTTAGTCAATTCTCTACACTTAACTAAGGTTAAGATTATGATAAGTGTTCATTTTATTATCTATTTTAAATAACTTATCATAGCTTTATCTTCTTCTTCTTCATCATCTTCAATGAAGAAACCTCCACTTCATCAATGGTGATTGATGAAGATGAGTGAGAAATCCAATTCTAAAGTCTACCCACTTCCTATTTCTTCATCCTCTACCTCTTTTCAAGTAGTAGAGTGTGTTTCCTTCACAAGTTTTCAAGGCTCGGTGAAGGTGGAGCTTGATCTAGTGATGCTTCGACGTAGATCATCTTCGGCACGTTGTCGATGACCTAGCCCGTCCATTCTCCGATGAAGCCGACGCTAGAGCCCGGGATCCGTCTTGGACAGCGAGGAGACTTCATTGCAGAGCCGTGGAGGTGGAGCACCGGATCTACAAAGGTTGTATGTCCGTATTCTCATAGTTAAGTGTTAACTAGTTAGCATTTTCGCCTAGACATCTAGCTAACGATCCGTAGTCTAGGGTTTCTCGGCACCGTATTTTTGAAATTGCCATGGTAGATGGCTTGTGAGACCTCATTAGGGTGCCTAGGAACCCTACAGTGGTATCAGAGACTAGCTAGAGCCTTAGGCGAAGTCTAGACGGAATTTGAAGTCCGAACAAACCTGAAACCCGATCACAAACATGCTCTCTGTCCATTTTTTAAAATCTGGTCTTTTGCCAAATTAAAAATATGCAGAAAATCAAGAAGGGTTTTCTAAGAATTACTGTAAATTTCGTGGACCTAATTCCACTTTCCCACCGCGGTTCCACGGCATGAGCAGGGCTCATGCGGCGTATCCGCGGCCGTACGGCCACTGTATTTATATTATTTGGCACAGTAATTCTTAGTTTCCTGAGGTGATTTTTCTGGGAATTTTTTATATTTATTCAAGAGTTGTATTTTCTGCAGTTGTTTTGGGGATTCGGTGTTTCGATCGGAGTATCAAATTTTGTCTGTGTGGCTTTCCGGATAGTTTTTAGAATATGTTAAAAAGTTCGACCGGATATAAATACTCAATTTTTCCCCTGTCGGGAAATTTCCAAGTGTTGGATTTTTCCGTAGTTTAATGACGTTCTAAGTAGTGCAAGTAACGCGATGGACCCTCTAGAAGACAACAAACCTTAACTCGATTATGTGACCGTCTTGAACTGCCCTTTGAACCTTCGGGTTTGGGGCAGTACGGCGTGCCACATGTGAGGCGTTGGCTTGACCCTTCTACGGCTGGACCGTCGGTACTGAGGCACGAACTGAATGTTGTTAGACTTATTTCATGTGTTGATCTGTATCGGGAAAACTTGGGTGTTCGAATGTTCAATCGGAAAGTTTAACATTTTCTAATTGTCCGGAATGTGATACAATAATTGGAATTCACAAATAGTTATGAGATAACTGAATGAATGTTATAAACATAGCAATTTAGTCTCACTTGATCGGTTGCCACGGAATTTTGATGTGATCAAAAGTCCGTCGCAATCACGTAGCGTACGCGGATACTCGCCGATAAACTTAATAGACAGCCTCACTCCATAGCCCCGACCAAGTGACTGTAGGAGAACCCCGTCGCCGAAAGCATCCGTTCGGGTGCTCGCGGTAGCGGTGTTCCGCCTTGGTGTACTTCGTCGACGGCGTCGGGGGTGCGGCCGCCTACTGAAGTTTGCGGCGAGCATTCGATCAGGATGTCGGGAATCTTGTTGAATTGCCCGACTTGAATATTGAAAAGAGTTTTCGATAATGAGACTAAAATGCGGGGTTTATAATTGTTAGGCATGCGATGTCTAAGTAATTCATTTGGTCAGGCATGCGATGTCTGAGGTGGTTGCGGATTCCAACTGTTATAGTTTTACACTTTCTTTTCTGTGACCGTAAGTGTAATATGTGATATCGTCGGTTTCGTTGCTATATGTCAACGACAATTGGAATGGACATATTTACTTACGTTGATGACATGTGATGTTATGTGTTGCTGGATATGTTATATTGGATCGTCGTGTTTGAATAGCCGGGGGTTTTTATGTGAGATGAGTGTTTTTCATTTTCATTCATGTAAAAACTTGTATGTAATATTCTTTTATTGGGGCGCTTCCAGGTTGCGGAAGATGTCACCGTTTGTATATTATTTACTTTTCCGCACTAGGATAGACCCAAGGAGGGGAGCACAAGTAACCGGGTTCTGGAGTCCAGTGGGAGACCAACTCGAGGAGTCGAGTCCGGGTCTCCTAACTCCAGAATTGGTAGGGTTGCTTGCCGCTCTCGTAGGGGTCTAGGGGTGTGGGTTTGGCTATTCATCGCGACCGTGGAATCCGTGTTTTATACTGGCTCGTATTGAAAACACGGACGTCCTAGTATATCCAATATTTCATATGATTCTTCTGCTGCGATATCTGTGATGTGATCATGTGATGTTCTGTGATAGATACAGTATATAGTATGTATGATATATTATATAGATGTTACTTATGTTTTACACCCGCGCTAGCCCTGCCCCGCTCTGCCGTTAGTTACCTAACCTAACGGTGCACGAGGGGACATCGAGGCGAATGCGGATGGCATAAGTGTACGTCGTATTTATCTGTGATGTTTAGGTACTTAAATGATGGGACTTCATTAATGAGATTAATGAAATAAAAGAAACCTAAGATGTTGTAGAATCGAATTTCAAAATAAAACAGGTAGCTACAGTTTTTTGCTTTGCATAGCGGTATATGTGATATATCCTGCACCTTATTCGATGAGGAAAGGACCAAGATCCCTTCACCGGGAGTGACTCCTTTAGCAATAACTGGAAGATGCTACACACTCGGTTTGTCTTTTGATTGCTTTTAAGAGTTTTTGCTTTGCACAGTGATATATATGATATATCCCGCACCTCATTCCACGAGGAAAGGACCGACGATCCCTTCACCGGGAGTGACTCCTTTAGCAAAACTAGAAAAGCCTAAAAAACACTCCATTTTAAAATCATTTGATTCTACAACGATATCAAGTTCATTACGCAATAGGTTTTCAGAAAAACCTGTCGTAGCCCTCCGTCATTTCAGATATGTACTGGTTAGTATTCGTGCTGCGTTTATTGACCTCTGTCAAGGCGTAGTGTGCGGTAGCTGATTAGTGCTTATCTGCATAAGCATATGATGTGATTGATTTAGGGTAGTCGTGTGACCTTGTTGACCTCTGTCAAGGGTCGTGCGGGTGGGTTTACTTCAATCAGGAAATGACGGGTTGAACTTGACTAGCAGCCTATGGTTTGTTGACCTCTGTCAAGGTCATAGGACGCTAGGGGCAAAATATTATCGGGAATTTCAAGTGTTGAAATTTGCAATGAGATTGCATACCTTCTATGAGATAGTTGGATCCCGATACCCGCTGCGAGTAAGAGTTACTCCTGGGAGAGTTTTATACATTACAATTAGCCGATCAAGTAGGTGTTTAGAAAGGTGTCAACGGGGTTACGCCTCTGGGAAAACGAGATTTACATTAATTAGGTTCGTGCGAAAGCACGGGGGACCTCCCTCAAAGTACCGACACTGGCCTGGCTGAAAGATTGATGAACTTGTAGTGTGTAATTAATCCCGGCTAGTCTTTCCTTTTAGGGTTTGAAGGAAGATTTGATAAAAAGCAGTGGGAGCCATCCTGATTAGATAAAATAAAAACCAATCTATTCTTGACAGAGCGCACGCTGAGTGTTTTCTTCTCTCTCTCTCCAGGTAGCGACCATATCACGCCTTAATCAAGATAATAAAACGGATTATTGACCGAACCCGCTTGTTATACTGCGCTGGGGAACGTTGGTCCCGCTCCAACTTATAATTGTTATAAGATAGAGCAGGAAATAGGGGATTACCAGAATTCCCGTGCCGCCCAAACGAAGAGAGTGCATGCTGATGCATCATCTTCGGGTGTGTTCATTATACAGAACTGTTTCTCAGTATCCTTTACGTCCTGGGTATGTGATACCAGATCAGGATCCCAGATATGTAATCAGTTACATAGGGCTACAGAAAGGTAGAGAACTGAGAACGGGTGATAAGTTTCATGAGGCAGAAAACGGGGCAAGTGTTGCAGCCAAGTCTGTTGGTCACTGTCACCCTGTATTACCAATACATTGATTCTGAACGAATGTTATTAGATACCGAACCTGATATACAAAATCATATCAGTCTCTTTATTAGTAAAGAAATGATAAAATTTTGTATTGTTGGATAATGTTTTGAACATTTCCTATATCAAAAGTTGATCGGTTCAGGCACGTTATCTAAAAGCATTGATGTTCTAAATCAAACCACAGTTCTTAGTATACGGAACACACACAAGAGGAAGAGTTCAGAAATGAACGAATCCTTCTTGAGGCATTGTAGACTAGGTCATATCAATGCGACCCGACTGGCTGAAGTTACATTTAGATGCATATTTAAATTAGTTTGAATTTACATCTTGTGAAACTCGCCAGTCATGTCACAAAGATAAGATGGCCATAGCTCCGTTTACTGGAAACAGAGAAAGAGTTATTGAACTCTTGGGATGATACATGTTGATGTATAAAGGTCCCCTGTCTACACATGCCAGGAAAGGTTCTTTGTACTTCATTACATTCTCTGATAATCTCTCAAGATTCAGACATATGTTCCTGTTGAAACATGAGTCCGAACCTTTTGAGATATTCACAGAATATAAGTAAGAAGTAGAGAACCAAAATACGGGTATAAGTATTATGTCCTTTGATGTGATCAGGGAGGAGAATACTTGAGCACGGAATTCCTGGACTATTCTAAAGGAGAATGAGATTCTCTCTCAGCATTACTCCTCCGAATACACCATAGCAAGATGGTATATCGGGGTGGAGCAATTACACCCTATGTGATAAGGTGTGCTCTATGATGAGTAATACTGAGTCACCTTTTTCCTTTTGGGAGTTATGCGCTTGAGAAGCTGCATACCTATTGAATAGGGTTCGAATCAAATCAATGCCTACCACTTCATATGTGATATGGAAAGGGAAGAGCCCATGTCTTAAGTTAGTTAAGATTTGGGGTTGTCCGGCCTATGTCTAAAAGAAAAAAAAATCCGGACAAACTCGAGGCAAGGTTAGTTGTGTAGAACTGGAAAGGTTCCAGCTATGCAAACTACAGAAGATGATTTGATGGAACCAAAGGATTCAATAGTTACCAACGAACCTCGGCCTCTCCGCCGATCTAGTAGGGTTCCTCACCCACCTGAGAGATACTTCGGTTCCTCTATGACAGTGGGAGCGAGGATTGCATCATGAGATGATGACCCAACTAGTTTCGAGCAGGCCATCGAGAGTAAGACTCTGTAAGAATGGCTGGATGTTTAGTGATCTGAGATGGAATCCTTATACACCAACAAAGTATGGACTTTGGTTGCTATATCTGAAGGGTTAAATCCCCATCAGGAGCAAGTATATCTTGAGAAGATTACTTGGTGTAGATGGAAAAGTTGAGACTTTCAAAGCTAGACTTGTTAAAAGTTTGCATAATTGACCAGATATGGATCATAATGAAACCTTTTTCTAAGGATCTATGCTTAAGTCCATCCAGATCCTACTTGTCACAGCTACATACCATGACTACGATATCTGGTGGTTGGGTGTCATGACTGCTTTTCTAAATGATGTTTTGGAAGAGAGCGTCTATAAGTACACAGCCAGAGGGCTTCGTAGACAGTGGGAGCAGCGGAAACGTGTGCAAGATGCTTTATAGGATAAAGCAGGCATCGCGGAGTTGGAACATCTGTTTTGATGGATTAGTCAAACAGTTTGATATCATCAAAATGGTAGATGAACCTTGTATATACAAAAAGGTAGTAGGAAGTATGGTGGTGATCCTTGTAGAGCACGTGGATGACATACTCTTGATAGGGAAGGAGTTTCCTATGCTACGCTCGATCAATCTCCGCTTATCACAATAATTCTCCATATAGGATCAAAGTGATACCTACTAAATCCTAGGTTTTGGATCTATGAGATAGATCTAATTGGATGTTAGGATTCTCACTAGTTGTAGTGAGATGGTATCAATCGATCCTGGGGAGAATCACTGGAAGAGTTCCACGGTGCTAATGACGACTGAATGTCAGTCGCAGGCATTGTCTTTACCCTAAGTAAAGGGACGGTATGTTGGAAGAGTTCCAAGCTAGATACCGTGACAAACTAGACGATAAAGGCAGCATACATCGCTACTTAAGATGCTACCAAAGAGGCTGTTTGGATGTATATTGGTTCATGAGATGAACTATGTTCCTCCCATTGTGTGACAGTGGAGTTGTGGCTTATGCCAAGGAACACAGGTCCCATCAGTGATCCAGACATATTCTAAGGCAGTATCACTTGATCATGGAGATGGTTGATCTCCAGGGTGATCGAGGTTTGGAGAGTAGACTCAGAGGACAACACAACGGATCCACTCACAAAGGCCTGTTCTTAGAGAGAGACTTTTATGGGATGGTTGAGTATGAGATACTGCAACCACTGCTATCAGATGGCCCTAGTGCAAGTGGGAGATTGTTAGTTATATGTATGCCCGAGAGGCCATTACTGTACATAGGATGTATATTGTAGTGGATGCTGGGACGTATATAGGGAGGACTTTCTTGCTCGACATGATAGTATGCTATCTGATTGAACTTTACCTTAACGTGTATACTGATTGTCTCTCTGTTACATGTTGGTAAAGCCCTTAGGATGTGTGCTTGACTACCTGGACTATGATGCGGATCATACTAGTGGGGACATGGTAGTCCATAAGTACATCCTTCAAAGTCCCTAGTCGAGGGTGTATCGAGACGGGGCATCGATATACCAGAGTAGACTAGCGTATACCTTCTCGACCCATACAGATGGGCGATGGATGATCCCATATCCATTGGTGTTTGACATCGGAGATGATATACGGGTGCTCAGTAGAGACTGGGTACACTGGACGGACTCACCGAGAACTCCCAGATGGTATTATACCTCACGTCAGATGGCAGTTCTCAGGTGACACTGGTACAGAGTAGTCTGTAGACCCGAGATCGTCATAGAGTCTTGTGTGGTTCCCACTGTGCTTTGATTTCCATTTTACCACGTCCAAGAGGGCGTGCAAAACGGTGGTTTTTGGGTACAGTCCCGAGTCACATGGAGGCAATGAGCGATAGGAGGGGATTCGTCTCTCCCGGTATAGGGAGTTGATGTTGCGCTGTGTTCGATTGGCTATAACAGGAAATCCCTGGCCAGGGTTGCTGAGATTTACTGGTAAGTGTTACCAGTAGTTTCTTGAACAGTTATAGACCTCATATCGACACGACTTATCAAGCTATTGGGGTCTGACGTTTACCACCCCTAGGCGAGATATGCGACATATCAGACGATCAGACCGGACTGTACGGTAGTGTTACTGGTTGGATTCACTGGAGTGTGAGCGGGCTTTCTCGTCGATCTTCAGATCGCTCAATACCCGGATGGCCGTTACGTTTAGCAGACCACTTGCGGCTTGTGGGTGTTTGATATGATCATCACCTGCTGCCGGCGTATTGACGAGTCTTTAGAGTCCTACACAGAGGTTTCCTGGCTCAAGCGAAACGAAATAGGAGCGCATATGAGATATGTGCGGGACCGAGAATAATGCGTGTATGTGATACCGTATTCCATTCTCGCGAAGAATGTGTCGAATGGTTGTATGCGATATAACCTAGTTATCGAATCAAGGATTGATTCGATAAACCGATACATTGGATATTAGTCGGTTGTATGCGATATGACCGGATCGTTAAATCAAGTGTTGATTTAATGATTTAATGTATAATTATATATTTGATATATTACTTTGCATTAACTAGTATTGGTTCACTTTAAATGGATTTTCTCACTTGGTTTGTGCACATTGTATATGTGATATACTTTTGTACACAAGAATGTATCATGTTTGATGATACATGCTTTTTAGGTTAAGTGTAAAGAATTAACCTTGGTTAAGTTGTTGATTAGGGTTTTTACTTATTCATTTATCTTATTTATTTATTCATTTTGAATAAATTGAAAGATAAATGAATGGTGGCTTCATTTGTTTTTAGTTGAAGTTTCATGAAGCTTTGACTAATTGACCTTTTTGTTCTCATCCTTAACCCTAACCATTCAACCCAACCTTAGTTAATTCTCTACACTTAACTAAGGTTAAGATTATGATAAGTGTTCATTTTATTATCTATTTTAAATAACTTATCATAGCTTTATCTTCTTCTTCTTCATCATCTTCAATGAAGAAACCTCCACTTCATCAATGGTGATTGATGAAGATGAGTGAGAAATCCAATTCTAAAGTCTACCCACTTCCTATTTCTTCATCCTCTACCTCTTGCCAAGTAGTAGAGTGTGTTTCCTTCATAAGTTTTCAAGGCTCGGTGAAGGTGGAGCTTGATCTAGTGATGCTTCGACGTAGATCATCTTCGGCACGTTGTCGATGACCTAGCCCGTCCATTCTCCGATGAAGCCGACGCTAGAGCCCGGGATCCGTCTTGGACAGCGAGGAGACTTCATTGCGGAGCCGTGGAGGTGGAGCACCGGATCTACAAAGGTTGTATATCCGTATTCTCATAGTTAAGTGTTAACTAGTTAGCATTTTCGCCTAGACATCTAGCTAACGATCCGTAGTCTAGGGTTTCTCGGCACCGTATTTTTGAAATTGCCATGGTAGATGGCTTGTGAGACCTCATTAGGGTGTCTAGGAACCCTACAAAGACCTGAAGCTAGGAATTTGGCCTTTGCTTCGTTTGCTGGCATCGCGTCTGCTGTATCGAGACGAATGTCGCGGTTGTCTCTAGGTTGTTGGTGAACCGTCGAGGTTTGGAACTAGGGATTTTGCCGTGGCTCCGTTTATTTGATTGTCGCGTCTGAACCCTGCTGGAGGGAGAACGCTGGGGTGACATCTCATCTGCTGTATCGAGACGAACGTCGCGGTTGTCTCTAGGTTGCTGGTGAACCGTCGAGGTTTGGAACTAGGGATTCGGCCGTGGCTCCGTTTGTTTGATTGTCGCGTATGAACCCTGCTGGAGGAAGAACGCTGGGGTGACAACTCGTCTGCTGTATCGAGACGAACGTCGTGGTTGTCTCTAGGTTGCTGGTGAACCGTCGAGGTTTGGAACTAGGGATTTTGCCGTGGCTCCGCTGTTTGATGATGTTGCGTCTGAACCCTGCTGGAGGAAGAACGCTGGGGTGACAACTCGTCTGCTGTATCGAGACGAACGTCGCGGTTGTCTCTAGGTTGCTGGTGAACTGTCGAGGTTTGGAACTAGGGATTTTGTCGTGGCTCCGCTGTTTGATGATGTTGCGTCTGAATCCTGTTGGAGGAAGAACGCTGAGGTGACATCTCGTCTGCTATATCGAGACTAACGTCGAGGTGGTGATCACTCCATGCTGGTGTGAGATGATCTCCGATGGTCTTTCAGGCTTTATATGACTTGCCGTTAAGACCTTGAAGCTAGGAATTTGGCCTTTGCTTCGTTTGCTGGCATCGCGTCTGCTATATCGAGACGAATATCGCGGTTGTCTCTAGGTTGTTGGTGAACCGTAGAGGTTTGGAACTAGGGACTTTGTCGTGGCTCCGCTGTTTGATTGTCGCGTCTGAATCCTGTTGGAGGAAGAACGCTGAGGTGACATCTCGGCTGTTGTATCGAGACGAACGTTGAGGTGGAGCTGGGATTTTGCCATCACTCCGCTTTACTGACCATGGGGTCTTTTTGCTGACGTTGCATTTACATCCTGCTAGACTGTGAAGGAACGCCGTTGTTGACATTGCGTCTGCTGTAACGAGACGAATGCTGAGGTGGAGCTGGGATCTTGCCATCACTCTGCTTTATTGACCATGGGGTCTTTTTGCTGACGTTGCATTTACATCCTGCTAGACTGCGAAGGAACGTCGTTGTTGACATTGCATCTGCTGTAATGAGACGAATGCTGAGGTGGAGCTGGGATTTTGCCGTCACTCCGCTTTGTTCCGACCGCGAGGTATTTTGTTGGCGTTGTATCTGCATCTTGCTAGACTGAGGAGAAACGCCGTTGGTGATCTCTAAGTTGTCGATGTTGACGTCGAGACCCTGAAGCTAGGGATATTCCTTTGCTTCACTTGTTGACATTGCGTCTGCTGTAACGAGACGAATGCTAAGGTGGAGCTGGGATTTTGCCGTCGCTCCGTTTTGTTCCGACCACGAGGTCTTTTGTTGGCGTTGTATCTGCATCCTGCTAGACTGCGAAGGAACGCCGTTGTTGACATTGCGTCTGCTGTAACGAGACGAATGCTGAGGTGGAGTTGGGATTTTGCCGTCACTCCGCTTTGTTCCGAAAGCGAGGTCTTTTGTCGGCGTTGTATCTGCATCCTGCCAGACTGCGAAGGAACACCGTTGTTGGTCTTCTGGGATGCAGATGTGACCGTCGAGACTTGGCATAAGGAGGAACGCTGTTGTTGGTCTTCTGGGATGCAGATGTGACCGTCGAGACTTGGCTCTCTTTCTGATGGAGCCTGAGAAGGTAAGGCGTGTTTCGCTCTTTGTTCGTGCCCCTGGATTGTATACAGGGATCGATGTGATCTCACCTGTAGGGCAAAAGTTTCATTCTTTCAGAATTTTTTTTTATTTCTTCCAACGATACTCTTTCATTTCAGCTTTTATATCGCGAAGGTCGCGATTGCCCAATCATTTCGGCTATTTTTCGCGGTGCCCAATCATTTCAGCTTTTTATTTTATTTTTTACTCGCTGCTTTTTATTGCGAGTTGCCCGATCATTTCGGCTTTTTTTGCACGCATACATCTTTTTACTTACTGATTTTGTTGCAAGTTGCCCCATCATTTCGGCTATTTCATATGCGTTTTTAGCTCGCTGATTTTTTATCGCGAGTGTGGAACTTGGAATCTGGTGCCAATCTCAGCATCAGCATTGCTACAACTGGAATATTGCCAAGAGCGAATCATCATTTGCCATGACAGGACTTAGAATTTGATACCGGTTTAGGCATCAGCTGGGATATTTCCAGGAGCGAATCATCATTTGCCTCTGTCGATGTCGAACAAAGGTGGCTTAGCGGACAGGGTTAGGATCCCGTCGACTATGGCTTTTGACTTCATGAGCCGTAAGGGTCTCACAAAGGTATTTCTCTCTACAAGTCGTGAGGATCTCGTAGGTGTGTTTTCTCCTTAGGGATCGTGAGGATTCCTAAGTGTATGTTCCCCTGTAAGTCGTAAGGATCTTACAAAAGAGTTTTCTCCTTATAAGTCGAGAGGACTTATAAGGGTTGTTCACCGTGCGAACATATCCCCAGTCGCTGATGGGACTTGGTTAGGGAAATGTTTATTCGCGCCCGTGGATTGTATACAAGGGTCAGTATGAGCCGCTTGTAGGGCAATATCGAAGGTTGTGGGGGTTGCTTAAGAACAGGTTCAGGTCTCTATAACTTAAGATTTTCAAATCTTATGAGCCGTGAGGGTCCCATAAGAGAGTTCTCCTTACGAGTCGTGAGGATCTCGCAAGTGTAATTTCTCCTTAGGAATCGTGAGGATCCCTAAGTGTCCTGCTTCCCTGTGAGTCGTAAGGATCTCACGCGGGTGGTTTCTCCTTAGAAGGTCGAGAGGACCCTGTAAGTGTCTTTTAATGAGATTGCACCCTTTCGGGTTTTCACAAACACTCGCCGGTAGCCCTGCTGTTTTTACTCACGGAGCCCTTTCAGGTTTTCATCCGTGCCCATTTTGCTTATGGACATACCGTTTTTTTATTCTTTTTTTTTAATGAGGTTGCGCCCTTTCAGGTTTTCACAAACACTCGCCAGTAACCCTGCTGGTTTTACTCACGGAGCCCTTTCGGGTTTTCATCCGTGCCCACTTTGCTTATGGACATACCGTTTTTTTTACCACGTCAGCCTGGGGACGCCGCGGGTTGGTAGTAGTTTAACGACGTTTCGGTCATTATCCAGTTTTAGGACATAGTGGTCCATTGTTAGTTTAAGGACGTTTTGGTCCATAGCTGGTTTTAGGACATAGTGGTCCATCATTAGTTTAAGGACGTTTTGGTCCACCATTAGTTTAAGGACGTTTCGGTCCGCTGTCGCCGTATTCGAGGCGAATCTCTAGTTTACTGACTTTTCGGTCTATGGGGCTTCTTTCCTTACGAATGAGCATGATGCCCCCGGCATATCTATCTTCTTAGGAGCATGAGGCTGTGGCGGGCTCACCTTCCAGTTTTCGGACAACGTGAACTTGCCCTGTTGGTATTGGTCTTCAGCCCAGTTTTTGAAAACGTAACAGTTTTCGATCGGATGGCCCAATACTTGGTGGTAAGGGCAGTAATTAGGATTGTTGACATCATTCAGTTGTAGCTGTTGTTTCGGCTCCGGTAGAGTGATAAGCCTGTTATGCACTGCCACTTCGAACAGCCTCCTTGTTTCATCCTGGGGAAATGAATAAGGGCGTTTCAACCTCTCTTCGAGGGATGGGCGTGGTCGCATATTGTTTTGGCGAACAACCGGTCTAGGGCCACTCGATTGCTGTTGAATGTTGGCCTCGAGGGCTGTTTTTCCCTTCCCTTTATCCTTTTTGCTCGATCCTTTGTTTGCGGGGCCAAGATTTTTTTCGAGTAGCGTGCGATTGCACGGCTGAATGTTCTTGCAACTCCTCAATTCTTTCATTTTTGAAATGGATTCCTTGAGGAAAGGGTTGAGGGTAGCTTCTTCGTCAGAGTCGCTTCTAAAGGTGAGAACTCGTGATCCCCTGGGCTCGTCTCTGTGACAATTGCCGGCGACTCTTTTATGCTCATCTGTCGTATTTTTTCGCTGTCTACGAGCTTCCCGCTTTGTTCTGTTGACGTAATGCCTGTGAGTGACATACCCTTGCCACCAATACTTAAATGAGTCGCAGTCTTTGGTAGGATGTATGATCTTCTGATGATATAAGCAGAACTTAGGATGCATCTCTACTCCACCGAGAGTATTTTCTTCAGAGGGCGGTAGCTTCATTCCCACTGATAGGGCTTTGGCGAACCTTTTCTTCGTCTTGAATTTGTTTTTATCCGCAGCGGATGACTTTTGATTTGACGGAAGTGCCCCGATTCTTTTGTCTAGTAGTCGGTGTTTGGCTCCTTCCAGTATGGACATCTCACGCTCTTAATTGGCTTTAACTTTCAGACGAATCTCATTCAGGAAGGCATCGATCAACTCGTCTGACGGCCGCAGAATTTCTGGTTCAGGGTTCGCCCTTGGTTTCTCGGCGCAAGGAGCCTCTTCATCATCCGCCAATGAGTGAGAGATCACATGACAAGTTTCCCCCGGTGCGTCTGTCTTCTTTGGAGTGTGCGGCTGTGGTGGGTTTACCTTCCACTTTTCAGACATCGCAAACTTGCCTTGTAGGTACCGATCCTCAATCCATCCCTTAAAGACGAAGCAATCCTCGATCGGGTGACTTACCGTTTGGTGGTAAGGGCAATAATTGGGATTATTAAGATCGCCTGGCTACAACAGACGTTTCGGACTCGGCAGATTGGTGAGTCCGTTGCGCCCTGCCAGCTCGAACAGTTTTCTCGTTTTATTTTGAGGAAACGAGTAAGGACGTCCTAGTTTCTCCTCGAGGGATGGGCGTGGACGCACGTTTTTTTGGCGAACAACCGGCTTTGAGTTACTTGGTGGTTTTTAAGCATTGGCGACGACGATCGCTTTTCCTTTCCCCTTATCCTTTCGAGAGTCCGGTTTTGGAGGAGACGGTCCATGGCTCATCTGGTCCATTTGGGCTAATTTGTCGATCAAGGCCTGGAAGGTGGTCGGCCTGAAGAACATCATGAATTGCGAGATGGTCGCTTGCGGATCAAGAGTGCCCACGAACATACCTACCGCAGGTGCCTCTTCTATGCGTTGTTCGCATTTCGACCATAGGTTTCGCCACCGTGTTGCGTATTGGACCCCAGTTTCGTCGGGCCTTATCCTGGCGTTAATCAGTGTTGTTATCGGGGTGCGTCCACTAGCACTTGCGAATCTTTGTGTAAACAGTAGCTCCATTTCCGCAAATGTTTTAACAGAGTCGTTAGATAGCTCTGAATACCATTCAAAGGCTGTTTCCGCTAAGCTGCCGACGAATTGGTGAAGCAGCAGCCTGTCGTCGCCTTTAGTGTTGCCGCATAAGGCCCTGAATTGAGTGACATGCTGATATGAGTTCCCTGTCCCCTTATATACGTGGAACTTAGGGATCGTATATCCTAGAGGGTAGCTGATTTGGTCATACCGGCTCGGATAGGGCCGTCCAGTTTTGAAAATTTGCCCGGCCGCTTCACTCGCCTGATGAGCTCGTATTTGCTGAGCTACATAGTCATCCAGTGTGGCCTTGGAAATGGTTTCCTCCTTAGCTGCTGGCAGAGCCGGTGGAGGATTCGATGTTTGCCCTCTATCGTCTTCAACAATGATTGGAGGGTCATCAGCTGGAGGGTCCGACTGTAACATCATCCCTACCATATCTTAGAAGAGGAGAGCCATTTGTTTTATGTTAGCAGCTTGCTCTGCGGCTTCTCTGTCCTTCTTTTCTAGGACTCTGCATAGGAAGTCAGCGTCGGTTTCTTGTTCGTGCCGCTGTTCTGATGATGCCTCCGAGCTTTCTTTTGGCCCGGTAAGTGCGACCATCGCAGTCATCATCTCCTGAAGCTTCTGTTGTTGCTCCTGGGCTTTGGTCACGGATCGGGTGAGCGGTCGGTGACCCGTTGAAGCACGGCTATCCTCTTTCCCGGATGCCATATAAACATTGTGCACTACGATGCCCCCAGACTTGGGGCGTTTAGATTCAGTGGTCTTGCAATTCGCCAAAGACACAGGGATCTTCTCCGACCTCCTTCTTTCGTGGGCAGTCGAAGTTGAGGGGGCCGTTGTAGTGGGCACCCAAGTAGCTGTTGCTTTTTCTGGCTTGACGGAGTAGTCCTTCTCCTGCTGAACCTTCATCTTTTTCTGTCGGCGGAGATAGTCTTGATCAATCACCGACTCCTGGATCTGCCGCCAGACCATGTAAATTTCATAGGACAGACGTTGAGAGGGCTGCTCCAGCTTCACCTTTGGGGCATTATCCACAGGCGTAGGAGATCTTTTCAATACGGAAGTTGGCGAGTTTTTACGCACCCTTCTTAGCGGTTCAAAGCTATTCCCGGTAGGAACAACAACATTGATTTCCACCATCGGAGCTGACGGAGTTATCTCAGAGGGGGAGTTTCCCCCAGCTTTCCTTATCTGGCGCTAGTGACGACGGCGAGCATGTCGTGCAATTGGAGTTGGTTTAGCCGTAGGGGTGACCTCCTCATGCCCCCTGCTTTGAGGAGAGACTGTTATTGGTGCTAGCCTGTCGAAGACTGACACCCGTTGAGAAGCAATGTCTAATCTGTCAAAGACAGACCTCTGGGCAGGGGAAGCAGCTTTGAGGACCCCGCCTGGAGCAGCAACCGGAATGGCCAGCCTTGTAAAAACTGACTTCTTGGAAGGAGGAGCCTTTCCAATGATTTCGTCCGCTTGAGCCGGGATGGCTATCCGCTTTGGGATGGCAGCATCGGGTATCGCGGGCTTGTAGGTGTTCTGGCCCAGTCTGTTGAAAACTGAAGTATTGAAGTTGGGCGACCCGTTGAGAGGGGCCGCGGCAGTGGTAAGTCGATCAAAAACCGACTTCTTTGGGGCTTCTTGCAATGTCACTGGGGCATTGAAGCTCATCGGTGGGAGCATGGTCCTGAAGAATAGTCCAGTGGTGGCTTGAGTTACTTTCTCCACTGGCATCTTGAAAAGGGAGGCCGCTTGGGGCCTATAAGTCACTCCTCTAGCAAGGACGAAGCGAGAGTTGCAGTTGCAGGCAGTGCAGTTTGAAACCATTGATCTTCTGTTTTCTGCACGGAGCAAGACACCAAATCTTAGTACCTCGAATCCACAGGCAACCACAGCAAACCGCGATTCGTTCGCGAACACGACACACGAAGTGTGGAGTGGAAAGAGGAAAAGGTCCCACCGGGCGTGCCAGAATCTGTTCCCCTCCAAACGGCGGCCAAGACATGGATGTCTTGCCTGAGATTCGGAGCAGATGCTATTTGGTTTTATCCGTCCACCTCTCCGAAGATGCCAAGTTGATTTATGGCACGTGTATCGGAGGTTTAGACGGATGCGGCCGATGTAGCAGACTTCGTCAGATTCCCCCTCGCTTGAGGGTTTTTTGATTGTGGGGACGCTCTTTCCTGCAGGCGTAAGCCCCTGCAGTTAATTACGCTACTACATCGCGGTAACAACTTTCTCCTTCTCCATAATTTCACTTCATGTCGTGGGTGTTTGTTTTGTTTGTGGTTGCCCGTGGATTGTATACGGAGACTAATTTATGTCGTCGCCCGTAGGACATGGATTAGTCCAAATCCGTATTTTCTTAGATTTGGGTTTAAGGTTTTGGTTTAAGGATGCGTTAGCTATATTTGAGGCTAAGATCAACTTAAACGTTCGTTAAGGATACGTTAGTCTAATTTGGGACTAAGATCAACTTAACGGGATCGTTTAGATCCGACAAAAGAGCATTTGGGGGCTCGTTACAAAAGAGCATTTTGTGTACCTTGGTGTTCCAGTTTAGGGACATAGTGGTCCATTGCATATATGGCCGTCGGGACCCGTCATCTCTCTGACGTCGTTGAAGGATTACAACGATAGGTGTCAGAGGAGTTCAGAGATGTACCCTTGAACCAAAGTAGATTGGGGGGAATCTATAGTCCAGTTTGAGACTAGAGTTTGTTTTGAAGGTTTAAGGATACGTTAGCCATATTGGAGGCTAAGATCAACTTAAACGTTTGTTAAGGATACGTTAGTCCAGTTTGAGACTAAGATCAACTTAACGGGATCGTTTAGATCCGGCAAGAGAGCATTTGGGCTCTATTGTTCCAGTTTAGAGACATAGTGGTCCGTAGGTAGTTTAAGGACATTGCGGTCCATTGCCAGTTTAGGGACATGGTGGTCCATTGCATGTATGGCCGTCGGGACCCGTCACCTCTCTGACGTCGTTGAAGGATTACAACGTCAGATGTCGGAGGAGTTCAGAAATGTACCCTTGAACCATGTGTAAATTGATTTAAGAGAGCAGCCGTGCTTGGTCAATTTAATTTGAGGACTTACGGCCATGATTGGGCTAAGTCCAGTTGAGAATATTCAACGTTTTTATGTTTGGCCTGTTAGGCCGTTGCTAGGGCTTTGCCCCTGCACTGCATTTTATTCTGGCCTATAAAGCCTATTTGATTTGGGCTCTGTCCCTTTTTTATAATGCAGAGCATTTGTTTTGGTCCATTGGTCCTTTTAATTGGGCTCTGCCCTTTAATAATGTGCTGCATTAATTAGTCTGACAGAGTGCCACGTGGCTTGTCAAGCGCTTTGCGCCAATTGAGGAGCACAAGGCGCAAGTCCATGGGGGGTGACACGTGTCACGCTCTGGTGAGCTGCGCCAATTTCAGAGAGCAATGCTCTATTTAAAAGCGCATAGCGCAAGTGGTCTTGGAGCTGACACGTGGAGTTGTGCCAATTTCAGAGAGCAATACTCTATCTTAAAAGCGCATAGCGCAAGTTATTCAGGTGCTGACACGTGGCGCTCTCTGGTGGCTTGCGCCAACCCAGGAGCGCAACAATGCAGACTTACAAGTGCAAGGTACTGTTTTTATATCTTAATCCAATTTAAGATTTCAGAACCAATGGTTCATAAAAAAGAAAGGCAATGCCTTTGTTATCATTATTATTATTTTTTATTTCAAGATCTTTGATCTTGTTCTTAGATCAATGATCTATTCATAAAAAATTCTTCTTTTTATTCAATGGTTTTTACCTTTTATCCTCTTTTTGGGTTCTTCTCCAAAATTCTTTAGAGTTCTCTCTCTGTTTTTATGTTTCTCTATTTCTCTCTGTTCTTCGGAATTGGGGTCTAGGGGTCTTTATATAGTGTCCATTAATTTGTTAAATTTGTTAAAGAGATCATTCTTTGAGTGATTTGGGAAATTTTCCCCACCGTTGGATCTTTGATCCAAGAGCTTCTGTTTTACAGAAGACAATCTTCTTGTTTTAACAAGAACAGAAAAATCTTACTGGAATTTTAATTCTGTTTGGCGCAGATGCACCAGCGCTTGACACGTATCACGCAGCGCAGAGCGCAGCGCAACTGCGTCAGCGCAACTGCGCTGACACGTGTCGCGCAGCGCAGCGCAACTGCGCTGACACGTGTCGCGCAGCGCAGAGCGCAGGTCAACTGAAGCGTTGCTTCTTTAATTTAATTTTTTAATTTTAATTTTCAGAACTGAGCCTTGCTCTGATTGTGGGAAACAGAAGCGTTGCTTAGTTTCCCGCCTTGGAATTTGAACAGAGCTTTGCTCTGATTGGGGTAAACAGAACCCTTTTGTTATTTTGAGAGAGCTAGGTTTTGAGGGATTTTGTACCCGTCCACCGATTTTGTACTCCTTCAATTTTGGATATTAATAAAGCTTCGCCTTCACCTATTGGTTAGAACTTGTATTTCTTATTTACCTGTGGTTTGACTACTTCTATATATCGTCTGTGTTATTGCTTCGTGATCGTCTTGTCGCAGCAAACTGGTATCAGAGCCACATTGTTTTTTTGGATATTTTGGTTCAACCGTTAGGTCTTCAATATTGCGATCTAAGTTAACGGTGGGTAACAACACTTGTGTCCTCTTCCCCATCTTCTTAGATCATGATTTTGAAGTTTTAGGATTTGGAAACACCTTGAGTGAAACAATCGTGTTTTAGATTGATCCCGCATCATGTCTCCAACAATCATGAATTTCGATATCTGTTTATGGCAAGTGCATATGATTGCCGTATTGATTTAAAATAATTTGAGAAAGACAATTCATGTGAATGATACAAAGCCTTCCACTATGACGGAAGAAGCTTGGGATGAGTTGAATGAAAAGGCCCTCACGGCTATCTAGTTGTGTCGGACAAACGAAGTTCTACAAGAAGTTTTGGTAAAAAAGACGGCATCTAGTTTGGGATAAAAATTAGAGGAGTTATATTTAAGGAAATCTCCCAAGAATCGACTCATGTTGAAGCAGCGTCTTTACACACTTCGTATGTCAGAAGGCTCTCCAATCAAATCTCATGTCGGTGAGTTTAATTCGATCATTAATGATCTGGATAAGATTGATATTAAGAATGATGATGAAGATCAGGCTCTTCTCTTGTTATTTTCGTTGCCACTCTCATATAAGTACTTTCGTGGCACCATGATTTATAGACGAGATACAATCTCGATCAAGGATGTCAAAGAGAACTTGATAAACAAAGAGAAGATTGACAAGGAGTTGATTTCTAGCGAAGCTGATGGTTCATCTTCCGGCTTATTTGTTCGAGGACGAGCGAAGAAAAGAGATCCGGAAGGTAATAGCAAGAAGAAGTCAAGGTCGAAGTCCAAGAATAAAAAGAACTTGATCTGCAACTATTGTAAGAATTCAGGGAACTTCAAAGTCAATTGTTTCAAATTTCAGAACAAGCAGAAGTTAGAAGACAAATAGAAGAAAAAGTCTTCAGCGGAAGCTAATATAGCGGAAGGAGAAGGAGATCTTCTTGTGGTTCTTGACAGCACACATCGATTCAAGGACGAGTAGATTATGGATTCGTATAGTTCCTACCACATGTGTCTCAATAGGGATTTTTTCACCGTCTATGAGTCCGTTGATGGTGGATTGGTTTTGATAGACACCAATAGTTCTTATCGAGCTATTAGTAAGGGGATGATCCAAATTAAGATGTTTGACGATGTTGTGAGGTCATTGGCGAAAGTCAGGCACGTACCTGGCTTGAAGAAGAATCTCATTTCTTTAGGTGCAATCGACGACAAGGGTTACCGGTTTTCCGCTGAAGGTAGAATTTTGAAGGTAACCAAAGATACTCTCATTGTTATGAAGGCCTCAAAAAAGGGGTCCTTATATTCATTGCATGGATCGACAACTTTCGAATCATCGGCTATTTCATCATTCAGATCAATGACAGATTCGGACACTACCAGATTATGGCATATGAGGCTCGGACATATGAGTGAGAGAGGTATGGCCGAGTTATCGAAGCAGAGTTTACTTGGTGGAAAGAGTACAATGAAACTGAAGTTTTGTGAACATTGCGTTTTGGGAAGCAAAAACGTGTTACCTTCAGTTTGGCGGTGCACAACACAAAACATACTCTTGATTATATCCATTTGGATCTTTGAGGACCCTCTCCAGTTGCTTCTAAAGAAAGCAGTACCAAGTATCTGCTTACTTTCATCGATAATTTTTCGAGAAAAGTTTGGGTCTACTTCTTGAAGCATAAAAATGATGTGGTTACTACGTTCAAGTAATGGAAGACATTGCTTAAGAAGTAGACAGGGAAGCAGATCAAGAGACTGAAGACGGACAATGGGTTAGAATTTTGCGGTGGAGATTTCAATGATTTCTGCAAAAATGAAGGGATTGTTAGGTATCATACCGTTGTCTATACACCAAGTCAGAATGGAGTCGCGGAGCATATGAATCGGACTCTTATGGAGAAAGCTCGATGCTTGTTGTCTAATGCAGCGCTCGGTAAGGAGTTTTGGGCAGAAGCGGTGAACACGACATACTTCATTGTGAATCGGTCACCTCATACATCGCTAGGTAGTAAAACATCGGAGTAGAAATTGTCTGGAAAGAACGCCGATTATTCTACACTTTGAGTATTTAGTTGTTCGCATATGCACATTGTTGTAAAGGTAAGTTGGATTCTCGAGCAAAGAAGTGTATATTTCTTAGCTATGCTACCGGCGTCAAAGTTTATAAGTTGTGGTGTTCGGATCCTAATCGTCTAAATTTATGATTAGCAGAGATGTGACTTTTGATGAATCTACTATGTTGAAGCCAAAAATTGTGGAATCTCCAGTTGAAGATGATTCAAAGAAGGATGAGCCGAGCGTTGATATTGAGGTCGGTGAAAGTTTGGGTTCGCAGGAGATCTCTCCTTTGCCATTGTTTGAAGAAACTCATGATGAGCAGTCCCATGATGATGAAAAGTATTTGCTCACTCATGACCGATAAAAAAAGGACATTAGACAGCTACAAAGATATGGGTACGATGATCTAGTGGCGTATGCGTTGTCCGTTGCAGAGACAGTTGATACTAGCGAGCCGATGAGCTATCAAGAAACCATCTCATCCGATGAGTCAGCTTGTTGGTTAGTCACTATGAATAAAGAGATTGAGTCTCTTTACAAAAACCAAACTTGGAAGCCCGTGAAGTCCGAAGGAGGAAAGAAAGTAGTTGGCTGCAAGTAGCTTTTCAAGAAGAAAGAAGATGACCAAGGGGCGGTTGATACGAGATACAAGGCACGGCTGGTAGCTAGGCTATTCGCAGGTTTGGGAAGTTGACTTCAATGAGGTATTTTCTCCTGTTGCTTTACGTGACTTGCTCGGTTTGGTAGCTATGCAAGATTTGAAAATCGAGCAGCTCGATGTGAAGACAAAATTCTTGCATGGTGATTCTGTTGCGAAGATCTACATGCAACAGACCGAGGGTTTTGAAGTTGAAAGCAAAGAAGACAGCGTTTGTTTGCTAGAGAAGTCACCCTACGGTTTGAAGCAGTCGTCTAGACGTTGGTATAAAAAGTTTGACTCCTTCATGAAAGAAATTGAGTTTACAAGATGTATAGCGACATTTTTGTCTATTCGAAGAAGCTCGCCGATGGTTCTTTCATATACTTGCTATTTTATGTTGATGATATGTTGATAGCAGCAAGATATATACTTGATATTCAAAATTTGAAGGAATGGTTAAAAAGCAAGTTCGAGACTAAGGATTTGAGAGCGGCCAAGAAAATACTTGGTATGGAGATAAGACGAGATCGCAAAGGAGGAAAACTTTACTTGTCTCAACAGTGATACGTTAAGAAAGTTTTGGAGTGTTTTAGCATGACAGATGCTAAATCTGTAAATACTCTGTTGGCAGCTCATTTCAAACTTTTAGCTCGTTCATCACCGCAAACAGAGGATGAGATTAAGTATATGTCGAATGTTCCATATGCAAATGCGGTGGGTAGTATTATATATGCCACGGTATGTAACGACCGAATATTTCACATGTTGTTAGTGTTGTTAGTCGTTATATGGTATCTCCTGGTAAAGGCCATTGGCAGGTAGTGAAATGGATTTTACGATACCTGCGAGGTACGTCTGATGCAAGGTTGGTGTTTAGAAGGAACAACGACAGTTCGATTGGATTCAACGATTCCAAATATGTGGATGATCTCGACAGGAGAAGGTCGATCACCGATTATGTATTCTTTTTAGGAGGATGTGCCATCAATTGGCGTGCTTCGTTACAGCTTATGGTAGCATTGTCTACGATGGAGATGGAGTATATGGCCGTTGTTGGGACCGTTAAGAAAGCGATCTGGTTGAAGGGACTATTTTCGGAACATGGTATTCAAAAAGATACCATAATAGTCTACTATGATAGCCAAAGTGTGATTCACTTGACGAAATGTCAGATGCATCATGATAAGACGAAGCACATTGATGTACGGTACTGCTTTGTTCAGAAAGTGGTTGAAAAAGAAGAGATAGTTGTGAAGAAGGTTGGCACAGTAGATAATCCGGCCAACATGCTGACGAAATCTCTTTCGGTTGTTAAATTTGAGTATTGCTTGAACTTAATTGGAGTGTGTCGCACTCATTGAGCCCTTTAGGGGTTTTGTGGTGAAGGTGGGACTACTATTAATTTTGTGGAGTGTTGTGAATACGAGGTAAGGTGGAGATTTGTTGTGTATGTTTCTCATTCGATCCCTATTTGATTTCCTAATATATTCGACTTTATCTCAGAGTTGATGAAGATTCAAAGTTATCTGCAAGAAAGGAGAACAGGCGTCAGGAGCTACAGCTTCAGACGTTTGTCGATGCTTTGTATGCACGGTATATTTTAGGAAGACGTCTGACTCGAAGAGTTCAAACGTCTGCGAGTGATCTATTATTTCGTAGATCTTAAGACCAGACGTCTAAACATCATTGTTCAGATGTCTGGGGTTGCTTTGTTAATTTAGAGACTCTTTGGCAAATGTATGCGCATTCCTTGTTCAGACGTCTACCGTGTTTGGGCTGGATATTTTGCTTTAGATAGAAAATTTGTTATTTGGTAAAATCTTTTGTATGCTATATATATTGAAGTATGTAACAACCCTAGATCTGATAGCTTTTGTAATATTTGAGAGAAAAATCCTTTTGATATTTTGAAAGGGCTAGGGTTTTGAAGGATTTTGTATTCATCCACTGATTTCGTACTCCTCCACTTTTTGATATTAATAAAGTTTCGTCTTTGTCTATTGGTTAGTACTCGTATTTCTTTTTTACCTGTGGTTTGATTACTTCTCTATATCGTCTGTGTTATTGTTTCGTGATCGTCTTGTCTTAACACGCTCCTAGATCACCAAGGATACTTAGGAAAAGTAGAGGTACTTCTCTCTCTAATTTTCACTTCAACAAAACTACACCTTCTATTATTAAAAATTTATCTTGTCTTTCTAATAAGGATATGATTGAATTAGGAGATGCAATGGGTGTTTTTCTAACTGATGTGGATTGTTGTAACATCAGGAAATTGGAGGTTGAAAGGAAGATCTCATGATTTTTCTTTACTCCCATGTTTTTACCTGTTGTGTTTTCTTTTATTCATGATTATTCTTACTTGGAATGTTATAAGGTTTGGTTATATTGTTAAGAGAAAATTAATGAGGGATATTATTTACTTTTCTAAGTGTAACTTGGTTACTTTGTAGGAATCTAAACTCTCATCTTCATCTTGTAAGGTTTTTAAATCTTTGGGGGGTACTCATCCGGATACATGGTTTCAATTGGATGCTAATGGGCAAAGCGGGGGTATTCTTGTGGGTCTGGACAGTTCTAAATATGAGTGTATGAACTCATTGATTGGAAACCACTTCGTTACTCTGAATATTTCATTGCTTTATACTAATCTCGGGTGTGTGTTTACTTCAGTATATGCTCCTTGTGATAATCTGAACAAGTCTGCTTGTTATGATGAGATTAGAAATGCTAGGTTACTGTATGATGGTCCTTGGATTCTTTCGGGTGATTTTAATGCCGCTTTAAATGTAAATGAAAGAATTGGAAAAGCTTCTCATACTGTTAGCTCCTCTGTTTTTCTGAGGATATGACTTCACATTAATTACTTTTGGCTAGTAGAAATTATACATGGAGTGATGGTACCGCTCATGCTAGATTAGATAGATTTCTGCTTACTAGTGAATGGAATGTGTTGGACTCTCATTTCACTCAGTCTGCATTGCCTAACTCATGTTCGGATCATTGTTATGTGCTCTTAAATTCACATCTCTTTCAAGTTCAGAATAATATTTTTAGATTTGAGAAAGTTTGGGCGCAGGTTGATAATTTTCATGATTTGATTAAGGGTCAATGGCTTTCTTTTAAAAATAATAGTGATCCTTTGTCAAGTTCTGTATACAAACTTAGGCTGTTGAGAGGTTTTCTGAAAAAATGGAATAAAAGGGTTTTTGATAGAATTTCTAAAAAGAAGCATAAAATACTTTTTGAGATTTCTGAAGTTGATAGAATTAAATAGTTAAGCTCTCTTTCTACTGAGGAGCAAGATAGGATTATTGCCCTTCATGACAACCTAACTGACATTAGCTATAATGAGGAGATTTACTGGAAACAAAGATCCAGAATCCAATGGCTTAAGTAGCGAGATTCTAATACTAGTTTTTTTCCATAAGGCTGCCAATTTTTATAAGAGCAACAATTTCATTCATGCTTTATATATGAATGGTAGTCTCACTTATGATAAGGATTGTTTTTTTGGAAGAGTGTTTTAGGTTCTATAAAGATTTGTTGGGCACCTCTGCTAGTTTTAATATCAATTATGATCTTCACAAAAAATTTCCAGTTGAGGATAACATGCAGTAGAGTTATTTGGATCATCCCTTTACTATGGATCAAATCCATGATGCTGTCATTAGTCTAGGGGCTGATAAGGCCCCTGGACCACATGGTCATTCTATCTTGTCCTATCAAAAGTTTTGGGATTTGGTCAATAATGACCTCTCATGTGTTTTCAATGCTATTTATGAAGGGACTTGTGACTTCGGTGGAATAAATTGTGTGCCATTGTGCTTATTCCTAAGGAGGATGGGTGCCCAGCATGCTAAAGATTTTAGGCCTATCAGTTGAATAGTATTTTTAAAATTTTTACTAAAGTTCTTTCAACTAGACCGAATAAGGTTCTTCCTGATTTGTTAAGTGGCGCTCTATTTGCTTTCATGAAGGAGAAATCCACTCTTGATTGTTTTTCAATTGCTCATGAGCTTGTCGATGCTTGTTCTAATTCTAAAAATGAGACTATTCTTCTCAAGCTTGATTTCCAGAAAGCTTTTGATTCTATTAATTGGGGTTTTGTTACTAGTCTCCTAAAAGCCAGAGGATTTGGTCCTAAATAGACTCATTTGATTGCTGAGATTTTTAACTCTTCTAGTTCTCAGGATTTGGTAAATGATGTGCTTGGTAGAATTATTAAATGCAGGAGAGGGCTTAAGAAAGGGGATCATCTCTCCCCACTTTTGTTTAATCTTGCTGCTGATGTTCTAACCAGGATGCTTCATATTGCCAGGGTTTTTATTTGTGCCTAAGCTAAAAGGTGAGCTTAAAAATATTCCTTCTATTCAATATGCCGATGATACCATTATCTTTCGTAAAGCCTGTGCTAGAGAAGTGCTTAACTTGAAATTGATCCTTTATCTCTTTGAAGGTATTTTTGATCTGAAAATAAATTTCCAAAAAAGTTTCATTTTCTATTTTGGCAACAGCCTGTCTCTGGGCTCTAGATAAGCTAGAATTCTTAATTGTAAAGTTGCTTCCTTTCCTACTTCATACTTAGATTTGCCTTTAAAACTAGTAAAAAGTTGTCTGGAATATGCTTATCTCTAAATTTCATATTGAGCTAACTTGTTGGAAATGCAAATGTTTATCTCTAGTGGTGATGGATGTCGGATCTCGTCAAGATGTTACCTTCCGTAGATTTGCTGCAAGCGACGATGGACGGCTGAGATTGAGTTGGAGGTTGCCTCCTGAAGCGTGTGGATCTCAATGGTTTTGAGGTTGTTATGGCCGAGCTACCTGCAAGGAAGTCTCGGGGTGGTTGTGCCACCGAGGACCCTCCGACGATCAAGTTCGACCGGATATTTGAGCAGAGTAACGGCCTAGTGAGTAAAGAATGGCTTACTTCGATCGTCTGAAAGAGGGGTTTATATAGTGGTGGCCACGGGCGGGCAGGCCCTGTCACGCCCCGCTTCCCAGTATACGGGTAGAGGACACGACGAGGCCGCTACGTATTTACTGTGAAGTAAATACGTTAAGCGTAACTAAGCAATATAAATGTAGATGCACAAGAGACAAGATATAACAAACATCAACTTTATTTATTTACATTCTTTTTACAATACATAGAAAAATAAATACATGAAATAAAGCGATGCCTAAACAGTGCCATAACAGAAAAGGAAAAGTACTGAAATAAAAGTGTACAATGAACTAAAGCTCTGGGTCTTCAATGAAGTGGTCCAAGTCTTCACTAGTGGGCTCGATCTCCGGAGTGTCCAGATCACCTGACGGCATTCAAAGAAGAAAGAAAGAGAATGTCGTCAGCGAACAAATCGCTTGGTAAGTCCCAAAGATAAGGGAGAAATAGAATAGACAGAAAGAGAAGGTGGCTTTTAAAGTTGTATTATATTGTTATAATGTTGTGTTAACGCCCTGTTTGTAGCTTGGTACAGAAGGATGCCAGTGTATACGAGAGGGGTCTCTATATGCCAGAGACTAGAGGCAAGTGTAGTATAACGAACCGTTTATGCCACGGTACAACAGCAACTGGATTCAGGTTAGGTGTATTAAATCTTATTGTCTTGTGCCACTTCTAACACCTTCCGTACCAATCTACCCCTTAAACCCCGCGATATCTTGTTTGTATTGTTTGTATTGTATTGTCTTGTAATATAGATTGTATAATTGGATGACTTGCCGAACATGATATCAGTAAATGGATGTAACTGGAGAATCATGGATGTAACTGGATAATCATGTAAATGGAAGTATATCCATGGTTCGGTTCAGTCAATATAGATTGAATAGATTGAATATATGTATTCATGGATTCATGTTGAATTGTAGATTGTACTTGAATCATATTCAAGTCAGATTATTATAATAAGACTCAGTCTGAGTCAGAACAATTAAAAAAGTAAATTGAAGTCCTGATTGTTTTTGATGTTATCGGTAACCGCTGCACATGGGCGGCAGGATTTGTGTCTTTTTCAAAAACGATTACCGTGTTGATAACACCGTTGTTAAGTTGTCTACCTTAAATAGGCAAGCACCCACTTCTCCAGCTCCCTGAGGCTCAAGAGATTGGTCCCGCTTAAACCTATGTTTACTAGGGTCTTTAGGGTAATTTATAGAACTTAAGCGGGTTTTATGCAAAAATACTTTTATAGACTTTTCAAAATACACCCCAAATATTTAATTATCGTCTTTAGAGTTGTAATAATTATAGATTTTATATTTGTGATATTTCTAGTGAAAATAACCTACTTTCATAATATATGGTATTTATTTGTAATATTGTACTTGTATGGAATTCATGGTATTTTAATGTAAAGTGATTCTTGTGATTTTTGAAAAAAATTTGGAATATTTATATTATTAAAAAATTGATATTTTAATGTTACATATATGTATATATATATATATAAATATAAATTTAAATATATATTATATTTCTAGAAATCTCATTTTCTTAAGATTTTCGTATTTTAAATCTCTCGAGACCGAATGCTCCTTGCGGAGGTCTGCATCTCGCACTACTAAGCCCAGAGATGTGTGATAATCCACACCATCCCAGTCGGATTCCCCAAATGGGTTGTAGCGGCACTTTGCAAAGATTTATAAAAAAAATACTTAATCCTTTATAAAATGGTTTTATTAATTCATGGTATTTATTTGAAATGTTTCGTTTTCCCGTATTCTAGGTTCCCAAAAGTATTGTGCTATGTTTCATATGAGTGTTATGAGGAGGTAGGTCATTACCTCGTGATCTACTTAAAGGTATAGCAAGTTTGTGATGTTTTAATGTTGAAATGAAACTACATGGTATTTTAGTGAAAAAGTATGGTAAAAGTTACAAAATGAGATAGGTTGTCATGAAACTTATTCAACATGTTTGTTAATGTTTAATAGTCAATATGTAATGGTTTAGCATGATTGTATTTAAGAAAAAGTGAGGTTTAAGGAAGAACTGAATCGGAAATCGGATTTACTCCGATTCCGTCGGGTTTTAGAAATACGTGTTTTTAGAAAGAATATGAAAGAGGGAAAATGGGACTTACAATTTTAGACGTTAGAGGAGAGGAAGAAGGAACGGTAGACTTCGCCGGTGCGTCGTTTCGTTGCCGGGAGCTCCTGTGGTTGTCGTCGGAAGATGGCCGGAGTTTCACCCCTTTTTCTCACTTCAAATGCACACTAAACTTCTAGGAATTTTCTTGAGAGTTTTGTTCAGAATTTTAGAGTGAGGGGATAGTGTTTAGGGGTTGTATTTATAGGGTTAGGGTAGGTGAAAGGTTAAAATGAAAAAAAATGTGATAAATGTAATAAAACGTATTAAAATGGAGTAATTAGGGTTTTAAAGAGGCTCTGTTACTGGTCTAAAGAATTAAAGTATACAGGTGTGCAGGGAATTGGAAAAGGCAACTTTTTCAAGTTGACGACTTGGCGGTCCGGCCGAGTCCGGCCGGCGACGCCGGCCCAAGTCAGCCGCGTCGCCGGCCAATTCGGCCGAGTCGGGGGTGGTCGGGGCTCCTCGTCGTTTCATTATTCTTCTGGTCCAGTTTGTTTTTAGAGTGTAGTGGGGTTTTTGTGAGATATGCACGTGTAAACTCTTGGTATTTTAAAAATTCAAAATAAAACAATACGAAAAGTAATGTGGGGATATGGGATTTGAACTCTGGTGCTTTGGTTCAGCAGTGCAAGGTCTTACCAATGAACTACAAGCTCCTTCTTGTAATTAAAGAGTGGATTAATTACTTATGGTAATCACAGTAAATGCAAATACCCCAAGTATACATTAATTTTTAAGCAAATTTTTTGTACACTAATATTGGAGTTGTTATAGGCGCGGGAATCACGCCGGCCGTTACGCCCCTGGCGTCACAACCGCGTGATAGGAGGGATCCCGCATTAATGATGAGACAAGCTTGTTAATGGGGAATCATGATGGCGTGGAACGCGGGAACGTGGGCGGCGGATATCCCGCGCATGGCGAGATTCGCAGAGCCGTGGCGGAGGCGCCTGTGATCAGTGCTGTCGGTCGGTCGGTGAGACCGAGGAATATAAGCTCGGCGGGAGGCTCGGGCATGAGCGGGAGGCCAAGGCTTCTTTGTTCTGTGACAGCTCGAAGGTGAGCTGTGGGTGGTCTGGAAGGCCACCGAAGGTCGGGAGACTCCTCGGGCCGGAGGATGGCTCGGAGGCGAGTCGGGAGGGCGAGGAAGCTCAGCCCGAAGGAAGGCTCGGAGGTGAGCCGGATGGCCGAGGAAGCTCAGGCCTATGATAGCTCGGAGTAGAGCAAAAGGACAGTTGGCTTGGCTGCTGAAGTGCTCGGGGGCAAGGAGTAGGGTGCAACCTCGGAGACAGGGTTTGAGGGAATCCCCTACTGTAGCACACTGGTTCCCCCTTCCATGGCCCTCAGAGGCCTAACTGGTTTACACATGCGACACGCCATCCGCCACGTGTCATGATATAAGGAATTACTGTTATTGAGCATCATCATTAGCCCCCCACTCTCGTTCCGATCTATTTGTGGGTCGGGTCGAGAGTGGACTGCTTGGTTCTTTCCGTGCGGCTTGGCACTGGTAATTCCTCGTGGTGGATTGTTCAGGGACGACACGGCGTTCTTGTTGTCGTGCATCGAGTATGAGTCGAACGAAGGACGAGTGTGGGAAGGTCGGTATCCTCCCTTTGCCGGAGTTGAGGCGCTGATCGCGCGTTGAGTATGAGTTTATTCAGCGGGTCTTGAATCCGTGTCTTTGTAGGGTTGGAAGCTACCCACTGCGGATGCGCCAAGCAGGAAGCTACTCAGCGGCCTCGCCAGGAGGGCTTTGGACCCACCGCGTTGATGGGCAGGAGGATGCCTGCTAGGAATGTATTGAGCACACCGAAACTCGGCGGCCTCATAAGGAGGGTTTCAGATCCTCGGAGTCTGGTGGGCAGGAGGCTTCCCGCTGGGGATGAGCCGAGCAGGAAGAAACTCGGCGACTTCGCGAGGAGGGCTTCAGATCCTCAGCGTCTGATGGGCAGGAGGCTGCTCGCTGGGGATGCGCCGAGCAGGAAGAAACTTAGCAGCCTCGCGAAGAGGGGTTCAGATCCTCGTCGTATAATGGGCAGAAGGCTGCCCGCTGAGGATGCGCCGAGCAGGAAGAAACTCGGCAGCCTCATGAGGACGGCTTCAGATCCTCAGCGTCTAATGGGCAGGCAGGGGATGCGCCGAGCAGGAAGAAACTCAACGGCCTCGTGAGGAGGGGTTCAGATCCTCAGCATCTGATGAGCAGGAGGCTTCCCACTGGGGATGCGCCGAGCAGGAAGAAACTCGGCGGCCTCGTGAAGAGGGCTTCAGATCCTCAGTGTCGGTAGGTAAGAAGTTACTCGCTAAAGGTTGGCCGAGTAGGGTAGCTACTCGGTGGCCTCTTTGCGAGGGCTTTGATCCTTGGCGTCGGTGGGTAGTGAACTACCAGCCATGGATGACCGAGCAGGGTAGCTGCTCGGTCGCCTCTTGGCGAGGGCTTTGATCCTTAGCGCGGGAGGGGCCGTAAGAGGCCTGCTATGGATGGGCCAAGCAGGGTTTCTGCCTGGTGCCTCTTGGAAAGGGCTTTGATCCTTGGCGTTGCTGGGTAGTGAACTATCATCCATGGATGACTGAGCAGGGTAGCTTCCCGGTGCCTCTTGGCGAGGGCTTTGATCCCCGGCGTCGTGGGGTAAGGAACTACCAGCCAGAGATAACCGAGTAAGGGCGAGCCCGGTTGCCTCTTGGCGAGGGCTTAGATCCCTGACGTCGTGGGGTAGGGAACTACCAGCCATGGATAACCAAGCAAGGGCGAGCCCGGTTGCCTCTTAGCGAGGGCTTAGATCCCTGGAGTCGTGGGGTAAGGAACTACCAGCCAGGGATAACCGAGCAAGGGCGGGTCCGGTTTCCTCTTGGCAAGGGCTTAGATCCTTAAGGACGGGCCGAGCAGGGTTGCGACCCGGTGCCTCTTGGCGAGGGCTTTGATCCTTAGCACGGGAGGGGCCGTTGGAGGCCTGCTAAGGACGGGCCGAGCAGGGTTGCTGCCCGGTTCCTCTTGGCGAGGGCTTGGATCCTTAAGGATAGGCCGAGCAGGGTTGCTGCCCGGTGCCTCTTGGTGAGGGCTTTGATCCCTGGCGTCGTGGGGTAAGAAATTACCAGCCAGGGATAACTGAGCGGGGTAGCGGCTCGGTTGTTTTTTGGCGAAGGCTTTGATCCTTAGCATAGGAGGGGCCGTAAAAGGCCTGCTAAGGACAGGCCGAGCATGGTAGCTGCCCGGTGCCTCTTGGCGAGGGCTTTGATCCCTGGCGTTATGGGGTAAGAAATTACCAGCCAAGGATAACCGAGCGGGGTAGCCGTTCGGTTGCCTCTTGGCGAGAGCTTTGATCCTTAGCGCGGGAGGGGCCGTAAGAGGCCTGCTAAGGACAGGCCGAGCAGGGTAGCTGCCCGGTGCCTCTTGGAGAGGGCTTTCAGTTGGATCTCTCTCTCGGTCCAAGTTGTCATGGTCTTAGGTTGCACTAATGCAAAGGAGCGGGGCCACTCCTTGTGCCTAAGACCCGATCTCAGAGCTGTGACGACAGTCCCGTCCAGAATATATGAGTGTGGCTGGGAAAGCTCGGAATTGCGCGGCGTTGGAGTTGCCCGGCGAGTCATTGAGTTGGTCGCCGCGGGGCATTTGTGGCCGTCGGGGATAGCAAGGTGGTGCTCGGTCGCGCCGGCGTGGGTGGTGTCTTCTCGACCCCTGTAGGGGCCCCTATCCCAAGATGGGGGAGCGGCGACCTGGGGTTTCGCCCAACCGTTTAGGCATGGATAAAGGTGCCCATGATGGGCACGAGGCTATCGATCCATGTAGACAGGGCGTGAATAGCATTCGGGAGAGGAGGTGATCCGTCCGCGTCCCCCTTATGAGTGGAGCGTCGGCTAGTGCTTAGATCGCCACGGTGGTCACTCGCCATGAAGTAGATTGGAAAATGAATTTTTGTTGAGTGGAACTCTTTCCCACAGACGGCACCAGCTGACGAATGTCGGATCTCGTCAAGATGTTACCTTCCGTAGATCTGCTGCAAGCGACGATAGACGACCGAGATTGAGTTGGAGGTTGCCTCCTGATGCGTGTGGATCTCAATGGGTTTGAGGTTGTTATGGCCGAGCTACCTGCAAGGAAGTCCCGGGATGGTTGTGCCACCGAGGACCCTCCGACGATCAAGTTAGACCGGATATTTGAGCAGAGTAACGACCTAGTGAGGAAAGAATGACTTACTTTGATCGTATGAAAGAGGGGTTTATATATTGGTGGCCACGGGCGGGCAGGCGCGGGAATCACGCCGGCCGTTACGCCCTTGGCGTCACGCCCGTGTGATAGGAGGGATCCCGCATTAATGACGAGACAGGCTCGTTCATGGGGGATCGTGATGGCGTGGAACGCGGGATCGTGGACGGCGGATATCTCGCGCATGGCGAGATTTGCGGAGCCGTGGTGAAGGAGCCTGTGATCAGTGTTGTGGGTCAGTCGGTGAGACCTAGGAATATGAGCTTGGCGGGAGGCTCGGGCATGAGCGGGAGGCCAAGGCTTATTTGTTCTGTAACAGCTCAGAGGTGAGCTGTGGGTGGTCTGGAAGGCCACCGAAGGTCGGGAGACTCCTCGGGCCGGAGGATGGCTCGGAGGCGAGCCGGGAAGGCGAGGAAGCTCAGCCCGAAGGAAGGCTCGGAGGCGAGCCGGATGGGCGAGGAAGCTTGGGCCTGTGATAGCTCGGAGTAGAGTAAAGGGACAGTTGGCTTGGCTGCTGAAGTACTCGGGGGTAAGGAGTGGGATGCAACCTCGGAGATAGGGTTTGAGAGAAGCCCCCACTGTAGAACACCGGTTCCCCCTCCGTGGCCCTCAGGAGCCTAACTGGCTTACGCATATGACACGTCATCCGCTACGTGTCATGATATAAGGAATTACCGTTATTGAGCATCATCAAGTGGGCTGACTTACTCTTATTAATTCTGTGCATCTTCTTTGCCTTTATATTATATGTCTTTCTTTTAATTGACTAAATGGGTGATTAAGAAAATTGATTCTACTAGGGCCTCTTTTTTGTGGAGGGGTTCTAATAACACTATCAAAGGCTATCATCTTGTGAGCTGGAAAAAAGCGTGCGTTGACAAAAAGGAAAGTGGTTTGGGAGTTAAGAATCTTGCTAATTTCAACTCTGCCTAACTTTGTAAATGGATTTTGAAACTTTATAATCCCAACAATTACTCTATGAAAATCTTAGCTTCCATTTACAAATATAAGGACAAAGGAAAAAGAAGTGTTTAACTCCTCCATTTTTTGGAAGGATATTTTACGTATTGGTGAATGGTTTTATAGCAATCACTACTACAATAGGGGGTTGCCCTTACGGATAATGGAATCCGTAGGGTATCCGTAGGGGCAGATTTATTTTGGCCCTACGGACTAATCCGTAGGGCCCGACGGTTTTCCCTACGGTTCCAGACGTTTTAATTTAAAAATATTAAATCGTAATTTGTTGTTTGCCCCTACGAAGCCGCAAACCAATGACCTACGGACTAATCCATAGGGGCATCTAAATGGGAATTTAATTAAAAAGGCACAGAAATGCCCTATGCTGATCATCTCTCTCGTGCGCGTTAACTCCGAAAATCCCCAAATCTCTCGTTCCCGCCGCGTCGCCGTTCTCTTCGTCGTTCTCGTCATCGCCACCGCCCTCCGTTTCGTCGTCGCCACCGCCCTCGTTCTTCTTCGTCGCCGATTGCACGCGTTGTCGACCACCGATCGAGCGTCTCCGTCGTCTCCTCCACTTCCTACAGGTTAGTAAATATTCAATTAAACATAATTTTGATGATTTTAGGGCTAGGGTTCAGGGTTTGGGTACTGATGAGGGTTAGAGTTAGGCATCGGTTGGGGTTAGCGTTAGGGTTAAGGTTAGGGTTGTGGTTGGGGCTGGGGCTGGGGTTGCGGTTGGGGTTGGGGTTCGGCTGGGGTTGCGGTTGGGGTTGGGGTTAGGGTTAGGGTTAGGGTTCGGCTGGGGCTGGGGCTGGGGCTGGGGTTAGGGTTAGGGTTAGGGTTGGGGTTAGGGTTCGGCTGGGGCTAGGGCTGGGGCTAGGGTTAGGGTTGGGTTGTGATTTTTAGGAAAATTTAACTCGATAAAGCCAAAAATTACCATTTTTGGTATCAGATACGGAACGGAATAGGTGTTGTCATTTTCGTATACGGATATGGATGGTCGTCAAAAATGAAAATCACTATTTGTATATGATGCAAATCAAATACGGATACGGAGTTAGCTCGAATTATCCGTATTCATATACATTCTAACAGCTATGTATGGTGAAGTCAGGTTAGACTCAACCCTAACCCGTCCAATAAATTAGGGGTGTTTTCGTCTGTATAAACCTGCCTGATCTTGTTTGGGTAGGTTTAGGTTTCATAAAAGGAAAAAAAATTGGGTTGGAGGGTCCTTGAAAAAATATTGGGTTGGCCTCTCACATAAGCTTGTGGGGTCCAGGAGTCTAAATATGAGGATATATTCCACCAATCGATTTCAAATGAGATAAATACTGTTAGTTTAGTGACTTGCATATTAACCTAGTGTATTGTCATGATCCATGCCCATTACTGCTACCTGTTTATGTTATTTTATACATTCATGTTAGTGCTTTATACCCGTTGTTTCATGCTTCACTATTTACCGTCGTCGGTTTAGAACTATACGAAGGTTGTTAAATATCGGACGGTACAGCTCGATACTAACAACCGTCGTATAATCTATGTGACGAGAAGATTCAATCGTATGATAACCGATAGAAGCCTTACCCCCGACAGCCAAAACACACACATACAACAAGAATACACATCAAACACATCATTAGAGAGTGATTCAAGATGTTCAAGTTAAAACCAATATATGATATTCGATGTTAATATGAAACTTTCATATTCTCATCGATACTCATATATGAAACTCAAAGCGCCACTTAGTCCCCGTCTATCGGTTAACATACGTTATATGTTTGTCGTGACATAGAACTATACGAAAGTTGTTAAATATTGGACGGTATAGCTCGATACTAACAACCGTCGTATAGTCTATGTGACGAGAAGATTCAATCGTATGATAACCGATATATTTGTCATGCGTGGACAAGTTAGGAATGTATAAAGCAAAAACCTTCATTCACTTATGTTTTCATCCGTTTCGAGATATTTCGTCGGTACCTTTCCCCTGGTTCTCCGTGTACAAAGATAGATTAGATGTTCATTTCAATATTGTTTCACAGCTTTGAAATGATTATCTATTCTATTACAGTGTACTCAGAGAACAGCGGGGAGGTGCTGCCGAAATTTACTCGAAACGGTTGAAAGCACAAGCGAATGGGTTTTCGCTCTATACATTCTTAATGGGATAGAAGCCTTACCCCCGACAGCTGAAACACACACATACAAAAAGAATACACAACAAACGCATCATTAGAGAGTGATTCAAGATTTTCAAGTTAAAACTAATATATGATACTCGATGATAATATGAAACTTTCATATTCTCATCGATACTCATATATGAAACTCAAAGCGCCACTTAGTCCCCGTCTATCGGTTAAAATACGTTCGATGTTCGTCGTGACATAGAACTATACGAAAGTTGTTAAATATCGGACGGTATAGCTCGATACTAACAACCGTCGTATAGTCTATGTGACGAGAAGATTCAATCGTATGATAACCGATAGATTTGTCCCGTGTGGACAAGTTAGGAATGTATAAGCAAACACCTTCATTCACTTGTGTTTTCATCCGTTTCGAGATATTTCGTCGGTACCTTTCCGCTGGTTCTCCGTGTATAAAGATAGATTAGATGTTCATTTCAATGTTGTTTCACAGCTTTGAATTGATTATCTATTCTATTACAGTGTACTCGGAGAACAGCGGGGAGGTGCTGCCGAAATTTACTCGAAACGGTTGAAAGCACAAGAGAATGGATGTTCGCTCTATACATTCTTAATAGGATAGAAGCCATACCCCCGACAGCCGAAACACACACATACAACAAGAATACACAACAAACGCATCATTAGAGAGCTATTCAAGATGTTCAAGTTAAAACCAATATATGATACTCGATGATAATATGAAACTTTCATATTCTCATCGATACTCATATATGAAACTCAAAGTGCCACTTAGTCCCCGTCTATCGGTTAACATACGTTCGATATTCGTCATGACATAGAACTATACGAAGGTTGTTAAATATCGGACGGTATAGCTCGATACTAACAACCGTCGTATAGTCTATGTGACGAGAAGATTCAATCGTATGATAACCGATAGATTTGTCCCATGTGGACAAGTTAGGAATGTATAAAGCAAACACCTTCATTCACTTGTGTTTTCATCCATTTCGAGATATTTCATCGGTACCTTTCCGCTGGTTCTCCGTGTACAATGATAGATTAGATGTTCATTTCAACGTTGTTTCACAGCTTTGAAATGATTATCTATTCTATTACAGTGTACTCGGAGAACAGCGGTGAGGTGCTGCCGAAATTTACTCGAAACGGTTGAAAGCACAAGCGAATGGGTGTTCGCTCTATACATTCTTAATGGGATAGAAGCCTTACCCCCGACAACCGAAACACACACATACAACAAGAATACACAACAAACGCATCATTAGAGAGTGATTCAAGATGTTCAAGTTAAAACCAATATATGATACTCGATGATAATATGAAACTTTCATATTCTCATCGATACTCATATATGAAACTCAAAGCGTCACTTAGTCCCCGTCTATCGGTTAACATACGTTCGATGTTCGTCGTGACATAGAACTATACGAAGCTTGTTAAATATCGGACGGTATAGCTTGATACTAACAACCGTCGAGACGACATTTGGGAGTTGGACTCTAGTTCCCGATAGTTAACCCCTCCTTTCACTTATGCATAAACTAACTGCCATGTCGGACTCTACCTGTCTGACCTCTATTCGCCTCCTCTCGCTGATAGGAAAGGAGAGAAAAACAAAGCAATGCCAAGAGCGTAGTCTGTGATACATGAGTATCCTCAAATCTAATTTTGATTATCGATAATTTATTGTTTTCAACGAAAAACGCACACACAGAGCATATACACGGATTTTCTCCGTTGTCAGTAACCATCCCGTTCTTAGATTTCTCAATATAGTCATCATAACCTATAATTTATATGTTATACAGTCTAACATGGCCGATGAGTACGTCAGAGTTAAGGACTGGATGTATGTGGATTGGCAACAACGTATGCAACCTAAGTTTGACGCGGGAGTTGCTGCTTTTATTGAATTTGCCGCGCACCTAATAAGATCGTGATAGAGAAGATTCTCTGCCCGTGCGATAGATATGGGAATCAGTACTGGCAGAAGGTAGAATTGGCAGAGCTTCATATCGTAAAATATGATTTTACTAGACTTTATACAACTTGGAAATATCACGGGGAAGGAGAAGAATGCAGTAATGCGGCAGAAGAAGAAGGAGAACACGATAATGCGGTAGGAGAAGAAGGAGAAGATTGTAATGCGGCAGAAGAAGAAGACGGTAATTTCTTTCCATAAGAAGAAATGGAGGATATGGTAGAGGCTGCCCTAGGTGAATCTATTTGTACTGTTCCCGCCAAAAATTTCTGCACAAAAGAGTCCAAGGTATCAAATGGCAGTGATACGCTTAAAGAAATGCAAACCAGTATCTTCCGGCCTATATTTTGATAAACTCCCGAAGGAGGAACTATTAAATTCTGATGGTATTGGAAGCATCTCGAAAAACCCTTCGATTTGATATATTATGGGCCTCATAATTCATCCGGGATCAAAAGTTATGAGGTATCACATGTCCACACGTGATGGACCTTTAAGAGCCTGCTGGAGGAATTAAAAGATATAATAAAAACTCAGAAAAGACCCCAATAGGGCATCACGTGCAGACACGTGACCATGGGCCACGTGCAGACACGTGATGGGCTCTTAAGGCCTCTAAAATAATGAATAGAATTAAATTCTAAAATCTGTTCCCTGATTAAAAATCAGAAGTTACCTCAATGAGGTATCACGTGCTCACACGTGACCAATGGTCACGTGTTGACACGTGATGGTTAAAACTGAAGCATAAACAAGCGCCCGTTAAAGAACTCAATTGGGGGTCACGTGCTCACACGTGACCAAGGGTCACGTGTCAGCACGTGACTGGTTTCGAAAGCCTTACAGTTGATAGAATTAAAATTCTAAAATTTTCTAAATCTTTCCAAACACAAAAGGTCTATGGGGACCGTTGGATTAAAAATCTGAGGGTGATTAAAAATCACCAATTTATGGAATAATCTTGGACTTGGAAAGATTTCCCCCCTAAATCTAACCGAGATAACAAATGGATATCTTTGGATTTAAAATCCAATGGTGAATAAAATTCACCTAATAATCCAAAGGTCCAGATGAATGATGAATGCAAATCAAATCTCTAACGAATACAAATCAAATCTTTCAATGAGAGATTTGCTAAACAAATTGATTCTCTTCCTTCTCCTATAAATAGGAGCCAAGAAGAGAAGAGAAGGGGGATCTAATTTTTTGGAGAGAAAAACAGAGAGAGGAGAATTTAATTCTCTGCAAAAGAAAAACCCTAGGTAAGAAAAAAGAGGCTTCAAAAGAGAATTTAATTCTCAAAAGAGTTTAACTCTTACATAAAGAAAAGAACTTAGTTCTTTCTCTGGTTGAGGATCTACAAAGTGCACATCTCCCCATGAATTGAGAATTTAATTCTCATTGGGTTGAGATCCTGCCATGCAGATCTAAAACACAGACGAGGAATTGAGTTTTGAGAATTTAATTCTCCCAAACTTTCAAGAATTTAATTCCTCCTAAAACAAAACTAGGGTTTAACCCTAATCAAGAATTTAATTCTTTTACATATCTGGGAATTTAATTTCTCTGAAAAGAAATCAGTGTTTTATCCTAAATAAGAATTTAATTCTTTCACGATTGGAATTTAATTCCTCCAAAATCATAATTAGGGTTTAACCCTACAAAGAATTCAATTCTTAAAAGATCTTTGTTCATGAAAAGAACTAGGGTCACGTGCCCTACGCGACCCCTGAACAGATCCCCCAAAATGAGAAGAGGAAAGTTTTGAGGCAATGCCTCACGTGCTCCCACGTGACCCTCATTATATATGGAACAAAAGCAAAGGCAGAAACAATTCTGGGCGCTCTCACGTGTCCACACGTGACCCCCCTCTCCTTAGTATTTAACACTAATCTGAAGACTTTGTTACCAGTGTTTAACACTGATTTGCTTTAGTGTTTAACACTAATTTGAAAGCCCTGTTGCTAGTGTTTAACACTGATTATGTTTTAGTGTTTAACACTAACTTGTTAATCTTATTCCCAGTGTTCAACACTGTTGACCTATAGTGTTTAACGCTGGCTTTAGCCTAATTGGCTAAGTTTCTAGAGGCAAAGCCTCTCCTTCAATGGACCAACAGAGGGCCAATATTTCAAACATAATTGGACTTAGCCCAAATTGGCCATAAGTCCTCAAATCATCTTGAACTGAGCACATCTGCACTTTCAACCAACTCATTGGTTCAAGGGTACATCTCTGAGCTCCTCTGATATTTGTCGTTGTAATCCTTCAACGTCTTCAGAGAGGTGATGGGTCCCGACAACCATACATTCAATGGACCACCACGTCCCTAAACTGGAACATGGACCACCACGTCCCTAAACTGGAACTTGGACCACCATGTCCCTAAACTGGCAGTGGACCACCATGTCCCTAAACTGGAACAATAGAGCCCCCAAATGCTCTTTTGTCGGATCTAAACGATCCTGTTAAGTTGATCTTAGTCTGGAAATTAGGCTAACGTATCCTTAACAAACGTTTAAGTTGATCTTAGTCTCAAATATGGCTAACGTGTCCTTAAACTAACATCCGTCCCCAAAATGGGAATGTTGGACCACCATGTCCCTAAACTGGAACAATAGAGCGCCCAAATGCTCTTTTGTCGGATCTAAACTATCCTGTTTAAGTTGATCTTAGCCTCAAATATGGATAACGCATCCTTAAACCTTCAAACAGACTTTAGTCCCAAGTTGGACTCTAGATCCCCCAATCAATTTTGGCTCAAGGGTACATCTCTGAACTCCTCTGACATCTGTCGTTGTAATCCTTCAACGTCGTCAGAGAGGTGATGGGTCCCGACGGCCATGCATGCAATGGACCACTATGTCCCTAAACTGGAACAACAGAGCCCAAATGCTCTTTTGTCGGATCTAAACGATTCAGTTAAGTCGATCTTAGTCTCAAATCGGACTAACGCATCCTTAACAAACGTTTGAGTTGATCTTAGCCTCAAATGAGGCTAACGTATCCTTAAACTCAAAACCCCAAACCCAAATCTAAGAAAACACGGATTTGGACTAATTCACGTCCTACGAGCGACGAGAATAAATTAGTCTCCGTATACAATCCACGGGCAACCAAACACAAAACAAACACCCAGGACACGAAGTGACCATCTGGAGAAGGAGAAAGTTGTTACCGCGATGCGGTAACGTAATTAACTGCAGGGGCTTGCTCCTGCAGGGAAGAGCGTCCCCACAATCAAAAACCCCTCAAGCGAGGGGGAATCTGACGAAGTCTGCTACATCGGACGCATCCGTTTAAACCTTCGATGCATGGTGCCATAAATCAACTTGGCATCTTCGGAGAGGTAGACGGATAGCACCAATTAGCATCTGCCCCGAATCTCAGGCAAGACGTCATGTCGCACCGTCTTTCGGAGGGGAACAGATTCTGGCACGCCCGGTGGGACCTCTTCCTCTTTCCACTCCACACTTCGTGTGTCGTGTTCGCGAACGAATCGCGGTTTGCTGTGGTTGCCTGTGGATTCGAGGTACTAAGATTTGGTGTCTTGCTCCGTGCAGGAAAACAGAAGATCAATGGCTTCAAACTGCACTATCTGCAACTGCAACTCTCGCTCCGTCCTTGCTGGAGGAGTGCCTTATGGGCCCCAAGCGGCCTCCCTTTTCAAAATGCCAGTGGAGCAGGTAACTCAAGCCACCGCTGGACTATTCTTCGGGACCCTGCTCCCACCAATGAGCTTCAATGCCCCAATGACGTCGTAGGAAGCTCCAAAGAAGTCGGTCTTTGATCGACTTACCACTGCCGCGACCCCTCTCAACGGGTCGCCCAACTTCAATACCTCAGTTTTCAACAGACTGGGCCAGAACGTCTACAAGACCGCGGTACCCGAAGCTTCCATCCCAAAGCGGATAGCCATCCCAGCTCAAGCGGACGAAATCATTGGAAAGGCTCCTCCTTCCAAGAAGTCAGTTTTTACAAGGCTGGCCATTCCGGTTGGTGCTCCAGGCGGGGTCCTCAAAGCCGCTCCCCTGCCCAGAGGGGGCATGAGGAGGTCACCCCTACGGCTAAACCAACTCCAATCGCACGACATGCTCGCCGTCGTCACTGGCGCCGGATAAGGAAATCTGGGGGCAACTCCCCCTCTGAGATAACTCCGCCAGCTCCGATGGTGGAACTCAATGCTGCTGTTCCAACCGGGAACAGCTTTGAATTGCTCAACAAGGTTCGCAGAAACTCTCCTACTGCGGTGCTGAAGAAAACTCCTTCACCTGTGGAGAATACTTCAGAGAAGAAGCTGGAGCAGCCCCCTCAGTGGCTGTCCTCTAAAATTTACAAAGTCTGGCGTCAAGTCCAAGACTCGATTGTTGATCAAGACTATCTCCGTCGACAGAAAAAGATGAAGGTTCGGCAAGAGAAGGACTACTCTGTCAAGCCAGAAAAAGCAACAGCTTGCTGGGTGCCCACTGCAACGGCTCCCTCAACGTCAGCCACTCAAAAGAAAAGGAAGCCGCAAAAAGCCCCTGTGTCTTTGGAAAATCGCAAAGACACTGAATCTAAACGCCCCAAGTCTGGGGGCATGGTGGTGCACACCGTTTATATGGCTTCCGGAAAGGAGGAAAGCCGTGCTTCGACAGATCACCGACCGCTCACCCGATCCGTGACGAAAGCCCAGGAGCAGCAACAGAAGCTTCAAAAGATGCTGACTACAATGGCTGCGCTTACCGAGCCAAAAGAAAGCCCGGAAGCATCGTCAGAACAGCGTCACGAACAAGAAACCGACGCTGACTTCTTACGCAGAGTCCTCGAAAAGAAGGACAAAGAAGCCGCAGAGCAAGAGGCTAACATAAAACAAATGGCGCTCCTCTTCCAAGATATGGTAGGGATGATGTTACAGCCGGACCCTCCAGCTGATGACCCTCCAGTCATTGTTGAATACGATAGAGGGCAAACATCGAATCCTCCACCGGCTCTGCCAGCAGCCAAGGAGGAAACCATTTCCAAGGCTACACTAAACGACTATATAGCTCAGCAGATACGAGTTCATCATGCGAATGAAGCGGCTGCGCAAATTGTTAGAACCGGACGACCCTATCCAAGCTGGTATGACCGAATCAATTACCCGCCGGGATATACGGTCCCTAAGTTCCATGTATATAAAGGGACAGGGAATCCGCATCAGCATGTTGCTCAATTCAGGGCCTTATGCGGCAATACTGGAGGCGATGACAAATTGTTGCTTCGCCAATTCGTCGGCAGCTTAACAGAAATAGCCTTTGAATGGTACTCGGAGCTTCCCGACGACTCCGTCAAAACGTTTACAGAAATGGAGTTGGTATTCACTCAACGGTTCGCAAGCGCCAGTGAACACACCCCGATAACAGCACTGATGAATGCCAGGATAAGGCCAGGCGAAACGTGGGTCCAATACGCAACACGGTGGCGGAACCTATGGTCGAAATGCGAACAACGCATCGAAGAAGCGCCAGCGGTGGGCATGTTCGTGGGCACTCTTGATCCGCAAGCAACCATCTCGCAATTCATGATGTTCTTCATACCGACCACGTTCCAGGCCTTAATTGATAAGCTAGCCCAGATGGATCAGATGGGTCATAGACCATCTCCTTCAAAGACAGAGCCTTGGAATGAAAAGGGCAAAGGGAAAGCAACCTTCGTCGCCAACGCTCAACAACAGCCGAGCAACTCAAAGCCGGTTGTTCGTCAAAACAATATGCGTCCACGCCCATCCCTCGAGGAGAGACTGGGACGTCCTTACTCGTTTCCTCAGGATAAAACGAGAAGACTGTTCGAGCTGGCAGTGCGCAACAGACTCATCAATCTGCCAAGTCCAAAACATCCGTTGCAACAAGGCGATGTCAACGATCCCAATTATTGCCCTTACCACCAAACGGTAAGTCACCCGATCGAGGATTGCTTCGTCTTTAAGGGATGGATCGAGGATCAGTACCTACAAGAAAAGTTTGCGCTGTCTGAAAAGTGGAAAGTAAACCCACCCCAGCCGCACACTCCAAAGAAGACGGACGCACCGGGGGCAACTTGCTACGTGATCTCCCACTCATTTACGGACGATGAAAAAACTCCTTGCACTGAGAAACTGGGGGCAGAGCCTGAGCCGGAATTCGTGTGGCCGTCAGACGAAATGATCGACGCTTTTCTAGATGAGATTCGTCTAAAAAGTAAAGCTGATCGGGAGCGCGAGATGGCCATATTTGAAAAGACCAAACGCCGGCGACTGGACAAAAGGGTCAAAACACTCCCACCATATCAAAGTACATCCGCCGCAAATGAAAGCAGGATCAAGACAAGGAAACGATTCGCCAAAGCCATATCAATGGGGATGAGGCCGCCCTCTTTCAGAGAAAATTCTCCTGGTGGTATACATCCTGATGAAGCGGACGTGCATCCTAACTTCTGCTTATATCATCAGAAGACCGCACATCCTACTGAGAACTGCAACTCCTTTAAGTGTTGGTGGCAAGGGTATGTCGCTCACAGGCAACACTTCAACAGGACAAAGCGTGAAGCTCGGAAACAGCAGAAAAATGCGACAGATGAGCGTAAAAGAATTGACGGCAATTGTCATAGGGTTGATCCCGAGGGACCACGAGTTCTCACATTCGGGAGCAATTCCGACGAAAAAGTAGCCCTCGGCCCTCTTTTCAAGGAATCCATCTCTAAAACGAAAGAATTGAGGAGTTGCGAGAGCATTCAGCCTTGCAATTGCACGATACCCGGAAAAAATCTTGGACCCGCAAGTGACGGTTCAAACAAAAAGGATAAAGGAAAGGAAAAAACGGCCTTCGTCGCCAACACTCAACAACAGTCGAGTGGCCCTAGAACGGTTGTTCGCCAAAGCAACAAGCGGCAACCCCTCTATGAAAAGTTGAAACGTCCTTACTCGTTTCCCCGGGACGAAACAAGGAGGCTGTTCGAACTAGCAGTGCGCGACGGACTTATCACTCTACAGGAGCCGAAATGCCAGCTACAACTGAATGAGGTCAACAATCCTAATTACTGCCCTTACCACCAAGTATTGGGCCATCTGGTCGAAAATTGCTACATCTTCAAAAACTGGGTTGAAGATCAATACCAACAGGGCAATTTCGCGTTATCCGAGAACTGGAAGGTGAGCCCGCCACAGCCTCATGCTCCGAAAAAGATGGATATGCCGGGGGCATCATGCTCATTCATAGAGAAAGCCTAACGGACCACTACGTCCTAAAACTGGATATTAGACCGAAACGTCGTTAAACTAACAACGGACCACTACGTCCTAAAACTGGATAATAAACCGTAACGTCGTTAAACTAACAATGGACCACTATGTCCTAAAACTGGATAGTAGACCGAAACGTCGTTAAACTAACAATGGACCGCAATGTCCTAAAACTTGCAAATGACCGAAACGTCGTTAAACTACTCCCAACCCGCAGCATCTTCAGGCTGACGTGGTAAAAAAAACGGTATGTCCATGAGCAAAATGGGCACGGATGAAAACCCGAAAGGGCTCCATGAGTAAAAACGGCAGGGCTACCGGCGAGTGTTCGTGAAAACCCGAAAGGGCGCAACCTCGTTAAAAAAAAGAATAAAAAAGAATTAAAAAAAACGGTATGTCCATAAGCAAAGTGGGCACGGATGAAAACCCGAAAGGGCTCCGTGAGTAAAAACAGCAGGGCTACCGACGAGTGTTTGTGAAAACCCGAAAGGGCGCAACCTCGTTAAAAGACACTTACAGGATCCTCTCGACCTTGTAAGGAGAAACCACCCGCGTGAGATCCTTACGACTCACAGGGAAGCAACACACTTAGGGATCCTCACGATTCCTAAGAAGAAATTACACTTGCGAGATCCTCACGACTCGTAAGGAGAACTCTCTTATGGGACCCTCACGGCTCATAAGATTTGAAAGTCTTAAGTTACAGAGACCTGAACCTGTTCTTAAGCAACTCCCACAACCTTCGATAATGCCCTACAAGCGGCTCATACCAACCTTTGTATACAATCCACGGGCGCGAATAAACATTTCCCTAACAAAGTCCCACCCGTGACTGGGGATATGTCCATACGGTGAACAACCCTTGTGAGTCCTCTCGACTCATAAGGAGAAAACACTCTTGTAAGATCCTTACGACTTAAAAGAGAACATACACTTAGGAATCTTCACGATCCCTAAGGAGAAAACACACCTACGAGATCCTCACGACTTGTAGGGAGAAATACCTTTGTGAGACCCTTACGGCTCGTGAAGTCAAAAGCCTTAGTCGAAAGGATCCTAACCCTGTTTACTAAGCCACCTTTGTTCAATATCGATAGAGGCAAATGATGATTCGCTCCTGGCAATATCCCAGTTGTAGCGATGCTAATGCCTAAATCGGTATCAAATTCCAAGTTCTTTCATGGCAAATGATGATTCGCTCCTGGCAATATTCCAGTCGTAGCGATGCTGATGCTAAGATTGGCATCAGATTCCAAGTTCCACACTCGCGATATAAAAAAAATCAGCGAGCCAAAAATGCATATGAAATAGCTGAAATGATGGGGCAACTTGCAACGAAATTAGCAAGTAAAAATGTATGCATATAAAAACAGCCGAAATGATTGGGCAACTCGCAATAAAAAAAAGCAGCGAGTAAAAATGAAATAAATAGCCGAAATGATTGGGCACCGCGAAAAATAGCCGAAATGATAGGGCAATCGTGACCTTCGCGATATAAAAGCTGAAATGATAGAGCATTGCGGGAAAAGAAATAAAATAAAAATAAAATTTATGCCCTACAGGTGATGTTACATCAACCCCTGTATACAATCCAGGGACGCAAACGAAAAAAGGATCATACTTCGCCTCCCCAGGTTTCATCAGAAGAAGAAGTCGAATCTCGACGGGCCACAAATAACCTAGAGATCGTCTCAACACTCGTCTCATTACAACGGACACAACTTCAAGCGAAGCGGAACAGCGGCAACTCCCAGTTCTATAGCTCGGCGATACACCGATCACCGAGAGTCAAATCTCCACTCCGTGAAATGCGGATATAATCAGCAAAATTCCTGGTTACGTAGAACGCGGATAACGTCACTCTTTGACCCCGTGGAAAACGTCCAGAGCGGATCCTGGTCCTCGCAGAGCATGGCAGTGAACCCGTGCGAAGCATCCAGAGCGGAGCCTAGTCCTCGCCTAACGCGGTAGTGAACCCGTGTGAAGCATCTAGTGCAAAATTCCTGGTGGAAAACGTCCAGAGCGGATCCTGGTCCTCGCAGAGCACGGTAGTGAACCCGTGTGAAGCATCCAGAGTGGAGCCTAGTCCTCGCCTAATGCGGCAGTGAACCCGTGTGAAGCATCTAGTGCAAAATTCCTGGTCACGTGGAACGCGGATAACGTCACTCTTTGACCCCGTGGAAAACGTCCAGAGCGGATCGTGGTCCTCGCGGAGCACGGCAGTGAACCCGTGTGAAGCATCCAGAGCGGAGCCTAGTCCTCGCCGAGCACGGCAGTGAACCCGTGTGAAGCATCTAGTGCAAAATTCCTGGTTACGTGGAACGCGGATAACGTCACTCTTTGACCCCGTGGAAAACGTCCAGAGCGGATCCTGGTCCTCGCAGAGCACGTCAGTGAACCCGTGTGAAGCATCCAGAGCGGAGCCTAGTCCTCGCCTAATGCGGCAGTGAACCCATGTGAAGCATCTAGTGCAAAATTCCTGGTCACGTGGAACGCGGATAACGTCACTCTTTGACCCCGTGGAAAACGTCCAGAGCGGATCCTGGTCCTTGCAGAGCACGGCAGTGAACCCATGTGAAGCATCCAGAGCGGAGCCTAGTCCTCGCCTAACACGGCAGTGAACCCGTGTGAAGCATCTAGAGCAAAATTCCTGGTCACGTGGAACGCGGATAACGTCACTCTTTGACCCCGTGGAAAACGTCCAGAGCGGATCCTGGTCCTCGCAGAGCACGGCAGTGAACCCGTGTGAAGCATCCAGAGCGGAGCCTAGTCTTCGCCTAACACGGCAGTGAACCCGTGTGAAGCATCTAGAGCAAAATTCCTAGTCACGTGGAACGCGGATAACGTCACTCTTCGACCCCGTGGGAAACGTCCAGAGCGGATCCTGGTCCTCACACTAACATGGAGTGTGTTAGTTATATGTATGCCCTAGAGGCCATTACTGTACATTGGATGTATATTGTAGTGGATGCTGGGACATATATAGGTAGGACTTTCTTGCTCGACATGATAGTACGCTATCTGGTTGCACTTTATCTTAACATATATATTTTCTGTCTCTCTGATTACATGTTGATAAAGCCCTTAGGATGTGTACTCGACTTCCAGGACTGTGATGTAGATCATACTAGTGGGGCCTGGATAGTCCATGAGTACATCCTTCATTGTTCCTAGTCGAGGGAATATCGAGACGGGGCATCGATATTCCAGAGTAGACTAGCGCATATCTTCTCGACCCATGCGATGGGCGATGGATGATCCCATATCCATTGGTGTTTGACATCGGAGATGGTATGCGGGTGCTCAGTGGAGACTGGGTACACTGAACGGACTCTCCGAGAACTCCCAGATGGTATTATACCTCACGTCAGATGGCAGTTCTCTGGTGACACTGGTACAGCTTAGTCTGTTGACCCGAGATCGTCATAGAGTCTTGTGTGTCTCCCACTGTGCTTTGATTTCCATCCTACCACGGCTCTACTGAGTCGTGCAAACAGGTGGCTTTTGGGTACAGTCCCGATTCACATGGAGGCAATGAGCGATAGGAGGGGATTCGTCTCTCCCGGTATTGGGGGTTGATGTTGTGCTATGCTCGACTGGCCATAACAGGAAATCCCTGGCCAGGGTTGCTGAGAAACTACTGGTAACACTTACCAGTAAATCTCAGCAACCCTGGCCAGGGATTTCCTGTTATGGCCAGTCGAGCATAGCACAACATCAACCCCCAATACCGGGAGAGACGAATCCCCTCCTATCGCTCATTGCCTCCATGTGAATCGGTACTGTACCCAAAAGCCACCTGTTTGCACACCTCAGTAGAGCCGTGGTAGGGTGGAAATCAAAGCACAGTAGGAGACACACAAGACTCTATGATGATCTCGGGTCAACAGACTAAGCTGTACCAGTGTCACCAGAGAACTGCCATCTGACGTGAGGTATAATACCATCTTGGAGTTCTCGGCGAGTCCGTTCAGTGTACCCAGTCTCCACTGAGCACCCGCATACCATCTCCGATGTCAAACACCAATGGATATGGGATCATCCATCGCCCATCGCATGGGTCGAGAAGATATGCGCTAGTCTACTCTGGAATATCGATGCCCCGTCTCGATATTCCCTCGACTAGGAACAATGAAGGATGTACTCATGGACTATCCAGGCCCCACTAGTATGATCTACATCACAGTCCTGGAAGTCGAGTACACATCCTAAGGGCTTTATCAACATGTAATCAAAGAGACAGAAAATATACATGTTAAGATAAAGTGCAACCAGATAGCGTACTATCATGTCGAGCAAGAAAGTCCTACCTATATATGTCCCAGCATCCACTACAATATACATCCAATGTACAGTAATGGCCTCTAGGGCATACATATAACTAACAATCTCCCACTTGCACTAGGGCCATCTGTAGCAGTGGTTGCAGTATCACATACTCAACCATCCCCTAAAGGTCTCTCTTTGGGAAAAGGCCTTCGTGAGTGGATCCGCCGTGTTGTCCTCTGAGTCTGCTCTCCTAACCTTGATCACCATGGAGATCAAACATCTCCTCGATCAGGTGATACTGCCTTAGAATATGTCTGGATCACTGATGGGACAGGGGTTCCCTGGCCAAAGCCACACTTCCATTGTCACACAATGGTAGGAACCTAGTTCATCTCATGAACCTATATACACCCAAACAGCCTCTTTGGTAGTATCTTAAGTAGCGATGTATCCTGCCTTTATCGTCTAGTATGTCACGGTATCTAGCTTGGAACTCTCCCAACATACCGTCCCTTTACTGAGGGTAAAGACAATGCCTGCGACTGACATTCAGTCGTCCTTATCACCCTGGAACACTTCCAGTGATTCTTCCCAGGATCAATTGATACCATCTCACTACTACTAGTGAGTATTCTAACATCCAATTAGATCTATCTCATAGATCCAAAATCCAGGATTTAGTAGGTGTCACTTTGATCCTATATGGAGAATCATGGTGATAAGCGGAGATTGATCGAGCGTAGCATAGGAAACTCCTTCCCCATCAAGAGTATGTCATCCATGTACTCTACGAGGATCGTCACCATACTCCCTACTACCTTTTTGTTTATACAAGGTTCATGTACCATTTTGATGATGTCAAACTCTTTGACTAATTCATCAAAATAGATGTTCCAACTCCGCGATGCCTGCTTTATCATATAAAACATCTTGCACACGTTTCCGCTGCTCCCACTGTCTACGAAGCCCTCTGGCTGTGTACTTATAGACGCTCTCTTCTAAAACATCATTTAGAAAAGCAGTCATGGCACCCAACCGCCAGATATCGTAGTTATGGTATGTAGCCGTGGCAAGTAGGATCTGGATGGACTTAAGCATAGCTACTGGAAAAGGTTTCATCATTATCCACGCCTGGTCGATGACGAAAACCTTTAACAAGTCTAGCTTTGAAAGTCTCAACTTTTCCATGTACACCAAGTAATCTTCTCAAGATATACTTGCTCCTGATGGGGATTTAACCCTTCAGATATAGCAACTAAAGTCCATACTTTGTTGGTGTATAAGGATTCCATCTCAGATCGCTAAGCATCCAGCCATTCTTACAGAGTCCCTACTCTCGATGGCTTGCTCGAAACTAGTTGGGTCATCATCTCATGATGCAATCCTTGCTCCCACTGTCATCGAGAAACCGAGGTATCTCTCAGGCGGATGAGGAACCCTACTAGATCGGCGGAGAGGCTGAGGTTCGTCGGGAGACTATAGAATCCTTTGGTTCTGTCAAATCTTCAGCTGTAGTTTCGTATAGCTGGAACCTTTCCAGTTCTACAGAACTGACCTTGCCTCGATCTTGTCCGGATTTTTCTTTTGACATAGGCCGGACAATCCCAAATCTTAACTTACTTAAGAGATAGGCTCTTCCCATACCATATCTCATATGGAATGGTAGGCACTGATTTGATTCGAACCTAATTCAATAGGTATGCAGCTTCTCAAGTGCATAACTCCCAAAAGGAAATAGGTAACTCAGTAATACTCATCATAGAGCATATGATATCTAATATTGTGTGATTGCTCCGCCCCGATACACCGGTGTGCTGTGGTGTAATCAGAGGAGTAATACTGAGAGAGAATCTCATTTTCTTTTAGAATAGTCCAAGGATTCCATGCACAAGTATTCTCCTCCCTGATCTCATCATAGGACATAATACTTATACCCGGTTATTGGTTCCCTACTTCTAACTTATATTCTGTGAATACCTCAAAAGGTTCGGACTTATGTTTCAACAGGAACATATGACTGAATCTTGAAAGATTATCAGAGAATATAATGAAGTAAAAAGAACCAGTCCTGGCATGTGTAGACAGGAGACCTTGCATACATCATTATGTATCAGTCCCAAGAGTTTACTAACTCTTTCTCTGTTTCCAGTAAACAGAGCTGGTGTCATTATATCTTTGTGACATGACTGGCAAGTTTCACAAGATGTAAATTCAAACTGATTTAAATATGCATCTAAATGTAACTTCAGCTAGTCGGGTCGCATTGATATGACCTAGTCTACAATACCTCAAGAAGAATTCGTTCATTTCTGAACTCTTCCTCTTGTGTGTGTTCTGTATACGAGGAACTGTAGTTTGATTTAGAACGTCAATGCTTTTAGATAACGTGCCTGAACCGATCAACTTTTGATATAGGAAATGTTCAAAACATTATCCATCAATACAAAATTATATCCTTTCTTTACTAATAAAGAGACTGATATGATTTTGTATATCAGGTTCGGTATCTAATAGCATTTGTTCAGAATCAATGTATTCGTAATACAGGGTGACAGTGACCAACAGACTTGGCTGCAACACTTGCCCCGTTTTCTGTCTCATGAAACTTATCACCCGTTCTCAGCTTTTCTACCTTTTTGTAGCCCTATGTAACAGATTACATATCTGGGATCCTGATCCGGTATCATATACCCAGGATGCAGAGAATACTGAGAAACAGTTCTTTATAATGAACACACCCGAAGGAGATGCATCATATGCACTTTCTTCGTTTGGGCGGCATAGGAATTCTGGTATTCACCTATTTCCTGCTCTGTCTTATAACAATTATAAGTTGGAGCGGGACCAACGTTCCCCAGCTCAGTATAACAAGCGGGTTCGGTCAATACATCCGTATTATTATCTTGATTAAGGCGTGATATGATCGCTACCAGGAGAGAGAGAGAAGAAAACACTATGCGTGCGCTCTTGCAAGATCAGATTGGTTATATATTTTATCTAATCAGGATGGCTCCCACTGTTTTTATCAAATCTTCCTTCAAACCTTAAAAGGAAAGACTAGCCGGGATTAATTACACTCTACAAGTTCGCCAATCTTTCAGCCAGGCCAGTGTCGGTACTTTGAGGGAGGTTCCCCGTGCTTTCGCACGGACCTAATTACTGTAAACCTCGTTTTCCCAGAGGCGTAACCCCGTTGACACCTTTCTAGACACCTACTTGATCGGCTAATTGCAAAGTGCAAAACTCTCCCAGGAGTAACAATTACTCGCAGTGGGTATCGGGATCCAACTATCATATAGAAGGTATGCAATCTCATTGCAAATTTCAACACTTGAAACTCCCGATAAAGGTTTTTACCCGTAGCACCTATGACCTTGGCTAAGGTCAACAAATCATAGGTACTAGTCAAGTTCTACCCGTCATTTCGTGATTAATTAGACCCACCCACATGACCCTTGGCTAAGGTCAACAAAGTCACGCGACTGTCCTAACTAATCGCATCATATGCGGTGTAGGAAGACATCACTTAGCTACCGTACACTGTGCCTTGACTATGGTCAACAAACACAGCACGAATACTAAGTACTCTACTTCCTAAAATGACAGAGGGTTGCGGCTGGTTTTTGTGAAAACCTTTAACGCTTTGAACTTGATCTCGTTGCGGAATCAAATGGTTTTTAAATGGAATGTTTTTGAGGCTTTTCTAGTTTTGCTAAAGGGGTCACTCCCGGTGAAGGGATCGTCGGCCCTTTCCTCGTCGAATGAGGTGCGGGATATATCATATATATCACTGTGCAAAGCGGAAACTATAGAAGCGATCAAAGACAAACCGAGGGTTGTAGCATCTGCCAGTTATTGCTAAAGGAGTCACTCCCGGTGAAGGGATCTCGGTCCTTTCCTTATCGAATAAGGTGCAGGATATTCTACAAGGAACACCACGATGCAAAGCAAGAACTGTAGCTACCTGTTTTTATTTTGAAATTCGATTCCACAACATCAATTAGGTTTATTTTCTTTCATTAATCTCATTAATGAATATTCCAGATTAAAAATTACCAAAAAATTCAGAAGGAAATTTTATGAGTTACTGTGAAGCACGTGATGTTAAATCCACTAAGGAAGCGCGGAACCGCGGCCTCCGCCATAGCATTAGCGGCGGATCCACGGCCACACTGTAGATTTACACCACGTGGATAGCACAGTAATTCTTGGGTCAAAGTGCTGAGTCTTATGGAAATTTTTATTTTTTATTCAAGAGTTGAATTTTCTGGAGTTGTTTTGGGATTCGGTGATTTGATCGGATTATCAAATTTTGTCTGTGTGGCTTTCCGGATAAATTTTAGAATATGTTAAAAAGTTCGACCGGATATAAATACCCAATTTTTTCCCTGTCGGGAAATTTCCAAGTGTTGGATCTTTCCGTAGTTTAACGACGTTCTAAGTAGTGCAAGTAACGCGATGGACCCTCTAGAAGACAACAAACCTTAACTCGATTATGTGACCGTCTTGAACTGCCCATTGAACCTTCGGGTTTGGGGCAGTACGGCGTGCCACATGTGAGGCGTTGGCTTGACCCTTCTACGGCTGGACCGTTGGTACTGAGGCACGAACGGAATGTTGTTAGACTTATTTCATGTGTTGAGCTGTATCGGGAAAACTTGGGTGTTCGATTGTTCGATCGAAAAGTTTAGACCTCATATCGACACGACTAATCGAGCTATTGGGGTCTGACGTTTACCACCCCTAGGCGAGATATGCGACATATCAGACGATCAGACCGGACTGTACGGTAGTGTTACTGGTTGGATTCACTGGAGTGTGAGCGGGCTTGCTCGTCGATCTTCAAATCGCTCAATACCCGGGTGGCCGTTACGTTTAGCAGACCGCTTGCGGCTTGTGGGTGTTTGATATGATCATCATCTGCTGCCGGCGTATTGACGAGTCTTTAGAGTCCTACACAGAGGTTTCCTGGCTCAAGCGAAACGAAATAGGAGCGCATATGAGATATGTGCGGGACCGAGAATAATGCGTGTATGTGATACCATATTTCATTCTCGCGATGAATGTATCGAATGGTTGTATGCGATATAACCTAGTTATCGATTCAAGCGTTGATTCGATAAGCCGATACATTGTATACTAGTCGGTTGTGTGCGACATGACCGGATCATTGAATCAAGTGTTGATTTAATGATTTAATGTATAATTATATATTTGATATATTACTTTGCATTAACTAGTATCGGTTCACTTTAAATGGATTTTCTCACTTGGATTGTGCAAGTTGTATATATGATATACTTTTGTGCACATGATTGTATCATGTTTGATGATACATGCAAGCTAGGGTTAGTGTAAAGAATTAGACCATGGTTAGGTTTATGATTAGGGTTTTCTTTTTATTTACTTATTCATTTATTTATTCTTTTGTTTATTTTGGAAAAAGAAAAAGGTAAAGAGAAAAAGAATGGTTGCTAGTTTTGTTTGTAGTTGAAGTTTCTTGAAACTTTGACCAAGTCACCATTCTTATCTCATCCTTTAACCTAACCATTCAAGTTAACCATGGTCCATTCTCTACAACTAACCAAGGGTTAGTAAATGATAAGTATTGATTTATTTATCATTTACTTAACACTTATCATATTCTTCATCTTCTTCTTCTTCTTCACTTCAAGAAAAAGCTTCACAAGCTTTAATGGCAAAGTGAGAATTAGAGTGAGAAATCCAATTCTAAAGTCTACCCACTTCCTATTTCTTCATCCTCTACCTCTTGCCAAGTAGTAGAGTGTGTTTTCTTCACAGTTTCATGACTTGGTGAAGTGAGAGCTTGATCTTGCGATGCTTCGACGTAGATCATCTTCGGCATGGACATCGACGACCTAGCTCGCTTATTCTCCGATGAAGTCGACACTAGAGCCCGGATTCTTTTTGGACAGCGGAGAGGACTTCGTTGCGGAGCTATGGAGGTGGAGGACCGGATCTACAAAGGTTGTATTTCCGATTCTTATAGTTAAGTGTTAACTAGTTAGCTTTTTCGCCTAGTTTTCTAGCAAACGATCCGTAGTAGGGTCTCTCGGCACCCATAAATTTTTATATTGGCATGTTCGATGCCTTGTGAGACCTCATTAGGGTACCTAGGAACCCTACAGAGTGATCACCATCACGACATTCGTCTCGATACAGCAGACGCGATACCAGCAAACGAAGCGAAGGCCAAATTCCTAGCTTCAGGGTCTTGACGGCAAGTCATATAAAGCCTGAAAGACAATCGAAGATTATCCCACACCAGCGCGGAGTGGTCACCACCTCGACGTTCGTCTCGATACAGCAGATGAAATGTCACCCCAGCGTTCTTCCTCCAGCAGGATTCGGAAGCGACAAAGCAAACGAAGCGAAGGCCAAATTCCTAGCTTCAACGTCTTGACGGTAAGTCATATAAAACCGGAAAGACAAACAGAGATCATCCCACATGGAGTTGTCACCACCATAACATTCGTCTCGATACAGCAGACGAAATGTCACTACAGCGTCCTTCCCCCAACAGGATCCGGACACACCAAAGAAAACGAAGCCAAGGCCAAATTCCTAGCTCCAGGGTCTTAACGGTAAGTCATATAAAACCGGAAAGACAATCAGAGATCATCTCATACCAACATGGAGTGATCACCACCTCGACGTTCGTCTCGACACAGCAGACGCAACATCACCGAAAGGAGTCACGGCAAAATCCCTGGTTCCAGACCTCGACGGTTCACCAGCAACCTAGAGACAACCGCGACATTCGTCTCGATACAGAGGACGCAATGCCAGCAAAACGAAGCAAAGGCCAAATTCCTAGCTTCAGGGTCTTAACGGCAAGTCATATAAAGCCTGAAAGACTATCGGAGATCATCCCACACCAGCGCGGAGTGGTTATGACTCATCGGGGCTCTCCAAAATGAGCCTAACCTCAAGTAAAAAGCGGCATGGCAAATTCCTAGCGCTTGCTCTTCCGACGGTCAAACTGCCAAGGAGGATTGCTTGAAGACGTCTTGTTCAGCCCCCGAAGGGATCAGAGACAAGGCAGTCGCAGGGCTACTCGAACAGCACAATTGCCTATCGAGGAATATATCAGCTGATGCGATGGTACGACGGCCAAAACCCTAAGTACCACAGACCCTAATGGACTTCTGTCGTAAAGAGCAGAGGTTAACTGTGACGTTAGGATATGCTTGCGAGATCTGCTCAATTTGTTTCGACTCGTGAGGAAATTGATGTCTTTGCGAGAACTTCTCGATTCGTCTCGACTCGTGAGATAAAGCCTTAGGCAGTAGGGATTAAAAAACCTGTTTTCTAAGCACTGGGACCCTGCAAGTCGGCCCAAAACGGTCTCTTGCATACTATCCACGGGTCACACTCTCCAAAGTCGAATCTCGACAAGGAGAAAAACAACCGCTTACGGGTTCTCTCGACTCGTAAGAGGGAAAACTCTCTTATAGGATCCTTATGACTTATAAGAGAAAACACACTTAGGAATCCTCACGACTCCTAAGGAGAAAATACACCTACGAGATCCTCACGACTCGTAGGGAGAAAAGTCTTTATGAGACCCTCACGGCTCGTAAAGTTGAAAAGTCTTAGGTGGCAGATCCTACCCCTGTCTCCTAAGCTATCACTGCCGTGCAAAGAGGTCAAGATGGATCATCTATAAGCCACACTTGCCAAAGCTACATGCCACTAAAATGGAGAAGTTACTCATGAGCGTATAAACTACTTCATGCCAGAGTAAGACATAAGGAAATAGAAGGGTGCGGCTCATGGAGTTGAGAGTTTGGAATTATATCTCTTAAGGGTCGAGATTTGAGTCAATGATAAATGACGACGCTTGTGTCCGCTCGTTATCTTCTCAGATCAAGATTCTGAAAGTTATATACCAACCCGAAACTGGTCATACGCTATGCATTACTCTGCACTACTTCACCCACGTATATACTTACGTGGGCAAAGTAGTGGGGGGCATTTGTTCCCGCCAAAAATTTCTGCGCAAAGGAGTCCAAGGTATCAAATGGCAGTGATACGCTTAAAGAAATGCAAACAAGTATCTTCCGGCCTATATTTTGATAAACTCCCGAAGGAGGAACTATTAAATTCTGATGGTATTGGAAGCATCTCGAAAAACCCTTCGATTTGATATATTATGGGCCTCATAATTCATCCGGGATCAAAAGTTATGAGGTATCACGTGTCCACACGTGATGGACCTTTAAGAGCCCGCTGGAGGAATTAAAAGATATAATAAAAACTCAGAAAAGACCCCAATGGGGCATCACGTGCAGACACGTGCCCATGGGCCACGTGCAGACACGTGATGGGCTCTTAAGGCCTCTAAAATAATGAATAGAATTAAATTCTAAAATCTGTTCCCTGATTAAAAATCAGAAGTTACCTCAATGAGGTATCACGTGCTCACACGTGACCAATGGTCACGTGTTGACACGTGATGGTTAAAACTGAAGCATAAACAAGCGGCCGTTAAAGAACTCAATTAGGGGTCACGTGCTCACACGTGACCAGGGGTCACGTGTCAGCACGTGACTGGTTTCGAAAGCCTTACAGTTGATAGAATTAAAATTCTAAAATTTTCTAAATCTTTCCAAACACAAAAGGTCTATGGGGACCGTTGGATTAAAAATCTGAGGGTGATTAAAAATCACCAATTTATGGAATAATCTTGGACTTGGAAAGATTTCCCCCCTAAATCTAACCGAGATAACAAATGGATATCTTTGGATTTAAAATCCAATGGTGAATAAAATTCACCTAATAATCCAAAGGTCCAGATGAATGATGAATGCAAATCAAATCTCTAACGAATACAAATCAAATCTTTCAATGAGAGATTTGCTAAACAAATTGATTCTCTTCCTTCTCCTATAAATAGAAGCCAAGAAGAGAAGAGAAGGGGGATCTAATTTTTTGGAGAGAAAAACAGAGATAGGAGAATTTAATTCTCTGCAAAAGAAAAACCCTAGGTAAGAAAAAAGAGGCTTCAAAAGAGAATTTAATTCTCAAAAGAGTTTAACTCTTACATAAAGAAAAGAACTTAGTTCTTTCTCTGGTTGAGGATCTGCAAAGTGCACATCTCCCCATGAATTGAGAATTTAATTCTTATTGGGTTGAGATCCTGCCATGCAGATCTAAAACACAGAGGAGGAATTGAGTTTTGAAAATTTAATTCTCCCAAACTTTCAGGAATTTAATTCCTCCTAAAACAAAACTAGGGTTTAACCCTAATCAAGAATTTAATTCTTTTACATATCTGGGAATTTAATTTCTTTGAAAAGAAATCAGTGTTTTATCCTAAATAAGAATTTAATTCTTTCACGATAGGAATTTAATTCCTCCAAAATCATAATTAGGGTTTAACCCTACAAAGAATTCAATTCTTAAAAGATCTCTGTTCATGAAAAGAACTAGGGTCACGTGGCCCACGCGACCCCTGAACAAATCCCCCAAAATGAGAAGAGGAAAGTTTTGAGGCAATGCCTCACGTGCTCCCACGTGACCCTCATTATATATGGAACAAAAGCAAAGGCAGAAACAATTCTGGGCGCTCTCACGTGTCCACACGTGACCCCCCTCTCCTTAGTATTTAACACTAATCTGAAGACTTTGTTACCAGTGTTTAACACTGATTTGCTTTAGTGTTTAACACTAATTTGAAAGCCCTGTTGCTAGTGTTTAACACTGATTATGTTTTAGTGTTTAACACTAACTTGTTAATCTTATTCCCAGTGTTCAACACTGTTGACCTCTAGTGTTTAACACTGGCTTTAGCCCAATTGGCTAAGTTTCTAGAGGCAAAGCCTCTCCTTCAATGGACCAACAGAGGGCCAATATTTCAAACATAATTGGACTTAGCCCAAATTGGCCATAAGTCCTCAAATCATCTTGAACTGAGCACATCTGCTCTTTCAACCAACTCATTGGTTCAAGGGTACATCTCTGAGCTCCTCTGATATTTGTCGTTGTAATTCTTCAACGTCTTCAGAGAGGTGATGGGTCCCGACAACCATACATTCAATGGACCACCACGTCCCTAAACTGGAACATGGACCACCACATCCCTAAACTGGAACTTGGACCACCATGTCCCTAAACTGGCAATGGACCACCATGTCCCTAAACTGGAACAATAGAGCCCCCAAATGCTCTTTTGTCGGATCTAAACGATCATGTTAAGTTGATCTTAGTCTGGAAATTAGGCTAACGTATCCTTAACAAACGTTTAAGTTGATCTTAGCCTCAAATATGGCTAACGTGTCCTTAAACTAACATCCGTCCCCAAAATGGGAATGTTGGACGACCATGTCTCTAAACTGGAACAATAGAGCCCCGAAATGCTCTTTTGTCGGATCTAAACGATCCTGTTTAAGTTGATCTTAGCCTCAAATATGGCTAACGCATCCTTAAACCTTCAAACAGACTTTAGTCCCAAGTTGGACTCTAGATCCCCCAATCAATTTTGGCTCAAGGGTACATCTCTGAACTCCTCTGACATCTGTCGTTGTAATCCTTCAACGTCGTCAGAGAGGTGATAGGTCCCGACGGCCATGCATGCAATGGACCACTATGTCCCTAAACTGGAACAATAGAGCCCAAATACTCTTTTGTCAGATCTAAACGATTCAGTTAAGTCGATCTTAGTCTCAAATCGGACTAACGCATCCTTAACAAACGTTTGAGTTGATCTTAGCCTCAAATGAGGCTAACGTATCCTTAAACCCAAAACCCCAAACCCAAATCTAAGAAAACACGGATTTGGACTAATCCACGTCCTACGGGCGACGAGAATAAATTAGTCTCCGTATACAATCCACGGGCAACCAAACACAAAACAAACACCCACGACACGAAGTGACCATCTGGAGAAGGAGAAAGTTGTTACCGCGATACGGTAACGTAATTAACTGCAGGGGCTTGCGCCTGCAGGGAAGAGCGTCCGCACAATCAAAAACCCCTCAAGCGAGGGGGAATCTGACGAAGTCTGCTACATCGGACGCATCCGTTTAAATCTTCGATGCATGGTGCCATAAATCAACTTGGCATCTTCGGAGAGGTAGACGGATAGCACCAATTAGCATCTGCCCCGAATCTCAGGCAAGACGTCATGTCGCGCCGTCTTTCGGAGGGGAACATGTATCGAAGATGACATTCCTTCCGGTCAAGGACCGCGTGCGGATAAATATGAAAATTTCATGAATGATGCTAGAAAACCAATTTATGAGAATGCAAAGTATTCCACCCTCTCATGGTTCGTCCAACTTTTCCAGATTAAGTGTCTAAATGGATGGAGCAACAAGTCATTCACAATGTTTCTTTCGTTCTTGAAAGATTCTATACACCCGGGAAATAACGTGCCCGACAGCTGGTACGGAGCCCAGAAGATGATGTCTAATTTGGGTCTGAAGTGTGAGAAGATTCAAGCATGTCCTAAAAATTGCGTGTTGTACCAGAAAGAGAATTCAGATATGAAAGAGTGTCCAATATGTGGAGAGGCTGGGTATAAACCGAAAGATTCTGATAAGAAGCCTAATATACTTGTCAAGATAGCACGATACTTTCCCATAACACAGAGGCTGCAGAGGCTATTCAGGTGCAAGAAAACAGCCGAGGCAATGATTTGGCATCACCGTGCTCCTCCAAGTGAAGATGGAAAAATGAGATATCCAAGAGATTCACTGGCATGGAAGGATTTCGATAGGAGGCACGCAATATTCAGTAGCGATTCTCGCAATGTCAGGCTCGGATTGGCTAGTGATGGTTTCTGCCCATTCAACTATATGGCTGGAAGTCACAGCACATGGCCCGTTGTAATGATAATTTATAATCTGTCGTCTTGGTTGGCTATGGACCAATCATACTTTATGATGCCTCTTCTTATCGACGAACCAAACTCACCGGGAAACAATATCGACGTCTATCTCCGACCTCTGATCGAGGAGTTAAAATCTTTGTTCATTGATGGTGTAGAGACTTACGATGCAAACACAAATACAACCTTCATACTGCGTGCGGCTTTAATGTGGACAATTAATGGCTTTCCTGCGTATGGAATGCTATCAGGTTGGTCCGTACATGGTCACAAAGCATGTCCTTATTGCCATCAACACACAACATCGAAATTCTTGAATTTTAGCAGGAAGGTTTGTTATTGCGGCCATCGACGTTTCCTGCCTCTAGACCACCCCTACAGGTTAGACGTTGTTCACTTTGATGGTCATCAGGAGTTTCTTGGACCTCCAGCCCCATTGTCCAGAGAGGACGTGACTGCTCAGTGGGATGGTTACAATAATGTAACCTTCGGGATGGATCCGACAAAACATGTCAAACCACCATTTTGAAACAAGTTAAGCATTTTCTTCGAGCTTCCGTACCGGTCAACAAATTTAGTGCGTCATTTTCTGGACGTCATGCATATAGAGAAGGGAGTATCAGAGCACATACTCAACTTGTTTTTTTATAAAGACGGGAAATCGAAAGACAACCTGAATGCTCAGATGGATCTACAGGAGTGGGAAATAAGAAGTGAATTGCACCCTAAACTGGTAGCGGGTAAACCAGGCAAGTTTGTACTTCCCAATGCCGCTTATCATATGTCACAACCGGAGAAGAAAAGATTCCTGCAGGTGTTGCATGATTTGAAAGTTCCCACAGGTTTCTCAGGATCATTCAGCAAGAAAATAAAAATTGTGAAAGGCAAGATCGATGGACTGAAAAGTCATGATCACCATGTTATCGTGGATCATCTTCTTCCATTAGCCCTCAGGACTTCTCTCCCCGAATCGGTTGGTCTAGTAATCAACGACCTATGTTGTTTTTTCAGTGAGTTGTGTGCTAAAACACTGGATGTTGTGACGCTGGATAAACTAAAAAATTCTATTGCGTTGATACTTTGCAAGTTTGAGCGTATTTTCCCACCGTCATTCTTCGATATCATAATACACCTGACGGTTCATCTTGCAACTGAGGCTAAGTTAGCCGGACCGGTACAATATCGATGGATGTATCCCGTCGAGAGGTACGTGGAATTTTTCGTTTCGCGCAATTTTTAAAATTATTGTTGTCATGTATGCCCGTATTTATTTATTCAACATATTTTCTTTAGGTATCTCTACACTCTTAAAAAATATATACGCAATAGAAATCGACCAGAGGGTTCTATCATGCAAGATTATCTTTTTGATGAAGCAACCGCATTTTGTTCCCGCTATCTGGACGAGAACATTGAGACAAGACTTAACCGGCCTCGAAGAATTCAAGACGGGCCATATGGTAAAGCCGGTTATAAGAGTGTAGACACTATATTTATCAACAAGATATACCGGTTTATCTTGCTTAATTGCGCATATCTTGAACAAATTAGAGAGTAAGTTTTTTTGGATTAATTGTTATATTTGTGTTTGTGTGTGTATGAAATGATATAATATTAATGTCATAATTTATTGTCGAAAACAGAATTCATTTTAATGAGATACGTGAGGGGCATCCTGATTGGAACGATGAACGATTGGAAAAATATCATCAGGATAATTTTTGCGATTGGGTTGCAGATCATGTAACTTATTCGAATAACATATTATTGCTATCAGTTTTAATCTAAACTTATATCGTTATGTATTTGTCGTAAAATTTGTTTTGTTAGATCCACGATCCGAACTTGTCTGCATCATTTGAGAGTGATTCAAGATATTTGCTCAATTTCCTAGTATGGAGGTTGCATATTATAAAGGATTCAGTATCCTTGGATACAAATTCGAAGTTAAGGACATAGAAACATCTAGAACCACTCAGAATAGTGGGATTGCGACGGTAGGATCGGACGGTGTGATTTATTATGGATACTTAAATTGTATACTCGGCATCCACTATCCCGGACGATCAGAACCCTTTTATATATTCCAATGTACTTGGTACGATACGCGAACCGATACGGATAAGTGGAGAAGCAATCTTGGGACTTGGAAAGATGAATATGGATTGACCAGTATGAACACACTTCGATTTTACGGTCAGGAAGATCCGTTTATCTTTCCGAACCAAGCGTTCCAAGTATACTACTCACAGTGTTTGAAGCATCCGGGATGGAGTGTCGTATGCCGTTGGAAACCCAGGGATGTCTACAATGTCCCAGAATTCGAGAACAGCGATAAGGATGAAGAAGAGAGAAGACTTAGAGTGCTCCGACCGTCTGTTTCGAAAGACGGGCTGTCTTCGGCTGATCATGAAGGCACGTGGGTTAGAAATGATATCGATGATGAAATCAAAGTAGATATGTCTAATGCGCCCATGAAACGAAAAAGGTTATCAGTAATGTTATATTATTACTTTACATTTTACGATCTATACATATATAGTCAATACTTGTAATGATTGTCTAATGCGTCCACGAACCGTTTATCTAGATTTGATGACGATGACGGGAGCAGCGAGGGGCGGCAGGAGCTCTAGCCGCGGCAGAGGCAGAGGAAGAGCAGTTCTGCCTCCCGAAGAGCTGCGTAGGGAGCTTCAGAGGGCCGGTCTTGCACCCCGATCGGAGACCCCTTCGGATGCCTCCTTCCGTGTGGACTTTGCCACACCTCCAGGTATATTGCACGCATATTCTTTTTGAATGTAATATTATAGATATACATGCCTGTTCATGTCAAAATTACTTATATTGTCAATGTTTGATTGTCTAGCTGTTGGTAATGCATCCACATCAGGGACAGAGGCCACTCCCGCACCTCCAGGTATGTTTATATATCATATAGTGTATGTATATTGATTTAGAATGCTATATCATAAATATACACACATTCCTTTTGCTCTTACTTAGATAATCATTTTTTTATTGTCTAGCAGTAGGTGGTGCCTCCACATTTCGGGCAGAGGCCACCACCACACCTGCGGGTATGTTTATATATCCTATAGTGCATGCATATTGATTTAGAATGTTATATTATTGATCTACACATTCTTTTTGCAATTACTTATATAATCTATTTTTAATTGTCTAATTATAGGTGGTGCGTCCACATCTGACGCAGGGGCCACTCCCGCCACTTCCGTACCCTCCGCTCAGTCTGTAGGTTAGTATGAATAAATATAAAATATTTATTCATTTTACATATCCTCTAAAGAGTAAATATGAACTTCATGGAAATTTAGCGTCAATTTTTATTTTTTAGTTGGAGGGGATGCGTCCGCATCGGTCACCGGTTGTTCCTCACCGGAGGAACTATCGTCCCGCTCGTGCTGCTGCCCGGGCCCAGGCTGGTGCTTTAGTCACTGGAGGTATATATCACACTTCAATTTTCGTTAAACCTTGATTTCTTAATACAACTTTGTCTTAATATTGATTGTCTTGATATTTCTTGCAGACACAGGGCCTCCCCATCCCGAGAGGGGGACTCGAGGCCCGAATCAGTCCCACAGGCTGAGGCCCGATAGAGCTAGGGAGAGGCAACATTCCCCCTCTTTTTTACCCCTGATTATCGCTATACCGGCGATCATGCCGAGAGGTTCGGCCGGTATATGGGGAATGAGAGCCGGCTCGTGAAGAACTATCCACTTCACGTTGAGTGGGGCGACCAACACCGGCGCTCATTCGTCCTCTTATGGGATCAGGCTCGGGTATTAATATATATTTTCATTTGATTTATCAAATATATTTATTATTAACACTTGCAATCTAATAACAATGTTTTTTTTATTTTCAGTTGGATTACGATTTTCAGCCTGTACCCGACCCTGATCACCTTGGGAGGGTGCTCGATCTTCACGTTCTGTACAATGGCCCGATGAAGAACATGTAGACGAAGGTCCGATACAACAGGAATGAGCTGAAGACCGGCTGCTATTCCCTGTGGATGGCGACCCCTGAGGCAGAGAGAGCAGCCCTCCTATCTACTCCGGCCTTTGCGAGAGTCGACGTAGATACATGGCCTCTATTGTGCGAATATTTTGACTCTCATCGCAAACAGGTATGTATTTTAAATGTAATTCATTGTTTAGTATATAATTTATTTTTTTGTGTTGCTTAATTAGAAAACTAAATGTGAATGTGTTGTGCAGAAACATACCGATCAAAATAAAGAGAATAGGAAGTCGGCGAAGAGGGGTCGCCCTATTTATACAGGTGGCTCGAGGAATATTACTCGTGCCATGGAGTTATCGGTAAATTACAATAGACCGGCCTTTGTGATATAATGTAATATTAAGAATTATTTTCTAATATATCTAATATTAAGAGTTATTTTCTAATATTGCAGAGAGCTCAGACCCTGGCGTAAGGTGATACACCGAGCGTGCTGTCCGCATATCTTGCCGTCCACGGCACCTCGACAGATCCTGCCACGGGCGAGCTTCGATACCCCAACGCCGCTACCCAGGAGTATTGCGTAAGTGTTAATATTTATTCAACCCCTATTTGAAATTTTAGTTTTGAAAGGTTCAAATTTAAATGATATACTTATATTTTACTGGTTAATGTGGGTGTAGGAGCGGGTGGTTGAGCAGGCCGCGGCATCGGGGATCGATTTTACCGGACAGAATGATCCGATGCTGCTGACCCCAGTCCTGGACGCCGCACACGGAGGGCACCGCGGAGGTTGGGAGAGAGGCCAGGGACTGGGCCCTAGTAGGGCCCATATGAGGCTGGACTCTACTCCGGCGGTTACTTCCTCCGTCTCCAGTGAGCGACGTTTCTAGCAAGAACTGGAGAGCCTGAAGGCCACCGTTCAGGAGTTGAATGAGATGTTGGTATATATACTACTTAATAGTAAAATATTATGTCATATTATAGATAGCAATATATCCAATATTAGTACGTAGCCTGAGCTTATTTGGTTGTAGACTTAGGTTTGATTAATCATACATACATATCTAATTAAAATAAACTACGGTTTTCCAAACTAGATATCCAAACGAGACCTAAGTCCCTAAATATACATAGATTGGGGTTTCGAAATAACTTGATAATGATACGAATTCGACTAATACACGGTTCTTACTCGTTTATTACACACGTAGGTCCAGACGCGACAGGGTACATCGGCCGAGCCTCCACAAGCATCTCCTTCGGCTGCGGCTCCGCAAGCCACTACATCGGCCGCGGTTCCACAGATAGCTCTTATAGCTCCACTGCCCGCTCAGACTCCCGCACCTGCGGCTCCGCAAGCCACTACCTCGACGGCGGTTGCGCAGACCACTCCTACAGCTCCACAGCCCGCTCAGACTCCCGCACACTCCGCATTGCATGATTTATTGACTCAGGGTATATCCGAAGAGCAGGCGTGCCAGATTATGGCGTTTATCAGAGGTGGTGCTGGACCGAGCTAGGGTAGCTTTTTTATTCTTATATTTTAAACATGTGTTTATTTATATGATACATATTGTACTATATTTTGGACGATATTGATATTGGTGGTGTTTGCGTGTTTATATTGATATCATATTCTGCTTATTGATTTCTTTTGTATATTATGCGTGAGATGTGATTATGAATACTGCGATATATGTTCTGTGTGTTGATTAATTTTATATATGATGTATATATTATTGTGCACAGGGCGAGAAAAAAATAGGCAGCCCTTTTTAAAAAAAACTAATAATATGTACACATTGCCCCTACGGATTAATCCGTAGGGACCTTTTTTACCCCTACAGATTTATCCGTAAGGGCACAATATCAGGATACCTGATATTTTGCTCCTATGATCTCAGTAATAGGGGTTATACTTGTCCCTACGGATATATCCGTAGGGGCAAACAAATGCCCCTACACAGGTATCCGTAGGGGAAAAAATATCAGGATGCCTGATATTTTGTCCCTATACATCCGGACCTACGCACTTATCCGTAGGGACAACTATTTGGCCCTACGGATAAATCCGTAGGGACACCTAATTTATTTTATAAACCGATAAATTAAATAAATTTTTTGTCCCTACAGCCTAATCCGTATGGACAACTGGACCTACACATTACTCCGTAGGGAAAAGTTTTTGACCGTAGGGGTATGTTCAAGGCTATGACTTGCACCTACGGCGTTTGCACCTACAGGGTAATTTATTGCCCCTACGGATATATCCGTAGGGGCAGTGGTTTGCACAACTGGACTTACACATTATTCCGTAGGGAAAAGTTTTTGACCGTAGGGGTATGTTCAAGGCTATGACTTACACCTACGGCGTTTGCACCTACAGGGTAATTTATTGCCCCTACGGATAAATCCGTAGGGGCAACCCCTATTTGTAGTAGTGAATATTATTTGGAAGGTTGGTAATGGTTGTGATATCAGAATTTGGACAGATAATTGGGCTAACAATATGCTTGCAGATAAATTTCATAACCTTTTTTCTTTAGCTTGGAATAAGAAAGCTACGTTATTTTCTCAAGGGCATTATAATGGGGAAATTTGGCATTGGAAGCCTGCTTTCAGCAAAGTTTTATCTTCCTCAAATCAAAGTGAGCTATCAAAACTCCTTTCAGATGTTTCCCGTTTGAATTTGAACAAGGATATTGATGATAAGTTTGCTTGGATGCATTCTACTCGTGGAGGTTTTACTGTTATATCTGTTTACCAAAATTTAAACTCCACCAATCAACATTTCAGATGGTATAATGTTATTTGGAAGAGTCCAGCTCGTTTGAAAATTAAGATTTATATATGGCTTCTTCTAAATGATAGATTATTGTCTAAAGAAAATCTTGTTATTAGAGGTTGGTGTGGTAATACAGTTTGTAGTTTGGGTGATTGTGTGATTGAAACATCCAGTCAAATCTTTTTTTATTGCATCCTAGCTAAAGAGGTTTGGGGGGCCATTCTTGGTGCAATGAATATTAATGTTATTCTTGTTTCTATTTCTGATGCTCTCTCTGACCGGAAAGAAAAAAATTTCAAGGGTCATGATTATCATTTTTGGGTTCTTTTACTCTATTCTACTTGGTCCTTGTGGAGAGCTAGGAATAAGAAGATTTTTTATGATATTGATAGCTCCTCTTCTCAGGTTGTTAATATTGCTATCTATCATTTTCTTTCCTGGGTTGGGGTGTCTAGAAATAAGTGCATACTAGGATGATGAGTTGTAGTGGTTTTCATAGCATCAAGGGACTTTTTATTGGTGACTCTTCTTTTCTGTTGATGAACTCTTATGACACTCATTTCAGTGTTAAAACCAGATACTTAGTTATTATCTCTCTTGGCTTATCTAGTGGCTAATGATGTTATTATTAATGCTTTTATGATCCTCTTTGGTTGATATATTGTTGATATTTCTTTGGTCATGATATGGGTTTGCCCTACATATCGGTGTTTTGAGTATTTTGTCATTTTGGCTCATATTTTGACCTTATATCTTACTCCCCATTGCTTCTAGGTCCTGGTTTCTTGTTCTTTTTATTGGCAAACACAACTAATCTAATTATATTACCCATGATCTTAGGCTGATTCTCCTTAGTTCTTAAATGTTTTTTTCTACATTTTGTCTCATGACATGTTTGGTGGTTTATGGTTGAGGGTCTTGCAGTTTACAGCCTGGTTGATACTGGAAAAAGGTTGGGTCTTAAAAATTATCAGATACTGTCTCAATGTAGACAGAAAAAATCTTTGGTTCTGCTCGACACCGTCGACTCTAAGATTGGCTGGAAAAAAAGGTTGGGTCCATTATAATTTGAGTTTAGAACTTATATTGCATGTATGAACCCATCCTTATGATCTCATACGCTAATGGTTTTGTGGGTGTTTCTGTGAACTATGATCTACCTAAAACTTTGTTGCAGGGTAGAGAGCGAAAACTGGATGTGGGAAGATGGTGATTTGGATGCTGCCAGGGGTTTCTGTTTTTTCGCTGCTTTTTTCTTTGCTTTCTTGCTGTTCTTTAACTTCTGGAGTCGTGGGGTTTTGAGATATTGTAAACTCATTTTCAGTTTTAATATAGTTTAGCGAGACCGGCTTTTGCCCTGTTCTTTTATCGTAGAAGAGAAACATCATTGATATTTTCTCAAGTTTTGATTAAATTCGAAAATAAATACTTGTCAGAAGAAGAAAAAACCTTTTAGGTAGAGACAAAAAGTAAATGGTGGCATTCATTTGTAAAATTTGAATCTAATACACAGATTGATGGAGGTCCTTTTCAGGTCTCCGTCAGATGTTGTCTTCCGTTGATCTCCCGGTGGATTTGGATGGTTATCTTCTGTTGCGTGTGGGTCTCAATGGGTTTTGGAGGAAGAGGTGGTATGAGGAGTTTGGTGCCGAGTACCTGCAAAGAAGTCCCGGGGTGGTTTAGTACCACCAAGGACCCTCCGACGATCAAGTTAGTAATGAGATCCGAGCAGAGTAACGGTTTAAAAGAGTAAAGAATGGCTTACTTGACCCCTCTGTGATGGGGGTTTATATAGCGGCGGCGGCACGCAGTAGCAGGCGCGAGAATCTCGCCGGCAGTTACGCTCCCAACGTCACGACCGCGTAATAAGCGGATCGCCCGTTAATGGGGATCGTGATGGCGTGGAACGTGGGATGTTGTCGGCGGAGAATCCGCGCATGACGAAATTTGCGGAGCGGCGGTTACGCCTGTGAGTGGTGGAGTTGGTCGGTCAGAGGGGCCGAGGAAGATGGCCTCGGCGGGGGAGCTCGGGAACGAGCGGGAGGACCGAGGCATCTTGGTACTGTGGTAGCTCAGAAACGAGCCGAAAGGGCCGAGGAGGCTCGGGCCCGTCTTGCTCGGAGTAGAGCAAAGGGACACTTGGCTTGGCTGCTGAGGTGCTCGGGGGCAGGCGTGGGGTATAACTTTGGAGACAGGGTTGGAGGGAAGCCCCCACTGTAGCATACTGGATCCCCCTCTGTGGCCCTCAGGGGCCTAATTGGTTTGCGCGTGTGACACGTCATCCGCCACGTGTCACGATATAGGGAATTAATGTTCTTGAGCATCATCATTAGCCCCTCACTCTCGTTCCAATCTATTTCGTGGGTCGGGTCGAGAGTGGACTGCTTGGTTCTCTCTGTGCGGCTTGGCGCTGGTAATTCCTCGTGGTGGATTGTCCGGGGACGACACAGCGTTCTTGTTGTCGCGCATCGAGTATGAGTTTATTCGGCGGGCCTTGGATCCATGTCTTTGTAGGGTAGGAAGTTACCCGCTGGGGATGCGCCGAGAAGGAAGGGACTCGGCGGCCTCGCGAAGAGGGCTTCAGATCCTCAGCGTCTGATGGGCAGAAAGACGCCCGCTGGGGATGCGCCGAACAGGAGGGAACTCAGCGGCCTCACGATTGGGGCTTGAGATCTTCGGTGTCCTATGGGTAGGAAGATGCCCGCTGGGGATGCGCCGAGCAGGAAGGAACTCGGCGGCCTCACGATGAGGGCTTGAGATCCTCAGCGTCTGATGGGCAGGAGGATCCCTGCTGGGGATGCGCCGAGCAGGGAAAAACTCGGCGGCCTCGCGATGAGGGCTTGAGATCCTCAGCGTCTGATGGGCTGGAGGATGCCCGCTGGGGATGCGCTGAGCAGGAAGGAACTCGGCGGCCTCGCGATGAGGGCTTCAGATCCTCAGCGTGTGATGGGCAGGAGGATGCTCGCTGGGGATGCGCCGAGCAGGAAGGAACTCGGCGGCCTTGCGATGAGGGCTTCAGATCCTCAGCGTCTGATGGGCAGGAGGATGCCCGCTGGGGATGTGCCAAGCAGGAAGGAACTCGGCGGCATCGCGATGAGGGCTTCAAATCCTCAGCGTCTGATGGGCAGGAGGATACCCGCTGGGGATGCGCCAAGCAGGAAGGAACTCGGCGGCCTCGCGATGAGGGCTTTGATCCTTGGCACTGGAGGGGCCGTCCGAGGCCTGCAAAGGATGGCTGAGCAGGGTAGCTGCTCGATGCCTCTTGGCGAGGGCTTTGATCCTTGACGCTGGAGGGGCCGTGAGAGGCCTGCGAAGGATGGCCGAGCAGGGTAGTTGCTCGGTGCCTCTTGGCGAGGGCTTTGATCCCTGGCGTTGCGAGTAGAGAAGCTACCGGCCAGGGATAGCCGAGCAGAGAAGCTGCTTGGCTGCCCCTACGGAGTACTTTGATCCTTAGCGTTGGAGGGGCTGTAAGGAGCCCACTAAGGATGGCCGGGCAGTGAAGCTGCGTGGTTGCCTCTTGGTGAGGGCTTTGATCCCTGGAGTTGTGGGTAGGCAACTACCAGCCTGGGATGACCGAGCAGGGTAGCTGCTCGGTCGCCTCTGGTGAAGGCTTGGATCCTTAGTGTTGGAGGGGCTGTAGGAAGCCCACTAAGGATGACCGGGCAGTGAAGTTGCGCGGTTGCCTCTTAGGCGAGGGCTTTGATCTCTGGCATCGCGGGTAAGCAACTACCAGCCTGGGATGACCGAGCGGGGTAGCCGCTCGGATGCCTCTTACGAGGGTTTCGATCCCTGGCGTCATAGGTAGGGAGCTACCAGCCGGAGATGACCGAGCAGGGTAGCTGCTCGGTTGCCTCTTGCGAGGGCTTTGATCCTTCAGGATGGGGACCGAGCAGGGTTACTGCCCAGTGCCTCTTGGCGAGGACTTTGATCCCTGTCGGTTGTGGTAGGAAGCTACCAGCCAGGGATAGCCGAGCAAGGACTTGACTGCCTCTGGGAGGACTTTGGTCCTTAGCGCGGGAGGGGCTGTAGAAGCCTACCAAGGACCCTTGTCCGGGCAAGGTTACTACCTGGTGCCTCTTGGCGAGGGCTTTTGTCCTGAAGGATAGCCGAGCGAGGGATCCTCGGGCTCAACTGCCTCTGGGAGGGCTTTTTGATCCCCGGCGTTGTGGCAGGGAAGCTGCCCGCTGGGGATAGCCGAGCAAGGGATCCTCGGGCTCGACTGCCTCTGAGAGGGCTTTTTTGGTCCTTGGCGTTGCGGTAGGGAAGCTACCAGCCAGGGATAGCCGAGCGAGGGATCCTCGGGCTCGACTGCCTCTGGGAGGGCTTTCTGATCCCTGGCGTTGCGGTAGGGAAGCTACCCGCCAGGGATAGCCGAGCGAGAGATCCTCAGGCTCGACTGCCTCTGGGAGGACTTTCCGATCCCTGGCATTGCGAGTAGGGAAGCTACCGGCCAGGGACAGCCGAGTAGGGAAGCTACTCGGCTGCCTCTACGGAGGACTTTGATCCTTAGCGTTGGAGGGGCCTTAGGAGGCCTGCTATGGATAACCGGGCAGTGAAGCTGCGCGGTTGCCTCTTGGCGAGGGTTTTGATCCCTGGCGTTGCGAGTAGGGAAGCTACCGGCCAGGGATAACCGAGCAGGGTAGCTACTCGGCTGATTCTTCATGAGGTTTCGCCCGACCATCCAGTTGCAGGTATGTGGAACAGGAATGGTCGCGGCGAATGTGCGCATAGCACGCGCATCGATTGTGCGGGGAGGCGAAGCGCCAGGGTCGCGTCATTTCAATTCCGCCAGGAGGCTCAATGATCGCCCAGAGGACGAGTATCGGCCCGTGAGATCTGTGGCCATGGGACATAGCTTGCCGGTGGTCAGCCGTGCCGACGAGGGAAGAATCTTCTGGAGGCGGAGGAGCGGCGATTTGGGGCCCTGGCCTGGCCGTTTGGACTTTAGTCGGTCTATTCGGCCGGCGAGGGCGTTGATGATGGTCGCCGGAGGAGGTTCATCCGCGCCTCCGATGAGGGGGAGGCGGCGGCTGGTACCTGGATCTTCAGGGTGATCGCACGCCATGTGGATGGAGATCAGAATGCCAACTTTTTTTTTGTGGAATCACGATTCCCACAGACGGCGCCAACTGATGGAGGTCCTTTTCAGGTCTCCGTCAGATATTGTCTTCCGTTGATCTCCCGGTGGATTTGGATGGTTATCTTCTGTTGTGTGTGGGTCTCAATGGGTTTTGGAGGAAGAGGTGGTATGAGGAGTTTGGTGTCGAGTACCTGCAAAGAATTCCCGGGGTGGTTTGGTACCACCAAGGACCCTCCGACGATCAAGTTAGTAATGAGATCCGAGAAGAGTAACGGCTTAAAAGAGTAAAGAATGGCTTACTTAACCCCTATGTAATGGGGGTTTATATAGCAGCGGCAGCATGCAGTAGCAGGCGCGAGAATCTCACCGGCAGTTACGCTCCCGACATCACGACCGCGTAATAAGCGGATCGCCCGTTAATGGGGATCGTGATGGCGTGGAACATGGGATGTTGTCGGCGGAGAATCTGCGCATGGCGAGATTTGCGGAGCGACGGTTACGCCTGTGAGTGGTGGAGTTGGTCGGTCGAAGGGACCGAGGAAGATGGCCTCGGCGGGGGAGCTCGGGAACGAGCGAGAGGGCCGAGGCATCTTGGTCCTGTGGTAACTCGGAGACGAGCCAGAAGGGCTAAGGAGGCTTGGGCCCGTCTTGCTCGGAGTAGAGCAAAGGGACACTTGGCTTGGCTGCTGAGGTGCTCGGGGGCAGGCGTGGGGTACAACTTTGGAGACAGGGTTGAAGGGAAGCCCCCACTGTAGCACATTGGCTCCCCCTCCGTGGACCTCAGGGGCCTAATTGGTTTACGCGTGTGACACGTCATCCGCCACGTGTCACGATCTAGGGAATTACCGTTCTTGAGCATCATCATTAGCCCCCCATTCTCGTTCCGATCTATTTCGTGGGTCGGGTCGAGAGTGGACTGCTTGGTTCTCTCTGTGCGGATTGGCGCTGGCAATTCCTCGTGGTGGATTGTCCCGGGACGACACGGCATTCTTGTCGTCGCGCATCGAGTATGAGTTTATTCGGCGGGCCTTGGATTCATGTCTTTGTAGGGTAGGAAGTTACCCGCTGGGGATGCGCTGAGAAGGAAGGGACTCGGCAGCCTCATGAAGAGGGCTTCAGATCCTCAGCGTCTGATGGGCAGGAGGATGCCTGCTGGGGATGCGCCGAGCAGGAAGGAACTCGGCGGCTTCGCGATGAGGGCTTCAGATCCTCAGCGTCTGATGGGCAGGAGGATGCCCGCTGGGGATGCGCCGAGCAGGAAGGAACTCGGCGGCCTCGCGATGAGGGCTTCAGATCCTCAGCGTCTGATGGGCAGGAAGATGCCCGCTGGGGATGCGCCGAGCAGGGAGGAACTCGGCAGCCTCATGATGAGGGATTCAGATCCTCAGCGTCTGATGGGCAGGAGGATGCCCGCTGGGGATGCGCCGAGCAGGAAGGAACTCGGCGGCCTCACGATGAGGGCTTCAGATCCTCAGCATTTGATGGGCAGGAGGATGCCCGCTGGGGATGCACCGAGCAGGAAGGAACTCGGCGGCTTCGCGATGAGGGCTTCAGATTCTCAACGTCTGATGGGCAGGAGGATACTCGCTAGGGATGCGCCGAGCAGGAAGGAACTCGGCGGCCTCGCAATGAGGGCTTCAGATCCTCAGCGTCTGATGGGCAGGAGGATGCCCGCTGGGGATGCGCCGAGCAGGAAGGAACTCGGCGGCCTCGCGATGAAGGCTTTAGATCCTCAGTGTCTAATGGGCAGGAGGATACCCGCTGGGGATGCGCCAAGCAGGAAGGAACTCGGCGGCCTCGTGATGAGGGCTTTGATCCTTGGCACTGGAGGGGCCGTCCGAGGCCTGCGAAGGATGGCCGAGCAGGGTAGCTGCTCGATGCCTCTTGGCGAGGGCTTTGATCCTTAACGCTAGTGGGGCCGTGAGAGGCCTATGAAGGATGGCCGAGCAGGGTAGCTTCTCGATGCCTCTTGGCGAGGGCTTTGATCCCTGGCGTTGCGAGTAAAGAAGCTTCCGGCCAGGGATAGCCGAGCAGAGAAGTTGCTTGGCTGCCTCACATGGCGGATGACGTGTCACACGCTAAACCAATTAAGCCCCTGAGGGCCACGGAGGGGGGGCCAGTGTGCTACAGTGGGGGCTTAATTGGTTTACGCGTGTGACACGCCATCTGCCACGTGTCACGATTTAGGGAATTACCATTCTTGAGCATCATCACAGATTCATAAAAATCAAAACTAAATTAGATCGAATTCAACTCTAGAAACTGAAGCTAAACATCTTTAGAACACGAAAACCGCCCCGAACACCACAACACCAAACATCAAAGAAACAGACATGTGAAGTGCACCAGCCGGATCCAAATCTGCTGGAGGGGATGAAATAGGAGCATCTGTTGGACCATCGAAAACCGGTATAGGAGAATCTCCTCCAGACGGAACCATTGGTGAAATCGCTGGCGAAGGCAATGGAGATGGAGCAAAAGAGGTGATGGAGATGGAGATGGACCATAGGAAGGCGACGTGTGAATGGGAGAATTGTCCCCACCAGATGATGGGTGTGGTGGTGGGTCTGATGGATGACGATGCAATAATGTTGATTTTGTTAGTAATCCTAGTGTCATTGGTATAACGATGAAGAAACTGCTGAATCTAAAAGCCATAATATTGTTAGAAATTTTCGAGGTTTCAGAAAAAGAGACAAGGATTGAATTATATAGAGAGATGAGACCATGTTCAATCAAGTCGGATTTCTGGGACATATCGTTTTAGGCGAAGGAATCTCAGTAGATCCAGCTAGGGTGTCAGCTGTCAGTGCATGGCTGACACCAAAGAAGGTGAAAGATATATGAAGTTTCTTGGGATTAGCAGGATACTATCGACGATTCATTGAAGGATTTTCAAAGATCGCAGTACCCCTGACCAAGATCACACGTAAAGACAAAGCATTCATGTGGTCAGAAACATGTGAAAAAGGCTTTTGTAGAACTCAAGTCGAGATTAACCTCTGCACCATCCTGGAGATTGAAGTAGTTATGCCAGGTAACGCTTCATATTTAATGAACTTACAAGTTGAGTCCACTCTTTTCAATCAGATCAAGGCAGCTCAAGCAAATGATGCCAAGCTACAAAAAATCCGAGAACAAGTAGAAAGTGGACTTCGAACTGATTTCATCATCCATGAAGATGGATCCTTGCTATATGGAAGTCGATTATGTGTGCCAATCGGCCTATTCGAGAAGAGTTGATGAAAGAAACTCACAACTCTCCGTATTTGGTACACCCCGGTGGTACGAAAATGTGTAAGGATCTACGGCAACACTACTGGTGGTATGGAATGAAACGCGAGGTAGTAAGGAGCGTAGCCAGGTGTTTGGTGTGTCAAAAAGTGAAGGCTGAACGTTACAAAACTGCCAGTCTACTTCAGCCGTTACCAATCCCAGAATGGAAATGGCAGCACACTACCATGGACTTCGTGATTGCCCTTCCTCGCAACACGATGGGCAACGACGAAATATAGGTTATTGTGGATCTACTCACCAAGTCGGCTCACTTTATTCCATTTCGAGTTAGCCAGTCAACCGAGACGTTAGCAAAGAAGTATATGGAGGTAAGAATAAATCTAAAGTAAGATTTAACCTTTCAAGATGTAGCATTTTTTGTACCATAAACTCATGTAAGAGATTGTGAGATTACATGAAGTACTAGTTTGTATCGTCTCCGATCGTGATACAAGATTCCGATCACAATTTTAGCAGACTCTGCAAGCTAGCCTAGGAACGAGTCTGAATTTCAGCACGGCTTATCATCCACAAACGGACGGACAGTCCGAGCAAACAATTCAGATTCTGGAAGATATGCTAAGAGCCTGTATATTAGACTTTGGAGGTTCATGGGAACATCACTTACACCTTGTGGAGTTTTCATACAACAACAGCTATCAAGAAAGTATTGGAATGGCACCATTCGCAGCACTTTACAGACGGAAGTGTCGTTCACCACTAAGTTGGGACGACATTGGAGATCGTGAACTCCTTGGACCCGAGATGATCGTGGCAACTGTGGACGTGGTTCGCACGATCAGGGAAAGGATGCACATAGCCCAAGACCGACAGAAACATTGGGCAGATGCAAAGTGTCAACATCCGGAGTTCCAACCTGGAGAACATGTACTCCTGAAGGTCTCTCCAAACCGAGGAGTGATCCGTTTTGGCAAAAGGGGTAAACTCAGCCCAAGATATATAGGACCGTTCGACATACTCGAACGAGTTGGAGAAGTGACATACCGTTTAGCACTACCACCCTTTTTGGAAGGAGTACACAACGTGTTCCACATATCCCGGCTACGACGATATGTGAGCGACCCCAGCCACATATTTGATCCTTCTGAGCTCACAGTACAGACTGATCTAATCTGCGAGCAACAACCAGTTGAGATCCTGGACCGAAAGGTGAAAACATTACGGAACAAGAAAGTGAACTTGGTCCGAGTGATGTGGAGAAAGGATTTGTCAGGAGAATCAACATGGGAACGAGAAGATAATATGCACGCATGATACCCTTACCTATTTAAAAATTAGTACCTATGTAATTGTAAATTCCGAGGACGAAATTTTTATAAGGAGGGTAGAATGTAACGACTCTGAAATCTCTGTATAAAATTTTTCTTTTTATTGTACAAAAAAGAATATTACAGCCTGTGTAAGAGTTAAAAGTTATTTCAATCACTGCTGTGACGTAGCCTGTGTGTTCGATTCCCATCAGACACGATTATTTTTTTTTCTGATTTTTTCTTTTTAATTTTTGAAAGCCCAAGAGTTGCCCGTGCAATACACGAGGAAAAGAAAATTTTTAGAAAAATCAAACATGTGCAAAATGGAGTAAATACAGAAAAACCCACGTGGCACGAATCTCAAGGCAATTGCCTCATATTCGACCTGCCATTCTGAGGTTTGGGCCGGTGCCGACGGCTAAGATAAGTCCAAATTGCTCCGTGATTTACACACTTGTCCCTTCAGCTCCTCTTAACTCCTTTGCACTGTTTGGTTTTCCTGCAATCAAACAGAGACCATTCATTTCACCATTTAACATCATTTTAATATTTTTTAATCCAAAATTTTAATTCACAAACCCTAATTCTTCACTATAAATACCACCCCATACTTTAGCTCTTCACCATTCTAAAAATTCAAGCAAAAACTCTCTCAAAAAGTTCCTAAGTGCAAGTAGAGTCAAGTGGAGTTAGCAATCAAGCTCCTTCCGTCGAAAATCGAAGCCGATTCCAGAGCTCCCACGAAGCCCATCTCTTCTTCCTTACTCTTTCCTTAAGATTTCCAAACCATAAGTCCCTCCCAACTCTCCTTCTTTTCATTGAAATTTATCTCCAAATTATATATCGGTAAAGTGGAGTTATTACCGGTACCTTTACTTTTAAAACCTAGAACTCCCTTTTCCGCTATATCTTGGTCAATATAATTTTACCACACTATTTGTAACTTTAATTACAAATGTTTAGATTCAAGTTTAACCAAAATTTTCATGTGAAACGAACATAATCGAACTTTTTCATTAAAATATCTTGAACTTTATTATCACATCTTTTCGATTAAGTTAGAATTATACCTTTAGGAAAAACTTCACAAGGTAACGATATACCCCATATGCACACTTTGGTTCCATAGCACGATGCCTATTTATATGTATATTTGTGTCGTGCCCTGCTTCCCAGAGTGCGCAAACTACGACACATGACAGAGCCAACCATGCTACCTGTGGGTAGGAAACATCCCTCCACAGTCACATTACGGCTGTCTATAGGATATCAAGATCAGTAAAATATAAAATCTATCTAGTACATGTCCATTTGCTACGTAAAAAGAGTCAAGAAAAATGCATAAGCGGAAATGAATCAAATCCAATAAAAAAATATCCGAAAACTTGTCCCAATATGGGCTCACATCAAGGAAATAAAACTGCGAAAACAAACTAAACTAAACATCTATAAATAACACATGTTCAATTCCTTACTGCTCGGCTTGGTTGTTAAAGTACTCCTGTTCAAGCTGTAATAATGATAGAGGAACTGAGCCATGCAAAACCCAGACGCCGGTGCGTCATAATATCAAAAAATAATGACAATCGAGGATATAACGATATAAGTTAACATGAATATAAATAAATATCACAGATATGAAACAGTGATGTATGTGTATGTAGGTGATGTGTGATGTGTAATCTAAAACCGTGCTTCTAGGTTATCTATTCTAAAGTCTTTGAAATCAATTAATGTAATTCTCAGCGTAACCAACAGAATATATCCCGTTCATTCCCTACGGGATCACAGTAACAGGATTTATTCCGTAACGCCCGAAAAAACGGCAAACATGTAATTATTCCGTAACGCCCGGAAAAATAGCAAACATGTAATTATTCCGTAACGTCCGGAAAAACGGCAAACATGTAATAATACCCTCTTGAGTTACGTTTCGGTTACATTCTTGATTTCTCCTTTACCCCCAAGTTTGTATACAAGTCAGGTATTGCCAATATGAATCTAATGCCAACACAGGATCAAGCAGGTATAGTTCTCATCTATGCAGACAACAAGTTATGCCCGTCAGGACAACACGTCGGTATTATTGGTATTAGTAACAAGATCTAAGTAATAAGTCAAGTAGTGTGTCATGAACATGTCATGCGATGTATGTGCATCAAATAGATATCCAAATGTGAAACTAAAATCAAATATCGGAAAACGGTTAATGCACGGATGCACATGTATCTATCTGTGATAACCTTTTATACGTCCATGACTACGTATGATACAACTAGATAACACGTTGTACTAATGTAATAGTATAATGATATCATGATGTTCCGGCATGCAATTAAATATGTTATTATCGATACGGATACGAACGGATACTGTAAAACGGTAAAACTATAATATTTGCTGCATAATGAAACACATGTATTATTTTTATTCATATATAAATAGATATAATATAACATAGCATGTTGCAAGATAAATTTGCCTGATCGGATCTCACGTCGAGGTACGTACTTCACGTTTGACGTTGGATAAACGTCGCGATGCAAACTCACGCACGTGCAGGACTGGACCTGACTGATCAATGACGTCACTACGCTGGATGACGACGATGACTGGGTCGTCCGGATCGTCGGCGACACGTGCGACTCCGGCGAGACAGCCGGAAAAACCAAGAAGCAAGAAATAAATAAAAGAGAAGGAAATAAAAGAAGAAAGAAGAAGAGGAAGAAAAGGAATGGGGTTGGCTCGGCTGTGGGTTCAGAGGACAGAGGAGACGATGACGGCGATGATGGCTGTCGTCGATGACGAGGGCAATGGGTTCTTTGCTGCCGGGATCACCGAAAAGTTGGGGTCGATGGTGGTGATGTTGGCTATAGTATCATCAAGGCAATTATCATAGTCGCAGGTAGGCGATTGCGATGATTGAGGGAGGACCTATACAGGTGGAACAGTCTTACTCGAGATGATAGTATGCTATCCGGTTTGTCTTTATCATCACTATTACATGTTGATAGAGCCCGTAGGATTCTTGCTTGACTACCGGCATTATGATGGCGATCATATATGTGGGAGCTGGGGGTCTATAAGCAAATCCTTAAATGTCTCTAGTCATGGAAGTTTCGAGACTGGGCATCGATACTCCAGTGTAGACTAGTGTATACTGATCGAGACCCTGACGAGGGGCGGTGGCAAGGTCTTACAAGCAATTGGTGTTAGTTTGTTCACCTAAGATAGTATACAGGTGCTCATTGGGTTATGAGTACACTGGACGGACTCGCCGGAAACATGCTAGTTGGTATTATACCTATTGTCAGATAGCAGTTCTCTGGTGACATGTGTACAGGTTAGTATGTCGACCTGAGATCGTCATTTGTCTCGTACGAGTTCCCACTGTACTTTGATTACTACCCTACCACAGCTCAAAAGAGTCGTGCAAACAGGTTTTAATTGGGTACAGTCCCGAGCCACATGGAGGCAGTGAGCGGATTGTCGGGGATTCTTCTCTCCCGGTATTGGGGGTTGAAGTCGCGTTGTGCACACGTAACCATCACCAGAAATCCTCGGCTGGGGTATACGAGAATTACCGATCTAGGATCGATAGTTTCTCAGGTGGTGATGGGTTTCATGCCGACACTAAATGTCACGTTGTTAGGGGTTTAACTTTATCCAAACCCCCAGACTCGATATGCGATACTCTTGGACGAACATACCGGACTATATAGATATTGTCACTATCAGGCTCAGTTGGGGTTCAGGATGAGTTTGCTCGTCGGCCTCCCTTTTGCTCAATACCTGGGTAGCCATTACGTACGGCTAGTGTCGCTGACGTGCTTATGGTTAAACCCACTGTCAGCGTATTGACGAGTCTTTAGAGTCCCACATAGAGGGTTTCCCTGGTTTTGGCGAAATGTTGTAATAGCCGTATTGGATACGTGCAGGGTTCCGATCGATTGATGTACTTTGTACCCGGACTTTCGATCAGACAGTTGATAATACTAGCCGGCTCGGGTTTGAGCCGGATTATTAAATCAGGTATTGATTTAATAATTTACGTATATGTATTTCGATACGTATATTCTAGTATTATGTTCTTTGTGTTATTCTATCTCTTAGGGTATTCGTATTTCGGTACGAATGCAGGTATGTATATACAATAGAATGTAATCCGTATTTATCCGGAAAACATTCTAGAAGGTGGCCACCTCATTTTTGGATTTGACCATTTTTTAGAAAATGGTAAATGAGGTGGAAATTGGAAAATGGGGAGTATGGTGATGACCATGCTTGAATAGTGTGCACAAATGAATTATTAATTCATTTGTACTTACTATTCAAGTATGGGTGGTTTTTTGAAATGAAAGATATTGTTTTACAAAACCAAGCATGCTTGATTTTCTCTCTCCTGAGAGATTCATTCTTTTTTAGCATGAGTTTTTTTTTCTTGAGCTCATCATCACCATTTGTGCTTGACCCCTCTCTTGATTTTCCATGGTTGTCTCCACCTTCATTCTCCACATCTTCTCAACCTTCTCATAAGTTGAGAAACATGAGAGGAGGTGAGATGAGATAGACCTACACTATGTTCATACACTAAATCCTAGACTTTCTAGAGTAGCATCCTAGAAACCCTAGTTGCTTCACTTGCATTCATTATGTGAAGCTAGAGCCATAACTACATCTCTCGGGTAGATCGTTTTCGACGAAGGGAGACCGGCGGCCAAGCTCAACCGGACATGCCTCAAGGAGCTAAGGAGGAAGTTGAAGACCCGAAGGACTTTGTTCATTCGGTATAACCACTCTAACTTCTTTATATATACTTGCTAGTATAGGGTTTAGGGTAGATCCGGGTATCGGGTAATGGTAGCGCCAGTTTTGAAAATTTTTGTACCGCATTTGGCCACGGTTTGATGGCCGGGGCGCTGCCATAACCCAACAGGTGATGAAGGGTGTAGTGCTGGTGGGGAGAAGAGAAGGATGAGCAGGTGAAGGCGGGGGTTAGGTGATGGCGAAGGCGAGTCTCCGGCGTTGAGGGTTGGAGGCGTTGGGGTTCGGGTGCAGGGTTGGTGGTCGGTTGTAGGGTTCCTGGCGTCGTCGGGGTTTGCAGGGTGCTCGGGTATGGAGAGAGAGTGGAGGAAGTGGTGAGGGTGAGGTCGGGGTGGTGAGGTGATCGGCGGCGAGGTGAGGGTGACTTCGGGGCTAGGGTTCTTAGGTTGCTCAGGGTCGTGGGTTTGCTGCAGGGGGAGAAGAGGTGGATGCGAAGGTTGTGAGCAGGTTGAGGAGATGATGGTGACGAGGGTGGCGAGGTTGTGGGGAGGTGATGAGGTCGGAGGCGAAAGGCTAGGGTTAGGCTTGGGTTCTCGGGGTTTCTCGTGACGAGAAGGGGAAGAGAAGAAAGGGAGAGGTGTTGTAAATTAATATATTAAGGTTTATATATATATATATATATATATATATATATATATATATATATAGTAGAGAGAGCCAGAATAAGAGAGAGAGAGAGAGAAAGTGCGAGAAGAGAGAGAGAGAAAGTGCGAGAAGAGAAAGAGAGAGACGGTGAGGAAATATTCATAAGTTATTAATATATATATATATATATATATATATATATATTATATATATATATATATATATATTATATATACGAATTGTTTAGTTATTAGGTTTTTAAGTTGGTTTAAAATGAATATAATAATATATTTTCTAGGATTATATAGCTAATACAAAAATACTCCGAAAAATACCCGAGTCTCTTCTAAAAATCTAGTTTTAAAATATAGATAATATGCGTACAAACCAAAACCATAATGTGATGTCCGGTTAAATAAAATGCATACCCCCAAGAACGGATACACGTAAATACACGTAGCCATCCAAACGAGTCTGTTTTATCAATCTGGACATGAACACGATATATGGATGCAAGCATATGATATGGGGTATGATTACAGGCCACACTAGATATTTAAAAATATTATCTGGCAATACTTTGTATTATTTAAACGAAACACAGATACTAAATATATTATACATGTATATAGAACCTAACTGTGCACGGATTCTCTGTACTAGTAATATACGACATAATCTAGAACCATAATGGGTTTCAAGCATGCGGGTCGGGTTGGATACTAATCACAAATACCAAATGCACTATCCGTACCCACAAGCAGCAATAATCAAGAAAACTATCGCAAGATTGGAAAATTTCCAAATAAATATCGTATAAATACACTAAGGTGTTATAATTTGGTTCAAACAATAACCTTCACAATAAAATACCACATCTTTTAAAAACCGGATTTCTTTTAAAACGGTATTTTGAAAATTCTTGGCAAATACGCCTCTACAACTCTCGTTAGGAGACCCGCTAATGGATGGTACGGATTATCGCATATCCTTGGGATAGTAGAGTGAGATGCAAAATTTCTCACGGAGTATTCGATCTCGAAAGAAAATGAAATACGGTTTTTAAGAAATGCGAATTTCTAAATAAAACTAATTTTTTAAAAATTAAATAAAATTATAAATCCATATTTTCAATATATTATGAAACTACATTTTTCTAAAAATGAAAGATTAAAAAATGTTACTAAAATACCATCAAGTTACCAAAAATGACTAGTTTTCAATAAAATACCATAAACTTTTAAAATATAAGTATTTATCATTAAAATACCCTAATAAATTAAAACATATTCTTATGAAAATCCCAAATGTTATAAATCACCCTCGAGATTTTATTTTTAATTTATATTAAAATATTTTTCATAAAACCCCCTCAAAATATACAAAACAATATTTTAAGAACTTTAGTAAATATAGGTTTAAACGGGATCAATTCTCCTGAGCTCCATGGAGCCGGAGAAAGTGAGTGCTTTCCTATTTAGGTTAGACAACTTAACAGAGTTATTAATGGCAATTGTCTTGGAAAAAGACATAAATCCTGCCTTCCATGTACAGCAGTTGCCGATTACTCTTGAGCCTATGAATTCAAGAGTTAAATCCATTTACAAGTGTCTGACTCAATCTGAGTCCAAACTCAAACCAGAATCCAAAATCAAACACGAATATGAATACTTGAACCTGAACATGAATACTCGAAATCAATATCAAATTCAAACTTGTATACCTGATTTGACTTGACCGAACCATGCTTATAACTTGACATGAACTCAACATGACTACTTGAACACATGATTACATGCTGAACATGAACCTGAACATTTTATATCCATAGTTCTGGCCAAGACCTGTAAACATAATTTATATAAGACATTACGCGAGAATAAAGGGGTAGATTGGTACGGAACATATATCGTAGCACGATAGGTCATTTTAAAAGACACCTGCATGAATTCGCGTGTCGTTGTCCCGTGGGCAATGACGGGACCTTGTACTACTTGTTACCATAGTCCACGGGGTAAAATGGACTCATCTTGTATACATGAATACCTTTTTTTTATCAAATTACAAATAACCACGTTAGAATAACTATCATATACCTGTGAACGATCATATACAATCTTACCTGTACATTTCACATTACATATTATCTTCTATTTCTTCTTTTGGGACTTACTGAGCGTTAGTTCGCTAACGACATTCCTCTCTGTTTTCTTTTCTTGGAATGTTCGTCAGGAGAACCGAACTCTGAGAAAATAGAGCCGAGTCAGGTGGACTTGGACCAGCTTACAGCTCAGCCTGACTACTAGTTCTTCCTGCACTTATTTTCTATATGCCATTGTTTAGGCATTTGTTTTATATCATTGTATCTTTTTATTACAAACAGTTGTATGTAAGTTGAATGTAAATAAAGTTGTTGTTTCATTTTATTACACTTATTATTCTTGTTCATTTATATATTGCTTAATTACGCTTAACGTATTTATTTCATAGTAAACACGTTGTGGGCTTTCCACGTCACCGTTTCCATCTACTGGGAAGCGGGGCGTGACATAAAGGAAGGTCGACGAGCGAACTTATCCGGACCCAACAAAATCTATAAGTGACAGTCACCGTACAGTCCGGTCTTTTCGTCAAGGAGTATCACATACCGGGTCTGGGGAGTGGAATCTGTCATACCCCTAATAACCCGATAAGTCGTGCAGACAGAGGACTCATAACCAAAGAATACAACTGGTAACACTTACCAGTTTATCTCTACTGCCGTGGCCACGGACTTCTGGTTATAGTCGTGTCCTGCACAGTGCGATATCGACTCTCAATACTGGGAGTGACGAATTCTTTCGATTGTTCACTGCCTTCATGTGTTTCGGGACTGTATCCAACTAAAACCTGTTTGCACAACTCAGTAGAGCCGTGGTAGGGTGGTAATCAAAATATAGTGGGAACACACACGAGACATTGTGGCGATTTCAGGTTTAGGGACTACCCTGTACTCATGTCACTAGAGAACTGCTATCTGACATTGGTATAATACCATCTTGGAGTTCTCGACGAGTCCGTCCAGTGTAACTCATCCAATGAGCACCCGTATACAATCATCAATGTCAAACACCAATGGCCATGGGATCAGACATCGCCCCGTACAAGGTCATGAAACGTATACACTAGTCTAAACTGGAGTACGTACCGATGCCCAGTCTCGATACTCTTATGACTAGAGACATTTGAGGACGTGCTTACAAACTATCAGGCCCCACTAATATGATCATAATCATAATCCTGGTAGTCTAGTAAAGATCATATGGGCTTTATCTCATATATTAGCGATACACGATAACTAGTAACATATATTCACATGATAAATAAAAACAAACCAGATAACACACTATCATCTCGAGTAAGACAGTTCTTGGTATAGGCCCTCCTCGAATTCAGTAATTGCATTCCCGCAATTACGATAATCGCCTTGAGTGCATCAATATCCAACAATATGACTTGCTAGCAATTGTTGAATATTATCAACCATTGAAAAAAAGTCTAATTTAAAGATTTATATTAGTTTGCTGGGCCTGTGGTGTATCGCAGACCCAGCCTGGGTTTGAAACCGGGGGTGAGCCCCTATGGTTTAAGTTGGGGACGCTCACACCGTACGTCAACTTTGTGTCTATGCCTCGAGAGGCAATGGGCATAGGTATATCGCAGGCATATTTATTCATATCTAAAGATAAGCTTTGATACGTTGATATTGTCTCAAAAACGATCAAATAGAAGAGGAAGAACAATGATAAAAGAATCTAAAATGAGATTTTATTAAATTTGGTGGGAGTTTTGACAACACTAGTCCTTAGGGTTGCACTTGTTAGGATCTTGAGTACATGTGCATATTTCCCCATCACATATACGACGTTACCTACACTTCCAGGGTAGAGCTTGTCACAAACGGGCATGCACTCTTGCATTTCACATTGGTGATGCAAATATGTCAAAGTGAAGCAACCTTTTAATTCCCATGCAGCTGCTTCATGTGCCAACATCCCTGTAAATTACATCATTGTCAAAATAAATATCTTAAAGAAAAATTTTAATCTACTCTTACAAACCCCTTTGGATTCTTAATATATATGTATACCCCCCTAAAATTTGACTTGCTGTTTAAAAAAATGAGAAAAAAATGAGAAAAAACTTCATAATTGGAATATGTGTATATATAAAGTTTATCAGTATATATAAAGATAAATTTAATGTATTATTTTTTTTATAATTGCTTGATTTAACTTATATTTTCATTGCTAAAACAGGTCACGTTGCACATAACGTTAATAATAAATATGTGGAAAATTTTATTAAATTTAGTCCTAAAATGTAATAGAAAGGATAGGGAATGGATAAGAAAAAAAAATGATAAAATTGGCATTAAACTTTAAAAAGAAAATTAGGGATAAACAAATAAAAAAATTTACATATGTTTATATAAATAGATGGAAAGGATAAAAAATTGAAATATAAATGTTGTCGCCCTTCCTGCAGTAATGAAGAGTAAAGAAAAATTTGTCATCGAGGCCTTTGGACATCAAACTTTGAGTAAATCAGAAAACTACCGAGAGAGAGAATGAGAATAATGGCAAAGATTGCAGCATGAGTTGCTTGAGATTTCTTCATGGCTATTGCTGCTACCACTAATAGCTCGCAAATTAATAGTTTTTGATGAATTATTCGGAATACTAGAATTTATACCAAAGAAGAAAGATCCTCTTTGAATTATGAATTATTCAGTTAATTTGAATCTAAATCAAACCAAAATGCGTTGAATCATAATTCGTTTCATCTAATCCCCAGGTTAAATGAATATGGCTCAAACAAAATGCATTGAATTTTATTTATTCATTCATTTATTTATTTTGTGATGGGTGATGTTTTATGGTAGAAAGAAATGTCCGGTGATGATAAAGGTTGTCTTCGAAGGGTTTATGAACACTATAAAAAGAGAGACCATGCATCATTCAACAAATCCCATAAGTTCGTCTCTCTCATAAATTATCGTTGTTAACACAAGGCTCGGATCGTTTTTCAATCTATTCTTATATGTCAAAACACAAACACAGCGGCGTGTGTACATGTACATGTACATGTACATGTATCTATATGTACATGTACATGTACATGTATATGTATTGGGAGCTGGTCGTATGAGATCAAGGACCTCATTTATAAAAATAAGGCTTGCTTTTAAAAACACACAACCTCCCGTGCTTTTCCCCAATCCATGACATTCATCGTAAGTTACATGTCTTAATATGAAAAATTCACAAGATTCGGAGATGTCTCAACACATCAACCAAGTGATCACATTTTTTCGTGTACCAAAAAACCACTAATTTTTAGTCCACTTAATGTATGTGTTAGGTCTCAATATCTCATGAATTTCAATACATAATCCATCAAAAACATGCATGCAGATCATGATCACCGGTACGGACCAATGAAAAATACGGCCAATTGTGTATTGAGGAGTTGGTCTCAAATTAAAAAATGAGGCTTGGCCTCATAATCTCATCTCCATCAAGTGTGATTGGTTTGATGTTGTTTCTCCCGGGGCCATGAAGAAAGATGAATTTGGATTTACGAGTATAAATGTAAAGCGAAAAATATGCCTCGATGATCCATTTGTGCTTGCATCTCAAGTAGACCAAGTTTACTTTGTGAAAGAACCCAATGATGCAGATTGTTATACAGTGATGAAGAAATGTCCTCGAGACTTTTTGATATGCACGCCGAAGTCTCGATAGATGGTATGGACTTAGCATATAGCCAGAATGAGCCACAAATTTGTTCGAATTTCACGGATATTGCATATCTTCTGCAAGTGATATTAGCTGGATCAGGGGAGATATCCTTGCTGGATTTATTTGATTGCTGATCAAATGCAAGTAATATGTGATAGGTATGAGTGAATTGCTTATGTTATTGATTCTCAGATATTCCCCCCCCCCCCCCGCCCCCCCCCCCCCCCTCCTAAAATATATATTTGTTTTAGTTTAGTAAGCCTCTTATAAACATTTTGTTTTGGGCTATCCCTGAAACTTAAATTCTTCTTACAGTAAGTCTCAGATCGACACTGTATGCAAATCAAACCAGCCTGAATGCTGAATCAAAGTATATATGCTAATTAATTTTGAAACTAGATGGAACAAATTATATTTAAAGTTTTAGACTTTCATCTGTTGAAAAAGGAGAATTCTTATCTTCGTTTCTTTCTCAAATTGTAGGCACTGGCTCTAAAATTATAAATAGAATAAGAAAGCCATTTAACTTTCTGTTAGTTTTCTTAAAATTTAAAAGTGTACATGATATATTTTGATTGATTGTATTTGGTAATTTACATAGGACTCTACTAGCTTGTATTTCGTAATTTACATAAGATTTTTCACAAATATTAATTAATATATATATATATATATATATGCAGAGTATATTTGGTAACTTCTTAATTAGCTACATATATAATTCTACAGCATAAAATTCGAGGTGTCATTTAAAAAATTTACTGTTATATTAAGGCATCCGTTTTGGAAAAATTTCAATGAGCTCTCTATTCACTTTAATGGCTAAAAATTTACCTTATTATCATCCTGTAATTGCAAACCTTTTTTTTTTTGTAACGTTTAGAATATTAAAAAGATTTTATATCACTTTAATATATGCAGGAACCAATTAAATATATTAAACAATAAGAAATTTCTAGCATTTCCAAATTTGAATTTCCTCATCTCACTATATAATCCAATCCCTTGTTTCATTTTCTGAAACCCTGAACCCTCCCTCAAACAATGGCTCTCAGTAGATTTTCCATCTTCACGGTAACAATGTTGGGATTGTTGGTAAAACTAACGGTATCACACCACCACCACCACCACCACCACCATCGGCCACACCCGCCATCAAGTGGGGCCCACCTTCCGATTTCCTCGTGGGCCCCGGTGCCTTCGCCATCATCAACATCTCCACCTCCATCTCCGTCGCCGTATTTGTCTCCGTCTCCTTCACCTTCTCCGGTGCATGTTCCGTTTCGAGGAGATTCTCCAAGCCCTGTGTTCGATGGACCTTCAGATGTGCCGATATCATCGCCTCCGGCAGATGTGGATGCTGCCAGTGCACTATACATGTCTGCGTCTTGGGTATTTGGAGCGGTTGTTTTCGGATCTATTTTGATGGTCTAAAAGTGTTTAGTTTCGTCTGGTTGTAGCCTACGTATTTGGTTTAATATGTTTTAGTTCTTGTCTCCTTGGTTTACTTATAAACGCATGTTTGGTATCTTTTTACTTCTAAAATTTTGTTTATGTTTCAATCGAATTTTCTTTCACATTTTCTTTGATTTTACCCTTTTCCCTCTGCTTCTTCTAAGAAGGCATCTAGCAGAAAAATATAAAGAAAATACATATTATCTCTAACCATATATAAAAGAAAAGGAAACAACATATAATATCCCTATCGATCTTTCTTGGGAAAAAAAGTAGAAAAAATATTTTGTTCAAAAAATAGGGGAAAAGGTTATTTAATCTAAAGTGGATCGTGATTTAGTTATAGAAGTATAGAACAAACAAAGCAATTCAGATTTATGTATTGCATTCACTGTTTAATCCAATCACTTTTTATTTATCCTTTTAAATGAAGGCTTCAAATTTAGGAGTTAAATATTATTATATAGAAAATGACTTGCGAATTTAATTTTCAAAAAAATTGAAAGTCATCAAAACTAACATTCCTTTTCGATTTTTATTTGTTAAAGACATTCTTTTTGGATAATAATGTAATGATCACTAGGGATGTAAATAGACACGAATAATCCGATCCGGATCCGTTTTTGAATCCGACAACTTACGGATATGGATACTAAAAATCCATATCCGAACGGGTTCTTTTAATGTCCGGAGTCAAATCCGGATCTGACTTGGATACAAATGTCTTATCTGGATATCTGAAATTCTGGTAATGATGATGCTCAATATTGACGATCTCCAAGATTAGGACACGTGGCAGATAACGTGTCCCAGAACTCAGAAGAGGGGGCCCATAGGGACCGACCAGGCCACCCCTGTACCCGGCCTGCAAGCCTAAGCTGGCTCTCCTCAGACCCCTTGCAAATTGGCCTCCTCGGCCTCTCAGCTCGTCCCGAGCTGCCGCAAGACCGAGACTCCTCGGCCCTCGTGCTCGCCTCTGAGCTCCCCGGCCTAGGCCGTCTTCTTCGGTCCCTCCGACCGACCAACTCCACCACTCACAGGCGGAACCGCCGCTCCGCAAATCTCGCCATGCGCAGACTCTCCGCCGGCAACATCCCACGTTCCACGCCATCACGATTCCCATTAACGGGCGATCCGCTCTTTATGCGGGCGTGATGTCGGGAGCGTAACTGCCGGCGAGATTCTCGCGCCTGCTGCTGCATGCCATCACCGCTATATAAACCCCCATCAGAAAGGGGTCAAGTAAGCCATATTTGACACTTTTATGTCGTTACTCTGCTTGGATCTCGTCACTAACTTGAGCGTCGGAGGGTTCTTGGTGGTACCTAACCATCCCGGGACTTCTTTGCAGGTACTCGGCAACAATTCCCTCACCTCACCACTTCCTCCAAAAACCCATTGAGACCCGCACGCGAAGGAAAATAATCAACTAAGTCCACCGCGAGATCAACGGAAGACAACATCTGACGGAGGCCCGAAAAGGAGCTCCATCAGTTGGCGCCGTCTGTAGGAATCGAAACTCCAAGAAAAACAAAGTTGGCCTTCCGATCTCCATCCCCATGGCAAGCGATCACCCTGAAAATCCAGATACCAGCCGCCGCCTCCCCCTCACCGGAAGCGCGGGTGAACCTCTTCCGGCGACCGTCATCAACGTGTTAGTTATATGTATGCCCTAGAGGCCATTACTATACATACGATGTATATTGTAGTGGATGCTTGGACATATATAGGGATGACTTTCTTGCTCGACATGATAGTACGCTATCTGGTTGCTATTTATCTTAACATGTACTCTGATTGTCTCTATATTATATGTTAATAAAGCCCTTAGGATATGTACTCGACTACTGGGACTATGATGAGATCATACTAGTGGGGCCACGGTAGTCGACGAGTACAACCTATAACTGTTCCTAGTCGAGGGTGTATCGGGACAGGGCATCGATACACCAGAGTAGACTAGCGTATACGCATCTTGACCCATATGATAGGCGATGGATGATCCCATATCCATCGGTGTTTGACATCAAGGATGGTGTACGGGTGCTAAGTGGAGACTGGGTACACTGGACGGAATCGCAGAGAACTCTCAGATGGTATTATACCTCACGTCAAATGGCAAGTCTCCGGTGACACTGGTACAGAGTAGTCTGTTGACCCGAGATCGTCATAGAATCTTGTGTGATTCCCACTATGCTTTGATTTCCATCATACCACGTCCAAGAAGGCGTGCAAAAAGGTGGCTTTTGGGTACAGTCCCGGATCACATGGAGGCAATGAGCGATAGGAGGGGATTCGTCTCTCCCGGTATAGGGAGTTGATGTTGCGCTGTGTTCGATTAGCTATAACTGGAAATCCCTGGCCAGGGTTGCTGAGATTTACTGGTAAGTGTTATCAGTAGTTTCTCGAACTGTTATGGACCTCATATCGACACGACTTATCGAGCTACTGGGGTCTGACGTTTACCACCCCTAGGCGAGATATGCGACATATCAGACGAAGAGACCAGACTGTACGGGAGTGTTACTGATTGGATTCACAGGAGAATGTACAGGCTTGCTTGTTGATCTTCTGATCGCTCAATACCTGGGTGGCCGTTACGTTTAGCAAACCGCTTGCGGCTTGTGGGAGTTTGATATGATCATCACCTACTGCCGGCGTATTGACGAGTCTTTAAAGTCCTACACAAGGGTTTCCTGGCTCAAGCGAAACGGAGTAGGAGCACATATGTGATATGTGCGGGACCGAGATTGATATGATATGAGATACCGTATTCTATTCTTACGATTTGTAACATTGATCGGTTGTATGCGATATAACCGGGTTATCGGATCAAGTGTTGATTCGATAAGTTGTTACACATGATATTAGTCGGTTATAGCCGGATTATTAAATCAAGAGTAGATTTAATAATTTAATGTATAATTATATATTTGATATATTACATTACATTAACTAATATTAGCTCACTTAAGATTTATTTTCTCACTTGATTGTGCATAAGTGTATATGTGATATATATTTGTGTACATATGATTGTGTCATGCTTGATGATACATCAAAGATGGGTGTATGAGACTTATATCAAGTTTAGGTTAAATTATGGTTTACTTATTTCCTTAAGAATAATAAAAGAGAGGAGACTTTAGTCAATATTATCAAGCTTGTAGAAGCTTGTATGCAACATTGACAAAGTCAACTCTTTTGTCATTCCTTAGGATATTAGTTAACCCAACCCTTAACCTCATGCTTTGGTTAATTCTCTACATGAGTTAAGTATGAGGGCTTAACTCAACCATGGTGCAATAATTCAAAGGATAAGTTTTCATTTGGATGAATTATTCACTTCTTCTTCTTCCTTCAACAAAGCTTTCTAGCTTCAATGGAGCTTGAGAAAAAGTGTGAGAAAATCAATTCTAAAGTGAGCAACCTTCCTACTTCATCATCCTATAGTACTTGCCATTTAGTAAAGGGTGTTCTCTTCACAAAGTTTTTGACCTAGTGAAGGAATAGCTTGAGTTAGTGTCTCCCCGACGTAGATCATTTTCGGCCTCGAAGTCATCGAAGCGAGCACGTTCGTTCTTCTTGTGGAGCTTCTCTAGAGTCCGAAGTTCACGATCGCAGCGAAGGGGACATCTACACGGAGCTATTGAAGTGAAGGACCGGATCTACAAAGGTTTTAATCCCTCTCACTTAGTGTTAAACTGTTTAACATGTTAGTTTTCGCCTAAACTCTAGTATAAAGATCCGGCTTTGGGTTGTTCGGCACGGCTAAAATTTTAATCGGGCATGGTTGATGCCTCGTAGACCCTTGTGCGTATGCCTAACAACCCTACAGTGGTATCAGAACCAAGCTAGAGCTTTAGGCGAAGTTTAAACTCCGATCGAACCCCGAAACCCTAATTTGAACCCTTCTCTGGACATTTTCTGAAAATGTGATTTTTTATGAATTAAAAATGCTCAGAAAATAGAGCAGGAAAAAATAAGAATTACTGTGAAATACGGACCACTAATGCTTTTATATGACCGCGGAACCGCGGCAAAACCAAGGGTTTGGCGGCGGTTCCGCGGCCAAAATTGTGAATTAGTCCCTGGAACTTCATATATTTATTCTTACGTCCTTTCTTGTCATTTTTTTCTGGGAATATTTTAATTACACTCAAGTGTTGAGTTTTCTAGGGTTGTATTGGGGACTCGTTGATTCGATCGGATAATTTAACTTTGTTTAGTTTGTCCGGGTAATTTTTAGAAACTGTTAAAAAGTTCGAACGGATATCAATAACTCACTTTTTCCCCTGTCGAAATTTTTTTCAAAAGTTGGATTTTTTCTCGAGTTTAAGAACGTTCTAAGTCGTGCAAGTAACGCGGTGGACCCTCTAGAAGACAACAAACCTTAACTCGATTATGTGACCGTCTTGAACTGCCTCTAAACCTTAGGGTTTGGGGCAGTACGGCGTGCCACATGTGAGGCGTTGGCTTGACCCTTCTACGGCTGGACCATTGGTATTGTGGCATGTGATGGATGTTTTTAAAATGATTTCAAGTGTTGAGATATATTGGGGAAATCTTTGGTGTTTGATTATTCGATCGGAAAGTTTAACATTGTCTATTTATCTGGAATGTGATGCAATATTTGGAATCCACAGGTAGTTATGAGATAACTAATTTGAATGTTATAAATCTAGCAGTTCAGTCTTAGATGATCGGTTGCCACGGAATTTTGATGTGATCAAAAGTCCGTCGCAATCACGTAGCGTACGCGGATACTCGCCGGGTAAACTTAACAGACAGCCACGCCCCATAGCCCTGACCAAGTGACTGTAGAAGAACCCCGTCGCCAAAAGCATCCATTCGGGTGCTCGCAGCAGCGGTGTTCCGCCTTAGTGCATTTCGTCGACGGCATCCGGGGGTGCGGCCGTCTACTTAAGTTTGCGACGAGCATTCGATCAGGATGTCGGGAATCTTGTTGAATTGCCCGACTTGATATTGAAAAGAGTTTTCGATAATGAGACTAAAATGCGGGGTTTATAATTGTTAGGCATGCGATGTCTAAGGAATTCTTTTGGTTAGGCATGCGATGTCTAAGGAGGTTGCGGATTCCAACTGTTGTAGTTTTACACTTTCTTTTCTGTGACCGTAAGCGTAGTATGTGGTGTATCGCCGGCTTCGTTGCTATACATCAACGACAATCGGGATATGCATACTTGCTTACGTTGATGATATGAGATATTATGTGTTGCTGTGATATGTTATATTGGATCGTCGCGTTTTGAATAGCCGGGGGTTTTATGTGAGATGAGAGTTTTTTCTTTTTCATTCATGTAAAATTCATTTGTATGAAATATTCTTTTATTAGGACACTTCCGGGCTGAGGATGATGTCACCATTGTATATTATTTACTTTTCCGCATTAGGTAGACCCAAGACGGGGAGCACAAGTAACCGGGTTATAGGGTCCAGTGGGAGACCATCCCGACGAGTCGAGACCGGGTCTCCTAACCCTAGAATTGGCGGTGTTGCTTGCCGCTCTCGTAGGGGTCTAAGGATGTGAGTTTGGCTATTCATCGCGACCGTGGAATCCGTGTTTTATACAGGCTCGTATTAAAACACGGACGCCCTACTATATCCAATATTTCATATATGTTCTTCTGCTGCAATGTTCTGTGATGAGATCATATTACTGTCTGAGACGAATGTTTATATTATATATATGAGATATATGTTATATTGCAGATTTCGTTTCAAATGTGATACTTGTGAAGCATAATAAAATGGGACTTCATTAATGAGATTAATGAAACTAAAAGAAACCTAAAGATGTTGTAGAAACTTGTTTAAAAACTGGTAGCTCTAGTTCTTGCTTTGCATAGCGGTGTTCCTTGTAGAACATCCAGCGCCTTATTCGATAAGGAAAGAGCCGAGATCCCTTCACCGGGAATGACCTCTTTAGTGAAACTAGCAGATGCTACAAACTCGGTTTGTCTTTTGATTGTTTCTATAGTTCTTGCTTTGCATAGTGATATTTGTGAAATATCCTGCACCTTATTCGATGAGGAAAGAGCCGACGATCCCTTCACCGGGAGTGACCCCTTTAGCAAAACTAGAAAAGCCTCAAAAACACTCCATTTAAAAATCACTCGATTCTACAACGATATCAAGTTCATTACGCAAAGGGTTTTCTTAAAAACTTGTCGTAGCCCTCTGTCATTTCAGATAAGTCTACTTAGTATTCGTGCTACGTTTGTTGACCTCCGTCAAGGCGTAGTGTGCGGTAGCTGACTAGTATTTATCTGCTTATGCATATGATGCAGATTGAATTAGGGTAATCGTACGGCCTTGTTGACCTCCGTCAAGGGTCGTGCGGGTGGGTTTAATTCAATCAGGAAATGACGGGTTGAACTTGACTAGTAGCCTATGGTTTGTTGACCTCCGTCAAGGTCATAGGACGCTAGGGGTAAAATATTATTGGGAATTTCAAGTGTTGAAATTTGCAATGAGATTGCATACCTTCTATGAGATAGTTGGATCCCGATACCCGCTGCGAGTAAGAGTTACTCCTGGAAGAGTTTTACACATTACAATTAGTCGATCAAGTAGGTGTCTAGAAAGGTGTTAACGGGGTTACGTCTCTGGGAAAACGAGGTTTACTTTAATTAGGTCCGTGCGAAAGCACGGGGAACCTCTCTCAAAGTACCGACACTGGCCTGGCTGAAAGATTGGCGAACTTGTAGCGTGTAATTAATCCCAGCTAGTCTTTCCTTTTAGGGTTTGAAGGAAGATTTGATTAAAACAGTGGGAGACATCCTGATTAGATATATTAGATAACCAATCTAATCTTGCAACAGCATACGCTGAGTGTTTTCTTCTCTCTCTCTCCAGGTAGCGACCATATCACGCCTTAATCAAGATAATAATACGGATATATTGACCGAACCCGCTTGTTATACTGAGCTGGGGAACGTTAGCCCCGATCCAACTTATAATTGTTATAAGACGGAGCAGGAAATTGGGGAATACCAGATTTCCCGTGCCGCCCAAACGAAGAAAGTGCATGATGATGCATCATCTTCGGGTGTGTTCATTACAGAGAACTGTTTCTCAGTATCCTTTACGTCCTGGGTATGTGATACCGGATCAGGATCCCGCATATGTAATCTGTTACATGGGCTACAGATAGGTAGAGGAATGAGAACGGGTGATAAGTTTCATGAGATAGAAACGGTGCAAGAGTTGCAACCAAGTCTGTTGGTCACTATCATCCTGTATTACCAGAATACATTGATTCTGAACGAATGTTATTAGATACCGAACCTGATATATAACATCATATCAGTCTCTTTATTAGTAAAGAAAGGATATAATTTTGTATTGTTGGATAATGTTTTGAACATTTCATATATCAAGAGTTGATCGGTTCAGGCACGTTATCTAAAAGCATAGACGTTCTAAATCAAACCACAGTTCCTAACGTATAGAACACACACGAGAGGAAGAGTTCAGAAATGAACGAATCCTTCTTGAGGTATTGTAGACTAGGTCATATCAATGCGACCCGACTAGCTAACTTACATTTAGATGCATATTTAAATCTGTTTGAATTTACATCTTGTGAAACTTGCCAGTCATGTCACAAAGATAAGATGACCATAGCTCTGTTTATTGGAAACAGAGAAAGAGTTAGTGAACTCTTGGGATTGATACATGCTGACGTATGAAAGTCTCCCGTCTACACATGCCAAGACCGGTTCTTTGTACTTCATTACATTCTCTGATGATCTCTCAAGATTTAGACATATGTTCCTGTTGAAACACAAGTCCGAACCTTTTGAGATATTCACAGAATGTAAGTTAGAAGTAGAGAACCAAAATACGGGTAAAAGTATTATGTCCTTTGATGTGATCAAGGAGGAGAATACTTGAGCACGGAATTCCTGGACTATTCTAAAGGAGAATGAGATTCTCTCTCAGCATTACTCCTCCGTATACATCACAGCACGTCGGTGTATCGGGGCGGAGCAATAGCACCCTATGTAATATGGTGTGCTCTATGATGAGTACTACTGAGTTTCCTATTTCCTTTTGGGTGTTATGCGCTTGAGAAGCTGCATACCTATTGAATAGGGTTCAAATCAAATCAGTTGCCTACCACTTCATATGTGATATGGAAAGGGAAGAGCCCATATCTCAAGTTTGTTAAGATTTGGGGTTGTCCGGACTATGTCTAAAAGCAAAATCCGGACAAGCTCGAGGCAAGGTCTGTTATGTAGAACTGGAAAGGTTCCAGCTATACAAACTGCGGCTGATGATTTGGTAGAACCAAAGGATTCAATAGTTTCCAACGAACCTCAGCCTCTCCGCCGATCTAGTAGGGTTCCTCACCCACCTGTGAGATACTTCGGTTTCTCTATGACAGTGGGAGCGAAGATTGCATCATGAGATGATGACCCAACTAGTTTCGAGCAGGCTATCAGGAGTGGGACTCTGTAAGAATGGCTGGATGCTTATCGATCTGAGATGGAATCCTTATACACCAACAAAGTATGAACTTTGGTTGCTTTATCTGAAGGGTTAAATCCCCATCAGGAGCAAGTATATCTTGAGAAGATTACTTGGTGTACATGGAAAAGTTGAGACTTTCAAAGCTATGCTTAAGTCCATCCAGATCCTACTTGCCACGGCTACATACCATGACTACGATATCTGGCGGTTGAGTGTCATGACTGCTTTTCTAAATGATGTTTTAGAAAAGAGCGTCTATAAGTACACAGCCAGAGGGCTTCGTAGACAGTGGGAGCAGCGGAAACGTGTGCAAGATATTTTATGTGATAAAACAGGCATCGCGGAGTTGGAACATCTGTTTTGATGTAGTAGTCAAAGAGTTTGACTTCATCAAAATGGTAGATGAACCTTGTAAATACAAAAAGGTAGTAGGGAGTATGGTGATGATCCTCGTAGAGTACGTGGATGACATACTCTTGATAGGGAAAGGGTTTCCTATGCTACGCTCGGTTAATCTCCGCTTATCACAAGGATTCTCCATATAGGATCAAAATGATACCTCCTAAATCCTGGGTTTTGGATCTATGAGATAGATCTAATTGGATGTTAGGGTACTCACTAGTTGTAGTGAGATGGTATCAATCGATCCTGGGGAGAATCGCTGGAAAGGTTCCAGGGTGATAAGGACGACTGAATGTCAGTCACAGGCATAGTCTTTACCCTCAGTGGAGGGACGGTATGTTGGAAAAGTTCCAAGCTAGATACCGTGACATACTAGACGATTAAAGGCAAGATACATCGTTACCAAGGATGCTACCAAAGAGGCAGTATGGATATATATAAGTTCATGAGATGAACTTCGTTCCTACCATTGTGTGACAATAGAGTTGTGGCTTTTGCAAAGGAACCCCCGTCCCATCTGAAATCCAGATATAATTCTTAGACAGTATCACCTGATCATGGAGATGGTTGATCTTCAGGGAGATCGAGGTTAGGAGAGTAGACACAGAGGACAACAGCGCGGATCCACTCACAAAGGCCTTTTTCCCAGTAGAGACTTTTATGGGATGGTTGAGTATGAGATACTTCAACCGTAGCTAATTGTTGGGTATGTGATACCACAACAAATGGCCCTAGTGCAAGTGGGAGATTGTTAGTTATATGTATGCCCTAGAGGCCATTACTATACATACGATGTATATTGTAGTGGATGCTTGGACATATATAGGGATGACTTTCTTGCTCGACATGATAGTACGCTATCTGGTTGCTCTTTATCTTAACATGTACTCTGATTGTCTCTATGTTACATGTTGATAAAGCCCTTAGGATATGTACTCGACTACTGGGACTATGATGAGATCATACGAGTGGGGCCACGGTAGTCGACGAGTACATCCTATAACTGTTCCTAGTCGAGGGTGTATCGAGACAGGGCATCGATACACCAGAGTAGACTAGCGTATACGCATCTTGACCCATATGATGGGCGATGGATGATCCCATATCCATCGGTGTTTGACATCAAGGATGGTGTACGGGTGCTCAGTGGAGACTGGGTACACTGGACGGACTCGCCGAGAACTCCCAGATGGTATTATACCTCACGTCAGATGGCAGTTCTCCGGTGACACTGGTACAGAGTAGTCTGTTGACCCGAGATCGTCATAGAGTATTGTGTGATTCCCACTATGCTTTGATTTCCATCATACCACGTCCAAGAGGGCGTGCAAAAAGGTGGCTTTTGGGTACAGTCCCGGATCACATGGAGGCAATGAGCGATAGGAGGGGATTCGTCTCTCCCGGTATAGGGAGTTGATGTTGCGCTGTGTTCGATTAGCTATAACCGGAAATCCCTGGCCAGGGTTGCTGAGATTTACTGGTAAGTGTTATCAGTAGTTTCTCGAACTGTTATGGACCTCATATCGACACGACTTATCGAGCTACTGGGGTCTGACGTTTACCACCCCTAGGCGAGATATGCGACATATCAGACGAAGAGACCGGACTGTACGGGAGTGTTACTGATTGGATTCACAGGAGAATGTACAGGCTTGCTTGTTGATCTTCTGATCGCTCAATACCCGGGTGGCCGTTACGTTTAGCAGACCGCTTGCGGCTTGTGGGAGTTTAATATGATCATCACCTACTGTCGGCGTATTGACGAGTCTTTAGATTCCTACACAGGGGTTTCCTGGCTCAAGCGAAACGGAGTAGGAGTACATATGTGATATGTGCGAGACCGAGATTGATACGGTATGAGATACCGTATTCTATTCTCGCGATTTGTAACATTGATCGGTTGTATGCGATATAACCGGGTTATCGGATCAAGTGTTGATTCAATAAGTTGTTACACATGATATTAGTCGGTTATAGCCGGGTTATTAAATCAAGAGTTGATTTAATAATTTAATGTATAATTATATATTTGATATATTATATTACATTTACTAGTATTAGCTCACTTAAGATTTATTTTCTCACTTGATTGTGCATAAGTGTATATGTGATATATATTTGTGTACATATGATTATGTCATGCTTGATGATACATCAAAGATGGGTGTATGAGACTTATATCAAGTGTAGGTTAAATTAGGGTTTACTTATTTCCTTAAGAATAATAAAAGAGAGGAGACTTTAGTCAATGTTATCAAGCTTGTAGAAGCTTGTATGCAACATTGACAAAGTCAACTCTTTTGTCATTCCTTAGGATATTAGTTAACCCAACCCTTAACCTCATGCTTTGGTTAATTCTCTACATGAGTTAAGCATGAGGGCTTAACTCAACCATGGTGCAATAATTCAAAGGAGAAGTTTTCATTTGGATGAATTATTCACTTTTTCTTCTTCCTTCAACAAAAGCTTTCTAGCTTCAATGGAGCTTGAGAAAAAGTGTGAGAAAATCAATTCTAAAGTGAGCAACCTTCCTACTTCATCATCCTCTAGTACTTGCCATTTAGTAGAGGGTGTTCTCTTCACAAAGTTTTTGACCTAGTGAAGGAATAGCTTGAGTTAGTGTCTTCCCGACGTAGATAATCTTTGGCCTCGAAGTCATCGAAGCGAGCACGTTCATTCTTCTTGTGGAGCTTCTTTAGAGTCCTGAGTTCACGATCGCAGCGAAGGGGACATCTACACAGAGCTATTGAAGTGAAGGACCGGATCTACAAAGGTTGTAATCCCTCTCACTTATTGTTAAACTGTTTAACATGTTAGTTTTCGCCTAAACTCTAGTATAAAGATCCGGATTTGGGTTGTTCGGCACGACTAAAATTTTAATCGGGCATGGTTGATGCCTCATAGACCCTTGTGCGTGTGCCTAGCAACCCTACACAACGCCCTCGCCGGCCGAATAGACCGACACCCCCTCCCTTGACGGGGTCGCACAAAGGGGGCTCGCCACGGCGGCTCGAGGGCCACCTCGCCCAAGGATCTAAGCCCTCACTAAGAGGCAGCCCAGCAGCTATCCCTCGCTCGGCTATCCCTGGCGGGTAGCTTCCCTACCGCAACGCCAGGGATCAGAAAGTCCTCCCAGAGGCAGTTGAGCCCGAGGATCTCTCGCTTGGCTATCCCTGGCGGGTAGCTTCCCTACAGCAACGCTGGGGATCAAAAAGCCCTCTCAGAGGCAGTCGAGCCCGAGATTCCCTCGCTCGGCTATCCCCAGCGGGCAGCTTCCCTGCCACAATGCCGGGGATCAAAATTCCCTCTCAGAGGCAGTCGAGCCCGAGGTTCCCTCGCTCGGCTATCTTTTAGGACAAAAGCCCTTGCCAAGAGGCACCGGGCAGTAACCCTGCCCGGCCAAGGGTCCTTGGTAGGCTTCTTATAGCCTTATAGCTCTTCCCGTGCCAAGGACCAAAGTCCTCCCAGAAGCAGTCGGGTCCTCGCTTGGCTATCCCCGGCTGGTAGCTTCCTACCACAACCGATAGGGATCAAAGTCCTCGCCAAGAGGCACTGGGCAGTAACCCTGCTCGGTCCCCGTCCTGAAGGATCAAAAGCCCTCGCAAGAGGCAACCGAGCCCGACCCTTACTCGGTCATCTCCGGCTGGTAGCTCCCTACCCACGACGCCAGGGATCAAAGCCCTCCTTAGAGGCAGCCGAGCGGCTTCCCTGCTCGGTCGTCCCAGGCTGGCGGTTGCCTACGCACGACGCCAGAGATCAAAGCCCTCGTCAAGAGGCAACCGCGCAGCTTCACTGCCCGGTCATCCTTAGTGGGCTTCTTACAGCCCCTCCAACGCTAAGGATCAGAAAGTCCTCCCAGAGGCAGTCGAGCCCGAGGATCCCTCGCTCGACTATCCCTGGCGGGTAGCTTCCCTACCGCAACGCCAGGGATCAGAAAGTCCTCCCAGAGGCAGTCGAGCCGGAGGATCCCTCGCTCGGCTATCCTTGGCGGGTAGCTTCCCTACCGCAACGCCAGGGATAAGAAAGTCCTCCCAGAGGCAGTCGAGCCCGAGGATCCCTCGCTCGGCTATCCCTGGCGGGTAGCTTCCCTACCGCAACACCAGGGATCAGAAATTCCTCCCAGAGGCAGTCGAGCCCGAGGATCCCTCGCCCGGCTATCCCTGGCGCGTAGCTTCCCTACCGCAACGCCAGGGATCAGAAATCCCTCCCAGAGGCAGTCGAGCCCGAGGATCCCTCGCTCGGCTATCCTTCAGGACAAAAGCCCTCGCCAAGAGGCACCGGGCAGTAACCCTGCCCGGCCAAGGGTCCTTGGTAGGCTTCTTACAGCCCTATAGCTCTTCCCGCGCCAAGAACTAAAGTCCTCCCAGAGGCAGTCGGGTCCTTGCTCGGCTATCCCCGGCTGGTAGCTTCCTACCACAACCGCTCGGCTATCCCAGAGGCAGTCGAGCCCGAGGATCCCTCGCTCGGCTATCCTTCAGGACAAAAGCCCTCGCCAAGAGGCACCGGGCAGTAACCCTACCCGGCCAAGGGTCCTTGGTAGGCTTCTTACAGCCCTATAGCTCTTCCCGCGCCAAGAACCAAAGTCCTCCCAAAGGCAGTCGGGTCCTTGCTCGGCTATCCCCGGCTGGTAGCTTCCTATCACAACCGACAGGGATCAAAGTCCTCGCCAAGAGGCACTGGGCAGTAACCCTGCTCAGTCCCCGTCCTGAAGGATCAAAAGTCCTCCCAGAGGCAGTCGATCCCGAGGATCCCTCGCTCGGCTATCCCCGGCGGGTAGCTTCCCTACCGCAACCCCGGGGATCAGAAAGCCCTCGCCAAGAGGCACCGAGCAGCTACCCTGCTCGGCCATCCTTCGCAGGCCTCTCATGGCCCCTCCAGCGTCAAGGATCAAAGCCCTCATCGTGAGGCCGCCGAGTTCCTTCCTGCTCGGCGCATCCCCAGCGGGCATTCTCCTGCCCATCAGATGCTGAGGATCTCAAGCCCTCATCGTGAGGCCAGCGGGTTCCTTCCTGCTCGGCGCATCCCCAGCGGGCATCCTCTTGCCCATCAGATGCTGAGGATCTCAAGCCCTCATCGTGAGGCCGCCGTGTTCCTTCCTGCTCGGCGCATCCCCAGCGGGCATCCTCCTGCCCAACAGATGCAGATGGTCTCAAGCCCTCATCGCGAGGCCGCCGAGTTCCTTCCTGCTCGGCGCATCCCCAGCGGGCATCCTCCTGTCCTTCAGATGCTGAGGATCTCAAGCCCTCATCGTGAGGCCACCGGGTTCCTTCCTGCTCGGCGCATCCCCAGCGGGCATCCTCCTGCCCATCAGATAGTGAGGATCTCAAGCTCTCATCGTGAGGCCGCCAGGTTCCTTCCTGCTCGGCGCATCCCCAGCGGGCATCCTCCTGCCCATCAGACGCTGATGGTCTGAAGCCCTCATCGAAAGGCCGCCGAGTTTCTTCCCGCTCGACGCATCCCCGGCGGGCACCCTCCTGCCCATCAGACGCTGATGGTCTGAAGCCCTCATCGCAAGGCCACCGAGTTCCTTCCTGCTCGGCGCATCCCCAGCGGGCGTCCTCCTGCCCATCAAATGCTGAGAATCTGAAGCCCTCTTCGCGAGGCCGCCGAGCCCCTTCCTACTCGGCGCATCCCGGCGGGTAGGTTCCTACCCAACAAAGACAAGGATCAAAGTCCTTCCAGACTCGACTATCCCTGGCCGGTAGCTTCCCTACTCGCAATGCCAGGGGTCAAGACCCTCGCCAAGATCAACCGAGCAGCTTCCCTACTCGGTCATCCCCAGCAGGTATCCTCCTGCCCAACAGACGCTGCGGGTTTGTAGCCCTCATAACGAGGCCACTGAGCCCATCACATGCAGCGGATCCGAAGCCCCAACAAGAGAGATCAGGTCTATCTAAGTCTGAGTAATCCCCTCTCGACTTCGGGGCCATGGAGATGCCTCCTTCTCAGCAGCGCTTGGCACACTCGGCAAGTGATCGAAATCAACTCGACAACCGATCGCTCCATATGTCACGCCCACACTGGGCTGCGCCCCATCAGTCTCAGGTATGCACACGTCGCGTCGGCTAACCGGCGCTCGACACGTGGACCGTCACTTCAGTGGCAGGACGCTCGAACCGGCGCACCTTCCCTAAATGCAGAGATCTCGCCCCGATAAGCTGGCAGAAAAGACAGCTGACAGCCCGGGGACGCATCCCGACGAAACCTTAGGAGGGAGCTTACCCCAAACGGCCCGGCAGTCCACTCTTGACCCGACCCACTAGCTGGTCGGGACAAGAGTGGGGGGCTAATGATGATGCTCAATATTGGCGATCTCCAAGATTAGGATACATGGCAGATGACGTGTCCCAGAACTCAGAAGAGGGGACCCACAGGGGCCGACCAGGCAACCCCTGTACCCGGCCTGCAAGCCCAAGTTGGCTCTCCTCAGACCCCTTGCAAATTGGCCTCCTCGGCCTTTCAGCTCGCCCCGAGCTGCCGCAAGACCGAGACTCCTCGGCCCTCATGCTCACCTCTGAGCTTCCCAGCCGAGGCCGTCTTCCTCGGTCCCTCCGACCGACAAACTCCACTACTCACAGGCGTAACCGCCGCTCCGCAAATCTCGCCATGCGCAGATTCTCCGCCGGCAACATCCCACGTTCCACGCCATCACGATCCCTATTAACGGGTGATCCGCTCTTTACGCGGGCGTGACGTCGGGAGCGTAACTGCCGGCGAGATTCTCGCGCCTGCTGCTGCATGCCACCACCGCTATATAAACCCCCATTACAGAAGGGTCAAGTAAGCCATCTTTTACACTTTTATGCCGTTACTCTGCTCGGATCTCGTCACTAACTTGAGCGTCGGAGGGTCCTTGGTGGTACCAAACCACCCCGGGACTTCTTTGCAGGTACCCGGCAACAACTCCCTCATCTCACCACTTCCTCCAAAAACCCATTGAGACCCGTACGCGAAGTAAGATAATCAACTAAGTCCACCGCGAGATCAACGGAAGACAACATCTGACGGAGGCCCGAAAAGGAGCTCCATCAGGTAACCACTATCCAACTACTGATTACTATTAATTAGAGCTAGACTTACTAGTATGTTGCATGTCGTTTAAAAAAAACTCTGCAAATAAAAATTGAAAGTTATGAAAACTAACATTCCTTTGATTTTTATTTATTAAAGAGATTCTTTTTGGATAATAATGTAATGATCACTGGGGATGTAAATATACACGGATAATCCGATCCGGATCCGTTTTCGAATCCGACAACTTGCGGATATCGATACTAAAAATCCATATCCGGACGGGTTCTTTTAGTATCCGGAGTCGAATCCGGATCTGACTTAGATACAAATTTCTTATCCGGATCCGGATCTGGATATCCAGAATTATGGTACCAACTATCCAACTACTAATTACTATTAATTACAGCTAGATTTACTAGTATGTTGCATGTGCGATGCACGTTCGTTAAAAAAACCTCTGCAAATAAAAAATGTCTTCGGAATAACATTATTTGAGATCACATTGCAACAAAAATTTGGTGCAAACACCATAGTTCACGATTGCATAACATTCTTAGCATAAAAAATTTTAATATATGAAAAGGGATTCATAACAAAGCAGGGGAAAGATACTGAAATTGAAGATTTGAGTTCAATATTTTAACATATTAGATGTTGAAGAGTTGAGCAACTCACATCAAAAGTTCACACTGTAATGGCGTCGAAGATTAACATATTTGTTGCGGTTATTTTATTTATTTGATATTTTAGGTTTTTTTAAAAAGTTGATTTACCTTGCAAATCAGAGAGTGAGATCTCTTTACTGTTCTTTTAACTATTTTAGCCACTTAACTAATTAAACAAGAGAAGGGTAGTTTGCATTCTTGTAGCTAAATATTCACATGTGCCGTGTGAATATTATGAACAACCGATATGCCAAAGGCATGTATAGAAATTTTTATTCATGACATTACGTGAAAATTTATAAAAATATCAATAGTTTTTCTAAATTTAAATTAAATGAACGTGGATAGTGATAATATTAAAATTGAGAAAATTATAAGTTACGCAAGACAACAAAGATATAAGAGTTTTTGTATAAATTTGCAAGTCGTATCTGTTTTTGGGCTTTTAAACATGAGAAAGAACGTGTAATGAATGAGAGAGAGGAGGGGGTTTATTGACTTTTTATTTCTTTAATTTTGTTTTTTGTGGTGAATGAGGTGGACATCTCCAATGCTCAAATTTGGTTATTGGAATTTTGTCATTTTTTGTATATTTTATTTTTTTGATTAATGATGTCATCTAAGAACTTCTGGTTATAATAGTACTAGTGAGTATTTTGGACGTGCGATGTATGCGTATATTTTGAACAATATATGCTGAAGGAGTGTGTAAGAAAATTTATCCTGGATATTATATGAAAACTTCTAAAGATGTCTATAGGTTTACTAAATTTAGATTAAATGAATGCTATTGGTGGTAATAATAGAATCGAGAAAATATGAGATATACAAATAACAAATATACAAGGGTTATGCATAAATTTATGTCTCTTTTGGAGCTTTTGAGCATGAGAGGGAGAGAGAGAGAGGGGGTTGTTAACTTTTCATTTTATTATTTTTGATTTTTTGTGGTGGATGAGATGCACATCTCCAATACTCTACTTTGGATAATATAATTTTGTCATTTTTTCTATTTTTTTATTTTGTTCATTAATGACATCACGTAAGGACTTCTAGTTATAATAATAAAGATTTTTGCACTATTTTGAACAGCATATATACATTGCACTGAAAGCGTGTATAATTTTTTTTTTATCTTGGACATCTCATGAAAATTTCTGAAAATATCTATAGGTTTTAAGATGAAAAAGTTCTTATTTTATTAAAGAAGATTATGTCTTCGTTAAGTGATATTTATTATTAAATAAATAATTTTTTTCAATCGGTTGTTTTATTATTATTTCCATACACAGTTAAATGATTGGGCCGGTAACTCATACTTCGAAAATAAAAAAAAATTATATTTTTTGTTCTCTTTTCTCTGGCATCACTTTCGGGACCGATACTCTGTTTACTCCCTTCCACCGTTCAGTGGGGACCGTGATGCATTGAAGAGATTGTTGATATGATTCAAAATTTCCTTGCCGATTTGGTTAACAACTTTTTAATAAATTATCATATAGAAGGAGAGAGAGGAGAAAGAGAGGAGCGGAACATTTTCGCAATGGGGATACGATTCCTGAAACCATGGTTTCATATGGGTTCGGACGTAAACTCCAAAAGTTGTAGTTAAGGCTCGTTTGGCAAGAAAAATATGGTTTTCTAACCACCGGCTTCAGAAGGCTTCGCAGGCTTGAAACCCTTTTTTTTTGAACCCAGAAAGACTGGAGTTTCACAATGTCTCAAACTATTTCCTTTTTTAACCTATATTTTTAAATGATACCTTGATTTCAAAATGCGTTGCCAAAGAACCTTAAACTTTGCATAACCTGATTTTACAAAACCGCACAATTTCGTTTTTAACTTGGTCAAAACCGGGTTTTGGGAATCTTGTTGCCAGAGTAGGCCGTATTAAAGGGTTTAATAAAAAGGGCTTTTTTGTTACTGTATGTACTGTGGTTTTATTTAATTGGATGCAAACATAACTAGCCGGTTGATGACTAGTCGACACAGGACGAGAATATTAGGGTTGTGTGTGAATGCAAAAATGATTAAACAAACAAAGGGTGATGGCGTGCAAATCCTAGCAATCCGAATTCGATAATCGCAAATGATAAATAATATAAAAATGACATGCTAAATTTCACAATCCAACTTTCAATTTAAAGATTTGACTTCTTGGGTCGATTTCGGATTATCTATCACTTAAATCAGCAAAACAAATATCATATTTTTGAAAAAGAGATTGAATTCAAATGAACTAGATCTAGATTATCAGAATGTTCAATAATTAGACTCAAGTTCCAATTCAACAAGCCTATTAATTAACCCACTATTGATCTGAAAGAAAAGTCGAAGCTTTTAGGATAAAATTACATGATTATCAATTAATCATGGTGGACATTATCCATGAGAGCTCGCGGGCAAAAGAATCAAACCTTGGCTAATTGAAAGAAGACCCTTTTTGTTTTGCACCATTGGACCCAATCGACTTTATATCTTCTTTCTTAACAATATAAGAAACCGGAACTTCGTCGGTTGTTGAAAATGAAACTCGGCTTCTGATATGAAAATAGTTGTTTTGCTGATTTGACGATGCTCCACGAATAACGGTGATGAAAACGTCGCGATCTGGATTTGATAGCTCGAACACAGCCGTAGGGTTTTCGGCCCTGCCGAAGATGGAGAATGGACCGCAACCGGCTAAAATGGGGATTGACCGCAGCTGAAGAAACTCGGTACAAAATTCTTAATCTCAGAGATACAATTTTCAATAGCAAATTTTATTCTTTCATCATTCGCTATCCCCAAATAAAAGATCAGGTTTCTTTAAACCCTAATTATATTTTCTAATTAACTTGGTTAAAACTAATCTAAAATTATGAAAATACTAATAAAATAAAAATAACAATTTCTAAAAAGAATAATAAATATGGTCCCACATCACTTGTTATGTGGCTACCACCATAAAATTTCTTCAAAATTTCTGCTTCTTGTAACAAAATACCTAAGGTAGGTCAATAGCCATTACAGGTGTTTCAGAAGAAAATATGAAAGTATTTTGTAAGAGACTAGATCGGGGACAACAATTATAGAGCTTAAGACCCAGGACTCTGAGATACGGAAAGATTTTTTTTAAAAAATAGCATCTAGAGCATGGAATGAGTCTAGGTGATAGGTTTTATATTCACCTCAGTTGTACTTTATATTATGTCCCTTAATTAAATTAAGTGTCCTGAGAGTTGTATAGATTCTGCTCTATATTAGGTATTACTTTTTTTTTAAACTGTGTAACCGAGCCGAACTCGAGTCAATACCGAACGAGCGCGACTGAACTCGAGTTCTGCTCATTTAATATACGGGCCAGGCTTTCTGGCTCATGTTCGGTTCATTAATAAATGAACCGAGATTGAACGAACTGATACCGAGCTGAACCCTAATCGAACTCGATCTGGCTCGTTTAATTACAACCGCTAATGTTTTCCAGGGACCTTATTTTTTATTATTATAGTAAAATACCTTAAACTATGATTTTAAAGGATCTTTTGATTAAAAAAACCCCCTCAAAAGTAGATTTAAGTTATTTTACTGTACTAGAAAAACTTTAGGTGTTTTAGTTAAACCATGATAATTAAGGGTATTTTAGTGTAACTTGCCCTTCAAAATAAGAGAAAGTTGTCATTGTTTTCTAAGAGTGCAATAATTGATTAAGATTTTTATTTGGAAAATATTTTTTAAGAAAAATAGTCCATCATATGTGGGCTACACAATTGATTATAAATTTGGTGGGCTCCATATCAGTTAGCATTGTTTTATGAAAGATTTGTCAAAATGCTACCTGAAATCAAAATCGCACCAAAAATTATATGCTACATATTATGTTTTCCAAAAAAACTTCTTTTTTTTATCATTCAGCATTCAAAATCTAATAGATAAAAATTGCTATGATATGAGTGTTCAGTGTTCAAAAAACCGGAATATTCGGCCGAATATTCGGATTTGGTGGCTAACCGAGTAGAAAATGCAATATTCAGTTCAATATACTCCACAAACCGAATATTCACTGCACAAACCGCATATTTAATCAAATATTCGGCCGAGTATTAGACCCAAAATAAAAATCCCAAAACTAAACAATACAAATGGAATCCACAAATTAAATAAAAAAATATGTGGGACACACTTAATAATAATATACCCACAATCTACCGATTAAGTTCGGACGCCTTACCAATGGACCACGGGTATATTAGTATTCTATGTCTTTATTTTTTTTCAATTTTTTATACGTAATATTTATATAAAATTATTGATGGCCGTATAATTCGAATAAACCTGATATTCATTATTCGCTGACTAACCGAACAAATTCCGAATCCGTTTTTAACAACAGTGTGGATATTTATAGCTATTGCTGCCCTAATGATTTGATTGAAGATTATAAATGTAGGGCATGTTTGAAAGATGGATTAACAGAAGTTTGTTCATCAATTAAACCACTCGAGTTTAAATGTAAATTGAAATCGATTAAATAAATCAACAAACATGAATAGATTATATTCTAGCTTGCGTCATGTGTTGATCGACATGCTTCAGGCTAGTGCGTTTATCTTGTTTTAGACCATTTATTATGTTGGTATATTTCCCAAAAAAACGAAGGAACAATTAGTACTAGAGAACAAATTGATTGTATTGTCAATGGCAAGGGCCAAAACCCAAATTTTATATACTGAAAGGGTTTTCTGCATTTTGCCCTCTCAAAACAAAGCAAATTACTTTTTATCCTGCAAAACCCAATATTTACCTTTTACCCCCTCATACTCTTAAGTTACTCTAATTCTATCCTCACCCCGTTAAATTAACTTCTTTTTGGAATGTTCTAACGGAAAAGTTTAGAAATGAGTATTGAATATACATTTTCCACTCATCTTCACCTTCAAACATGGTTATTTTAATATTAGGAGAGTTCTCAAAATTGAAACTCAAAATTTGATTTCTGCTCTTCTTTCTTATCTTATGACTACTACCATCTTCATCTAAAATTGAGATAAAAATCATAAGAAATGGTATTTGAGTTGAGGGGTTTTTGAGATAATGGAGCAAAGGTTGGGTGTTATTTATAGAAATTTGGGTAATGTAATTTCAGTGGAAAATTGAGTTTTTGGGATTTTTGAGGTTAAGATGAGATCAAATATTTTAATTAGGATTATTATAATTCATAGATGAGAATTGAAAGTGGAATCATAAAGCATTACGGTTATTGAATGGGAAAAATGAGAAATTGAAATAAAAATGTTAGTCTTGAGATTATTTAAGTTAGAACATAAGAAATCAGAACGGATTCTTAGGATTTTGAGATATTGAAGGTTGAAGATGAGAAAGTAGATGGATGAATGTAGGGTTTTGAAGTTTGGAATGGAAGAGATGATAATGGGAGATGAACTTTAAGGTTTTAAAAGGTTTGAAGGGAGAAGATGAAATTAAGCTTTAGCAATTTAAAATTTTCATAATTAAACATTTATTAGCATTATTTATTTATTTATTTATTCATATTTCTTTTGACACTGATCCGTAAGCCTTAACTTAAGCATACAAACACACCCATGCACATATCACACACAGGCACACGAAACATCCATCCATCCAGGAAGCTCATGAATTTATCATGAAAACGTTAATTTGTGGGCACTTCCTTTCCTGGGGTTCCTAGGGTTCCAACCCCGCACTCTATCTAAGAGGGGAAATGCCCATACCAACTGGGGCTTTCGAAAAGAAAAAAACAAACGCATATTTAATGAAAAAACCGTTAAGTGGGGGTCTAAAAGAGTTGACTTTAAGTTCAAGGGCGTAAAAATTAATCAGATTTGGGGGTTTTAAAAAAGTAATTTGACAGGGGCTAAAAGGAAAAAAAAAAACATAAGATAGCAGCAAAAGTAAATTGAATACAAGCAATAAGACAAGATCAAGGTAATTACAAGACAAGAGCTCGATCAAACTTTTCGAAAGGAAGATAATACATTCCAACTGCGAGCAATTGATCCACTGCCAAGATTCATAATATCAAATAATCTAGTCATCCTAATTGAATTATCTTATATAACATGGGGAAGAACAATCTCTTTAGACCTACATTAAGATCTAAAAATTCTATAGTTGTGTTATTTCCACATATATCAAACAATATTTGCAACCACTATTTGAAGAAGTGCTCTCTTGCTTAAGCTCGTTAATTTGATAAAATCTATAATGCAATAATGGATTGGAGCTCTCGCAACATGCTAATGATGATTAGAACTAGAGAAACATTCGAAAAATAGGTGTTTATGACTCAAGGGTTGAGCTTTGCAAAAAATACATTGTACTCTTTCTTTAATGTCTCTTGCTTGAAGCAGATCAAGAGTTTTTAATTTTCCAAAGTCGTTTACCACAAACACGAAGAGTGTTGTAAGGCTTACAAAATAAAGTATCGCAGCGATAGATCTATCGATATTGATCGATCTAATCAACTTCCATATTTTAATTAGTTTTGGAAAAGTAAAATGAGGTGGTAACCATTCTATATCATAAATAAAACCAGGAGTTTGGCATCAAGTAGATCAAGTAGGACACTGATATCATATCCTAATTGCTTTTCAAATATTTCAAAAAAGAGAACTTCCTTCAGCCAAAGATCAAGAAAGGAAATAAATTGAAGTACAATCATGAATATAATACTTGACTAGTAAATCTCTTGCATGAAAAATACATCGAATAATAGGAGATCTCCACATTGACCACATTGACCAAGTGGTCCAAACAGCTAGATTTTTTTTTTTTTGATGGTGCCGTAAATATCAAGTGAGTCCAAGAAGCCCAAAGACCCTCTGATACGAGAAAGTTTTAAAAAAACCTTAACCGTGATGGAAGAGTGATGCGGACTAAAGATATCTAAACTGCTGAGGGAAAACGGGGAGAAGCAAGAACTATGCTAAACGGCTAACCATGCAAAACACAATAAACAATGAAAGATAAGACAATGCAAGAATAAGATAATCAAACTAGCGAGTGACACAATATTTGTTTACGAGGTTCACCGACCGTATGGCTAGTTCACGGCAGAGCAGAATCTGCAAAACTTCCACGAATTCTTTTGTCAAGATTACACCAAGAGCATCAAATCTCTCTAATCTCTCTTAGCCATCACCCTCTCTCTATTTTCAATAGCCTTTTCAGATAGCATCTTAATTTTCTCTAATGAGAAACCCTACTTATAGCCAAACCCTATGCCCACTTGAATTAAGACTAAACAGTTTTACGAAAATACCCTACGTGTCACGAAAATCTTTTGAGCCGGCTCAACATAATTATGAGCCGTCTCATACGAACAGAGGAGAATTGGTAATTTTAGACATGTTGTGAGCCGGCTCGAGATAGGGTCGAGCCGGCTTATGAAGAAACTCTACGATATCAACATTCTTCCACTTGAAAATTCTTCCTTCTTGACTCCCAAAAAACAAGTAGATTTCACACGATTTCTCTATATCTGCTCTCTCCTCATCAAATCTTCTCAGAAAGGTTTATCAACCTGAAACAAAGATCCAACTTATCTGTGACTACAACCTTAGTGAATATATATGCAGGATTTTTTTCTCCCGCGTTCTTCTGCAATGTCAACTGTCACGCCCCGCTTCCCAAAATATGGAATACGAGCGTGACAAGGCCAGCCATGCTCCTACGGTCAAGAAAATATCCTGTCGTAGTCACACTTCGGCTTATAGCATTACGTGGTAATCAGTAATTGTAGCACAGGTAATGAGAAAAGCAGTCACCATTCTAACAAAAGGATATAAGATATACCAGATATGGATCAAGAGAAAGATAGCGCTGGCATCGCTGATCTAAATGACCGCAATATTCTCAAGGTACGTCAGGTGCTGATCCGAGCTAAGTCCACTTCTCGCTCTGAGCATGCATACTCAGGTCGTCAGAGCGACACAATAGCAATATATATATATATATATATATATATATATATATATATATATATATATATATAAATGCAAAAGTAAACACGTGCAATGATGATGAGCATGAAGCAGTAAATATAGAATGATGACGTACATGAAATAATCAGTACATGTATGCAGTAAAGTGGGTATATCAAATCAGTAAGCAATGCATGTCAATGTCACTAATCCTATCGGTCTCTAAGTCTCACTGTCCAGATCGCTAAACCTATCGTCAGTCCAAGTGTGAGAGTCAACCACACAGAAGTATCCCCAACCCAAGGGTAGGGCCCCAGGGGCAAGGGAACACGGACCCGAAACGCTCGCTAATAATCAGTAATATCACCCATATGACTCCCAAAATCGCTGTATATGCCGGTAATGGGACTCCCGAGATTCCGTTGAACTCACACTCAAACTACCCCACACCCCGTGGTCTACATCAAATACCGACCATAAACCCAAATACTAGTCGGTCCATGACAAGTCTACGCGAGAACTGGAGACAGGATCTCCATCAAGCATGTCTCGACTGGTACCCAAGATAAATGGGCAGTGTTTGACGCCTTACCTATGACACTAATATAAGTGCTTCCATAATCGTCCCATACCAATTATCGTTACACTTATATATGTCCCATAGACGTCGACAATGCAATAAATTAACTGGGTACGTTGATTGTGTACAAGTACGTGTCACTTCATTTATTCACGCTTTAACACTAACGTACTTGCCATAATCAAATCACTAATATCTATCACTGGTTAATATACACGATCACTAGGTTACCAATGTATATGACATCTACATGATATGATGAGAATGCAATAATTATGATATGAATAAAATATCATCAGCCAGCGTCCTACCACTTGCATAATTTACTATAAATTATACGTGCAGAATTAAGCGAAACAATGTAAAGGGGGTAAATAGTATGTTTAATTATCTATCCATCAAAATTGGTTTCGCGTCAATCGGGTTTCAGGTTCGCCAGATTTGGTCATTTCAATTTAAGTGTTCACTGCTGGAAATCCAGTTTCAGAACTGGAAGTCCGTTTCGTAATACGTTTTACTCCCAGTTGGGAGCATAATTAAGCGATGCTACAGTTAAACTAATTGTATATTTTTCTGTTATGTTTCCAACGCATTAAACGGATTATCAATAGTATTTCTGTATTAGAATTTAGGTTATGTACAAGGTGCTGGTGTAAGAGGGGTCACTATAGAAACTGCAGAACACCATGGTATTCTAAAATACAAATTAAATATCAAACGACAGTGAAATGACACGGTACTAGATTCAGGGGTTAGCTAACTAAATAATCTACGCGTCCATATGGGGCTCCGCGCATTCTCAGTTTTATGCAGGTATGTAGAGGGGTTTAAATTTAGGTTTCCTCCGTAGAATGCCGCCCCGGACTGCAATCCAGAGTTTCATTCCTCCTCACTTTTCAGGGTCATGAAATTTCATTATTACAAACTAGTTACATAGGTTTATAGGTTATCGAGTTAGGTTCGATACGAACCCTGGAACACCATGATTAGATTTGTATTTAATTAACTACTAATTTTACAATGTGATGGTTGCGGTGATTTTCAGATTTGACGTAACCAGTTGGATGCCCCTTTATATACGAAACATCAATAATATTTATTCAACTTTCTACGCGACGCTTATTAACAGCAAAGGAATGCATTGACTATAAATTCCATCATTATCAATTGGGTTTTAATTAGGGTAAACACGACTATCTTCTAAACCACAAACTTATTTAAAACAAGATTAACATTTATCAAATCGATTAACATAATTATATATAGGTATATCATGATTTAGCAAGTGATAGAGTTCACTTGCCTTCGGTCGCTTGAAATCGAAGCGATGCCGCTTCAGAGTTTGTCTCGACACACGAGACGATGCGATGCTGGACACAGGTGTGGCGCGGGCGCGATGCGCGGTGACTTGGTACTGGGCGCGGTGGCGACGCGGGCGTGATACTGTAGTGGACCTGGCGATGACACGGGCGCGACACGGTGCTGGGTACGGTCTTGACCCGGTGTGTAGTTCGAGAGCGGCACGGCGCATGCATTGGATCGGGCACGATGTGGCACGGGGGCTGACACGACGTGGCACGAGGAGTGGGTACGGGGAGCGACACGTCTGGGTATGCGGTGACACGGAGGCAGGCACTGGACCGGGCACAATAGTGGCACGGTGCCGGGTACAGAGCGCAATGCTATCATGGCACACAGGTGGGCACGGCGCGACGCGGGAGTGGGTTCGATGGTGGCACGGTGGTTCTGGGAGTGGGCACAGACCTGGCATAGCGGCAGCAGCTCAAGGTGGTGGCCGGCGTGGTGAGTGTTGAAGGTAGCTAGGAGCTTGGAGTGTTCGCTGGTGGTGAGTGGTAGTGGAGTCGACGGCGGAGGAGCTATCGCGACAGGGCGGAGTTCAAGATGGTGGAGGAGAACCGGTGAGATGGGTGCTGGGGTTCTCATCGTGCGGTGGTCCGCAAAGGAGAGGAGAAAGGAAGTAGAGGGGGAGGAGGTCGAGGGTGTGAGGGAGACGAGGGGAAAAGTCGGCGGCAGCGAGGTGGCGATGACGACGTGCGGGTGAGGTTGTCGAGGCGGAGTCGGGGATGCAGGCGAGGGTACTGGGGTTTGGGTTGTAGTGGGTTGAGGCGGTGGGTGTGCAGGGAAGGAGCTCGGGGAGATGGTTGCAAGGAAATAGAGGAAGGCGGTGAGTGAAGGGGGGATCGAGAGGAGAGAGGAGGAGATTGCGAGAGGGAGTGGTAGAGGGGCGATGGGGTCGCGGTTGTTGAGGGGAGCGAGTCTCGCGAGAGAGGGGCGAGACGTGGGCGAGGGAGATGGGAGTCGAGGGTGAGCGGGTCGTGGGGAAACGACCGTTGGAGTTGTTGAGGAAGGCGCGCGTCGTAGGGCATGGGTGCGAGGCGTGGGTGCGCGCGTGAGAAGCGGTCGCGGGGCAGGGAAAACGAGCGGGAAAAGGGAGAAGAGGAAGGAAGACGGGGAAGCGGGTCGGGTATGGGGAGTGTTTGGGTCGGGGGTGTAGGGTGTTTTTTGTTACCCCATTGAAATGGGAATCCGGGCGCGCTTGTCAGGCACATTACAGATTCCTCCTGTCTAGGGTAGGCTGGGGTTTATTGATTGTGGGGATCCGAATCTCCGGCAGCCGTGGACTAAGCTGCCGTTAATTACCCCTCGCCTTTTGGAGCGAGAGAACCTTCGATTAACGGGTTAAACTGGTCATGCGAACTCAATGTGCAGTGTTGTGTTTTGAAGGGTCTTGGATATATCGGGGGCCCCGTAGATTTTTTACGGGAGTCCTACTACCCGGATAGCGGGCTGGGGGTCAAGGGGGCTAGCAGCCTCCTTGTGGGGTGCGGGACAACGCCCCGTTAGAAATTTTTATCTAACGGGGGAGGTATATTTAGTGTGGAGTATGTGTGTGTGTCTATATATATATATATATAGGGAAAGGGCATCCAAAGGATGCATGGAGGCCAGCGCCTCGCGTGCATGCCATGCAGACGCTGGGCGCTGGGCGCACCACGTGCTCGGCACGTGGGCGCTGGACGCCCTATGTGCTCGGCACGTGGGTGCTAGCGCACTGGGCGCTGGGCGCACCACGTGCGCGGCACATGGGCGCTGGGCGCACCACGTGCTCGGCACGTGAGCGCTGGACGCTGGGCGTCAAATAGAAAGGGGACTTTGGTCCCTGCACTGGGAGCTGTGCTCCCAATTTATGGAGTTAAACTCCTAAAAAAGTTTAGAAATGATCAAAGGGGGCTGCTTTGTTTCTCCCTTTGGTTCTAGATCTTCCCAAGATGGGATTTTTAGGAGATGGGTTCCTTCCTCCTCCTCTTTTGGCTGGATCTTGAAGAGCAAGAAATATGAGATTTTAAAAATCTCTTCTTTTTGAGATCTGATAGGAGATTTGAGTTCCCCTTTGTGGGTTTTGTGGTGAAAAACTATTTAATTTTGGAAGAGCAAGAGTAAAACTTTTGATTTAATTGAAAAAAGTGAAGAAGGTTTTGGAACCTTGAGGAAGGAGCAGGAGGCACCAAGAACCCTAGTTTTTGGGGGAATGAAAAAGTCTATCTTTATTCATCATCATGTTGTTTTATATAGGCTTATATATTTACATATAGCCCCTTGGGCTTTACAAAATGGCATTTTCCCCATCCCATGGCTCATGCGCAATTTCTTTTTGCACATAAGCCATGGGCTTACAAACATTTAGCTTTATGCCCATTTTGTTTACATTTATGCATAAAAAATTACATAAAAATTATTTATTACATGATTTCATTTTGGCATAGGGGAGGGCTGGCCGCTTCATGTTCGGACTCGACCTGGGCATGGGCCCATTTGGCTGGGGGTTGACTTTGACTTTGACTTGGTCAACCGGGGTGCAATTTTCGACTTCAACAAAGTGTCCCCCATCAATAAATGCACTCCACATATGTGAGTCGTGTGCATGAAATTGATGGATCTTCTTTTGCATGGAGGCGACTTGCTTTGCTTCCCACTTTTGGGATGCACTGCCCTTTTTACGACATGGACGGTCGACGCTTGACGCGTCTCCGAGACGGAGTGTCTTTGGTAGACGTTTCCCTGCCCCGGAGTGATCTGGTTCCTGCTTTGTAGGAAGCCTGCACTGCCCTTTTTGCGACATGGACGGTCGACGCTCTGATCCAGAGCAATTTGGTTCCCGATTAGTAGGAAGCCTGCACTGCCCTTTTTGCGACATGGACGGTCGACGCTTTGATCCGGAGCGATTTGGTTCCCGATTTGTAGGAAGCCTGCACTGCCCTTTTTGCGACATGGACGGTCGACACTCTGATCCGGGGCGATTTGGTTCCCGATTTGTGGGAAGCCTGCACTGCCCTTTTTGCGACATGGACGGTCGACGCTCTGATCCGGAGCGATCTGGTTCCCGATTTCTGGGAAGCCTGAACTGCCCTTTTTACGACATGGACGGTCGACGGTTGATGCGTCTCTGAGAAGGAGTGTCCGTGGTAGACGTTTCCCTGGCCCAGAGTGATCTGGTTCCTGCTTTGTAGGAAGCCTGCACTGCCCTTTTTGCGACATGGACGGTCGACGCTTGACGCGTCTCCGAGGCGGAGTGTCCGTGGTAGACGTTACCCTGGCTCGGAGTGATCTGGTTCCTGCTTTGTAGGAAACCTGCACTGCCCTTTTTGCGACCTGGACGGTCGACGCTCTGATTCGGAGCGATTTGGTTCCTACTTTGTAGGAAGCCTGCACTGCCCTTTTTACGACATGGACGGTCGACGCTTGACGCGTCTCCGAGACGGAGTGTCCGTGGTAGACTTTTCCCTGGCCCGGAGTGATCTGGTTCCTGCTTTGTAGGATGCCTGCACTGGCCTTTTTGCGACATGGACGGTCGACGCTCTGATCCGGAGCGATTTGGTTCCTGATTTGTGGGAAGCTTGCACTGCCCCTTTTGCGACATGGACGGTCGACGCTCTGATACGGAGCGATTTGGTTCCCGATTTGTGGGAAACCTGCACTGCCCTTTTTGCGACATGGACGGTCGACGCATTGATCCGGAGCGATTTGGTTCCCGATTTGTGGGAAGCCTGCACTGCCCTTTTTGCGACATGGACGGTCGACGCTCTGATCCGGAGCGATTTGGTTTTTGCTTTGTAGGAAGCCTGCACTGCCCTTTTTACGACATGGACGGTCGACGCTTGATGCGTCTCCGAGATGGAGTGTCCGTGGTAGACTTTTCCCTGGCCCGGAGTGATCTGGTTCCTGCTTTATAGGAAGCCTGCACTGCCCTTTTTGCGACATAGACGGTCGACGCTCTGATCTGGAGCGATTTGGTTCCCGATTTGTGGGAAGCCTGCACTGCCCTTTTTGCGACATGGATGGTCGACGATCTGATCCGGAGCGATTTGGTTCCCGATTTGTGGGAAGCCTGCACTGCCCTTTTTGCGACATGGACGGTCGACGATCTGATCCGGAGCGATTTGGTTCTCGATTTGTGGGAAGCCTGCACTGCCTTTTTTGCGACATGGACGGTGGACGCTCTGATCCGGAGCGATTTGGTTCTTGATTTGTGGGAAGCCTGCACTTCCTTTTTTGCGACATGGACGGTCGACGTTTGACGCGTCTCCGAGACGGAGTGTCCGTGGTAGAAATTTCCCTGGCCCGGAGTGATCTGGTTCCTGCTTTGTAGGAAGCCTGCACTGCCCTTTTTGCGACATGGACGGTCGACGCTCTGATCCGGAGCGATTCGGTTCCCGATCTGTGGGAAGCCTGCACTGCCCTTTTTACGACATGGACGGTCGACGCTCTGATCTGGAGCGATTTGGTTCCCGATTTGTGGGAAGCCTGCACTGCCCTTTTTGCGAGATGGATGGTCGACGATCTGATCCGGAGCGATTTGGTTCCCGATTTGAGGGAAGCCTGCACTGCCCTTTTTGCGACATGGACGGTCGACGATCTGATCCGGAGCGATTTGGTTCTCGATTTGTGGGAAGCCTGCACTGCCCTTTTTACGACATGGATGGTCAACGCTCTGATCCGGAGCGATTTGGTTCCTGCTTTGTAAGAAGCCTGCACTGCCCTTTTTACGACATGGATGGTCAACGCTTGACGCGTCTCCGAGACGGAGTGTCCGTGGTAGAAATTTCCCTGGCCCGGAGTGATCTGGTTCCTGCTTTGTAGGAAGCCTGCACTGCCCTTTTTGCGACATGGACGGCCGACGCTCTGATCCGGAGCGATTCGGTTCCCGATTTGTGGGAAGCCTGCACTGCCCTTTTTACGACATGGACGGTCGACGCTTGACGCATCTCCGAGGCGGAGTGTCCGTGGTAGACGTTACCCTGGCCTGGAGCTATCTGGTTCCTGCTTTGTAAGAAGCCTGCACTGCCCTTTTTGCGACATGGACGGTCGACGCTCTGATCCGGAGCGATTTGTTTCTTGCTTTGTAGGAAGCCTGCACTGCCCTTTTTACGACATGGACGGTCGACGCTTGACGCATCTCCGAGACGGAGTTCCCGTGGTAGACTTTTCCCTGGCCCAGAGTGATCTGGTTCCTGCTTTGTAGGAAGCCTGCACTGCCCTTTTTGCGACATGGACGGTCGACGCTCTGATCCAGAGCGATTTGGTTCCTGATTTGTGGGAAGCCTGCACTGCTCTTTTTATAAAAAGAACGGTCGACGCTCTGATCTGGAGCGATTTGGTTCCCGATTTTTGGGAAGCCTGCACTGCCCTTTTTGCGACATGGATGGTGGACGCTCTGATCCGGAGCGATTTGGTTCCTGCTTTGTAGGAAGCCTGCACTGCCTTTTTTACGACATGGACGGTCGACGCTTGATGCATCTCCGAGACGGAGTGTCCGTGGTAGACTTTTCCCTGGCCCGGAGTGATCTGGTTCCTGCTTTGTAGGAAGCCTGCACTGCCCTTTTTGCGACATGGACGGTCGACGTTCTGATCCGGAGCGATTTGGTTCCCGATTTATGGGAAGCCTGCACTGCCCTTTTTGCGACATGGACGGTGGACGCTCTGATCCGGAGCGATTTGGTTCCTGATTTGTGGGAAGCCTGCACTTCCTTTTTTGCGACATGGACGATCGACGCTCTGACCCGGAGCGATTTGGTTCCCGATTTGTGGGAAGCCTGCACTGCCCTTTTTGCGACATGGACGGTCGATGCTTGACGCGTCTCCAAGACGGAGTGTCCATGGTAGACGTTTCCCTGGCCCGGAGTGATCTGGTTCCTGCTTTGTAGGAAGCCTGCACTGCCCTTTTTGCGACATGGACGGTCGACGCTCTGCTCCGGAGCGATTTGGTTCCCGATTTGTGGGAAGCCTGCACTGCCCTTTTTGCGACATGGACGGTCAACGCTTGACGCGTCTCCAAGACGGAGTGTCCGTGGTAGTAGACTTTTCCCTGGCCCAGAGTGATCTGGTTCCTGCTTTGTAGGAAGCCTGCACTGCCCTTTTTGCAACATGGACGGTCGACGCTCTGATCCGGAGCGATTTGGTTCCCGATTTGTGGGAAGCCTGCACTGCCCTTTTTGCGATATGGACGGTCGACGCTCTGATCCGGAGTGATTTGGTTCCCGATTTGTGGGAAGCCTGCACTGCCCTTTTTGCGACATGGACGGTCGACGCTCTGATCTGGAGCGATTTGGTTCTCGATTTGTGGGAAGCCTGCACTGCCCTTTTTGCGACATGGACGGTCGACGCTCTGACCCGGAGCGATTTGGTTCCCGATTTGTGGGAAGCCTGCACTGCCCTTTTTGTGACATGGACGGTCGACGCTTGACGCGTCTCCGAGACGGAGTGTCCGTGGTAGACGTTTCCCAGGCCCGGAGTGATCTGGTTCCTGCTTTGTAGGAAGCCTACACTTCCCTTTTTGCGACATGGACGGTCGACGCTCTGATCCGGAGCGATTTGGTTCCCGATTTGTGGGAAGCCTGCACTGCCCTTTTTGCGACATGGACGGTCGACGCTCTGACACGGAGCGATTTGGTTCCCGATTTGTGGGAAGCCTGCACTACCATTTTTACGACATGGACGGTCGATGCTTGATTTGACTTGTTCTGCTTCTTGCAGTGTCACGGATGAACTTGACTTGCTTCGCTTCTTGCGGTGTCGAAATTGGATTCTGACTTGCTCCGCTTTCTGCGGTGTCGGAGTTGAAGTCGACTTGTTGATTGTGATTTGGGTTGACATCAGCATCGCTATACTGGAATATGGTACCAGGAGCGAATCATCGTCTGTCTTTGAGAGGATTTTGGGATTGGTTTTTTTTTTGGCATCTGCATTGCTGCACTGGAATAATGCCAGGAGCAACTCATCATTTTCCCCGGGAGGATTTGGGAATTGGTTTTTGTTTGGCATCAGTATCGCTACACTGGAATATGGTACCAGGAGCTAATCATCATTTGTGCTTGCTTATCAGGAAGAGATGGCTTAGGAGACAGGATTTAGGTCCCTATCACCTAAGACTTTTCAATTTTGTGAGCCGTAAGGATCTCACAAAGCATTTTCTCCCTACGGGTCATAAGGATCCCTTAGGTGTATTTTATCCTTAGGAGTCATAAGGACCCTCAAGTGTGTTGCTCCTTTGTGAGTCGTAAGGATCTCACGCGGGAATTTTCTCCTCACAAAGTCGAGAGGACTTTGCGAGTGCATTTCATCTCTTTTTCACGAGTTTGCGTCCTTTCGGGTTTTCACAAACTCGCCGGCAGTCCTGCTGTTTTTACTCACGGAGCCCTTTCGGGTTTTCATCCGTGCCCATTTTACTTGTGGACATACCTTTTTTTTTGAATTTTCATCGCTGGTAGGACTTTGAATGTGGTCTCACCAGCAGGACTTGGGAGGGATTGGGATCGTTTTACCCCCATGGATTGTATACGGATTTGCAGGATGTATGATCCAGACCGTAGGGCCGGAAAAATTTCAGGACTTTGTTGGCGTCTGCATCGTTGCACTGGAATATGGTACCAGGAGAGACTCATCATTCGCCGTTGGGGTATGAGATTTGGAATTTGGTTGGCGTCTGCATCGCTGCACTGGAATATGGTACCATGAGCGACTCATCATTCGCCATTGGGGCATGAGATTTGGAATTTGGTTGGCGTCTGCATCGCTGCACTGGAATATGGTACCAGGAGCGACTCATCATTCGCCACTTGGGGATTTGTATTTTGGCCGGCGTCTGCATCGCTACACTTGAATATGGTACCAGGAGTGACTCATCATTCGCCGTTGCCTATTAGGAAGCGATGGCTTAGGAGACAGGTTTAGATCCCTATCACCTAAGGCTTTTCAATTTTATGGGCCCTAAGGGTCCGATAAAAGCATTTTCTCCCTACGAGTCGTAAAGATCCCGTAGGTGAATTTTCTCCTTAGGAGTCGTGAGGACCCCCAAGTGTATTTTTCCTTTCTGAGTCGTAAGGATCCCACGAAGGTTTGTTCTCTTCATGCATCGTGAGGACACATGAGTGGGTCTTCCCAATGGAGCATAATTCCAAGGGCGGAGACCAGCCGCGTAACTGGTGATTATGGTGGGGCATGGGTATGATGAGAATTATTTGAGCCCGTGGATTGTATACGGTAGTCAATTTTGGGGACTGGCCGTAGGGCTGGGAGAATTTTAGGAAATTAGATTTTGGTTGGCGTCTGCATCGCTGCACTAGAATATGGTACCAGAAGCGACTCATCATTCGCCGTTTGTTGTTTTTTTTTCTTTTGTTTTTTTTACCGCGATTGCTCTATCATTTCAGCTTTTCTTATCGCGAAGGTCGTGATTGCCCTATCATTTTGGCTATTTATTCACGGTTGCCCTATCATTTTGGCTTTATTTTTCACCTTTATTTTACTCGCTGATTTTTTTTATTGCGAGTTGCCCCATCATTTCGGCTTTTCCTTTTATTTATTTATTTACACATTCTTTTTTTTTTATTTACACATTTGTTTTTACATTCCCAGTTTAATGACTTAGAGGTCGACTGTTCCCAGTTTAATGACGTGGTGGTCGATGCTGGTGTTCCTAGTTTAACGACGTCGTGGTCCTCTTTGCTTATCCCAGCTCTTTGAATTTTGATCTTGGCGGAGCTGTGTTGATGACCGTAGCTCTGTGGCTTGCCGATACATCCGAGGATTGTGAGGTTTTTCCAAGCTTGTATTGGTCCTCTGCCCAATCTTTGAAAACATAGCAGTTTTCAATGGTATGACTCACCACCCTATGGTATGGGCAGTATACGGGATTGTCGGTCATATTCATTTCATGTGGCCTCTTCGGAATAGGCAATTGCAGACCGTTGCTCAAGGCTTCCTCGAATATATTGCGGACCTCATCCCTCGTGAAGGAGTACACCTTCTTCTTTCTCTCCATTAGAGTAGGTGCCCTTACTGATACTGGTCCTTGAGGCCGATCAGTCTTTGGTTCGCCCTTTTCAGATAATGGCACATGTCTGAGAGGATTAGGTTCCCGAAAAGATTCGGTCTCTATTTGTATGAAATCGGCGGTCGTAGCTTGACTGTTTGCTAACACGCCTTTAGACAATTCTCTCTCTCCCGTCTTGTATTGCTTTTCGACCCAATCTTTGAAGACGAAACAGTCCTCAATGGCATGACCTATCACCCTGTGATAGGGGCAATATTTTGGGTCGTCGGTCGTATTCGCTTCTTGCGGTCTCTTTGATTCTGGTAGTTGTAGACCGTTTCTTATGGTGTCCCTGAATATCATGTGGACTTTTTCCCTTTTGAAGGAATAGATTTTTTCCAGTTTCTCTTTCAGAGGCGATTCCCCTCCGGCGCATGTATCGGAGGGACTGGAGGCTGATCGCAACCGTTTTTCGCGAAGGCGCTCCGCTCTTAGGTTGAAGGGGGTATCAGTTGGCTGCCTCCGGGTATCAATCCCTGGCTCATGAACCAAAATTTGATTCTGCTGTAATTGCAATTGGGCGACCTGGGTCGCGAGATCTGCCACGACGTTTGCCAATTCGTCGACCTTGGACTGTACCTTAGCTAACTTCTTATCCATGTCCTGAAGCTGCTTCTGTAGCCATCGGAATAATGCTCGTTCTGTAGTTCCGGATATGCGGGTCATCTGTATTGCCTGAGCTCAATTCCGCAGGAACCCTGGGCTCCTTTGGCTTATCGGCCTGAGCGAGCTCCTCATCATTTAGACCGAGCTGATGCTGGGTAGCGTCCACTGTATCATCACCCTGGCTGTGAAGCATAGGAGGGTTCGTTTCTTCATGTCTAACCATGTAGACAGTGTGGACCACATATCAAGCCGTCTATTTATCTTTGGCGGGGTAAACCCTGTTGGATATAGTGCCCTCTAAGTCAATTATTGGATCACAGGTACGTGATTGCAATGATTGAGGGAGGACCTATACCGATAAAAACAGTCTTACTCGAGATGATAGTATGCTATCTGGTTTGTCTTTATCATCATGATAGAGCCCATAGGATTCTTGTTTGACTACCAGCAGTATGATGACGATCATATATGTGGGAGCTGGGGCTATAAGCACATCCTTAAAGTGTCCCTAGTCGTGGGAGTTTCGAGACAGGGCATCGATACTCCAGAGTAGACTAGTGTATACAGTCGAGACCCCGACGAGGGGCGGTGGCCGGTCTCACAAGCCACTGGTGTCAGTTGGATCACCTATGATGTATACAGGTGCTCATTGGGTTATGAGTACACCGGACATGACTCGCCGGGAACATGCTAGTTGGTATTATACATATCGTCAGATAGCAGTTCCCTGGTGATATGTGTACAGGTTAGTTCATCAACCTGAGGTCGTCATTTGTCTCGTGTGAGTTCCCACTGTGCTTTGATTTATACCCTACCACGGGTCAAAGGAGTCGTGCAAACAGGTATATTTTGGGTACAGTCCCGAGCCACATTGGAGGCAAGTGAGCGGATCTTCGGGGATTCGTCTCTCCCGGTATTGGGGGTGAGATCGCGCTGTGTTTAGGAGAGCCATTACACGAAATCCCTGGCCAGGGTAATCGAGATATACTGGTAGGTATACCAGCAGAATCTCAGGGTGTTCTGGGCTGCTCTCTGACACGACTTATATCGCTGTTTGGGGTCTGACGTTTACCGTCCCCCTAGGCTGTATATGCGATACTCATAGACGAATGTTCCGGACTGTATGGTTATTGTCACTGTCAGGCTCAGAAGGGTTTATAGATGAGTTCGCTCGTCAGCTTCCCTTCCAATCAATACATAGGCAAAACGTTACGTACAGCTTATACCTTTAACGTGCTAAGGGTTATACCCAGTGCCAGTGTGTTGATGAGTCATTAGAGTCCCCCACCGACACTTTCCCAAGTTCGGACGAAACGATGTCGATGCCGTATGGTATTATGGCAAGGTTCGGAAAAAGCACGTGCGTTTTCGCACGTGTTATTCGGGCAGATAATACTGGTAGGCTTTGGTTTAAGCCGGATCCCAGTATTATACAGTGTAGATATAATATCTTTGTCTCAGTTGCATTTGTATTCGGTCGTAATACAAATGCGGGTATGTTTATACCGATACGGGGTTATCCTGAAATTCGTTTCGGGATGATTTTTGGAAGTTGCCAGTTTCCAGTTTTCTATCAGCCGTATTTTGACATTCGGTTAAATACGGATTTTACTTTTCGTCTTCAGAGTGAGTCATGCTTCTAGAAGGTTCTAGAAGTGATGACAAGGCTTGTGACTCACTTGGGTCATTAATGGTTCATTAATGATAAAGGATGACTAGGTTAATTGTGATAGGTTTGCACTTAATGCATTTTGATGATTCATTCCTTCTTTAATGACTTGATAAGGTTGAAAGCTTATGGTCACCACTTGATGCTCCTACCCTCACCTCCCTCCTCTCATATATTTGGCCGGCCACTCATTGTGAGGGTGAGTGATTTTTTGAATCATTTCAAATTGGCAAAAAGATTATGATACAAGTGTATGGAAATTTCCTAGTTCAATTTCCATTCACCCGATTCCAAATGGCAACCTCTATAACCGTTCATCCGTGACCTTGGACGTAACGAGACAAAGTATTCTACTCATTCTCTACTTCATCTTGGTCGTCTCTTTTGGCAAACTTGACGATCGAGTTGCCTCGGTTCAGAGGCGGGAGCCTGTTTAAAGATCCGTCGACGTGGTGCCACCTAGACGACGAGACCGGAGATCGAGCAAGTTCGGATCAGTTGCAACATAGCGTGGGATGATGGTTGAAGACCGAAGGACTCGGATCATTCGGTATAACAATTCTACCCTCTTTACAATTTGTTAGTTTAGCTTTAATGGACGATCCGGGATAAAAGTACGCGATAGCGCCAGTCATAAAAGTTTTGTTCCGCATATCGGCGTCTGTTAGACGGCCGGGACGCTGCCGCGGACTTACAGTGGTATCAGAGCCTCACCATTAAGCTATACTAACTTGTGCTAACACGTTTAAAAGATCGATCGAACGGATTTCGCGAAATCACAATTTTCTGTACATGATGTTTCTGTCGATTTTTAAAATGTTCTAAAATTCATTTTGAGCATTTCAGAAAATCATGCAGGGTTTTTTAAGAATACTGGTGAAATTTGGGCACGTGATCCTACAAAACGACCGCGGATCCGCGGCCCGAACCATGGTTTGGCCGCTGATCCGCCGCGCTTTTGTGGGAACAGTGCGCCAAATTTTTTCAGTGGGTTTCTCAAGGGAAATGGTGGTTTTTGGTATATGTCTTTTGGGCCAAAATTTTGTTACTGTACACCAGATGTATGTGGGGCCCACTTCGGGAAATTTAGTCGATCGAAATTTTAAACTTGTTAGTTGTTCAGTACTTTCATTATATCTCCGACCGGGAATGCCATTTGATCGGTAAACCGCGTCTGATTGCTATAGTTCTTTTAGACGGGTTTGCGAACGTGACATTCGCGTTGATGTTCTGTGTTGTGCTGTAATGTTGCGGATTTGTCGTGGTGGATAGCAGGGTGCAATGATAGTGTTATTCAAATTTATTTGTACATTTGATATTGCGGGGCGAGCGTCCAACATGTGGACTGCCGTCACTGCCTGTTGTATAATATTCTTTTGGGGCACGACCAGGTTGCGGTCGATGTACCTGTTGTACTATTTTTATTTTCTGTACTAGGTTTACCCCGCGGTGGGGTGCATGAATAGCCGGGTTCTGGAGGGCAACGGGCTCGTATCTCATGGCTTTGAGAGGCAGAGGGGCCTCACTCTTGAATTGGCAGACTATTCGCCGCACTCGTAGGGGGTACAGGTTAACCCAAGGAGGGGTGCTCAATTTACCGGATTCCGTGAAGTGCCGGGTATTCCATTCATTATGTTGTGGGGACTACCTCGCTTCAGGTTTTGGCGAGTAACTTGCCGCACCCGTAGGGGTCTAGGTTTCATTGCACAGGCTATCCACACGACCAGGGGAACGTCGGGTTTCAGTAGCGGCTCTGTGAAACCCGGGGATCCCAGATTATCTGTATTGTTCTGTGATGCTTATTACTTATCTGTAATGTTGCATATTATCACGCCTGGAGCGATTACTGTATATTAGTATATATACTATTAGATGTTGTATATGTTTTACACCCGCGCTAGTCCAGTCCCCGCTCTGTCGTTAGTTAAGTAACCTAACGGGTGATGACAGGACCCAGTGACGAATGCGGATGGCATATACGTACATTTTATTTTCGTTCTTTTCTGGTGTGATTGATTGATGGGACTGCGTTGATTCTTATCAATGCAAAGATAAAAAAAACCTATATTTGATGTTGTTGGAACAAATTTTAAAATTATTACAAAGACGTTTCCTTTTGTTTTGCATAGCGGTATTCAGTTGGAATATCCTGCACCTCATTCCACGAGGAAAGAGTCGAGATCCCTTCACCGGGAGTCACTTCTTTAGCAAAAGGTTTTCCCTACTATATATTTTTATAAAGCTATTAAGTTCCTTCAACGAGATCAGGTTCATTACGTTAAAGGTTTTTCGCCAAAAACCAGTCGTAATCCTCCGTCGTTTCTTATGGATGGTCAGTAGTATTCAAGCTATGTTTGTTGGCCTACGTCAAGACATAGTGTTTGGTAGCTGCTGGGTATTCATTTGTTGCATAGATAGATGCATTAGTTTAAGTCAGACGTACACCTTGTTGGCCTACGTCAAGGGCATGTACGATGACTTAAGTTGATCAGGACAACGACGGGTAGAACTTGACATGTTGCTTATGACTTGTTGGCCTACGTCAAGGTCATAAGAGCATGGGATAAAAATTACATCGGGAGTTTCAAATATACAAGAAACTTGCCAGACTTGCGCATACCTTCTGGAGTGTGTTGACTTGAGTGGCTTCCATCAAGTTATCATGCGATGATAGTTGGATCCCGATTCTCACTGATGAGTTGGTTTACTCCGCGGGTGACCCCGACTAATTCTTCTTTAAGGTTTGGAGGAGAATTTGAGATAACAGTGGGAGGTTTTCTAATTAGATAAAGTGATAACTATTCTGATTTAGGCTAGAGTGCACGCAGAGTATTTCTTTTCTCTCTCTCTTTGGCAGCGACCTTTGACCGACCTTAGACTACAACTCAGTGACCAAAGTTGACCGAACCTTCTTAATATACTGGCTTTTGGATTGTCTAAAGTTGTATAAGTCATTACCGCTCCTTCTTTTACCCTTTGTATTTCTCAGAACACCCCGTATTACTACGGACGTCCACTTCTATTGGATAGATCCATCGTATGGTTATATACGAACTCGAAGGGACTTCTTCGAGGATGGATCCAGGTTCAGGAGAAATAGAATTGGTTTATTCAGTTGTCTTTTATTATCGCCTTCTCTCAGGTTGCGAGGGCTCCTTGGTTTAGGAGAGTACACCTATTACGCTTATTGGATAGTCTTATTCCAAACCATAGGCAGGTGCCGAAAGGTAGGGAATGAAGAAAACCAATTAGCCTAAGCCGGGTGTGCAAAAGGTAATATGTAAAGACAAGATAAAGGAATTAGAAAGAGGGCAAAGTAAATTGCGACTATTTACATTCACGACCAAACCACGTATTTCATCGCCACTCCTACTTCACCTTTGATTTCTCCAGAACAACCCGTATCACTACGAACATCCAATTCCATTGGATAAATCCATCGTATGGTTATATACGAACTCGAAGGATATTTTTTCGAGGATGGATTCCAGTTCAGGAGAAATAGGAATAAGGTACATTCAGTTGTCTTTTATCATCACCTTCTCTCAAGTTACGAGTACTCCTAGGATCAGGAGAGTATACTTATTATGCTTACTGGATAGTCTTCTTCCAAACCATAGGCTGGTGCCGAACGGTAGGAAAGGAAGAAAACCATTTAGCCTAATAATGGTGTACAGAAGGTAACGACTAAAGACAAATAAAGGGAATTGGAAAGATAGCAGGGAAATATACGGTTAAAGTCATGATTTGGATTATGGAAGAGGCATTATTATGAATACCAGAATACCCCTATGAAACATATTTATGTTTCATATTCACTGTGCATTGTTAATAGAAAACTGATTTCCTGATTGGATACTTACTCCAGAGTATGTATTTACCAGGTATGATTCTCACATATGCATGGTTTTACAGATGTTGAGTGGGAGCGAGTTATTGGGAATTAGGTGATCATCCTCATTATATCGGAATTCGTTGTAATTAGTGATATTTGAGGAAATCGCCTGGGAACAGTTTTCAACCTACGACGTACAGGTTATGAGTTATTCAACTCAGCGGACTTATACAGAGTATTGTATATTGTCCAGTGTCCATCAGGACAAAGGGGTTGGTCCTCATACTATATTCTGTTTACTTGTAACTTCTCTAGTTTTTAGACAAGTGTTTCGTAGAAATACAATGTCTAAGTTTTGAGAAGTTGTGGGTATAGGAATAAAGTAGAGAACCATGTATCGCAAGTATCGGGATTCTTCAAAGAAATCGAAGATGTAGATTCTTGTGATTAGTATTCAGTTGATAGTAATGGTTTTGAGAAACTTGTTTCTCTTTCAGGTTACTCGTAATTGGATGGATTCCTAAGTTGAATAATGCTGATTAGCCTCTCTCCATTAAGTTGATATGCACTGGAGACAGCTGCATGATTAGAATTTGGTTCCAAATTAAAATAAGTGCCTATGTTTCTATATTGGATATAGATTGCTTCATATCTTAACGATGTTAAGGTAAGGAGAGTTGTCCAGCTTATGCTTTAAAACAGACACTGGAAAACTCAAGGCACGTTTCTGTAATGACAGTTTGTGGGTTGACCCTAGTTTTGACGAGGGTTGATTTTCTACCATCTGCAAGATCAATAGTGATATTGTTCTTGACTCGCCACAGTTTTATTAAAATGGATTTTTTCAGAAAACAGTAGTGGGAGCATGGTGGAACTGAAAGTGATTCCAGAACCGCAAACGATTACGGAAAGTTTAATAGGACCTATATATTCAATCAGCTTAGACATTCCAATAGCGACTCCGCAGATAAGGTGGGTAACCTCAGACACCCGAGAGGTACTCCGGTAGCCTCAAGGACGGTGACAAGGAGGTTCTTGTTTACCCAGACTTTACACTACTGTTGTTCCAGACTATGAGACCCGGCAGAAGGAAATGTATAGCATCGTTCTAAACTAGTTTTAGAAGTACACGTATATATTATTCTGCCAGAGGGTTGTTGTAGTCAGTGGGAGCAGCGGAAGCATAGTGGGCAAGTAGCTAGTGTCTATTTATAGACTTGAGCAGAAATAGCGGAGATAGATCATCTATTTTTGATGTGACAGTCATGGGTTTGACTTCATCAGAATAGGGGATGGATCTGTTAAGAAGGTAGTAGGGTGTGATGTCCTGGTATTTGGATGACATACACAGAGTAGGAAGTAAAATTCTTATACTACGATCGGTTGTACTGTGGTCATCACACAGTTGTTTCTCCACAAAGGATATGGATATAATATCTGACATTCTGGTTGCTAGATCTATGATTTTAGATCTAGATTTGGGTAGTTTCCCAATGTGGGTTCTTTGACAGTATTCTAATAGTATTTTAGAATAAATGACTCCTGGCATGGTGGTGTACCTGCAGGTAATGGAGTCACCCTCTCTAAAAGTGTCTTACAGACTAAAGGGGAGAGGGATGTGCATGATTGGCAGATCACTTGCTTAGGCAATTGAGTCAATCGTGAGATGTCAAGTACCACACCAGATGTTGTTATTGCACTAGATGCGATAAGTTTATATTAATCCAATCCTGTAGAAACATAAGGAAGCAGTTTTAGAACATAAGTGCATGTTCTACGGATTTTATGACGGCAGCCTCCTTCAGGAGACGGTTATCATTCCAGGCTTCCAAGGTGACCTGGATGACAGAGTGATTGTCAGAGTTACAGTTTTCCCTCTGACGAGGGACAGTATTATGGACAGACGGTCCAAGAAGATACTGTGGGAGGCATAGTGCGCAACACTGATTATTTTCAGTGATCGATACAGTCTAAGAAGTTTGGATTTGTAGTTCATTTATGAACTAGTTCCCATCAGATATCCAGACATATTCTAAGACAGGTATTACTCGATTCGGGAGATGATTTTCTTCGCGAACTTGAGATTAAGAGAGACATACAAAGAAACTTCAAGGCGGATCCACTCACTGAGGCTATTTCTCAAATACAATAGTTTTACAAACGAGTTTTGTGAAACTGATTAGTAGAGGAGTTGGATGCTCGGTATCACACGAGCTGTGAGTACACGACATCACAATAATTAGCCTTAAGTGCAAGTGGGAGATTGTTGGATATAGTGCCCTCTAAGTCAATTATTGGATCGCAGGTACGTGATTGCAATGATTGAGGGAGGACCTATACCGATAAAAACAGTCTTACTCGAGATGATAGTATGCTATCTGGTTTGTCTTTATCATCATGATAGAGCCCATAGGATTCTTGTTTGACTACCAGCAGTATGATGGCGATCATATATGTGGGAGCTGGGGCTATAAGCACATCCTTAAAGTGTCCCTAGTCGTGGGAGTTTCGAGACAGGGCATCGATACTCCAGAGTAGACTAGTGTATACAGTCGAGACCCCGACTAGGGGCGGTGGCCGGTCTCACAATCCACTGGTGTCAGTTGGATCACCTATGATGTATACAGGTGCTCATTGGGTTATGAGTACACCGGACAGGACTCGCCGGGAACATGCTAGTTGGTATTATACATATCGTCAGATAGCAGTTCCCTGGTGACATGTGTACAGGTTAGTTCATCGACCTGAGGTCGTCATTTGTCTCGTGTGAGTTCCCACTGTGCTTTGATTTATACCCTACCACGGGTCAAAGGAGTCGTGCAAACAGGTATATTTTGGGTACAGTACCGAGCCACATTGGAGGCAAGTGAGCGGATCTTCGGAGATTCGTCTCTCCCGGTGTTGGGGGTGAGATCGCGCTGTGTTTAGGAGAGCCATTACACGAAATCCCTGGCCAGGGTAATTGAGATATACTGGTAGGTATACCAGCAGAATCTCAGGGTGTTCTGGGCTGCTCTCTGACACGACTTATATCGCTGTTTGGGGTCTGACTTTTACCGTCCCCCTAGGCCGTATATGCGATACTCATAGACGAATGTTCCGGACTGTATGGTTATTGTCACTGTCAGGCTCAGAAGGGTTTATAGATGAGTTCGCTCGTCAGCTTCCCTTCCAATCAATACATAGGCAAAACGTTACGTACAGCTTGTACCTCTAACGTGCTAAGGGTTATACCCAGTGCCAGTGTGTTGATGAGTCATTAGAGTCCCCCACCGACACTTTCCCAAGTTTGGGCGAAACGTTGTAGATGCCGTATGGTATTATGGCAAGGTTCGGAAAAAGCACGTGCGTTTTCGCACGTGTTATTCGGGCAGATAATACTGGTAGGCTTTGGTTTAAGCCGGATCCCAGTATTATACAGTGTAGATATAATATCTTTGTCTCAGTTGCATTTGTATTCGGTCGTAATACAAATGCGGGTATGTTTATACCGATACGGGGTTATCCTGAAATTCGTTTCGGGATGATTTTTGGAAGTTGCCAGTTTCCAGTTTTCTATCAGCCGTATTTTGACATTCGGTTAAATACGGATTTTTCTTTTCGTCTTCAGAGTGAGTCATGCTTCTAGAAGGTTCTAGAAGTGATGACAAGGCTTGTGACTCACTTGGGTCATTAATGATAAAGGATGACTAGGTTAATTGTGATAGGTTTGCACTTAATGCATTTTGATGATTCATTCTTTCTTTAATGACTTGATAAGGTTGAAAGCTTATGGTCACCACTTGATGCTCCTACCCTCACCTCCCTCCTCTCATATATTTGGCTGGCCACTCATTGTGAGGGTGAGTGATTTTTTGAATCATTTCAAATTGGCAAAAAGATTATGATACAAGTGTATGGAAATTTCCTAGTTCAATTTCCATTCACCCGATTCCAAATGGCAACCTCTATAACCGTTCGTCCGTGACCTTGGACGTAACGAGACAAAGTATTCTACTCATTCTCTACTTCATCTTGGTCATATCTTTTGGCAAACTTGACGATCGAGTTGCCTCGGTTCAGAGGCGGGAGCCCGTTTAAAGATCCGTCGACGTGGTGCCACCTGGACGACGAGACCGGAGATCGAGCAAGTTCGGATCAGTTACAACATAGCGTGGGATGATAGTTGAAGATCGAAGGACTCGGATCATTCGGTATAACAATTCTACCCTCTTTACAATTTGTTAGTTTAGCTTTAATGGACGATCCGGGATAAAAGTACGCGATAGCGCCAGTCGTAAAAGTTTTGTTCCGCATATCGGCGTCTGTTAGACGGCCGGGGCGCTGCCGTGGACTTACAACCCCGTTCTTGGAGCCTCATGAAGCTCAGCCTAGTAAGAGCCCTAGCCCTTTTGTTGGCTCTGTATCTGAGCCTTTTCTGCCTTAGCTTCTTATTTTGAGGGCTTGGCGGGCATCCGTCGTCCAGGAAGCCATCGTGAGTCGATCGGTGGGGAGCTTAGAAAAGACACCCGATCGAGCGGTTTTCAGGGGCACCGCCGGAGCATGCTCGAGATGCCCTGTTTCTTTGTTGGCGTTGATGGCCTTGCCCCCAGCTGGAGCATTAGAGAGTTGTCCGGAAACGGACTTGTGCTTGGGCTGAGGTACCCTCGCGACCATTACATTTGGCCTTTTCCCTCTTGAGACCGGCTTGTCTGTTACCGGAGCTTGAGGAGCTGGGACGGCGTTAGCTGACACAAACAGAATAGAGCCAAATGGCAGCGGTGGCTCCTCCCACTGTCGCCCGAGACTGGCCGGAAGGACCGTTCTGGCGTCCATCTTCATCGTGTAGGAGATAAGAGCCGTGCTAAGAGCAGAGTTCGTCCTTAGAGACATTTTTGCTGCGACCGAAAATTGCAATTTGAAATTTGTTAACCTGCACAAAGAAGCATGATTTCAGTATAGACAATCGATATGTATATTGATTGAGTTCGCATGAACTTTTAACCCGAAACATGGGAGGAGAGATTGGTCCCACCGGGCGTGCCAGAATCTATAGGGTGTTTTTGTCATCCTATTGAGATAGGAATACGCGCGCGCTTGTCAGACGCATTACAGATTCCTCCTGCCTAGGGTAGGTTGGGGTTTATTGATTGTGGGGATTCGAATCTCCGGCAGCTGCGGACTAAGCTGCCGTTAATTACCTCTCGCCTTTTGGAGAGATAGAACCTCCGATTAACGGGTTAAACTGGTCATGCGAACTCAATGTTCAGTGTTGTGTTTTGAAGGGGTCTTGGATATATCGGGAGCCCCACAGAGATTTTACGGGGGAGGTATATTTAGTGTGGAGTATGTGTGTGTGTGTGTGTGTGTGTGTGTGTGTGTGTGTAAAGGGAAAGGGCTTCCAAAGGATGCGTGGGGGCGAGCGCCTCGTGTGCATGGCACGCAGGCACTGGGCACCAGCGCACTAGGTGCGAGCGCTCTGGGCGCACCACGTGCTCGGCACGTGGGTGCAAGCGCCCTGGGTGCTGGGCGTCAAACAGAAAGGGGACTTTGGTCCCTGCACTGGGAGCTGTGCTCCCGATTTGTGGAGTTAAACTCCTAAAAAAGTTTAGAAATGATCAAAGGGGGCTGCTTTGTTTCTTCCTTTGGCTCTGGATCTTCCCAAGATGGGATTTTTAGGAGATGGGTCTCATTCTTCCTCCTCTTTTGGCTGGATCCTGAAGAACAAGAAATATAAGATTTTAAAAATCTCTTCTTTTTGAGATCTGATAGGAGATCTGAGTTTCCCTTTGTGGGTTTTGTGGTGAAAAACTATTTAGTTTTGGAAGAGGAAGAGTAAAACTCTTGATTTAATTGTAAAAAAGGGAAGAAGGTTTTGGAACCTTGAGGAAGGAGCAGGAGGCACCAAGAACCCTAGTTTTTGGGGGAATGAAAAAGTCTATCTTTATTCATCATCATGTTGCTTTATATAGGCTTACGCATTTACATATAGCCCATTGGGCTTTACAAAATGGTATTTTGCCCATCCCATGGCTCATGTGCCATTTCTTTTTGCACATAAGCCATGGGCTTACAAAAATTTGGCTTTATGCCCATTTTGTTTACATTTATGCATAAAAAATTACATAAAAATTATTTATTACATGATTTCATTTTGGCATGGGGGAGGGCCGGCCTCTTCATGTTCGGACTCGACCTGGGTATGGGCCTACTTGGCTTGGGGTTGACTTTGACTTTGATTTGGTCAACCGGGGTGCAATTTTTGACTTCAACAGGGGGTTTCTTGGGCTGGGCTTGGGTAGCTTAGAAAAAGAATTTAAAAAAAAAGAGGGAAGGAATGGGCCGGGCTAGTGGGTTGGGAAAATTAGTTAGGGAATATTTAATTAAGTAAAGGTTTAGTAAACTAATATTAGGAAAATGTAGGAAATTATTTATAGGAATTGTATTTAGAAAAATATATAAAATTATGTATGAAAATTTTGGAGAAGAATATTTGGAAATTATTTATAAAAATACGGTCACGATATAAAATCGGAACTGGGTATTACATCATACCCACCTAAAAGAAAATTTCGTCCTCGAAATTCAATATAAACAAGAAGCTATAAAATAATATGCAAAAACCCACAAAATCAAATACTACAATATAGTGATCTACGTAAAAGCAGTTAAATAAAATTCATAATCCTATATAAATATATATATACATACGTATATATAAGAAATAGCGTAGCTAAAATAATAAGCCTAAGTAAGCACAAGGCATAATCATCTATAATGACAAACTATATGCACAATACCGGGGAAAATAAAATAACAATAATGAACAATGGTGAAGAATTTGCCGATAGGCAAAAATATTTTAGAAAGAATATCGATCAAGCGATTTAAAATAACTTGCTGAAACCCATATGGTGAAATAAGAAAAAATAAAACAAAATAGTATGTGCGACATATATTTGCGCTATTGAAAATGTGACGAATAGTAAAGTATTCAGAATAAGTAAAACGGAAGTAGTTAATAACACGCATTTTTTTTGATAAACATAAAATAACGAAAACTAAATTCAAATAGCAATGTTACTGAATTCAATTATAGTAATAAGAGATAACACTAAAATGTATAGAGGCTAGCCAGGGTATGGATTACAGTGGAGTATGGCCCATTCAAAGGAAGTCGGAATGCGACACTTTGATTAGAATGTTGAAGAGACCGAGGTCAGGTCAGCATGAGGTGCAGGGGTGAGTAGTAATGAATCTCAAGAGGGAAGGAAATTTATTGGGGAGGGAAAATAGTCAATGCATCATGCGAATCAATACTCAAAAGATGTGCGCACTTAGGAACTTTATTATTATTTATTTTCCCAGAAGAATTTCAAACAAGGCATACTCGAAAGATAAAAGTGGCCCTAACTATACATAGATTTATTTGGCCAGAAGAAACAAAGATAAGTCGCATCAGTCGGGATTACGGAAGTTCAACAGTTTACGGTAAGCTCGCGCGCTAAGATAGAGACGTCCATTTCCATAGCCCCTCGCAGGGATTGCCACTGGAGGTTCTTCCTCCACGGGGTTTTCTTCTCCTGGTCCTTCTTCCTCGGCTTGAACTTCTTCATCGTGGTCTGCTTCCACGTCATTCCCCTCTTCTGGATCTTCTTCCACTGGATTCTCTTCTACTGGGTTTTCTTCCACTGGATTCTTTTCGGGGTCTTCCTCTTCTGGATCTTCTTCTACCGGGTCTTCCCCAGGATCTTCCTCCATCAGGTCCTCTTCGGGGTCCTCTTCTTCATCGTCAGAGTCGCTGATCATGTCGACTTCAGGGGCTGCGACTCTCTCGTCATCGGAATCGCTGTTGCCGAAAATAACCTGTGGGCCGTCGACCTCGTCATCTGAACTCACCGGCATACAGTCCAAGGAAAAGAAGGACCGAGTGTCCTCATCGAGAGGCGGCGCTGCTCCAGGATTGGCCATGTCCTGAAAAGGAGAGTCATGATCAGATAGTGGAACATACAAAGAAAATAACTAAAGATATAGAGCATATGGAAAATATACGGTATCTAAGGACTGAAAAAGCAAAATTTAGAATAATGATGCAGTAAGCAGTATATGGAAAATGAGTGGTAATGGGACGATACATAAATCACAACTTACAATTGTATTGCATTCAAACTAAGAAGTTCAACGGATACAAGATTTTAAACGAAAGGGAACATTTACTAAAGAGTGACAATATTTTTATTGAAAGCAGAAAGGGTGTTAACTTTGCATCGATATCTATCTCTGCAATCTCGTAAGACAAGTCTGAATCTTATGCTGGGTCCATATCATTCTCGAACTCGAACTACGAAACAACTAAGTCGCTCAAGTAGACATGGAAGGTGTTGACGAATCTCTGCGTTGCAGCTCCTTCCTTCTAGGGCAACCATTGATAAGATGTTCGTTGGATCCACAAATCAGGCATAGCCCTTTATCCCTGTGACAGTCTCTCTGAAGGTGTCCTGGTCTCCCGTAATAACCATAACGTTGGGTTCTCCGCTACTTCTGTTGCTGAGGAACAAATGGGCGCTTCATCTACTTCTGTTGCTGAGGAACAAATGGGCGCTTCATCTACATGCCATCTCTTTAGCCCTACGATTTGGGGCTCCCGCTGGTGTTCGAGCTATTTGCCTTCTTAGTCCTTCAGCCAAGAGGTCGTTTGTTCGCTCCTGGGCTTCCTTCAAGCCTTGCAGTACATTCAAAATCTCGACGGTTTGATTCTGGGGAGTAGAGTTGGAAGAAGAGTCATTGGAAGCCATGGTCCTGAAACAACAAATTTTAGGACGACATAAGGTATAAGAAATAAGGATCAGAATAAGATATAGAATGGACAACGAAACAAGAATATATGGTGAGGCGAAACTCAAACGAGTGGAAATCAAATGTAGAACTCCAAGTCACTCGAGCAGAGTGCTGCCTTATAACTATACTGCAGTTCATAGTTACAATCACATAACTCTACTAAGTCACCCAAAACTCTAGCGGATGGATCAAAATATGTAGCAGACACACTATATGAATCAAGATCAAGGATAACAAGTTTACAATCCAGACCGAAAGGGTGGCTTAGATTGTCAAGCCCTACTCGAAAACTGCAATCCCAATCATAACAAAACTGTCTCTCATACCAAAAAAACCATGTCACGCCCCGCTTCCCAAAATATGGAATACGAGGGTGACAAGGCCAGCAATGCTCCTACGGTCAAGGAAATATCCTGCCGTAATCACACTTCGACTTCTAGCATTACGTGGTAATCAGTAATTGTAGCACAGGTAATAAGAAAAGCAGTCTCTATTCTAACAAAAGGATATAAGATATACCAGATATGGATCAATAGAAAGATAGCGCTGACGTCGCTGATCTAAATGTACGTAATATCCTCGAGGTACGTCAAGTGCTGATCTGAGCCAAGTCCACTTCTCGCTCTGAGCATGCATACTCAGGTCGTCAGAGCGACACAATAGCAATATATATATATATATATATATATATATATATATATATATAAATGCAAAAGTAAACACGTGTAATGATGATGAGCATGAAGCAGTAAATATAGAATAATGACATACATGAAATAATCAGTACAGGTAAGCAGTAAAGTGGGTATATCAAATCAGTAAGCAATGCATGTCAATGTCACTAATCCTATCAGTCTCTAAGTCTCACTGTTCAGGTCGCTAAACCTATCGTCAGTCCAAGTGTGAGAGTCAACCACGCAGGAGTATCCCTAACCCAAGGGTAGGGCCCCAGGGGCAAGGGAACACGGGCCCGAAACACTCACTAATAATCAGTAATATCACCCATATGACTCCCAGAATCGCTGTATTTGCCGGTAATGGGACTCCAGAGATTCCGTTGAACTCACACTCAAACTACCCCACACCCCGTGGTCTACATCAAATACCGACCATAAACCCAAATACTAGTCGGTCCATGACAAGTCTACGTGAGAACCGGAGACAGGATCTCCATCAAGCATGTCTCGACTGGTACCCAAGATAAATGGGAAGTGTTTGACGCCTTACCTATGAAACTAATATAAGTGCTTCCATAATCGTCCCATACCGATTATCGTTACACTTATATATGTCCCATAGATGTCGACAATGCAATAAATTAACTGGGTACGTTGATTGTGTACAAGTACGTGTCACTTCACTTATTCACGCTTTAACACTAACGTACTTGCCACAATCAAATCACTAATATCTATCACTGGGTAATATACACGATCACTAGGTTACCAATGTATATGAAATCTACATGATATGATGAGAATGCAATAATTATGATATGAATAAAATATCATCAGCCAGCGTCCTACCACTTGCATAATTTACTATAAATCATACGTGAAGAATTAAGCAAAAAAATGTAAAGGGAGTAAGCAGTATGTTTAATTATCTATCCATAAAAATTGGTTTCTCGTCAATCGGGCTTTAGGTTCGCTAGATATGGCCATTTCAATTTAAGTTTTCACTGCTGGAAATCCAGTTTTAGAACTGGAAGTCCGTTTCGTAACACGTTTTACTCCCAGTTGGGAGCATAATTAAGCGATGATACAGTTAAACTAATTGTAAATTTTTCCGTTATGTTTCCAACGCATTAAACGGATTATCAATAGGATTCCTGTATTAAAAGTTAGGTTATGTACAAGGTGCTGGTGTAAGAGGGGTCACTGCAGAAACTGCAGAACACCGCGGTATTCTAAAATACAAATTAAATATCAAACGACAGTGAAACGACACGGGACTAGATTCAGGGGTTATATAACTAAATTATCTACGCGGTCATATGGGGTTCCACACATTATCAGTTTTATGCAGGATGTACAGGGGTTTAAATTCAGGTTTCCTCCGTAGAATGCCGCCCCGGACTGCAATCTAGAGTTGCATTCCTCCTCACTTTTCAGGGTCATGAAATTTCATTATTCCAAAACTAGTTACATAGGGTTATAGGATATCGAGTTAAGTTTGATACGAACCCTGGAAAACCATAATTAGATTTATATTTAATTAACTACTAATTTTACAATGTGATGGTTGCGGTGATTTTCAGATTTGACGTAACCAGTTGGATGCCGCTTTATATATGAAATATCAATAATATTCATTCAACTTTCTACGCGAGGCTTATTAACAGTAAAGGAATGTATTGACTATAAATTCGATCAATATCAATTGGGTTTTAATTAGGGTAAACACGGCTATCTTCTAGAACACAAACTTATTTAAAACAAGATTGACATTTATCAAATCGATTAACATAATTATATATATAGGTATAGCATGATTTAACAAGTGAGAGAGTTCACTTGCCTTCGGTCGCTTGATATCGAAGTGACGCCGCTGCAGAGTTTGTCTCGACACACGAGACGATGCGATGCTAGACACAGGTGCGGCACGGGGCGCGATACGTGGTGACTCAGTACTGGGCGCGGTGGTGACGCGGGCGTGATACGGTAATAGACCTGGCGATGATGCGGGCGCGACACGGTGCTGGGCACGGTCTTGACCCGGTGCATGGTTCGAGAGCGGCACGGCGCGTGCACTGGATCGGACACGGTATGGCACGGGGGCTGACACAACGTAGCATGGGGAGTAGGTACGGGGCGCGACGCGTCTGAGTACGCGGTGACACGGAGGCAGCACTAGACCGGGCACAGTAGTGGCACGATGTGGCACGGTGCCGGGTATAGAGCGCGATGCTGTCATGGTATACAGGTGGGCACGGCGTGACGCGGGAGTGGGTCCGATGGTGGCACGGTGGTTCTAGGAGTGGGCACGGACCTGGCACAGCGGTGGCAGCGGCGGGTGGTGGCCGATGCGGTGAGTGTTGAGGGTAGCTAGGAGCTTGGAGAGTTCGCTGGTGGTGAGTGGTAATGGAGTCAACGGCGGAGGAGCTAGCGCGACAGGGCAGAGTTCGAGATGGTGGAGGAGAGCCGGCGAGATGGGTGCTGGGGTTCTCGTCGTGCGGTGGTCCGCAGAGGAGAGGAGAATGGAAGTAGAGGGGGAGGAGGTCGAGGGTGTGAGGGAGATGAGGGGAGAAGTCTGCGGCGTCGAGGTGGCGACGGCGACGTGAAGGTGAGGTTGTCTAGACGGAGTCGGGGATGCAGGCGAGGGTACTGGGGTTTGGGTTGTAGTGGGTTGAGGCGGTGGGTGTGCAGGGAAGGAGCTCGGGGAGATGGTTGCAGGGGAATGGCCGAAGGCGGTGAGTGAGGGGGGATCGAGAGGAGAGAGGATGAGATTGCGAGAGGGAGTGGTAGAGGGGCGATGGGGTCGCGGTTGTTGAGGGGAGCGAGTCTCGCGAGAGAGGGGCGAGACATGGGCGAGGGAGATGGGAGTCGAGGGTGAGCGGGTTGTGGGGAAATGACCGTTGGGGTTGTTGAGGGAGGTGCGCGTTGCAGGGCGTGGGTGCAAGGCGTGGGTGCGCGCATGAGAAGCGGTCTCGGGGCAGGGAAAACGAGCGGGAAAAGGAAGAAGAAGAAGGAAGAAGGGGAAGCAGGTCGGGTATGGGGAGTGTTTGGGCCGGGGGTTTCTTGGGCTGGGCTTGGGTAGCTTAGAAAAAGAATTTAAAAAAAGAGAGGGAAGGAATGGGCCGGGCTAGTGGGTTGGGAAAATTAGTTAGGGAATATTTAATTAAGTAAAGGTTTAGTAAACTAATATTAGGAAAATGTAGGAAATTATTTATAGGAATTGTATTTAGAAAAATATAGAAAATTCTGTATGAAAATTTTAGGGAAGAATATTTGGAAATTATTTATAAAAATACGGTCACGATATAAAATCGAAACTGGGTATTACATCAACTCACTATCCTCCAACGCTATACATATGAAATGACACCACACCTTGATGTGCTTTGTCCTAGAGTGATATGCAGCATTCTTGGCCAACTGTATTGCACTTTGACTATCGCTCCACAAGATATTGAAATTCTTTTTCTTACCCAACTCTTTGAGTAACCCTTGTAACCATATCATTTATTTTTGCTTGCTTCCATGATGACCATATATTTGGCATCTGTCGTTGACAACACAACAATGTTTTGCAACTGGGAAATCCAACTGACTGTTGTTCCCCCAACCATGAATACATACCCTGTTGTGCTTTTCCCACCATCTCGATCACCTGAGTGGTCTGCATCAACATAATCTTGCATACCGCACCTTGATATGCTTTGTCATAGGGTGATATGCAGTATTCTTGGCCAAATGTATTGCACTTTGACTATCGCTTCACAAGGTATTAAAATCATGTTTCTTACCCAACTCTTCGAGTAACCCTTATAACCCTATCATCTATTTTTTATGGCTTCCGTGATGACCATATATTCGGTCTATGGCGTTGACAATGCAACAATGTTTTGCAACTGGGAAATCCAACTGACTTTTGTTCCCCAACCGCGGATACATACGCTATTGTGCTTCTTTCACCATCTCGATCACCTGAGTGATCTGCATCAACATAACCTTGCACATTGAGTGTATCACCCCCAAAATATAAGCAATCAGTGGATGTTCCCCTAAGATATCTCAATATCCACTTCACTGCATTCCAATACTCCTTTCCCAGGTTTTGCATATGGCACTCGTGCTATGCTATCCTTCTGTTCTTGAGTTGTCGGGCATAACTTTTTGCCGAGTTTGAAATAATTCGTTAAAGGCGTACTTACCGGTTTTGGTTTGTCCATCTTGAACCACTTCAAAACCTTCTCCATGTAGTTCTGTTGCGACAGCCACAGTGTCACGACCCATCCCCAACACATACGGTAATTTTCTCTCTAGCCAAAACTACACGGTTTTGTCCTTCGGAATGAATCAGACCCGATCTGTGGCCACATCCCAGGAGGTCACCAATCCCAGAATTTCACTGGCTCGAGCACGCTTAAATACGGAGTTCTCAAGCTCCTGTAGTGCCGGTTCACTTAAAAGGCGTACCTGTATTGAAAAGTGGTATTGTAGGGTGTTTTTCGTCATCCCATTAAGATAGGAATACACGTCGCTTGTCAGGCGTACTACATATCCCCCTACCTAGGGTAGGCGGTGGTTTATTGATTGTGAGGATCCGAATCTCCGGCAGCCGCGGACTAAACTGCCGTTAATTACCCCTCGCCTTTGGAGCGAAGGAACCTCCGATTGACGGGTCAAACTGGTCATGCGAACTCAATGTGCAGTGTGTATGCGTTGTGTTTTGAGGGGTCTTAGGTACATCGGGGGCCTCGCAGAGTTTACGGGGGTTCCGCTACCTGGATAGCGGGCAGAGGGTCAAAGGGGCTAGCAGCCCCCTTGTGGGGTGCGGGACAGCGTCCCGTTAGAAATTTTTTCTAACGGGGGAAAGTTTTGTGGAATGTGTATATAAAAAAAGAAGGGAAAACAACGTCCAAAGGACGCGTGGATGTCAGCGCCTCACGTGCCCAGCACGCGAGCGCTGGGCGTCAGCACCTCACTTGTTTCGCATGCAGGCTGGACGCTAGCGCCTCACATGCTGGGCATGCGGGCGCTGGGCGCCAGCGGGAAAAAGGGGCTTAGCCCCTATATTGGGAGTTGTACTCCTAATTGACTTTTGGAGTTAAACTCCCAAGAGATTTTCGGAGATGATGAAAGAAGACCCATTTCTTCTCTTTTGAGTCCTAGATCTTCTCTTGAGCTTTAGATCTTCCTAAAATTAGATTTTTGGAGATGGGCCTCCTTCTTCCTCATCTCTATTGTCTTGATCTTGGAGAAAAGGGGGGTGATACTTAAAAATCTCCTCTTTTAGAGATTTGATGGGAGATTTAAGTTCCCCTTCAAGGGTTTTATGGTGAAAAATTGTTTCTTTTGGGAACAGGAAGAGTTAAACTCTTGATTTAATTCAAAAAAGGTAAAAAGGTTTAGAATCTTGAGGAAAAAGAAGGAGGCACAGAAACCCTAACTTTTGAGGGGAATCAATTCTTCGTCTTCATTTCATCATCATGTTGCTTTATATAGGCTTACAAATTTACAAATTGCCTCTTGGGCTTTACAAAATAGCATTTTCCCCATCACATGCCTCATGTGCTTATTTCTTTTTGCCCATCAGCCATGGGCTTTACAAAAATTTGGCTTTTTTCCATTTATTTTACATTCATGCATGCAAATTATATCAAACATATTTATTACATAATTTTCTTCTTGGCATAGGGGAGGCTAGCTGTTTCATGTTCGGGCTTGACTTGGGCATTGACCCACTAGGCCTGGGCTTGAACCCATTTGGTTTGGGGTTGACTTTGATTTTGACTTGGTCAACATGGGTGTAAATTTTGGCCCCAACATGTATTATTCTATTTATAGTATAGATCTGCCCTCTTTTGAAATGTGTTTCTGTCACGCCCCGCTTCCCAAAATACGGAATACAAGGGGTTGACAAGGCCAGCCATGCTCCTACGGTCGAGGAAATATCCTGCCGTAGTCACACTTCGGCTTCTAGCTTTACGTGGAAATCAGTAAACAATGCACAGGTAATGAGAAATGCAGTAACTAAAACAAAACAGATACAAGGAACTAACCTGATGGAGATCAAAAGAGTATAGCTCTGGATAACTGATCAAGATGTCCGCGATGCACGTCTGGTCCTGGTCCAAGCTAGATCCACTTCTCACTCTGAGCATGCATACTCAGGTCGTCAGAGCGACGCGATAGCAATATATATATATATATATATATATATATATATATATATAGTTGCAAGTGGTAACTCGAACAGTGATAATTGATATATAACGGTAAATCAAGATAGTAAATATGTGAACATGGAGTAGCCAATGCGGTGTCTAATAGAGTAGGTGAACGGTAAAGTAGTAAAATAGCATGTCAGGTGTGTCGACTCAGTAAGCAATGCATGTCAATATCAGTATCCCTATCAGTCTCTAAGTCTCACTGTACAGGTCACTAAGCCTATCGTCAGTCCAAGTGTGAGAGTCAACCACTTGTGAGTATCCCTCACCCAAGGGTAGGACCCAAGGGCAAGGGACCACGGGCCCAAATAAAACGCACGGTAATAATCAGTGATAACCCTGTAAATCTCCATATATCTCCATATATATATATAGGCCGGCATGGGACTCTCGAGATTCTGTTGAACTCACACTCAAACTACCCCACATCCCGTGGTCTACATCAAACGCCAACCATAGACTCAAATACTAGCCGGTCCATGTCACGCCCCGCTTCCCAGTGTACGGCGAAGGAGACGCGACGAGGTCCGCTACGTATATACTCCGAAGTACATACGCTAAGCGTATCTAAGCAATATAAAATAAATACACAAGAGACAAGATATAAAAAGAACAACAACTTTTATTTATTAACATTCTTTGTACAATGCATGAAAATGAAATACAACTGAAATAAAAAGATGCCTAAACAGTGGCATAACAGGAAATGAAAGGTACAGAAAGGAAAAGTGTACAATGAACTAAAGTGTAGGGTCTTCGGTAAACTGCTCCAAGTCTTCTTGCGATGGCTCGATCTCTGCCGGGTCCAAATCACTTGACGACATTCAAAGAAGAAAGAAATAGAATGTCGTCAGCGAACAGGTCGCTCGGTAAGTCCCAAAGGTAAGAGGAAAGTAGAAGAAGACAGAATAAGAAGATATATTCTAAAGTGTATACTATTGTTGTAATGTTATGTTAACGCTGTTGTTTATAGCTTGGTACAGAAGGATACCAGTGTATACAAGGGGAGTCTCTATATGCCAGAGACTAAGGGCACGTATAGTACAAGGAACCGTTTATGCCACGGTACAACAGCAACTGGATTCATGTTCGGTGTATTAAATCTGACCACCTCGTGCCACCTTTAACACCTTCCGTACCAATCTACCCCTTAAACCCCGCGATGTCTTGTTTGTATTGTTATCTTGTAAATTGTAGTAATTGTAGATTGATTGACTGACTGACCGAGACCATGATATCAGGAAACGGTTATAACCGTAGAGTCATGTAAATGGAATACTGAGAATCATGTAAAAGAAATATATATCCATGTCAAGTTGTATAAATTGATAATTGTATTCATGGATTCATGTGCTCATTTTGAATTGGAATATTGAAGATTTATATGGTACTTGAATCATTTTCAAGTCGGATTATGATCAGACACAAACCCGAGTCAGACCATAGAAATGTAAATCGAAGTCCTATAATTGCTAGGGTCCTTAGGGTAATTTATAAAACTTGAGGGGTTTTATGTAAAACTACTTTTGTATAGTTTTCAAAATACAACTCAAGTATTTAATTATCGTCTTTATGTACATACAACAATTTAATGATCAAGATAAATATGTATACATGTTCGAATAACATGAAATGAGTCAAGTATATTATTCGAGTAACTACCATAAACAATGCTGTAAAGAAATATTATGTACGACTAATTAATCAAGTTGAACGAATGCGGAATATAAACAGAGATATGGCTCTAAATGTTTTGCATGCGTGAGTTCCAGTTTCACCTAAATACAACTACCGGTTTGAGAGATATATATGTTTTCGTATCGTCGCGCAAAAAAGATCAGAATCTATTCGGCACCGTCACATATTTTTTAAACGCAGTTTGAGTTAATTTCTATCGGTTTTCAGGTTACGAAAATTATTAGAAAATTGTATTTATTTCGATGAAATTATCGAAAACACCAATATTCACATGATTTGGATTTCTGAAGCTCTAGTTATGATCATTTTAATATCAGCGTTTAAAACAGAAATTCAGATTTCTGGACAGCAACTATATATTCTATTGCAAAGCCTATATCAGGTTGTTTCATGCATTCCTAAGTAATATAATATAAAGAAAATTATAGTTCTATCAATGGTTCATCTACACATCTAAATTTTGTCACAAACGGACATCGGGTGTTCGAGTTATGTCCAATTTAAAAACAGTGTGCGAATCGGAACAGATTCTGTCCAGATCCGTCACTTAATATTGTAACGCAGTTTTCTTTATCTTAGATGGGTTTTCAGTAAAACTATAAGACTAATAAAATCTAGATCATTCGATGTAGATATCAAAAACACCTGAGTTTTCTCAATTTGGATACCGGTATACCAAGTTATATGTCCTAGAAGTTGACCGATAACTGCAGTTTTCTGTTTTACGATCAGTGAATAAATACGATATAATTCCTAAACCGTTATGCGGGTCGATCTAAAATTTTTACAGCGTGTACAAAATAATATATTATATCATATGTAAATTTCATGAAATTTTCAGAATTAAAAATTAATTTATAAAAATTATTTTAAAACTAAAGGTATTGATATGTCATATGTGAGAAATGAGAAAACCATGGTATTTATTCGTAACTTCATTTTTTTTACAAACTTTAAATAAAGTGATTTAAAATAAAACAACAAACATGCACTCCTAATTGGTCACTATGAAATGTTAACATGTGAATTGAGAGTAATGAAAAAGACTTTACAAACTATATATGTGTGTATGTTTGTGTGTTCATTATTTATATATGTATCCATTTAATTAATTATTTAGGAACTATGATATGTCAAGGGAAGTTTTTCTTGGCAATATAAAATAAGAGAAATATAAAGATAAAAAGAAAGATATGGAGAGAAGGAAAGAGAGAAGGGACTTACATGCACAAGCCGATATTGTCACCGGGCTTGTCTATCCGCCGATAGCCTCACGTTAGTAGCGAGACCTTCTTGAAGACTTCTTTATGTTCTTCTTCTTGGACTCTAGGTGAAGAGGAAGAAGTGAGAAATAGAAAAATGTGAGGAAGGAAAAGAAAGAGGAGGACAATAAAGATGGTGTAATGGTGAATTATGTATAATAATATATGCATTCAACATGAGAATTAAAAGAGAAATGAAAGGTCACCATTCATTTTGGAAATGAAAGGTCTACTTTGTAGGATATGAGAAGAATAAAAAAATGATAAAAAATAATTGCAAGAATGGGGATTTGAACATGTGACTTATGGAATAACAATGCAAAGACTTAATCAATAAGCTACAAGGTTGTTCATGCACATATTTAATTACAATTAAATATATGCGGTTGCTTGAAAAGAAAGTGGGCTTTTGGGCTCATAGTTTTATAAATGAAAATGAGATTGGATTTGGGTGTTATTTAAAGAGAAATTGAGTAAATGAATTTGGATAAAAAGAAAAGGAAAATTTTTAGAAAAAGGAAGCTGGGCTTAAAGAATAAATTTGGGTAAAAAGAAATGAGTTTTAGAAAATACTTAGATACGAAAAATAGATGAAGGGATTAAATATAACTAATAACATGGAAATAAAAATATACCAAATATACAAATACAGAATTTTATTAATACGAAGATATAGGAATTTTAGAGTCGTTACAGTCTATGACGAGTCTACGCGAGAACTGAAGACGGGATCTCCATCAAGCATGTCTCGACCGATACCCAAGATCAATGGACAGTGTTTGGTGTCTTACCTGTAACACCCATACAAGTGCTTTCATAAGTGTCTCATACCACTTATAGTCACACTTATACGCGTCCCATTGACGTCGACAATGCATTAAATCGATAGGGTCCACTGATTGTATACAAGTACGTGTCACTTTTCACTTGTCCATTCATGCACAAACACTAACGTACTTACCACAATCGCCACTAATACCTAACACTGGGTAATGCACATGATCATTAGGTTACCAATGCAATGACATATATATGATGTGATGAGAAAACAGTATGTAAGGCATGATTAAGACGTCATAAGTCGGTATCCTACCACTTGCATAATTTATCATAAATCATACATGCCAAATTTAGAGAAACAATGAACATGTGATAAGTATTATGTTTGATTATCTATCCAGCAAATTTGGTTTCACGTCAATCGGGTTTCAGGATCACTAGATATGGCTATTTCATTTTAAGCGTTCACTGCTGGAAATCCGGTTTCAGAATCGGAAGTCCGTTTCGCAACGCATTTTAATCCCAGTTGGGACCAGAATTTAGCAATGCTATAGTTGAATGAAATATAGGGTTTTCAATAGGGTTTTCAACACAATAGAAGTATTCTCAATCGCGTCTGTACGTCAAAAGTTATGCACTGTTCAACACTAGTATGTCAATTTTGTTTCTGTTTGGGACTGCTAGACGTCCTGATCTTTTAAATTGCAGTTTAAATAACAAACGACGATATAACGGGGTGAAATCACTGGAGTTATTTATCTAACAGATTGATCTTCAATAACATGCAGGGTTTCGCAACATACGAGTTCGGGAAACAAGGTAGTAAACATTACGGGACAGAAAACAATAACCAGAGTTGCTCTGGACTGCAGTCCAGAGCCGCTCTCCGAACCAATTCTTGTCATAATTGTTGCGCCACGGCAGCGCCACGGCCTCTTACTCGAGGCCAAAATACGGAATCAAAATTTTTTCCTAACTCGGAAACCGACGCTACCGCGGACAATGAAAACCCGGATCGTTTACCATTAACCTATACTAGCTAACAAGAGATGGGAAGAGAAGTATACCGAGTGATCCGAGTCCTCCGGTCTTCTCTTCATCGTCCCGATCTCCCGCGGAAAGTCTTGTCTCCATATCGTCGTCTCCTCGCCGGAAAGGGCACCACATCGCCTGCGTCTATTACGGGCTCCCGCCTCAATACCGAGGCAACTCGAGCATGAAGCCGGCAACTCGACATGCTCAAGATATGCTGTAGAATGTAGTGTAGAAGATGCTTGTCTTATTTGGGGTTTGTTGCCATGGTGATGGAGGAATCAAGAATAGAAAAATGGTGCTTGCATTTTTCTAGCAAGAAAATGAGATCATAAATGAAACTCTCAAGATGAAGCTCTCTTCTTCATCTTCTCTCTTTCTTTTTCCTCTCATGAAAAACTTATCCTCTAAATGAGAATGGTGGAGGAGGTAATATGAAGCATGAAGGGAGGTGAGTGTAGGAGATCAAAGAGGTGACCACATCCTAGACAAGAAAACATCAACCATGCTTTTTTCTTACATCAAACCCATGCCCACTCAAATCTCATTTAAAGCAAAAGCATGGAGCAAAAGAAATGAAGCTATCATAATAAATTCTTATGCAATAAACCCCTCCTCAAAATGTAATTTGCAAAACTGCAAATTACCCCCTCCATCGGAAAAGTCCGGCCGGGAAAGAACAAAGGAAAACCGGCCGGAACGGAATGCAAACTGGCAACTCCAGAAAACTGGTCCCGTAATAAATTACAGGAAAACCCCGACACTGTGCATACACACCCGCATCTGTATTCCGACCGGATACAAATGCAATGAGACAAAATCTACACTGTACTAGACTAGGACCGGCTTAAGCCAAAGCCGGCTAGTAAAATCCGTTCGATCCTGATCCGTGCAATGCCGCACGTATCAGATCAAACCCTGCCATATAACTATACGGCTACTAGTACATAACTGTCCGATCCTGATCCGTGCAATACCGCACGTATCTGATCGGACCCTGCCATATCTCCATACGGCCTCCACAGCGTTTCGCCCGAAAGCTGAGTAACTGAAAGTGTGGTGGACTTTAAAGACTCGTCAATACAATGGCTGTGGATTTAACCACTAGCACGTCAGAGGTATAAGCCAATACGTAACGGGCCACCAGCTATTGACCAAAAGGGACGTCGATGAGCGAACTCATCCTGACACCCTACTGAGCCTGTCAGTGACAATATCCGTACAGTCCGGTCCGTTCGTCTATGAGCATCGCATGTCGGGCCTAGAGGGTTGGTAAAAGTCAGACCCCCAAAAGCGGTACAAGTCGTGTCGGAGTGTAGCCCAGAACGCCCTGAGATACTACTGAAATACCTACCAGTAAATCTCCTGCCTCGGCCGAGGGCTTTGCGTAATGGCTCTCCTAGACACAGCGCGACCTCACCCCCAATACCGGGAGAGACGAACCCCTGAAGATCCGCTCACTGCCTCCATGTGGCTCGGGACTGTACCCAACTAAAACCTGTTTGCATGACTCCTTTGAGCCGTGGTAGGGTAGTAATCAAAGCACAGTGGGAACTCACACGAGACAAATGACGATCCTCAGGTCGATGAACTAACCTGTACACATGTCACCAGGGAACTGCTATCTGACGTCAGGTATAAGCCCAACTAGCAGGTTCCCAGCGAGTCCTGTCCGGTGTACTCATAACCCAATGAGCACCTGTATACATCTTAGGTGAACCAACTGACACCAGTGGCTTGTGAGACAGGCCACCGCCCCTCGTCGGGGTCTCGACTGTATACACTAGTCTACTAATGGAGTATCGATGCCCTGTCTCGAAACTCCTACGACTAGGGACCTTTTAAGGATGTGCTTATAGACTACCAGCTCCCACGTATATGATCGCCATCATACTGCTGGCAGTGAAGCAAGAATCCTAGGGGCTCTATCAACGTGTAATAGCGACATGTCAGGTCACCTAAAGCAGTACACGATGATAAAGATAAACCAGATAGCATACTATCATCTCGAGTAAGACTGTCCTACCGGGATAGGTCCTCCCTCAATCATTGCAATCACGTGCCTGTGATCCAATAATTGACTCTGAGGGCACTATCTCCAACAGTCTCCCACTTGCACTCAAGGCTAATTATTGCGATGTCGCATGCTCACAGCCCGTGTGACACCGAACACCCAACTCCTCTACTAGTCAGTCGCACAAAGCCTGTTTGCGAAACTATTGCGTTCGAGGAAAAGCCTCAGTGAGTGGATCCGCTTAGAAGTTTCTTTCTATGTCTCTCTATATCTCAAGTTCGCGGAGAAAACCATCTCCCGAAATGAGCAATACCTGTCTTGGAATGTCTGGATGTCTGATGGGACCTAGTTCATAAATGAACTCCAAATCCAAACTTCTTAGACTGTATCGTCAACTGAACTTAATCAGTATCCTGCGCCATGCCTCCCTCGGTATTGCCTTGGATCACCTGTCCAAAATACTGCCCCTCGTCAGAGGGAAAACTATAACTCTGACAACCTCCTTGTCGTCCATGTCACCTTGGAAGCCTGGAGTGATAACCGTCTCCTAAAGGAGGCAGCCGTTATCATATCCCTAGAACATTCACTTATGTTCTAAAACTGCTTCCGACTGTTCCTCCAGGATTGGATCAATATCAATTTATTGCATCTAGTGCAAGAACAACATCTGGTGTGGTACTTGACATCTCATGATTGACTCAATTGCCTAAGCAAGTGATCTGCCAATCATGAGTATCCCTCTCCTCTTTAGTCTATAAGACACCTTTAGAGAGGGTGACTCCATCAACTGCAGGTACACTACCGTGTCAGGAGTCGTCCATTCTAAATACTCATAGAATGCTGTCAAGGTACCCAGATTGGGAAACCACCCAAATCTAGATCTAAAACCATGGATCTAGTAACTAGTATGTCTGATATAATATCCAAGTCCTTTGTGGAGAAACCACTGTGTGACGACCAAAGTATAACCGATCGTAGTATAGGAATATCACTTCCTACTACCTTCTCAACAGATCCATCCCCTATTCTGATGACGTCAAACCCATGACTGTCACATCAGAAATAGATGATCTATCTCCGCTACATCTGCTTTAGTCTATAAATAGACATAAGCCTGATGTCCACCAATGCTTCCGCTGCTCCCACTGACTACGACAACCCTCTGCCAGAGTCATATAGACGCGCACTTCTAAAGCTAATTTAGAACAACGCTATACTCATCCTCCTGCCGGGTCTCGCAGCCTGGAACAACAACAATGGCAAGTGTGGGTAAACAAGAACTTCCCTGTCACCGTCCTTGAGGATACCGGAGTACCTCTCGGGTGCCTGAAGTTACCCACCTTATCTGCGGAGTGGCCAATGGAATGTCAAATCAGATTGAATCTTTAGGTTCCTTATTAAATCTTCAGTAATCGTTTGCGGTTCTGGAATCACTTCCAGTTCTACCATACTCCCACTGCTGTTTTTGAAAAAATCCATTTTTTAACAAAACTGTGGCGAGTCTAGAACAATATTTCTATTGATCTGCCAGATGGTAGAAAGTCAACCCTCGTCATAGCCTGGGTCAACCCACAAACAGCCATTACAGAAACGTGCCTTGAGTTGTCCAGTGTCTGGTTTTAAGCATAAGCCGGACAACTCCCCGTACCTTAACATAGTTAAGATATGAACTGTTCTATATCCAATATAGAACCATAGGCACTGATTTAATTGAACCAGATTCAAATCATGCAGCTATCTCCAGTGCATGTAAACTAAATGGAGAGAGGCCGACCAGCGTTACTCAACTTAGGAATGCTTCCAATTATGAGTAACCTGAAAGAGAAGCAATTTCTCTTAATCATTACTATCAACTGAATACCATATACAAGTATCTACATCTTCGATCACTTTGAAGAATCCCGATACTTGCAATACCTGGTTCTCTACTCTATTCAAATACCTATAACTCCTCAAAAACTTAGACCCTGTGTTTCCACGAAACACATGTCTAAGAACTAGAGAAGTTAAAAGTAAACAGAATATAGTATGAGGACCAACCCCTCTGTCCTAATGGACACTGGACAACATACAATACTCTGTATAAGTCCGCTGAGTCTAACAACTCTTTCACTGTGTGTCGTAGGTTGAAAACTGTACTTATGGTTAAGAAGAATTACACCGCTGTTTAATGCTCCTTACCTAACCATCCACTGATATAGGTAAATGTCGTAGACATAATTTCAAAAAGGTACATCTCACTCTATATAAATAGACGTACAGATATATCAATTTGAAATTGGTGCATAACAGCGGATATTCAAAACCAAATAATTGCCGTCCGGCAAAACAACCCAGGTGGCTTCCTCAAATATCACCAATTACAACGAATCCCGATATAATGAGGATGATCACCCAATTTCCAATAACTTACTCCCACTCGTCATCTGTAAAACCATACAGATGTGAGAATCATACCTGGTAAATACATACCCTGGAGCAAGTGTCTAATCGGGAAATCAGTTTTTCTTTTAACAGTACACAGTGAAGCTGAAACATTGAAATGTTTCGGTGGGGTATCCTGGTATTCCTAGTAATGCCTCTACCATTATCCAGATTCACAACTGTAACCTTGTAATTCTTTGCCATCTTTCTAAATCCCTTTCTATGTCTTTAGTCATTACCTTCTATACACCCCCTTAGGCCAAATGGTTTTCTTCCTTCCCTACCGTTCGGCACCAGCCTATGGTTTGGAAGAAGACTATCCAAAAGGCATAAAGGGTGTACTGTCCCAATCCTAGGAACACTCGCACTGCGAGAGAAGGTGAAGATAAAAGACACCTGAATGTACTTTATTCCTATTTCTCCTGAACCAGAATCCATCCCCGAACTGGAACAAGTTCCTTTCGAGTTCGTATATAACCATACGATGGAGTATCCAATAAAATGGGATCTTCGTAGTGATACGGAGTGTCCTGGAGAAATACAAAGGTGATTTAGGATTGGCGAAGAAATACTTGGTTTGGTCGTGAATAGCAGTCGCAACTTACTTTGCCCTCTTACTAATCCCTTGCTTTGTCTTAACTTAATACCTTCTGTACACCGTTTAGGCTAACTGGTTTTCTTCATTCCTTACCTGTCGGCTCCAGCTTATGGTTTGGAAGAAGACTGTCCAATTTGCGTAATAGGTGTACTACTCCTAAACCAAGGAGTACTCGCAACCTGAGAGAAGGTGAAAAGAAAAGACAACTGAATAATCCTATTCGTTTTCTCCAGAACCAGAAACCATCCTCGAAGTCCTTCGAGTTCGTATATAACCATACGATGGTTTTGTCCAATGGAAGTGGACGTTCGTAGTAATACGGGGTGTCCTGGAGAAAAGGGTAAAAGTAGGAGTGGCAAAGAGGTCTGCAACTCAGACAATCCAAAAGCCAGTGTTAAGAAGGTTCGGTCAACTTGGTCACTGAGTCATAGTCTTAGGGTCGGGTCAATGGTCGCTGCCAAAGAGAGAGAGAAAAGAAACACTCAGCGTGCACTCTAACCTAGATCAGAATGGTTATCACTTTATCTAATCTGGAAACCTCCCACTGTACCTCAAATTCTCCTCCAAACCTGAAAGAAGAATTAGTCGGGATCACCCGAGGAGTAAACCAACTCATCAGTGGGAATCGGGATCCAACTCTCATCGCATGATAACGTGACGGAATCCACTCACGTCACCACACTCCAGAAGGTATGCTCATGCCTGGCAAGTTTCAGTTCTTTTGAAACTCCCGATGTGTGTTTTTACCCCTAGGACTCAAGTGACCTTGACGGAGTCAACAAATCAAAGAGTCCTAGTCAAGTTCATCCCGTCATTATCTGGATTGCATTAAACCCACCCGTACGTGCCCTTGACGGAGTCAACAAGGCCGCACGACTGTCCTAACCTATCCCATTTATGCAACAAACAAGCACTACTTAGCTACCGTACACTACGCCTTGACGGAGTCAACAAACGCAGCACGAATACTAAATAATACTCATAAGAAATGACGGAGGGCTACGAATGGTTTTTGGCGAAAAACCTTTAACGTAAAGAACTTGATATCGTTGAAGGAACTGCATAGCCTTTTATAAAAATATAGTGACGAAAAACCTTTACTAAAGAGGTCACTCCCGGTGAAGGGATCTCGGCTCTTTCCCCGTAGAATGAGGTGCAGGATATTCCAACTGAATATCACGATGCAAAGCAAAAGTAATCGGCTATAGTGAAGCTATTGCCCTGACGCAAACTTCTGTCCAAGGGGTCACTCCCGGTGAAGGGATCTCGGCCCTTGCCTCGTCGACTGAGGAGCAGGATATTCCAAATGAATACCACGATACAAAACAAAAGTGAACGTCCTTGCAATAACAGCTTTTTCTTGAAAAAAGTGTTCCAACAACATCAGATTAGGTTTGTTTATCTTGCATTGATCCGAATCAATGCAGTCCCATCAAATGATCACACCACAAAGAATGAAAATATACTGACGTACGTATATGCCATCTGCATTCGCCACTGGGTCCCGTCATCACCCGTTAGGTTAGCTAACTAACGGCAGAGCGGGGACTGGACTAGCGCGGATGAAAAAACATATACAACATCTACTAATATATATACCAATATATAGTATTTCGCTCAAGGCGTGAATAAAATGCAACATCACAGAAATGTACAGCATCACAGAACAATACAGATATCTGGAAGCCCCGGGTTTCACAGAGCCGCTGCTGAAACCCGACGTTCCCCTGGTCGTGTGGATAGCCTGTGCAATGAAAAACTAGACCCCTACGGGCGCGGCAAGTTACCCGCCAAAACCTGAAGCGAGGCAGCCCCCTTCAGCACCGTGAATGGACCACCCAGCACTTCACGGAATCCGGTAACTTGGGCACCCCTCCTGGGTCAACCTGTACCCCCTACGAATGCGGCGAATAGCCTGCCAATTCCAGACTGAAGCCCCCTCCGTCTCAATGCCATGAGAAGCGGGCTCGTTGCCCTCCAGAACCCGGCTATCCGTGCACCCCTCCGCGGGGTAACCCTAGTACAGAAAGTAAAATATACATACACCGGGTACATCGACCGCAACCAGGTCGTGCCCCAAAAGAATAATACAAACGGCAGTGACGGCAGTCCACATGTCGGACGCTCGCCCCGCAATATCAAATGTACATAATACAACAACACAGTACTAGCATTGCATCCAGGCTATCCCCCACGACCGATCCGCAACATCACAGCATAAACATAGAACATCAACCTGAAAATCACGTTCGCAAATCCGTCTAACCGGGCTATAGCAGTTAGACCGGATTTACCGATCGAGTGACATTCACGGTCGCAGATATAATGTAAATACTGTGAAATAATGTGTTTAAAATTTTCCGATTGACCAAAAATTAACAAGTGGGCCCCCAATCAAAACTGTAGCACTCACAGAAAACCTGGGCCCACTTTTAATATTCCAAAACCCCTAATTTTATCCCATAAGCCCACTGCAAAAAAATAATCACACGATCCCATACTCCTGCGGCGGAAGCGCGGCAAAAATGGGGTTATAGCCGCCCTTCCGCGGTCGTACGGAGGAGTCGTGTCACCAAAATTTTGCAGTGTTCTTAGAACTCCCTGCACATCATTCTGAGACCACCTGAAAAATTTTTAGACTCCAAAAAATTTCGACAGAAACTGATTGTGCTAGAAAATACGGTTTTTGGAAATTTTGGTCGATCGGAAACGCAAACACATCAAACGAAGCTAGGTAAGGTTAATGGCGTGGCTCTGATACCATGTTGCGCCACGGCAGCGCCACGGCCTCTTACTCGAGGCCAAAATGCGGAATCAAAATTTTTTCCTAACTCGGAAACCGACGCTACCGCGGACAATGAAAACCCGGATCGTTTACCATTAACCTATACTAGCTAACAAGAGATGGGAAGAGAAGTATACCGAGTGATCCGAGTCCTCCGGTCTTCTCTTCATCGTCCCGATCTCCCGCGGAAAGTCTTGTCTCCATATCGTCGTCTCCTCGCCGGAAAGGGCACCACATCGCCTGCGTCTATTACGGGCTCCCGCCTCAATACCGAGGCAACTCGAGCATGAAGCCGGCAACTCGACATGCTCAAGATATGCTGTAGAATGTAGTGTAGAAGATGCTTGTCTTATTTGGGGTTTGTTGCCATGGTGATGGAGGAATCAAGAATAGAAAAATGGTGCTTGCATTTTTCTAGCAAGAAAATGAGATCATAAATGAAACTCTCAAGATGAAGCTCTCTTCTTCATCTTCTCTCTTTCTTTTTCCTCTCATGAAAAACTTATCCTCTAAATGAGAATGGTGGAGGAGGTAATATGAAGCATGAAGGGAGGTGAGTGTAGGAGATCAAAGAGGTGACCACATCCTAGACAAGAAAACATCAACCATGCTTTTTTCTTACATCAAACCCATGCCCACTCAAATCTCATTTAAAGCAAAAGCATGGAGCAAAAGAAATGAAGCTATCATAATAAATTCTTATGCAATAAACCCCTCCTCAAAATGTAATTTGCAAAACTGCAAATTACCCCCTTCATCGGAAAAGTCCGGCCGGGAAAGAACAAAGGAAAACCGGCCGGAACGGAATGCAAACTGGCAACTCCAGAAAACTGGTCCCGTAATAAATTACAGGAAAACCCCGACACTGTGCATACACACCCGCATCTGTATTCCGACCGGATACAAATGCAATGAGACAAAATCTACACTGTACTAGACTAGGACCGGCTTAAGCCAAAGCCGGCTAGTAAAATCCGTTCGATCCTGATCCGTGCAATACCGCACGTATCAGATCAAACCCTGCCATATAACTATACGGCTACTAGTACATAACTGTCCGATCCTGATCCGTGCAATACCGCACGTATCTGATCGGACCCTGCCATATCTCCATACGGCCTCCATAGCGTTTCGCCCGAAAGCTGAGTAACTGAAAGTGTGGTGGACTCTAAAGACTCGTCAATACAATGGCTGTGGATTTAACCACTAGCACGTCAGAGGTATAAGCCAATACGTAACGGGCCACCAGCTATTGACCAAAAGGGACGTCGATGAGCGAACTCATCCTGACACCCTACTGAGCCTGTCAGTGACAATATCCGTACAGTCCGGTCCGTTCGTCTATGAGCATCGCATGTCGGGCCTAGAGGGTTGGTAAAAGTCAGACCCCTAAAAGCGGTACAAGTCGTGTCGGAGTGTAGCCCAGAATGCCCTGAGATACTACTGGAATACCTACCAGTAAATCTCCTGCCTCGGCCGAGGGCTTTGCGTAATGGCTCTCCTAGACACAGCGCGACCTCACCCCCAATACCGGGAGAGACGAACCCCTGAAGATCCGCTCACTGCCTCCATGTGGCTCGGGACTGTACCCAACTAAAACCTGTTTGCACGACTCCTTTGAGCCGTGGTAGGGTAGTAATCAAAGCACAGTGGGAACTCACACGAGACAAATGACGATCCTCAGGTCGATGAACTAACCTGTACACATGTCACCAGGGAACTGCTATCTGACGTCAGGTATAAGCCCAACTAGCAGGTTCCCGGCGAGTCCTGTCCGGTGTACTCATAACCCAATGAGCACCTGTATACATCTTAGGTGAACCAACTGACACCAGTGGCTTGTGAGACCGGCCACCGCCCCTCGTCGGGGTCTCGACTGTATACACTAGTCTACTAATGGAGTATCGATGCCCTGTCTCGAAACTCCTACGACTAGGGACCTTTTAAGGATGTGCTTATAGACTACCAGCTCCCACGTATATGATCGCCATCATACTGCTGGCAGTGAAGCAAGAATCCTAGGGGCTCTATCAACGTGTAATAGCGACATGTCAGGTCACCTAAAGCAGTACACGATGATAAAGATAAACCAGATAGCATACTATCATCTCGAGTAAGACTGTCCTACCGGGATAGGTCCTCCCTCAATCATTGCAATCACGTGCCTGTGATCCAATAATTGACTCTGAGGGCACTATCTCCAACAATAATTTCAGTACAGAAATAATTAAGAACTTGTACAGGGTTACAGTTCGTCGATTCGGATTCGATTTGAGCCTTCGAACGCCTCATTTCAATATGTACACAATTGATTGTGATTTTAACAAGTTTCAGGTGCGGGAAATTCCCAGTTTTTACGGGTGTAATTGGGGGTGTTCGTTTAAGTCATTAACAGTCATATTTTCAGTGACATTTCTACACCAGGTTCATTGCCAGACGGGCCACAATATTCAAACAAGTTCCGTCAAATTATGGAAAGGTTTTCATTCAGATCTTGCGTCGAACACTTATGTTATATAAGGTTTTCATGAATCGCAAACAGGGAATTAATGCAGTTTGATTTATAATGGAAATAATATAGCATGTAGCAAGTAGGGCACTTGCCTGGAGACGTTTTGGCGACGCACGGCAGCGGCAACGGCATGACGCGACACACGCGCGGCACGGTAACGACGATTCCGGCACGGCACAACAGTCACAAAAGTCTTGATCTTCGATCGAGCTTGTCGGAATTGGAGGCCCAGTGTTGCTGGGGTTGCGGTTGATGGCGGTGGTCGCTGGAGTTTGTAGGGGGCTCGACGGCGAGAAATTTCAGTTGGTGTGATGGTGGCCGACGATGCAAGGGTGAGGGTAGAGGATAGTGCAGGCGAGGGAGGTCTCGGCAAGAAGGAGATGGCGCTCGGGGGCGCGACAATAGGAGGCGCTGGAGATCGAAGGCGGAGGTGCGGGTTGGTCGGGTTGCTGGAGGAGATTGCGAAGGAGGAGGATCGGGAAGAGGGAGTTGAGGGGATATGGAGACAAAGGAGGCGATGGTGGAGGTTGCTGGCGAGGCAAAGGTGGTCGAAGTTGCGGTTGGGTGGCCGCCGGCAGCAAGGGGGAAAGCTCGGGTGCGGCTTGAGGATGGGGCGGTTACAGACGAGGTGGGGGAGGCGGCCGGAGGGTGGTCGAGGCAGGGGTGCGTGAGGAGAGCTCGGTGAAGGGGTGACGACGAGGGAAAGGGAGGAGAAGGTGGGTGAGGTGGAGTGGAGTAGGGTGTGAAGAGGAGAGAGATGCAAGGGAGAAAGGACTAGGGGGTTATAGTCGTCGTCGTCGACGGCGGTGGCGAGGGCTCAGCAGTTTTCGAGAGAGAGAGGAGAGAGTGGGTTGGAGAATGAGAGGGAGAGAAGAGTTGAGGCGGGAAGAGGTTGAGGGCGCACGGTCATGGTCGGGGTCGCGGGGACGTGGCGCAACAGCGCAGGGACGTGGCGACGTGGGTCGGCTCGAGGGGGCGTGGGAAAGGAGGAACGAAAATTCGAGCGGGAAAAGTAACGTTGAGGAAGAAGGAGAGATGATGAAACCGGTCGGGTCGGGTAGGTTTGGGCGCGTGGGCTTTGGGAGCTTAGGCCGGAGGAAATGGGGTTTAGTTTTAATAAGAGGGAAACGGGCTGGGCCGGTGGTTGATTTTGGATAAATTTATATTGGGCTGAGATATTAGTGAGTATGGGCTGAGGTTAATTGATAAAAGGGAAATTAATTTGTTTTGGGCTTACAGGTTCAGAAAGATTTAATTGCGACAAATCTAGCAACCAGTTTCCTACGAAATTTCGAGGAAAAAGGGAAAGGGAAATATAGAAAAATAACCGAGAGAGTGGGCCGGCTCGGGTTGGGTATTTAAAATTAAGGGAAATAGATAATAGGGGTTTGGGTTAGTTTAGGGAAAAATAAAAAGGTTTGAGTATTAGAATTAGTTTTAGGAAAAATGGATTTAAGATGGGGAAAGTAGAATAAGAGAATTAGGATAAAATAATTATAAATACAATTAGGTAAATTTGTAAGTGACCCCTATTTAATAAAAATACGGCTATTGGCCTATAAAAGAACCGGGTATTATATCATACCACCCTTACAAAAATTGCGTCCTCGAAATTTAAATAAGCGATAAGCTATATAAAGTAACATGCGAAAAGCTATGACCTCAAACACTCACATAAAGTGGTTTTCTTAAAACAGTTAAAAAGATCGAAGGTCTAAGTGAGTATAAGGCAGAAATCAACTATAAGGGAAAACTATATGTGCAAGGGAATAAAATAACAATAACGTACAATAACCCCCGAGGCATGCTAGATCAAATCGAGATCCAAAATATATGCATACATACGTACATCAAACTAGCGCAGCTAAAATAATAGTATCAAGCACAACCATTTATATTAGCGAACGATAAGCACAATACCCGGGAACATAAGGTAACAATAGTAAAATAGTGCAGGATTTGCCGATAGGTTAAAACATTTTAGAATAACGTATCAATCAAACAATTTTAACATAACTTAGAAAACCACATGGTGAAAATAAGAAATATAGCACAAAATAATATGTGCAATATACGGTTGCGCTACCAAAAAATGGGAAGAATAGTAAAGTACTTAGAATGCATAAAGCGGAAATAGTCAATAACACGCACTTTTTAATAATTACCAGATAATGAAAACTAAATTTTCGAATAACGATGCCCCTAAATATAGTTAGGGTAATAGGAAATAGCACAAAAATGTATAGGGCTAGCTAGGGTGGGGATTACGATGGAGTATGGCTTACTCAAAAGGTCGGAGTGTGACACTTTAAACTGAAGGTCGAAGAGACCGGGGTCGGGTCAGCACAGGGCGTAAGGGTGAACAGTAATGAACCTCAGGAGGGGAGGGATGTATGGGAAGGAAAACGGTCGATACCTCAAGAGAATAAAAAATCTGAAGGGTTAGCAAACTCGGAAATTTCACTATCAATATCTCCTCCAGAAGGATCTTAAACAAGGCACATACGGAAGAGGAAGGGTGGCCCATTCAAAACATCGGGGTGCGGTACTTTTTAATCTAAGCGAGGGTCAAAACAGCACAAGGTGCAGGGTGGACAGTCAGGGGTCTCAGGAGGAAAATAAAGGTGTAGGGGAAACCGTCAAGCATCATGTGAACCAACAAGATCAAAAGATTAGCGAACTCGACAATTTATTTCATTTCCGAAAAGTCCGAACAAGGCAACCATGACGAATAAAAGATAGCCCTAAACTACACCTAGATTTTATTTGGCCAGAGGAGACGAAAGCTCAATCACGTCAGTCGCGGTTGTGGAGGGTCAGCAAGTTACGGTAGGCTTACGCGCTCAGATAGGGGCGTCTATTCCCATATCGCCTCACAGGGATCGCCATCGGAGGTTCTTCTGCCGCGGGGTCTTGTTCTTCTGGTCCTTCTGTCTCGACTGGAGCTTCTCCATCGAGATCTGATTCTACGTGATCTTCTTCTGCTGGATCCTCTTCCATAGGATTTTCTTCCATTAGATTCTCCCCAAGGTTTTCCTCTCTAGGATTTTCTTCAATCAGGTCCTACTCGGAATCTTCCCCCATTGGGTTTTCTTTGAGGTCCTCTTCTTCATCGTCAGAGTCGCTGACTACGTCGACTTCTGGGGCTGCGAATCCCTCACCCTTGGAATTGCTGTTTCCGAAAATAACTTGTGGGCCATTAATCTCGTCACCTAATCTTACCAGCATGTAGTCCGAGGAAACGCACGACCGTGTGTCCTCATCTAGAGGCGGCACTTCTCCAAAGTGGGCCATGACCTGAGAAGAGGAGGTCATGATTAGACAGTGGGGCACATTAAGAAGATATCCAAGGATACGGTGGCATAGGGAGGATATGCTGGAGGCAAGGACGGAAAAATTAAAATGAAAAAAATGCTGATGCAATGAATAGTATAAGGAAATTGAGAGGCAAGAGGAGGATACATACATCACAACTCAGAGTTTTATTGCATTCAGCTAAAAGTTCGATGGATACAAGATTCAAACGAAAAGAAATATTTACAAAAGAGTGACAACATCTTTATTGAAAGTAGAAAACGTGATAATTCATGTTTGATTTCTGGACTGCCACATTCCTGTCTCGCGAGTTGAATCCTGCGCGGGGTCCGCACTATCCTCGAAGGTCGAACTACGAAATAACCATCACTTAGCCGAAGTGGAGGGTGTGGACGAACTGCCTCCTTGTAGCTCCTTCCTTTCAGGGCAACTATTGATAAAGTGTTCGCTGGATCAGCAAATCAGGCATTTCCCTTTGGCGCGGCGACACTCCCTCTGAAGGTGTCCTGGCTTCTTGCAGTACCCACAACGTTGGGTCTTCTGCTGCTTCTGTCGCGGGGAAACAAGTGGGCGCTTCATCTTCACCTCTTTTCCTCGTCTAACAGGGATCCCTTTACGATTGGAGGCTCCCGCTGGTGCCTAAAGTCATCTGCCTTCTTAGTCCCTCAGCTAACAGGTCGTTTGTTCGCTCCTGGGCTTCCTTCAGACCCTGCAGTGCATTCAGAATATCTACGGTCTGATTCTGGTGAGTGGAGATAGAGGGGGAGTCATTGGAAGACATGATCCTGAAACAACATTTTTAGGCCGGCATAAGATACAGGGGAAAAATCAGAACAAGATATAGAATAGACAATGAAACAAGAATATCGGGTGAGTGAAACTCAATCAAGCGGAAAACAAATGTAGAAATCCAAGTTACCCAATAGAGTACAGTATTGTAGCTATGCTGCAGTTCATAATTACAACCACGTAACTCTACTAAGTCACCCAAAACCCTAACGGATGGATCAAAATATGGCATGACGAATAATAAAGATTCAAGTCAAAGATAACACTTCACAATCTGGACCGAAAGAGCGACCTAAATTGTCAAGCTCTACTCGGAAACTGCAATCCCAATCATAGCATGACCTGGTTCTGATACCAAAAAAACCATGTCCGCCCCGCTTCCGAAAATACGGAATACGAGGGGTTGACAAGGCCAGCCATGCTCCTACGGTCGAGGAAATATCCTGCCGTAGTCACACTACGGTTTCTAGCTTTACGTGGAAATCAGTAAACAATGCACAGATAATGAGAAATGCAGTAACTAAGACAAAACAGATATGTTTCCCCAATCAGAGAAAAGCTCTGTTTGAATTTCAAAAATTCAAAAATTGAAGCAACGCTTCAGATTCCTTGCGCTGCGAGCAACGCGCCACGAGTCAAAAGCTGACACGCCAGCCCAGCGTCCAAGGCAACGCACCCAATCAGAGCAAGGCTCTATTTAAAATGAAAATAAAGGAAGCAACGCTTCAGCTGAGTTGCGCTCTGCACTGCGCGACACGTGGCAGCGTAGTTGCGCTGCGCTCTGCGCTGCGCGACACATGGCAGCGCAGTTGCCCTGCGCTCTGCGCTGCGCGACACGTGTCAAGCGCAGGTGCGCTTGCGCCAACTGTGCCAGCACTAAAACAGAATTAAAATTCTAAAAAGATCTTTCTGATCTTGTTAAAACAAGAAGATTATCTTCTGTAAAACAGAAGCCCTTGGATCAAAGATCCAACGGTGGGAAAAATCCCTAAATCACTCAGAGAAAGATCTCTTTAACTAATTTAACAAATCAAATGGCACTATAAAAAGGCCCCTAGACTCCAAGTCTAAAACACATTGAGATTAACATAGAAAGAACTCAGAGAAATCTTCTGAAAACTTTGAAAGAACTCAGAGAAAGAAAAAGGTAAAAACCTTTAGAAAAAGAAGAATTTTCTTCTGAAAAGATCAATGATCTAAGAACAAGATCAAAGATCTTCAATAAAAAATGATAATAATAATAAAAAGAAGTAATTTACTTCTTCTTTAGATCTTTCTGATCTAAATAAAGGCATTGCCTTTTGATGAACCATTGGTTCTGGAATCTTAAAAGATTCTTTTCTTTAATCCAAAAATTGGATTGAGATATTAAACAGTGCCTTGCACTTGTAAATCTGCACTGTTGCGCTCTTGGGTTGGCGCAAGCCACCAGAGAGCGCCACATGTCGGCCCCAGAACAGACTGCGCTATGCGCTTCTAAAACAGAGCACTGCTCTGTTAAATTGGCGCAAGTCACCAGAGCGCGCCACATGTCAGCAGCGCAACAGCGCAACGCACTGTCGCAGCGCACTGCGCTAGCAGAAATTGCGCTCACCACAGCGTGACACGTGTCACCTCCACATGGACTTGCGTCTTGCGCTCCTCAATTGGCGCAAAGCGCTTGACAAGCCACGTAGCGCTCTGTCAGACTAATTAATGCAGCGCATTATTAAAGGGCAGGGCCCAATTAAGAGGCCCAATGGACCAAAATAGATGCTGTGCATCATTTAAAAAAAGGGCAGAGCCCAAATAAAGGTCTAATAGACCAAACAAAATGCCATGCATTACTTTAAAAGAGGGACAAAGCCCAAACAGAGGTCTGTTAGACCAAAACAAATGCTGTGCATTTAATTAAAAGCCCAATGCTATGCATTAATAAAGAGCAAAGCCCAAGCAAAGGCCTAATAGGCCAATGATAAATCAAATGTTGAATATTCTCAACTGGACTTAACCCAATCATGACCGTATGTCCTCAAATTAAATTGAGTTGAGCACAACTGCTCTCTTAAACCAATTTACATCCGGTTCAAGGGTACATCTCCGAACTCCTCTGATATTTGTCGTTGTAATCCTTCAACGTCGTCAGAGAGGTGACGGGTCCCGACAACCACATATTAATACGGATTGTGGGGTCCTTAAACTCATGGACTAATGCGTCCTTAAACCAATGTTCGTCCCTAAATGGGAATGATGGACCGCCATGTCCCTAAACTGGAAATCGACCGCAACGTCATTAAACTAAACAATAGAGCCAATTGCTCTCTTGTCGGATCCAAACGATCCAGTTAAGTTGATCTTAGTCTGGAGATTAGGCTAACGTATCCTTAACAAAAGTTTAAGTTGATCTTCGCCTTAAATAGGGCTAACGTATCCTTAAACCAAAACCCCAAACCCAAATCTAAGAAAATACGGATTTGGACCAATCCACGTCCTACGGGCGACGACATAAATTAGTCTCCGTATACAATCCACGGGCAACCACAAACAAAACAAACACCCACGACACGAAGTGACCATCTGGAGAAGGAGAAAGTTGCTACCGCGATGCGATAGCGTAATTAACTGCAGGGGCTTGCGCCTGCAGGGAAGAGCGTCCCCACAATCAAAAACCCCTCGAACGAGGGGGAATCTGATGAAGTCTGCTACATCGGCCGCATCCGTCTAAACCTTCGATACACGATGCCATAAATCAACTTGGCATCTTCAGAGAGGTGGACGGATAGCACCTATTAGCATCTGCCCCGAATTTCAGGCGATACGTACATCGCGTCTCCGGCCCGCCGTTCGGAGGGGAACAGATTCTGGCACACCCGGTGGGACCTTTTCCTCTTTCAACTCCAAACTTCGTGTGTCGTCTTCGCGAACGAATCGCGGTTTGTTAATGGTTGCCCTCGGGTTTCAAGTTACTAAGATTTGGTCTCTTGCTTGGCGCAGAAATCAAACAGTAATGGCGTCCAACTGCCCAAACTGCTCCAAATGCAAATGCAACCAACGCTCCGCCTCACCTGGAAGTGTAGCCTATGGGCCGTAGGCTGCTTCCCTGTTCACTATGCCTGTGGAGCAAGTGAATCAGGCTACCACCGGTCTGTTCTTTGGGACCATGCTCCCACCAGTGAACATTAACGTCCTAGTGCCCATACCGGAAGCTTCAAAGAAGTCGGTCTTCGATCGACTTGCTACTCCCACGGCCCCTCTCAATGGGTCGTCCAATTCTTCAGTCTTCACCAGGCTGAGCTCGAGCACCAAAGGGCCAATCAAGAAGCCCATAACACCTGAAGTGGCCATCCCAAAAAAGATAGCTGCTCCTGAAGTCGTCGAGGTGGATTCTCCTGCAAGAGGGTCGGTCTTCGCAAGGCTGACTGCTCCTGTTCCCGCTCCCGCTCAGAAATCTGTTTTTGACCGGTTGGACACAACTTATCAACGGACGTCAGTTTTCAAGAGGCTGACACCGGCAACAGCCCCTTACCTGAACAGGGGGAAAGATAAAGCCGTCGCTGAACCAATACCGACAACTCGTCACGCCCGACGACGCCACTGGTGCCGGATAAGGAAGACTGGGGGCAACTCCCCCTCTGGGCTAACTCCCCCAGCTCCCACGGTGGAAGTTAATGCTGCTGTTCTAACTGGGAACAGCTTTGAGCTGCTAAACAGGGTACACAGAAATTCGCCAACTGCGGTGCTCAAAAGATCTCCTCCACCGGTAGAGACCGCCGTGGAAGCAGAACCAGAAAAGCCGGAGCAGTCTCCTCAACGGCTGTCCTTCAGGATCTATAAGACTTGGCGACGAGTCCGAGAATCGGTGATTGATCCGAATTTCTCTTACCAGCACAAGAAGTCGAAAGGTCGGCAGGAAGAAAATCCCCCTGTCAAGCAATGAAAGACGACGACCACCTGGGTGCCCAAAGCAACGACCCCCTCAACTTCGACGGCCCACAAGAGAAGAAGGCCGGAGAAAGTCCCTACGCCTGCGGCGAATGTCAAAGGTAGTGAGCCCAAACGCCCTAAGTCCGGGGGCATTGTGGTACACACCGTCTACATGGCATCCGGGAAAGAGGACAACCGTATATTCACAGGTCATAGACCGCTTACGCGATCAGTGACTAAAGCTCAGGAGCAGCAGCAGAAGCTCCAAGAAATGATGAATGCGATGGCCGCACTCACTGGGCCAAAAGAAAGCCCAGTAGCATCCTCGGATCAGCTCCAGGAGCAAGAAACCGACGCCAAATTCCTTCGCAGGATACTGGAAAAGAAGGACAAAGAGGCTGCAGAACAAGCAACCAATATAAAAACGAATGGCCCTTCTGTTCCAGGACATGGTAGGTATGATGATCCAGCAAGATCCTCCTGCTGAAGATCCTCCAATCGTACTTGAAGATGACAGAGGAGAGACGTCAAATCCTCCACCGGTGTTGTCAACAGCCAAGGAGGAGACAATTTTCAAAGCTGACCTGGACGAATATATAGCTCAGCAGATACGGGTTCATCAGGCAACTGAGGCAGCTGGTCAAGTTTTCATAACGGGGCGACCATATCCGAGCTGGTATGATCAGATCAAGTACCCGCCGGGCTACACGATCCCAAAGTTCCATGTCTATAAGGGAACTGGCAATCCCCATCAACATGTTGCCCAGTTCAGGGCTCTTTGCGGTAACACCGGCGGTGATGATAAATTGTTGCTTCGCCAGTTCGTCGGTAGCTTATCGGAGACGGCATTTGTGTGGTACTCCGAACTCCCAAATGACTCCGTCAAGACCTTCGCTGAAATGGAGTTGTTGCTTACCCAGCGCTTCACAAGTTCCAGTGAGCGCACTCCAATAACAGCTTTGATTAATGCGAGAGTAAAGCCGGGCGAGACTAGGGTTCAATATGCAATCCAATGGCGGAACTTGTGGTCAAAGTGCGAGCAGCGCATCGAAGAAGCGCCGGCGGTGGGCATGTTCGTGGGCACCCTAGATCCTCATGCAACTATCTCACAGTTCATGATGTTCTTTAAACCAACTATGTTCCAAGCCTTGATCGATAAGTTAGCCCAGATGGATCAGATGGGTCACAGACCGTCTCCTCCAAAGCCGGACTCTCGAAATGAGAAGGGGAAAGCGGTCGTCGTCGCCAATGCTCAACAACAGCCGAGAAACTTGAAGCCGGTTGTTCGTCAAAACAGTATGCGTCCACACCTGTCCCTCGAGGAGAGGCTGGGACGTCCTTACTCGTTTCCTCAGAATAAAACGAGAAGACTGTTTGAACTGGCATTGCGTAACAGACTCATTAATCTACCGGAGTCAAGACGTCCGTCGCAGCCAAACGACGTCAATGATCCCAATTACTGTCTCTATCACCGAGTATTAGGTCATTCGATTGAAGATTGCTACGTCTTCAAAAACTGGATTGAAGATCAATATCAGTAAGGCAAGTTCGCGTTATCCGAAAGATGGAAGGTGAACCGACCGCAACCTCATACTTCTAAAAAGGTGAATACGCCGGGGGCAACGTGTTCCCTTGTTGAAGAAGCTCCATGGGAGGTTGTGTTATCAGCCAAAACCAAAAGGATGCTGAATGATCTCAAGACATGCCCGAAGGTCAGGTGGACGAACCCGCTAGAACCCCAGATCATTGAAGGGATGTTGAAGCCGCGCCCAACTCCAAGGACCGATGGTGATGGCCCAAGCATTCATACCCAGCCGTCGAAATCTTCAAAGAAGAAGAAGAAGAGATCCAAAAAGCCCGTGAAGCCTGGTGATAAGCGCACGAACTTACAGAAACAAATTAACGCGCTGGAGGAATACAATCAAAAGTCACGGACTCCCATCACACTCCAGGAGTTCCTCAACCACGTCTTTCAAGAGGAAGATGAGGGAGAGAGCTCGTCGGATGAATCCGAGGAATACGTGGCGAGTTGTCATGTGATCTATCACTCGTTTACGGACGATGAGAGAACTCCTTGCATTGAGAACCTGGGGGCAGATCCTGAACCGAAACTTCTGGGTCCATCAGATGAAACCATTGATGCATTCCTCAATGAAGCTATGTTGAAAAGTAAGGCTGATCGGGAACGCGAGACGCTCCTATTTGAAAAGGCCAAGCGCCGGTGATTAGACGAAAAGGTCGAGATACTCCCGTCAAATCAAATTACATCCATTGCGGACAAAATCAAATTCAAGACGAGGAAGAGGTTTGCTAAAGCCATATCGATGGGGATGAAGCTACTACTCTCTGAAGGAAACATTGCCGGCAAAGCAGAGATGCACCCTTCCTATTGCTTGTATCATCAGAAGGTTTCGCACTGCACCGAAGAGTGCAAAGCTTTCAATAAATGGTGGCAGGGATATGTCGCTCACCGGCAACATTTTAAGCGGGAAAAGCGCAAACTCGTCGGGAGCGGAAAAGTACGACCGAAGAGCCTAGAAGAACTACCGGCGACTGTCGCATGGTTAACGCTGGGGAAGCGCAAGTTCTCACATTCGGAAGCGACTCTGACAAGGAAATGGAGCTTAGCCCTCTCTTTAAAGAGTCCATCTCGGGAAAGGAGCCGAAGGCCTGCGAAAATATTCGGCTGCGTAATCGTACGCTACCCGAAAAGAATCTTGGACCCTCAAATAAAAAAGATAGGGAAAAGAGAAGGTCTCTGAGGAGATCGCCCTGGTTGACCAAGTTTGGAAGAGCTAATCGCCAAGGACTCGCCAAAGAGAAATAAGGTGGATTACAACGTTCTGGAACACTTGAGAAAGCTACCTTCGCAGCTCAGCATTCTTGTCGCCCTTCTACTATCAAAAGAAGCAAGAGATTCGTTGATCAAAGTGCTACAGGACCCGGAGCAATTCCAAGCTTTTCTCGCCGAAGAAAAGATGAAGGACGAGCTGGAAGAAGTGCACACAACTGATGTCACTTTCGGTGATGAAGACCTCCTTCTTGGGACGTGCGAACACAATCGCCCCCTCTATGTCTCAGGATATTGCCACGATATAAAGATAGGCAAAATCTTGGTTGACAATGGGTCTTCCGTCAATCTCCTCAATGTACGGGTATTGAAGGAAATCTGCATGAGCGTTCAGCACCTCGCTCGGGACAAGATCACCATCTCCGGGTTCGACTCTCAATCATCACGGACTCTCGGGTCTGTGATACTGACGTTGCGCTTTGGGCTGCTCGTCACGGACATTAAATTCCACGTCATAGACGCGAAGACATGCTATAATGCTTTGCTCGGCCGACCCTGGTTACACGAGTACAACATCATTGTAGGGTGTTTTTCGTCACCCCATTGAGATGGGAATACGCGCGCGCTTGTCAGGCGTATACTACAGATTCCCCCTGCCTAGGGTAGGCCGGGGTTTATTGATTGTGGGGATCCAAATCTCCGGCAGCCGCGGACTAAGCTGCCGTTAATTACCCCTCGCCTTTGGGGTGAGGGAACCTTCGATTAACGGGTTAAAATGGTCATGCGAACTCAATGTACAGTGTACGTGTGTTGTGTTTTGAAAGGGGGGTTTGGATATATCGGGAGCCACGCAGAGTTTTTACGGGGGTCCCGCTACCCGGACAGCGGGCTGGGGGTCAAAGGGGCTAGCAGCCCACGCAGAGTTTTTACGGGGGTCCCGTTAGAAATTTTTTCTAACAGGGACAGTGTCGCGGAGTATGTGTGTATGTAAATATGTATACATATGTGTATATATATATATGTATATATATATATATATATATATATATATATATATAAGAAAAAGGGGGAAAAGGTATCCAAAGGATGCGTGGGGCCAGCGCCTTGAGCGCTGTGCGTTTGGGTGCTGTGCGCTCAGGCGCAAGCGCGCCACGTGTCGGCACGTGGGCGTTTTGCGCTTGAGCACGAGCGCAGTGCGCTTGAGCGCGAGCGCAGTGCGCTTGAGCGCAAGCGCGCCACGTGTCGGCACGTGGGCGCTTTGCGCTCGAGCGCAGTGCGCCTGAGCGCAGCACGCCACGTATCGGCATGTGGGCGCTTTGCGCTCGAGCGCAGTGCGCCTGAGCGCAAGGACGCCATGTGTCGGTACGTGGGCGCTTTGCGCTCGAGCGCAGTGCGCCTGAGCGCAAGCGCGCCACGTGTCGGCATATGGGCGCTTTGCGCTTGAGCGCAGTGCGCCTGAGCGCAAGAGCGCCACGTGTCGGCACGTGGGCGCTTTGCGCTCGAGTGCAGTGCGCCTTAGCGCAAGCGCGCCATGTGTCGGCATGTGGGCGTTTTGCGCTCAAGCGCTGGGCGCTGGCGAGACAAAGGGACTTTTAGTCCCAGAACCAGAAGCTATGCTTCAGATAGGAAATATTTATTATATATATATATGTAAATATATGGAGTTAAACTCCTAAAATGTTTTGGTTGATGAAAGGGATTCTTCCTTTTCCTCCCCTGTTGGCTGGATCTTGATGATCAAGAGATGTGAGATCTAAAAATCTCTCCTTTCTGAGATCTAATGGTAGATCCAAGTTCCCCTTCGTGGGTTTTGTGGTGGAAGACTTCTTAGTTTTTGAAAAGAAAGAGTAAAACTCTTGATTTAATTCAAAAGAAATGAAAAGGTTTAGAACCTTGGAGAAGGAGCAGGAGGCACAAAAGATCTCAGATCTAAAATTTTTGTGGAGAGAATGAAAAGTTACTTTATTCATCATCATGTTGCTTTTTATAGGCTTACATATTTACATATAGCCCCTTGGGCTTCACAAAATGGCATTTTGCCTATCCCATGGCTCATGTGCAATTTCATTTTTGCACATAAGCCATGGGCTTACAAAATATTGGCTTTATGCCCATTTTGTGTACATTCATGTATAAAAAATTACATAAAAACTATTTATTACATGATTTTGTTGTTGGCATGGAGAGGCTGGCCGCGGGCTCGACTTAGGCATGGGCTCGCTTGACCTGGGCTTGGGCCCACCTAGCTTGGGGGTTGACCTTGACTTTGACTCGGTCAACAGGGGTGTAAATTTTTACCCCAACAAATTGCCCCCCATCAATGAATGCACACCGCATGCATGAGTTGTGTGCATGAAATTGATGGATCTTGAAGCTGAACTTCGAGGTGGAACATCATTCCGGGGGCGGTGCATCATCCCGGGGAGCATGATTCCCGGGGATCGGAGCATCATTCCGATTCGCGGAGCATAATTCCAATGTCGGAGCATCATTCCGAAGAGTCGAAGCATAATTCCGAAGAGTAGAGGCATGATTCCAGGGATCGGAGCATCATTCCGATGAGCGGAGCATAAATCCAAGGATCGGAGCATCATTCCGATGAGCGGAGCATGATTCCAGAGATCGGAGCATCATTCTGATGAGCGGAGCATAATTCCAGGATTCGGAGCATCATTCCGATGAGCGGAGCATGATTCCAGAGATCGGAGCATCATTCCGAAGGGCGGAGCATGATTCCAGAGATCAGAGCATCATTCCGATGAGAGGAGCATGATTCCAAAGATCGGAGCATCATTCCGATGAGAGGAGCATGATTCCAGGGATCGGAGCATCATTCCGATGAGCGGAGCATAAATCCAAGGATCGGAGCATCATTCCAATGAGCGGAGCATGATTCCAGGGATCGGAGCATCATTCCGATGAGCGGAGCATAAATCTAAGGATCGGAGCATCATTCCGATGAGCGGAGCATCATTCCAGAGATCGGAGCATCATTCCGAAGGGCGGAGCATGATTCCAGAGATCGGAGCATCATTCCGAAGGGCGGAGCATGATTCCAGAGATCGGAGCATCATTCCGATGAGCGGAACATAATTCCTGGATTCGGAGCATCATTCCGATGAGCGGAGCATGATTCTAGAGATCGGAGCATCATTCCGAAGGGCGGAGCATGATTCCAGGGTTCGGAGCATCATTCCGATGGGCGGAGCATAATTCCAGAGATCGGAGCATCATTCCAAAGGGCGGAGCATAATTCCAGAGTTCGGAACATCTTTCCGAAGAGCGGAAGATATTCTGACCGAAGCATAATTTCGATGCAGAGGTAGATTCCTAGGCGAAGTATAATTCCGACAAGGGAGGCAAATATTCCGAGGCGAAGCATGATTTCGACACGGGGTATATTCTGAGATGGAGCATGATTCCAGCGCAGAGCTTGTTGGCTGACTTGATTCCGAGACGAAGCATAGTTTCGACAGGGAAGGCAGGTACACCGAGGCGAAGCATCGTCTCGACACTGGGTGTATTCTGAGACGAAGCATAATTCCGACGAGGAGGTTGTTATCCCGAGGAGAAGCATGATTTCGACACGGGGTAAATTCTGGGACGAAGCATGATTCCGCCGCAGAGGTTGTTAGTTTGATTTGATTCCGAGATGAAGCATAATTTCGACAGGAAAGGCAGATACACCGAGACGAAGCATGATTTCGACGCGGGATACACTCTGAGATGAAGTATGGTTCCGACGCAGAGCTGGTTGGTTGATTTGATTCCGAGGCGAAGCATAATTCCGGCAGGGAAGGTAGATATCCCGAGGCGAAGCATGATTTCGACACGGGGTAAATTCTGGGACGGAGCATGATTCCGCTGTAGAGCTTGTTGGTTTGATTTGATTTGGGTTGACATCAGCATCACTACACTGGAATATGGTACCAGGAGCGAATCATCATTTGTCATGAGAGGATTAGGGGAATAGTTTTTTTTTGTTTGGCATCAGCATCGCTACACTAGAATATGGTACCAGGAGCGAATCATCATTTGCGTTTGCTTATTAGGAAACGATGGCTTAGGAGAAAGGTTTTAGATCCCTATCGCCTAAGACTTTTCAACTTTGTGAGCCGTAAGGGTCTCACAAAGCATTTTCTCCCTACAGGTCGTAAGGATCCCGTAAGTGCATTTTCTCCTTGGGAGTCGTGGGGACTCCCAAGTGTGTTGCTCCTTTGTGAGTCGTAAGTATCTCACGCGGGAATTTTCTCCTCACAAAGTCGAGAGGACCTTGTGAGTGCATTTCATCTCTTTCTCATGAGTTTGCGCCCTTTCGGGTTTTCACAAACTCGCCGGCAGTCCTGCTGTTTTTACTCACGGAGCCCTTTCGGGTTTTCATCCATGCCCATCTTGCTTGTGGACATACCTTTTTTTTTATTTTATTAAATTTTTTTTGGAGAGATTGGGATTGTTTTACGCCCGTGGATTGTATACGATTTTGCAGGATGTATGATCCAGACCGTAGGGCCATAAAAAATTTTGGGACTTTGTTGGCGTCTACATCGCTGCACTGGAATATGGTATCAGGAGCGACTCATCATTCGCCGTTGGAGTATGGGATTTAGAATTTTGTTGGAGTCTGCATCACTGCACTGGAATATGGTACCAGGAGCGACTCATCATTCGCCGTTGGGGTATGGGATTTGGGATTTGGTTGGCGTCTGCATCGCTGCACTGGAATATGGTACCAGGAGCGACTCATCATTCGCCACTTTTTTTTCGTTTTTGCATTTTTTGTTTTACCGCGATTGCTCTATCATTTCAGCTTTTCTTATCGCGAAGGTCGCGATTGCCCCATCATTTCGGCTTTTATTCACGGTTGCCCCATCATTTCGGCTTTATTTTCATTTTTATTTTACTCGCTGATTTTTATCGCCCCATCATTTCGGCTTTATTTTCATCTTTATTTTACTCGCTGATTTTTATTGCGAGTTGCCCCATCATTTCGGCTTTTCATTATTTTACTTTTATTTACACATTTTTTTATTTACATTTTTTTACATTCACAGTTTAACGACTTAGAGGTCGACTGTTCCCAGTTTAATGACGTGGTGGTCGATTGTTTTCAGAGAAAGGCAGATGTCTGAGAGAATCGGTTTCACGAAGAACTTCGGTCTCTATTTGTATGAAATTGGCGGTTGCAGCTTGACTGTTTGTTAACACGCCTTTGGACAGTTCTATCTCTCCTGCCTTGTATTGCTTTTCGACCCAATCTTTGAAGACGAATCCGTCCTCAATGGCATGACCTATCACTCTGTGATAGGGGCAGTATTTGGGGTCGTTGGTCCTATTCGCTTCCTGCGGTCTTTTTGACTCTGGCGGTTGTAGACCGTTCTTCAGGGCGTCTTTGAATATTTTGCGGATTTTGTCCCTTCTGAAGGAATAGACCTTATCCAGCTTCTCTTTCAGTGGAGATTCTCCTCCCTCTCCGAACATTGGCTTCCGAGGCTGGTTGGCACTAGGTCCGCTCATCCCTTGTTTATTTTGGTTAGCCGAAGTATTGAAAGATTCAGAATCATCGGAGTTTCCGCCTTTGCGATTATCGTCCTTTCGGTTTCTCCAGGACCTATTGTTATTTTGGGAATCCGAGGAGGACTCCTGCTTTGAGCGTTCCAACATCTGGACTTTTCTGGTCAGCTCTTGGAATGTTTTGAGACCCGCGGTGCATAGAAACGGGGCCATCCAATTGTTGAGATTTCCGACGAGGAGACTGACAGATTGGTCCTGCTCTATCGGCGGTTCGCATTTGACAGAGAGATTGCGCCATCGGGTTATAAAATCTGTGCTGCTTTCGTCGTTCTTGGGCTTGGTCCTTACGAGCTCGGCAATGGTAATCTTATCGCTGACGCTCATGAACCTCTGCCGAAACAGAGACTCCATTTGGACAAAAGTTGTGACGGAGCCATCCGGTATGCTCGCGTACCAGTCGAAAGCAACATCGGTCAAGCTATTAACGAACTGGCGGAGGAGAAGCGCATCATTGCCCCCAGTATTCCCGCATGAGGCTTTGAAGTGGGCGATATGCTGATTCGCATTTCCCGTCCCATCGAATCTTCCGAATTTGGGGATAACATAGCCGCTAGGAAATTCTACCAGATCATACTGAGCAGGATATGGTCTCCCACTACTGCTGATATATTTTTGCGCTTCGGCTTCGGCCACCAATGTTTTGACTTTGCTGGCAACCAAATCCATGATTTGATCTTGAGTTTGCGGGCTACTGTCATCGGTAGCCAAGACATTTCCCGAGATAGGATGCGACTGGTTTTCATGTAGTTCGCCCACTTTTGGATTTGAGGGAATAGGCGTCGGCTGCTTTGGGACACCATTTCCCGGTTCACGAGCAGAGCCTTCCGCTTGATTGGGCGGCTGAGAGGCAAGTCGGGCCATGAGCTGCATCACGACATTCGTCAAGTCATCGATTTTGGAGTAGAGTTTGTCCATCTCCTTGTCTTTGTTTCTGAGCTGCTTTCGGGGCTCTTGAAGCAGCGGTCCTGGGGCGGAAAGTCGGCTCTTCTTCGCTTTCCGAGCCCGACTCCTCATGGATCGAAGGGTCTTTCCGCTTATCATCCTCATCAAGAGGGTTTTCATCACCCAGCAGAGGCGGCTGTTCTTGGGAAGCGGCCACCACATTCAAGCCAGATTGGGTTTGAGATGTGGTAGCCCCGTCCTTGCTCTTGCTGCGCGTGCCCACCGTGTAGACAGTGTGGACCACATACCCAGCCATTTCCTCATCTTCGGCGGGGTAACCTTGTTCTTTGAACCTCATAAGGTTCAGCCTGGCAGGAGCCCTAGCTCTTTTGTTGGCTCTATATCTGAGCATTTTCTCCCTCAGCTTCTCGATTTTGAAGGCTTGGCGGGCATCCGCTACCCGGGAAGCCATTGTGAGTTGACACCCAATCGAGCAGTGGTCAAGGGCACCGCTGGAGCTTGCTCGGGACGCATTGTAGCTTTGTTGGTGTTGATGGCCTTGCCCTCAGCTGGGGCCAAGGAAAGTCATTCAGTCACCGACTTGCGTTTGGGTTGGGGCACCCTTGAGATCACCACATTTGGTCTCCTGCCTTTCGAGACCGGTTTGTCTGCCGCCGGGGCTTGAGGAGCTGGGATGGCGCCAACTGGCATGAACATAATAGAGCCGAATGGTAGCAGTGGCTCCTCCCATTGTCGCCCGAGACTGGCCGGAAGGACCGTCCTAGAGTCTATCCTCATTGTGTAGGAGACGGGAGCTGAGTTCATCATCGAAGACATCGTCGGAAGGTGATTGCTTGAAAATCTGCATGAAAAAGCATTATTTTTAGTATAAATACAGGTATGTATATTGATTGAGTTCGTATGAACGCTTAACCCGAAATATAGGAGGAGAGATTGGTCCCACCGGGCGTGCCAGAATCTGTAGGGTGTTTTTTGTCACCCCATTGAGATGGGAATACGCGCGCGCTTGTCAGGCGTATACTACAGATTCCCCCTGCCTAGGGTAGGTCGGGGTTTATTGATTATGGGGATCCAAATCTCCGGCAGTCGCGGACTAAGCTGCCGTTAATTACCCCTCGCCTTTGGGGTGAGGGAACCTCCGATTAACGGGTTAAAGTGGTCATGCGAACTCAATGTACAGTGTACGTGTGTTGTGTTTTGAAAGGGGGTTTGGATATATCGGGAGCCACGCAGAATTTTTACGAGGGTCCCGCTACCCGGATAGCGGGCTGGGGGTCAAAGGTTGTATTTCCATTAACTTAGTAGCAAAGTAGTTTGCTAGCTTGTTGTTTCGCCTATTCTCTAGTTAACGATCTAGCATTAGGGTTTCTCGGCACATAAATTTTTTATTTTGGCATGGTTGATTCCTTGTGGAACCTCTTGAGTGTGCCTAGTAACCCTACAGTGGTATCAGAGCCTATCTAGAGCTTTAGAAGAAGTGTAGACGATGTTAGAAATCCGATCGAACCTCGAAACCCCAACTTTTAACCCTCTCTGTACATTTTCTGAAATTGTGGATTTTTCCAAATTAAAAATTGTCAAAAAATTCAGCATGGTTTTGTATGAGTTACTGTGAAGCACGTGATCTTAAATCGACTATAGCGCCGCGGAACCGCGGCCCCACCCTGGCTTGAGCGGCGGTTCCGCAGCCATAGTGATGAATATTGACATGTGGTTTGTACAGTAATCTCTATCTGTAGTTGCTGTATTTTATGGGAATTTTTAATATATACTCAACAGTTGAGTTTTCTGGGTTGTATTGGGAGTTCGTTGTTTCGATCGAATGTTTAACTTCGCCTATGTGTTTTTCCGGATATTTTAGAATATGTTAAAATGTTCAACCGGATATAAATACCCACTTTTTCCCCTGCCGGGAAATTTCCAATTGTTGGATTTTTCCGTAGTTTAATAACGTTCTAAGTAGTGCAAGTAACGCTATGGTCCCTCTAGAAGACAACAAACCTTAACTCGATTATGTGATCGTCTTGAACTGCTCTTTGAACCTTAGGGTTTGGGGCAGTACGACGTGCTACATGTGAGGCGTTGGCTTGACCCTTCTACGGCTGGACCGTTGGTACTGTGACATGAAGTGAATGTTTTAAACTTATTTCATGTGTTGAGCTGTTTCGGGAAAACTTGGGTGTTTGATTGTTCGATCGGAAAGTTTAACATTTTCTATTTATCTGGAATCTGATAAAATATTTGGAATCCACAAATAGTTATGAGATAATTGATTTGATTGTTATAAACATAGCACTTTAGTCTCAATTGATCGGTTGCCACGGAATTTTGATGTGATCAAAAGTCCATCGCAATCACGTAGCGTACGCGGATACTCGCCGGGTAAACTTAATAGATAGCCACGTTCCATAGCCCCGACCAAGTGACTGTAGGAGAACCCCGTCGCCAAAAGCATCCGTTCGGGTGCTCGCGGCAGCGGTGTTCCGCCTTAGTGCACTTCGTCGACGGCATCCGGGGGTGCGGCCGTCTACTAAAGTTTGCGACGAGCATTCGATCAGAATATCGGGAATCTTGTTGAATTGCCCGATTGAATATTGAAAAGAGTTTTCGATATAGAGACTAAAATGCGGGGTTTATAACTGTTAGGCATGCGATGTCTAAGGAGGTTGCGGATTCCAACTGTTGTAGTATTACACTTTCTTTTCTGCGACCGTAGGTGTAATATGCCATATCGCCGGTTTCGTTGCTATATGTCAACGACAATTGGGATGTGCATATTTACTTACGTTGATGACATGCGATGTTATGTGTTGTTGGATATGTTATATTGGATTGTCGCGTTTTTGAATAGCCGGGTTTTTTTTAATGTGAGATGAGTGTTTGTCCAATTTCATTCATGTAAAAACTTGTATGTAATATTCTTTTATTGGGGCACTTCCGGGTTGAGGTTGCTATCACCATTTGTATATTATTTACTTTTCCGCACTAGGATAGACCCAAGGAGGAGACCACAAGTAACCGGGTTCTAGAGTCCAGTGGGAGACCAACTCGAGGAGTCGAGTCCGGGTCTCCTAACTCTAGAATTGGTAGGGTTGCTTGCCGCTCTCGTAGGGGTCTAGGGGTGTGGGTTTGGCTATTCATCGCGACCGTGGAATCCGTGTTTTATACAGGCTCGTATTGAAAACACGGACGTCCTAGTATATCCAATGTTTCATATGTTTCTTCTGCTGCGATATCTGTGATGTGATCATTTGATATGTTGAGATGGATACTGTATATAGTATATATGATATATTATATAGACGTTACTTATGTTTTACACCCGCGCTAGCCCTGCCCCGCTCTGTCGTTAGTTACCTAACCTAACGGTGCACGAGGGGACATCGAGGCGAATGCGGATGGCATAAGTGTATGTCGTATTTATTTGTGATGTTTAGGTGGACTTAAATGATGGGAATTCATTAATGTGATTAATGAAAGAAAAGAAACCTAAGATGTTGTGGAATCGAATTTTCAAAAACAGGTAGCTACAGTTCTTGCTTTGCATCGCGGTGTTCCTTGTAGAACATCCTGCACCTTATTCGATGAGGAAAGGGCCGAGATCCCTTCACCGGGAGTGACCCCTTTAGCAATGACTGGCAGATGCTACACCCCTCGGTTTGTCTTTTAATTGCTTTTGGAGTTTTTTCTTTGCACAGCGGTATATATGATATATCCTGCACCTTATTCGATGAGGAAAGAGCCGACGATCCCTTCACCGGGAGTGACCCCTTTAGCAAAACTAGAAAAGCCTAAAAAACACTCCATTTTAAAATCATTTGATTCTACAACGATATCAAGTTCATTACGCAATAGGTTTTCAGAAAAACCTGTCGTAGCCCTCCGTCATTTCAGATAAGTTGTATATAGTATTCGTGCTACATTTGTTGGCTTTCGTCAAGGTGTAGTGTGCGGTAGCTATATGCTGCTGCATACGATGCGATTGGATTAGGGTAGTCGTACGGCTTTGTTGGCTTTCGTCAAGGGTCGTGCGGTTGGGTTTAATTCAGTCAAGAAATGTACGGGTTGAACTTGACTAGCGGGCTATGGTTTGTTGGCTTTCGTCAAGGTCATAGCACGTTAGGGGAAAAATTATCGGGAATTTCAAGTGTTAAAATTTGCAATGAGATTGCATACCTTCTATGAGATAGTTGGATCACGATACCCGCTGCGAGTAATTGTTACTCCTGGGAGAGTTTTACACATTACAATTAGCCGATCAAGTAGGTGTCTAGAAAGGTGTCAACGAGGTTACGCCTCTAGGAAAACGAGATTTACTTTAATTAGGTCCGTGCGAAAGCACGGGAAACCTCCCTCAAAGTACCGACACTGGCCTGGCTGAAAGATTGGCGAACTTGTAGCGTCTAATTAATCCTGGCTAGTCTTTCCTTTTAGGGTTTGAAGGAAGATTTGATAAAAACAGTGGGAGCCATCTTGATTAGATAAAATAATAACCAATCTGATCTTGCAAGAGCGCACGCAGAGTGTTTTCTTCTCTCTCTCTAGATAGAGACCATGTCACGCCTTAATCAAGATAATAATATGGATGTATTGACCGAACCCGCTTGTTATACTGAGCTGGGGAACGTTGGTCCCGTTCCAACTTATAATTGTTATAAGATAGAGCAGGAATTAAGGGATTACCAGAATTCCCGTGCCGCCCAAACGAAGAAAGTGCATGATGATGCATCATCTTCGGGTGTGTTCATTACAGAGAACTGTTTCTCAATGTCCTTTACGTCCTGGGTATTTGATACCGGATCAGGATCCCACATATGTAATATATTACACGGGCTACAGAAAGGTAGAGAACTGAGAACGGGTGATAAGTTTCATGAGGCAGAAAACGGTGCAAGTGTTGCAGCCAAGTCTGTTGGTCACTGTCACCCTGTATTACCAGAATACATTGATTCTGAACAAATGTTATTAGATACCGAACCTGATATACAAAATCATATCTAGTAAAGAAGGATATAATTTTGTATTGTTGGATAATGTTTTGAACATTTCCTAAATCAAGAGTTGATCGGTTCAGGCACGTTATCTAAAAGCATTGACGTTCTAAATCAAACCACAGTTCTTAGTATATAGAACACACACAAGAGGAAGAGTTCAGATATGAACCAATCCTTCTTGAGGTATTGTAGACTGGGTCATGTCAATGCGACCCGACTAGCTGAGTTACATTGAGATGCATATTTAAATCAGTTTGAATTTACATCTTGTGAAACTTGCCAGTTATGTCACAAAGATAAGATGACCTCAGCTCTGCTTATTGGAAACAGAGAAAGAGTTAGTAAACTCTTGGGATAATACATGTTGATGTATGAAGGTCTCCTGTCTACACATGCCAAGACCGGTTCTTTGTACTTCATTACATTCTCTGATGATCTCTCATGATTCAGACATATGTTCCTGTTGAAACACAAATCCGAACCTTTTGAGATATTCACAGAATATAATTTAGAAGTAGAGAACCAAAAACGGGTATAAGTATTATGTCCTTAGATGTGATCAAGGAGGAGAATACTTGAGCACGGAATTCCTGGATTATTCTAAAGGAGAATGAGATTCTCTCTCAGCATTACTCCTCCGCATACACCACAGCACCTCGGTATATCGGGGCGGAGAAATCACACCCAATATGATATGGTGCGCTCTATGATGAGTACTACTGAGTTTCCTATTTCCTTTTAGGGAGTTATGCACTTATGAAGTTGCATACCTATTGAATAGGGTTCCGATCAAATCAGATGCCTACCATTTCATATGAGATATGGAAAGAGAAGAGCCCATCTCTTAAGTCAGTTAAGATTTGGGGTTGTCCGGCCTATATGTGAAAAGAAAAATCCGGACAAGCTCGAGGCAAAGTCAGGACTGTATAAGTTTGTTGGATATCCTAAGCATACGCAAGGGAATATCTTCTACCTAACCGAAGAACAAAAATGTTTTGTTTTCTCAGCATGCCACCTTTGTGAAAGCGAATTTCTTGTGAAGAAATTAGTGGACATGAGGTAGAACTGGAAAGAGTTCTATCTATATAAACTGCAGCCGATGATTTGGTAGAACCAAAGGATTCAACAATAACCAACGAACCTCAGTCTCTCTACCGATCTAGTAGGGTTCCTCAGCCACCTGAGAGATACTTCGGTTTCTCTATAACAGTGGGAGTGAGGATTGCATCATGAGATGATGACCCAACTAGTTTCGAGCTGGCCATCAGGAGTGAGACTCTGTAAGAATGGCTGGATGCTTATCGATCTGAGATGGAAACCTTATACACCAACAAAGTATGGACTTTGGTTGCTTTATCTGAAGGGTTAAATCCCCATCAGGAGCAAGTATATCTTGAGAAGATTACTTGGTGTACATGGAAAAGTTGAGACTTTCAAAGCTAGACTTGTTGAAGGTTTGCATCATTGACCAGGTTTGGATTATGATGAAACCTTTTTCTAAGTAGCTATGCTTAAGTCCATCCAGATCATACTTGCCACGACTACATACCATGACTACGATATCTGGCGGTTGGGTGTCATGATTGCTTTTCTAAATGATGTTTTGGAAGAAAGCGTCTATAAGTACACAGCCAGAGGGCTTCGTAGACAGTGGGAGCAGCGGAAACGTGCGCAAGATGTTTTATCTGATAAAGCAGGCATCGCGGAGTTGGAACGTCTGTTTTGATGTGTTAGTCAAAGAGTTTGACATCATCAAAATGGTAGATGAACCTTGTATATACAAAAAAGGTAGTAGGGAGTATGGTGGTGATCCTCGTTGAGTACATGGATAACATACTCTTGATAGGGAAGGAGTTTCCTATGCTACGCTCGGTCAATCTCCGCTTATCACAAGGATTCTCCATTTAGGATCAAAGTGATACCTCCTAAATCCTTAGTTTGGATCTATGAGATAGATCTAAGTGGATGTTAGGATACTCACTAGTTTTAGTGAGAAGGTATCAATTGATCCTGGGGAGAATCACTGGAAAGGTTCCAGAGTGATAAGGACGACTGAAAGTCAGTCACAGGCATTGTCTTTACCCTCAGTAAAAGGACGGTATGTTGGAAGAGTTCCAAGCTAGATACCGTGGCATACTAGACGATAAAGGCTGGATACATCGCTACTTAAGATGCTACCAAAGAGGCAGTCTGGGTGTATATAAGTTCATGAGATAAACTTCGTTCCTCCCATTGTGTGACAATGGAGTTGTGGCTTATGCCAAGGAACGCCAGTCCCATCAGTGATCCAGACATATTCTTAAGCAGTATCACCTGATTGAGGAGATGGTTGATCTCCAGGGGATCGAGGTTAGGAGAGTAGACTCAGAGGACAACACGGCGGATCCACTCACAAAGGCCTTTTCCCAGAGAGAGACTTTTATGGGATGGTTGAGTATGAGATACTACAACCACTGCTATCAGATGGCCCTAGTGCAAGTGGGAGATTGTTAGTTATATGTATGCCCTAGAGGCCATTACTATACATAGGATGTATATTGTAGTGGATGCTTGGACATATATAGGGATGACTTTCTTGCTCGATATGATAGTATGCTATCTGGTTACTCTTTACCTTAACGTGTACACTGATTGTCTCTCTGTTACATGTTGGTAAAGCCCTTAGGATGTGTACTTGACTACCTGGACTATGACGCGGATCATACTAGTGGGGACATGGTAGTCCATAAGTACATTCTTCAAAGTCCCTAGTCGTGGGTGTATCGAGACGGGGCATCGATATACCAGAGTAGACTAGCGTGTAGCTTCTCGACCCATATAGATGGGCGATGGATGATCCCATATCCATTAGTGTTTAACATCAGAGATGATATACGGGTGCTCAATGGAGACTGGGTACACTGGACGGACTCGCCGAGAACTCCCAGATGGTATTATACCTTACGTCAGATGGCAGTTCTCTGGTGACACTGGTACAGGTTAGTCTGTAGACCCGAGATCGTCATAGAGTCTTGTGTGATTCCTACTGTTCTTTGATTTCCATCATACCACGTCCAAGAGGGCGTGCAAAAAGGTGGTTTTTGGGTACAGTCCCGAATCACATGGAGGTAATGAGCGATATGAGGGGTTTCGTCTCTCCCGGTATAGGGAGTTGATGTTGCGCTGTGATCGATTGGCTATAACAGGAAGTCCTTGGCTAAGGCTGCTTTAGGGATTTACTGGTAAGTGTTACCAGTAGTTTCTCGACCCGTTATGAGCCTCATATCGACACGGCTTATCGAGTTATTGGGGTCTGACGTTTACTACCCCTAGACGAGATATGCGACATATAAGACGAAGAGACCGGACTGTACGGTAGTGTTACTGGTTGGATTCACAGGAGTGTGAGCGGGCTTGCTCGTTGATCTTCTGATCGCTCAATATCCGGGTGGCCGTTACGTTTAGCAGACCGCTTGCGGCTTGTGGGTGTTTGATATGATCATCACCTACTGCCGGCGTATTGACGAGTCTTTAGAGTCATACACAGAGGTTTCCTGGCTCAAGCGAAACGAAATAGGAGCGCATATGGGATATGTGCGGGACCGAGAATAATACCAGTATGTGATACTGTATTCTATTCTCGCGATTTGTGACATTGATCGGTTGTATGCGATATATCCGGGTTATCAGATCAAGTGTTGATTCGATAAGTTGTTACTATTGATATTAGTCGGTTATATGCGATATGACCGGATCATTAAATCAAGTGTTGATTTAATGATTTAATGTATAATTATATATTGGATATATTACTTTACATTGACTAGTATTGTTCACTTAAGATTGATTATCTCACTTGATTGTGCACATTGTATATATGATATATGTTTGTGCACTAGTTTGTATCATGTTTGATAATACATGCAAACTTGGGTGTGTGTATGCTTTACACCATTGTTTAGGTTAAATGGTCAGTGTTTTATTCATTTTATTTATTTATTTTTAGTGAAATAAAATGGTGGCTCACTTTGTCTTTATTTGAAGCTTCTTGATGCTTCATGCATCTTTGAAAAGTCTAACCATTTTGTTTTTCTCTTAACCTAACCATTAGCCTAAACTCTAGTTTAGTCTCTACATGAGTTTACTCACCCATGGTTGCTAAATGATAGACTTCACTTGATTTTCTTTTTAGAATTAATTCATTATTCATTTTCTCTTCTTCATTTTCTTCATGAAGAAAAGAAAGCTTGGTAGAAAATTTCAAGTGTTGAAATCAAGTGAGAAATCCAAATCCAAAGTGAACCCACTTCCTATTTCTTCATCCTCTACCACTTGCCATGTAGTAGAGTGTGTTATCTTCACAAGTTTTATGACCAAGTGAAGATGTGCTTGAGTTAGAGTTGCCTCGACGTAGATCATCTTCGGCATCGAAGTCAACGACCTAGCCCGCTCATTTCTCTGACGAAACCATCGCTAGAGTCCGGGATCCCGGTGATCGCAGCGAAGGGACGTCATCACGGAGCTAAAGAAGTGGAGGACCAGATCTACAAAGGTTGTATTTCCATTCACTTAGTAGCAAAGTAGTTTGCTAGCTTGTTGTTTCGCCTATTCTCTAGTTAACGATCTAGCATTAGGGTTTCTCGGCACATAAATTTTTGATTTTGGCATGGTTGATGCCTTGTGGAACCTCTTGAGTGTGTCTAGTAACCCTACATCGCGATCGATCTTGTTCCTGGTGCAGCGCCAATCTCAAAGGCGTACTATCCAATGGCACCAGTGGAGTTGGAAGAAGTCAAGAAGTAGGTTACCGAATTACTTGAGAAGGGTTAGATATGCAGCATAAATTCGCCTTGGGGAGCTCCAGTTCTTCTAGTCAAGAAGAAAGATGGCACAAGGAGGATGTGCATCGATTATCGAGAATTAAACCGAGTGATTATTAAGAACAAGTACCTGTTCCCTGATTAAAAATCAGGAATTACCTTAATGAGGTATCACGTGTTCACACGTGACCAAGGGTCACATGTTGACACGTGACCAAGGGTCACATGTTGACACGTGATCTCTTTTACAGAATTAAATTCTAACCAAGCAGAAGTGTAAACAAATGGCTAAGGAAAGACTCCAATGGGGCGTCACGTGCTCACACGTGACCAAGGGTCACGTGCTGACACATGATGGTCTTTAGTCCAGTTAAAATACAAAATTAAATTCTGAATGAAGAGGAGTAACGTGCCAACACGTGATAGGCTTTGAAAGCCTTATAAATTGATAGAATTAAATTCTAATTAAGGAAAATCAAAGACCCTAATTGGGAAAGTATTTCTCCTAATCTTTCCAAACCAAAAAAAGGATTATGGGGGACCATTGGATTAAAAATCCAAGGGTGATTAAAAATCACCAATTTATGGAAAGATTTTAGACAAGGAAAGATTTTCCTAAATTTTACCAAAAAAACAAACAAAATATCTTTTGGATTTAAAATCCAATGGTAAATAAAATTCACCGAGTGATCTAAAAGATCACATTAGTTACGAAAAACAAACAAAATCTTGCAATGAAAGATTCACTAAACAAATTGATTCTTTTCCTTCTCCCATAAATAGGAGCCAAGAAGAGAAGAAAGATATAGAATTTTGGGATCTTGAAATTTTCTAAAGGCAAATAGCAGAAAGAAAAGAAAGGAGAATTTAATTCTCAAGAAAGAAAACCCTAGGTGAGAAAGGGGAAAAGGATCAAAACTTCAAAAAGAGAATCCAATTCTCAATCTAAGAGTTTAACTCTTCTGCAAAAAGAACTTAGTTCTTACTCTGGTTGAAGATCTGCAGGAGCAAATCTCCCCATAGGTTGAGAATTTAATTCTCATCGGGTTGAGATTCTGCCATGCAGATCCAAGACTTAGAGGGAGAATTGAGTTTAGAGAATTTAATTCTCCCAAATTCACAGGAATTTAATTCCTCCAAGATAAAACTAGGGTTTAACCCTATGACTCAGTGACCAAAATTAACCGAACCTTCATAAAACACTGGCTTTTGGATTGTCAGAGTTGCAAACTTCATTGCCACTCCTACTTTTACCCTTTTCTCCAGGACACCCCGTATTACTACGAACGTCCACTTCCATTGGACAAAACCATCGTATGGTTATATACGAACTCGAAGGAATTTATTCGAGGATGGTTTCCGGTTCTGGAGAAACGAATAGGACTATTCGGTTGTCTTTTCCTTTTACCTTCTCTCAGGTTGTGAGTACTCCTTGATTTAGGAGATAGTACACCTATTACGCAAATTGGATAGTCTTCTTCCAAACCATAGGTGTTAGTGTATATGCCCTAGAGGCCATTACAGTATCATACTAGTTTGTATATTACTTAATGGAAGCTTGGGATATTCACCTTGTATAAACAATCTTGCTCAATATAGTAGTATGCTACTTGGTTTGTTTCTACTTCAATGTGTACATGTGTTTATTTTAGTATATCACCTATACGCATTAGTGGAGCCCTTAGGATCTTTGCTTGATTACCAGCGTTGTGATGGCAGTCACACTAGTGGGGGCTGGGTAATCTATAAGCACATCCTTATACAGGTCCCTAGTCGCAGGACTATCGAGACAGGGCATCGATACTCCGGAGTAGACTAGCGTATGCGCTTCTCATCCCAGTGTGGGAGATGGTCTGTCCCACAGCCATCAGTACATCGTACTGGAGATAGTATACGGGTGCTCGTTGGGTTACGAGTACACTGGACAGGACTCGTCGGGAACTGACAGGTTGGTATTACACCTATCGTCAGTTATCAGTTCCCAAGTGACATGAGTACAGCTTAGTCCACTGACTTGACACTGGCACTTCGCCTCGAGTGTGTTCCCACTGCACTTTGATCACTACCCTACCGCGGCTCAAAGGAGTCGTGCAAACAGGTAATGGTTGGGTGCAGTCCCGAAGCACTTGGAGGCAGTGACGGTTAGACAGGATTCGTCTCTCTCGGTATTGGGGGTTGACATCGCGCTGTGTCTAGAAGATCCATTACACGAGTAGTCCCTGGCCAGGGCAAGCGAGATATACTGGTAGGCTTCCAGTGTTATCTCAGGGTGTTTTGGGCTTCACTCCGACATGACTTGTACCGCTATTAGGGGACTGACGTTTACCGCCCCCTAGGCCCGACATGCGATGTATCAGACGAACAGACCGGACTGTACGGAGACTGTCACATTCAGACTCAGTAGGAGTTCAGATGGGGTTCACTTCGTCAGCCTTCTTGTCGGCATCTACCTGGGGACCGTTACGCACAGCTAGTGCCGCTTGTGGTCTGTGGTTAAACCCACTGCCAGCATAGTGTCGAGTCTTTAGAGTCCCACACAGAGGGCTATTCGCCTCTGGGCAAAACAGAGTAGAGGTCGCATGGTTTTGCGACAGGGTTCGTTCTCATCCGCGCACTTGTGCACGTTTGGAGTCCGGACGGATATTACTAGTAGGCTCTGGTTTGAGCCAGATACTGGTATACGTTTTGGGGTTGATTTTATCTCTTGGTATTCATGTTCCTCGGAACAAGAATGCGGGTGTGTATGCACAGTTGATTGAGGCGGAGGAAGAGGATTTTCATTAGGGTTTCGGAACGGGTGCGTATGCACAGTTGACAGTCGTCTTTTTCCAAACCCTAATGGAATTATGATATATCAATTAATAATATTAATTAAATGAAATTGTGTCATGGTTGGATTTTGTTGACTAGTTGACCATGGTTGACTTGTTGACCATGGTTGAAGGTTTGACCATCATCATTACAAAAGAAAGATGCTTTTTGATTCTTGCAAAACCATTTAAAGAATGTAATGATAATGGTCATTCCAAACCATCCATCAACTATTTCATTTTATTATTATTGTTAATTGTTAATTCTTTTCATTTGTGATATGGTTGCAAGAAATGAAAAGAATAAGCTCATTCTATCATAACCATTCTCTCTCCTCACTTATTCTTCTTCCTCCTCTAGTTCAAGGAGAACCCTTCTCATGAGTTGAGAATCCCTCTCCTTGAGATAAAAACACCCCAAAGACACTCTCTACTCACTCTAGGGTCAAAGGTTTAGCAAGCCGAAGATTCTAGTTCTCTCAAAGTTCGAGAAAAAGCCCGAAGGTTGAACCCTCAGGTGGATCCATCTTTGACGGAAGAAGGCAACGAGGAAAGCACCATCAATCCCTACAAAGGTTTCAAGAAGAAGGAGTTCAAGTTAGGTATAACCTCCTTTCCGAGTAGCTAACTCTCTTTAGCATGTTTGCTAGTTGTAGTTTAGGAAAAGATCCCGACTTTGTTAGTCCATGTTGCCCCATGCGCTAAAAATTTGATTTTTATACCGTTTCCGCCTCCCCGTAAGAACCGGGGGTCGCAACATGGACGTACAGTGGTATCAGAGACTAACTAAACTTAAACTAGCTTTGTAGTAAAGTGTATGGAAGTTCGATCGAGAAAAATCGCAAAACAGGAAAAACCAAAATCCTAAGTTTCTGTTGATTTTTTTTTTGTGCTCTAAATGTAAAAAGTTTTACTCCTAAAATCGGCTCAGGGTTTTGTGAAAACACCCACAAAATACGATCGCATGATTCCTTCAAAGCGCCGCGGTTCCGCGGCAATGGGTGGCTTAGGCCGCGGAACCGCCGCCGTTTTGTCTTCTCTTGTGGTCCTGTTTTGTGCAGTGTTCTTCTGGTAGGGTTTTGGGATTTTTAAGATATGTCATTTGTGCCCAGATTTTCCAGAAAAGAAATTTGTTTTTGGGGGCCTATAAATCCGTATTTTTGTCGAACTTCACTGCACTTTGACTACAATGGTTATATATGTGATGTTTACATGTATTGAACGTCGGCTAATCGCTATATGTCGATTAGTCGGGGTTATACATATCTGTGATCTGTGTTTGTTGATGGTATGTGTATATGAATGGATTGGATTGTCGCGGGTGAATAGCCGGGATGGATGTGAGATGAGTGTTGTTTTTCTTTCATTCATTTGTAATATGTAAATTGATGTAATATTATTATTTGTATGGCCGCACAACCGGGTCGGGGTTGTAGCCGTCATTGTATAATCCTTTTTACTGTTTTTGCTCCTAGGATAGACCCATGGAGGGGTGCACAAACTACCGGGTACTTGGCGGGTAGTTTGCCGCACCCGTAGGGGTCTTGGGTGGGGTTTTGGCTATTCACCGCGACCGTGTAATCCGCTTTTCGTTGCAGGCTCGAACGGATTGCGGATTCCTAGTATATCCAATGTATTCATCTGTGATCTGTAATGTCTATCATTGCTATATTTATAACTATTTAGGCGTTGCTTATGTTTTACAGCCGCGCTAGCCCAGCCCCCGCTCTGTCGTTAGTTAAGTAACCTAACGGGTGATGACGGGGCCCCGTGGCGAATGCGAATGGCATAAGCGTACGTCATATTTTGGTTATTTTCTGCAATGGTAGGATTAAATGATGGGACGCATTAAAAGAACTAATGCAAGAATATCATGCATTAAAAGAACTAATGCAAGATAATAAACCAAGTTAAAGTCGTTGGAACACTTTCGAAAAACCACTCGGTTCTTTTCAAAACTAACTTTTAAATGCGGAGATTGAGCCACTCCTTCTAAAAGCTATCTCGTTCCATCGATTATATCAAGTTCACTACGTTCACGGTTTCGCCAAAACCATTCGTAGCCCTCCGTCGTTTCGTATGAATATTCAATAGTATTCAAGCTATGTTTGTTGACCTTCGTCAAGGCATAGAGATTGGTAGCTGTTGGGTGTTCATATGTAGCATAGATAGATGCATTGGTTTGGGACAGTCGTATTGCCTTGTTGACCTTCGTCAAGGGTATATACGGGTGGGTTCAAATTAACCTGGAAAATGACGGGCAGAACTTGACATATGACTTATGATTTGTTGACCTTCGTCAAGGTCATAAGAGCATGGGGCAAAATTCCACATCGGGAGTTTCATAAGTACTGAAACTTGCTAGATTTGCATACCATTTGGAGTGTGGTGATTCTGGTAGGATTCCTTCAGTTTCGTCACGCGATGATATTTGGATCCCGATCCTACTGTGAGTATATGCTACTCCTCGGGAAATTTCTCACTAAACGATCAATGCTATAAACCTAGTAGGTGTCTAGAAAGGTGTTAGCGGGGCTACGCCCCCAGGGAAAAGAGGTTCTTAAATTAAGGAACTTCGCGAAAGCGTTGGAAAACCTCCCTCGAAGTACCGACACTGGCCTGGCTGAACGGTTAAGCAAGTATTGTGCGGTGGGATTGATCCCGACTAATTCTTCCTTTATGGTTTGAGGAGGGATTCGAGAGACAGTGGGAGCCATCCTGTTTAGACAAATTAAAAACCACTCTAAACTTGCAAGAGCATCGTGCTAAAGTGTTTCTTCTCTCCCTCCTAATTGCAGCGACCAATCGACATGACTGGACTTAAGTTACTTCTAGATAAAAACATACTGACAGGGCCAAACTACAAAGATTGGCTCAGGAATGTCAAAATGGCAATCACTTACGACAAGCTGGGGTATCTTCTTACCACCAAAGCTCCCCCCGTCCCAGGTCCCACTTCCAGCGTCTCGGATAAGGAAATCCGTAAGACTTGGGAGATTGATTGCGCGAAGGCCAAGTGCCTCGTACTTGCCTCTATGGACAACGAACACCAGAGGAGGCACGAGAATATGGACCTGGAATCCATATTTCTTCATACAAAAGAACTGTATGGAGAGCAGTCTCGTATCGCAAGATACGAAGTGTCAAAGAAGTTATTTTCGGCAAAGTTGGCCGTCGGATCATCGGTAGCGGACCACGTGCTTAAGATGATTGGCTACATTGAGGAGCTCGCGGAACTTGGGACCACGTTGGAAAGTGAACTCTATACGGATTTAATTCTCCAGTCCCTTCCATCCACTTACGCCCAGTTTATACTGAACTTCAACTTACAAGAAAAAGAAGTTGAACTTTCGGAACTCCTCAACATGCTGAGGAGCGCAGAGGGCACCCTACAGAAAGGTAGGGAAACACCCGCTTTGTTTGTAGGAGGATCTTCTTCTTCTAGGTCCAAGGCGAAAGCCAAGGGAAAGAGGAAGAAAGCCCCCCGCCAAACCAAGGGGCGGTGTTAGTAAAGTGGGTACGAAGGAAAAGGAAAAGGCAACAATGATAGCGGGAAAGCTTGTGGGTAAAGAAGAATGCTTCTATTGTCATAAAAGTGGACACTGGAAGAAAGATTGCAGGGCTTGGAAAGCCAGGACACAGGAACTGAAGCAGGTTGCGGCTTCAGCTTCAGGTGTGTATGTTATTGAAAACTGTCTATCGATAAACTCTACTTCCTGGGTATTGGATACCGGATCAGGATCTCATATCTGTAATTCTTTACAGGAGTTGAGAAACCGTAGGTTTTTGAAGGCAGGTGACATGACCCTCAGAGTTGCGAACGGAGCTAGCATGGATGCTAAAGCCGTGGGGGACTATTACCTGGGAATGTCAGATGGGCATGTTTTGGTTTTGCGTAATTGCTTTTTTGTACCCAACGCAACTTGTAATATCATTTTTGTATCTTTGGTTTCTAAAGAAGGTTATGAATTTGCGTTTGTAAGTAATGTTGTAAACATTCACCTTAATCAAATTCTGATTGGGTCAGGTACACTGAGCAATGGTATATACGTGTTAAACCAACCACATATTTTCAATATCCAGAATACACACAAAAGAAAGTCTCCAGATATCAATCAGGCTTTCTTATGGCATTGTAGACTGGGTCACATCAATGAGACACGGTTGACTAAGTTACATAAAGAAGGATACTTGGATCCGTTCGAGTATCAGTCTTATGCCACTTGTGAATCTTGTCTCATGGGAAAGATGACAAAGACTCCGTTCACTGGACACGGAGAAAGAGTGAGCGAGCTCTTGGGACTCATACACAGCGACGTGTGTGGTTCAATGTCTACACATGCGCGAAGCGGTTATTCATACTTCATTACTTTCACAGACGATTTCTCTAGGTATGGACATGTCTTCTTAATGAAGCACAAATCCGAGGCCTTTGAGAAATTTCGGGATTACAAGAATGAAGTTAAAAAACAAACAGGCAAAAGTATTAAGATTCTAAGATCGGATCGAGGTGGTGAATACTTGAGTGCCGAGTTCCTGGACTATTTAAAAGAGAATGGAATTCTCTCTCAGCGTACTCCTCCATAACGGTGTATCGGAAAGGAGGAATCGAACCCTATTGGATATGGTTCGTTCCATGATGAGTAAGGCTGAGTTACCGCGATTTTTCTGGGCTATGCACTAGAAGCAGCTGCATATCTCTTGAACAAGGCTCCCACCAAGACTGTGCCTACCACTCCATATCAGATGTGGAGTGGGAAGAAACCCTGTCTTAAGTACCTTAAGATATGGGGATGTCCAGCTTTTGTAAAAAAGCAGCATGCGGACAAGCTCGAGGCACGTTCAGTACAGTGTAAGTTTATGGGATACCCAAAGAACTCCAGGGGGTATCTGTTTTATTCCGCTGAGGAACAAAAGGTTTTTGTTTCTCAATATGCCCGCTTCTTGGAAACTGAGTTTTTGGAAACCCAGATAAGTGGGAACGCAATAGAACTGGAAGAAATTCCAGAACCACAAGTTATTACTGAAAGCTTGGAAGAGCCAGTAAGTTCAAAAGAACAGGACATTCCTATGCCGCTCCGCAGGAATAGTAGGCAGTCTCATCCGCCCGAGAGATACTACGGTTTTCTCATAGACGGGGATAGAGAGGATTGCATCATAGATTATGATGAGCCTACTAGCTTCCAGCAGGCCGTTCAGAGCGTTGACTCGGTAAAATGGCTGGATGCAATGCGGACCGAAATGGAGTCCATGTACACCAACAAAGTATGGACGTTGGACATTGCTCCAGACGGGGTAAAACCCGTAGGATGCAAGTGGATCTTCAAAAGGAAGATTGGTGTAGATGGACAGATTGAGACCTATAAAGCTAGACTTGTAGCAAAGGGTTTCCGTCAAAGACCTGGTTTGGACTATGATGAAACCTTTTCTCCAGTGGCTATGCTGAAATCCATTCGGATCCTTCTTGCCATTGCTGCCTTCCACGATTATGAGATTTGGCAAATGGACGTAAAAACCGCTTTTCTAAATGGAAATTTAGAGGAGTGTGTCTATATGGACCAGCCAGAGGGTTTCATTCAGAGTGGGAGCAGCGGAAAGGTGTGCAAGTTGCTTAAGTCTATCTATAGACTAAAGCAGGCATCGCGGAGTTGGAACATCTGTTTTGATGAGACGGTCAAGGAATTTGGCTTTATCAAAAATCCAGATGAACCATGCATCTATAGTAGATTTGTAGCGAGAACTGTAGTATTCCTCGTTTTATACGTGGATGACATTCTCTTAATAGGAAATGACATTCCTATGCTACAATCTGTCAAGGGGTTCTTGTCACACAGGTTCTCCATGAAAGACCTGGGTGATGCCTCTTACATCCTGGGGATCCGGATCCATCGTGATAGATCCAAGAGGATATTAGGACTTTCACAGTCCAGGTACATCGACACCAAACTGAAAAGATTCAGTATGGAAGATTCCAAGCGCGGTAACCTACCGGCTTGTCACGGGATCACCCTCTCTAAAGAGATGTCCCCCAAGACTGATTTGGAGAGGGATCGCATGTCTATTATACCCTACGCTTCTGCGGTAGGCTCTATAATGTATGCGATGTTGTGTACCAGACCGGATGTAGCTTATGCACTGAGTGTGGTAAGCCGGTATCAGTCAAACCCTGGGGAGAAACACTGGATAGCGATAAAGAACATTCTCAAGTACCTGAGAAGGACTAAGGAGATGTTCTTGGTGTATGGCGGAAAAGACCTCCAGATCGAGGCCTTTGCTGACTCCAGCTTCCAGAGTGACAAGGATGATTCCAAGTCCATGTCGGGTTTTGTCTTTACCCTCAATGGAGGGGCGGTGGGTTGGAAGAGTTCCAAACAGGAAACCGTTGCAGACTCGACGATGGAAGCGGAATACATCGCTGCATCTGATGCCGCAAAAGAAGCTGTCTGGATGAGGAAGTTCTTGAAAGAACTTCAGGTGGTTCCGTCCATTGTTGACCCAATACCTCTGTATTGCGACAACAACGGGGCTATAGCTTTAGCGAAGGAACCCAGGTCCCATCAGAGATCCAGACACATCTTGAGGCGGTATCACTTGATCAGGGAGATCGTGGATCGCAAGGAGATCGAGGTTCGGAGGGTTGCTTCAGAAGAAAACACTGCAGATCCATTCACCAAGGCACTGCCCCAGACTCAGTTCGAGCGGCTGATCGAGATGATAGGTCTTCGATACGCCAGTACATGGCCTTAGTGCAAGTGGGAGATTGTTAGTGTATATGCCCTAGAGGCCATTACTGTATCATACTAGTTTGTATATTACTTAATGGAAGTTTGATATATTCACCTTGTATAAACAATCTTGCTCAATATAGTAGTATGCTACTTGGTTTGTTTCTACTTCAATGTGTACATGTGTTTATTTTAGTATATCACCTATACGCATTAGTGGAGCCCTTAGGATCTTTGCTTGATTACCAGCGTTGTGATGGCAGTCACACTAGTGGGGGCTGGGTAATCTATAAGCACATCCTTATACAGGTCCCTAGTCACAGGACTATCGAGACAGGGCATCGATACTCCGGAGTAGACTAGCGTATGCGCTTCTCATCCCAGTGTGGGAGATGGTCCGTCCCACAGCCATCAGTACGTCGTACTGGAGATAGTATACGGGTGCTCGTTGGGTTACGAGTACACTGGACAGGACTCGTCGGGAACTGACAGGTTGGTATTATACCTATCGTCAGTTATCAGTTCCCAAGTGACATGAGTACAGCTTAGTCCGCTGACTTGACACTGGCACTTCGCCTCGAGTGTGTTCCCACTGCACTTTGATCACTACCCTACCGCGGCTCAAAGGAGTCGTGCAAACAGGTAATGGTTGGGTGCAGTCCCGAAGCACTTGGAGGCAGTGACGGTTAGACAGGATTCGTCTCTCCCGGTATTGGGGGTTGACATCGCGCTGTGTCTAGGAGAGCCATTACACGAGTAGTCCCTGGCCAGGGCAAGCGAGATATACTGGTAGGCTTCCAGTGTTATCTCAGGGTGTTTTGGGCTTCACTCCGACACGACTTGTACCGCTATTAGGGGACTGACGTTTACCGCCCCCTAGGCCCGACATGCGATGTATCAGACGAACAGACCGGAATGTACGGAGACTGTCACATTCAGACTCGGTAGGCGTTCAGATGGGGTTCACCTCGTCAGCCTTCTTGTCGGCATCTATTTGGGGACCGTTACGCACAGCTAGTGCCGCTTGCGGTCTGTGGTTAAACCCACTACCAGCGTAGTGTCGAGTCTTTAGAGTCCCACACAGAGGGCTATTCGCCTCTGGGCAAAACAGAGTAGAGGTCGCATGGTTTTGCGACAGGGTTCGTTCTCATCCGCGCACTTGTGCACGTTTGGAGTCCGGACGGATATTACTAGTAGGCTCTGGTTTGAGCCAGATACTGGTATACGTTTTGGGGTTGATTTTATCTTTTGGTATTCATGTTCCTCGGAACAAGAATGCGGGTGTGTATGCACAGTTGATTGAGGCGGAGGAAGAGGATTTTCATTAGGGTTTCGGAACGGGTGCGTATGCACAGTTGACAGTCGTCTTTTTCCAAACCCTAATGGAATTATGATATATCAATTAATAATATTAATTAAATGAAATTGTGTCATGGTTGGATTTTGTTGACTTGTTGACCATGGTTGACTTGTTGACCATGGTTGAAGGTTTGACCATCATCACTACAAAAGAAAGATGCTTTTTGATTCTTGCAAAACCATTTAAAGAATGTAATGATAATGGTCATTCCAAACCATCCATCAACTATTTCATTTTATTATTATTGTTAATTGTTAATTCTTTTCATTTGTGATATGGTTGCAAGAAATGAAAAGAATAAGCTCATTCTATCATAACCATTCTCTCTCCTCACTTGTTCTTCTTCCTCCTCTAGTTCAAGGAGAACCCTTCTCATGAGTTGAGAATCCCTCTCCTTGAGATAAAAACACCCCAAAGACACTCTCTACTCACTCTAGGGTCAAAGGTTTAGCAAGCCGAAGATTCTAGTTCTCTCAAAGTTCGAGAAAGAGCCCGAAGGTTGAACCCTCAGGTGGATCCATCTTTGACGGAAGAAGGCAACGAGGAAAGCACCATCAATCCCTACAAAGGTTTCAAGAAAAAGGAGTTCAAGTTAGGTATAACCTCTTTTCCGAGTAGCTAACTCTCTTTAGCATGTTTGCTAGTTGTAGTTTAGGAAAAGATCCCGACTTTGTTAGTCCATGTTGCCTCATGCGCTAAAAATTTGATTTTTATACCGTTTTCGCCTCCCCGTAAGAACCGGGGGTCGCAACGTGGACTTACAGTAGGCAGGTGCCAACCGGTAGGGAATGAAGAAAACCAATTAGCATAACGATGGTGTACATAAGGTATTAAGTAAAGACATATCGAGGGATTAGTAAGAGGGCAAAGTAAATTGCGACTGCTATTCACGGACAAACCAAGTATTTCTTCGCCAATCCTAAATCACCTTTGTATTTCTCCAGGACATTCCGTATCACTACGAAGATCCACAGTTTATTGGATACTCCATCGTATGATTATATACGAACTCGAAAGGAACTTGTTCCAGTTCGGAGATGGATTCTGGTTCAGGAGAAATAGGAATAAGGTTTATTCAGTTGTCTTTTATCTTCACCTTCTCTCGCATTGCGAGTGCTCCTGGGATTAGGACAGTACACCCATTATGCTTATTGGATAGTCTTCTTCCAAACCATAGGCTGGTGCCGAACGGTAGGGAAGGAAGAAAACCATTTGGCCTAAAGGGGTGTATAGAAGGTAATGACTAAAGACATATAAAGGGATTTGGAGAGATGGCAAATAATTATACGGTTACAGTTGTGAATCTGGATAATGGAAGAGGCATTACTACGAATACCGATGCATTACTACGAATACCGGGATACCCCATCGAAACATTTCAATGTTTCAGTTTCACTGTGTACTGTTAAAAGAAAACTGATTTCCTAATTAGACACTTGCTCCAGGGTATGTATTTACCAGGTTTGATTCTCACATCTGTATGGTTTTACAGATGATGAGTGGGAGTAAGTTATTTGGAATTAGGTGATCATCCTCATTATATCGGGATTCGTTGTAATTGGTGATATTTGAGGAAGTCGCCTGGGTTGTTTGCCGGACGGCAAATATTTGGTTTTGAATATCCGTTATAATGAACCAATTTCAAATTGATATATCTGTACGTCTATTTTTATAGAGTGAGATATACCTTTTTGAAATTATGTCTATGACATTTACCTATATCAGTGGATGGTTAGGTAAGGAGTATTGAACAGCGATGTAATTCTTCTTAACCATAAGTACAGTTTTCAACCTACGACACACAGGGAATGAGTTAATGGACTCAAGGGACTTACACAGAGTATTGTATGTTGTCCAGTGTCCATTAGGACAGAGGGGTTGGTACTCGTACTATATTCTGTTTACTTGTGACTTCTCTAGTTCTTAGACATGTGTTTCGTAGAAATGCAGGTTCTGAGTTTTGATAAGTTATAGGTATATGAATAAAGTAGAAAACCAGGTATTGCAAGTATCAGGATTCTTCAAGGTGATCGAAGATGTAGATACTTGTGTATGGTATTCAGTTGATAGTAATATTTAAGAGAACTTGCTTCTCTTTCAGGTTACTCATAATTGGAAGCACTCCTAAGTTGAGTAATGCTGATCGGCCTCTTTCTATTTAGTTGATATGCACTAGAGACAGCTGCATGATTTGAATCTGGTTCAATTAAATTAGTGCCTCTGTTTCTGTATTAGATATAGAACAGTTCATATCTTAACGATGTTAAGGTACGGGGATTTGTCCGGCTTATGCTTAAAACCAGACTCTGGAGAACTCAAGGCACGTTTCTGTAATGGCTGTTTGTGGGTTGACCCAGGCTATGACGAGGGTTGACTTTCTACCATCTGGAAGATCAATAGTGATATTGTTCTTGACTCCCACAGTTTTAATAAAAATGGATTTTTTCAGAAAACAGTAGTGGGAGTATGGTAGAACTGGAAGTGATTCCAGAACCGCAAACGATTACTGAAGATTTGATAAGAACCTAAAGATTCAATCTGGTTTGACATTCCATTGGCCACTCCGCAGATATGGTGGGTAACCTCAGGCGCTCGAGAGGTACTTTGGTATGCTCAAGAACGGTAGCAGGGAGATTCTTGATTACCCAGACTTGACACTACTGTTGTTCCCGACTATGAGACCCGGCAGGAAGATGAGTATAGCGTCGTTCTGAACTGGCTTCAGAAGGGTACGTGTATATGACTCTACCAGAGGGTTGTCGTAGTCAGTGGGAGCAGCGGAAGCATGGTGGACAAGTGGCTTATGTCTATTTATAGACTAAAGCAGATATAGCGGAGATAGATCATCTATTTCTGATGTGACAGTCATATGTTTGACTTCATCAGAATAGAGGATGGATCTGTTAAGAAGGTAGTAGGGTGTGATGTCCTGGTATTTGGATGACATACACAGAGTAGGAAGTGATATTCCTATACTACGATCGGTTATACTTTGGTTGTCACACAGTAGTTTCTCCACATGGGACTTGGATATAATATCAAGACATTCTGGTTACTAGATCTATAGATCTAGATTTGGGTGGTTTCCCAATCAGGGTACTTAGATAACATTCTAAGAGTATTTAGAATGGACGACTCCTGGCATGGTGGTGTACCTGCAGGTAATGGAGTCACCCTCTCTAAAGGTGTCTTACAGACTAAAGGGGAGAGGGATGTGCATGATTGGCAGATCACTTGTTAGGTAATTGAGTCAATCATGAGATGTCAAGTACCACACCAGATGTTGTTTTTGCAGTAGGTGCAATAAGTTGATATTGATCCAATCCTGGAGAAACATTCGGAAGCAATTTTAGAACATAAGTGAATGTTCTAGGGATATGATAACAGCAGCCTCTTTCGAGAGACGGTTATCATTCCAGGCTTCCAAGGTGACCTGGATGACAGAGTGACTGTCAGAGTTATAGTTTTTTTTCTCTGACGAGGGGCAGTAGTTTGTACAAGAGGTCCAAGCATATACTGAGGGAGGCATGGCGCAGGATACTGATTAAGTTCAGTTGACGATACAGTCTAAGAAGTTTGGATTTGGAGTTCATTTATGAGCTAGGTCCCATCAGATATCCAGACATATTCTAAGACAGGTATTGCTCATTTCGGGAGATGGCTTTCTCCGCGAACATGAGATAAAGAGAGACATAGAAAGAAACATTAGAGCGGATCCACTCACTGAGGCTATTCCTCGAACGCAATAGTTTCGCAAACAGGCTTTGTGAGACTGATTAGTAGAGGAGTTGGGTGTTCGGTATCACACGGGCTGTGAGTGTGCGACATCGCAATAATTAGCCTTGAGTGCAAGTGGGAGATTGTTGGATATAGTGCCCTCAGAGTCAATTATTGGATCACAGGCACGTGATTGCAATGATTGAGGGAGGACATATGCCGGTAGGACAGTCTTACTCAAGATGATAGTATGCTATCTGGTTTATCTTTATCATCGTGTACTGCTTTAGGTGACCTTACAGGTCACTATTGCACGTTGATAGATCCCCTAGGATTCTTGCTTGACTACCAGCAGTATGAGGGCGATCATATACGTAGGAGCTGGGGTCTATAAGCACATCCTTAAAAGGTCCCTTGTCGTGGGAGTTTCGAGACAGGGCATCGATACTCCAGAGTAGACTAGTGTATACAGTCGAGACCCCGATGAGGGGCGGTGGCCGGTCTCACAAGCCACTTGTGTCAGTTGGTTCACCTAAGATGTATACAGGTGCTCATTGGGTTATGAGTACACCAGACAGGACTCGCCGGGAACCTGCTAGTTGGTATTATACCTGACGTCACATAGCAGTTCTTTGGTGACATGTGTACAGGTTAGTTCATCGACCTGAGATCGTCATTTGTCTCGTGTGAGTTCCCACTGTGCTTTGATTACTACCCTACCACGCTCAAAGGAGACGTGCAAACAGGTTTTAGTTGGGTACAGTCCTGAGCCACATGGATGCAGTGAGCGAATTTGCAGGGGTTCGTCTCTCCCGGTATTGGGGGTGAGGTCGCGCTGTGTCTAGGAGAGCTATTACACGAAGTCCTTGGCCAAGGCAGGAGATTTACTGGTAGGTATTCCAGTAGTATCTCAGGGTGTTCTGGGCTACACTCCGACACGACTTGTACCACTTTTGGGGGTCTGACTTTTAACAACCCCCTAGGCCCGCCATGCGATGCTCATAGACGAATGGACCAGACTGTACGGATATTGTCACTGACAGGCTCAGTAGGGTGTCAGGATGAGTTCGCTCATCGACGTCCCTTTTGGTCAATACCTGGTAGCCCGTTACGTATAGGCTAATACCTCTGACGTGCTAGTTGTTAAATCCATAACCAAAGTATTGACGAGTCTTTAGAGTCCCCCACAGACCAGTTTCTCAAGTTTCGGGCGAAACGCTGTAAAGGCCGAATGGAGATATGGCAGGGTTCGATATTATCCGGGCGGTATTGCACGGATCATGATCGGACGGATAATACTAGTGGGCTTTGGTTTAAGCCGGATCCTAGTATTGTACAGTGTAGATTTTGTCTCTTTTCATTTATATTCAGTGGGAATACAAATGCGGGCATGTATATGTTGTCGCGGGGTTTTCCTTTAATTTATTACGGGATCAGTTTTCTGAAGTTGCCAGTTTGCATTCCGTTTCGGCCAGTTTTCCTTTGTTCCTTCACGGCCGGATTTTTCTGATGGAGGGGCTAATTTGCAAGTTTGCAAATTAGCTATTGTAGAGGGTTTATTTGGATATGGAAAGTTTATGATAGCATCTTTTCTTTTCATGCATCATTTCTTTTGCATTAAATGAGATTAAAAAGGATTAGGAATTGATTTGATATTGTTATCATCACTTTTGGATGTGGTCACCCTTTTGCTTTTCCTACACTCACCTCCCTTCATGTTTGATTCTTTTTCCCTCCACCATTTTGATAAGGGGCCGGCCACTTTAGGGGGAGAGAGGGATTCATTTTTGAGTGGTGATTTTCTTGATCTCATTTCATCATTCCTTGCTAGAAAAATGAGAGCACCATTTTCTTCCAAAGTTCTTTCTTTCTTCACCTCCATCAATGGCAACTTCAAACCCCCATGAGACATACCTCTCTACACTTGCCTACAGCATTCCTTGGGCACGTCGGCTCGCCAACTTCATGCCCGAGTTGCCTCGGTCCAGAGGTGGGAGCCCGTAAAAGAACCCGGCGATGTGGTGCCCGTTTCGACGAGGAGGCGACGACCGGAGTTTCCACGAGGAGATCGGAGTGGAGGCAAAGACCGAAGGACACGGACCGCTTGGTATAGCTTATCTACTCTTATTCTATTTTTCTAGAGTTAGGTTAATGGCCCGATCCGGGATTTTAGTGCGCGGTGGTGCCGGTTTCTAGTTTTTTAGAAAAGTTTCGTTTCCACATTCCGGTGTCGGATTGACGGCCGGGGCGCCGCCGTGCACTTACAGAGGTGGTCGATGAGGGTGATGAGGCGAGGCGCGGTGACGAGGGCTGGCGTGGGTTTTGTGAGGAGAGAGCGGAGGCGGGAAAATATAGAAGAGGAAGGAGAAAGAAGAGACGTAGGCTGTTAAGTTTACATGGGTTTTGTTTTCTAAATATATATATATATATATATATATATATATATATATATATATATATATTAATTAGAGAGAGACTGTTGAGAATGAGAGAGAAAGAGAGATAGAGAGAAAAGAGAGAGAGAGAAAACCAGCGTGAGGAGAGAGACAGAGAGAGAGAGAGAGAACCGTGAGAGAGAGAAAGAGAGAGAGGAGAGAGAGTGCGAGAGGAGAGAGACACATAGAGAGAGAGATAGTTTTTTTAGTTAGGATTTTAAATTTTAAAAATATATTTTAGTTAATTAAATTTTAAACTGTTAAAATATTTAAAATATAATATTAATAAAATTTGATATTTTGGCAAATACAAACTTAGTCCAAAACACGCCCGGGTCGGGTCTAAAAATTCAGTTTTAAAATACAAAAAATATACATGTCGACCAAAACTAAAATTGGATATCCGGGTAACGAAAATGCATACCCCTAAGAACGGATGCACGTACGTGCGCGTAGCCATCCAAATAAGTCCGTTTCACTGAACAGGACAGGAACAAGATGCGCGGATGCTACCACAGGGTCAAGGGTATCATGCAGGCCATGCAATGTATTTTTAAAATATTTTATGTGATATTAAATGTTATCTTAAAAATGCAAATGCTAGATAAATGCCAGCATGCAGTATGTAAAAATGAATGTGCACAAATCTACGTAACAGGTCAGAATAAATCATAAATATGAATCAAGACAGGTTTCAAGCATGCAGGTCAGGTAGGATGCAAATACAGATGTCAAAACACTATTCGCACCCAAAACACAGTAAATCAGGAAAATACCATAAATAAAGAAATACTTGAACTTGAACTGGTATAAATGAACTAGGGTGTTACATGCACTCAAAGAAGAAAAGCTAAGGAAGAAGCGGCTTAGGTATAGAGCTAACAAAAGGGCGTGGGCTCTGGCTAAGTTGGATTTCGTGAAGTTCCAAGAAGCGGATTTCCCCGCGATAAAAGCTGGATCAGCCGTGAAAGTCAGCAACTCCTTCAAACCCTTAAAGTGGGTTCAAAAGAATGATACGACTGCCAAAATCAAGAAAACAACGATTCGAACGGTGCTACGAAGAGATGTGTGCAAGCCCCAACATAGAAAGGATGACACCATTTCTTCGAGAGTATACCAAGCACTCTGGGCCGTGCGCAAGCAATAGGGAAAATCCAGAAAAGGTGTATAGATGCCACCCCAAAACTCAGCTAAGTTGACCGTCTTTAGTTATTTGTCTTTTCCCGAAGAAGATGGGACACGGTGACGGTTCGGAAGGTCAGCCACCAACAATGAAGATCTGGCCGGATGCGTGGTTTACACAGTCTATATGCTAGGTACGTGCAACAAGAGTAAGGATGGGGCCACCACATCTCAAGCCTAATCCGGTTTGAATGTAGATTCCAGTTCCCAAGAATAGCCTCCTCCAGAAGAAGATGAAAACCCTTTTGTTGAGGCTGATAAACAGAAAGATCCCTTAGCTCATGTGGAATCTGGTTTTGTTAGCGAAGATGAGCTAATTTTCCTTCACAAGACCGCAGAGCAGCAGCTTCTCCATGAGCTCCCGATGCAGCTTAGAAACAAAGATAAGGAGATGACCAAGCTCTACTAAAAGATTGACGATTTGAAAAACATCGTCTTACAGCTCATGGCCCAAGTTGCCTCTCAGCTGCCCAATCAAGCGCAGGGCTCTGCTCATAAGCCGAGTGACAATGACCCAAAGCAGTCGACACCTGTCCCATTAAGTACGAAAATAGGAGAACCTCGTTAAAGTCAGCCATATTCCACCTCAGGAAATGTCTTGACTGTCGATGATAGCAGATTATTGATCCATGACCGGATCATGGATTTAGTCACCAACAAAGTCAAAATGTTGGTGGCTGAATCCGAAGCTCAAAAAGATGTTGGCAATAGTGGGAGGTCGTACCCTGCACAGTATGAGCTTATAGAGTTTCCAAGCGGCTACGTCGTTTCTAAATTCGGAAGATTCGATGGGACTGGAAATGCGAACCAACACATTTCCTACTTTAAAGCATCGTGTGGGAATACTGGGAGCAATGATGTGATACTCCTTCGACTGTTCGTTAATAGATTGTCTGACGTTGCTTTCAACTGGTACGCAAGCATACCAGATGGCTCCGTTATTACGTTTGCCCAAATAGAATCTTTGTTCCGGCAAAGGTTCATGTGTGTTAGCGATAAAATCACCATTGCTGACCCTGTAAGGACCAATCCAGAGAAAAATGAAATCAATACAAACTTTATAGCATGATGGCGCAATCTTATTATCAAATGCGAGCCGCCATTAGAGCAAGACCAATTCGTCAGCTTACTCATCAGGAATCTCAGCAATTGGATGGTTCCGTTTCTATGCACCGCGGGCCTCAAAACGTTCCAAGAACTGATTTTCAGTTGATAAAATTGCACATTTAATATGACATTTTTCCTACTATTTCTATATAATAAAAGGTGTTTATCATACTATATGATACATATGAGGGTTTATCTGTAAAAATACTATTTTCATGTGTTTATATATTATAATTAACATTTGGTAGGAAAAAGTAAGCATATAATATCCATGTAACATTTGGCCCATTTAAATATGCTTATCTTATTAAAATACCTTTGACCAATTCTTAATGGTTAAATTAATATCTCAATAAAACAAACTCTACTAATATTATTTGTTGAGTTATTGTGCAGAATTTGCTGGGCTAAAATCAAGGAAATCAAAGTTGGTAAAACAAACCTACCTAATTAAGAAAGTAAACTAAAGAAATCAAGTCTGGCAGTGATGAAGAGAAGATTTTCAGTTTCCAGAGATGTTAAATGATCACCACGTGTCAGATTGACAAAGCCCCAGAGAAACGAACCAAAAAACTCCCTGTTTGGGCACGGAACCGCGGCCAAACCCACACATGGGCCGCGGTTCCGCCACGTATCAGACGAGTTGGGAGTTGGGATTTTGCTGTTAGGATTTTAACCACCGGTTTCCAAATTAGGAAGCTAGGGTTCTGGCTCTGGGACTATAAATAAGGACCGAGAGCCTCTTGGAAAAATCATCAAGTCGAAGAGATCACGAAGTCCACGACAGGCTCACGCATTCAGGCTGATCATCAACGGTTCATCTAGCTCCTTAGAAGAGATCGAGAAGCAAACTAGCATTTTGTAATCATTTTCTAAGGAAACAAAGTGTAAATGAATTTTGTTGATTAATAAAGGTAGTTATTTTCTTATTCTATCTCTTTGTAGTTTTAATATGATTTCTCTCTCCATCTGTTCTTCTCCCAATATGCGCGAATAATTCTCCGCTTGTTAGGGTTCATAGGATTATGGTAGGTTAATGGATGATGAAGATCCTTAAACTCTTTTGAAGTCCTATAAAGTTTATAAACTTTATCAAAAGAATAGTTAACATCCTAATTGGGCGCGCTATCAATTCATTGATAATCACGACCACGATTAGAGATTAGATTAACTATTGTTTTGGTAAAGGCTAGATATGAATGGAGTTCCATGTCGAGATAGGGGTTAAGAGTGGGAACCCTTTTTCCCTCCAGAAACCCTAATCTACATGCATCACTGTCGTTCTAGTTTTAAATCTATTAAAGGATAAAAAAAGTAATCTTTAATTAATCATCCATAACTACTAAATTCTAATGAACCCTACAAGCCTCCTTTTAGTATTAAACCTATATCCGTAGTTAATCTAGATCTATATTTTGCATCCGTGTTTAACGTAGATCTAGATCCTACAACCATTCTTCACCATTCTTTATTCTTCCTCCTTTCTTTCTCAACACGCCTAAAGTAAGAATAAAATATTCAACGTTTCCCAGAGGACGACCCGTACTCATCTCGGTCTAGCTACACACGACACCGTTATTGATTGCGGTTAAACCACACAACTTTAAAACTCAGATCAATCAAATGGCGCCGTTGCCGGGGATACGTGCGTAATTTTTTATTCTTACTATTTGTGTTGAATTCTTATTCGATCTATATCATAATTAAACGAAACTGCAAATCGTATATTTAACGAAGTGTGTGAATTTTTTGCAAGGAGATCTGGAGTTACAGACTTGAGGAAACAGAAAGACAGAGATATTCATCGAGATCTAGAAGAGTACAAGAGGCCACGTAGCAAACTTCATCAATTGATCTTTCCTTCTCGCGGCGGATCCGCGGCAGATAAGATACATTCGCGGCGGAAGCGTGACTGGATTGAGGATCTAGGGTTCCAAACTTCTCTGGTAAGACTCTCAACTCTTTCTCTCTTCTCTGAAATCCAATAAAATATCTTTTCTGTAGGATTCTTTGCAAAATATCGCCGCTCAAAAAATCTTTTTGCAAAGTTTTGTGATCGGTTTGTTTTGCATATTTTAAAACGGACTTTAAGGGGCAAAGACCAAATCCAGATTAGGTGGGGATTTTATCACCCTTCCTAAGCCCCACAAATCACAAACCGAGCATCTGCATCAACCCTACATTAATTTAAAAAATATCTAGACAAGACTCTAAGGACTGTCGCGCTCAATAAGGACAGAGGAAGGTCGTGGGTAATCTATCGCTTATCCGCATTACTTTTGTGGTGTCTAGGCAAGTGTGTCTAAGGCAAGTGGTTACTTAATTAGGCCCACTACTTACGTAGTGGATACCTCCCACTTACCTGGCCACATGAGTAGTAAAGAGGCGGTAGAGGATTGATCCTGTGGCTTGTTCTTTGGAAGTCTAGGAGCGGTCTAGAGACTTGACCTAGGTAACCTTAGTTCTAGGGTTGTTTGTGTATTTTTGTGTGATTTGTCTTAAGTCCCACTTTTTCAAAACAGACCAATTTTAAATCACACACATGCTGTCACTTGCGCTAAACCCGCTTAGTGCATGCTTGGCTGGACACGGGATTCTAGTGCCCGTCTTGTCCGCGTTCTTGCTATTGACTCCGAAGTCGGTACTTCTTCGTTTTCTTTTCCCCCACCACACACCACATCAACCAAGATGGATGGCGCTCTATCAAATTATAACACCACGCTTCCACCGCCCGTAGGTGAGCAGAATCCACCGTGCATCTCTCTCCAGGAGAGATGCTATCCTATCCGTGGTCCACTTCCCACTTATCTATCTATTCCACTAGATAAAGGGGATAATTTTGAAATTAAACTCCACTACATCAATCTGTTGCCCAAATTTCACGGGCTTGAGTCTGAAGACGCGTACGTTTTCATCACTAAATTCGAAAACGTATGCGCAATGATGGGTACTTCACTACTGACTGTGGATGCTATGCGCTTACGTCTTCTCCCATTCATTCTGTGCGACTTGGCAGAAAAATGGCTTTATAATACTGCCGCACATTCTATCAGTAACTGGGATAAATTCGTAATTGCATTTCTTAAGAAGTTTTACCCAAACCATAAGACCGCCCATATTAGGAGCGAGATCAACCAGCTCACCCGGCTTCCCAATGAACCAGTTTGGAAGTGGTTTGAACGTTTCAAGGATCTGCTTGTCCAATGTCCTCATCATGGAATACAAAGATGGGATTTGTGCCGAATTATATATGAGGGCATTAATCCAGCGACAAAGCAGATGCTTGAAACATGTGTCAATGCAATTTCATGTCCAAAGACGATGGTGAAGCTTGGAAATATCTTGAAGACCTCGCTGAAAACACTTTGCAGTAGGAAAGCGTAAGACCACCTTCATCTAGGGGAGGTATTCATCAGCTCGATGTTTCCATCGCAGTAAAAGCCGAAATGGCAGCGATGCAGAAGAAACTCGACGCTATTGAGAACAAATTCTTATCAGTCTCCCTAAATCAGGTAATGCTTCCCAAGACCGTGTGTAATTGCTGTTCAGATCCTTCACACTTGACGGAAGAATGTCCTATGAATGCACCGTTTCAAGGTCATGAGCAAACTAATGCTGCTTTTCAGCAGAGACCTAGAAACGATCCATATTCTTCCACGTATAATCAAGGATGGAGGAATCATCCTAACTTTGCTTGGAACCAAAACCAACCCCAAAATTAAAACCAGTTCCAAAGCAATTATCAAAGACCTCCTCCACAGCAACCACAGCCACAAAGTCATCACCCCTTTCAGTCACAAAATTTTCAAAATCCGGCCAACATTTCTGCACTGCAACTGGCCGGTACTGATAACTCTTCACTCGCACAAACTTTGGATTTGTTTATGAAACATTCCATTCAAATGTTGGCTGATATGAAGTCTTCTATGATACCATAAAGAATGACTCCGCCTCCCACGGTGAGAGTATTAAATCAATAGAAAACCAAATTGCACAATTGAACGCCGCAATGAGTGCGAGAGAGAAAGGGAAACTCCCATCTCAACCCCTGCCGAATCCTGGCCACTCACAAAATCATAATGTGAATACTGTTACTACGTTGAGATCGGGAAATGTGCTGAATAATCGAGTGGGTGAGCAACTTGATGATGTTAGTGATACCACTGATACCCCAGCTTCTACTGTTTTCCCTAATTCGTCTAGTCTCCCACCTTCATCCGAGCCTATTCTTCGTTTTCCCCAAGGCTCGAACACTTCGCCCAATCTATCTAAGACGATTCCAACTCCAATTTTGGGATCGAATCCGTCCCCACAATCTTCTCCACAAATGTTGGACCCAAAACTTATTAATCAAGCTCCATTTCCAAACAGATTAAGGGCCAACAGACCTAACCCATAAATGGAGAAGATTGTGGAAATGTTTAAGCAGGTTAACGTAAATATTCTTCTCCTAGATGCTATTCAACAAGTCCCATCTTATGCAAGAATCCTTAAAGACTTGTGCACTAGGAAGAGAAAAACTTAAGTGCCTAAAAAAGTTTTCATGATGAGTAATGTTAGCACGGCTTTTACCCAGCAAATACCAAAGAAACGTAAGGACCCTGGCTGTCCTACCATCTTTATTTCTATTGGGGGTAAAAATATCAATCGTGTTTTACTCGACCTTGGCGCTAGCGTTAACTTGCTTCCTTATTCAGTATACGAGCAGTTAGGGATTGGAGAGTTGAAACCCGCATTGTACTCTCCAGATGGCAGACCGATCAATCATCAAACCTCGGGGTGAACTAGAAGATGTGTTAATTAAAGTCGGGGAATTCATATTCCCTGTGGATTTTATTGTTTTAGACACACAGCCTGTGGCAAACCCATGCAATCAAATCCCGGTGATACTTGGTCGACCCTTCCTAGCAACTTCTAACACTATAATTAATTGTCGTAACGGTTCTATGAACTTATCCTTCGGAAAAATGACAATTGAGCTTAATATTTACAAGCTAGGAAGTCAACCATCTGAAGCTTCTGCTCATTTCCTTGATGTTTGTTCCATCCATGAGATAGCTCCCGAAAGCTGCATGGATGAGGAACTTTGCTTTGATGATCTCAACAACACTAATGAGACATCGTTTGATCTTGCACAACTACATAGTGAGCATATGTTCAATGAGTCCGTCCTTGAGTTTGAATCAGTTGACTCTTCGCAAAAGTCAGTAGCACTTTCCGAGTCAATATCCTATGCAAGTTTTGAACCTCTTAGGGAGTCCGAATATCATTCTCTTACCCTACCTTCTATTATCTCTCCGCCAATACTTGATCTCAAACCGCTACCTTCTCATCTTAAATATGCATATTTAGGTGAGAATAAGACTTTGCCAGTAATTATATTCGCTTCTCTAGCCTTAGTGCAAGAGAACGCACTTTTGGCAGTGTTGAGATCGAATCGGCAAGCATTTGGTTGGACAATGGATGACATCAAAGGGATTAGTCCCTTAATTGTTGAACATTATATACATCTGATGGATGAAGCCAAACCAACCCGAGACCCACAAAGACGGTTAAATCCCGTTATGAAGGAGGCGGTAAAGAAAGAAATCGTCAAGTGCCTTGATAGTGGTATAATTTACCCTATATCTGACAGCCAATGGGTAAGTCCAATTCATGTAGTCCCTAAAAAGTCTGGCATCACGGTCATAACTAATGAGGATAATGAGTTAATCCAAACACGCACCCAAACTGGGTGGCGCGTATGTATTGATTACAGAAAAATCAATGCCGCGACGAGGAAAGATCACTTCCCTCTACCTTTCATTGACAAGATGTTAGAACGATTAGCTGGACACGAATACTATTGTTTCTTGGATGGATACTCTGGCTATAACCAGGCCCCCATCGCTGAAAAGGATCAAGATAAAACCACATTTACTTGTCCTTTCGGTACATTTGTTTATAGACGCATGCCCTTTGGATTATGCAACGCTCCCGCTACATTTCAGCGGTGTATGATGGGGATATTCTCAGATATGGTGGAGAATTTTCTGGAAATTTTTATGGACGATTTCTCCATTTTTGGGGACTCCTTTGAGGACTGCCTTCGTAATCTTGACGCGGTTCTTACCCGCTGTAAGGATAAGAACTTAACTTTGAATTGGGAAAAATGCTATTTTATGGTCCAAGAAGGTATTGCCCTTGGACATATAATTTCACGAAAAGGCATTGAGGTTGACAGAGCTAAAATAGATGTCATTCATAACCTCTCTCGTCCCAAATGCGTCAAAGATATACGATCCTTCCTTGGTCATGCAGGATTTTATAGGAGATTCATTAAGGACTTTAGCAAAATTGCTAGACCCTTAACCCTTCTATTGGCCAAGGATACTACATTTCACTTCGATTCGGATTGTGAGGCTGCTTTTGAATCGCTTAAAGGATCGCTCACTACAGCCCCCGTTCTATCATCTCCGGATTGGAACCACCCGTTCGAGCTTATGTGTGATGCATCAGATTTTGCTATTGGTGCGGTTTTAGGACAACACATTGACAAGATACCACATGTAATTTACTATGCAAGTAGAATCTTGAATGATGCATAAATAAATTACACAACTACCAAGAAAGAACTCTTGGCAGTTGTATTTGCATTAGAGAAATTCAGGCCCTACTTGATTGGCTCGCCAATTGTGTTTTACACTGATCACTCTGCCCTACGACATCTTTTATTGAAGAAGGATGCTAAGACCAGGCTAATACGTTGGATCCTATTGTTACAAGAATTTGATCTTGTCATGCGAGACAAGAGTGGATGTGAAAACGTTATAGCCGACCATCTTTCATGCATCACTTCTTCACCAACTTTGACCGTGCCGATAAATGACTCATTTCCTGACAAACAACTCTTGACTGTATCCTACGAACCTTGGTTCATGGATATTGTGAATTATCTAGCGACGGGACTTATTCCTAGCGATTGGTCGAAACAAGACAAACTTCGATTTCTATCTCAAGTAAAATACTTTTACTGGGATGAACCTTATCTGTTTAAGTATTGTCCCGATCAAATTATTCGCAGGTGTGTCCCTAACGATGAATTCAAGAGTGTGTTATCATTTTGTCATGATCAGGCATGCGGCGGTCATTTTGGTCCTCGAAAAACGGCGGAGAAAGTTTTGCAATGCGGCTTTTATTGGTCAACATTGTTTAAAGATGCATATGAACATTGCAAAACTTGTCCGCGATGTCAGCATTTGGGTCAGATTTCACGAAGAAACGAGATGCCTCTCCAACCTATATTGGTTGTGGAAATATTCGATGTTTGGGGTATTGATTTTATGGGCCCTTTTCCCAACTCCTTTGGGAATTTATATATCTTGTTAGTGGTTGATTATGTCTCGAAATGGGTGGAAGCCATACCGTGTCGCACTAATGACAACAAAGTTGTCATTAAGTTCTTTAAAGAAAATATCTTTTCGTGATTCGGACACCCCCGCGCTATAATTAGCGACAACGGGACACATTTCTGTAGTCGGTCTTTCGAGGCCTTGATGCGGAAATATTCAATCACTCACAAGCTTTCTACGTCCTATCATCTCCAAACAAGCGGGCAAGCTGAGATCTCAAATAGGCAGATCAAACAAATTTTGGAGAAGACGGTTTCTAAAAACCATAAAGATTGGCAACCAAATTGACGGATGCTCTTTGGGCATTTCGCACCGCTTACAAGACCGATCTTGGTATGTCTCCATACCGCCTTGTGTTGGAGAAGGCATGCCACCTCCCTGTCGAGATCGAACATAAAGCAATGTGGGCTATTAAAGAGCTTAACTTCGATTTTGATCAAGCGAGCAGCTATCAGAAGTTGCAATTGAATGAACTAAGCGAATTCCGCGATGAAGCTTACGATAATGCGGTGATAGTAAAGAACAGGACTAAAGTGTTCTACGATAAAAACCTTTTTAGAAAAACCTTCACATCGGGGCAACAAGTCCTTCTTTACGATTCTTGTCTCCATCTTTATCCGGGTATGCTTAAATCTCGTTGGAAAGGACCTTTTGTGGTGCGGTATGTACACCCGCACGGGGCAGTAGAAGTTGAAAATTTGAAAAACGGTTCAATTTTTAAAGTAAATGGACATAGATTAAAACCGTATTTCTCTGCTGACCCAGCGGAGGAGCTCCTGTTTTTACAGGAGCCGCTTTATCAGAACTGAATTTCCTCCGCCCCACCTCCATGTTGGTAACATTTGCTCATTTTAAGAATGGAGGTGAGTGAAATGGACTTAACCAAATATCTGTGCGTGCCAAAGAACAAGTTTGGGGGTAATTTTCATTTAACTATTATTTTACCCCTTTTTGTCTCTCCCCAAGTATACAGGTCCATGCTCTCAAAAGACAACATCAGTGAGGACACTGCTGAAAACAGGTTTGGGGGGGAGCTTTGTATTCACTGAATTATCTTTGACACTGGGCATTCAAATTTTTTTTTATAACAAAAGAGTAGAAAGTGAAAAATTATATTTAAAAAGATAGGAATAGTTTAAGAAAACCAAGAAAATTAGAAGTTTTCTTAAACGAACTAGTAATAAGTAGTTGTGAGCTGTTGTCCCAAGGGTTAGTAAGATGAATGAAGTCACTAATCTGAGGATAAAAATAAGTCTGAAAAATAGTTCTTATTCTGGAAGCCAAATATTTGAATGTTGATACCCTACTATACACACTTACACAGGTCTTGAAACTTGGGATAGTAGAGGATACTTTGAAATGCTCTTGTCTAAATGCCAAAGTATGAAGGAAATTATAAATGAATAAAATATAAAATTGTGAAGAAAAATGAACACTGGTTTTGTTATCCCCGAGGCAGCAATAAAAAAATACAGCGGGGGTGCTTCACCACCTAGTGCCTTAGACCAACTGGCCTGGGAGTCACTGCTAAGCCTTAGGTGGTGCAAGACGAGGAAAATACGAATACACCTAATCAGCAAGCACATGAATAATCGGTCGGTTAGTACCTTAAGAAGTATTAACGGTCGCATGAAAAATGTGTGAGCAAATCCATCTAAATATTCATTGATTAAAAAGTACTGAGGCGATGGACAAGAGTATGATAGCTTGAATTGAATTCTCCGAGTGTAGGGATGTCTTTTACACACACGTAGGGGTATATGATCGATATTTGAATGAAAGGTAGAAATGAAGAATAAAGACGATGTTTTATTGAGGGATGATGTGATTCCTAATATCTTTTCATAACTATTAAGATAGGGCTCATAGCAACTGAAAAACTAGTGTAGTTGGAAACTCTAAATTTTCAAAGTCTTTCTTTTATAGTTCTTATCTTTATATGCAACTTTCACCATCTCTCTTTTATTATAGGATTTTGTGGGTGTAATCCACTGAAAACCCTCAGGAGACAACACTCCTCCTACCAGGGACACCTAGAAGTTTAACGGCTTGTTACACGCGCTTAGTGCAATCGTGTTGCTTACGAAAGTGTGCTTAGCTTTCTCCTTTCTTTTTCTCCTTCTCTTGAATAAACTAGTTTGCTCGGGACGATCAAAGATAAGTTTGGGGGTATTTGTTTAGTTAATAAAATTGCACATTTAATATGACATTTTTCCTACTATTTCTATATAATAAAAGGTGTTTATCATACTATATGATACATATGAGGGTTTATCTGTAAAAATATAATTTCATGTGTTTATATATTATAATTAACATTTGGTAGGAAAAAGTAAGCAAATAATATCCATGTAACATTTGGCCCATTTAAATATGCTTATCTTATTAAAATACCTTTGACCAATTCTTAATGGTTAAGTTAATATCTCAATAAAACAAACTCTACTAATATTATTTGTTGAGTTATTGTGCAGAATTTGCAGGGCTGAAATCAAGGAAATCAAAGTTGGTAAAACAAACCTGCCTAATTAAGAAAGTAAACTAAAGAAATCAAGTCTGGCAGTGATGAAGAGAAGATTTTCAGTTTCCAGAGATGTTAAATGATCACCACGTGTCAGATTGACAAAGCCCCAGAGAAACGAACCAAAAAACTCCCTGTTTGGGCACGGAACTGCGGCCAAACCCACACATGGGCCGCGGTTCCGCCACGTATCAGACGAGTTGGGAGTTGGGATTTTGCTGTTAGGATTTTAACCACCGGTTTCCAAATTAGGAAGCTAGGGTTCTGGCTCTGGGACTATAAATAAGGACCGAGAGCCTCTTGGAAAAATCATCAAGCCGAAGAGATCACGAAGTCCACGACAGGCTCACGCATTCAGGCTGATCATCAACGGTTTATCTACCTCCTTAGAAGAGATCGAGAAGCAAACTAGCATTTTGTAATCATTTTCTAAGGAAACAAAGTGTAAATGAATTTTGTTGATTAATACAGGTAGTTGTTTTCTTATTCTATCTCTTTGTAGTTCTAATATGATTTCTCTCTCCATCTCTTCTTCTCCCAACATGCGCGAGTAATTCTCTGCTTGTTAGGGTTCATAGGATTTTTGTAGGTTAATGGATGATGAAGATCCTTAAACTCTTTTTAAGTCCTATAAAGTTTATAAACTTTATCAAAAGAATGGTTAACATCATAATTGGGCGCGCTATCAATTCATTAATAATTGCGACCACGATTAGAGATTAGATTAACTATTGTTTTGGTAAAGGCTAGATATGAACGGAGTTCCATGTCGAGATAGGGGTTCAGAGTGGGAACCCTTTTTCCCTCCAGAAACCCTAATCTACATGCATCACTGTCGTTCTAGTTTTAAATCTATTAAAGGATAAAAAGAGTAATCTTTAATTAATCATCCATAACTACTAAATCCTAATTGAACCTACAAGCCCCATTTTAATATTAAACCTACATCCTTAGTTAATCTAGATCTATATTTTGCATCCGTGTTTAACGTAGATCTAGATCCTACAACCATTCTTCACCATTCTTTATTCTTCCTCCTTTCTTTCTCAACACGCCTAAAGTAAGAATAAAATATTCAACGTTTCCCAGAGGACGACCCGTACTCATCTCGGTCTAGCTACACGCGACACCGTTATTGGTTGCTGTTAAACTAGACACATAATAATATAGATCAATCAACTGACCAAAAGGATTCAAATGTTGGAACGCTCAAAACAAGAGTCTACTCTAGACCCCCAAACTAATAATAAATCATGAAAGAACCGGAAGGATGACAATCACAAAGACGGGAGTGACACTAAGGACGATTCTTTCAACATGTCTAATGATGAAGGCGAACGGAGAGGAGGCGGATCAAAGACAGACCAGCCTCAGAGGCCATTTTTGGGAGGAGAAGGACCGACTTTAGAAGAGAGGAAGAACAAGTTCTACTTCTTTAGAAAGGACAAGGTCCGAAAGATATTCAAGGACGCCTTAAAAAACGGTTCGCAACTGCCAAAATCTAAAAGGCCGCACGAAACAAACATAACAGACAATCCTCTATATTGCCCATATCACAGAATACCGAGTCACACAATTGAGGATTGCTACGTTTTCAAAGATTGGGTCGAGAAGCAATATAAGGAAGGAGAAATCGAATTGTCTAAAGGCATGTTAACGAACAATCAAGCTACAACCGCTAATTTCGTACAGACAGAAGACGAAGCCTTCTGGGAACCAACTACTGAACCATCTACTCCAAAAAATGATGAAAACCTGTCGCAACCTCCATGAAATGTATACATATCCAAGAAGACGGAGAAAATGTTGATGCTGCTTCAGAAAGATCCTAGAATCGAATGGAAGGGACAAAAAGAGCCCGATGTTCCAGCCATCGATTTGGGTCGATCGGGCTCAAAGTCCAAGCGACTTAGAAAAGAGGAAAAGAAAGATGCAGCTCGACATGAAGAAGGGTTTGCTTGAAAATCGACCGTTCAAAATATATCGATTCTCTCGAGGACTATGTTCAAAAGGAAAAAAACCCTTATTCAATTGAAGGAGTTCTTCCCTATAGAAGCAGTAGAAATTCTGGAAGAGCTAGAAGAGGATGCTAATGATGAGGTCCCTATCGTGACCTGCTACGCCATCCGTTTCGGCAGCGACTCCGAGGAAGAATTTTGTTTTCCCGAAGAAGATAAGGAGCTCACCACAAAGGCCAACCAAACCAGCTCAGAAGCGGCAAAGTGCTACCGCTGAAAAAGGGCAATGCTCCAAAAGAAAAGGAAAAGCAAGCTAAAAATGAAGGGGGCAGCGGAAAGCTAGTTCATGAAGATTCGAGCTCTTCCTCAGTAGACTATAATGTATTGGCTCACCTTCGGAAGCTTGCGTCCCTATTAAGCATATATGATTCTCTTGTTTTAGCCCAAGAGCTTAGAGATGTCCTCATTCACGCACTGCAAAACCTTGAGCGGTATCAGGCTTACTTCATGGAAATCAACATGAAGAAGGCCCAGTATACTTTGTATGCAGCTGCGGTTGTTCCCTCATGGGAACTGAATAAAATCAAATAATGAAGTAGGGAAAACCTCAAATGAGGCATCACGTGCTCACACGTGACCGGGCATCACGTGCCTACACGTGACCAGGACTCACGTGCAGATACGTGACCTTTTACAGGCAAAGCCTATAAGCACTGAATAAAATAAATAATTGGAAATGCTTAAACAGTGGGGTCACGTGCCAACACGTGACAAGCTCTTAAACCCTCTGAAACAATAGAATTAAATTCTAAATTAAATGCTTAATCAGTGGGGTAACGTGCCAACACGTGACAAGCTGTTAAACCCTCTGAACTAATAGAATTAAATTCTAATTAAATGCTTTATCAGTGGGGTCACGTGCCAGCAAATGATGGGTTTCTGAGCCCTCTGAACTAATAGAATTAAATTCTAATTAAATACTTTATCAGTGGGGTCGCGTGCCAACACGTGATAGGTTTCTGAGCCCTCTGAACTAATAGAATTAAATTCTAATTAAATGATTAATCAGTAAGGTCACGTGCCAACACGTGATGAGCTCTTAAACCCTCTGAACAATAGAATTAAATTCTAATTAAAGGGAATCAAAAACCCTAACTGAAAAAATATTTCTATAGATCTTTCCAAACAAAAAGATTGCACTCTGTAAAGAGGAGCATCGTTGGATTAAAAATCTAATGGTGATTAAAAAATCACCAGTTTATAGAAAAATTCTATATAAGGAAATATTTTCCTAAAATCTGCCGGGAACAACAAATAAAATATCTTTTGGATTAAAAATCCAATGGTGAATAAAATTCACCGAGTGATCTAAAAGATCATGTTGGTTATAAAATCAATCAAAATCTTTCAATGAAAAATTGACTAAACAAACTGATTCTTTTCTTTCTCCTATAAATAGGAGCCAAGAAGCAAAGAGAAAGAAGGGCCAGAACAACAGAGAGAGAATACAAAAAAAAGAGAATTTAATTCTCCAGAGAGAAAAGAAAATCTCTTCAGGAAAGAAAGAAACCCTAGGTAAGAGAGGGAAAGAGATTATTCTATAAGCTCCCACAAAACAAAAGAGAATTTAATTCTCAAATTAAGAGTTTAAATCTTCTAAATAAGAACTTAGTTCTTTCTTTGGTTGAAAATCTGCAGAAGCAGATCTCCCCATAAGTTGAGAATTTAATTCTTATCGGGGAGATTCGGTCATGCAGATCTAAAACCTGAGGGGGTTCAGAGAATTCTATTCTCCCACAAAGCATATAGGAATTTAATTTCTCCAACAAAGATATGGTTTAACCCTTAATATAAGAACTTAGTTCTTCTTCATGATAATAGATCTGCAGAAGCAGATCTCCCAATAAGTTGAGAATTTAATTCTCACCGGGAAGATTCCGCCATGCAGATTTAAAGCTTAGAAGGAGAATTGGGTTTAAAGAATCTAATTCTGTTAAACACATAGAAATTTAATTCCTTTAAATAAAATTAGGGTTTAACCCTATAAGAGAATTTAATTCTTATACAAGGGATTTATCTTTCCATGCACGAAAAAGGATCAAGTACCCAACATGATCACGTGGCAACACATGACTCTCCCCTCCAATGATCACAAGAGAACGAATAAGATTAGGTCACGTGTTCCCACGTGACCCTTGAACAGACTTCTCAAAATGAAAAGGGCAGAATCGATTTTGGGTGTCTCACGTGTCCCCACGTGACTCCTGACAAACACCTCTCTAAAAAAGAGAAGATGGGAAAAAACTGAAGGATTAATATCCAACGTATGGGCGCCCTCACGTGTCCCCACGTGACCCTTTAACAAATCCTTTTAATATCCAATGCATGGGTACCCATCACGTGCCCACACACGATGGCCACGAAGATAAGTGTTTAACACTTATTTGTATATTCTGAGAATAAAATAAAGGAAGTTTGGCCCAGCACTTAGGTGCCTCACGTGACCCCATGTGAGCGCTTCTTTATTTTTAGTGTTTAACACTATTTTGTGTGTTTCATCCTTGGTGTTTAAAACTATTTTAAGCGCGTCACGTGGGAGCACGTGATGGACGAGTGTACTCTAGTGTTTAACACTATATTTGAGCCAATCTTAGCCTAAATTAGCTAAGTCTTCCAGAGGCAGGACCCTCCCTTTTGACTGAACCTCAAATACACTCTTGTCTTCCAAAATTGATCATCTCATATGACATTCAAAGCCAAAATCCAAAGCCTTTCAATCAACTTTGGTTCAAGGGTACATCTCTTCACACCTATGATACATGTCGTTGTAATTCTTCAACGTCTTCAGAGAGGTGGTGGGGCCTAATGACCAATAACTATCTGGTGCATTTCCAAACCCATATTTGTATCTGAACTTGGACCGCAATGTCCCTAAACTAAACAATAAGAGCCCTAATGCTCTTTTGTTGGATCTAAATGATCCTGTTAAGTAGATCTTAGTCTAAAATTAGACTAACGTATCCTTAACAAACATTTAAGTTGATCGTAATCTCAAACGAGACTAACGATCTTTAAATTAATCCAACTACAGGTCCCCCAACCAACATTGGTTCAAGGGTACATCTCGTCACTCCTCTGATATTTGTCGTTATAATCCTTCAACGTCTTTAGAGAGCTGACGGGTCCCAACAACCAGATATTCTACGAACTGTGGGGTGCTTAAACTCATGGACTATGACGTCCTTAAACTTTACGGACTGTGGGGTCCTTAAACTCATGGACTATGATTTCCTTAAACTTTACTGACTATGGCATCTCTAAACTAGACTATGATGTCTTTAAATTTTATGGACTATGATGTCCTTAAACTTTTGGACCGCAATGTCCCTAAACTAAACCTTACAGACTATGATGTCTCTAAACTAGACCATGATGTCTTTAAACTTCACGGACTATGATGTCCTTAAGCTTTTGGACCGTAAAGTCCCTAAACTAAACAATAGAGCCCAAATGCTCTTTTGTTGGATCTAAATGATCATGTTAAGTAGATCTTAGTCTAAAAACTAGACTAACATATCCTTAACAAACGTTTAAGTTGATCTTAGTCTCAAATGAGACTAACGATCCTTAAACCCAACCCAAACCCAAATCTAAGACAATATGGATTTGGACTAATCCACGTCCTACGGACGACAACATAAATTAGTCTCCGTATACAATCCACGGGCAACCAAAAATAAAACAAACACACACGACACGAAGTGACCATCTGGAGAAGGAGAAAATGGTTACCGCGATGCGGTAGCGTAATTAACTGTAGGGGCTTGCGCTTGCAGGGAAGAGCGTCCCCTCAATAAGAAAACCCCTCAAATGAGGGGGAATCTGACGAAGTCTGCTATAACGGCTGCATCCGTCTAAACCTCCGATACACGGTGCCATAAATCAACTTGGTATTTTCGGAGAGGTGGACGGATAAAACCAAATAGCATCTGCCCCCAAATTCAGGCACGACGTTTGTCTTTCCCGGCTTTCGGCGGAGAATAGTGGTCACGTTCAAAGATGAAGACCTGTTATTGGGGACAACTGAGCATAACCGACCTCTTTATGTAACAGGATATAGTGACAGAGATCGTATTAATCATATATTAATTGATTTAGGGTCCTCGGTGAATACTATGTGTCACGCCCCGCTTCCCAAAATATGGAATACGAGGGGTTGACAAGGCCAGCCATGCTCCTACGGCCGAGGAAACATCCTGCCGTAGTCACACTTCGGCTTCTAGCTTTACGTGGTAATCAGTAATCAATGCACAGGTAATGAGAAATGCGGTCACTAAATCAAAACAGATATAAAACTAACCAGATGGAGTCAAAGGAAAGATAGCGCTGACGTCGCTGATCTAGATGTCCGCAATATCCTCGAGGTACGACAGGTGCTGATCCGAGCTAAGTCCACTTCTCAAACTGAGCATGCATACTCAGGTCATCAGAACGACACAATAGCAATAGATATAAATACATATGTAAATACGTGCAGTAATGGTGAATATGAAACAGTAAGCATGGAGTGATGACATGAGCATGAAGTAAACGGTACAGGTAAACAGTAAAGCAGGTATATCGAATCAGTAATCAATGCATGTCCATGTCACTAAACCTATCAGTCTCTAAGTCTCACTGTTCAGGTCGCTAAATCCATCGTCAGTCGAAGTGTGAGAGTCAACTACGCAGGAGTATCCCCAACCCAAGGGTAGGGCCCCAGGGGCAAGGGAACACGGGCCCGAATCACCCATAATAATAATCAGTAACTCCATCCATACAACTCCCAAAATCACTGTATATGCCGGCAATGGGGCTTCTGAGATTCCGTTGAACTCACACTCAAACTACTCCAAACCCATGGTCTGCATCAAATACCGACCATAACCCTAAATACTAGTCGGTCCATGACAAGTCTACGCGAGAACTGGAGACAGGATCTCCATCAAGCATGTCTCGACTGGTGCCCAGGATAAATGGACAGTGTTTGACGCCTTACCTATGACACTAATATAAGTGCTCCATAACCGTCCCATTCCAGTTATAGTTACACTTATATATGTCCCATAGACGTCGACAATGCAATAATTTAACCGGTTCCACTGATTGTGTACAAGTACGTGTCACTTCACTTATTCATTCACGCTTTAACACTAACGTGCTTGCCACAATTTAATCACTAATATCTATCACTGGGTAATATACACGATCACTAGGTTATCAATTCTTCATGACCACTATTCGATGAGGGTATACCTCTACATGATATGATGAGAATGCAATTAATTATAATGCGAATATAACATAGCAGCCGGTGTCATACTATTTTCAAAATTTACTATAAATCATACGTGCAGAATTAAGCAAAACAATATAAAAGAGATAAGCATTATGTTTAATTATCTGTCCATCAAAATTGGTTTCGCATCAATTGGGCTTCAGGTTCTCTAGTTATGGCCATTTCATTTTAAGAGTTCACTGCTGGATCCAATTCCTAAACTGGAAGTCCTTTTCGTAACACGTTTTACTCGCAGTCGGGAGCATAATTAGGCGACGCTACAGTTGGATAATATTTAGGTTTAACAGTTAAGTTTACAAAGCCTCAGATGGATCAATAACATCCACTGTATGATGGAAGATATGTTCAGTTTAATATCAAAGTGTACAAACTGTCACTGCAGAAAACTGCAGGATACCTAGGTACGTTAAAATGCAAATTGAATATCAAATGAAGGTGAAACAGCACGGGACTAGATTCAGGTGTTATCTAACTAAATTATATCCGCGAACATATGGGGCTCCGTGCATTTTCAGTTTAAAGAAGGGGTATACAGGGGTTCCAAAACCAGGTATCCAAAACGAACGCTGCCCCGGACTGCAGTTCAGGGCCGCGAATCGCCTCAGTATTCATTATCATAACTTATCAAAATGCAAGGTTGGACTATGGGGTGCTGTAGGTTTATCTGTCGGCTTCGATACGAGCCATATAACTCTAAGGTCTGATATATAAATAATTTATTATGATTTCCGTTCAGCTCGTCCGAGAAAAACCATCTTCCACAAGGGTTATTGGGTTGTCGTTTTAGGGGGTTAACCAAATTTATCTTACAGTCAAATTTATGTACGATGTTCATCAACAACGCAGGGTTCCATTGATCATGAGTTCCTCCATATTAAAATAGGTTTTGTTCTAGGGTTTCACGCTGATCGATTTCGATTGAGCCTATTGGTGGATATAGTCTAATTAAACATTTATTTTGGTTTGTAAAATAGTAGCATGTAAGCAAGTGAGGAATTCACTTGCCTTCGGTCGCTTGATATAGAAGCGACGCCACTGCAGAGTTTTTCTCGACACACGAGACGGCGTGATGCTGGACACGGGCGCGTGGCATGAGCGCGATGCGCGGTGATCCGGTATTGGACACGGTAGTGATGGGGCGTGATACGGTAGTGGGCGTGGTCCTGGGTCGGTGCGTGGCATGGCGCGACATGGCACTGGGCACGGTCCTGACTCGGTGCGTGGTGCGAGAGCGGCACGGTGCATGCACTAGATTGGGCACGATGTGGCACGGAGGGGCACGACGTGGAACGGGGGCAGGGTATGGGACGCGACACGTCTGGGTACGCGGTGACACGGAGGCGGGCACAGTAGTGGGCACGATGTGGCACGGTGCTGGGTACGGAGAGGGTGCTGTCGTGGCACACAGGTGGGCATGGCGCGACACGAGAGTGGGTACGCAACGAAGCGGCTTGGCAGAGGCGGCGACAAGCGGTCGAGGTAGTGATGGGTGCTCATCGGAGGAGGGTTGCAGCCGGCGACTTGGAGGAAGTGATGGCTGCGGGTTGCTGGGCAAGGCGTCTGCGGTCGGAGGTGGCCTCGGAGTCGGGCGGTGAAGCAGGTCACGGTGGCTGGTGGTCTTGATGGCGTAGGGACTTAGGCACGGCTTGAGGGCAGGAGAGAGAGGAGGTGGGGGTGAGGCACTCGTGGAGCTGGTCATTGTAGTGTTGAAGGACGGCGGTGAGTTGGTTGTCCAGAGCAGATGAAAGCGATGGGGCTCTCGGCTATGGATGGCAGTGGTAATGGCCGGCGATGGAGCAGGAGCTCGGCGATAGTGGAGGTTATGGGTTTGCACGGTGCAGGGATTCATCGTTAGGGATGAGAGGCGAGGTGTGGAGGCCGACGACGTTGGTTAGGCGGTGGGGTAGCGACGACGGCGAGGCAGCAAGGCGATGGGTGCAGGGTGCTTGGGTCGAGGACGTTGAAGGTAGCTGGCTCGGGTAGCTCGTCGGAGGTTGCAGGCGGTGGTAACAGCGGGGTTGTTGGGTTTAGGAGGTAGGAGGAGGGCGATTAGGAGCTCGGTGTGATGCGGGGTCGCAGGGGCTCACCGTGGTTGGTGATAAGGTGGAGTTGGGTGCAAGGAAGATGTTAGGACCATTGGAGGTTCGGTTGGTGCCGTGGTGCTCGCGGTGGTGGGTGGTTGCATTGTAGAGCTCGTTGACGATGATGCAAGGCGGCGACGGGTGCAGCGACGAGGCGAGGAGATGAGGAGAAGAAGTGGCGTAGAGAGTGATGAAGAGAGGGAGTGAAGAGAGAGGGAGGGAGGTAAGGCAAGCGAGGGGGTCGAGGATGGTAGTGTTGGATATAGTGCCCTCAAAGTCAATTATTGGATCGCAGGTACATGGTTGCAATGATTGAGGAGGACCTATACCGGTAGGACAGTCTTACTCGAGATGATAGTATGCTATCTGGTTTGTCTTTATCAATCGTGTATAGGTTCAGGTGACTGATCGCTATTACACGTTGATAGAGCCCTTAGAATCTTTCTTGACTACCAACAGTATGATGGCGATCATATACGTGAGAGTTGGGTAGTCTATAAGCACATCCTTAATTGTGGTCCCTAGTCGTGGGAGTTTTGAGACAGGGCATCGATACTCCGGAGTAGACTAGTGTATACAGTCGAGACCCCGACGAGGGGCGGTGGCCGGTCTCATAAGCCACTGGTGTCAGTTGGATCACCTAAGATGTATACAGGTGCTCATTGGGTTATGAGTACACCGGACAGGACTCGCCGGGAACCTGCTAGTTGGTATTGTACCTATCGTCAGATAGCAGTTCCCTGGTGACATGTGTACATGTTAGTTCATCGACCTGAGGTCGTCATTTGTCTCGTGTGAGTTCCCACTGTGCTTTGATTTCTATCCTACCACGGCTCAAAGGAGTCGTGCAAACAGGTATTTTTTGGGTACAGTCCCGAGCCACATGGAGGCAAGTGAGCGGATCGGCAGGGGATTCGTCTCTCCCGATATTGGGGGTGAGATTGCGCTGTGTCTAGGAAAGCCATTACACTAGGTCCTTGGCCAAGGCATGTGAGAATTACAAGTAAGTATTCCAGTAGTTTCTCAGGGTGTTCAGGGCTCGTCTCCGACACGACTTATACCACTATTGGGGGTCTGACGTTACCAGCCCCCTAGGCCCGATATGCGATACTCATAGACGAACGGACCGGACTGTATGTATATTGTAACTGTTAGGCTCAGTAGGGTTCCTGGATGAGTTTGCTCATCGGCTTCCCTTGAGGTCAGTACATGGGCAGCCGTTACGCACTGCTAGTGCCGCTGACGTGCTTGTGGTTAAATCCACTGCGAGGGTACTGATGAGTCATTAGAGTCCCCCACAGATAGTTTCCCAAGTTCGGGCGAAACGTTGTAGAGGCCGTATGGTTTTATGGCAGGGTTCGGAAAATGCACGTGCGTTTACACACGTGTCATATTTCGGGCAGATAATACTGGTGGGCTTTGGTTTAAGCCAGATCCATGTATTATATTGAGTAGATATAATATCTTTGTCTCAGTTGTATTTGTATTTGGTCGTAATACAAATACGGGTATATTTATACAGTTACGGGGTTATCCTGAAATTCGTTTCGGGATCGCTTTTGGAAGTTGCTAGTTTTCTATCACCCGTCTTAAACATTCGGTTTAATACGAATTTATCTTTTCTTGAGGGTGAGTTATGAGTGTGGAAGCTTCTAGAAGAGGTGACTAGGTTAGTGACTCATTTGTATGCATTAATGGTTGATGAGGTGTATTATGTGACTCATTGATTGCATTAATGTGTTTTGGTTTTGCTTAGGATATTTCTTCTTGATATTATTCCTTAAGGTTACTCTCTTTGCTCCTACACTCACTCTCCTCCTCTTGATAAAGTGGCCGGCCCATTCTAGATAAGATGATGGTGGTTGATTAAAAAAGATTATGTGATTTGGTTCATGGAATTTGAAAGCTCATTTCTCATTTCATCCGATTAAAAAGGCAACTTCATTAACCGTTCATCCATGGCTTTGGATGAAGCGAGACAAAGTGTTCTACTCATTCTCTACATCAATCTTGGTCATCTCTTCTAGCAAACTTGATGACCGAGTTGCCTCGGTATAGAGGTGGGAGCCTGTTTAATGATCCGTAGATGTGGTGCCACCTCGACGAGGAGCCTGGAGATCGGAGCAGCCGCAACGGAGCCTGGGATGATGGTTAAAGACCGAAGGACTCGGATCGTTCGGTATAGCCTTTCTACCAACTTTGTAGTTTGTTAGTTTAGAGTTAATGGCAGATCCGGGTTTATAGTATGCGATAGCGCCAGTTATAAAAGTTTTTGTTCCGCATTTGGCGTCTGAAAGACGGCCGGGGCGCTACCGCAAACTTACATGGTATCAGAGCCATGCCATTAACCTTTACTAACTTGTTCTAACGTATTTAAAACAACGATCGAACGAAATTTCCAAAACCACATTTTTCAGGCTAAAGTTTCTGTCAAATTTTTAAACAGGTCTAAAAATTATTTTGAGCATCTCAGAAAATCGAGCAGGCTTTTTTAAGAGCACAGTAGAAATTTGGCCCACTGATTCAACCATAGTGCCGCGGAACCGCCGCGCATGCCCAGGTTTGGCCGTGGTTCCGCCGCAGGCTTGGTGCTTCAGTGTACCAAATTTCTTCTGGGGCTCTTGCATAGGGAATTGAAGTTTCTGGAATATTTTGTTTGGGTCCAGATTTTGTTTGCGTACTGCAGTTATACATGGGGCCCACTTCGGGAAGTTTTGTCAATCGGAATTTTAAACTTGTTAGTTTACAGTACTTACATTATATCTTCGACCGTGAATGTCATTCGAGCGGCAAATTGTGTCTAATTACTATAGCTCTTTTAGAAGGGTTTGCGAACATGACATTCACGTTGATGTTCTGTGTTGTGCTGTAATGTTGCGGATTTGTCGTGGTGGATAGCAGTGTGCAATGGTAGTACAGTTTGGATTTATTTGTACATTTGATATTGCGGGGCGAGCGTCCAACATGTGGACTGACGTCACTTCCTGTTTGTATAATATTCTTTTGGGGCACGACCGGGCTGAGGTCGATGTACCCGTTGTACATATTTTTCATTTCTGTACTAGGTTTACCCCGCGACGGAGTGCACGGATAGCCGGGTTCTAGAGGGCAACGGGTCTGCATCTCATAGCTTTGAGAGGCAGAGGGGCCTCACTCTAGAATTGGCAGACTATTCACAGCACTCGTAGAGGGTACAGGTTGACTCAAGGAGGGGTGCTCATGTTACCGGATTCCGTGAAGTGCAGGGTGGTCCATTCACTTTGCTATAGGGGGCTGCCTCGCTTCAGGTTTTGACGGGTAACTTGCCGCACCCGTAGGGGTCTAGGTTTCATTGCACCAGCTATCTACACGACCAGGAGAACGTCGGATTTCAGTAGCGGCTCTGTGAAACCCGGGGATCTCAGATTATCTGTATTGTTCTGTGATGCTTATTACTTTTCTGTAATGTTGCATATTATCACGCCTGGAGCGATTATTGTATATTGGTATATATACTAGTAGATGTTGTATATGTTTTACACCCGCGCTAGTCCAGTCCTCGCTCTGTCGTTAGTTAAGTAACCTAATGAGTGATGACGGGACCCAGTGACGAATGCAGATGGCATATACGTACATTTTATTTTCGTTCTTTTCTGGTGTGATTAATTGATGGGACTGCGTTGATTTTGATCAATGCAAAGCAAAACAAACCTGTTTGGATGTTGTTGGAACATTTTTAAAAAGTGTTATTACAACGACGTTTTCTTTTGTTTTGCACAGTGGTATTCAGTTGGAATATCCTGCACCTCATTCGACGAGGCAAGGGCCGATATCCCTTCACCGGGAGTGACCCCTTGGGCAGAAGTTTTCGTCAGGGTAATAACTTCACTATAGTCGATTACAAGTTACTTTGCATCATGGTATTCAATTGGAATATCCTGCACCTCATTCCACGAGGAAAGAGCCGAGATCCCTTCACCGGGAGTGAGCTCTTTAGCAAAGGTTTTCGCCACTATATTTTTATAAAAAACTATCAGGTTCCTTCAACGAGATCAAGTTCATTACGTCCAAAAACCAGCCGTAGCCCTCCGTCATTTCTTATGGATGGCCAGTAGTATTCAAGCTATGTTTGTTGGCTTTCGTCAAGGCATAGTGTTTGGTAGCTGCTGGGGTATTCATTTGTTGCATAGATAGATGTGTTGGTTTGGGACAGTCGTATTACCTTGTTAGCTTTCGTCAAGGGTATGTACGGATGGGTTCAAATTGACAAGAAAATGACGGGTAGAACTTGACATGTGACTTCTGATTTGTTGGCTTTCGTCAAGGTCATAAGAACATGGGGTAAAAATCATATCGGGAGTTTCTAAAGAAACTGAAACTTTCCAGGCATGTGCATACCTTCTGGAGTGTGATAACATGAGTGGATTCCATCACGTTATCATGCGATGAGAGTTGAATCCCGATTCCTACTGATGAGTTGGTTTACTCTTCGGGTGATCCCGATTGATTCTTCTTTCAGGTTTGGAGGAGAATTTGACAGTACAGTGGGAGGTTTCCTGATTAGATAAAGTGATAACCATTCTGATCTAGATTAGAATGCATGCAGAGTGTTTCTTTTCTCTCTATCTTTGGCAGCGACCTTTGACCGACCTTAGACTATGACTCAGTGACCAAGTTGACCGAACCTTCTTAAAACACTGGCTTTTGGATTGTATGAGTTGCATAAGTCATTGCCACTCCTTCTTTTACCCTTTGCATTTCTAAGAACACCCCGTATTACCACGGACATCCACTTCCATTGGATAGATCTATCATATGGTTATATACGAACTCGAAGGGACTTCTTCGAGGATGGATCCAGGTTCAGGAGAAATAGAATTGGTTTATTCAGTTGTCTTTTATTATCACCTTCTCTTAGGTTGCGAGGGCTCCTTAGTTTAGGAGAGTACACCTATTACGCTTATTGGATAGTCTTCTTCCAAACCATAGGCATGTGCCGAAAGGTAGGGAATGAAGAAAACCAATTAGCCTGAGTAGGGTGTACAGAAGATAATATGTAAAGACAAAATAAAGGGATTAGAAAGAGGGCAAAGTAAATTGCGACTGCTATCATTCACGACCAAACCGCATACTTCATCGTCACTTCTATTTCACCTCTGCTTTTTTCCCAAGTCCGGGAGAAATAGAATAAGGTATTATTCAGTTGTCTTTTATCATCACCTTCTCTCAAGTTGCGAGTACTCCTTGGTTTAGAAGGGTACACCTATTACGCTTATCGGATAGTCTTCTTCCAAACCATAGGCTGGTGTCGAACGGTAGGGAAAGAAGAAAACCATTTAGCCTAACGATGGTGTACAGAAGGTAACGACTAAAGACAAATAAAGGGATTTGGAGAGATGGCAAAGAAACATACGGTTATAGTCATGAATTGGATTATGGAAGAGGAATTACTAGGAATACCAGGATACCCCTACGAAATATTTTCATGTTTCAGTTTAACTGTGCATTGTTAAAAGGAAAACTGATTTCCCGGTTAGACACTTACTCCAGGGTATGTATTTACCAGGTTTCATTCTCATATTTGTATGGTTTTACAGATGATGAGTGGGAGTAGGTTATTGGGAAAATGGTGATCATCCTCATTATATCGGAATTCGTTGTAATTAGTGATATTTGAGGAAGTCGCCTAGGTTTTTGCCGGATGGCATGTATTTGGTTTTGAGTATCCGCTGTTGTGCACCAATTTCAAAATGATATATCTGTACGTTTATTTTTATAAAGTGAGATATAAATTTTTGAAATTATGTCCGTGACATTTACCTATATCAGTTGACGATTGGGTAAGGAGCATTGAACAACGGAGTAGTTCTCAACCATAAGTACAGTTTTCAACCTACGATGCACAGGTTTTGAGTCATTCGACTCAGGGGACTCATACAGAGTATTGTATGTTGTCCAGTGTCCATCAGGACAAAGGGGTTGGTCCTCGTACTATGTTCTATTTACTTATGACTTCTCTAGTTTTTAGACAAGTGTTTCGTAGAAATACAAGGTCTAAGTTTTGAGAAGTTGTGGGTATAAGAATAAAGTAGAGAACCGGGTATCGCAAGTATCGGGATTCTTCAAAGAGATCGAAGATGTAGATACTTGTGATTAGTATTCAGTTAATGGTTTTGAGAAACTTGTTTCTCTTTCAGGTTACTCATAGTTGGATGTATTCCTAAGTTGAGTAATGCTGATTAGCCTCTCTCCATTAAGTTTATATGCACTGGAGACAGCTGCATGATTTGAATCTGGTTCCAATTAAATAAGTGCCAAAGTTTCTATATTGGATATAGAATGGTTCATATCTTAACGATGCTAAGGTACGGGGAGTTGTCCGGCTTATGCTTAAAACCAGACTCTGGATAACTCATGGCACGTTTCTGTAATGGCAGTTTGCGGGTTGGCCCAGGCTACGACGAGGGTTGACTTTCTACCATCTAGAAGATCAATAGTGATATTGTTCTTGACTCGCCACAGTTTCAGTAAAATGGATTTTTTCAGAAAACAGTAGTGGGAGTATGGTAGAACTGGAAGTGATTCCAGAACCGCAAACGATTACGAAAAAATTAATAGGACCTAAAGATTCAATCAGGTTTGATATTCCATTAGCCACTCCGCTGATATGGTGGGTAACCTCAGACACCCGAGAGGTACTCCGGTAGCCTCAAGGACGGTGACAGGGAGGTTCTTGTTTACCCAGACTTGACACTACTGTTGTTCCAGGCTATGAGACCCGGCAGGAGGTTAAGTATAGCGTCATTCTAAACTAGCTTTAGAAGTGCACGCATATATTATTCTGCCAGAGGGTTGTTGTGGTCAGTAGGAGCAGCGGAAGCATAGTGGGCAAGTAGCTTATGTCTATTTATAGACTCAAGCAGATATAGCGGTGATAGATCATCTAATTTTGATGTGACAGCCATGGCTTTGACTTCATCAGAATAAGAGATGGATCTGTTAAGAAGGTAGTAGGGTGTGATGTCCTGGTATTTGGATGACATACACAGAGTAGGAAGTAAAATTCCTACACTACGATTGGTTATACTTTGGTTGTCACACAGTTGTTTCTCCACACAGGATATGGATATAATATCTGACATTCTGGTTACTAGATCTATGGTTTTAGATCTAGATTTGGGTAGTTTCCCGATCAGGGTACTTTGACAATATTCTAAAAGTATTTGGAATAGATTACTCCTGGCATGGTGGTGTACCTGCAGGTGATGGAGTCACCCTCTCTAAAGGTGTCTTACAGACTAAAGGGGAGAGGGATGTGCATGATTGGCAGATCACTTGCTTAAACAATTGAGTCGATCATGAGATATCAAGTACCACACCAGATGTTGTTTTTGCACTAGATGCAATAAGTTTATATTAATCCAATCCTGGAGAAACATAAGGAAGCAGTTTTTAGAACATAAGTCGATGTTCTAGGGATTTGATGACGGCAGCCTCCTTCGGGAGACGGTTATCATTCCAGGCTTCAAAAGTGACATGGATGATAGAGTGATTATCAGAGTTATAGTTTTCCCTCTGACGAAAGGGGGCAGTATTATGGACAGGTGGTCCAAGAGGATACTGTGGGAGGCATGGTGCTGGACACTGATTAGTTTCAGTTGTCGATACAGTCTAAGAAGTTTGGATTTGGAGTTCATTTATGAACTAGGTCCCATCAGATATCCAGACATATTCTAAGACAGGTATTACTCAATTCGGGAGATGGCTTTCTCCGCGAACTTTAGATTAAGAGAGACATAGAAAGATACATCAGGGCGGATCCGCTCACTGAGGCTATTTCTCGAACACAAGAGTTTTTACAAACGAGCTTTGTGAAACTGTTTAGTAGAGGAGTTGGGTGTTCGGTATCACACGGGCTGTGAGTATGCGACATCGCAATAATTAGCCTTAAGTGCAAGTGGGATATTGTTGGATATAGTGCCCTCAAAGTCAATTATTGGATCGCAGGTACGTGATTGCAATGATTGAGGAGGACCTATACCGGTAGGACAGTCTTACTCGAGATGATAGTATGCTATCTCGTTTGCCTTTATCAGTCGTGTATAGGTTCAGGTGACTGATCGCTATTACACGTTGATAGAGCCCTTAGGATCTTTCTTGACTACCAACAGTATGATGGCGATCATATACGTGAGAGTTGGGTAGTCTATAAGCACATCCTTAATTGTGGTCCCTAGTCGTGGGAGTTTCGAGACAGGGCATCGATACTCCGGAGTAGTCTAGTGTATACAGTCGAGACCCTGACGAGGGGCGGTGGTCGGTCTCACAAGCCACTGGTGTCAGTTGGATCACCTAAGATGTATACATGTGCTCATTGGGTTATTAGTACACCAGACAAGACTCGCCGGGAACCTGCTAGTTGGTATTGTACCTATCGTCAGATAGCAGTTCCCTAGTGACATGTGTACATGTTAGTTCATCGACCTGAGGTCGTCATTTGTGTCGTGTGAGTTCCCACTGTGCTTTGATTTCTACCCTACCACGGCTCAAAGGAGTCGTGCAAACAGGTATTTTTTGGGTACAGTCCCAAGCCACATGGAGGCAAGTGAGCGGATCGGCAGGGGATTCGTCTCTCCCGGTATTGGGGGTGAGATCGTGCTGTGTCTAGGAAATCCATTACACCAAGTCCTTGGCCAAGGCAGGTGAGAATTATTGGTAAGTATTCCAGTAGTTTCTCAGGGTGTTCAGGGCTTGTCTCCGATACGACTTATACCGCTATTGGGGGTCTGACGTTACCAGCCCCCTAGGCCCGATATGCGATACTCATAGACGAACAGACCGGATTGTATGTATATTGTAACTGTTAGGCTCAGTAGGGTTCCTGGATGAGTTCTCTCATCGGCTTCCCTTGAGGTCAGTACATAGGCAGCCGTTACGCACTGCTAGTGCCGCTGACGTGCTTGTGGTTAAACCCACTGCTAGGGTACTGATGAGTCATTAGAGTCCCCCACAGATAGTTTCCCAAGTTCGGGCAAAACGTTGTAGAGGCCGTATGGTTTTATGGCAGGGTTCGGAAAATGCACGTGCGTTTACGCAGGTGTCATATTTCGGGCAAATAATACTGGTGGGCTTTGGTTTAAACCGGATCCATGTATTATATTGAGTAAATATAATATTTTTTTCTCAGTTGCATTTGTATTCGGTCGTAACACAAATACGGGTATATTTATACAGTTACGGGGTTATCCTGAAATTCGTTTCGGGATCGCTTTTGGAAGTTGCCAGTTTTCTATCACCCGTCTTAAACATTCGGTTTAATACGGATTTATCTTTTTTTGAGAGTGTGTCATGAGTGTGGAAGCTTCTAGAAGAGGTGACTATGTTAGTGACTCATTTGTATGCATTAATGGTTGATGAGGTGTATTATGTGACTCATTGATTGCATTAATGTGTTTTCGTTTTGCTTAGGATATTTCTTCTTGATATTATTCCTTATTGTTACTCTCTTTGCTCCTACACTCACTTTCCTCCTCTTGATAAAGTGGCTGGCCCATTCTAGATAAGATGATGGTGGTTGATTAAAAAAGATTATGTGATTTGGTTCATGGAATTTGAAAGCTCATTTCTCATTTCATCCGATTAAAATGGCAACTTCATTAACCGTTCATCCATGGCTTTGGATGAAGCAAGGCAAAGTGTTCTACTCATTCTCTACATCAATCTTGGTCATCTCTTCTAGCAAACTTGTGTAAGCCCGCGGGGGCGCCCCGGCCGTTGATCCGACGCCGGAAACGCGGAAACAAAAAACTTGGCAAAACTTGCAACCGGCACCACCACGCACTTTTCATCCGGATCGGGCCATTAACCTAGCTAACTAGCAAATAAGAAAAGAGTAGAGAAGTATACCAAGCGATCCGTGTCCTTCGGTCTTCGTCTCCACTCCGATCTCCTGCGGAACATCCGTCCATCTCCTCCTCGTCGGAAAGGGCACCACGTAGCCGGAATCTATTACGGGCTCCCACCTCTTGACCGAGGCAACTCGGGCGCGAAGTTGGCTAGCCGACGCATCCAAGGGATGCAGTAGAATAGTGTAGTAGCCATGTCTTTTTTGGGGTTTAAGAGGTTGCCATTTATGGAGGAATTTTTGGACAAGAATTTTTCATGGATGCTAAAGAAAAATGGAGCATGCTTTTTCAAAAGGGGGCTCGGCCAAAAAACCCAACAGCACCTTCTATCCCAATTAATCTCAATGTAACCTTTTATATTAATAATGCATCAACCTCCAGCACACTCATTTTTGGCTCATTCCTCACTTAATAAATTAATCCACACTCACATAAATCAAACCCCACTCCATACCTACACAGTGGCCGGCCCCATGCACAAAATGGGTGGAGAAAAAAGGATGATTGATTTTTCAAAGGAGAAAAAGAAAAATCAAAAAGAATAATGGTCACACCAAAATCTCTCCTCACATCCTTTCTCACTAAACAATATCCAATCCATTTCTAATCTCATAATGGCAATGGAATGACCATAAAAGAATCTCATGATGAGGAAGGTACAATATGCAAGGAAGCCCTCCACTAAAAGTTATTTGCGAACTTGCAAATAACCCCTCCATCGAAAAGTCCGGCCGATAAGAAAAAGAGAAAACCAGCCGGAACGGAATACAAACTGGCAACCCCAGAAAACCGATCCCGTAATAAATTACAGGAAAACCCCGCTACTGCAAATACATGCCCGCATTTGTATTCCCACTGAACACAAATGCAAAGAGACAAAACTACACTATCTTATACTAAGATCCGGCTTAAGCCAAAGCCGGCTAGTAAAAAAACCGTCCGATCACGATCCGTGCAATACCGCACGTATCTGATCGAACCCTGCCATATCTCCATACGGCCTCTACAGCGTTTCGCCCGAAACCTGAGTAACTGAGTGTGGTGGACTCTAAAGACTCGTCAATACTATGGCTGCGGATTTAACCACTAGCACGTCAGAGGTATTAGCCATACGTGACGGGCCACCAGCTATCGACCAAAAGGGACGTCGATGAGCGAACTCATCCTGACACCCTACTGAGCCTGTCAGTGACAATATCCGTACAGTCCGGTCCGTTCGTCTATGAGCATCGCATGGCGGGCCTAGGGGGTTGGTAAAAGTCAGACCCCCAAAAGCGGTACAAGTCGTGTCGGAGTGTAGCCCAGAACACCCTGAGATACTACTGGAATACCTACCAGCAAATCTCCTGCCTTGGCCAAGGACTTTTCATGTTCTGGCTCTCCTAGACACAGCACGACCTCACCCCCAATACCGGGAGAGACGAACCCCTGCCGATCCGCTCACTGCCTCCATGTGGCTCGGGACTGTACCCAACTAAAACCTGTTTGCATGACTCCTTTGAGCCGTGGTAGGGTAGTAATCAAAGCACAGTGGGAACTCACACGAGACAAATGACGATCTCAGGTCGATGAACTAACCTGTACACATGTCACCGGGGAACTGCCATCTGACGTCTGGTATAATCCCAACTAGCAGGTTCCCGGCGAGTCCTGTCCGGTGTACTCATAACCCAATGAGCACCTGTATACATCTTAGGTGAACCAACTGACACCAGTGGCTTGTGAGACCGGCCACCGCCCCTCGTCGGGGTCTCGACTGTATACACTAGTCTATTCTGGAGAAACGATGCCCTGTCTTGAATCTCCCACGACTAGGGACCTTTTAAGGATGTGCTTGTAGACCCCCAGCTCCCACTTATATGATCGCCCTCATACTGCTGGTGGTCAAGCAAGAATCCAAGGGGCTTTATCAACGTGTAATAGCGACTCGAAAGGTCACCTAAAGCAGTACAGGATGAGAAAGATAAACCAGATAGCATACTATCATCTCGAGTAAGACTGTCCTACCGGGATAGGTCCTCCCCTCAATCATTGCAATCACGTGCCTGTGATCCAATAATTGACTCTGAGGGCACTATCTCCAACAACTTGATGACCGAGTTCCCTCGGTATAGAGGCGAGAGCCCGTTTAAAGATCCGTAGATGTGGTGCCACCTCGACGAGGAGCCTGGAGATCGGAGCAGCCGCAACGGAGCGTGGGATGATGGTTAAAGACCGAAGGACTCGGATCGTTTGGTATAACCTTTCTACCCACTTTGTAGTTTGTTAGTTTAGCGTTAATGGCAGATCCAGGTTTATAGTATGCGATAGCGCCAGTTATAAAAGTTTTTGTTTTACATTTGGCGTCTGAAAGACGGCCGAAGCGCTACCGCAGACTTACAGGTAGCGAGGATCTCGGGGAGTGTGAGGGAGGGGGAAGCCGTGGGGAAACGTGGAGTCGAGAACGAAGGAGCGGGGAGGAGCGGGTCATGGAGAGCAGTTGCGAGAAGAGGGGGACGCGTGGGCGAAAGAGGGGAGGGTCATGGTTGAAAGGGTCGTGGGGGCTTGGTGAGGTGAAGACGAGGGGTGAGGAGCGGGTAAGGAGGCAGGAAGAAGGGAAGGAGAAGAAGAAGAGGGGAATGCGTTCGGGTCGGGTCGGGCAGGGACCGGGTTCGGGTAGAAATAGTTTAAATGAGTCATAGGCCGGGCTCGGGTTTGGGGTGAAGGTGAGGGAAAATGATTGGTAGGCTGGGCTGTGGTTTAGATTTGGGAGAGATTGGTTTAGGGTTAAGGAAAAATATAGAAATTATATTTAGAGAATATAAGAAACATTAATTGTAAAAATTTTCATTTAGATATAAAAATTTTAGGGAAATCATTTATTTAAAACATGGTAAGTATTTATAGGGGGCTGGGTATTACAATATGAACCTACAGACCCTAAAGATTCTGTCGATGAATGTACGCCGCCTGTCAAAGGAAAGGATCGTCATCCAGGAGTTCAACCAAAACTGCCAGCAAGTTCTGGGATCCATAACCTTGCCAATCGAATTTAGGGACCTGCAGAAGAAGGCTAAGATATATGTTATCGACGCCGATACGTCCTATAAAATTCTTTTGGGGCGGCCATGGCTTCACAATTATAGCATTGTTCCGTCAACACTCCATCAACGCATGAAGTATATGAAAAATGGTGAAGAAAAACGCATTGACTGAGACATATAGCCGTTCGGTGTACATGAAGTCCGATATGAAGATTCTCAGTACTTCAGGAATCTCCAAGATGCCAAGCCACAAACGACTGGGGGCAAAACGTCCTTGAATTCTAAAAGCAAGTCTAAACCGACTGTCATCTTCAAAACAAAATATTCTCAAGTAGGCCTACATTTCAGTAGTGATACCGAGGAATCCACCGCTGAGAGCCCATCCTTCCTTCCGTAAAACTCGCCCTCGTTTTCGCGGTGATATAGACGAGTCTGATATTGAGGGCCGATCCTTCAGCAAAGTTCTTCCTCATTTTGGTAGTGACACTGAAGAATCAGATGCAGAGAATCCATCTTGCAACAAATTTGAAGATAAGGCTCCTATGCAAAGAGCAAAACTAAGGGAAACCCCTGAAATTACAAAAGGGACTCTGGCCATCACAAGAGTTCTAGAGCAGATGTGCAAAGAACTCGACGCGTTGTCGGTTTCTATTGTGGACCAATTGAAAACCTTCTACGTCCCTGGGAGAAAGAGTGGGCAAAAGGGTATCTTGTTCTACTGGACAAACCCTGCCATCTACCCAAATGATCTGTCTGCGACATGCCTTCCTTATGAAAGAGGCATAAGAGCAGTCCTGTCACACTCCGCTTTCCAGTGGACGAAAACAGTGACATGGCAAGCCCGCAACGTATTTACTAAGAAAATACGTTAAGCGTAATTAAGTAATATAACAATGTGCAAGAATAACAAGAGTAATAAAATGAAACAACAACATTATTTACATTCAAATTTACATATAAGTGTTTGTAATAAAAAGATACAATGATAAAGCAAATGCCTAAACAATGGCATACTGGAAGTAAATACAAGAAGGAGCTAACAATCCTGCTGAGAAGCGAGCTGGTCCAAATCTTCTAGGCTCGGCTCTATACCCTCAGGGTTCGGTCCTCCTGACGAACATTCCAAAGAAAAGAAACAGAGAAGAATGTTATCAGCGAACTAGCGCTCGGTAAGTCCCAAAAAAATAAGTAATGATGAATGAAAGTGAATAGAAATTAAGTGAATATGAATAGACAAGGTTATATATAAGAGAGTATCTAAGTATGTTTATATACCGGTATAAAATAGTTATTCTGACGTGGCTATTTGTAATTTGATAAAGAAGATATTCATGTATACGAGAGGAATCCATTTTACCCCGTGGACTATGGTAATATGTAGTATAAGGCCCCGTCATAACCCATGGGACAACGGCACGTGAATTCATGTAGGTGTCTTTTAAAGTGACCTCTCGTGCCACAATATACATTCCGTACCAATCTACCCCTTTATCCCCGCGTATTGTATTGTATAGATTAATATTATAGGGTTTGGCCGAATCTATGGATATAAAATGTTTAGGTCGATGTTCAAGATGGAATCATGTGTTCTGGTATTCATGTCAAGTTCATGTCAAGTTATAACCATGGTTCGGTCAAGTCGAGTCAAGTATTCAAGTTTGAGTTTGATATTTGAATTCGAGTGTTCAGATTCATGATCAAATATTCAAGTTCGTGTTAGTGCTGGCAATATATTTATGGTGGTCCATGCAGGTCCCTCAAAAGTAGGTCTGTGGTTCGAGGACGAACCATTGTTCAAAGGTGGGAAGAATGTTGAAACCCGGTTCTTACTCATGGAACAAAGTGCCAAGCCAATTATCATGCCAAGGGGGCGGGGTCTACTTCTTAAATCCATGGGGGCCACCTCTTGAGTCCGTGGGACCCACTGTAAAACAATGGGTAATTTTCGGAACACATTCCGAAAGAGGACCGAACTGCATTATAAATGTAATGATGTCATCCTCAATTACAGAGGAGCTTTTTAAGTGAATCGGCACTACAGGAGCTTGAGAACTCCGTAGTTAAGAATGCTCGGGCCAAGGAAGTCTTGGGATGGATGACCTCCTGGGAAGTGGCCCCTGGTCGGATCCGGTCCGCTCCGAAAGACAAAACCGTGCGGTTTTGGCCAGAGCGGACAATACTCTCTGTACAAGGGTGTGGGGCGTTACATTTCGGTACTAACTAGCGATAATAGCGAACGAGGTGTCTATGTGATGAAACGTACACTTGGTTGAGTAATGAAATTATAAAGAACAACTAAACGGGAAGTAGACTTACCGAACCGTAAGTAAGTATAGCAACCGAGACATGCCAAGACTAGACCTCCCAAACGGTGACTCCAATGTCCTTGAAATTTGGATACGAGCATAAAAAGAGAGTCGGGAATTTTTGGTGATTTTTTTTTGAATTTTTTTCGAAGGTAAAATCATCAAACTACTGCATCATGTATTTATAGGGTAAAAATATATTTAAATTACCAAAATAACCCCAAAAAATACCTAATGGCACCCCAGTGACCGCCACATGGCGTCACACACGCTAGCACCCACGTGGGGCCCCCGGGCACTGCCCGTGCCCATGAACGCCGCAACACGCCCACGTGGTGCGCTTACTGGCGCATCGGTACGGTTGGGCCGGGACGGCTCAGGCCTTTGGGCCTGGGTCGGGCTCTGTTTAGGCCAGGGTTTGGGTTTTTATTTTATTTTCATTCAATAAAATGAATTAAATTCATAAAAATTCATTTTTCCTCTTTAAAATTCTAAAAAAAAATCTCTATAAAAATCTTTTAAATAATTTTCCCTCTCAAAACAAAATTTCCTTTACATATGAAAAATATTTAAACCCACCATTGTCAGTTCCAAATCCGGATGAGAAAGGGTGAGAGTTGTCGTAGGCTTGTGATAACCAGCATAAAATTTTGTCACATTCTATGGAATGAACCGCTATAAAAATATCGTTGGGGCATCTCCTATTCAGCGACGTGCTACATCTACTCTTGGGTGTAGCGTTAAGTATGCAAGAGATTCTCGGTCGTCGTCCGAAAGCGGCGCGCTATATCAGACTCCGGATGTAGTGTCAAATAAATAAGGGTTTCATAGAATCTGTCTAGCCTCTTAGACAAAGGTTCATTTATGGGTAGATTAACAGAGGTAATGGAGACGATGATTAGGAAGAAAGTTAGTATTATGTGCTTACAAGAAACTAAGTGGATGGGTGAGAAAGGTTGAGTTATAGGACTATGGGGTTATAAGCTTTGGTATACGGGTAGAGATAAAAATTGTAATGGGATAGGCATAATCATAGATAGACAGTTGCTTGAAGATATAGTTAAGATTAGAAGAAAAAGTGACAGGATTTTATTAGTTAAGCTTAATTTAGGTGGAGAGATTCTTAATATTATTAGTGCCTACGCACCATAAATAGGGCTTGATGACACTAATAAGCGTCAATTTTGGGAGCATTTAGACGAGATGGTGCAAAAGATACATAGTAGAGAGAAGTTATTTATTGGTAGTAATCTCAATGGACATGCAGATACTAATTGTAGTGGATTTGATACTATCTATAGAGCTTTTGGTTTTGGACAGAGAAATGAAGCAGGTAAATCAATTTTAGAATTTGTCTTGTCTTATGACTTGGTCTTGAAAAATACTTGATTTAGGAAAATAGAGTCTCACTTGATCACCTTTAGGAGTGGATCGAGTTCTAGTCAAATAGAATATTTTCTGACTAGAATGATATGTAGAGATTGTTGTATAGATTGTAAGGTAGTTCCAGGTGAGAGTATAACTACTCAATATAGACTTTTAGTTCTAAATGTTCGGTTTAGAGAAGGACCTGGGAAGATTAAATGTAAGGTAGAGTGTAGAATTAAGTGGTGGCAAATGAAAGAAGTTAACAAATAAGCCTGTGTAGATCTTGTAGTTTAAGAGACTGATTGGAAGTCCGAAGACGATTCAGACACAATATGGAATAAGATGACTACTTGCGTTAAGATGGTAGCTAGAGATTTACTTGGTAAGTGAAGGGTTATGTCACGACCCGAGTATTTCGACTGGTGACCGGCACTTAACCACGCTACGTCTACAGGCGTAACACGACTAAGTAAGCCGAACCCAGAAATCAAAACCATTTAAAAATAGTGAGTGTTGAAAACATTTAGTTAAAGCATTTAGAAAACCTTAAATAATTCAATAAGTTCCTTTAAAGTTACTTAATCATTTAAATAATTTTGGCAGCATTTCCTTTGTAAAAGTAGCCCCGAGACCGGGTACAACACAGGATATGAGTGAAAAATGAAATATAATGAAATGAAACATCCCCAAACGGGAGCAATCACGCCCAACGGCGGAAACCAGCATCACAAGAGTAATATACGACGCCGTAGCGAAGAATAAGCAATAAGTAAACATCACAGAAAATAACTGCATAAAAAAAAACAGTCGGCTCCCACGAGCTCGACACCAGAATACAAAATATACATCATCGTCCTTACACAGTATCTAAGTCCAGTACATAAATGGTAGATGGAGAGTACTAGATACAAAAAGGGATACAATATAAGTAATCAGATACCACAACCCACCTAAATGCAAAACAGCTCTCGCCGCAACTGTAGTGGTATCTGTAGCCAAAAGATGCAAAAGACAGCCTGCCGCGACTATGCTGAGGGCAACCTGCAAATACTGTGGCACAACGGGGGGATGAGTTGCCAACTCGTGAATAGAGATAACATATAAAGGTAATCGCGAGCATGCACGTACTGCGCTATTCTAACAAATGCCAGCAGATGATATCAATGCGTGATAAGCAGTATGTGCAATAATCATGCAGACGCTCTGTCAGGTAAAATAACTACAGGATGAGATATATGGTAATCAAAGCTGAGTATGGGATAAACAACATCCACACGGAATATCAACGTGGAAAACAATCGGTGCCCACAATTGCACCCAAATCCCAAATAACTCAGGCGCCGGCACACCCATCGGTCCTCAAATCCTGTAAACCTCTGAGAATCACGAGTGCCCAACATTGGCACCCAAAACATCATAAAATACTCGTGTCCAGTATCGACACGCAAATCCTCATATATCGGGCTCCGTCAGTCCGGATTAGCCTACGGGCTCCGTCTGCGGTATCGGCCCTCGGCCCCGGCAGTACGGATCATCCCGCATCCATCTCTCGACTCTGGTCGGTATCCTCCGGATAACCGCCAGGTCCAACCAATCACCGGTAGGTACTCGCCACCCTGCCAGGCTCATCGTCTACTACACGAAAAACATTTCTCGCCCCAGGGAACCATACCGGGTCCACCACGAACCCGCAAACGGATCATCCATCTCCTCGAATCGGGTTTCAAGCACACGTCTCAGCACCGAGAAAACGCGTGGTGGACGCACCAAAATATCATATCACGAGGAACCGGGTTTTCAGATAGTGCATCTTTTCTTAAAAATCCCACGGTCCTCAAAACCAGAAATCACATGAAAATCCAACACCAAGAAGTAAATCCAATGCGATGTGCCATGTACATCAATCCATGATATAGGTATAAGGGAAAACCGCATTTTAAAATTAGTTTCCGTTTTTAAAGATATCATGCGGCTCCCAATTTCCATGAAAGTCATATCGAATCATATATGAAATGAACTACAGCAATATAGTGATGGCAGTTCTACAGTGAGTGTGTCATGGCAATTACTAACGGTGTGTGTGTAGCATGCAGATTAGTGCTCGTGCAACATGAACCGTTAGTAATAGTGCGGTGTTATATCAATTCTAAGCATACATACAGCAGGGAATGCAATATGCAATGATAGTCCATGAGGTAAATGCAACATATAATAATAAAGTCCTATCAGCCTTGACGCATAACGCCATGCGGGCGATATCCCTGTAGATGTGAAATCTACTCACCGAAGTCTCGTGCTAAGTGTAGCCGACGACTTGCTTGCCCTTCTTCGCAGCGTCTGTCTCACTCGCCTGCGAACCTAGAATCACATAACATATATCACACATAAGCTCAATTTCACAAAAACGTGATATTACGGTCCAACTAGAACCCGTGTCGCAAACCAATCGCGCGTGTGCGCGATACGCTAAAACGTGTGATCACGCGCCTGAAACTACCCTGACACGTCGCGATACGCAGAAATCCCAAACCCACACACGTATCACGCGTGTCGCGAAGGTTTAAAAATACGAGAAATAGGTATTTAGTCCCAGATTTTTATACAGAACTTAACTTACAAAAATATATATACCATAACACTACACACAGCAGAAGACACCCAAAGGACCAAACCCCAACCCAAACCCTCCCCATCTGGCCGCAAATTGCGGCCAGATCGAATATTTCGGTGGTCACTATACGGAATTTGGGGGTCGGGTTCTACCTGGGGGATCAGCACCTAACCAACATACTGCAGTCTTCTCAAGATTAATCTGAACTCATCGGGTCGATAGCAGTTTCCAGAAACTCAAATTTTGCTTTAAAACGATGAATTTGCATCAAATAGTGATCTGGTGGTATTGGGGTTTAAGCTGGGTTAAAATGGCCTTAACAACACTCTAACAACCTACTGAACCCAAATCACATACCACTTGGCCAAGGTTCTCACTAAACACCTCATATCGCACTAAATCGCACCAAAAACCACTAACCGAAGCAAAACTACACTAAACAAGTAAACTAGGGAGTAAGTTTAGGAAATATACCCCACACTCGACGCTAGGGAGCTGGAGTAAGAAGAAGGTGTGAAGGGAAGGGGCTGTAGTTGAAGCTGCTGCTGTTGCTGCACACTGCTGCTGCTGATTCACTGTTGCTGCTGCTGATTTCTGCTGCTGTGTGTTGCTGTGTTGCTGGCTGCTGCTGTGCTGCTTGCTTCTGCTGGTGCTGAAGAGGTAAGTGTGTGTGTGTGTGAGAGAGAGAGAGAGAGAGAGAGAGAGAGAGTGAGAGTGAGGTTTGAGAGAAGAGCAAAAGAAAATAAGAGGAAAAACAAATCATCACCCCAATGTTAACCCCTCACTCTCTCTCTCCTCATTAATTGCAAGCATGGCTTAAGCCATGATGCACTCTCTCTCTCTCACCAAGTCAACACCCTAAGGAAATTCAAATTAAAGCAACTATTAATTAACTAATTAAACCTAATTAAAACCCAAAAGACTTAATCCCCATGATTAACCCACCATGGTTACTAATCCTAGTATTAACTCTTTTAAAAACCCTAGTTTACATGCACATGTGTGTGCAAGCCTAGGAAAATTTTTAGAAAAATATTTATTAAATTAGGAAAAATATTTGAAACACAATTTGGTAAACTTTTTGTTAAAAACCCTTTACTTAAATATAATTATTCACTAAACACATCCTAAGGTGTCACAGGTTACCCTAGTGCTTCGGCCAACTTCCGTGACCAAATGCGGAACAAATTTTTTTCTAACGATTAAACATTGGCACTAGATTAACCTTTAACCCGGATCTTAACCATAAACCTAATTAGCAAAAGAATTAGTGTTATCTACTATGGAAAGAAGTTATACCAAGAGGCTCGAGTCCTTCAGTCTTCTCTCCTCGTCATGTGCTCCAAGTGGCCACCTTGAACTTGGATGATCTCCATTTCCGGCTCCATCGGTCCTCTGGGATCGAGCTTGTTCTCCGGCCCTCCTTTGTCGTAGATGATCCACCCGAGAGATGTGATCTATGGCTCTAGCTCCAACTAAGTAACAAAAGGAGCAACTAGAGAACTTGGGTAGCTAAACCAAGTAGTCTAGGATGTAGTGTAATGAACTAAGTGTTTGCTATCTCTTTCTAGTCTCTTCACTTGTTTCTCAACTCATGAGAATGGTAGTGAAGAGGAAGAAGATGAAGGTGGAGGAAACTCAAGAGGAGGGAGGAGATGAAGAGAAATGGGAGCTCAAGAAAATAATCAAGCATCCATGAGAGAGAAATTACACACCAAGGTTTTGTGTATGAATTTCTGGAATAAACAATCAACAACCATGCTTCAATAATAATTCCAAATGAATTAAAAATTCATTTGTTAAATATTGAAGCATGGTTATCTCCATTCCTCCCATACCTCTCACTTTACACCTCATTTCCATTTATCAAATAAATGAAGAAAACATAATAAGGCGGCCACCTTCTAGAAGATAATCTGTAATAAATATGGATTACAGTCTACTGTATATACATATCTGCATTCGGATAAAAACAAGAATGCCCAAAGAGATAAAATAACACGAAGATCGTAATACTAGAATATACATATTGAAATACATATATGTAAACTATTAAATCAATACCTGATTTAATAATCCGGCTCATACCCGAGCCGGCTAGTATTACTAACTGTCCGATCGAAAGTCCGAGTACAAAGTAAATCAATCGATCAAGACCCTACACGTATCCAATACGGCTACTACATCATTTCTCCTGAACCAGGGAAACCCTCTGTGTGGGACTCTAAAGACTCGACACTATGCTGGTAGTGGGTTTAACCACAAGCACGTCAGCGGCACTAGCTGTACGTAACAGCTACCCAGGTACCTGTCGAAAAGAAAGGCCGACGAGCAAACTCATCCTAACTCCTACCGAGCCTATCCATGACAATATCCGTACAGTCCAGTCTCTTCGTCAAAGAGTATCGCACACCAGGTCTAGGGGGTGGTAAACGTCAGACCCTAATAACCCGATAAGTCGTGCTGATGTGGCACAGGACCAATCCGGGAAACTACTGAACAACTTATCAGTAAATCCCTACTGCCTTGGCCAAGGTCTTATGGTCCTGACCAATCGATCACTGCGCGATATCAACTCCTAATACCGGGAGAGACGAATCCCCAAAAATCGCTCACTGCCTACATATGGCTCGAGACTGTACCCAACCAAAAGCTGTTTGCACGACTCAGTAGAGCCGTGATAGGGTAGTGATCAAAGCACAGTGGGAAATCACACGAGACAAATGACGATCTCAGGTTCAAAAACTAACCTGTACACATGTCACCAGAGAACTTCCACCTGACAATAGGTATAGTACCATCTGGAAGTTCTTGGCGAGTCTGTCCGGTATACTCACCCCCAGTGAGCACCTGTATACGATCTTAGGTGCATCAGACCAATGGCTGCGGGACCAACCATCTCCCGACGGGGCTAGATACGTATACACTAGTCTACTCTGGAGTATTAACGCCCAGTCTCGATACTCACACGACTAGGGACTATTTAAGGATGTGTTTATGGACTACCTTACTCCCATAAGTATGATCGCCATCACAACGCAGATAGTCAAGCCAGATCCTACGGGCTTTATCAACATGTAACCGCAATATGTAATAACGAGTATAATGTATATCATGTTAAGATAAAGACAAACTATAATAGTATACTACCGTATCATGTCTTTATCAATATGTGCAAACTAGATATAACAACAATAGAAATAAATACATATATCTTGACAAAGACAAGTCAAACAATATACTATAAAACTGAGCAAGATTGTCCTGTACATACATATCCCTAACATTCATATGTATATATATACAATACTGGCCTCTAGGGCATATATATATCCAACAATCTCCCACTTGAACTAAAGGACATTAATTGGCGTACCGAACACCCAACGTCTGCACTAAGACCAGCTGCTGGCGTACCACATACCCAACATCTCAAAAAGTCACTCGAACTGTGCTTGAGAGAGGGCCTTTGTAAATGGATCTCCGTGTTCTCTTTTGTATCCACTCTCTGGACCTCGATCTCCTGACGATCTATGATCTCTCTGATCAGGTGATACTGCCTTAAGATGTGTCTGGATTTCTGATGGGACCGCGGTTCCTTTGCTAAAGCTATAGCCCCATTGTTATCACAATACACAGGTATCAGATCAACAATGGATTGAACTACCTGAAGTTCAGCTATGAACTTCTTCATCCAGACCGCCTCTTTTGCCGCATCGCTTGCAGCAATGTATTCAGCCTCCAACGTCGAGTCTGCGACGGTATCCTGTTTGGAGCTCTTCCAACACACCGGCCCTCCGTTGAGGGTAAACACAAAACCCGAGACAGACTTGTTGTCATCCTTGTCACTCTGGAAGCTTGAATCGGTAAAGGACTACTCCCTGAGGTCTCCATTACCGTAAACCAGGAACATCTCCTTAGTCCTTCTCAGGTACTTAAGAATGTTCTTCACTGCTTTCCAGTGGTTCTCACCTTGGTCTGACTGATACCAGCTCACCACGCTTAGCGTGGAAGCTACATCTGGTCTTGTACACAGCATCGCATGCATTATAGATCCTACCGCCGAAGCGTAGGGTATAGTGCTCATGTGAACCCTCTCCTCGTCAGTCTTGGGAGACATCTCTTTGGAGAGGGTGATTTCGTGCAATGCGGGTATGTTACCGCACTTATAATCTTCCATACTAAATCTCTTTAGTACGGTCTCTATGTACCTGGACTGCGAAAGTCCCAATAATCTTTTAGATCTATCTCTGTAGATCTTGATCCCCAGAATGTACGAGGCACCACCCAGGTACTTCATGGAGAACCTTTGTGACAAGAATAGCTTGACCTGACAATCTTTCTACGACTACGTTGGCTCAATCTGCAAACCGACCGGACAGACGTGATAGATGTTTTCCCCGCTTGCCGATTGTAGCATAGGAATGTCATTTCCTATCAAAAGAATGTCGTCCATGTACAAGACTAGGAATACGACAGTTCGTCCTACAATCTTCTTATATATACATGGCTCATATTCATTCTTGATGAAGTCAAAGTCCTTGACTGTCTCATCAAAACAGATGTTCCAGCTCCGCAATACTTGCTTCAATCCATAAATGGATTTGGGCAACATGCATACCTTCCCGCTGCTCCCACTGTCTACGAAACCTTCTGACTGATCCATATAAATACACTCTTCCAAACTGCCGTTTAGAAAAGCCGTTTTTACGTCCATCTGCCAGATCTCATAGTCATGAAAGGCAGCAATGGCAAGTAGGATCCGAATGGATTTGAGCATAGCTACTGGAGAAAAGGTTTCGTCATAGTCCACACCTGGTCTTTGACGAAAACCTTTTGCAACGAGTCTAGCTTTATAGGTTTCCAGCTTCCCATCTACACCAAGTTTCCTTTTGTAGATCCATTTGCATCCAACGGGCTTTACCCCAGGTGGAGCAATATCCAAGGTCTACACTTTATTGGTGTACATGGACTCCATTTCGGATCGCATAGTATCCAGCCACTTATCAGAGTTCCTACCGATAATGGCCAGCCTGTAACTAGTAGAATCAACTTCTTCCAAGATGCAATCCTCTCGATCTCCATTTATGAGAAAACCGTAGTATCTCTCGGGCGGATTAGAAATCCTATCAGATCTGCGGAGTGGCTGAGGTTTGTCTGGGACTATTGAATCTAGTGGTTCTACTAAATCTTCAGTTATAGTTTGTCCTTCTGGAATTTCTTCCAATTCTACCGTGCCCCCATTTATTTCTTTTTCAAGAAACAACCTTTCAAGAAAGGTGGCGTGTCGAGAAACAAAAACCTTTTGTTCATCGACATGGTAGAGTAGATATCCATTTGAATGCCCAGGATATCCTACAAACTTATATAAAACTGACCGTGCCTTAAGTTTGGCTGGATTCTGTTTTTTCACATAGGCTGGACAACCCCATATCTTAACCCTTTTAAGACATGGTCTTTTATTACTCCATATATCATATGGAGTCTTAGGCACAGATTTAGATGGAACCCGATTCAACAGATACGCTGCTGTTTCAAGCGCAAGCCCCCAGAATGAAAGAGGAAATTCTGCATTACTCATCATGGAGCTAACCATATCCAATAAGGTATGGTTCCTTGATTGTTCAATTTTCCCGTTGTGTAGTATGAATCAATTCAAAAGGTCCCTAAAACGGCAACATTTGATTGAAACTGTTTCTTGTGTCGGTATTCAGAAAATTTATAAAGAACTTCACAACCAAAAAATATTTTGACCGCAATCAAACTACGGTGTCAATTGTAGTTCATGAATGAATGCGGATCGTCCACAGGGATTGCACGATTCGTTGTATTGATAAGCTTGAATTGAAAAGTTAAGCTAAGATAAACGAAAACATGATTCAAGAGTATTGATTTTCAAGTGTCACCATTCTATTCAAGAATCAAGAAAAAGATAAACAATCAAGAATCGGTGTATCGATGATATTTCAAATCAACAATCAAGAATCTAAAAGAGGCTCGTAGGAATCGATCGGATCAATAGACGTGATGTAATCTAAAGATATCGTGTTCTTGTCCTTCGAAGGATTGATACTAGATCGATGATCATCGACGAGAGTTAGGGCTTTCTTGATGAAACTAGGGTTCATCTTTTAACCCTTGTTCTTTCGTCGATATCATTCCTTTTCTAGCCTCTACCAAATTCAAGAAACGATCGTAACTCCCCAATTTCGAACGATATCAATCTAGAAAGCATCGAAACGAAATGGGTCGTCATTTCTTGAACTTGCTAGGGTTTAAAAAACTCGTAGGACTCAAGAATCGATTAAAGCTATGTTACATCATCATTCTATTGACCGTCTCGACTCCTGGACGAGCGGAGTTTTATTCACACATCACCACACAGAAAAGATTCACAAATTGTAAAGATATCATGATGCAGAATTTAAAGAAAACAAGATAAAAGAATATCACCTTTATTTATCTCAACAATTTTGATTACATTCGCTTCAAGAACTACAAGAGGAAGAATCTAAATCGTTGATCGGGCGTCACTCGGCTTCGTGAGTCGTGGATCGGCTCGGATCGCTTGCTCCGTTGAAGATCGGCTCCACTCCTAAAGGTTGTAAGGCTTCTTGCTTAATGGGTACTCGGGATCTTGATTTTTAATTGGAATTAGGGTTAGGGTTTCTCACAAGCTCTCTCACTAAACTTGTGGAAGAAGGAGATGAAGAAAGAGATTGGCTAAAACTATGAACTAAAATGAATCACACCCTCTCTTGGATGTATGATATGTGATGATATAAGATGATCTTCACCCTAGGTCTAGGCTTCTATTTATAGACTTCCCAAACCCTAGGTTTAGGTTTGAAATGGTAGTTCCCTCCAAAAGTTTGTTGAGAGAGTTTGTTAGACTTAGCTTAGGATTTAAGCTAGGGTTTAGGGGGAAAGTTCTAGAATGATAGGCTAGTTTTAGTGTAGATCAAAGTGTTTGCTGATCTGGTAGAAGTCCCTAGAGTCTTCTGGAAGTTGGAGTGCATTTCTGAACTGTAGCCACCGAGACAGGAGTTTTGCACCAAAATTGAGGAGGTAACTCCCTTGTTCAACCGCGGATCCGCGGCATTAGCAAGCCCCTGCCGCGGATCCGCGGCCATGTTGGAGGCTTGGGCCTTGATTCTTTTGGTGATGCTTTGTACTGTATTTTAGGGCTTCTTCTGATATGTTGATTTGCAATTTCTCTTTTGTAATGATACCAGATCTGAAATTAGTGAGTTGACGTATCTTTTGAGCGGTGTAATGTTCGAGCAAGCTTTCCTTTTCCTGCACAGACTTTGAAACACGGGTTGCGACATATAGAAATATTGCGATGCCATGCAATGCAGTCAATTTCCCTAGAAATGCCGGTTTTAAGGTCTAATACCTGTAATCTTATAATCTGTGATAGATTTGCTAATATGTGAAATACGAATGCCGTACACTTCTAAATGAGTGCAAATGATGAGGAAATTGCCGGCTAAAATATACAATATTTTCGACTGATCAAATACCCCCAAACTTAATTTTGATCGTCTCGGGCGAATGTTTTATTAAAAAAGAGAAGGAGAAAATAAAGAAATAGAAAAACTAACTAGCACACTTTCGTAGGCAACACGATTGCACTGAGCACGTGCAACAATCCTTTAAACCTCTAGGTGTCCCTAGTAGGAGGAGTGTTGTCTCCTGAGGGTTTTCAGCGGATTACACCCACAAAATCCAATAATAAAAGCAAGATCATGAATATTACATTTAAAGAAAAGAATTGTAAAAGAAAGACTTTGAAAATTAGGGTTTCCAACTAAGCTAGCTTTTCGGTTGTCATGAGCCTTATCTTAATGGTCATGAAAAGATGTCAGAAATCACGTCCTCCCTCAATAAAACATCATCTTATTCTTCATTCCTATCTGTATTCCAAACATCGATCATATCACCCTGCGTGTGTGTAAAGAACATCCCTACACCCAGAGAATTCAATTCAAGCTATCATACTCTTGCCCATCAGCCTCAGTACTTTTTAATTAATGAATATTTAGATGAGATTGCTCACACACTTTCATGCGACCGTTAATACTTCTTGAGGTACTAACCGACCGATTACTCATGTGCTTGCTTACTTGGTGTATTTTCCTCGTCTTGCACCACCTCAGGCATAGCAGTGACTCCCAGACCAGTTGGCCTTAGGGCACTAGGTGAAGAAGCACCCTCGCTATACATTTTTATTGCCCTCAGTGATAACAAAACCAGTGTCCATTTTTCTCACCACTTTATATTTTTATTCATTTTTTTCTTTTTATTTCCTTCATACTTTTGGCCTTAAGACAAGAGCATTTCAAGGTATCCTCTACTATCCCAGGCTTTAAGACGTGTGTAAGTGCGAATAGCAGGGTAGCAACGTTCAAAATGTTTGGCTTCCAGAATAGAAACTATTTTTCAGACTTATTTTTATCCTCAGATTAGTGACGTCCTTCATCTTACTAACCCTTGGGACAACGGCTCATAACTACTTATTACTAGTTCGTATAAGAAAACTTCTAATTTTCTTAGTTTTCTTAAATTTTTCTAATCTCATGGATGTAACTTTTCACTATCTAAACTTTTATTATCTTATTTATATACAAAAAAGTGTAAATATTAAAATTATTTTTATATTTGAAATTTTTTTAAATTTTTATGGGTTTTGAAAATTTTTAAATTTTTCTAGATTTTTAAAGAAATGTTTTGTGCTTATGCAGATGATATGCAAATGATGCAAAAATAAGCACAAACCTCCCCCAAACTTGTTTTCAACAGTGTCCTCACTGTTGCCGACAGCTATATCTACAAAACCTGTAAGTCTGGGAGGGATTATTAGTGGGGGCAAAATATATAAGTGAAGAACTTCCCCCAAACTTATCTTTTCACTCACCTTCATTCAAAAATGATGCAATGATATACTGGACATGAAGGTGAGATGGAGGAATTTTAATCCAAATAAACTGGCTCTTGTAAGAACAAGAGCTCCTCCGTGGGGTCAGTGGAAAAATACAGCTTTAATCTATGTCCATTTACTTTGAAAACAGTGCCGTTTTTAACATTTTCAACTTCTACCGCCCCGTGCGGGTATACAGACCGCACAACAAAAGGTCCCTTCCATCGAGATCGGAGATTACCCGCGTGAAGGTGTAATCGTGAATCATAAAGAAGGACTTGTTGACCAGGTGAAAATGTTTTCCTCAAAATGTTTTTATCGTGAAAAACCTTAGTCCTATTCTTTGTGATTACAGCATTATCATAAGCTTCATCGCGGAGTTCGCTTAGCTCGTTAAGTTGCAGCTTCCGAAAGTTGCAAGCAAGGTTTAGATCAAAATTTATTTTCTTTATAGCCCACAATGCTTTATGTTCTATCTCGACGGGTAAATGACATGCTTTTCCAAACACTATCCTATATGGAGACATTCCTAGGTCGGTCTTATATGCAGTCCTGAATGCCCAAAGAGCATCCGTCAATTTGGTCGACCAGTCTTTTCTATTTTTAGCAACAGTTTTCTCCAGGATAAGTTTGATTTGTCTGTTTGAGATTTCAGCCTGCCCGCTTGTTTGGGGGTGATAGGGTGTAGAAAGTCGGTGGTTGATTGAGTATTTCCGCATCAGAGTCTCGAAAGACCTGTTGCAGAAGTGTGTCCCATTATTGCTAATAATAGCGCGTGGGTGTCCAAATCGCGAGAAGATATTCTCTTTTAAGAACTTAATGACAACTTTCTTGTCATTAGTGCGACATGGAATGGCTTCTACCCATTTTGAGACATAATCAACCGCCAGCAGTATGTACAAATTCCCAAAGGAGTTGGGAAAAGGACCCATAAAATCTATGCCCCAAACATCGAACATTTCAACAACCAGAATGGGTTGCTGAGGCATTTCATTCCTCTGGGATATTCTACCCGTATACTGACATTGTGTATAGGTTTTGCAATGTTCAAATGCGTCCTTGAATAAGGTCGGCCAATAAAATCCACATTGCAAAACCTTCTCCGCTGTCTTTCTAGGACCAAAGTGACCCCCACAGGCCTGATCATGACAAAAAGAAAGAACACTCTTGAACTCTTCATTTGGGACGCACCGGCGAATGATCTGATCAGGACAATATTTAAACAAATAGGGCTCGTCCCAGTAAAAGTGTTTTACTTGGGATAAAAAACGGTATTTGTCCTGTTTCGACCAATTGCTCGGTATAAGTCCCGTGGCATGATAGTTCACAATATCCCTGAACCATGGTTCAGTGGATACGCTCAAGAGTTGTTCGTCAGGGAACGAGTCATTGATCGGCAGGGTCACAGGAGAAGAAATGATGCGTGAAAGGTGGTCAGCTACTACGTTTTCACATCCTTTCTTATCTTTGATAACAAGATCGAATTCTTGTAACAGAAGGATCCAACGTATTAGTCGACCTTTTGCATCTTTCTTCGCCAGAAGATGTTTTAAAGCGGAATGGTCAGTATACACAACTATAGGTGAGCCGATTAAGTAAGGCCTGAATTTTTCTAATGCAAATACAACCGCTAATAGTTCTTTCTCTGTGGTTGTATAATTGATTTGCGCATCATTCAGGGTCTTACTAGCATAGTATATCACATGTGGCATCTTTTCGATGTGCTGTCCTAAGACTGCACCTACTGCAAAATCAGATGCGTCACACATCAGCTCAAAGGGGTAGTCCCAGTTTGGTGATGATAAAACGGGGGCTGAAGTGAGTGAGTGTTTAAGTGAGTCGAAAGCTGTCTCGCAATCCGAGTCAAAATGGAAGGTCGTATCCTTGGCCAGGAGTAGTGTTAAAGGTCTAGCAATTTTGCTAAAATCCTTAATGAATCTCCTATAAAAACCCGCATGGCCAAGGAAAGAGCGAATATCTTTGACGCTTTTGGGATGAGGGAGGTTTTGAATGACATCTACTTTAGCTCTGTCAACCTCAATGCCTTTCTGTGAAATGACATGTCCAAGAACTATTCCTTCTTGGACCATAAAATGGCATTTTTCCCAATTCAAAGTCAAGTTCTTCTCTTTGCAACGAGTAAGAACAGCGTCAAGATTCGCTAGGCAATCGGAAAAAGAGTCTCCAAAAATCGAGAAGTCGTCCATAAAGATCTCCAAAAAATTCTCTACCATATCAGAGAATATCCCCATCATACACCGCTGAAAGGTAGCGGGAGCATTGCATAGCCCAAAGGGCATGCGACTGTAAGCAAAGGTACCAAAAGGACAAGTAAAAGCGGTTTTATCTTGATCCTTTTTGGCGATGGGGACCTGATTATAGCCTGAGTATCCGTCCATAAAACAATAGTACTGTCGTCCCGCTAAGCGTTCCAGCATTTGATCAATAAATGGTAGAGGAAAATGGTCTTTTCTCGTGGCAGCGTTGAGTTTTCTATAATCGATGCATACACGCCACCCAGTTTGGGCGCGTGTCTGAATCAACTCATTCGCCTCATTTGTTATAACAGTGTTGTCGGATTTCTTAGGAACGACATGTATAGGACTCACCCACTGGCTATCGGAGATGGGGTATATAATACCATTATCTAAGCATTTGACGATCTCTTTCATGACAGCTTCCTTCATGACGGGATTCAACCGTCTCTGTGGTTCTCGGGTCGGTCTGGTATCATCCATCACATGTATATGATGTTCAACTATCAAGGGACTAATCCCTTTGATGTCCGCCATACTCCAACCAAACGCCTCTTTGTTAGATCTTAATACCGATAAAAGTGCATTTTCTTGCTCTGATGTAAGAGAAGCGGATATTATAACCGGTAAAGTCTCATTCTCACCTAGATATGCATATTTAAGGTGAGAAGGTAAAATTTTTAGATCTAACTCAGGCGGAGAAATGATAGAAGGAGGTATCATAGATTGATTTTTGGATTTACAAAGAAGCTCAGAGCCTGTGAAAGATACAGACTCGGGTGGAGAAAAGTCAGAAGTGCAGGACTCAAGTGTAGGTAAAGTGTCCTCACTAAGATCTTATGCAAGGTCAAACAGAGATGTGGTAATGTCATCGAGATCAGTAAAGCAAAGTTCCTCGGCTCCACAACTATCGGGAGCGATCTCATGGACAGAGCACACATCTAAAATATGAGCAGAGGGTTCTGATGGCTGACTTCCAACTTTATAGATATTTAGTTCAATGGTCATATTTCCAAATGATAAGTTCATTGAACCATTTCTACAGTTTATGACAGTGTTGGAAGTGGCAAGGAAAGGACGACCTAAAATCACCGGAATTTGGCCCCGGGGGTTTGCTACAGGATGTGTGTCGAGCACAATGAAGTCTACAGGGAAAACAAATTCCCCGACCTTTATCAACACATCCTCTAATTCACCCCTTGGTTTGGTGATAGATCGGTCTGCCATCTGGAAAGTGCAATGAGCAGGTTTCAACTCTCCAATCCCTAATTGCTCATATACAGAATAAGGGAGCAGGTTAACACTTGCGCCAAGGTCTAAAAGAGCACGATTTATGTTTTTACCCCCAATCGAAATCGATATTGTAGGACATCCTGGGTCCTTTCGTTTCTTTGGTAGCTGGGGGATAAAAGCAGTGCTGATATTATTAGACATAAAGACCTTCTTCGGCACTTGAGTCTTCCTCTTCCTAGTGCACAAGTCCTTAAGAATTTTCGCATAAGCGGGGACTTGTTGAATCGCATCTAGGAGAGGGATATTGATGTTAACCTGTTTGAACATTTCTATAATTTTCTCCATATGAGGACTCGTTCTGTTACCCCTTAACCGGTTCGGGTAAGGAGCTTTCGCAATAAGCGCAGGGTCCATCATAGGAGAAGGAAAATGGGGTAGACGAGGTCCCAAAAGAGGTGTGGGGACCGTTTGTGGAGAACTATAAGGGTTGGGAGAAGGTGTCGAGCCTAAAGGGAACTGGAGAATAGGCTCGTGAGAAGGTGGTTTGGTAGAAGAAGAAGGATCAGAAGGAGAAGTGTGTGTGTGTGGAAAGGTCTCAGCCGGGGTGTTGATATGATTTTCAGTATTATCAATATCTTCCCCGACATTATTATTCAGCACTCTTCCCGATCTCAACGTTGTAATGGCATTTACATTGTAATGCCCAGGATTCTGTAGGGGTTGAGAGGGAAGTTTCCCTTTTTCTCTCGCACTCATTTCGGCTTTAAGTCGTGCAATTTCAGCTTCCATCGTTCTGATACTCTCAGCTTGGAACGCTGAGTTTTTCTTTATCTCACCGACGGAAGATCTAACCTCAGCCGAAACCTCTATGAAATTTGATAAAAGTGATTTCATGGTTTGAGTGAATTGAGAGAAATCGTCAGGACAGGACAACTGCATAGGATTAGACTGTGCAGGATTGTTGCCCTGGTTTTGGAAATTTTGTGACTGGTAGGGGTGCTGAGTGAGTTGAAGGGGTTGCTGTTGTGGTGGAGGAAGAGCCCTTTGAAAATTATTCGTGTTTGGAACTGTGTTTTGAGATTGATTTTGGTTCCAAGAAAAATTCGGGTGATTCCTCCAACCCTGATTGTACGTGGAAGAATATGGATCGTTTCTAGGTCTTTGAAATGCGGCATTAGAATGCTCGTGACCTTGAAACGCAGAGTTTAATGGACATTCTTCCGTTAAATGTGACGGATCAGAACAGCACCCACAAACAGTTTTGGGGAGTGACATTGGGTTTAGGGAGGCTGCTGCAAATTTGTGTTCCATAGCGTCGATCTTCTTTTGCATTGCTGCCGTTTCAGCTCGAACACCTATGGACACATCTATTTGGTGTACGCCACCCCTATTCAATGGTTGGGTTCCACTCTCCCACTGTAGTGATTTTTCAGCGAACTCTTCTAAGTACTTCCAAGCTTCCCCATCATCCTTAGTCATAAAAGTACCTTGACACATATTTTCAAGGCTCTGTTTAGTGCTAGGGTTACTGCCCTCATATATGATTCGGCAAAGCTCCCATCTCGGGATGCCGTGATGAGGACATTGAACCAATAGATCCTTGAAACGTTCAAAGCATTTAGAGAATGGTTCAGCAGGGAGCTGGGCAAATTGATTCAGTTCGCTACGGATTCGAGCTGTCTTTTGGATTGGGTAAAATTTCTTAAGGAATGCAGCGACGAATTCTTCCCAATTCGTAATAGAATGTGCGGTAGTGTTATATAGCCACTTCTCGGCTATATCGCACAATGTAAATGGAAGAAGTCGTAGACGCATCGCATCCACTGAAAGTTGTGACGTACCCATCATTGCGCATACGTTTTCAAATTTGGTAATGAAAATGTAAGCGTCCTCAGTCTCGAGTCCGTGGAATTTGGGTAAAAGATTGATATACTGGGGTTTAATTTCAAAGTTATCCCCATTGGCTGGTGGTGTGGATAAGCAGGTCGAAAGAGGACCTCTATGTGGATAGCACCTTTCCTGGAGAGAAATGTGGGGAGGATTCTGCGCACCAACGGACGGTGGCAGATTAGGGTTAAAGAAGTTTGATGGATTCGGATCCATCGGTGTGGGTGTGGTAGTAGGTAAAGAAAAGGTAAATGGAGAAATATCGACTTCGGAGTCGATAAGGGGTACACGGACTAAACGGGCACTAGAATCCCGTGTCCAGCCTATCTTGTACTAAAAAGGGTTAGTACAAGTGGCAGCGTTGGCTTATAATTAGGAGTAAATGAATGCGGTGTTTGCTTTTTGAAAAAGGGACGGATTTTGAAAAAATGATGCGACAAAACAAATGCAGCACACAAACCCTAGAATCTAGTGGTCACCTAGGTCCGGCTCTAGACCGCTCCTAACTGCCAAAAGACAAGTCGCAGGATAGAATCCTTCACTGCCTCTTTGTCCCCCTGTGGCCGGATAAGTGCCAGGTAAGTGGGAAGGTACTCCACTACGTAAGTAGTGGGCCTAATTAAAAACCACTAGCCTTAGACACACTCGCCTTAGGCACCACAAGAAAACGCGTATAAGCAATGAATTACCCACGGCCCTCTTCTGTCCTAATTGAGCGCGACAGTCCTTAGAGTCATCTCTAGATTTCTTTTAGTTAATGTGGGTCAATGCGGATGCAAGTTTTGCGATTTTTGGGGCCTAGGAAGGGTAATGAAATCCCCACCTAATTTGAATTTGGCCGTGCCCCTTAGTATCCATATTTATAATGCAAACAACCAAGAAACAAAAATCACGCACAAATTTAATTTGCAATTTGCGGCGCTGCGATTATTTGCAAAGAATCCTGCAGCAAAGTGTTAATTGGAGCTAAAAAGAGGAGAGAGGAGAGAGTAAGAAGTTACCTGAAGCAATTTGGCAGAGAGAAGCCCCTACCCAGCCGCGAAACCGCCGCACTTGGGCACTCCCACCGCGGAAACGCGGTTGAATGGTGAGATCACTCCACCAAACTTCACCAGAGAGTCTCTGTAGACTCCCTATGCTCTCTGGTATTTTCCAAAAATTTCTTTCAATTTCCAGCAAGCTCCAGATCTCCTTGCAATGAAACACGACAAATTGTTTAGGGTTTGCACGAATTTTGATCTCAAAAACAACAATGGAATAATTCTTTCAATTCAAACTATAATATGTAAACGAATTAGCGCGATCCCCGGCAACGGCGCCATTTTGATTGTTCGATTTTCCCGTTGTGTAGTATGAATCAATTCAAAAGGTCCCTAAAACGGCAACATTTGATTGAAACTGTTTCTTGTGTCGGTATTCAGAAAATTTATAAAGAACTTCACAACCAAAAAATATTTTGACCGCAATCAAACTACGGTGTCAATTGTAGTTCATGAATGAGTGCAGATCGTCCACAGGGATTGCACGATTCGTTGTATTGATATGCTTGAATTGAAAAGTTAAGCTAAGATAAACGAAAACATGATTCAAGAGTATTGATTTTCAAGTGTCACCATTCTATTCAAGAATCAAGAAAAAGATAAACAATCAAGAATCGGTGTATCGATGATATTTCCAATCAACAATCAAGAATCTAAAAGAGGCTCGTAGGAATCGATCGGATCAATAGACGTGATGTAATCTAAAGATATCGTGTTCTTGTCCTTCGAAGGATTGATACTAGATCGATGATCATCGACGAGAGTTAGGGCTTTCTTGATGAAACTAGGGTTCATCTTTTAACCCTTGTTCTTTCGTCGATATCATTCCTTTTCTAGCCTCTACCAAATTCAAGAAACGATCGTAACTCCCCAATTTCGAACGATATCAATCTAGAAAGCATTGAAACGAAATGGGTCGTCATTTCTTGAACTTGCTAGGGTTTAAAAAACTCGTAGGACTCAAGAATCGATTAAAGCTATGTTACATCATCATTCTATTGATCGTCTCGACTCCTGGACGAGCGGAGTTTTATTCACACATCACCACACAGAAAAGATTCACAAATTGTAAAGATATCATGATGCAGAATTTAAAGAAAACAAGATAAAAGAATATCACCTTTATTTATCTCAACAATTTTGATTACATTCGTTTCAAGAACTACAAGAGGAAGAATCTAAATCGTTGATCGGGCATCGCTCGGCTTCGTGAGTCGTGGATCAGCTCGGATCACTTGCTCCGTTGAAGATCGGCTCCGCTCCTAAAGGTTGTAAGGCTTCTTGCTTAATGGGTACTCGGGATCTTGATTTTTAATTGGAATTAGGGTTAGGGTTTCTCACAAGCTCTCTCACTAAACTTGTGGAAGAAGGAGATGAAGAAAGAGATTGGCTAAAACTATGAACTAAAATGAATCACACCCTCTCTTGGATGTATGATATGTGATGATATAAGATGATCTTCACCCTAGGTCTAGGCTTCTATTTATAGACTTCCCAAACCCTAGGTTTAGGTTTGAAATGGTAGTTCCCTCCAAAAGTTTGTTGAGAGAGTTTGTTAGACTTAGCTTAGGGTTTAAGCTAGGGTTTAGGGGGAAAGTTCTAGAATGATAGGCTAGTTTTAGTGTAGATCAAAGTGTTTGCTGATCTGGTAGAAGTCCCTAGAGTCTTCTGGAAGTTGGAGTGCATTTCTGAACTGTAGCCACTGAGACAGGAGTTTTGCACCAAAATTGAGGAGGTAACTCCCTTGTTCAACCGCGGATCCGCGGCATTAGCAAGCCCCTGCCGCGGATCCGCGGCCATGTTGGAGGCTTGGGCCTTGATTCTTTTGGTGATGCTTTGTACTGTATTTTAGGGCTTCTTCTGATATGTTGATTTGCAATTTCTCTTTTGTAATGATACCAGATCTGAAATTAGTGAGTTGACGTATCTTTGGAGCGGTGTAATGTTCGAGCAAGCTTTCCTTTTCCTGCACAGACTTTGAAACACGGGTTGCGACATATAGAAATATTGCGATGCCATACAATGCAGTCAATTTCCCTAGAAATGCCGGTTTTAAGGTCTAATACCTGTAATCTTATAATCTGTGATAGATTTGCTAATATGTGAAATACGAATGCCGTACACTTCTAAATGAGTGCAAATGATGAGGAAATTGCCGGCTAAAATATACAATATTTTCGACTGATCATTCCTCCACTCCGTTACACCGTTGTGCTGTGGTGTATACGGAGGAGTAAGCTGAGAGAGAATTCCATTCTCTTTCAGAAAGTCCCTGAATTCCGTACTTAAGTACTGCCCCCTCTATCAGATCGGAGGATCTTAATTCTTTTGGCAATCTGGTTCTCTACTTCCTTTCTGAATTCTTTGAATTTCTCAAAACCTTTAGATTTGTGTTTCATAAGATACACATATCTGAACCTTGAGAGATCGTCAGTGAATGTGATGAAGTAGGAGAACCCACCGCATGCATGTATAGACATAGGACCACATACATTGCTGTGTATGAGTCCCAAGAGCTCTGCTGCTCTTTCTCCGTGTCCGGTGAATGGAGATTTGGTCATCTTTCCTTTGAGACAAGATCGACAAGTTTCATAAGATGAAAATTCGAACGTATCCAAAAGTCCATCTTTATGCAACTTACTCAGTCTTTTCTCTCCGATATGATTAAGTCTGCAATGCCACAAGTAGGATTCGTTCACATCTGAACTCTTCCTTTTGCATGTGTTTTGTATGCTTAGAACTGTGTTTTGATTAAGAACATAGATACCATTACACAGTATACCTTCTGCAACCAATACCTGATTAAGGTAAATGTTCATGATATATCTATCAAGAACAAACTTATATCCATCTTTATAAAGTAAAGAAACTGATATGATGTTGCAAACCATAGAAGGTCCATAGTAGCAGTTGTTCAAAATCATAGTATTGCCATTTGTCAATGCTAGGTGATATTCACCGACGGCGGAAGCATCAATCTGTGTTCCGTTCCCTACTCTGAGGGACATATCACCAGGTCCAACCATCCTACTTTTTCTTAGTCCCCGTAATAAATTACAGGTGTGAGATCCCGATCCGGTACCGAGTACCTAGGAGGTAGGTGTTAGTTATATGTATGCCCTAGAGGCCATTACTGTACATTGGATGTATATTATAGTGGATGCTGGGACATATATAGGTAGGACTTTCTTGCTCGACATGAAAGTACGCTATCATGTTGCTCTTTATCTTAACATGTATACTTTCTGTCTCTCTGTTACATGTTGATGAAGCCCTTAGGATGTGTACTCGACTTCCAGGACTATGATGCAGATCATACTAGTGGGGCCTGGATAGTCCATGAGTACATCCTTCAATGTTCCTAGTCGTGGGAATATCGAGACGGGGCATCGATATTCCAGAGTAGACTAGCGTATATCTTCTCGACCCATGTGATGGGCGATGGATGATCCCATATCCATTGGTGTTTGACATCAGAGATGGTATGCGGGTGCTCAGTGGAGACTGGGTACACTGAACGGACTCGCCGAGAACTCCCAGATGGTATTATACCTCACGTCAGATGGCAGTTCTCTGGTGACACTGGTACAGCTTAGTCTGTTGACCCGAGATCGTCATAGAGTCTTGTGTGTCTCCCACTGTGCTTTGATTTCCACCCTACCACGGCTCTACTGAGTCGTGCAAACAGGTGGTTTTTGGGTACAGTTCCGATTCATATGGAGGCAATGAGCGATAGGAGGGGATTCGTCTCTCCCGGTATTGGGGGTTGATGTTGCGCTATGCTCAACTGGCCATAACAGGAAATCCCTGGCCAGGGTTGCAGTGATATACTGGTAAGAGTTATCAGTAGTCTCACGAATGTTATGGACCTTACGTCAGCATGACTTATCAAGCTACTGGGGTCTGACGTTTACCACCCCTAGGCGAGATATGCGATATATCAGACGAACAGACCGGACTGTACGATAAGTGTTACTGGTTGGATTCACAGGAGTGTGAGCGGGCTTGCTCGTCGATCTTCTGATCGCTCAATACCCGGGTGGCCGTTACGTTTAGCAGACCGCTTGCGGCTTGTGGGTGTTTGATATGATCATCACCTGCTGTAGGCGTATTGACAAGTCTTTAGAGTCCTACACAGAGGTTTCCTGGATCAAGCGAAACGAAATATGAGCGCATATGAGATATGTGCGGGACCGAGAATAATGCGTGTATGTGATACCGTATTCTATTCTCGCGATGAATGTATCGAATGGTTGTATGCGATATAACCTAGTTATCGAATCAAGGATTGATTCGATAAGCCGATACATTGGATATTAGTCGGTTATATGCGATATGACCGGATCGTTAAATCAAGTATTGATTTAATGCATAATTATATATTTGATATATTACTTTGCATTAACTATTATTGGTTCACTTTAAATGGATTTTCTCACTTGAAATGCACATTGTATATGTGATATATTTTTGTGCATAAGATTGTATCATGTTTGATGATACATGCAACTTGGGTTAGTGTGTGATTTAAATCATGGTTAGTTAATGGTTAGGGTTTCATTTGATTTACTTATTCATTTATTTATTTTGTTTATTTATTTTGGCAAAGGAAAATGAAATGGTGGCTTGCTTTGTCTTTTCTTTGAAACTTCATGAAAGTTTGAAAGCTTGACCATTTTGTTTCTTTCCTTTAACCCTAACCATTCAACTAACCCTAGTTCATTCTCTACACCTAACTATGGTTGAGATTATGATAAGTATCTTTTTGTTTTCTATTTTAATATATACTTATCATATTCTTTCTTCTTCTTCTTCTTCATCAACAAGAAGAAAAGCTTGCCTCCATCAATGGCAACTTGAGAAAAAGAGTGAGAAATCCAATTCTAAAGTGAACCCACTTTCTATTTTTTCATCCTCTACCTCTTGCCAAGTAGTATAGGGTGTTTTCTTCATAAGTTTCATGACTTGGTGAAGTTGGAGTTTGATCTTGAGTTGCCTCGACGTAGATCATCTTCGGCATCGAAGTCGATGACCTAGCCCGCCCATTTCTCCGATGAAGCCGATGATAGAGTCCGGGATCCGATATGGACAGCGGAAGGACGTCATCGCGGAGCATAGGGAGTGGAGGACCGGATCTACAAAGGTTGTAGTCACTTTCCTTTAGCTACAAATTCGTTTACTTGCATTGCATCGCCTATACATCCAGTTAACGATCCGTATTAGGGTTTGTAGGCACAAGGAAAAATTTGAATTGGCCATGTTTGATCACTTGTGAGACCTCATTTGTGTGCCTAGGAACCCTACAGTGGTATCAGAGCCTAGCTAGAGCCTTAGGCGATGCGTAGACGGAGTTAAAAGTCCGATCGAACCGAAACCCTAACTCAAAAATGCTCTCTGTACATTTTTTGAAATCGGGGATTTTTGAGAATTAAAAATATGCAGAAAAACTAGCAGGAAATTCTAAGAATTACTGAGAAGCCCGTATTCCTGAGTCCATCAAAGCGCGGCGGAATCGCGGCATTAGCATGGCTAATGCGGCGGTTCCGCGGCCGTTTAGTCTCTTCTTGCATTGAATTTTGCACTGTAATTCCTATTTTGCAGTGCTGGTTTTCCTGGGAATTTTTAATCTGAACTCAAGAGTTGAGTTTTCTGGGTTGTATTGGGGACTCGGTGTTTCGATCGGATTGTCTAATTTTGTCTGTGTGTTTTTCCGGGTAATTTTAGAATATGTTAAAAAGTTCGACCGGATATAAATACCCACTTTTTCCCCTGCTGGGAAATTTCCAATTGTTGGATTTTTCCGTAGTTTAATGACGTTCTAAGTAGTGCAAGTAACGCGATGGTCCCTCTAGAAGACAACAAACCTTAACTCGATTATATGACCGTCTTGAACTGCCCTTTGAACCTTAGGGTTTGGGGCAGTACGTCGTACCACATGTGAGGCGTTGGCTTGACCATTCTACGGCTGGACCGTTGGTACTGAGCCACGGAGTGAATGTTTTTTAAACTTATTTCATGTGTTGAGCTGTTTTGGGAAAACTTGGGTGTTCGATTGTTCGATCGGAAAGTTTAACATTTTCTATTTATCCAGAATGTGATACAATAATTGGAATTCACAAGCAGTTATGAGATAACTGAATGAATGTTATAAACATAGCAGTTTAGTCTCACTTGATCGGTTGCCATGGAATTTTGATGTGATCAAAAGTCCGTCGCAATCACGTAGCGTACGCGGATACTCGCTGGGTAAACTTAATAGACAGCCTCACTCCATAGCCCCGACCAAGTGACTGTAGGAGAACCCCGTCGCCGAAAGCATCCGTTTGGGTGCTCGCGGCAGCGGTGTCCAGCCTTGGTGCACTTCGTCGACGGTATCAGGGGTGCGGCCGCCTACTAAAGTTTACGACGAGCATTCGATCATGATGTCGGGAATCCTGTTGAATTGCCCGACTTGATATTGAAAAGTGTTTTCGATAATGAGACTAAAATGCGGGGTTTATAATTGTTAGGCATGCGATGTCTAAGGAATTCATTTGATTAGGCATGCGATGTCTAAAGAGGTTGCGGATTCCAACTGTTGTAGTTTTACACTTTCTTTTCTGTGACCGTAAGTGTAATATGTTATATCGCCGGTTTCGTTGCTATATGTCAACGACAATTGGGATGCGCATATTTACTTACGTTGATGACATGTGATGTTATGTGTTGCTGGATATGTTATATTGGATCGTCGTGTTTGAATAGCCGGGTTTTTTTTATGTGAGATGAGTGTTTTTTATTTTCATTCATGTAAAAAACTTGTATGTAATTCTTTTATTGGGGCACTTCCAGGTTGCGGAAGCTGTCACCCTTTGTATATTATTTACTTTTCCGCATTAGGATAGACCCAAGGAGAGGAGCACAAGTAACCGGGTTCTAGGGTCCAGTGGGAGACCATCTCGAGGAGTCGAGTCCGGGTCTCCTAACCCTAGAATTGGTAGGGTTGCTTGCCGCTCTCGTAGGGGTCTAGGGGTGTGGGATTGGATATTCATCACGACCGTGGAATCCGTGTTTTATACTGGCTCGTATTAAAAAACATGGACGTCCTAGTATATCCAATATTTCATATGATATTTTCTGCTGCGTTATCTGTGATATGATCATGAGAATTGTTCAGATAGATATGGTATATAGTATATATGATATATTATATAGACGTTGCTTATGTTTTACACCCGCGCTAGCCCTGCCTCGCTCTGGCGTTAGTTACCTAACCTAACGGTGCAGACGGGACATCGAGGCGAATGCGGATGGCATAAGCGTACGTTATATTTATCTGTGATGTTTAGGTGGACTTAAATGATGGGACATTCATTAATGAGATTAATGAAAGAAAATAAACCTAATTGATATTGTGGAATCGAATTTCAAAATAAAACAGGTAGCTACAGTTCTTGCTTTGCATCGCGGTGTTCATTGTAGAACATCCTGCACCTTATTCGATGAGGAAAGGACCGAGATCCCTTCACCGGGAGTGACTCCTTTAGCAATAACTGGCAGATGCTACAAACTCGGTTTGTCTTTTGATCGCTTCTATAGTTTCTGCTTTGCACAGTGATATATATGATATATCCCGCACCTCATTTGACGAGGAAAGGGTCGACGATCCCTTCACCGGGAGTGACCCCTTTAGCAAAACTAGAAAAGCTTCAAAAACATTCCATTTAAAAACCATTTGATTCCGCAACGAGATCAAGTTCAAAGCGTTAAAGGTTTTCATAAAAACCATTCGCAACCCTCCGTCATTTTAGGAAGTAGAGTACTTAGTATTCGTGCTGTGTTTGTTGACCATAGTCAAGGCACAATGTACGGTAGCTAAGTGATGTCTTCCTACACTGCATATGATGCGATTAGTTAGGACTGTCGCGTGACTTTGTTGACCTTAGTTAAGGGTCATGTGGGTGGGTCTAATTAATCATGAAATGACGGGTAGAACATGACTAGTACTTATGATTTGTTGACCATAGTTAAGGTCATAAGTGCTCGGGGTAAAAATCTTTATCGGGAGTTTCAAGTGTTGAAATTTGCAATGAGATTGCATACCTTCTATGTGATAGTTGGATCCCGATACCCACTGCGAGTAATTGTTACTCCTGGGAGAGTTTTGCACTTTACAATTAGCCGATCAAGTAGGTGTCTAGAAAGGTGTCAACGGGGTTACGCCTCTGGGAAAACGAGGTTTTCTGTAATTAGGTCCGTGCGAAAGCACGGGGAACCTCCCTCAAACTACCGACACTGACCTGGCTGAAAGATTAGCGAACTTGTAGAGTGTAATTAATCCCGGCTAGTCTTTCCTTTTAGGGTTTGAAGGAAGATTTGATAAAAACAGTGGGAGCCATCCTGATTAGATAAAATATATAACCAATCTAGTCTTGCAAGAGCACACGCAGAGTGTTTTCTTCTCTCTCTCCCTCCAGGTAGCGACCATATCACGCCTTAATAAAGATAATAATATGGATTTATTGACCGAACCCGCTTGTTATACTGAGCTGGGGAACGTTGGTCCCGCTCCAACTTATAATTGTTATAAGACCGAGCAGGAAATAGGGGAATACCAGGATTCCCATGCCGCCCAAACGAAGAAAGTGCATGAGATGCATCTCTTTTGGGTGTGTTCATTATAAAGAACTGTTTCTCAGTATCCTCTGAATCCTGGGTATTTGATACCGGATCAGGATCCCAGATATGTAATCTGTTACATAGGGCTACAGAAAGGTAGAAAACTGAGAACGGGTGATAACTTTCATGAGACAGAAAACGGGGCAAGTGTTGCAGCCAAGTCTGTTGGTCACTGTCACCCTGTATTACCAAAATACATTGATTCTGAACGAATGTTATTAGATACCGAACCTGATATACAAAATCATATCAGTCTCTTTTACAAGTAAAGAAATGATAAAATTTTGTATTGTTGGATAATGTTTTGAACATTTCTTATATCAAAAGTTGATCGGTTCAGGCGCGTTATCTAAAAGCATTGACGTTCTAAATCAAACTACAGTTCTTAGTATACAGAATACACACAAGAGGAAGAGTTCAGAAGTGAACGGATCCTTCTTGAGGCATTGTAGACTAGGTCACATCAATGCGACCCGACTGGCTGAAGTTACATTTTAGATGCATATTTAAATCAGTTTAAATTTACATCTTGTGAAACTTGGCAGTCATGTCACAAAGATTAGATGACCATAGCTCTATTTATTGGAAACAGAGAAAGAGTTAGTAAACTCTTAGGACTGATATATGATGATGTATGTAAACTCCCCTGTCTACACATGCCAGGACCGGTTCTTTGTACTTCATTATATTCTCTGATAATCTCTCAAGATTCAGTCATATGTTCCTGTTGAAACATAAGTCCGAAGCTTTTGAGGTATTCACAGAATATAAGTTGGAAGTAGAGAACCAAAATACGGGTATAAGTATTATGTCCTATGATAAGATCAGGGAGGAGAATACTTGTGCATGGAATCCTTGGACTATTCTAAAGGAAAATGAGATTCTCTCTCAGTATTACTCCTCTGAATACACCACAGCACAACGGTGTATCGGGGCGGAGCAATCGCACAATATTAGATATGGTGTGCTCTATGATGAGTATTACTGAGTTACCTATTTCCTTTTAGGGGTTATGCACTTGAGAAGCTGCATACCTATTGAATTAAATTAGAATCAAATCGGTGCCTGCCATTCCATATGAGATATGGTATGGGAAGAGCCTATCTCTTAAGTAAGTTAAGATTTTGGATTGTCCGGCCTATGTCAAAAGCAAAATCCGGACAAGATCGAGGCGAGGTCAGTTCTGTAGAACTGGAAAGGTTCCAGCTATACAAAACTGTAGCTGATGATTTGACAGAACCAAAGGATTCAATAGTTTCCGACGAACCTCAGCCTCTCCGCCGATCTGGTAGGGTTTCTCATCCGCCTGAGAGATACTTCGGTTTCTCGATGACAGTGGGAGCGAGGATTGCATCATGAGATGATGGACTAACTAGTTTCGAGCAGGCCATCAAGAGTAGGGACTCTGTAAGAATGGCTGGATGCTTAGCGATCTGAGATGGAATCCATGTACACCAGCAAAGTATGGACTTTGGTTGCTACATCTGAAGGGTTAAATCCCCATCAGGAGCAAGTATATCTTGAGAAGATTACTTGGTGTAGATGGAAAAGTTGAGACTTTCAAAGCTAGACTTGTTAAAGGTTTTCGTCATTGACCAGGCGTGGATAATGATGAAACCTTTTTCCAGTGGCTATGCTTAAGTCCATCCAGATCCTACTTACCACGGCTACATTCCATGACTGCGATATCTGGTGGTTGGGTGCCATGACTACTTTTCTAAATAATAATTTAGAAGAGAACGTCTATTAGAACACAGCCAGGGGGCTTCGTAAACAGTGGGAGCAGCGGAAACGTGTGCAAGTTGCTTTACATGATAAAGCAGGCATCGCGGAGTTGGAACGTCTGTTTTGATGTGGTAGTCAAAGAGTTTGACTTCATCAAAATGGTAGATGAACCTTGTATGTACAAAAAGGTAGTAGATAGTAAGGTGGTCATCCTCGTATTGTACGTGGACAACATACTCTTGATAGGAAAGGGGTTTCCTATACTACGCTCGGTCAATCTCCGCTTATCACAAGGATTCTCCAATAGGATCAAAGTGATACCTCCTAAATCCTGAGTTTTCATCTATGAGATAGATGTAATTGGATGCTAGGATTCTCACTAGATGTAGTGAGATGGTATCAATCGATCCTGGGGAGAATCACTGGAAGGGTTCCAGGGTGATAAAGACGACTGGATGTCAGTCGCAGGCATTGTCTTTACCCTCAGTAAAGGGATGGTATGTTGGAAGAGTTCCAAGCTAAATACCATGGCAAACTAGACGATAAAGGCTGGTAACATCGCTATTTAAGATACTACCAAAGAGGCAGTTTGGGTGTATATTGGTTCATACGATGAACTAGGTTCCTTCCATTATATGACAATGGAAGTGTGGCTTTGGCCCTGGAACCCTGGTCCCATCAGTGACCCAGACATATTCTGAGGCAGCATCACCTGATCATGGAGATAGTTGATCTCCAGGTTGATCGAGGTTAGGAGAGTAGACTCAGAGGACAACACGGCGGATCCACTCACGAAGGCCTTTTCCCAAAGAGAGACTTTTAGGGGATGGTTGAGTATTAGATACTACAACTACTGCTAAAGATGGCCCTAGTGCAAGTGGGAGATTGTTAGTTATATGTATGCCCTAGAGGCCATTACTGTACATTGGATGTATATTGTAGTGGATGCTGGGACATATATAGGTAGGACTTTCTTGCTCGACATGATAGTACGCTATCTGGTTTCTCTTTATCTTAACATGTATACTTTCTGTCTCTCTGTTACATGTTGATAAAGCCCTTAGGATGTGTACTCGACTTCCAGGACTATGATGCAGATCATACTAGTAGGGCCTGGATAGTCCATGAGTACATCCTTCAATGTTCCTAGTCGTGGGAATATCGAGACGGGGCATCGATATTCTAGAGTAGACTAGCGTATATCTTCTCGACCCATGTGATGGACGATGGATGATCCCATATCCATTGGTGTTTGACATCAGAGATGGTATGCGGGTGCTCAGTGGAGACTGGGTACACTGAACGGACTCGCCGAGAACTCCTTGATGGTATTATACCTCACGTCAGATGGCAGTTCTCTGGTGACACTGGTACAGCTTAGTCTGTTGACCCGAGATCGTCATAGAGTCTTGTGTGTCTCCCACTGTGCTTTGATTTCTACCCTACCATGGCTCTACTGAGTCGTGTAAACAGGTGGTTTTTGGGTATAGTCCCGATTCACATGGAGGCAATGAGCGATAGGAGGGGATTCGTCTCTCCCGGTATTGGGGGTTGATGTTGCGCTATGCTCGACTGGCCATAACAGGAAATCCCTAGCCAGGGTTGCAGTGATATACTGGTAAGAGTTATCAGTAGTCTCACGAATGTTATGGACCTTACGTTGGCATGACTTATCAAGCTACTGGGGTCTGACGTTTACCACCCCTAGGCGAGATATGCGACATATCAGACGAACAGACCGGACTGTACGATAAGTGTTACTGGTTGGATTCACAGGAGTGTGAGCGGGCTTGCTCGTCGATCTTCTGATCGCTCAATACCCGGGTGGCCGTTACGTTTAGCAGACCGCTTGCGGCTTGTAGGTGTTTGATATGATCATCACCTGCTGCCGGCGTATTGACGAGTCTTTAGAGTCCTACACAGAGGTTTCCTGGCTCAAGCGAAACGAAATAGGAGCGTATATGAGATATGTGCGGGACCGAGAATAATACGTGTATGTGATACCGTATTCTATTCTCGCGATGAATGTATCGAATGGTTGTATGCGATATAACCTAGTTATCGAATCAAGGATTGATTCGATAAGCCGATACATTGGATATTAGTCGGTTATATGCGATATGACCGGATCGTTAAATCAAGTATTGATTTAATGATTTAATGCATAATTATATATTTGATATATTACTTTGCATTAACTATTATTGGTTCACTTTAAATGGATTTTCTCACTTGAAATGCACATTGTATATGTGATATATTTTTGTGCACAAGATTGTATCATGTTTGATGATACATGCAACTTGGGTTAGTGTGTGATTTAAGCCATGGTTAGTTAATGGTTAGGGTTTCATTTGATTTACTTATTCATTTATTTATTTTGTTTATTTATTTTGGTAAAGGAAAATGAAATGGTGGCTTCCTTTGTCTTTTCTTTGAAACTTCATAAAGGTTTGAAAGCTTGACCATTTTGTTTCTTTCCTTTAACCCTAACCATTCAACTAACCCTAGTTCATTCTCTACACCTAACTATGGTTGAGATTATGATAAGTATCTTTTTGTTTTCTATTTTAATATATACTTATCATATTCTTTCTTCTTCTTCTTCTTCATCAATAAGAAGAAAAGTTTGCCTCCATCAATGGCAACTTGAGAAAAAGAGTGAGAAATCCAATTCTAAAGTGAACCCACTTACTATTTCTTCATCCTCTACCTCTTGCCAAGTAGTATAGGGTGTTTTCTTCACAAGTTTCATGACTTGGTGAAGTTGGAGTTTGATCTTGAGTTGCCTCAACGTAGATCATCTTCGGCATCGAAGTCGACGACCTAGCCCGCCCATTTCTCCGATGAAGCCGATGCTAGAGTCTGGGATCCGATATGGACAGCGGAGAGACGTCATCGCGGAGCATAGGAAGTGGAGGACCGGATCTACAAAGGTTGTAGTCACTTTCTTTTAGCTACAAATTCGTTTACTTGCATTGCATCGCCTATACATCCAGTTAACGATCCGTATTAGGGTTTGTAGGCACAAGGAAAAATTTGAATTGGCCATGTTTGATCACTTGTGAGATCTCATTTGTGTGCCTAGGAACCTTACAGTAGGACTGACCGAAAAACAGTTCTCAATAACAAGAACACCTGAAGACGACACAATAGTATGTTTCTTCTTCGATGGGGTCATCAAGGAATTCAAACAATCCTTTTTCTCTTGCTCATACTCATGATTGTTTTCATAAGTTAGAGCCGAACCGACATTCCCCGGCCCCGAATAAGAATTCAGATCAGTCAAGCGATACATTTTATTATCTTGATTAGGGCGTGAAATGGTTGCTACCTAGAGAGAGAAAATAAACACTCAGCGTGCGCTCTTGCAAGATTAGATTGGTTATTAGTTTATCTAATCAGGATGGCTCCCACTGTTTCCTTAAATTCTTCTTCAAATCCTAAAAGAAGAACTAGTCAGGATTAATTGCACGTCACAATACTTGCTTAACGTTTCAGCCAGGCTAGTGTCGGTACTTCGAGGGAGATTTTCTAACGCTTTCGTGAAGTTCCTTAATTACATAACCTCTTTTCCCTGGAGGCGTAGCCCCGCTAACACCGTTCTAGACACCTACTTGGTTTAGAGCATTGATTGTTAAGTGAAATAATCTCCCGAGAATAATCCTACTCATCAGTAGGATCGGGATCCAACTATCATTATGTGATGACCTAGATGGAATCCACTCTAGTCACCACACTCCATAAGGTATGCTAAATCTGCAAGTTTCCTGTATGTTTGAAACTCCTGATGTGGTTTTTGCCCCTAACGACATATGGTCTTGATACAGACCAACGTACCATAAGTCCCAAGTCAAGTTCAACCCGTCATTATCCTGGATTAACTTACACCCACCCGCACAAGCCCTTGATATAGACCAAAGTGGCTATGCGACTGTCCTAATCAATCACATTCTAAAATGCAATAGATAAGTAACACTTACCTACCGTTCACTATGCCTTGATAGAGACCAACGTACATAACACGAATACTAACTGCTATTTATCTGAAATGACGGAGGGATACGGCTAGGTTTTTGGCGAAAAACCCGTTAACGTAATGAACTTGATATCGTTGAAGGAACCTGAGTGGTTTTACAAATATATAGCGGCGAAAACTTTTGCTAAAGAGGTCACTCCCTGTGAAGGGATCTCGGCTCTTTCCTCGTCGAATGAGGTGCAGGATATTCCAAACTGAATACCACGATGCAAAGCAAAAATAATCGACCATAGTGAAGTTATTACGTTGATGCAAACTTTTACTCAAGGGGTCACTCCCGATGAAGGGATCTCGGCCCTTGCCTCGTTGAATGAGGTGCTGGATATTCATAACCGAATACCAATGTGTAAAGCAAAAGTGAACATCTGTAATGTAAGTTTTTTTTAAATTCTTGGTTCCAATAACATCTTTTAGGTTTATTTTCTCGCATTAATCAAAATTAATGCGGTCCCATCATTTTAATCCTATCACACAAGAAAAGAATGAAAATACGATGTACGTATATGCCATCCGCACTGGGCCCCATCATCACCCGTTAGGTTACTTGACTAACGATAGAGCGGGGGCTGGACTAGCGTGGGTGCAAAACATCTAGTATGTGTATAAGTATATATAATATTCGTCCCAGGCATGATAATAAGCAACATCACAGAATCTCAACCAACAATACAGAATGGTGGATTATCTTAGAACCCCGGGTTTCATTTGAGCCGCAAATAAAACCCGACGTTCCCGGTTGTGTGGATAGCCTGTGCAATGAAAACCTGGACCCTTATGAGCACGACAAGTTACCCGCCAATCTCAGAAGTGAGGCAGCCCCCTTCAACAAAGTAAATGGGCCACCTAACACTTCATGGATTCGGTAACTTGGGCGCCCCTCCGTGGGTCATCTTATACCCTCTACGAGTGCGGAGAATAGCCCGCCAATTCTAGAATGAAGCCCCTTCCATCTCAATGCCATGAGATGCAGGCTTGTTGCCTTCTAGAACCCGGCTATTCGTGCACTCCACCGCGGGGTAACTCTAGTACATAAAATGAAAATAATATGTACAAATGGTGACATCAACCTTAACCCGGTCGTGCCCCAATCAAATAATATACAACACGGCAAAGACAGCTGTCCATATGTCGGACGCTCGCCCCGTAATAACAAATGTACAAATGAATATAAACTGTACTGCTAACATTGCACCATATGCTATCTACCATGACAATCCAACCACAATATCAGCACAATCACAGAAACATCAACGTGAATGTCATGTTCGCAAATCCGTCTAAAAAAACATATAGCAGATAGACGGGTTTACCGAACAAATGACAATCACGGTTGCAGATGCTAATCTAAGTACTGATAACAAAATACGTATTTTAAAATTTTGATCGACTAAACTTTTCCATATGGGCTTCAAGTTCTAATCCAGTACTCAAACAAATCTGGGCCCAAGAAATAAACATCTCAGAAACCATAATTCCAACCACTAGAGCAACTGTAGAAATTTGGAGCAGTGAATCCATATTTTCGCCGCGGAACCGCCGCAAACATGCTTGTTTGGCGGCGCTTCCGTGGTGGAATTATGGCTTCATGCTCTCAAATTTCTTGAGCTGCTCTAGAAAACCCTGCACGAATTTTTGATATACAGAAAATGATTTTTCGACCACTTTAAAAATTCGACAGAAACAACAAAATTAGAATCGCGGTTTAGAAAACTTCGGTCGATCGATATTCTAAACACGTTAGAACTAGCTAGTATAGGTTTTATGGGTTGGCTCTGATACCAAGAAGGGTTACCCTGGTGCCCCGGCCAACTTCCGTGACCAAATGCGGAACAATTTTTTTTCTAACGATTAAAACATTGGCACTAGATTAACCTTTAACCCGGATCTTAACCGTAAACCAAACTAGCAAAAGAAGTAGTGTTATCTATTATGGAAAGAAGTTATACCAAGAGTCTTGAGTCCTTTCGGTCTTCTCTCCTCGTCATGTGCTCCAAGTTTCCACCTTGAACTTGGTTGATCTCCATTTCCGGCTCCATCGGTCCTCCGGGATCGAGCTTGTTCTCTGGCCCTCCTTTGTCGTAGATGATCCACCCGAGGGATGTGATCCATAGCTCTAGCTCCTAACTAAGTAACAAAAGGAGCAACTAGAGAACTTGGGTTGCTAAACCAAGTAGTCTAGGATGTAGTTTAATGATCTAAGTGTTTGCTATCTCTTTCTAGTCTCTTCACCTGTTTCTCAACTCATGAGAATGGTAGTGAAGAGGAAGAAGATGAAGGAGGAGGAAACTTAAGAGGAGGGAGGAGATGAAGAGAAATGGGAGCTCAAGAAAATAATCAAGCATCCATGAGAGAGAAATTACATACCAAGGTTTTGTGTATGAATTTCTAGAATAAACAATCAACAACCATGCTTCAATAGTAACTCCAAATGAATTAAAAATTCATTTGTTAAATATTGAAGCATGGTTATCTCCATTCCTCCCATACCTCTCACTTTACACCTCATTTCTATTTATCAAATAAATGGAAAAAACATAATGAGGTGACCACTTTCTAGAAGGTAATCTGTAATAAATACAGATTACAGTCTACTGTATATACATACCTGCATTCGGATAAAAACCCAAATGCCCAAAGAGATAGAATAACACGAAGATCGTAATAATAGAATATACATATTGAAATACATATATGTAAACTATTAAATCAATACCTAATTTAATAATCCGGCTCATACCCGAGCCGGCTAGTATTACTAACTGTCCGATCGAAAGTCCGAGTACAAAGTATATCAATCGATCGAGACCCTGCACGTATCCAATATGGCTACTACATCATTTTGCCTGAACTAGGGAAACCCTCTGTGTGAGACTCTAAAAACTCGACAGTACGCTGGCGGTGGGTTTAACCACAAGCACGTCAGCAGCACTAGCTGTACGTAACAGCTACCCAGGTACCTGTCGAAAAGGAAGGCCGGCGAGCAAACTCGTCCGAACTCCTACTGAGCCTATCCATGACAATATTCGTACAGTCCGGTTTCTTCGACAAAGAGTATCGCATATCAGGTCTAGGGGGTGGTAAACATCAGACCTAATAACCCGATAAGTCGTGTTGATGTGGCTCAGGACCAATCCGCGAAACTACCGATCAACTTATCAGTAAATCCCTACTGCCTTGGCCAAGATCTTATGGTCCTGACCAATCGATCACTGTGCGATATCAACTCCCAATACCGGGAGAGACGAATCCCCAACAATAGCTCACTGCCTCCATGTGGCTCGGGACTGTACACAACAAAAACCTGTTTGCACGACTCAGTAGAGCCATGGTAGGGTAGTGATCAAAGCACAGTGGGAACTCATACGAGACAAATGACGATCTCAGGTTCAAAGACTAACCTGTACACATGTCACCTGAGAACTTCCACCTGACGATAGGTATAGTACCATCTGGAAGTTCTCGGCGAGTCTGTCCGGTGTACTCACCCCCAGTGAGCACCTGTATACGATCTTAGGTGCATCAGACCAATGGCTGCGGGACCAACCATCCCCGATGGGGCTAGAAACATATACACTAGTCTACTCTGGAGTATTAACGCCCAGTCTCGATACTCAAGCGACTAGGGACTATTTAAGGATGTGCTTATGGACTTCCTTGCTCCCACAAGTATGATCACCATCACAACACAGGTAGTCAAGCCAGATCCTATGGGCTTTATCAACATGTAACCGCAATATGTAATAATGAGTGTAACATATGCCATGTTAAGATAAAGACAAACCATAATAGTATACTACCGTATCATGTCTTTATCAATATTGCAAACTAGATATAACAACAATAGAAATAAATACACATATCTTGACAAAGACAAGTCAAACAATATACTATAAAACTGAGCAAGATTGTCCTGTACATTCATATCCCTAGTATCCATATGTATACATATACAATACTGACCTCTAGGGCATATATATACCCAACAGTAAGTCGAGGGGTTATACTCTACCATTTAAGGACATATCATGATGTAATGAAAATGTAAAGGCTTCTATTAAAATTAAGAGAGATTTTTTAGAGACCTGAAGAAGAGTAGAAATATAGAGAGATTTGAAAAATATAAGATAGTTAAAAATGAGTTTAAGAAATCTTTTCGGGAAGTCATAGTTAGGTTTACAAAGAGGTGTACGAGAAGTTGGACACCAAGGAGGCTGAAAATGATATATAGGATTGCTCAGATGAGGGAAATGAAGACCAGAGATTTTTGTGTGGTGAAGTGTGTCAAAAATGAAGATCGAAATGTTTTAGTTCAAGATGAGAATATAAAGAAAAGGTGGAGAGATTATTTGATAAATTTTTCAACGAGAGTTTTACTAAGAATTTGGATGGACTTATCATTCAATCTCAAGATATAAACCGTACTTTCATGCGTAGGATAAGAATATCTGAGTTTACAGAAGCTTTGAAGAGAATGAAATAAAGGAAAACGGTTGGTCCAGACGGAATTCCTATTGAGGTATGGAGATGCATAGAATAAATGGGTATTAGATGACCGACAGACCTATTTAATGAGATTTGGCAAGCCAAATAGATGCTAAATGAGTAGAGGGAGAGTGCCCTTGTATCTTGTAGAGTATTTTTCGTCACTCTATTGAGATAAAAATGCGCGCGTTTGTCATGTACATATTCCCTCTGCCTGGGGTAGGTTGGGGTTTATTGATTGTGGGAATCCAAATCTCTGGCAGCTGCGGACTAAGTTGTCGTTAATTACCTATAGCTTTTGGAGCGAGAGAACCTCCAATTGACGGGCCAAACTGGTCATGCGAACTCAATGTGATGTGTTGGTGCTTGAAAATAATGCAGAAGGGCATGTTCATTTCATTTTTTTCATTCTATTTATGGCAAAAAAGTTTTATTTATTCAAAAGAAACATTTTCTTCTCTTCTTTTTTTAATATTTTATTTACATTATTTATTTTTTAAAGGCGAGAAAGGGCACGTGTGCGACACATCCCGATAGGGGTAGCCCACGTGAGCCCCAGCGGGGCGCTCACGTGAGCTCCATGTGAGCATACGCAAGTCTCTTCACATGAGCTCACTTGAACGCCCGCGGGGGAGCTCACGTGAGCCCCAGTGGGGCACTCACGTGAGCGCCATGTGAGCCCAAACGGGGCGCTCACATGAGCACCACATGAGGAATGCAAGGTGGGGGGATAAACCCCCTTCTTGGAGTTGAACTCCCTGAAAGATTCTTCTTGGAGTTAAACTCCTAAAAAAAGATTTTTATTTAGAGTTGAATTCCAAAAAAAAGGTTTTTATTCGAAGTTGAACTCCTAAAATATTTTTATTTAGAAAAACAAAAGGTGGTCTCTTGAAGCTTCAAAATCTATATCTTGGATAATGAAAAGGGATCTATTTCTTCTCTTTTGAGCCTCCCACAGTGAGATTTTCGGAGATGGGTCTCCTTCTTCCTCCGCTCTTTTTTTGGATCTTGGAGAAGAAGGGTGATGAGATTTAAAATCTCCCCTTCAATGATTTTATGGTGAAAAACTATTTCTTTTTGAGAAAATAAGAGTTAAAATCTTGATTTTATTCGAAAAAAGAAGGAAAAAGGTTTAAAATCTTGAAGAAGAAGGATGCACAAAACCTTAGGCTCTTTTAAGGAGAGAATCAATATATTTTATTTCATCTTGAGGGTTGAATTTAATAGTCTTGGCACTTTACATTGGGCCTATTGGCCTTTACAATTTTTGGCTATCTTGCCCAATTTAATTTTAACATACATATTCATTTATTTGCTATATATTTATTTTATTTTCTAGTTTGGCATGGGGCCAGTCCCATGTTTGGAACTTGAACTTGGCTTGAGCCGATTTTGGACCCGCTTGACTTGGACTCAGACTTGGGCTCACTTATTCGGGCATTGACTTTTACTTTCTTGGATAAAAGGGTGTAAATTTTGACCCCAACAAAATGCCCCCCATCAATAAGTGCACGTTGCATGTGTGCGTCGCGTGTAGAAAATTGATGGATTTTCTTTCGTGGGGAGGTTGACTTGATTCCGTTTTAGCAACATAGAGATCGTTGCTTCCCCTTTGGTGACATAGAGGCCGATGCTTGACCTTGTTCCCTTTTTGCGACGTAGAAATCGATGCTCCCTTTTTGCGACGTAGAGGTCGATGCTCTTTCTTTGCGACATAGCGGTCGATGATTGATTTGACTCCATTTTGTAACATGAATGTCGGTGCTCCCTTTTTGCGACATAACGGTCGATAATCCTTTTTGCAAACTTACGGTCGATGCTTGACTTTGTTCCTTTTTACGACATGATGGTCGATGCTTCCTTTTGGCGACATGGTGGTCAATACTCAGTTTGGCTCTTTTTGCGGCATAGCGGTCGCTACTTTGTTTGGCTCCTTTTTGCGACATGAAGGTCGATGCTCCCTTTTCGCGACATGATGGTCAGTACTTGGTTTAGCTCCTTTTTACGACATGACGGTCGATACTTGACTTGACTCCTTTTTGCGACATGAAGGTTGATACTTCTTTTTACGACATGATGGTCTATGTTTGACTTTACTCTAGTGTGGGGAATCGTTGTTAACGCACCATCGGCTCGGGGCTTCCAGCTTATTTAGCGGGACTTTTGAGCTTAGAAGCAATTCCTGGTGGGACTTTCTGAGTTTAGAGGCATTAGTCGAGCGGTGCCTTTTTTTTATACTCCGGGCTGGCATCAACGTTGCTAATACTGGAGCAATTCATCATTTGCCATTAGAGGACTTGGGGATTTGGATTTGGTTTGGCATCAACATCCCTAACACTAGAGCATGAGTGTCGGGAGCGACTCATCATTTTCCATTGGAGGAATTGGGGATTTGGATTTGGTTTGGCATCAGCATCGCTAACATTGGAGCATGAGTGCCAGGAGTGACTCATCATTTGCTATTAAAGGATAGCGGTGACTTAGGAGACAGGTTTAGGTCCTTGTTACCTAAGAATTTTCAATTTCATGAGTCGTAAGGGTTTCATAAAAGCCTTTTCTCCCTACAAGATAAGAGGGTCTCATAGGTGTATTTTCTCCTTAGGAGTCGTGAGGACCGCAAGTGCATTTCGCTTTGTGATTCGTAAGGATCCCACGAAGGTGTGTTTTTCTTACGAGTCGGAATGATCTCGTAAGACCCGTTCTCCTCATGCATCGTGAGGACACATGAGTGGGTATTCTTCTCATTGGTATCTTGGTTTGCCACTGGAAGATATTTTGGATACAACACTTCTGCTAGTAGCTTATGGATCATATATGGTAGTCAATTTGGAGACCGACTGTAGGGCTTTTCGAGCTTAGTCTATCCGTGTCTTGGAACATTTCATGCGTAATATTTCTTAAGATATCGGCCGTTGATTGGTGGCACGGACCTATCTTCCTCAGTACTTATCAATTGGTAGGATCCTCCGTCAAATACTTTCTCGATGACGTATGACCGTTCCCAATTTGGCTCGAACTTTCCTTTCGAATGTCGGTTAAGGATGATTGGTCTTTTGATGACTAATACCAATTCACTTTTCCTAAAAGCATAAAGACGGGCCATTTTTTCATAATCCCATGGCATTTGAGTTTGGTACAACTTTAGATTTTGTTGCACTGGAAGCCTTTTTTCTTCGAGCGTGTCGAGATCTTCAAGCCGAAGGAGAGTGTTTTCCTCTTCTGTCAGACTGTGCTAGACGAGCATTCTTAAACTTAGAATTTCAATTACGAGGGGGAGGATCGCCTCCACCCCAAAGAGCGGTGAATACGGGGTGGACTGGGTTAGAGTGCAGTACGTAATATGCCTACAGCTTCTTATGGAGCTCCACATCCCGGTCTCTGAGGCATTGTTCTTCAAGAGCTTGCATAGGGTTTTGTTGAAGGCTTCGGCCAACCCATTGGCTCTTAGATTATAAATGGAGGAATATCTCCAGTCTATCTTGTGTTGAGCAACGAACCTTAAGACTTTGAAGCTCTTGAAAGAGGGCCTGTTGTCAGAGATGATCCGTCTTGGTGTGCCAAAACGTTATAGCATATTTTGTCGGAAGAATGTTAGAATATCCTCCGTTTTGACTTCTTTTAGGGGAACGACTTCAACACATCTGGAAAAGTAGTCCGTTGCTTCCAATATGAACATGTGGCCTTTAGATGATGGAGGGTTAATTGGTCCAACTACGTCGATGCCCCATATATCGAATGGCCATGATGCTACGGTAGGATGCAGCGGGTTGGGATGTTTGTGTATGAAGTTGCTATGTATTTCATAGAGGTGGCATTTCATCACATATTCTACACGATCCCTTATAATGGTGGGCCAGTAATATCCAAGCCGTTTGATTTGAAGCAGCATTTAAGGGCCGGATTGATGAGCTCCGCAGACGTCCAAGTGAACTTCTTTCATGACTTTCTGGGCTTCGGCCAAGGACAGATACCTGAGCCAAAAATGGTCATATGATCTTCGATATAGTGTGTCATTTACGAACACATATCGGAGAGCTCTCTTCTTTGGCTGAACTCTCGCAGATTTCTCTTCTGGTAACTTGTCATATTGATGTAACACCCGAGTTCAGTTATACCAATTCCAGTTTCCGTATTTATTTATCCATGTTCTATTCTTGATTTATCGTGTTTGGGTACGAATGGTAGTTACATTTTACATTGCATTCGACCCGACCCGCTTGCTTGAACCTGTTTGACTCTTATTTATAAATTATCTTGACTTGTTGCATGGACTAGTACATCTCATGATTTAGTTTATACTGATATTTTATCTAGTATCCCATCTTTTGAATATAACAATTTAAATCAAGAAAAATAATTTAAAATTGCATTTCATTGCCTGCTTGATACCCCTAACCCTTTGGTATCGTTCTTGCATCGTGTTCTCGTCCCGTTCAGTAAAACAGACGTGTTTGGATGGCTACGCGCACGTACGTGTGTCCGTTCTTGGGGGTATGCATTTCTGTCATATAATCTTTCATTTTAAATTTTGAAACTGGCTAATAATTTTCATATTTCAAATCCAAACCTTTGGACCCGATCCGGGCGTTTTTCTGAATTATTTTATATTCCTCCAAATTCTAACCATTTTAAATATTTTTAAAATTCTTTTAATATTTTTAACAGCTGAAGATTTTTACAGCTAACTAAAGAAAATTTCTGAACGATTAAAATCCTTTTAACATTTCTCCCAGCCAATCACAATCTTTCTCTTTCACCCGACCCCACGCTCGATTCTCTCTTTCCCAGCCAATCAAATTCTCTAAAGTTTGCGCTGGCCCCACCATTCTTTCTCTCTATATCTCTTCCTCTTCTTTCTCTCTCTCCTCTCTCTCACCCAAGCGCAGATCCCTCTTCTCTCTCTCTTTTATTCCCTCAACCAATCAGAATCACCTTTTATTTTTGCTGGGCTCCACAGATCCCTCTCTCTTCTTTTCCTTTTCTCTTTCTCTTTCTCTCTCTCTCTCCCCTCTTTCTCTCTCCTCTCGCGCCCTCTCTCGCTCATCTCGTGAATACTGTTCATTCCTCGACTCCTGTCACCGCCCATATGATCTGCTCACCTCCCTTCTTCACATCTTCTCTTCTTCGTTTTAAAAACCTCCACGAGAAAACCTAACCCATCAACTCCCCTCTCCGCCGCCGCCTCCACCCTCGTCGTCGATCATCCCTAACCCTCGTCTCCACCCTCGCAACCATCCCTCATCTCTCTCGATCACTTTTTCTCTCTCTTCCTTCTCTCATTCCTTCCCCGAGACCGCCTCGACTCCTCAACCTTCGCCGTTGTCACCTTCGATGCCACCTCCTTCCCGATCTTGTCACTCCTTCGACTCACCTTCTTCTCTCCTCCTTACCCTCGTTCTCACCTCCACACATTCCTCTCTTCTCCCGAGCCTGCACATACCCATCGCCTCCTCACCGTCGTCGCCTAACGCCGACGACCTCCCTCACCACCTTTTTACTTCCTCTTCCTCCTCTCCCGCTCTCGCCAACCCCGAAGAGAATCCACGTTCCCGTCGCGATTGACAGCCCATCTCCTTCCTCCACCAACCCACGACCTCAACCCTAGCACCTTGCCGACTTCTCACCTGAGCACCCTCATCTTCCTCGACATCCACCTTATCTCCTCCTCGTTTTCGATTGCCATGGCCGCCGTCGATGTAGGTATTGTTGCTGCTCTTGATGATGGTGGTGGTGAGATTGTGAACTTTGATGCTTAATATTTTGATCGGCCTATTGTGAAACTTTGGAAGGTGAGCAGATGCTATCTGGGCTCCCTCTTGTTGGAGTGTTGGCAAATTTTCTCAAGCGCCTTCTCTGGTGATCCTGCAACCTTGATCCCCGACGGCCAAGAACCCCTGCACACTGCTACCCTTCACCGGGAAACCCACACGCCCGCAACCCTCGTCGTCGTCGCCCTTGCCGACTCCCCTAAAGTCCCAGAACCAATAGCCACACCTTCTTCTTCTTCTCTTCTTCACATTCCTTGTGCATTCCTCTTGATGTATTCACTGTTGTTTCTTGTTTGCCGGGATCCGACGTGCCGACGATGATCCCGACGACCCAGCGAGGATACCTGACCCGTGTGATTCCATTGTGCGTGGTTTGGACTCATTCCGTGTAACGTGCGCTCTTCGCGACTTTTCCGCCGACGCGTAACGTTCTATTTACCGTATCGTGATCCGATCAAGGAAAGTGAAACTTGCTACATGCTATTCATAATATTTCTATATTTATTTAATTTCATATTAAATCTATAGATAGAATCTAAAATCATGTGTTCCAAGTTAACAGTGCGATGTTCCGTTTATATACTTTAGATTCAGAACTTGAAACCTACCCGGTGCATTTAGTTTACTAAACCTAGTAACCACATTTATATTTTAAATCACACAATAACTATTTATATAGTCTATGGTACTTTTTTTTGTTTTACCCTATTGGACACCCGTGTGCATATTTAACCTGTTTTAGATACAATTTGCATCCCTAGATCTTTTAACCCATGATAACGAGATTTTTAACAATCCATATTGGTTTAAGTGTATAATACTTAATGTTGGAACCATAACCCTAGCTCTAATCGATAACCGTACATCTATCTAGTTTATTCTGTACCTGTTTGCATATCATATTACATGTTCCAGTTTATTCTTCTGATAGTACCCATGCTTGTTTATTTATACCCATGCTTATGTTAGTTTGATTATGAGCACCCACATGACATCTTGTGCTTCCTGACATGACCTGTTACACTTCCTACTTGACATGACATGGTACCGTACACTCTTGATATGACATGACACCTAAATACACTACTTGACCTGACCTGATGTACCATGGTTTTACCTGTTACCTGATCTTGTGTCTAATGCCAACAAACCTGACCTGTTGTCCTTACGGACCGTTCCTGTTGTCTATCCAGACAAACTCGTACCTGCATGATCCTTTATTGGCATTAGCTTTAGACCACTTAATACCTGACTTGAACATATATAATTTGGGGGTTTGGGAAAATCAATGATGAAACCTGACTTATAACTCGACAGTTCGATACCTTTACTGATCATTCTTATGAGCTAGGCCAGCCTCGGGGTGATGATGCTGACATCACTCATCTTTACATACTATCCTTTTACTGCCTAGCGGCACGTCTCAGATTCAGCCTGAGAATCTTGACCGTGGTCCCGGCATGCACGGGATATTATTGAGTTACATCGATGATTCATCAAATTGATTTCAATGACTTGAGACTATTCAACCCAATAGACCAGTTTAGATTACTCACTGCACACTACCCTTCACTGCCCTGATTTATATTGCTGTTACACCTGTTTTACCATTTATGATTATACTTGCATGTATTGCTACCCCTGTTTATATTATTGCCTGATGTTATGACGCACTGACGTCTGGGTTTTGCATGGCCCAGATCCTCTACTTGGTTGCAGACTGATCAGGAGTATTGCCGCTGTTAGACCGAGTGGTGAAGATCCTGTTGGTATACAGTTTTACCTTCCAGGTGTTTCATTTATTGTATCTTTTGCTTCTGCATATTATCATTTCTTGATTCATTTATTCTGGCTCATGGACATGTACTAGATAGTTTAGTTTACTTTCCTGTTCTTGATATCTCTACAGCCGTAATGTGACTATGGAAGGATTTTTCCTATCCACAGGTAGCATGGTTGGCTATGTCACGTGCCTATTTTAGCATACTCTGGGAAGCGGGGCGTGACATGGTTCTTTTGGTATCAGAGCCATAGGATATAGGTTAATCGAGTCTGATTCTTTTGTAGTTCGGTATTGGACCCAATACACGAATCAGAATACTCGTAACTAGGAGCATGTCCTGTCACATTGTTATCACGATTCTTGAATCATATCTATCTCTTGATCCTTTTCTTGACGGTATGCAAACCCCTTTGCATCTCGATTCGAAACCTGCTGGTTCACTATTGTTCCTCCCTGTTCTTTGATTCTGATACTAGGATTTGGGCGACTTGAGTGGAGTTATGTAATTGTACCCATGAACTGCAGCATGGTTACAATGCGGTACTCTATTTACGTAACTTGGAGTCCTGGTCTTGATTCACTTTCTTATTCCATGATCGTTATACTACCTTGCTTCTCTCGGTTTCATCGCTTACCAGTTATTGTTTCATCGCCACCCTGAATCAGGTTTACCGTGATTGATCCTCTTCTATATCTTGACTTCGGATGAAGTCATCTCGGTATCTTACTTGTTCTTGTTTTTCTCCGCATTAGGATTATTCAATCCTGGTGCATCCCTTTGTTTGTTGTTGTCTTGGGAATGGATTTTCGCGGCACTTTCCACGCTCATATTGATTGTAAGGAAAGGAAAGTGATTCTCCAGATTCCCGGACATCCGGAGCTTGTTTTGCTGGAGGAAGCGGTTTTGTCGGGCCAGTCGAGTTTAGGGCTAGGCCATCAAACCAGGTTCTTTCGTTGATGGAAGTTGATAAAGAAGGAAGCGCCAGCTATAGTTCGAGAGTTCACGGACGTGTTCGAGAACATCTTGGGTTTACCGCCAAAACGAGATGTGGAGTTCACGATTGATCTTGTTCCTGGTGCAGTGCCAATCTCAAAGGCGTACTATCCAATAGAACCAGTGGAGTTGGAAGAAGTCAAGAAGCAAGTTACTGAATTACTTGAGGAGGGTTGGATTCGCAGCAGTAACTCGCCTTGGGGAGCTCCTGTTCTTCTAGTAAAAAAGATGATGTCACAAGGAGGATGTGCATCGATTGTCGAGAATTAAACCGGGTGACTATTGGGAAAAAGTACCCGATCCCTCGTATTGGTGAATTGTTCGAGCAGCTTAGTGGCGCGAGGGTATTCTCGAAGTTGGATTTGCGATTCGAATATCATCAGGTCCGAGTGAAAACAGAGGATATTTGCAAGACGGCGTTCCGAACTCGGTATTGATATTACGAGTACTTAGTGATGCCCTTCGGGGTAACGAATGCACCGGCGATATTCATGGATTTGATGAACCGAATCTTTTCACCATTCTTGGACCAGTTTATAGTGGTGTTCATCAATGATATTCTGGTCTACTCAGGGAGCAAGAAAGAGCATGTAGAACACTTGAAGATTGCACTGCAGACATTAAGGCAAGGAAATTGTATGCAAAGATGAGTAAGTGCGAGTTTTGGCTTGAAGAAGTGAAGTTTTGGGGCACGTTGTGGCAGGAGATGGAATCGTCGTTGATCCCGAAAGACTACAGCAGTTCAAGATTGGCCGATTCCGAAGAACGTAATAGAGATCAGAAGCTTTCTTGGACTTGCCGGGTTGTACAGAAGGTTCGTAGAGAATTTTGCTCGTTTGACAGAGCCTCTGACCAAGCTTATATGCAAAGAAGTACCATTTGTGTAGACAAATAAGTGTGCGTCAGCTTTTAAGGCGTTGAAGCAAAGGTTGATAACCGCTCTTGTTTTAACCGTGCCAGATAGTTCCGGAGGATGGGTGATTTACAGCAACGCATCTGGGAAAGGATTGGGATGTGTATTGATGCAGTATGAGAAGGTTGTAGCTTACGCGTTGAGACAGTTGAAGACCCATGAGAAGAATTACTTAACTCATGACTTGGAGCTTGCGGCTGTGATATTCGCTTTGAAGATTTGGAGACACTACTTATTGGGCGAAAGGGTCGAAGTATTCACCGATCATAAAAGACTAAAGTACGTGTTCACATAGAAAGAGCTTAACATGAGGCAGCATGGATGGTTGGAGCTGATGGCTGACTACGATCATGATCTCAGGTACCACCCGGGGAAAGTTAATGTTGTGCCGGATGCGCTTAGTCGGTTGCCAGCAATTCAGATGTTGACTGCACAGAAAGGACTTATTGAAAACTTTCGAATATTCGATTTGGAGGTTGTGCTACCGCATTCTTCGGGGCAGTTGGTGCAGCTGCAAGTACAGTCGTCGTTGATCGATAGTATTAAAGCAGAGCAATTGCATGACCCAAGATTGCATAAGTTTCGAGAACAAGTTGAGGCTGGACTTCGAACAGACTACTGCTTCATGAAGATGGTTCGTTGCGGTATGGTAGCCGTTTGTGTGTGCCAAAAGAAGATATTTACGAAGGAGTTATGAAGGAGGCACACAGTTCCGCATATTCCGTACATCCAAGAGGAATGAAGATGTACCAAGATCTACGACAGCAATTCTGGTGGGAAGGCATGAAACGGGAGTTTGCCCGCTTTGTGGCAAAGTGCTTGGTGTGTCAGCAAGTTAAGGCTGAATATCAAAGGGTAGCTGGTTTATTGCAACCACTTCCGATTTCTCAGTGGAAGTGGGAACATATAACCATGGATTTCGTGACAGCTTTACCGCAGAGTCCAAAGGGCAACAATGCAGTTTGGGTGACTGTTGATCGATTGACTAAGGCAGCTCATTTCATGCCATTTCGAGTTGGTCAATCAACGGAAGTTTTGGCAGAGTGGTACATGCAGGAGATAATAAGATCGCATGGAGTACCGGTGAGCATCGTGTCCGACCGTGACACTCGTTTCTTATCACACTTTTGGAGGAGCTTACAGGAAAATTTGGGAACTTGATTGAAGTTAGTACCGCTTATCATCCTCAAACAGATGGCTAGTCGGAGAGAACGATCCAAACTCTTGAAGACATGTTGAGAGCTTGCATGTTAGAATTCAAAGGTTCATGGGAGGATCATCTACATTTGGTGGAGTTTTCGTACAATAACAGTTTTCAGGCGACTATTCAGATGGCTCCATTCGAGGCTTTATATGGTCGCAAGTGTTGTTCACCTGTTTGTTGGGACGATGTCGGTGAACGAAGATTGTGGGACCGGATTTGGTTGTGCAAACAGATGAGAAGGTTAATACTATCCAGAACCTTATGAAAGCAGTACACGACTGACCAAAAGAGTTGGGCAGATATATCGAGAAGACTTCTAGAGTTCGCCGTTGGTGATTTGGTATTCTTGAAGGTATCACCGACTAGAGGGGTGATTCGTTTCGGAAGTCGAGGAAAGCTTAGTTCTCGATTCGTTGGACCTTTTGAGATTTTGAGCGTGTTGGAGAAGTAGCATATCGTTTGGTGTTACTACAATCTTTGGAGAATGTTCATGACGTGTTTCATGTATCTCAACTCCGTAAGTATGTTCGAGATGAAACATACGTGCTGGATCATTCGGAGATGACTGTACGTGAAGATTTGACTTTTGAGGAGCGACCGATGTCAATTGTGGATCGAAGAGAAAAGGTTCTTAAGAGCAAGGTTATCTCTCTTGTGCTTGTTTCTTGGGGAAATCGCTCGCATGGAGAACCAACTTGGGTACGAGAAGATGAAATCCGGCAGAAGTTTCCACATCTATTCTTGAAATTTCTTGTTTATTTATCCTATCTTGTTCTTGGAATTTCGAGGACGAAATTCTTTTGTAGTTGGGTATAATGTAACACCCGAGTTCAGTTATACCAATTCCAGTTTCCGTATTTACTTATCCATGGTCTATTCTTGATTTATCGTGTTTGGGTACGAATGGTAGTTACATTTTACATTGCATTCGACCCGACCCGCATGCTTGAACCTGTTTGACTCTTATTTATAAATTATCTTGACTTGTTGCATGGACTAGTACATCTCATGATTTAGTTTATACTGATATTTTATCTAGTATCGCATCTTTTGCATATAACAATTTAAATCACGAAAAATAATTTAAAATTGCATTTCATTGCCTGCTTGATACCCCTAACCCTGTGGTAGCGTCCTTGCATCGTGTTCTCGTCCCGTTCAGCGAAACAGACGTGTTTGGATGGCTACGCGCACGTACGTGCGTCCGTTCTTGGGGGTATGCATTTCTGTCATATAATCTTTCATTTTAAATTTTGAAACTGGCTAATAATTTTCATATTTCAAATCCAAAACTTTGGATCCGACCCGGGCGTTTTTCTGAATTATTTTATATCCCGCCAAATTCTAACTATTTTAAATATTTTTAAAATTCTTTTAATATTTTTAACAGCTGAAGATTTTTACAGCTAACCAAAGAAAATTTCTTAACGATTAAAATGCTTTTAACATTTCACCCAACCAATCACAATCTTTCTCTTTCACCCGACCCCACGCTCAATTCTCTCTTTCCCAGCCAATCAAATTCTCTAAAGTTTGCGCTGGCCCCACCATTCTTTCTCTCTATCTCTCTTCCTTTCCTTTCTCTCTCTCCTCTCTCTCACCCAAGCGCGGATCCCTCTTCTCTCTCTCTTTTATTCCCTCAACCAATCAGAATCACCTTTTATTTTTGCTGGGCTCCACAGATCCCTCTCTCTCCTTTTCTCTCTCTCTCTCTCTCTCTCCTTTCTCTCTTCTCTCACGCCCTCTCTCGCTCATCTTGCAAATACTGTTCATTCCTCGACTCCCGTCACCGCCCATATGATCTGCTCACCTCCCTTCTTCACATCTTCTCTTCTTCGTTTTAAAAACCTCCACGAGAAAACCTAACCCATCAACTCCCATCTCCACCGCCGCCTCCACCCTCGTCGTCGATCATCCCTAACCCTCGTCTCCACCCTCGCAACCATCCCTCATCTCTCTCGATCACTTTTTCTCTCTCTTCCTTCCTCTCGTTCCTTCCCCGAGATCGCCTCGACTCCTCAACCTTCGTCGTTGTCACCTTCGCTGCCACCTCCTTCCCGATCTTGTCACTCCTTCGACTCACCTTCCTCTCTCCTCCTCACCCTCGTTCTCACCTCCACACATTCCTCTCTTTTCCCAAGCCTGCACATACCCATCGCCTCCTCACCGTCGTCGCCTAACGCCGACGACCTCCCTCACCACCTTTTCACTTCATCTTCCTCCTCTCCCGCTCTCGCCAACCCCGACGAGAACCCACGTTTCCGTCGCGATTGACAGCCCATCTCCATCTGCCACCAACCCACGACCTCAACCCTAGCACCTTGCCGACTTCTCACCCGAGCACCCTCATCTTCCTCTACATCCACCTTATCTCCTCCTCGTTTTCGATTGCCATGGCCGCCGTCGATGTAGGTGTTGTTGCTGCTCTTGATGATGGTGGTGGTAAGATTGTGAACTTTGATGCTTAATATTTTGATCGGCCTATTGTGAAACTTTGGAAGGTGAGCAGATGCTCTTTGGGCTCCCCCTTGTTGGAGTGTTGGTAAATTTTCTCAAGCACCTTCTCTGGTGATCCTGCAACCTTTGATCCCCGACGGCCAAGAACCCCTGCACACTGCTACCCTTCGCCGGGAAACCCACACGCCGACAGCCCTCGTCGTCGTCGCCCTTGCCGACTCCCCTGAATTCCCAGAACCAATAGCCACAGTGAGACCTTCTTCTTCTTCTTCTCTTCTTCACATTCCTTGTGCATTCCTTTTGATGTATTCACTGTTGTTTCTTGTTTGCCGGGATCCGACGTGCCGACGACGATCCCGACGACCCAGCGAGGATACCTGACCCGTGTGATTCCATCGTGCGAGGTTTGGGCTCATTCCATGTACCGTGCACGCATTGCGACTTTTCCGCCGACGCGTAACGTTCCGTTTACCGTATCGTGATCCGATTAAGGTAAGTGAAACTTGCTACATGCTATTCATAATATTTCTATATTTATTTAATTTCATATTAAATCTATAGATATAATCTATAGTCATGTGTTCCAAGTTAACAGTGCGATGTTCCGTTTATATACTTTAGATTCAGAACTTGAAACCTACCCGTTGCATTTAGTTTACTAAACCTAGTAACCACATTTATATTTCAAATCACTCAATAACTATTTATATAGTCTATGGTACTTTTTTTTGTTTTACCCTATTGGACACCCGTGTGCATCTTTAACCTGTTTTAGATACAATTTGCATCCCTAGATCTTTTAACCCATGATAACGAGATTTTTAACAATCCATATTGGTTTAAGTATATAATACTTAATGTTGGAACCATAACCCTAGCTCTAATCGATAACCGTACATCTATCTAGTTTATTCTGTACCTGTTTGCATATCATATTACATATTCCAGTTTATTGTTCTGATAGTACCCATGCTTGTTTATTTATACCCTTGCTTATGTTGGTTTGATTATGAGCACCCACATGACATCTTGTGCTTCCTGACATGACCTGTTACACTTCCTACTTGACATGACATGGTACCGTACACTCTTGACATGACGTGACACCTAAATACACTACTTGACCTGACCTGATGTACCATGGTTTTACCTGTTACCTGATCTTGTGTCTAATGCCAACAAAGCTGACCTGTTGTCCTTACGGACCGTTCCTGTTGTCTATCTACACAAACCCGTACCTGCATGATCCTGTGTTGGCATTAGCTTTAGATCACTTAATACCTGACTTGAACATATATAATTTGGGTGTATGGGGAAATCAATGATGAAACCTGACTTATAACTCGATAGTTCGATACCTTTACTGATCAGTCTTATGAGCTAGGCCAGCCCCGGGGTGATGATGCTGACATCACTCATCTTTACATACTACCCTTTTAATGCCTAGCGGCACGTCTCGGATTCAGCCCGAGAATCTTGACCGTAGTTCCGGGCACGCACGGGATATTATTGAGTTACATCGATGATTCATCAAATCGATTTCAAAGACTTGAGACTATTCAACCCAATAGACCAGTTTAGATTACTCACTGCACACTACCCTTCACTGCCCTGATTTATATTGCTGTTACACCTGTTTTACCATTTATGATTATACTTGCATGTATTGCTACCCCTGTTTATATTATTGCCTGATGTTATGACGCGCTGACGTCTGGGTTTTGCATGGCCCAGATCCTCTACTTGGTTGCAGACTGATCAGGAGTATTGCCGCTGTTAGACCGAGCGGTGAAGATCCTGTTGGTATGTAGTTTTACCTTCCAGGTGTTTCATTTATTGTAACTTTTGCTTCCGCATATTATCATTTCTTGATTCATTTTTTCTGGCTCATGGACATGTACTAGATAGTTTAGTTTACTTTCCTGATCTTGATATCTCTACAGCCGTAATGTGACCGTGGAAGGATTTTTCCTATCCACAGGTAGCATGATTGGCTATGTCACGTACCTATTTTAGCATACTCTGGGAAGCGGGGCGTGACAATTGAAGATACTCTATGAAGGGTTCTCTCCAATCAGGCTCGTCTTTGATTACCAGAGCTTCTTTAGAAGGACCATACTCTTTTTTTTATGATTTCTTCTTCTCGTAACGAAACTGGAGGTAGGATCTGCCGGATTCTGACCGTGATTATAATTTCATCCATGTCAGGATCAGCTAACTCTTTGGCCAGGCGAGCAAGTATGTCGGCCTTTCCATTCAACGCCCTGAAAACTCTCATTAGTTCAACGTGGGTGAACCATTTCATGAGTTCTATGACCCAACTTCTATATCGAGCTAACTTGGTTTATATTCTTTATAGTCATCGCTTACATGGTCAATGACCAGCTGAGAATCTCCGTAGTTACGTAGCCCAACAATCTCCATTTCTATGGCGAGTCCGAGGCCGGCTATTATCACTTCATACTCGGCCTCGTTATTCTTTCGATACTCGATAAGAGTGAAGGAACGTTGTAGGGTCCCTCCTAATGGTGTAATGAACACCAATCCTATCCCAGTTTTTATCCATGGGATGTTTGATTTGCTGGAAGACCTTATTGATGAAGCTCCATCGAAATAGAGCTCCCAGCATGGCTCGTCATCTTTGAGGTGCAACGCTTGTTCATCGGGTAGCTCACAATTTAGCGGTGACCCTTCAGGTATGGGATGAGCAGTGAGGAAGTCGGTGAAGGCTTGCCCTTTTACTGCCTTTTGAGGAGTATAGATTATATCAAACTCAAGCAGCAGGATAGCCCATCTTACCGGTTAGATTCGCTTTGGTCATCAAGTATTTCGGTCGATCTTGGAGATCAGCATAACCCGATGAGCGAGCAGATAATGTCTTAGCTTCTTTGCGGCAAATATCAAAGCCAAACACTATTTTTCGATTGGGGAGTATTTATGTTCTGCCCTGATTTATATTCAGCTGAGATAGTAGAGGGCATTCTCCTTTCCCTCCTCGTTATTTTGGTCGAGGAGGGCACCGAGAGACCCGTCTAGTGAGGCAGTGTAGAGGATCAGCAGTTTATTTGGAATGGGAGCATCGAGCACTGGAGGGTGTAACATGTACTACTTGATTCTTTCAAACGCTTCTTGACATTCGACATCCCATACAAAAGGAGCTCCTTTTTTCATGAGTTTTGAGAAAGGCTAACATCTTCCTGATAGGTTTGAGATGAACCTTCGTATGTAAGCGAGCTTGTCTTGGAAGGATCTTAATTGCGTCAGATTTTTTGGTGGAGGTATCTCCATGATTGCTTTTATCTTTGACAGGTCAATTTCAATCCCTCGATGTTAGACTATGAAGCTCAGTTTCCCGACGATACGCCAAAAGCAAACTTCAGAGGATTCATCTTCAAATTGTACTCCTTCATCCTGGTGAAGACGGTTCAGAGATCTTGGATGTGATTGGCTTTGGCTTTAGTCTTGACAACCAAGTCATCGACATAGCATTCGATGACTTTATGGATTAGCTAATTAAAGATCTTTGTGGTTGCTTTTTGATATGTGGCGCCCATATTCTTTAGTCCGAATGGCATCACTTTATAGCAGTATATCCTGATTGGGGTTCGGAACGCTGTGTGTTTCTCATTCTCGGGCGACATCTTGATCTGATTGTATCCAGACGAGCCATCTATGAAAGTGAACAACTTGTAACTTAAGATATCGTTGACCATCATTTCCATGACCGGGAATGGGAAATCATCCTTAGGGCATTTCTTGTTAAGGTCCCTAAAATCGACGCAAACTCGGATCTGCCCATTTTTCTTCTTCATTGGGAAAATGCATGGGATCCAATCCGTATATTTTTTCTTTGATGAAGCCGACATTGATGAGTTTCTCGGTTTCCTCGATGATCCTTTCTTCCAGCTCCCTTCTCATTCTTCGAGGAGCCTGCTTAACCGGCTTGGCATCGGGAGATATAAATAGCTTATGCACGGCCACATCAGGGGAGAGGCCGAGCAACTTTTTGTATGTCCATGTGAAACGGTTAACAAACTCATGCAGCAGGGCGATTATTTACTCTTTCACTTTCTCTTGCAGGAGCAAGCTGATGTAGGTCGGTTTTGGGTTATCGGGTGTTCCTAAATAGATTTCAGTTAGCTCGTCAAATGTTGCTTGTCCACCGTCTTCATGCTCTTGGGGGGCTTCTTTTGGCTCGGCTAGCTTGTCTTCATTTTCTGATTTTTTGCTGGCCTCACTGACTGTTGGATATGTATGCCCTAGAGGCCATTATTGTATATGTATACATGTGGATGCTTGGACATATGTATGTACAGGACAATCTTGCTCGATATGATAGTATGCTATATAGTTTGTTTTTATCTTAATATGTGCGTTTACTTGCTATTACATATCATTTATACATGTTGATAAAGACCATATGATCATTTCTTGACTACCTGTGTTGTGATGGCGATCATACTTGTAGGAGCTAGGTAGTCGATAAGCACATCCTTAAAAGGTCCCTAGTCGTGGGAGTATCGAGACCGGGCATCGATATTCCGGAGTAGACTAGTGTATACATTTCCAGACCCCAATGAGGGGCGATGGTTGGTCCCGCAGCCATTGGTCTTTTGCACCTAAGATCATATACAGATGCTCACTGGGGGTGAGTACACTGGACGGACTCACCGAGAACTTCTAGATGGTACTATATCTATCGTCAGATAAAAGATCTCAGGTGACATGAGTACAGGTTAGTCTTCAGACCCAAGATCGTCATTTGTCTCGTGTGAGTTCCCACTGTATTTTGATCACCACCCTACCATTGCTCTACTGAGTCGTGCAAACAAGTTTTGGTTGGGTACAGTCCCGAGCCATATGGAGGCAGTGACTGATTGTTGGGGATTCGTCTCTCCCAGTATAGGGAGTCGATATCACACTATGTTTGATTGGCCAGTACTATAAGACCTTGGCCAAGGCAGTTGGGATTTACTGATAGGTTAATCAGTAGTTTCCCAGATTGGTCCTGAGCCGCATCAGCACGAAATATCGGGTTATTAGGGTCTGACGTTTACCACTCCCTGGACCCGGTTTGCGATACTCATAGACGAAGAGACCGAACTATATGGAGATTGTCACAGATAGGCTCGGTAGGGATCCGGATGAGTTTGCTCGTCGGCTTTCCTTTTCGACAGGTACCCGGGTAGCCGTTACATACAGCTAGTGCCGCTGGCGTGCTTATGGTTATGGATTTATCCAGTAACTCACTGCCGGCGTATTATCTAGTCTTTAGAGTCCCACACAGAGGGTTTCCCTGGTTTAGGCGAAATGATGTAGTGGCCGTATTGGATACCTGCAGGGTTTCGATTGATTGATTGTACTAGTTACTGTTGCGCCACGGCAGCGCCACGGCCTCTTACTCGAGGCCAAAAATGCGGAATCAAAAATTTTCCTTACTCGGAAACCGGCGCTACCGCGGACAATGAAAACCCGGATCGATAACCATTAACCTATACTAGCTATCAAGAGATGGGAAGAGAAGTATACCGAGTGATCCGAGTCCTCCGGTCTTCTCGTCATCGTCCCGATCTCCCGCGGAAAGTGTAGTCTCCATATCGTCGCCTCCTCGCCGGAAAGGGCACCACATCGCCTGCGTCTTTTACGGGCTCCCGCCTCAATACCGAGGCAACTCGGGCATGAAGCCGGCAACTCGACATGCTCAAGATATGCTGTAGAATGTGTAGTAGATCATGCTAGTCTCATTTGGGGTTTGTAGTTGCCTTGATGGAGGAATGGGGTTAGGAAAAATGGTGCTTTCATTTTTCCATAACTAGAAGAAGAAGGAGATGAAGAATTCCTCACAAAAATAAAGATGAACTCTCTCATTCTTTTTCCTCTCTCTCTTGTTCTACCATTTTCATCAAGTGAGAAGAATAAGGTGGAGGAAAGATTATGAAGCAAGAAGGGAGGTGAGTGTAGGAGAGAAGAAAAGGTGACCCTAAACAAAACATCAACCATGCTTCATTTAAATCCAACCATACCCTTTCTAATCTCATTTAATGCAAAAGCATGGAGCAAAAGTAATGATGCTATCATAATAAATCCTTATGCAATAAACCCCTCCACAAAATGTTATTTGGACAATTGCAAATAACCCCTTCCATCGGAAAAGTCCGGCCGGGAAAGAACAAAGGAAAACCGGCCGGAACGGAAAGCAAACTGGCAACTCCAGAAAACTGGTCCCGTAATAAATTACAGGAAAACCCCAATACTGTGCATATACACCCGCATCTGTATTCCGTCCGGATACAAATGCAAAGAGACAAAATCTACACTGTACTAAACTAGGATCCGGCTTAAACCAAAGCCGGCTAGTAATGTCCGTTCGATCCTGATCCGTGCAATACCGCACGTATCTGATCGAACCCCGCCATATATCCATACGGCTACTAGTACAAACCGTCCGATCCTGATCCGTGCAATACCGCACGTATCTGATCGGACCCTGCCATATCTCCATACGGCCTCTACAGCGTTTCGCCCGAAAGCTTAAGTAACTGAAAGTGTGGTGGACTCTAAAGACTCGTCAATACTATGGCTGTGGATTTAACCACTAGCACGTCAGAGGTATTAGCCAATACGTGACGGGCCACCAGCTATTGACCAAAAGGGATGCCGATGAGCGAACTCATCCTGACACCCTACTGAGCCTGTCAGTGACAATATCCGTACAGTCCGGTCCGTTCGTCTATGAGCATCGCATGTCGGGCCTAGGGGGTTGGTAAAAGTCAGACCTCCAAAAGCGGTACAAGTCGTGTCGGAGTGTAGCCCAGAACGCCCTGAGATACTACTGGAATACCTACCAGTAAATCTCCTGCCTCGGCCGAGGGCTTTGCGTAATGGCTCTCCTAGACACAGCGCGACCTCACCCCCAATACCGGGAGAGACGAACCCCTGAAGATCCGCTCACTGCCTCCATGTGGCTCGGGACTGTACCCAACTAAAACCTGTTTGCACGACTCCTTTGAGCCGTGGTAGGGTAGTAATCAAAGCACAGTGGGAACTCACACGAGACAAATGACGATCCTCAGGTCGATGAACTAACCGTACACATGTCACCAGGGAACTGCTATCTGACGTCAGGTATAAGCCCAACTAGCAGGTTCCCGGCGAGTCCTGTCCGGTGTACTCATAACCCAATGAGCACCTGTATACATCTTAGGTGAACCAACTGACACCAGTTGCTTGTGAGACCGGCCACCGCCCCTCGTCGGGGTCTCGACTGTATACACTAGTCTACTAATGGAGTATCGATGCCCTGTCTCGAAACTCCTACGACTAGGGACCTTTTAAGTATGTGCTTATAGACTACCAGCTCCCACGTATATGATCGCCATCATACTTCCGGCAGTCAAGCAAGAATCCTAGGGGCTCTATCAACGTGTAATAGCGACATGTCAGGTCACCTAAAGCAGTACACGATGATAAAGATAAACCAGATAGCATACTATCATCTCGAGTAAGACTGTCCTACCGGGATAGGTCCTCCCTCAATCATTGCAATCACGTGCCTGTGATCCAATAATTGACATTGAGGGCACTATCTCCAACAATCTCCCACTTGCACTCAAGGCTAATTATTGCGATGCCGCATACTCACAGCCCGTGTGATACCGAATACCCAACTCCTCTACTAGTCAGTCTCACAAAGCTCGTTTGCGAAACTATTGCGTTCGAGGAATAGCCTCAGTGAGTGGATCCGCTGTGATGTTTCTTTCTATGTCTCTCTATATCTCAAGTTCGCGGAGAAAGCCATCTCCCAAAATGAGCAATACCTGTCTTAGAATGTCTGGATGTCTGATGGGACCTAGCTCATAAATGAACTCCAAATCCAAACTTCTTAGACTGTATCGTCAACTGAACTTAATCAGTATCCTGCGCCATGCCACCCTCAGTATTGCCTTGGACCACCTGTCCAAAATACTGCCCCTCGTCAGAAGGAAAACTATAACTCTGACAACCTCCTTGTCGTCCATGTCACCTTGGAAGCCTGGAATGATAACTGTCTCCCAAATGAGGCTGTCGTTATCATATCCCTAGAACATCCACTTATGTTCTAAGACTGCTTCCGACTGTTTCTCCAGGATTGGATCAATATCAACTTGTTGCATCTAGTGCAAGAACAACATCTGGTGTGGTACTTGACATCTCATGATTGACTCAATTGCCTAAGCAAGTGATCTGCCAATCATGAGTATCCCTCTCCCCTTTAGTCTATAAGACACCTTTAGAGAGGGTGACTCCATCAACTGCAGGTACACTACCGTGTCAGGAGTCGTCCATTCTAAATACTCATAGAATGCTGTCAAGGTACCCAGATTGGGAAACCACCCAAATCTAGATCTAAAACCATAGATCTAGTAACCAGTATGTCGGATATAATGTCCAAGTCCCTTTTGGAGGAACCACTGTGTGACGACCAAAGTATAACCGATCGTAGTATAGGAATATCACTTCCTCCTACCTTCTCAACAGATCCATCCCCTATTCTGATGACGTCAAACCTATGACTGTCACATCAGAAATGGATGATCTATCTCCGCTACATCTGCTTTAGTCTATAAATAGACATAAGCCTGATGTCCACCAATGCTTCCGCTGCTCCCACTGACTACGACAACCCTCTGGCAGAGTCATACAGACGTGCACTTCTAAAGCTAGTTTAGAACGACGCTATACTCATCCTCCTGCCGGGTCTCGCAGCCTGGAACAACAGCAATGGTAATTGTGGGTAAACAAGAACTTCCCTGTCACCGTCCTTGAGGCTACCGTAGTACCTCTCGGGTGCCTGAAGTTACCCACCTTATCTGCGGAGTGGCCAATGGAATGTCAAATCAGATTGAATCTTTAGGTTCCTTATCAAATCTTCAGTAATCGTTTGTGGTTCTGGAATTACTTCCAGTTCTACCATACTCCCACTACTTTTTCTGAAAAAATCCATTTTTAATAAAAACTGTGGCGAGTCTAGAACAATATTGCTATTGTTCATCCAGATGGTAGAAAGTCAACCCTCGTCATAGCCTGGGTCAACCCACAAACAGCCATTACAGAAACGTGCCTTGAGTTGTCCAGTGTCTGGTTTTAAGCATAAGCTGGACAACTCCCCGTACCTTAACATCGTTAAGATATGAACTGTTCTATATCCAATATAGAACCAGAGGCACTGATTCAATTGAACCAGATTCAAATCATGCAACTATCTCCAGTGCATGTAAACTAAATGGAAGGAGGCCGATCAGCGTTACTCAACTTAGGAATGCTTCCAATTATGAGTAACCTGAAAGAGAAGCAATTTCTCTTAATCATTACTATCTACTGAACACCATACACAAGTAACTACATCTTCGATCACTTTGAAGAATCCCGATACTTGCTATACCTGGTTCTCTACTCTATTCAAATACCTATAACTCCTCAAAACTTAGACCCTGTGTTTCCACGAAACATATGTCTAAGAACTAGAGAAGTTAAAAGTAAACAGAATATAGTATGAGGACCAACCCCTCTGTCCTAATGGACACTGGACAACATACAATACTCTGTATAAGTCCGCTGAGTCTAACAACTCTTTCACTGTGTGTCGTAGGTTGAAAACTGTACTTATGGTTGAGAAGAATTACACCGCTGTTTAATGCTCCTTACCTAACCATCCACTGATATAGGTAAATGTCATCGACATAATATCAAAAGGTATATCTCACTCTATGAAAATAGACGTATAGATATATCAATTTGAAATTGGTGCACAACATCGGATATTCAAAACCAAATATTTGCCGACCGGCAAACAGCCCAGATGATCTCCTCAAATATCACCGATTACAACGAATCCCGATATAATGAGGATGATCACCCTATTCCCAATAACTTACTCCCACTCATCATCTGTAAAACCATACAGATGTGAGAATCATACTTGGTAAATGCATACCCTGGAGTAAGTATCTAATCGGGAAATCAGTTTTCTTTTAACATTACACAGTGAAACTGAAACATTGAAATGTTTCGGTGGGGTATCCTGGTATTCCTAGTAATGCCTCTTCCATTATCCAGATTCACAACTGTAACCGTATAATTCTTTGCCATCTTTCTAAATCCCTTTCTATGTCTTTAGTCATTACCTTCTGTACACCCCTTTAGGCCAATTGGTTTTCTTCCTTCCCTACCGTTCGGCACCAGCCTATGGTTTGGAAGAAGACTATCCAATAAGCATAAAGGGTGTACTGTCCTAATCCTAGGAGCACTCGCAAAACGAGAGAAGGTGAAGATAAAAGACAACCGAATAAACCTTATTCCTATTTCTCCTGAACCAGGATCCATCCCCGAACTGGAACAAGTTCCTTTCGAGTTCGTATATAACCATACGATGGAGTATCCAATAAGCTGTGGATCTTCGTAGTGACACGGAGTGTCCTGGAGAAATACAAATGTGATTTAGGATTGGCGAAGAAATACTTGGTTTGGTCGTGAATATCAGTCGCAATTTACTTTGCCCTCCTACTAATCCCTTGCTTTGTCTTAACTTAATACCTTCTGCACACCATCGTTATGCTAATTGGTTTTCTTCATTCCCTACCGGTCGGCACCAGCCTAAGGTTTGGAAGAAGACTATCCAATTTGCGTAATAGGTGTACTACTCCTAAACCAAGGAGTACTCGCAACCTGAGAGAAGGTGAAAAGAAAAGACAACTGAATAGTCCTATCCGTTTTCTCCAGAACCAGAAACCATCCTCGAAGTCCTTCGAGTTCGTATCTAACCATACGATGGTTTTGTCCAATGGAAGTGGACGTTCGCAGTAATACGGGGTGTCCTAGAGAAAAGGGTAAAAGTAGGAGTGGCAATGAGGTCTGCAACTCTGACAATCCAAAAGCCTGTGTTAAGTAGGTTCGGTCAACTTGGTCACTGAGTCATAGTCCAGGATCGGGTCAATGGTCGCTGCCAAGAGAGAGAGAAAAGAAACACTCAGCGTGCACTCTAACCTAGATCAGAATGGTTATCACTTAGTCTAATCTGGAAACCTCCCACTGTACCTCAAATTCTCCTCCAAACCTGAAAGAAGAATTAGTCGGGGTCACCCAAGGAGTAAACTAACTCATCAGTGGGAATCGGGATCCAACTATCACCGCATGATAACGTGACGGAATCCACTCACGTCACCACACTCCAGAAGGTATGCGCATGTCTGGCAAGTTTCAGTTCTTTTGAAACTTCCGATATTTGTTTTTACCCCTAGGACCCAAGTGACCTTGACAATGCCAACAAATCAAAAAGTCCTAGTCAAGTTCTACCCGTTATTATCTTGATTGCGTTAAACCCACCCGTACGAGTCCTTGACAATGCCAACAAGACCGTACGACTGTCCTAACCAATCCACTTATCCATGTGACAGAAAAGCATTACATAGCTACCGAACACTACGCTACGGCAATGCACGACAAACGCAGCACGAATACTAAGTAATACTAATCTGAAATGATGGAGGGCTACGACTAGTTTTTGGCGAAAAACCTTTAACGTAATGAACTTGATATCGTTGAAGGAACTGGATAACTTTTTAGAAAATATAGTGACGAAAACCTTTTACTAAAGAGGTCACTCCCGGTGAAGGGATCTCGGCTCTTTCCCCGTAGAATGAGGTGCAGGATATTCCAACTGAATACCACGATGCAAAGCAAAAGTAATCGGCTATAGTGAAGTTAATGCCCTGACGCAAACTTTTTGTCCAAGGGGTCACTCCCGGTGAAGGGATCTCGGCCCTTGCCTCGTCGACTGAGGAGCAGGATATTCCAAATGAATACCACGATGCAAAACAAAAGTGAACGTCCTTGCAATAACAGCTTTTTGAAAAGCGTTCCAACAACATCAGATTAGGTTTGTTTATCTTGCATTGATCTGAATCAACGCACTCCCATCAATTGATCACACCACAAAGAACGAAAATATACTGACGTACGTATATGCCATCCGCATTCGCCACTGGGTCCCGTCATCACCCGTTAGGTTAGCTAACTAACGGCAGAGCGGGGACTGGACTAGCGCGGATGAAAAACATATACAACATCTACTAATATATATACCAATATATAGTATTTCGCTCAAGGCGTGAATAAAATGCAACATCACAGAAATGTACAGCATCACAGAACAATACAGATATCTGGAAGCCCCGGGTTTCACAGAGCCGCTGCTGAAACCCGACGTTCCCCTGGTCGTGTGGATAGCCTGTGCAATGAAAACCTAGACTCCTACGGGCGCGGCAAGTCACCCGCCAAAACCTGAAGCGAGGCAGCCCCCTTCAGCACCGTGAATGGACCACCCAGCACTTCACGGAATCCGGTAACTTGGGCACCCCTCCTGGGTCAACCTGTACCCCCTACGAGTGCGTCGAACAGCCCGCCAATTCCAGACTGAAGCCCCCTCCGTCCCAATGCCATGAGATGCGGGCTTGTTGCCCTCCAGAACCCGGCTATCCGTGCACCCCCCCGCGGGGTAATCCTAGTACAGAAAGCAAAATATACATACACCGGGTACATCGACCGCAACCAGGTCGTGTCCCAAAAAAAAATAATACAAACAGGCAGTGACGGCAGTCCACATGTCGGACGCTCGCCCCGCAATATCAAATGTACATAATATAACAAAACTGTACTAGCATTGCATCCAGGCTATCCCCCACGACCGATCCGCAACATCACAGCATAAACATAGAACATCAACGTGAAAAGTCACATTCGCAAATCCGTCTAACCGGGCTATAGCAGTTAGACCGGATTTACCGATCGAGTGACATTCACGGTCGCAGATATAATGTAAATACTGTGAAAAATGTGTTTAAAATTTTCCGATTGACCAAAAATTAACAAGTGGGACCCCAATCAAAACTGTAGCACTCACAGAAAACCTGGGCCCAATTTTAATATTCCAAAACCCCTAAAATAAGCCCACAAGGCCACTGAAAAAAGTTGGTGAAGTGAAGCCTACTTCCTGCGGCGGAAGCGCGGCCAATAAGGGGATAAGGCCGCGCTTCCGCGGTCGTACGGAACGATCACTTTACCAAATTTTTGCAGTATTCTTAGAACTCCCTGCACATCATTCTGAGACCACCTGAAAAATTTTTAGACTCCAAAAAATTTCGACAGAAACTGATTGTGCTAGAAAAATACGGTTTTTGGAAATTTTGGTCGATCGGAAACGCAAACACATCAAACGAAGCTAGGTAAGGTTAATGGCGTGGCTCTGATACCATGTTGCGCCACGGCAGCGCCACGGCCTCTTACTCGAGGCCAAAAATGCGGAATCAAAAATTTTCCTTACTCGGAAACCGGCGCTACCGCGGACAATGAAAACCCGGATCGATAACCATTAACCTATACTAGCTATCAAGAGATGGGAAGAGAAGTATACCGAGTGATCCGAGTCCTCCGGTCTTCTCGTCATCGTCCCGATCTCCCGCGGAAAGTGTAGTCTCCATATCGTCGCCTCCTCGCCGGAAAGGGCACCACATCGCCTGCGTCTTTTACGGGCTCCCGCCTCAATACCGAGGCAACTCGGGCATGAAGCCGGCAACTCGACATGCTCAAGATATGCTGTAGAATGTGTAGTAGATCATGCTAGTCTCATTTGGGGTTTGTAGTTGCCTTGATGGAGGAATGGGGTTAGGAAAAATGGTGCTTTCATTTTTCCATAACTAGAAGAAGAAGGAGATGAAGAATTCCTCACAAAAATAAAGATGAACTCTCTCATTCTTTTTCCTCTCTCTCTTGTTCTACCATTTTCATCAAGTGAGAAGAATAAGGTGGAGGAAAGATTATGAAGCAAGAAGGGAGGTGAGTGTAGGAGAGAAGAAAATGTGACCCTAAACAAAACATCAACCATGCTTCATTTAAATCCAACCATACCCTTTCTAATCTCATTTAATGCAAAAGCATGGAGCAAAAGTAATGATGCTATCATAATAAATCCTTATGCAATAAACCCCTCCACAAAATGTTATTTGGACAATTGCAAATAACCCCTTCCATCGGAAAAGTCCGGCCGGGAAAGAACAAAGGAAAACCGGCCGGAACGGAAAGCAAACTGGCAACTCCAGAAAACTGGTCCCGTAATAAATTACAGGAAAACCCCAATACTGTGCATATACACCCGCATCTGTATTCCGTCCGGATACAAATGCAAAGAGACAAAATCTACACTGTACTAAACTAGGATCCGGCTTAAACCAAAGCCGGCTAGTAATGTCCGTTCGATCCTGATCCGTGCAATACCGCACGTATCTGATCGAACCCCGCCATATATCCATACGGCTACTAGTACAAACCGTCCGATCCTGATCCGTGCAATACCGCACGTATCTGATCGGACCCTGCCATATCTCCATACGGCCTCTACAGCGTTTCGCCCGAAAGCTTAAGTAACTGAAAGTGTGGTGGACTCTAAAGACTCGTCAATACTATGGCTGTGGATTTAACCACTAGCACGTCAGAGGTATTAGCCAATACGTGACGGGCCACCAGCTATTGACCAAAAGGGACGCCGATGAGCGAACTCATCCTGACACCCTACTGAGCCTGTCAGTGACAATATCCGTACAGTCCGGTCCGTTCGTCTATGAGCATCGCATGTCGGGCCTAGGGGGTTGGTAAAAGTCAGACCCCCAAAAGCGGTACAAGTCGTGTCGGAGTGTAGCCCAGAACGCCCTGAGATACTACTGGAATACCTACCAGTAAATCTCCTGCCTCGGCCGAGGGCTTTGCGTAATGGCTCTCCTAGACACAGCGCGACCTCACCCCCAATACCGGGAGAGACGAACCCCTGAAGATCCGCTCACTGCCTCCATGTGGCTCGGGACTGTACCCAACTAAAACCTGTTTGCACGACTCCTTTGAGCCGTGGTAGGGTAGTAATCAAAGCACAGTGGGAACTCACACGAGACAAATGACGATCCTCAGGTCGATGAACTAACCTGTACACATGTCACCAGGGAACTGCTATCGGACGTCAGGTATAAGCCCAACTAGCAGGTTCCCGGCGAGTCCTGTCCGGTGTACTCATAACCCAATGAGCACCTGTATACATCTTAGGTGAACCAACTGACACCAGTGGCTTGTGAGACCGGCCACCGCCCCTCGTCGGGGTCTCGACTGTATACACTAGTCTACTAATGGAGTATCGATGCCCTGTCTCGAAACTCCTACGACTAGGGACCTTTTAAGGATGTGCTTATAGACTACCAGCTCCCACGTATATGATCGCCATCATACTGCCGGCAGTCAAGAAAGAATCCTAGGGGCTCTATCAACGTGTAATAGCGACATGTCAGGTCACCTAAAGCAGTACACGATGATAAAGATAAACCAGATAGCATACTATCATCTCGAGTAAGACTGTCCTACCGGGATAGGTCCTCCCTCAATCATTGCAATCACGTGCCTGTGATCCAATAATTGACTTTGAGGGCACTATCTCCAACAGTTACACGGACTTTCGATCGGACAGTTGGCAATACTAGCCCGCTTGGGATTGAGCCGGATTATTAAATCAGGTATTGATTTAATAGTTTACCTATATGTATTTCGATATGTATATTCTAGTATTATATTCTTTGTGTTATTCTATCTCTTTGGGTATTCGTATTTCAATACGATTACTGGTATGTATATATAGTAGAGTGTAATTCGTATTTATACGGAAAACATTTTAGAAGGTGGACACCTCATTTTAGTCCTTTTCATTTATCTTTAAATAGAATAATGAGGTGTAAAACAAGTTGAGGGGAGTTTGGTGAGAACCATGCCTCAATAGTATTGACAAATGAATTTTCAATTCATTTGTGCAAACTATTGAAGTATGGTTGGTTTATTATATTGTAAAAATTCTTTTACAAAACTTGTGTGAGGTTTTTCTTTCTCATGCTTGATTCATTTTTCCCATGCTCACCATTTGCGTCACTCTCATCTCTTGTTTCTTGAGCTCCTCCACCTTCATCTTCAACCTCCTCTCTACACTCTCACGTGTTGAGAATCAAGAGAGGATGTGAGATAGAAACACATAAAGAACCTCACACTACATTCTAGACTCTTTAGACCAATAATCTAAAGTCTCTAGTTGCTCCAATAGACTCTTAGTGTGGAGCTAGAGCCATGGACTACATCCCTCGGGTGGATCATCTTCGACGGAGGAAGATCGGCCATCAAGCTCGATCCAAGAGAACCGAAGGAGAAAAAAAAGAAGAACAAGCTCGATCAAGGAGATCTCTAGGAGCAAATGAAGTGGAAAGAAAACCGAAAGACACGGATCTTTTGGTGAGAAATTCCTATCATAGTAGTTAGCTCCTCTTATGTTAGCTAGTTTAAGTTTATGGTAGATCCTAGATCGGGTTATTCTCGCACTAGTTTTTCAAATCCTAAAAATTTTTGTTCCGCAAATGGCCACAGTAGATGGTCAGGGCACTAGGTATAACCCAATATGGTATCAGAGACACCCTATAAACCTTTACTAGCTAGTTTAGACAAGTTTAAAATATTGATCGATGAAATTTTTCAAAATTGGAATTCCATATTTGTGTTTACTGTCGAATTTTAAAAGTGTGCAAAAAATTATTTAGAGTGCCTTAAAAATACATGCAGGGTATTTTAGAGAACCACAAGAAATTTGAGCACATGAATTCTTTATTCCGCCGCGGAAGTGCCGCAAAACATGCTTGTTTGCGGCGGTTCCACGGTCGGAGTTGGGCCTCTGTGCACAAAAATTCTTCTGGAACTCTACTATATGGAAATGTGTGTTTCCCCTAATCAGAGAAAAGTTCTGTTCAAATTTTGAAATTTGAAATGAAGCGGCGCTTCATAAAAGCGCCAGCGCTAAGAGTCAAAGACTCTGAGGCAGCGCTCACGTGCTAAGCACGAGAGTACTCGTGCTAAGTGTGCTAGCGCTAAGAGTCAAAGCCTCTGAGGCAGCATCACGTGCAAAGCACGAGAGCGCTCGTGCCAAGTGCGCCGGCGCTAAGAGTTAAAGACTCTGAGGCAGCGCTCACGTACAAAGCACGAGAGCGCTAGCGCTAAGTGCGCTAGCACTAAGAGTCAAAGACTCTGATGCAGCGCTCACGTGCAAATCACGAGAGCGTTAGCGCTGGAACTAAATGTTCCCTCACCCTTGGTTCAAAGTTCCAATGGTGATTAAAAATCACCAAGAAACAGAATAAGTTCTGTATGGGAAAATATTTTCCCAATCTTGTTAAAAACAAGAAAATTGCCTTCTGTAAAACAGAAGCTCTTGGATCAAAGATCCAACGGTAGGAAATATTCCCAAATCAATCAGAGGAATGATTTTCTTAACCGATTCAACAAATCAGCCTCCCTTATATAAAGGACCGAAGACTTCAAGTCTTGCATAGATGAACCCCCCCCCCCAAAATAAATTTTGAAAAATTTCAAAGAGAAGAGCAAGCTCGGAAGAAGAATTTCTTCGAGGTAAATAAAACAGGGAGATCAGATCATCTCTTCAAAAAGAAGAAGAACCAAGTTCTTTTTCTAAGATCATAGATCTATAAGACAGAGGTCTTTCACAAAAGAGATCATAGCATCTCATCATAAAAGGGGAGGGAGAAAAACATAGTTCTCGTTAGATCACAGATCTATAAGATAAAGACAAAGTCTTTCACAAAAACAGAAGAGATTATAAAATCTCCTATTAAATTAAGAACGTAGTTCTTAGATCTATGAGACAAAGTCTCCTATGAATGAGAATTTAATTCTCAGAACGCAGAACTGATCAAAGTTGCCTAAAAAGAGCCTTAGCGCTCCAATTAAAAAGAAGCGCCTTAGAACTCCAAGACTGGCATACAGCGCCGCAGCGCTCCAAGCGCTCCAATTTAAAGAAGCGCCTCAGCGCTCCAAGACTGGAGCACAGCGCCGCAACGCTCCTAGCGCTCCAATTTAAAGAAGCGCCTAGCGCTTCAAGGTTGGCGCTCAGCGCCAAGCGCACCACGTGCTCCTCACTTGTGCGCTATTTCACAAGGAGCACTCTGCACTCATTGGCTGGCGCTCAGCACCAAGCGCACCACGTGCTCCTCACGTGTGCCCTATTTCACAAGGAGCGCTCTGCACTTATTGGTTGGTGCTCAGCACCAAGCGCACCACGTGCTCCTCACGTGTGCGCTATTTCCTAAAGAGTGCTCTGCACTCATTGACTGGCGCTCAGCGCCAAGCGTGCTACGTGCTCCTCACATCTGCACTATTTCAAAAAGAGCGCTCTGCACTCATTGATTGCCGCTCAGTGGCAAGCGCGCCACGTGCTGCTCACATGTGCGCTATTTCGTAAGAAGCGCCTTAGCGCTCCAAGTTTGGCGCTCAGCACCAAGCACGCCATGTGCTCCTCATGTGGGCGCTATCTCACAGGAAGTGCCTTAGCACTCTATATCTGGCGCTCAGCACCAAGCGCGCCACGTGCTTCTCACGTGTGCGCTATCTTACTGAAAGCGCCTTAGCGCTCTAAATCTGGCGCCAAGCGCGCCACGTTCTCCTCACGTGTGCGCTGAGAGAACATAAATTGTTCTTTAAATAAAACCTCAGAGCCATAATGAGTGCTCAACACTCAATAAAAGACAAAAAAGGTTGTCAGAACCTAAACTAATGCTCAGCATTGTTAAATAAAAAAGGACCGAGCCTAATTAAATGTTCAACATTTTAACTGAGTGGGCTGAGCCCAAGTTGGCCACAAACCCTTGGTTCAGATTAATTGAGTCCATATGCTCATAAATCTTTTTAACTGATCTTAGTCCCAGACTTGACTACAGATCTCCCAACCAACATTGGTTCAAGGGTACATCTCCTCACACCTCTTATATGTGTCGTTGTAATTCTTCAACGTCTTCAGAGAGGTGGCGGGTCCCGACAACCAGAAACCCAACGGACCGCAATGTCCTAAAACTAACAATGGACCGTAATGTCTTTAAACTAACTACGGACCGCAACGCCCCTAAACTAAACTTTATGGAATATGAGGTCCTTAAACTCATGGACTATGATGTCCTTAAACTTATGGACCGCAATGTCCTTAAACTAACCCCCACAGACTATGATGTCTTTAAACTCCATGGATTATAATGTCCTTAAACTTATGGACCGCCAAGTCCCTAAACTAAAACAATAAAGTCCAAATGCTCTTTTGTTGGATCTAAATGATCCTGTTAAGTAGATCTTAGTCTAAAATTAAACTAACGTATCCTTAACAAACGTTTAAGTTGATCTTAGTCTCAAATGAGATTAACGGTCCTTAAACCCAACCCAAAACCAAATCTAAGAAAATACGGATTTGGACTAATCCACGCTCTACGGGCGACAACATAAATTAGTCTCCATATACAATCCACGGGCAACCAAAAATAGAAATAAACACACACGACACGAAGTGACCATCTGGAGAAGGAGAAATTTGTTACCGCAATGCGGTAGCGTAATTAACCGCAGGGGTTTGCGTCTGCTGGGAAGAGTGTCCCCACAATCAAAAACTCCTCAAATGAAGGGGAATCTAACGAAGTCTGCTACAACGGCCGCATCCGTCTAAACCTCCGATACATGGTTCCGTAAATCAACTTGGCATCTTCGGAGAGGTGGACGGATAAAACCAAATAGCATCTGCCCCTAAATTCAGGCAAGACGTTTGTCTTCCCGGTTTTCGGTGGAAAACAGATTCTGGCACGCCCGGTGGGACCTTATCCTCTTTCCACTCCACACTTCGTGTGTCGTGTCTGCGAACGAATCACAATTTAATATGGTTGACCATGGATTCGAGGTACTAAGATTTGGTATCTTGCTCCCGTGCAGAGAAAATGGCTTTCAACTGCACCAACTGCAACAATGGCAATAACTCCCACTCCGTCCTTGCTGGAGGAGTGACCTATGGGCCTCAAGCGGACTCCGTTTTCACAATGCCAGTGGAACAGGTGGCACAAGCCACTACTGGGCTGTTCTTTGGGACCATGCTCCCACCAATCAGCTTCAACGCTCTACTGCCGTCGCAAGAAGCTCCGAAGAAGTCGGTCTTTGATCGGCTTGCAACTACCGCAACCCCTCTCAACGGGTCGCCCAAATCCAACGCCTCAGTATTTAACAGACCGGGTGTCACGCCCCGCTTCCCAGAGTATGCTAAAATGGGCACGTGACATAGCCAACCATGCTACCTATGGGTAGGAAGTATCCATTCACAGTCACATTACGGTTGTAGAGATATCAAGAGCAAAATAAAACTATCTAAACATGTCCATAATCTAAGATAATCTGAGTCAAGAATAATAAAATGCGGAAGCGAAAGATCCAATACGAAATAACTGGAATGTATGTCCCATAATGCAGGCTCACATCAGGAAATAAATGCAGGAAAGAAAACTAACTACTGCTGACACTCACAGATCAGCCTGTCGGCTGAAGTACTCCTGCTCGGGCTGCGACAGTGGTACAGAATCTGGGCCATGCAAAACCCAGACGTCAACGCGTCAAGTCATCAAGTAATAACATAATAAACAGGCAATGCGAATATAAACATGAATAAAGCAGGGGTAACAATAATATAAATCAGAGCAGTGCAGGGTAGTGTGCAGTGGGTAAACTGGACTGTTCTATCAGGTTCTCTATTCTAAAGTCTTTGAAACCAAATTAATGAATCATCGATGTAACTCAATAGTATCCCGTACATACCCGGGACCACGGCCTCAATATTCTCGGGATGAAATCGAGACATGCCGCTAGGCAACAAACAGGAATGTGTACACTCAATAGTATCCCGTACATACCCGGGACCACGGCCCCAATATTCTCGGGCTGAAACCGAGACATGCCGCTAGGCACCAAACAGGAATGTGTACACTCAATAGTATCCCATACATACCCGGGACCACGGCCCCAATATTCTCGGGCTGAAACCGAGACATGCCGCTAGGCACCAAACAGGAATATGTACAGATGAATGATGTCAGCATCATCATTCCAAGGCTGGCCTAGCCTAAAACTGATCAGAACAGGTAGTGAACTGTTGAGTTACAAGTCAGGTGTCACCTTTGATTTCCCCATACCCCAAGTTATAAGTGTATGTCAAGTCAGGTATCCCGTAATCAAGAAATTAATGCCAACACAGGATCAGGTAAACAGGTTTGTCTAGATAAACAACAGGAACGGTCCATGAGGACTACATGTCAGGTTTGTTGGCATTAGACACAAGATCAGGTAACGGGTCAGGTCATGGTACATCAGGTCAAGTCAAGTAGTATACGGTACCATGTCGGGTCAATCAATATGTATGTAGCAATTCAGGTCAAGATGTAAACAATATCATAGGTGTGCTCACAATCAGTTATATAATCAAGCATGGGCATCAACAACTTGATATAAGCAATGAATTAAGCAATAGGCAGATTCATTCAATTAGAAATACAGTTATCAATTGTGTCACAGAGATGAATTCAACATTATAAGAATGCAGTAAGATATTTATAGCCGTTTAATCATGTTACCAAGTTAAGACTTCATGGATGCAATGATATCTACATATATAGGTTCCAAGTTTGAAAGATAAAATGTTATATAACAATGTTAAACACGAAAAAGAGAAATGATTGTACCAAAGTTAAATTTATAAGTTTAGGGTGTCATTAATATGTATGTAAATATTGTTTAGCATGTAGCAAGGGGTACTTGCCTCGACGGATCGCGAATCGGGAAAACGGAATGTTAAACGTCGGCTGGGAAATCTCGCGACGGGCGCACGGTTCACGGAAAGAACCCAAACGACGAACAGTGGAACCACACGGGTCGGGGTATCTCGCTGGAACGTCGGGATGCGTCGCCGGCACGGCCGGATTCCGGCGAATCCCAAAACAACGAATCTACAATTTCAAGAATTTAAGAAACGACAAAAGGAGAATCAAGAAGAGGGAAGAGAAGGAGGATAACGACGAGGGTGCTCACGAGGATCTGTGGAGGGGTGGTGATGGTCGACCACGTCGACGGAGCTTCGGCGGTCGGCCGTGTGCAGGGGGCGCAGTTCCCTCGTGCAGGTGCTCGGTCGTTGAAGATGGGTGCAGGGTTTTGGATCTGCGGTTGAGAAGAGGAAGGTGGTGGTCGAAGGGGAGAACGAGGTCGGGAAGGAGGTGGTGGCGAAGGTGACACGGCGAAGATTGAGGAGGCGAGGACGACTAGTTTGAGGCGAGGCGGTCACGGGAAGGGAACGGAGGCGAGGAGGTGGAGTGGCTCGGTCGAGGGCGAGGAGACGACGAGCCCGGTGGTGATGGCGTCGACATTGGGGCTGCAGCGGCGAGGGGGTGAGGCAGCTAGGGCTCGTGATAGGCTCTGGTTATGTAAAAAAAAGAAAGGAAAAGAAAGAAGAGGGAATATATAGAGGAGAGAGAGAGAGAAATAGAGAGAGAGACGGGGAGAGAGAGAGGAGAGAGATAGAGAGAGAGACGGGGAGAGAAAGAGGAGAGAGATAGAGAGGGAGAGACGGGGAGAGAGAGGAGAGAGATAGAGAGAGGAGATGGGGCCCACGGGAAAAGAAGGTTTTGATTGGCTGAAGATGGAAATGTGGGAGGTTAAGAAAATTTAAATAAAAGATTTAAAGTATATAAAAAATATTATATGGTTAGATTAGATTTAATCGATGGTTTTAAAAATATTAGAAATTGGGATTTTGGTGTAAAGTAAAACCTTTCCAAATTGCACCCGGGTCGGGTCCAAAAATTTGAATTTGAAATAATAAAATTTTAGGCGGGATCCAAAATTGAAAATGAAGTATTTTACAACCGAAAAGCATACCCCCAAGACGGACACACGTACGTGCGCGTTGCCGTCCAAACTTGCCCGTTTCACTGAACGGGACGAGAACACGGTGCACGGACGCTACAACAGGGTTAGGGGTGTCAAGCAAGACAAGATGAATATTTTTAATTTTATTTTAGACGCCTTAAATTGTTATATGCAGAAATGAATTTACGGGGGTAAAATTTCAATAAGTAGCAATCAAGCAAGATAAATGAAATGAGTGCCACACTACGTTCAAACGGTAACTGAAATTAGTAGCATTGGGCTCGGGTGTTACATTATACCCAACTACAAAAAGAATTTCGTCCTCGAAATTCCAAGGATGCAAAGACAAAGTAACTACAAGAAAAGATGAGGAAACTTCTGTCGGATTTCATCTTCTCGTTCCCAAGTGGACTCTCCATGCGAGCGATTACCCCAAGAAACAAGCACAAGAGGGATCACCTTGTTCTTAAGAACCTTTTCCCTTCGATCCACGATTTCAACCGGTCGCTCCTCAAAAGTCAAGTCTTCTCGTACCGTCTGCTCCGAAAGATCCAATACGTGCGTTTCATCTCGAACATGCCTACGGAGTTGAGGTACATGAAACACATCGTGCACATTCGCCAAGGACTGCGGTAACGCCAAACGATACGCTACCTTACCAACACGCTCCAAGATCTCAAAGGGTCCAACGAATCGAGGACTAAGCTTTCCCCGAATTCCAAAACGAATCACCCCTCTAGTCGGTGATATCTTCAAGAATACCAAATCACCCACGGCGAACTCTAGAGGTCTTCTTGTCGTGTCTGCCCAACTCTTCTGTCGGTCTTGTGCTGCCTTCATAAGATTTCTGATAGTGTTAACCTTCTCAACTGTCTGCACAACCAAATCTGGTCCCAATAATCTTCGTTCACCGACATCGTCCCAGCAAACAGGTGAACGGCATTTACGACCATACAAAGCTTCAAATGGAGCCATCTGGATAGTTGCCTGAAAACTGTTGTTGTAAGAAAACTCCACCAAATGTAGATGATCCTCCCAAGAACCCTTGAAGTCCAACATGCATGCTCTCAACATGTCTTCAAGAGTTTGGATCGTTCTCTCCGACTGACCATCAGTTTGAGGATGATAAGCTGTGCTAAACTTCAATCGAGTCCCCAAAATTTCCTGTAAACTCCGCCAAAAGTGTGATAAGAACCGAGTGTCCCGATCGGACACCATGCTCACCGGTACTCCATGCAATCTTACAATCTCTTCCATGTACCGCTCTACCAAAGTCTCTGTTGATTGACCAACCCGGAAAGGAATGAAGTGAGCTGCCTTGGTCAATCGATCAACAATCACCTATACAGCATTGTTGCCCTTTGGACTCCGCGATAAAGCCGTCACGAAATCCATGGTTATATGTTCCCACTTCCACTGAGGAATCAGAAGTGGTTGCAATAAACCAGCAATCTTTTGATGTTCAGCCTTAACTTGCTGACACACCAAGCACTTCGCCACAAAGCGAGCAATCTCCCGTTTCATGCCTTCCCACCAGAAATGCTGTCGAATATCTCGGTACATCTTTGTGCCTCCTGGATGTACAGAATAAGCTGAACTGTGTGCCTCCTTCATAAGCTCTTCACGAATATCTCCTTTTGGCACACATAAACGGCTACCATACCTCAACGAACCATCTTCGTGGATCAATAAATCTGTTCATAGTCCGGCTTCAACCTGTTCTCGAAACTTTTGTAGTCTAGGATCCTGCGATTGTGCTGCTCTAATATTCTCGATCAACGATGAATGTACTTGCAGCTGCATCAACTGTCCCGAAGAATGCGGTAGCACAACCTCCAAGTCAAATCTTCGAAAATCTTCAACAAGCTCCTTCTGCGTAGTTAACACCTGAATTGCTGGTAACTGACTAAGCGCATCCGGCACGACATTAACCTTTCCCGGATGGTACTTAAGATCAAGATCGTAGTCAGCCATCAGCTCCAACCATCTACGCTGCCTCATATTAAGCTCCTTGTCACGTCCCGAAAGTACGGAACAAGACCGGCACTTAAACTACGAACGTCTCGAGGCGTACGCAATCTAAGTAAACCGAAACCCCAGAAATCCAAACCAAGAAAAGTAGTAGAGTGAAGGAAAACCAATTTAAAACAAGTAGTTTCACTAGCATAAGCCGAATTATGCGGGTTTCTAAAAGCATCAAAAATTTCCTGAAAATTTCGGCAGAGTCTCCTTTGTAAAAACTAGCCCCCAAACGGGATACAACATGAATAGTATACGAAATCAAAAAAAGGCATCCCCATGCGGGAGCTAGCTCTTCGTCAATCGACGGTCACAACCACACAAGCAATATAATATACAACGCCAAGGGCGAGGATCAAAACTCAAAAAAAGAAACTCAAACCACAAGAAATCCACAGAAAGATAACGCGCGACTCTAAGGTCGAAAGAAAACATCACTGGTCTCTATCTCGGAAATAAATACATGTTTGGTTGATGGAACTTCTAGATACAACAGAATAATGATATACAAGATATATAATGGGGGTATGATACAAGTAAACCCACCTACTAGCAAATCACCCGAAGGAAGCTATGCCCGCAAAGCCGTAAAGAAACCTGTACGGCAAACCTGCAAGAAACTGGGGCACAACGGGGGTGAGTTGCCAACTCGTGAATAGAAAAACATCTACGAAAAGAAATCGCATAAATAACGCAATCCTAGGTCAATGATCATAATATATCCTCAAATATATATATAACATGCAGCCTATAACAATGGCTAGGGTGATATCTAACCCGAGTGTAATCTCATATGCCCGTATCAGTTCCTCAGGTAGCAATATATTATATGAAGGAGGTATGAATGCATGAAAACAGAATACATGTAAATGAAGAACTGCTTTCATAATTTAGTGAGATTTCCTTTGTATTTTTAAAATGAGGTATCATAATGAAATCAGCATAAAATAGTGCCTAGCATCGGCACAAAACATAATCCCAATATCTTGATATCTCTGTATCACAGTCTCTGTACCTCAATATCTCGAAATCTCAATGTCTCAATCACAATATCTAGGGCGCCGTCAGTCCAGACCGGCCCCTACCATCCATCTCAAGACCACGACGGTATCCTCCGGATATCCGACGCGTCGGGTAAAATCACCGGTAGGTAGTGCTCCCCTGCCAGGCTCACATCGTCATCATCACGCGCTTCTTGCCCTGGGGTACCTTACCGGGTCCACCATGTACCCAAAACGGTTCATCCGTCTCCTCGAATCGGGTCTCGAAATCCATCAGCAAACTCATGGTGGACGACTCATACATCATGGGAAAAACCACACTTTTTATTTAAAAAGAGAGAAATCAGTTTATATAAGTTTTGCGGTTTCCCCCCCTAAATCCAGAAAATCTCATGGAAATCCGAATCCAAATCCTCAATAGCATGTAAAACCATGAATATAGGCATAACAATGAATAACAGTATGCATGAAGTGACAAGTAATAACTACAATGTTAAGCTGGCATATAAGGCAGGTATACTAATATCATGTCAAATTACTAACTAACAAGCTAAGTCAAGCAATAATATTTTCTAAGGTGTACGTGACATGGCAATTACCGATGAAGATGTGTGTGAGCCGGCAAGTAAGTGTACGTGGTATATACGCATCATCGGTAGTGGTGCCGGTGTCCTAACAATATGATATCAACATTGCAATAAGAAATTATAACATAAGTATGCGATGCGGAACGAACAGTAATAATGAGTGGGAGCTAAATATTAAACACAACGATAACTAATCTGCATTACCCTAATATAAATCCTATAAATTGTGCCTTTTGAAATAACACGAATCATGGGGTTTTGAAAATAGGGCTACGGTGTTTTTATGAAAAGATACGTCTTTTGAAATATCCGTAGGATCCCTTGGGCTGTCTTTTAAAATACCCACGATTCGTTAGTTTCTGAAATAGGTAAGAATCGAATCTAATCCAATCAACTAAACTAAACTAAAGGACTAAGTTAACAAGCTGGGCTGCAGGTAAGGAAACCGCCTAACATCTGAGTCGATACATATACATACCTGTATATATATATATTAGTTGGTGATCCCGCCTCAATAATATCATATCCGATACCATATCTATAACCAGACATCCCAAGTCAAGAGTGCGGATCAATCATCAAAATATAGCTCGTACGTAAATCCGTCGTACGGCATCCCCAAATCTGGGTACGGGTCAATATCACATTCATCACACTATTCATCTGGTATCCGCTTTATCAAAGATCGTAATCCGTGTACTGATCTATGTCTAGTACAATGCTGATACCACCTACGTATGCATGCACGTGTGTGAAACACTACGTCAAAAGACCTGCTACAATGTCATGTCGTATCCCTAATACGAACCCTGCCAAATCACCGATCTCACGGCTTCAAATCAAATCCCATCGACTCGTCTCAAATCCCAAACACTATCCTCAAATCCAGTATGTGAACACATAGTCCCATACCCATGTGAACACATAAACACATAATCCCGTAAAAGCACAATGAAAGAAGAAGGTATGCCAGTATGGGTGTGTGCGGGTAAGTGTGGTGCAACCTCTACTCTAGGGTCTCGCAACACTAAACCTATCCAATCACACCAAAAATCTATCTTCCTCATCAAAAAACTCAGCAATATATAATCAATATATATGTGTGTATACGTATTCGTATACATCACCACGAAATGCGGGGGTGCTATACGCCATCCACCCGACTTCTCCCCGTAGATATAAATCTACTCACCTCGACCTTCGCTTGCCGATGCCGATGTCGTCACGCGCTTGCTTATCGTCTCGAAGTCTTCGTAAGCTTACCTACATATCATAACGCACCGTATCTCATTAAAGTCCGACTCACGACCAAATCGACACACGAATCTCACATAGGTTAAAACCTATGGTTTGCTTTCACAAATCAACCCAAAAACCCTCGACATCGGCGTACAAACGCTGATTGATCGAGAAAATCTCAAACGTACAAATCGTAGTTCTCAAAACTCACTAATTATAATATAAAATAGGGTTTAAATCATCAAAACATTAAAATAAATCAAATCGATTTATTTCCGAAAACCTAGAAAGCACTAAATTTTCGTGTTAATTCGAAACTTGATGTTTTAACAAAACTAAAGTCCATAATATCCACTAAACATCATAACTAAGTCATATAAACCATTACTAGATTTTATTCTTATCAATTTTCATTGAATCCAACATTCTAGTTTGCAAAATACCCAATTTTAACACTTTAAAATCAACAATTTGTAAACTAGCAACTAGATTAGTTTTAGCATTCCATTAACATGTTAATCTCCTCATTAAAACCATAATCAAATTATAAAAACCCTAACTAGATTTTAAATTTCACATTTGAATTAATCACCAAAACCTAGTTTACAAATATATGTGATTTGGACAAATTACATATAACAAGTGCAATTTAATCAACCAAACTAGGTTTTACATATATTAAGATGTTAAACTAAACATTGCATCCCTAATGATATAATAAAAACCCTAATTGAAATCACAAACCCTTAGTAGATTTTCCAAACATTCAATTAAACCCATATTATCAACTAATTATGTTTGATTAAAGTATTTAACATCACATTAAGAAAAAAAGGGGTTAGAGTTATACCTTCACAAACCATGAGATTTAGCATGCAACATGACCCCCAAAATGCAAACTTTTCACCAAGATCCATGCTTGATAGGATAAGGGAAAATGGGTAGAGAGTGGATTTTGATTTTGAGGTTTTAATCTATGGATTTTGTAGAATTTTTTTGATGGAAAAAGGGAGTGGATTTAGGGGAGGGGTTGCTGCAGTTGGGGAGAGGGGGGCTCAGCCTGAAGAGAGGGGGGAGGGTAGAGAGAGTGAGGTGATGTTATGAAGTCAAGAATTGACCAAAGTCAACAAAGCCCATACTTACATATATTTATTCTTTCATTCTTTTGTTTTATTTTCTTATTTGTGTGGAATGGAGTGGGGAAATAGGGGGGAAAGTGCTGCTGAATTTTAGCCACATGGGGATGGGGGTGAGTGAGTGTGGGTGTGGGTCTGGGAAAAAAGATAAATGTTATATCCCAAACATCTATTTACACTAATTTCACCAAAAAAAAGCCCTTTTTCTTTAATAATTTCTAAACCGTTTTGGCAAACGATTTCATTTCAAAAATCACATGATAAAATTTTATTTAATGAGTCATGATGCACAAAATTTGTTTCAACTCATTCCAATTTGTAATTTTCCCTAATTAAATGTATTAGTGACGGCTTAAAATAATAATAAAAATAATTTTTTTCAGAAAATTTGAAATTTCACCAGTGGCTCAATAAACACCAAATACTAGCAATTACATAGCTAAAATATGTATATTTAATTTTATAATAAAAATATTTGCATTTTGACTTTTTACAGAAAACCCCCCTTATTTTACGGTTTTTTTTCGAAATTTCACCGAAACGATTTTCAAAACGTTACACTCCTTCTGTGTGAACACATACTTCAAGCTCTTAAGATCAGTAAAAACTTCGACCCTTTCGCCTAAAAGGTAGTGCCTCCAAATCTTCAAAGCGAAAATCACAGCCGCAAGTTCCAAGTCATGAGTTGGATAATTTCTCTCATGGGTCTTTAACTGTCTTGATGCGTACGCTACAACCTTACCATGCTGCATCAAAACACATCCCAGTCCTTTCCCCGATGCGTCGCTGTGAATCACCAATCCTCCGGAATTTGTCTGACACGGTCAGAATAGGGGCGGTTATCAATTTCTGCTTCAACGTCTCGAAAGCTAACGCTCATTTGTCCATCCATACAAAAGGTACCTCCTTGCGCGTAAGTTTGGTTAACGGCTCCGCCAGACGAGCAAAGTTCTCCACAAATCTCCTGTAATATCCGGCGAGTCCAAGAAAACTTCTTATCTCCGCAACATTCTTTGGAATCGGCCAATCTTGAACTGCTGCAATCTTTTCTGGATCGACGGCAATTCCATCGCCAGACACAACATGCCCCAAAAACTTTACTTCCTCCAGCCAAAACTCGCACTTACTCATCTTCGCATATAACTTCTCTTGTCTCAATGTCTGCAGTGCGATCTTCAAATGCTCAGTATGCTCTTCAAAACTCTTCGAGTAAACCAGGATATCGTCAATGAAAACCATGATAAATTGATCCAAGAACGGTAAAAAGATTCGGTTCATCAAGTCCATGATTACTGCCGGCGCATTCGTTACTCCGAAGGGCATCACTAAGTATTCGTAATGTCCATACCGAGTTCGGAACGCCGTCTTGCAAATATCTTCTGCTTTCACTCGGACCTGATGATATCCGGATCGCAAATCCAGCGTCGAGAATACCCTCGCGCCACTAAGCTGCTCGAAAAGTTCGCCAATGCGAGGGATCGGGTACTTGTTCTTAATAGTCACCCGGTTCAATTCTCGATAGTCGATGCACATCCTTCTTGTGCCATCCTTCTTCTTTACTAGAAGAACTGGAGCTCCCCAAGGCGAGTTACTGCTTCGAATCCAACCCTTCTCAAGCAATTCAGCAACCTGTTTCTTGACTTCTTCCAACTCTACTGGTGCCATTGGATAACACGCTTTGGATACTGGCGCTGCACCAGGAATAAGATCAATTGCGAACTCCACGTCTCGTTTCGGCGGTAAACCCGATATATCTTCAAACACGTCCATAAAATTACAAACGACAGCTGGCTCCTCACTTTCATCAACTTCCATTGCTGCAAGAATATTGTTTGTCGGTCTAGCCTTAAACTCGACTGGCCCGACAGAACTGCTCCCTCCGGTGAAGCTAAACTCGGGATGTCTGGAAATCTGGAAAATTACTTTCCTTACCCTACAATCAATATGAGCGTGGAAATTGCCAAGAAAATCCATTCCCAAGACGACTTCGTAGCTGCCCGTATCAATTACCAAGAAATCTGCAAAAAGCTCCTGTCCGCACACAACAACTGTACAATCTTTACATTCTCTATTAGCTATGATTTTCCCATTCCCAGTGTGTATGTCCCAGAAACTAGACAGGGTCGTGTAGTCAATCGAGTGTGTAGTGATAAACTTGGATGACATAAAACAATGGGATGCACCAGAATCAAATAACGCTAATGCGGGAAAACCATGAATGAGTAGAGTACCTGAAACAACTTCTCCTGACGCCTTAGCTTCTTCAGCTGTCAAGGTAAAAGCTCTAGCCTGATTAGGTCCTTGAGTCAGCTGTTTCTGTCCTTGGAACGGTCTCTGCGGAGGCTTCTGAAAATCATCCTTCGTACGAAGCTTCGACGGACGAGCACTAACGGCGTGATCTGCCGCTCCACAAACAAAACAGAGTCCCAGCCTCCTTCGACAATCCTTTCGCACATGTCCGTGTACATGGCAGTAGTTACAAATCACGCTCCTCTTCCGATCAACCACAATTGTTTTCTTCATTGGTGCTATGCTGCATCTGTTCACCGGAACACTTCTACGTACGGACGTTTGGTTCAGTGCAGACGCCGGTTTCAGCTCGGTCTGTCTCTTTTGACTCTCCAGCATTCCCCTTATCACTCCACGCATGGCGGCTTTGTCCACACGTCTTTGGTATGCCTTCAAATTCTTACCGGCCATATTCCTGAAATCAAAATACCCAACATTAGCATGATGATAGATTCTGAATATAGATCAAGACTAGAACTCCAAAATACTTAAATAGAGTGTCTCATTGTAACTATGCCGCGGTATTATAGCCACAATTACATAACTCCACCCAAGTCGCCTAAGTCCTAGAGATAACAAGGAATCAGGTTTTCGAGTCGATATGCAAAGGAAATTTGCACATCGTAAAAGATATAATCAGGAAAAATATGATTCAAGAATGGTAAACAGCAAGGTGGGAGGACATGTTTCCTAAACACGGGTATTCCGATTCGTGTATTGGGTACAATACCCAACTACAAAAAAATCAACCCGACTATCCTATGGCTCTGATACCAAAAGAACCATGTCATGCCCCGCTTCCCAGAGTACGCTAAAATGGGCATGTGACATAGCCAACCATGCTACCTGTTGGGAAGAAGTATCCATCCACAGTCACATTACGGTTGTAGAGATATCATGAACAAAATAAAACTATCTAAACATATCCATAATCCAAGATAATCTGAGTCAAGAATAATAAAATGCGGAAGCGAAAGATCCAATACGAAATAACTGGAATGTATGTCCCATAATACGGGCTCACATCAGGAAATAAATGCAGGAAAGAAAACTAACTATTGCTGACACTCACAGCTCAGCCTGTCGGCTGAAGTACTCCTGCTCGGGCTGCGACAGCGGTACAGAATCTGGGCCATGCAAAACCCAGACATCAGCGCGTCAAGTCATCAAGTAATAACATAATAAACAGGCAATGCGAATATAAATATGAATAAAGCAGGGGTAACAATAATAAAAATCAGAGCAGTGCAGGGTAGTGTGCAGTGGGTAAACTGGACCGTTCTATCAGGTTCTCTGTTCTAAAGTCTTTGAAACCAAATTGATGAATCATCGATGTAATTCAATAGTATCCCGTACATACCCGGGACCACGGCCGCAATATTCTCGGGCTGAAACCGAGACATGCCGCTAGGCACCAAACAGGAATGTGTACACTCAATAGTATCCCGTACATACCTGGGACCACGGCCCCAATATTCTCGGGCTGAAACCGAGACATGCCGCTAGGCACCAAACAGGAATGTGTACACTCAATAGTATCCCGTACATACCCGGGACCACGACCCCAATGTTCTCGGGCTGAAACCGAGACATGCCGCTAGGCACCAAACAGGAATGTGTACAGATGAATGATGTCAGCATCATCATTCCAAGGCTGGCCTAGCCTAAAACTGATCAGAACAGGTAGTGAACTGTTGAGTTAAAAGTCAGGTTTCACCTTTGATTTCCCCATACCCCAAGTTATAAGTGTATGTCAAGTCAGGTATCCCATAATCAAGAAATTAATGCCAACACAGGATCAGGTAAACAGGTTTGTCTGGATAGACAACAGGAACGGTCCATGAGGACTACATGTTAGGTTTGTTGGCATTAGACACAAGATCAGGTAACGGGTCAGGTCATGGTACATCAGGTCAAGTCAAGCAGTATACGGTACCATGTCAGGTCAATTAATATGTATGTAGCGATTCAGGTCAAGATGTAAACAATATCATAGGTGTGCTCACAATCAGTTATATAATCAAGCATGGGCATCAACAACATGATATAAGCAATGAATTAAGCAATAGGCAGATTCATTTAATTAGCAATACAATTATCAATTGTGTCACAGAGATGATTTCAACATTATAAGAATGCAGTAAGATAATTATAGCCGTTTAATCATGTTACCAAGTTAAGACTTCATGGATGCAATGATATCCACATATATAGGTTCCAAGTTTGAAAGATAAAATGTTATATAACAATGTTAAACACGAAAAAGAGAAATGATCGTACCAAAGTTAAATTTATAAGTTTAGGGTGTCATTAATATGTATGTAAATATTGTTTAACATGTAGCAAGGGGTACTTGCCTCGACGAATCGCGAATCGGGAAAACAGAATGTTAAACGTCGGCAGGGAAATCTCGCGACGGGCGCACGGTTCACGGAAAGAACCCAAATGACGAACAGTGGAACCACACGGGTCGGGGTACCTCGCTGGAACGTCGGGACGCGTCGCCGGCACGGCCGGATTCCGGCGGATCCCAAAACAGCGAATCTACAATTTCAAGAATTTAAGAAACGACAAAAGGAGAATCAAGAAGAGGGAAGAGAAAGAGGATAACGACGAGGGTGCTCACGAGGATCTGTGGAGGGGTGGTGATGGTCGACCACGTCAACGGAGCTCCGGCGGTCGGCCGTGTGCAGGGGGCGCAGTTCCCTCGTGCAGGTGCTCGGTCGTTGAAGCTGGGTGCAGGGTTTTGGATCTGCGGTTGAGAAGAGGAAGGTGGTGGTCGAAGGGGAGAACGAGGTCGGGAAGGAGGTGGCAGCGAAGGTGACACGGCGAAGGTTGAGGAGGCGAGGACGACGGGTTTGAGGCAAGGCGGTCATGGGAAGGGAACGGAGGCGAGGAGGTGGAGTGGCTCGGTCGAGGGCGAGGAGACGACGAGCCCGGTGGTGATGGCGTAGGCGTTGGGGCTGCAGCGGCGAGGGGGTGAGGCAGCTAGGGCTCGTAATGGGCTCTGGTTACGTAAAAAAAAGAAAGGAAAAGAAAGAAGAGGGAATATATGGAGGGGAGAGAGAGAGAAAAATAGAGAGAGAGACTGGGGAGAGAGAGGAGAGAGATAGAGAGAGACGGGGAGAAAGAGAGGAGAGAGATAGAGAGAGGAGATGGGGCCCACGGGAAAAGAAGATTTTGATTGGCTGAAGATGGAAATGTTGGAGGTTAAAAAAATTTAAATAAAAGATTTAAAGTATATAAAAAATATTATATGGTTAGATTAGATTTAATCGATGGTTTTAAAAATATTAGAAATTGGGATTTTGGTGTAAAGTAAAACATTTCCAAATTGCGCCCGGGTCGGCTCCAAAAATTTGAAATTGAAATAATAAAATTTTAGGCGGGATCCAAAATTTAAAATGAAGTATTTTACAACCGAAAAGCATACCCCCAAGACGGACACACGTACGCGCGCGTAGCCGTCCAAACTCACCCGTTTCACTAAACGGGATGAGAACACGGTGCACGGACGCTACAACAGGGTTAGGGGTGTCAAGCAGGCCAAGATGAATATTTTTAATTTTATTTTAGATGCCTTAAATTGTTATATGCAGAAATGAATTTACGGGTGTAAAATTACAATAAGTAACAATCAAGCAAAATAAATGAAATGAGTGCCACACTACGTTCAAACGGTAACTGAAATTAGTAGCATTGGGCTCGGGTGTTACACTGGGCCAAAGCTCCTATGGGCCCGTGAAGAAGCCCGCATTACCTGAACGGGCTCTCCCGAAATGGATAGCCATCCCTGTTCCCGTAAATGAAATCGTCGGAGAGGCCTCTCCTATTAAGGGGTCGGTCTTCACAAGACTGGACGTGCCAACTCCCGCTCCAGGCAAAGTCACCAAAGCCGCTACCCCTGCTAGAAAGTCTGCCTTCGACAGATTGACCATCCCTTCTCAACGGACGTCAGTCTTTGATAGGCTGGCACCGGCAGCAACCCTTCACCAAAACAGGGGGCATGATGAAGCCACCTCCATAACTGAGCCAGTGCCATTTGCAAGACATGATCGGCGTCGTCACTGGCTCTGAGTGAGGATAGCTGGGGGCAGTTTCCCTTCTGGATTGACTCCACCAGCTCCGATGGTTGAAGTCGATGCTATTGTTCCAACCGGGAACAGCTTTGAACCACTCAAGTGGGTCCGCAAGAATTCTCCGACTGCTGTATTGAAAAGATCTCCTCCACCTATGGACAATGTTACAAAGTCGAAGCCAGAGCAGCCCCCTCAGCGGCTGTCTTCCAAAATCCACAAGGTCTGGCGGAGAGTCCGGGATTCTGTGATTGACAAGGACTATTCCAGCCAACAGAAGAAGATGAAGACTCAACAGGAAGAGGACCATCCCTTTGCCATGCTACGCAAAGTATCGTCTGCTCAGGTACCTACTGTAACAGCCCCCTCAACTTGAATCATCTATAAAAAGAGGAGGGCGGGGAAGATCCCTATGCCTGCGATGAATCTCAAGGGCACTGAACCTATACGCTCCATGTCTGGGGGCATGATGGTGCATAATATTTATATGGCTTCCGGGAAGGAGGAGAGCCGTGCCTCTGGGGGTCATCGACCACTCACCCGATCGGTAACAAAGCTCAGGAGCAACAACAGAAGCTCCAGGAGATGTTAACGAAGATGGCTGCACTCACGGGACATAAAGAAAGCCCTGAAGCATCGTCTGATCAGCGCCAGGAATAGGAAACCGATGCCGAGTTCCTCCGGAAGATGCTAGAAAAGAAAGATCAAGAGGCAGCGGAACAAGCGGCCAATATAAAACAAATGGCGCTATTGTTCCAGGATACTATGGGCATGATGATCCAGTCAGACCCTCCAGCCGAAGATCCGCCAATAATAATCAAAGACGACAGAGGGAAGACGTCAAACCCTCTTCCGGCCTTTTCAGCAGCAAAGGAGGAAACAATCTCAAAAGCCGCGCTCGATGAATATATAGCTTAACAGATATGAGCTCATCAAGCGAACGAAGCTGCTGGCCAAGTCGTCAGAATGGGGCAACCATATCCCAGCTGGTACGATCAAATTAAGTACCCGCCAGGATACACAATCCCTAAATTTCATATATATAAGGGGACAGGCAACCCCCACCAGCATTTCGCCCAGTTCAGGGCTCTGTGCGGCAACACTGGAGGTGACGATAAGCTATTGCTTTGCCAATTTTTCGGCAGCTTGGCGGAGACGGTGTTCGAATGGTATTCAGAGCTTCCCAACGATTCCGTCAAAACTTTTACGGAGATGGAGTTGCTATTCACTCAGCGTTTCGCAAGCGCTAGCGAAAGCACCCCAATCACGACATTGATCAATGCCAGGGTGAAGCCTGGAGAAACATGGGTTCAGTACGCGATACGGTGGCAGAACCTATGGTCGAAGCACGAACAACGCATAGAAGAGGCTTCTGTAGTAGGCATGTTTGTGGGAACCCTCGATCCGCAGGCGACCATATCCCAATTTATGATGTTCTTCAAGTCGTCCACTTTTTAGGCCTTGATCGACAAGCTGGCCCAAATGGACCAGATGGGCCATAGGCTTTCCTCTTCAAAGACGAAGCCTCGGAATGAAAAGGGGAAAGGGAAAGCGACCTTTGTCACTAATGCTCAGCAACAGCCGAGTGGTCCAAAACCAGTTGATCGCCAAAAAGACAGACATCGATTTATCAAAGAAAAGTTAAAGCGTCCTTACTCATTCCCTCGGGATACAACAAGGAGACTGTTCGAACTAGTGGTGCGCAACAGGCTCATCACTCTACTAGATCCGAGATGCCCACTGCAGCCAGGTGACGTCAACAATCCTAATTACTACTCCTACCTCCAAGTAGTAGGCCATCCAATCGAAGATTGCTTCGTCTTTAAAGGCTGGATTGAAGACCAATACCAATAGGGCAAATTCGTATTGTCCGAGAATTTGAAGGTAAGCCCGCCCCAGCCACACGCTCTTAAAAAGGTGGACGCGCCGGGGGCATCGTGCTCTTTTATAGAAGAAGCTCCATGGGAGGTCGCTCTTTCAGCCAAAACGAAAAGAATGCTGAAGGATCTCCAAACATGCCTGGCGATCAGGTGGAAAAGTCCGCTGGAACCCAAGGTCATTGAGGGAATGCTGAAGCCGCACCCGACGCCAAGAATTGGTGGCGATAGTCAAAACGCCCATGCCTAGCTGTCAAAGTCTTCAAAGAAAAATAAGAAGACAAAAAGCCCGTGAAGCCTGATGACAAGCGCACGGACATGCAAAACATATTGACGCACTGGAAGAATACAACCAAAAGGTACGAACCCCGGTCACACTCCAAGAATTTCTCAACAATATCCTTGAGAGCGGAGATAATAACAATAACGACGGAGATGACTCGTTAGAAGAATCTGAGGATTATGTAGCAAGTTGCCACATGATCTCTCATTCGGCATTAACTAACGAAGAAGCTCACTCAGCGTTAGAAGACAGCATAAAGGAGCTGGGGGCAGGATCGAAGCCAAAACCCTTGGAACCGTCTGACGAGATGATCGACCTGCTGCTGAACGAAGCCCATCAGAAGAGTAAGGATGATCAAGAACTCGAAATGGCCATATTCGAAAAGGCCAGGAGTCGGTGTTCAGTTGATAAAACTGCACATTTGTTATTACATTTTTCCTACTGTTTCTATATTAAAAAATGTCTTTATTATAATATATCATACATATGAGGGTTTATCTGTAAAAATAATATTTTCCATGTGATTGATATATTATAATTAGCATTTGGTAGGAAAATGTATGCAAATAATATCATTGACCAAGTCTTAACTCTACTAAATATTATTTGAGTTGTTGTGCAAAATTTGCAGGTCTAAAATCAAGGAAATCAAGTTGTTAAAGTAAACCTGCCTAATTAAGAAACCAAAACTTAGAAGTCAAGTCTGGCAGCAACTACGAGAAGATTTCCAAGTTCCAAAGGTTCCAAGGATCGCCAAATGTCACACAGAGGACACCACAGAAAATTGATCAAAGGCCTAGATTAAATGGCCGCGGATCCGCGGCCATACCCCCTCTTGGGCCGCGGATCCGCGACAATGTTGAAGATTTAAGGGCTGCGCTTCTTATGGGAGAATCTTTACTGTTATCTTCCTAATTTGGAAGCAAGATTTCTGGCTTTGGGACTATAAATATAGACCGAGAGCCTCTTGGAAAAATTATCATGCCGACGAGATCACGAAGTCCAAGACGGCTCACGCATCCAGGCTGATCATCAACTGTTCGTCTACCTCCTTGGAAGAGATCGAGAAGCAAACTAGTCTTTGTAATCATTTTCTAAGGAATCAAAGTGTAATGAATATTGTTGATTAATAAAGGTAGCTTTCTTTTTCTTATTCTATTTCTTCGTAGTTTAATTATGCATTTTCTCTCCATCTCTTTTTCTCCTAACATGCGCGAGTAATTCTCCGCTTGTTAGGGTTCGTAGGATTAGGGTAGGCTAATGGATGATGAACATCTCTAAACCCTTTTAAAGTCCTATAAAGTTTATGAACTTTACCAAAAGAATCATTAACATCCTAATCGGGTGCGCTAACAATTCTTTATTAGTTCCGACCGCGATTAGAGATTAGATTAATTATTGTTTTGGTAAAGGCTAGATATGAACGGAGTTCCGTGTCGAGATAAGAATTAAGAGTGAGATTCCTTTTCCCTCTAGAAAGCCTAATCTACACACATCACCGTCGTTCTAGTTTTAAATCTATTAAAGGATAAAAATGGTAACTTTTAATTAATCTTCCATAACTACTAAATCCTAACGAACCCTACAAGCCCTCTTATTATATTAACTACATCCCTAAAATAATCTAGATCTATATATTTTGTATTCTTGCTTAACGTAGATCTAGAAACCTTTCCACAAAATTCTTTATTCCTCCTCTCTTTTTCAACACATCTAAAGTAAGAGTAAAAGATTCAACGTTTTCCAGAGGACGACCTGTACTCACCTCGGTCTAGCTACACGCGACACTGTTCTGATTGCGGTTATTCTACAAACACTCTTTCGTAACAATCAAATGGCGCCGTTGCCGGGGATACGTGCGTAATTTTTTTTATTCTTACTATTTGTGTTGAATTCTTACTTGATTCATATCATAATTAAAACAAAACTGCAAATTGCATATTTAACGATTTGTGCATGAATTTTTGCAAGGAGATCTGGAGTCACAGACTTGAGGAAACAGGAAACAGAGACATTCTTTAAGATCCAGAGGAGCACAGAAGGCCACAGAAAAAATTTCTTCAAGTGATCCCTCTCTGTTGCGGCGGAAGCACGGCAAAGGAGAGCATATGCGGCGGAAGCGCGGTGCAATAGGGGATCTAGGGCTCCAAACTTCTCTGGTAAGTTTCTAACCTCTTCCTCCCTCCTCTAAAATCCAATAAAACCTATTTTCTGCAGGATTCTTTGCAAAATAGCGCCGCTCAAAAATCTTTTTGCAAAAGTTTTGTGATTGGTTTTGTTTTGCATATTTTAATACGGACTTTAAGGGGCAAAAGACCAAATCAAGATTAGGTGGGGATTTCATCACCCTTCCTAAGCCCCATAAATCACAAACCGAGCATCTGCATCAACCTTTCATTAATTTAAAAAATATCTAGACCAGACTCTAAGGACTGTCGCGCTCAATAAGGACAGAGGAAGGTCGTGGGTAATCTATCGCTTATCCGCATTACTTTTGTAGTGTCTAGGCAAGTGTGTCAAAGGCTAGTGGTTATTAATTAGGCCTACTACTGTGGTACCTTCCCACTTACCTGGCACTTATCTGGCTACAAGGGTAGTGAAGAGGCGGTAGAGGATTGATCCTGCGGCTTGTCCTTTAGAAGTCTAGGAGCGGTCTAGAGACTGGACCTAGGTAACCTTAGTTCTAGGGTTGCTTGTGCATTTTAGAGTGATTTGTCTTGAGTCCTACTTTTTTCAAAACAGACCAATTTTAAATCACACAGACGCTGCCACTTGCACTAAACTCGCTTAGTGCATGCTCGGCTGGACACGGATCCTAGTGCCCGTCTTATCCGCGTTCCTGCTATCGACGCCAAAGTCGGTACTTCTTCATCTTCTTTTCCCCCACCACACACCATGACCGAGATGGACGGTACTCCATCAGATTATAACACCACGCTGCCACCGCCAGTAGGTGGGCAGAATCTACCGCGCATCTCTCTCCAAGAGAGATGCTATCCTATCCGTGGTCCCTTTCCTACTTGTCTATCCATTCCACCATCTAACGGGGATAATTTTGAAATTAAGTCCCACTACATCAATCTGCTGCTCAAATTTCACGGGCTTGAGTCGGAAACCGCGTATGTTTTCATCACCAAATTCGAAAACGTATGCGCAATGATGGGTACTTCACAACTGACTGTGGATGCTATGCGCTTGCGTTTTCTCCCATTCACACTGTGCGACTTGGCAGAAAAATGGCTTTATAATACTGCCGCACACTCTATCACTAATTGGGATGAATTCGTCATAGCATTTCTGAAGAAGTTTTACACAAACCATAAGACTGCCCATATTAGGAGCGAGATCAACCAGTTGACCCAGCTTCCCAATGAACCATTTTGGAAGTGCTTTGAACGTTTCAAGGATCTGCTTGTCCAATGTCCTCATCATGGAATACAAAGATGGGATTTATGTCGAATTATATATGAGGGCATTAATCCAGCGACAAAGTAGATGCTTGAAACAATGTGTCAATACAATTTCATGTCTAAAGATGATGGTGAAGCATGGAAATATCTGGAAGATCTCGCAGAAAACATTTTGCAGTGGGAAAGCGTAAGACCACCTTCATCTAGGGGAGGTATTCACCAGCTCGATGTTTCCATCGCAGTAAAAGCCGAAATGGCAGCGATGCAGAAGAAACTCGACGCTATTGAAAACAAGTTCTCATCATTCTCCCTAAATCAGGTCACGCTTCCCAAGACTGTCTGTGGTTGTTGTTCTGATCCTTTACACTTAACGGATGAATGTCCTATGAATGCATCATTTCAAACTAATGCTGCTTTTCAGCAGCGACCTAGAAACGATCCTTATTCTTCCACATACAATCAAGGATGGAGGAATCATCCTAACTTTGCTTGGAACCAAAACCAACCCCAAAATCAAAATCAGTTCCAAAGCAATTATCAAAGACCTCCTCCACAGCAACCACAACCACAGAATTGGCTCCCCTTTCAGTCACAGAATTTTCAAAATCCGGCCAACACTCCTACACCACAAGTGGCCGGTACTGACAACTCTTCACTCGCACAAACTTTGGATATGTTCATGAAACATTCCATGCAATTGTCGGCTGAGATGAAGTCTTCTGTTGATACCATACAGAAAGACTCCGCCTCCCACGGAGAGAGTATTAAATCAATAGAAAACCAACTTGCACAGTTGAACGTCGCAATGAGTGCAAGAGAGAAAGGGAAACTCCCATCTCAACCCATACCTAATCCTGGCCACTCACAAAGTTATAATGTAAGTGCCGTTACTACGTTGAGTTCGAGAAAAGTGCTGAATAACCGAGTGGGTGAGCAATGTGATGATGTTAGTGACACCAATGATACCCCAGCTTCTACTTCTTCCCCTAATTCATCTAGTCTCCCACCTACTTCCGAGCCTATTCTCCGTTTTCCCCAAGGCTCGAACCCTTCACCCATTTCCTTGAATCTACCTAAAACGATCCCCACTCCAATTCTGGGATCAGCTCCATTCCCACAATCCTCTCCAATGTTGGACCAAACCCTTATTGATAAAGCACCTTATCCAAACAGGTTAAGGGGCAACAGACCAAGTCCACAAATAGAGAAGATTGTGAAAATTTTTAAGCAAGTTAACATAAACATTCCTCTCCTAGATGCTATTCAACAAGTTCCGTCATATGCGAAAATCCTAAAAGACTTGTGCACTAGGAAGAGAAAAGTTCAAGTACCTAAAAAAGTTTTCCTTGCGAGTAATGTGAGCACTGCTTTTACACAACAACTACCCAAGAAACGAAAGGACCCCGGAAGTCCTACAATTTCTATTTCTATTGGGGGTAAAAATATCAATCATGCTCTACTCGATTCAGGTGCTAGTGTTAACTTGCTACCGTATTCTGTTTATGAGCAATTTGGGATCGAAGAGTTAAAACCGGCTCATTGCACTCTTCAGATGGCCGATCGATTTATCACCCAACCTAGGGGTGAGCTAGAGGATGTATTAGTCAAAGTCGGGAAATTTATATTTCCTGTGGACTTTATCGTTATTGATACACAACCTGTGGCAAACCCATGCAATCAAATCCCGGTGATACTCGGTCGACCCTTTTTGGCCACTTCCAACGCAGTAATCAATTGTAGAAACGGCTCTATGACCCTATCCTTTGGAAAGAAGTCAATTGAGCTTAACATTTACCAGTTGGGAAGTGAACCCTCCGAACCCTATGCTCATGTGTGTTCTGTCGAATTAATGGATGTCGACAGCAGCGAATTTGATCAACCTCATGATACTTACTCTTTTCATATGTTGTTTGACCCAACCATGTACTCTTCCACCGAGTTGTCCGGATCAACATCTAACGCTGATGAGGAACTTTTTATAGAGTCTGACGATCACCCCATTTTTTCTGATGACATTATTCTTCGGGGTATCGATGAAAGCTTTGAGGAAATTTTCGCTGATGAACTCACATTTTTAAAAGATACGGGTGTTGAGATGAATCAACTCCATGATAAAGAAATTGAACCTCCACCCCTTCTTCTGGACAATCATGATAATGCGAGTAATCCATCATCACTATCACTGTGTCGTCTCTCCAAATTGAGACGCAATCCTTTTCCATTACACCTCTTATCACCTCCCCACTTCTTCACGTCGAAAGGTGACATGTTCTTCCACCAACCTTAGTGCTTCATCGATAAATTTTTTTAATGGTTGGTGTTGACCTTCGGTCTTTGCAAAGCTTGGAATTGACCAATAACCTTGACCCCCTCATGTGATTTTAAAAGATTAACATAGTTTAACTTAAGTTTGGGGAGGGAGGAATATTTTGGCTCTTAAAAGAAAATAATTTTTACAAAATTGTGAGCCAAAAATAAGTTTGGGGGAGGATTTTCACTTGCATTCTTTCTTGTCCCCTTTCTCCTCCCAAGTCTACAGGTTTTTGAGCTTAACAGATGACATCAGTGAGGACACTGCTGTAAACAGGTTTGGGGGAGGTTTGTGCTTATTTACACATCAATTTGCATCATACTTTGCATAAGCACACCATTTTCAAAAAAAAAATTTTAAATTTTTTCTTTTATAACAAAAGAGTAGAAAGTGAAAAATTACATCCAAAAGATAGGAATAGTTTAAGAAAACCAAGAAAATTAGAAGTTTTCTTAAACGAACTGGTAATAAGTAGTTATGAGCTGTTGTCCCAAGGGTTAGTAAGATGAAGGAAGTCACTAATCTGAAGGTAAAAATAAGTCTGAAAAATAGTTTCTATTCTGAAAGCCAAACATTTAAATGTTGATACCCTACTATATGCACTTACACACGTTTTGAAACTCGGGATAGTAGAGGATACCTTGAAATGCTCTTGTCTAAAAGCCAAAGTATGAAGGAAGTAAAAAAATGAAGAAAATATAAAAATGGTGAAAAGAAAAAAAATGAACACTGGTTTTGTTATCTCCAAGGCAGCAATAAAAAAATAGCAAGGGTGCTTCATCACCTAGTGTCTTAGACCAACTGGTTTGGGAGTCACTGCTAAGCCTTAGGTGGTGCAAGACGAGGAAAATACTATCACCTAATCTGCAAGCACATAAGTAATCGGTCGGTTAGTACCTCAAGAAGTATTAACGGTCGCATGAAAATGTGTGAGCAAATCTAAATATTCATCAAATCAAAAAGTACTGCGGCAGATGGACAAGAGTATGATAGATTGAATTGAATTCTCCGAGTGTAGGGATGTTCTATTCACACACGTAAGTGTATATAATCGATGTTTGGATGAAAGGTAGGAACGAAAAATAAAGACGATGTTTTATTTAGGGATGATGCGATTTCTAACATTTTTTCATGACTATTAAGATAGGGCTCATGACAACTGAAAAGCTAGTATGGTTGGAAACTCTAAATTTTCAAAGTATTTCTTTTATGGTTCTTATCTTTATATGTAAATTTCACCATCTCTCTTTTATTATAGGATTTTGTGGGTGTAATCCGCTGAAAACCCTCAGGAGACAACACTCCTCCTACTAGGGACACCTAGAGGTTTAACGGCTTGTTGCACGTGCTCAGTGCAATCGTATTTGCCTACGAAAGTGTGCTTAGTTTTCTCTTTTCTTTTTCTCCCTCTCTTGAATAAACTAGTTTGCTCGGGACGATCAAAGATAAGTTTGGGGGTATTTGTTCAGTTGATAAAACCGCACATTTGTTATTACATTTTTCCTACTATTTCCATATTAAAAAAGGTCTTTATTATAATATATCATACATATGAGGGTTTATCTGTAAAAATAATATTTTCCATGTGATTGATATATTATAATTAGCATTTGGTAGGAAAATGTATGCAAATAATATCATTGACCAAGTCTTAACTCTACTAAATATTATTTGAGTTGTTGTGCAGAATTTGCAGGTCTAAAATCAAGGAAATCAAGTTGTTAAAGTAAACCTGCCTAATTAAGAAACTAAAACTTAGAAGTCAAGTCTGGCAGCAACTACGAGAAGATTTCCAGGTTCTAAAGGTTCTAAGGATCGCCAAATGTCACACAGAGGACACCACAGAAAATTGATCAAAGGCCTAGATTAAATGGCCACGGATCCGCGGCCATACCCCCTCTTGGGCCGCGGATCCGCCACAATGTTGAAGATTTAAGCGCTGCGCTTCTTGTGGGAGAATCTTTACTGTTATCTTCCTAATTTAGAAGCAAGATTTCTGGCTTTAGGACTATAAATATGGACCGAGAGCCTCTTGGAAAAATTATCAAGCCGACGAGATCACGGAGTCCAAGACGGCTCACGCATCCAGGCTGATCATCAACTGTTCGTCTACCTCCTTGGAAGAGATCGAGAAGCAAACTAGTCTTTGTAATCATTTTCTAAGGAATCAAAGTGTAATGAATATTGTTGATTAATAAAGGTAGCTTTCTTTTTCTTATTCAATTTCTTCGTAGTTTAATTATGCATTTTCTCTCCATCTCTTTTTCTCCCAACATGCGCGAGTAATTATCCGCTTGTTAGGGTTCATAGGATTAGGGTAGGCTAATGGATGATGAACATATCTAAACCTTTTTTAAGTCCTATAAAGTTTATGAACTTTACCAAAAGAATCATTAACATCCTAATCGGGCGCGCTAACAATTCTTTGTTAGTTCCGACCGCGATTAGAGATTAGATTAATGATTGTTTTGGTAAAGGCTAGATATGAACGGAGTTCCGTGTCGAGATAAGGGTTAAGAGTAGGATTCCTTTTCCCTCCAGAAACCTAAATCTACACGCATCACTGTCGTTCTAGTTTTAAATCTATTAAACGATAAAAAGGGTAACTTTTAATTAATCGTCCATAACTACTAAATCCTAACGAACCCTACAAGCCCTCTTATTATATTAACTACATCCCTAAAATAATCTAGATCTATATATTTTGCATTCTTGCTTAACGTAGATCTAGAAACCTTTCCACAAAATTCTTTATTCCTCCTCTCTTTTTCAACACATCTAAAGTAAGAGTAAAAGATTCAACGTTTCCCAGAGGACGACCCGTACTCACCTCGGTCTAGCTACACGCGACACCGTTCTGGTTACGGTTATTCTACAAACACTTTTTCGAATCAATCAGTCGGCGTCAATTTGAAGAAGTCATGGATCACGAAACACACTAACCAGATCAAAGCACATCCGCGGCAGACAAAAGAAAACTTAAGACGAGGAAACGGTTCACCAAAGCCTTGTCCATGGGAATGAAGTGCTACTTTTCAAAGGGAGTACTCCTGGCAGTATGCACCCTGACGAAGCAGATGTACATCACACCTATTTCTTATACCATTAGAGAATTGCAAATCCTACCGAAGAATGCATGGCCTTTAAACCATGTGACACTTCAAGAGGATGAAGCGTGAAGCTCGTCGACAGCGAAAAAGTGCGACAGATGAACGTGGAAGAGCTGCCGGCAAGTGTCACATGGTTGATAGCAGGGGATCACAAGTTCTCACCTTCGGGGGAGATTCTGAAGAAGAAATGGCTCTCGGCCCTCTTTTCAAAGAATCCACTTCAGGAAAAGAGGAAGAAACGAAGAGCTGTGAGAATATTCAGCTGCGTAGTCGCACATTGCCCGAAAAGAATCTTGGACCTACGAATAAAGGATCGAACAAAAAAGATAAGGGGAAGGAAAAAGTCATTGAAGATATCACCCTCGATGACCAAGTCGTCGAAGAGCTGGCAGCCAAGAACCCGCCCAAGAAAAGCAAAGTGGATTACAACGTCCTAGCACACTTGAGGAAGATACCCTCACAGCTGAGCGTCTTGGATGCCTTTCTGTTGTCTAAAGAGGCGCGAGATTCCCTGATCAGGGCACTATAAGAGCCCGAACAGTTTCAAGCTTTCCTTGCCGAAGAAAAGATGAAGAACGAGCTGGAAGAAGTGCACACTGCTGACGTCACTTTCGGAGATGAAGATATCCTCCTTGGAACGTGCGAGCATAACCATCCCCTCTATGTCTCTAGGTATTTCCATGACATCAGGATAGGGAAGATCCTAATTGACAACGGGTCCTTTGTCAACCTTCTCAACGTGAGGGTGCTAAAAGAAATTTGCATGAGCGTGCAACACCTAGCTCGAGATAAAATCACCATCTCCGGTTTCGACTCCCAGTTATCACGGATGCTCGGGTCCGTAATACTGACATTACGCTTCGGGTCGCTCATCACTGACATCAAGTTCCACGTCATTGACGCCAAGACTTGCTACAATGCTTTGCTCAGCAGGCCTTGGTTACACGAGTATAACATCATCCCTTCTACACAGCATCAGTGTATGAAGTACTTCAAAGACGGGCTTGAATACACAGCGATGGGGGAACTGAACCCATTCTCCGTAAACGAAGTCCGCAAATATAAAGACGCCAAGTACTTCTTACCAGACTTCGAAGACACGGAAAGATGCCATAAACCGGAGAACAAGCAAAAAGCTATCACCACTATTCCAGTCTTCGGAAGCGATACCGAGGAAGAAGAAGAGATAGTCTATTTTGGGCCGCTCTAATACAACAAGCCCGGACCATCTACCCCTATGTTGATTTTCGGCAGCGACTCTGAAGATGAGGTCAATGCAATTTTTTCTGTTCGGCCATCAATACAAGCCTTCACTGGAGATGAACGGAGTTTGCAAATCGCCATGGTTCCGCAAAAGCATTACAAAGAGCTCGACGCACTTGATACCTATAGTGTGTAAGAACTGCAAACGTTCTATGTCCCTTCCAGGAGAAAAGAGAAAAAGGAGATCCTCTTTTATCGATCCGCGGAAACCAAAGTGGAGAAAGAAATCTGGCATGGTGCCGATTCTTCGCTTGACAGACTCCAGCCCATCCGTCTGCCCATATACTATACAGAAGGATTAAAAAGGTTGTTGAGGCGCCAAGGCGTACCCTTCAAACAGACTGCTCGACAAGCTCAGTTCTACAATAGGATCTGGAACGTCCCCGGAACTCAGCAAAAATTGCCCAACGGGAGAATGGAAACGATCGGGCTTGGATATGTTCAATCCAAGAAACGGGAGCGATTCCATGGCTGCTACGTTATACGTGACTTCAATGAAGTAGGAGATGCTATGTTAGAAGACACTGCAATTGAACCAACCGTAAAAATGCCATATCCATCGTTTGAAGAATAGATGGACAAGCTAATAAGGGAAGCGGGTCAAAAGGTCTGGGATGACCACAACAGTGAAATGGCCATTTACGAGAAAGCCAGGACGCAGCGCCTCCTTCAGCAGGCTGCGGAGAATGATGATGCCCTTCGTCGTCAGCCCGTCATACATAAGACCCGACGCAGAGGCAAAAACAAACTAAAAAACGGAAAAAACGTTCGACAGCGGCAAAGTGGGTCCAAGAAGCCACGCGATCGAGAATTGAGCAGCCAGAATCCGTCTCTTATGAAGAAGATGAGTCGGGCATATTCTTTCCCTCAAGACAAGATGGGGAAGATATTCAACCTCGTCGTGAAACATCAAATGATTACGCTCCCGGAGTCCAAATACCCCGAACAAGCAGACGAGGTCTCTCACCCGGATTATTGCTCTTATCACCGAGCGATAGGACATCCTCTCGAAGACCGCTTCACATTCAAAAACTGGGTAGAAGACCAGTATCAGCAAGGCAGGTTCGCTCTATCCAGCAGTTGGAGGGTAACCTCACCACTGAAGCATGTTCTAAAAGCAACGTACATAGCGAGAGTAGAACCAGATCAACATCGGTCTTGGAAACGATCTCGTACCTGTCACGCGATAACGCTGTCAGAAGAAGGAGTACACGAGGATATGGATGACCTCTCCCGGTGCTTCGAAAATGAGGATGAAGATGAGTTGATCTCAGAACTTCCACCGGCGCCAAAAGAGCTGGAAGATGGAATACATACTACTACGGACAGCCTAAGGAAAATCCACTTGGGGACGACAAACGACCCGAGGCCTACGTTCGTCAGTGAGCTGCTGTCTATGGGTAGCTATGCTAAAAGATGTACATATGCAGTATAAAGACTGCTTTGCAAGGAGCTATTTTGAGATGCCAGAGCTAGATCCAGAGATAGTGGTGCATAAATTGGCGATATCTCCAGACGTCAAGCCAGTAAAACAAGCACCAAGAAAGATGCGACTCGAGCTTGAAATGAATATCAACGCCGAAGTCAAGAAGATAATCAACTCCGGTTTCATCCAGGAAGTTCAATACCTCGACTAGATTGCCAACATCGTCCCAGTGATGAAGAAAAATGGGACGGTGCGCATCTGCGTGGACTTTCGGGATCTCAACAAAGCTTTGCCCGAAGGATGATTTTCCCGTACCGGTTACCGAGCTGATGATAGACAACACGTCCACTCACGAAGTCTTCTCCTTCATGGATGGATCATTAGGGTACAATCAAATAAAGATGCACCCCGAAGACCAAAAGCATACCGCTTTCCGGACCCCTTTGGGCTTATTCTGCTACAAAGTGATGCCTTTTGGTCTGAAGAACGCCGGTGCTACTTATCAGAGGGCCATGACAAATATTTTTGATAAACTTATACATGAAATCGTCGAATGCTATATTGACGACCTCATGGTAAAAAGCAAATCACACGAGGAGTATTGGGAGCATCTAAAGGTAGTATTCCAACGTCTTCGGAAATACAACCTAAAAATGAACCCTCTCAAATGCGCGTTCGGAGTTTCCTCGGGCAAATTTCTAAGGTTCATCATACGACATCGAGGCATCAAAATAGATCCCTCAAAGATCAAGGCGATTATGGAAATACCTTCGCCAAGAACTATCAAGCAACTGTGATCTCTCCAAGGAAAGCTCGCATATATCCGACGATTCATAGCCAATCTCTCCGGCAAGTGTCGCCCCTACAGTCATCTAATGAAAAAGGGGACTCCATTCATCTGGGATCGCAAATGTCAAAGTGCACTGGACGAAATCAAGCAATACCTGCAGAATCCGCCAGTACTGACCGCCCCGGTCAAGGGAAAGCCTTTCATCCTGTACACAACAGCCCTTGAAGGTTCTTTAGGCGCGCTATGGGCACAGTAGAACGACCAAGGGAAGGAGAGAGCCCTCTACTATTTGAGTCGAGTTCTCCTGGGGGAAGAAAACAATTACTCCCCTATTGAAAAACACTGCCTGGCGTTAATCTTCGCGATAATGAAGCTCCGGCATTATGCTTTGGCGCATAAGGTCCACCTAATATCAAAAGTGGATCCTCTCAAATATTTGATGCCAAGAGGCATACTAACAGGACGACTCACTAAATGGTCCCTCCTCTTGATGGAGTTCTCGATAACATACCGATCTCTCAAGGCAGTGAAGGGTCAGGCCATTGCCGACTTCCTTGCTGAGCACCCGATACTTGCCGATTCACCCCTAAATTGCGAATTGCCAGACGAGCACACGTTTGACACGATCGATAGGGAGAAAGGAGAGAGTGACACCTGATAGGAACTTTACTTCGATGGGGCATCTTCCATGAAGAAGCGACAATACAACACCCTTATAATCAAATCTGGGGTAGGCCTTATCTTCGTGACTCCACAAGGAGGGATAATACGCTTTGCCTTTTCCTTAACAAAGCCGAGGACAAACAATGAAGCCGAATATGAAGCTTTGATAGTAGGTCTAGAGATCGCCGTCGACATGGGAATCTAAAACCTCCTCATATACGGAGACTCCCAGTTGGTCGTTAGTCAAGTAAACGGCGACTATCAAACATGCAAATCGGAGTTGGTAAAGTACGGTGAAAGAGTGCAGCAACGGCTGACCCAAATCCCCTTATACATGCTGGAGACTATACCGCTCACAGAAAATAGCAAAGCTGATGCACTAGCCAAGCTCGCTAGAGAATTGGCTGATGAAAATCTCGATGACGTAAGGATCGTTGTGCAAAGCCGTCGGGTTCTTGCACCGGCAGAAATATCTCTGGAGCCGTCCGAAGAAAAGGGAGCGACCAAGCAAACGTACATACAAATAAAAGACCAGGAAAAGGCTAAGGATTGAAGAGAAGTCTTTATAGACTACTTCAAATCCCATCGAACACCTGAAAATGCGTCCTCGAGACATCAGCTCATGAAAAGAGCTCTATCTTTCGCCTTCATCAATGACTCTGTATAAGAGATCGTTCGACTCCCTGTGGCTCATGACGGACTCTGCGGTTCTTATCAAGCTGGGCCAAAGATGAAGCTGAAGATCAAAAGGATGGGCTACTATTGGCCCATGATGATCCAAGACTGCTCGAATACGCGAAGCAGTGCCACTCGTGCCAGATTCATGGAGACTTCATCCACCAGCATCCAAACCTGCTACACCCAACAGTAGCTAGCTGGCCGTACGAAATGTGGGGAACTGACATAATCGGGCCCATCGAACCAGTATTGTCCAGAGGACATCGGTTCATATTGGCGACAACTGATTACTTCTCCAAGTGGGTAGAGGCAGTGCCGCAAAGAGAAGTGAAGACGTAGAATATTCTCCATTTCTTCAAGACATACGTCATCTATCGATTCGGCACTCCGCGACGGATTATCTCCGATAACGGGCCATCTACAGAAGTCATAAAATCAGCCGCTTCGCACAACATCATAATATAGACTGGAGACACTCTTCGGTCTATAATCCTCGAGCTAATGGTCTAGCTGAGACTTTCAACAAGACCATGATGAAGATCATGAAGAAGACGGTGTCTCGAAATGAGAAGGACTGGCACGAGAGACTGCATGAAGCTCTCTGGGCATATCGGACCACGTTCAAAACGGCCACGAATACAACGCCATATGCATTGGTATTCGGCACAGAAGCAGTACTCCCCTTAGAGATAGGGCTACCCTCTTTATGAGTGGCGGTTCATTATGAGCTAACAGACGAAGAGAACGCTCATCTTCGGCTAGAGGAGCTCGACGCCCTTGACGAAACTCGTCTCATGGCGCAACAAAACTTGGAGGCTTACAAAACAAAGGTGACGCGTTCATACGAGAGATTGACTAGGCCGAGAACATTCCGCCAAAGCGAGCTCATGCTAGTGGTCAAGAGACCTATGATCCCCAATCATGCCAAACACGGAAAGTTCGAGCCGAATTATGAGGGCCCGTACATCATAGACGGGGTCTATCAATGTCACGACCCGAAAGAGCACGTGACTGGCCCTTGAACCATATGAAGTCTATAGGACTCCATCTGATCCAAGTAAGCCAAAAGCCCAGAAATCTAAAACCATTTTAAGGAGTAAATAAAGAAAACTAGTTTAAAGAAGTGAAGAAAAACATGTTTGAAGTCATGGTTTTTAAATAACTAAGCCGAATATGCATTTTAAAAATGTAAAGTCTTTTCTAAAAATTTCGGCAGAGTTTCTTTTGTAAATACTGGCCCCGAACGGGGTACAACAAGAACAATATATATGCAATGATAAAAGGCATCCCCAAGCAGGAGCTAGCTCTTCGTCAATCGACAGTCACAACCACACAAGCAATAATATACAACGCCGAAGGGCGAGGATCAAAACTCAAAAGAAAACTCATAATAACATGAAAACCGTAATACTGCTACATGCGACACTAAGGTCGAAATAATACATCACTAGTGTCTAAGTCTGAAACAATATACAAGTTTTGGTTGATGGACTTTCTAGATACAACTGAATAATACAAGTACAATGGTGGTTCGGATACATACGAACCTACCTACCAAAGCAAATAACCCGCAAAAGAAGCATTGTGCCAGAAATGCCGCAATGGAACCTGTACGGCAAACCTTCAAGAACTGTGGCACAACGGGGGTGAGTTGCCAACTCGTTAATAGAAAATATCTACAAGCAGAAATCAAATGCACGACATAATCCTAGGTCAATACGATCAGTATATAAACCTCAAAGAATAAGCCTGAAGCATGATAAGGTAGCAATGTAACATCTAATCATGTATGAAGTGCCAAGTACCCGTGCCAATGCCTCAGGTAATAACATGTCATACATATAAGGTATGTCTGCATGAAGTAAATATGATGAAGTATCGAAATAAATATCAATACACATATATTAGCGTCCCATTCCACTAATATTGGTGTAAGGGTATATATAACAGCGCCCTCATACCCTGTTATATATACAAATGAAGTATGACCAATGTAATAAAAGTCTGTATATATGTGGATCCCGTCCACCTATCACCCCAATGACAATGAGCATCATGCATGTAAATGTGAGGATATAATCAAAATCATGGAAACATCATGAAACATGTGCCTAGCATCGGCATGTAAATCCTCGTCCATATGGGGCTCCGTCTACGGTATCGGCCCTCGGCCCCGGCAGCACGGGTCAACCCATGTCCATCTCTCAACTCCGGTCGGTATCCCCCGGATATCCGCCGAGCTCAAATACAATCACCGGTAGGTACTCGCCCACCTCCAGGCTCAATCGGCATAATCCTTCGATCATCTTACCGAGGGGAACCATACCGGGCCCCACCATGTACCGTAATACGGCACACACTCCTCGTATGGGGTATATAATCAGAACCGATAAATCTCATGGTGGCTGCGCAAATATCATATCAAGGAAACCGGGTTTCTCAAATAAGTACATACTCTCCTTTGAAATTATCCACGGTTCCTAAATCCAGAAATATCATGAATACGAATATCTCAATGCGTATAATCAGAAAGCATGATGTATATGACCTAGAATAATAGTATGCACATACAAGGTCATATCCTGATGCAATACTACTACTGTGTAGTGACATGGCAATTATCGATGATGAAGTGTGTGAGCCGGCAAGCAAGTGTACGTGGAACATATGCATCATCGATAATGGTGCTGGTGTCCTAACAGCATGATTGCAATATAGAGATAAACACATGCAATGCGATGCGGAATCGAATAATCAATGCAACAGTGAAGAATCTACACCGATATATATATGTCATGCAGTGGTGCCATTTGAAATACGACGAATCGGGGTTTTGGTAAAATAAGGGTTACGGTGTTTTTAAGAATAGATACGTCTTTTGAAAATACCCGTAGAATCCCTTTACTTGTCCTTATGATATTCCCGATTCGTTAGCTTTGAAATAGGTATGACTCGGGTCTAGTCTAACATCTACTAAGCCAAGTCCATCAGGAGGGGTATGGAAACCACATAAATCTGAGTCGATATATATAAATAATATAATAGCCGGTGATCCCGCCTTAATAGTATCGCGTACGATACAGTATATCATCTAACATCCTCGAGTCATGAGTGCGGATCTATCATCAATATAAAGCTCGTATGGTAAATCGTCGTACGGCATTCCAATAGCTGGGTATGGGTCAATATCACATTCCTCTCATCAATTATTTGGTATCATCATCATCATATCACATAATCTGGGGTACTGATCTAAGTCTAGTACAACTGATACCATCAATATGACTGCGTGTGTAAACACACGTCCAAAGGCCCGCTAGAGATCACATGTCGTATCCCAAATACGAATCATATCTAATCACCGATCTCGCGGCACAATGCCCAAAATCATAGACTCATCTCCAATATCATCAAACACAGTACACATATAATGAATATGCAAGGGTGTGCGTGTGAGTGTAAGTCTATTCTAGGGTTCGCGACTATGAACTACACTAGTTGCTTCTAACCCTAAAACTATCCATAATACACCTAACACAATATCCACGACACACTATAACTATCATAAATATATACAGTATATCAACTATGGACTGCGGGGGTGTTATACGCCATCCACCCGACTTCCCCCGTAGATATAATCTACTCACCTTGCGTCTTCATTTGTCGACGTCGCCACCCGCTTGCTTGTCGTCCTGAAGTCTTCATGGGATACCTACACATTAACGTATCGCAAATGCGTATCAAAACCAATTTTAAACTAAAACGGCATACGAATCCCAAAACGATACGCTATGATCTATAGGTTAGAACCTATGGACAACGCCTTCCAAAACCATCAACAACCCTCGATATCGTCGTATAAACGCCAAGTAGTCGAGGTAAAACACCATAAGCAAATTCAGAATTAGAAATACGGAATATGGAAACACGAATCCAAAACAGCAACAAAGGAAATAGGCTCCAGATTTCACCCTTGGTCAAATTAGACAAATCTATATATACCAGGGGTCTAATCTATACATGTAGGAGCGGTAGAACCAAAACGAGGCAAAATGGGGCAGGTCTGGCCGCAAATTGCGGCCAAACAGGATAAATCTACGGCCGGGTCATGGAGTTAGGGGCTAGGGTCTTGGTGGTAGCTTCCTGGGTGCCTGCACATATCACTGTCCAACCAATTTTATTTTCAGGTGTCTCGGGTGAAAGCAGATTCAATATAACCTTCACAGATTTCATAACTTTTCCGATATCGGTTTCTAAATCCGTATTTCGGGTTTCAATTCTCAGGTTTGGGTCTCAATTCATGCACTGGGGTGTTGGTGTAGCCTCTACTGAGCTCAATTTCACATTACAACAAAAAATTCCCTCAAACCCTAACTAGGTTTTCTTTAAGTCCACAAAATCAAACAATATCGGTTCTATCACAACATGGGGGTATAAGGAATGCTAAAATTAAGCTAATGGTTCAGTAATTACCTCATTTGGCAACTCAAGAATTTTCTTGAGTTGCCCCTAGTGGCCAAAATCCTTGCTTTCTCTGTCCCATGTGTAGATCTTGAGCTTGTGCACACTTTTAATGAAATGGAAGTAGGGTTTTGGTGATGTTTTTGAGATGATTTGGGGCATTGAAGAGGGGAGGAAGAAGAGGGCTAAGCTTCGGCTGAGAATGAGAGGAAGAGATGAGGGAGAAATGAGAGGGAGAAAATGTTAAGGCTTGGTCAAAGTAAAACCCCTTTCTCTCTCTCACCCATACCTTATATTTTATTCCTTTTCCATTTTCTTTTCTTTTCTTTCTCTTCAAATTCCTTTCTCACAAGAATAGTAACCCCAAAGTAAAACCATGGCAAGAAAAATGTAAAACAAGTGTAGAAAAAGGTATGTGCATGTTTTGCACAAAATTGCTAAAAAACCGATTAGCGATTTTTAATCGCGATTAGCACTAAATTAGCATATAACTAATCATAAAAACTTAAAATGGCATAATTCCATAAAATACCCTATTTTAGAATTTTCCATAATTTTTCCAAATTTTTATGTATTTAATTATACCAAAATATTAAAATATTCAATAAAATAATATTAAATTATAAAAATTCCCAAAAAATAATATTTTATTTTTTTGAAATGTTACAATCAAGGTGGGGCTTACTTGCTCATGAATATGCATGGCGAAAGACCCTTCAGGCCAATAAACGGCCGGTTCCTGAAAAAATACTACGCCTGATAGATAACGACACCCATGTTCGCTCTCTATCTTCCCAAACCAAAGCTCTGTAAGCGATATCCAGCGAAGTCATTGTCTCTACAACCAAGCAACGGAGTGAGCGCCTAGCGCGAAAGCCGAAGGACCGAAACGTCCTTAAACTAATAGAGGACCGGAACGTCCCTAAACTAATAGTGGACCGTAATGTCCTAAAACTAGCTATGGACCGAAATATACTAAAACTAACTACCGATCGAAATTTCTTTAAACTAATACAAACCCGCAGTATCCTTGGGCTGACTCATAAAAAAAACGGTACGTCCATAAGCAAAATGGGCACGGATGAAAACCTGAAAGGGCTCCATGAGTAAAAACAGCAGGGCTACCGGCGAGTTTGTGAAAACCCAAAAGGGCGCAGACTCGCAAAAAAAATGGTATGTCCATAAGCAAAAAGGGCACAGATGTAAACCCGAAAGGGCTCCGTGAGTAAAAACAGCAGGGCTACCGGCGAGTTTGTGAAAACCCGAAAGGGCGCAATCTCGTTAAAAGACACCTGCAAGGTCCTCTCGACCTTGTAAGGAGAAAATAACTGCGTGAGATCCTTACGACTCACAAAGGATCAACACACTTAGGGATCCCCACGATTCCTAAGGAGAAATTACGCTTACGAGATCCTCACGACTTGTAGGGAGAACCCTCTTATGAGACCCTCACGGCTCATAAGATTCAAAAGCCTTAAGCAACAGGGATCTAAACATGTTCTTAAGCCATCACATTTCCCAGACTTCCCTACAAGCGGTTCAATACTGACCCTTGTATACAATCCACGAGCATAAATAGTCATTTCCTTGCCGAGTCTCACCAACGACGGGGAATTCCCTCATTTGATGAACAAACACTTGTAGGTCCTCTCGATTTACAAGGACAAAATGCTCTTGCGAGATCCTTACGACTTACAAGAGAACATACACTTAGGAATCCTCACGATTCCTAAGAAGAAAAGACACCTACGAGATCCTCACGACTCCTAGGGAGAAACACCTTTATGAGACCCTTACGGCTCATGAATTCAAAAGCCTTAGTCGACAGATCTTAACCCTGTTTAATGATCCACCTTTGTTCGAACCGATAAAGACGGATGATGATTCGCTCCTGAAAATATCCCAGTTGTAGCGATGCTGATGTCTAAATCGATATCAAATTCCAAGTCCTTTCATGGCAAATGATGATTCGCTCCTGGCAACATTCCAGTCGCAGCGATACTGATACAAGATTGGTATCAGACCATGAGTTCCATACTCAAAAACATATGAAATAGCCAAAATGTTTGGGCAACTCGCAATAAAAATCAGCGAGTAAAATATATGCATACAAAAATAGCCGAAATGATTGGGCAACTCGCAATAAAAAGCAGCGAGTAAAAACAAAAATAGCCGAAAAGAGTGGGCACCACGAAAAATAGCTGAAATGATTTGGCAATCACGACTTTCGCGATATAAAAAGTTGAAATGATAGAGCATCGCGGAATGAAATAAAAAAAATGAAAGAATGAAAATTTTGCCCAGTAGGTAAGTCCACAGTGACCCCTGTATACAATCCATGGGCATAAATGAAAAGGGAAACACATGTCCCAGCAAACTCTGTCAAAGAGAAAGTCAGATCTCGACAGCAACATCTGCATCCCAAAAGACCAACAACGGTGTTCCTCCTCGTGCCAACAGGACATGGACACGACACCACCCAACGGAGCCACGAAAAAGTCCCTAGTTCTAAGACTCTACGGTTCACAGACAACCTAACGTCATCCAATGACCCCGTCGCGGAAATACGTCATCTAATGACACCGTCGCGGAAATACGTCAGCAAATGACCCCGTCGCGGAAACACGTCATCAAATGACCCCGTCTCGGAAACAGGTCAGCAAATGACCCCGTCGCGGAAACACGTCATCAAATGACCCCATCGCGGAAATACGTCAGCAAGTGACCCTGTCTCGGAAATATGTCAGCAAATGACCCCGTCTCGGAAATACGTCAGCAAATGACTCTGTCACGGAAACACATCAGCACAAGGCCCCGTTACGGAAATACGTCAGCACATGACCCCGTCGTGGAAATACGTCATCCAATGACCCCATCGCGGAAATACGTCAGCAAATGACCCTGTCGCGGAAATACGTCATCCAATGACCCTGTCGCGGAAATACGTCAGCAAATGACCCCATCGCGGAAACACGTCAGCAAATGACCCCATCGCGGAAACACGTCAGCAAATGACCCCGTCTCGGAAATACGTCAGCAAATGACCCCGTCTCGGAAATACGTCATAAAATGACCCTGTCGTGGAAATACGTCATCAAATGACCCCGTCTCGGAAACACGTCAGCAAATGACCGCGTCGCGGAAATACGTTAGCAAATGACCCCGCCTTGGAAATACGTCAACCAAATGACCTCCTCGTCGGAGCAGTGCTTCGACTCGGAAAAAGGCCAACTCATCGATCACTTACAAGTCCTCTCGACTTGTAAGGGAGAAAATTCTCTTGTGAGATCCTTACGACTCTCAAGGGTAAGCACACTTAGGAGTCCTCACGACTCCTAAGGAGAAAATACACCTACAAGATCCTCACGACTCGTAGGGAGAAAAATCTTTATGAGACCCTCATAGCTCATAAAATTGAAAAGTCTTAGGCGGTAGATTTGAACCTGTTTCCTAATCCATCACTACCCTACAAAGAGTTCAAGATGAACTATTATCTATCATCTACAGCCAAATTTGCTAAAATCACATGACAACACAGCAAAGAAAGAATGCGATAATACAAGATTGAAAAGAAATGTGTCCTTTATTCATGAATTCAATTGGATACAAGTTACATCATATGAAAATGAATAGAATAAAAGAATGAATAAAATGAATACATGTTATTCATAAGTTACAAATGTACAATCGATACGAAGGCAGCTACTGAGAAGGAGGCGTTTTCAATAAATCAGCCAGTTGCACGCGCACTCCTCTCAACTCCTTTTCATGATCGGCCGATGCGGCTAGCTCCACTTTGATTTGGGCCCGTTGTTGCAGACAGGATGAAAGCTTCTCATCAATTTCCTACCGAATAGCCTCCTGACTCTGCGCGACCTGCTCAGTAAAATCAAGCTTCTTCCTCAGCACCAGCCCGTCCGAAATACATCGTTGAAGGTTTCCAAAGATGGAGTTCAGCTGTGCAGCATTCGCTTCGATCTGGGCACGCAGTTGGACAGACTCAGCGGAAGTCGCCTCATATTCCTTTCGCTTGAGGGTAGCCTCTTGTTCAAAATAGCGAAGGAAAATGGCACTTTGCTCAACCCATGCAGCCCGCTGGGAGTTCAGAGCCAGAACCTCGGGAGCAGGAAGCTTGAGCTCAAGCTCATGCAGGCAGACCTCAATCTTCCTGCAGTGATTAACCCAAGACTAAATGACGCCTTCGTTATGGAAGTTCACAAGTGTCTCCAGCATTGGATTAACCTCGGCAGCAAAATCTGCAGCGAATGTAGGGGCCTCCGCGTCAAGCTCCTCGATGTATTCGCTCAACATACGCAGGTTGGTGACAACGCCTTTGGAAGATGGACGTCTAGAAAAAGGCCGGTATTAGGATGCAAGACTCGAAGGGAGCAGGAGCCGGTGCGATTTCTACAAGATGAATTACGGTTAAAAGATGACTCACGAAATAAAGAAACCACACGAGCGATGAAGTTTACTATACCGGCTGCGACAGGGGGCAGAGTTGGGAGTACTGGTGGCGCGACAATTCCCTCATCCCCTCGTTCAATTTGTAGTGCTGCAATCAATTTAAAATTAACAACGGTAGGGTCGTCCATCAAAGAAAGGAAAGGGCGTCGGTTAAAAACTATACTCATCGACACCAGCAGGCAAAGTGACTTCCGACTGGAAGGAGAAATACGAGTTCAGTACTTGATACAGAAGATCAAAGAGAACTCCTACAAGGTTGCGATGATACATGGTCAGTACAAGAAAGATGGTGGTCATAGTTCAATTAAATGGATCGCAAATCTATACCTTCCAGCATCTTGGACGACATATGAGAAGGCGAGGGAGCAACCGTCATGGCAGCGACCGCAAGTGTTTCAGATGGCACAATCTCAATGTTCGCTACACCTACAAATAAAATACCTTCAGAAAAAGCTGAAAAGGATTGTGAAATAGAAAATAAACAGCGAGCCGAGACCCACCTGATGAGTCATCAGCCAAAATTGCGACGGATGCATCACTGGGCATTGCGGTTTCTTCGCTCTCCTTCAGTGGAATGGTTTCAGTGCCAGTGGCTTCATCCCCTGATTCCACAAGAGCCATCGTGACACTCGCAATGCCAGGCGATGGCGGGGACTGCAGAGGGAAAGAGCGACGGTTTGGACAGTCCCGGACTCCCGAGAGAGAGTAGCCGCTTCAGGCTCGCTGGCTGCCATCATCTCACCTACCGCCTCATCGCCAGGACTTGGCCCTGCAGGATATGATATGTGAGAATTTGAAGATCAAATTCTAATAAAAAGACCCAGTATTACGTTACCTTAGTGCGGCTTTGCAATTGCCTCCCGAGCCGCGCGCACAACCTTTCTATGGACGGTAGACAGGGCAACTGGAGCATCTTCGGAAGAAATAGCGACGGATGGAGTAGCGCTTGAACCTGCACTCACAGCTAAGCTGACATCACGTTCCCTCGCCACACGCTTTCTGCGCTTCTTGTCTGTCGTGGCAGTGAGAAAAGACCTCCTCAAGACCTCCGTCAAGGTGACATCATCGTTTAAGCCAGGAGCTACCTCGGGAGCCGTTACGGCGTCCGTCATCGTCTGCTTAAGCGAAGCCTCCTTCGGGGATAATGGGGGAGCTGGGACTTCAGCAGCAGGCCCTGGAAGCGTCGCCGTGCCACCCTGCGGGATCGGCACTGCACTCGGGCTAACTTGGGTCGAGGTAGTCCCTGCAATAAGTGTTAGTTATATGTATGCCCTAGAGGCCATTACTGTACATACGATGTATATTGTAGTGGATGCTTGGACATATATAGGGAGACTTTCTTGCTCGACATGATAGTATGCTATCTGGTTGTTCTTTATCTTAACATGTACTCTGATTGTCTCTTTGTTACATGTTGATAAAGCCCTTAAGATATGTACTCGACTACTGGGACTATGATGAGATCATACTAGTGGGGCCACGGTAGTCGACGAGTACATCCTATAACTGTTCCTAGTCGAGGGTATATCGAGACAGGGCATCGATACACCAGAGTAGACTAGCGTATAAGCATCTTGACCCATATGATGGGCGATGGATGATCCCATATCCATCGGTGTTTGACATCAAGGATGGTGTACGGGTGCTCAGTGGAGTCTGGGTACACTGGACGGACTCACCGAGAACTCTCAGATGGTATTATACCTCATGTCAGATGGCAGTTCTCTGGTGACACTGGTACAGAGTAGTCTGTAGACCCGAGATCGTCATAGAGTCTTGTGTGATTCCCACTTTGCTTTGATTTCTATCATACCACGTCCAAGAGGGCGTGCAAAAAAGTGGCTTTTGAGTACAGTCCCGAATCACATAGAGGCAATGAGCGATAGGAGGGGATTCGTCTCTCCCGGTATAGGGAGTTGATGTTGCGCTGTGTTCGATTGGCTATAACTGGAAATCCCTGGACAGGGTTGCTGAGATTTACTGGTAAGTGTTATTAGTAGTTTCTCGAACAGTTATGGACCTCATATCGACACGATTTATCAAGCTACTGGGGTCTGACGTTTACCACCCCTAGGCGAGATATGCGACATATCAAACGAAGAGACCGGACTGTACGTGAGTGTTACTGATTGGATTCGCAGGAGAATGTACATGCTTGCTTGTTGATCTTCTGATTTCTCAATACCTGGGTGGCTGTTACGTTTAGCTGACCGCTTGCAGCTTGTGCGTGTTTAATATGATCATCACCTACTGCCGGCGTATTGACGATTCTTTAGAGTCCTACACAAAAGTTTCTTGGCTCAGATTAAACGGAGTAGGAGCACATATATGATATGTGCGGGACCGAGAACAATACGTGTATGTGATACCGTATTATTCTCGCAGTATGAGATATCGGCCGGGTATATGTGATATAGCCGGGTCATCGGATCAAGTGTTGATTCGATGAATTGATACAGATTATATTAGTCGGTTATTTGTGAAATAACCGGATTATCGGATCAAGTGTTGATTCGATAATTTAATGTATAATTATATATTTGATATATTAAATTACATTAACTGATATTAGCTCACTAAAAGATTCTTTTTCTCACTCGTATAATACATTGATATATATGCGATATATGTTAATTGTATTATTTTATTTTGTTACAATAAATATTGTATATGTGATATATAATATCGTAACATGATATGATTACTAATGCAACATGTTTAGTGGAGATTAAACAAGGTTAGGGTTTGATTTGGGTTAGTTCTTTCTTGAACCTTCTAGAAGGTTTCCTTTTGTTTCTTGCAAAGATATTATGATGGATATTTTGTGAGATATTTTCCTTACCCATACCACACCCTTAACCCTAGTTAACTCTCTACATCGGTTAGCCTTCTCATATTGAACCATGGTTGCATTTGTAATCATTATTACATTTTCATTATTCATCACAAAAGGATTACTATTCTTCTTCTTCTTCCTTGAGCTTTGAAAAAGCTTTCTAGGTTTTCTTTATGTGATGATTTAGTGTGAGAAATAGAAAATAAATGAGAGCATAAATCCTACTTCATCATCCTAATCTATCATAGCCATTTAGATTATGGTGTTCACTTCATTTAGTGAGTGGGAGCTTGTGTTAAAGAAACTTCAAGGTAGATCATCTTAGTTATCGAAGATCGGAAGCAAGCTTGCATCTTTCTCTTCGTGGAGCCTATCTAGAGTCCGGGTACTCGATGATCGCAGTGAAGGGACCTCAACACGGAGCTTTAGAAGTGAAGGAACGGACTACAAAGGTTGTAATCCCAAACTCTTAGTGTTAAAGTGTTTAACATGCTTTGTTTCGCCTAATCTCTAGTTTAAAGATCTTGGTTAGGGTTGTTCGACACGTCTAAATTATAAATTGGGCATGGTTGATGCCTTATAGACCCTTGTGAGAGTGCCTAGTAACCCTACAGTGGTATCAAAGCCAAGCTAGAGCTTTAGGTGAAGTCTAGGAGAAGTTTAAAGTCCGATCGAACTCCGAATACCCGGTTTAGACCCCTCTCTGGATATTTTCTAAAAATGTGATATTTTTCTGCATTAAAAATACTAAAAAAAAATCAGCAGGGAATTCTATGGATTTGTGTAAAAAAACGAGCCATTAATTCGCTTAAAGCGCCACGGAACCGCGGCCGTACCATGGCTTGTGCGGCGGTTCCGCGGCGCTACAGTGGCATTAGGGTTTGAATTTTGTACAGTAAAATCCGTAGCTAATTCCTGATACTTCTGGGTATTTTTTATATTACTCAAGTGTTGAGTTTTCTGGGATGTATTGGGGACTCGTTGATTCGATCTGATAATTTAATTTCGTTTAAGTTTTTCCGGATAATTTTAGAACGTGTTAAAATGTTCGAACGGATATCAATAACTCACTTTTTCCCCTGTCGGAAATTTTTTCAAAAGTTGGATTTTTTCTCGAGTTTGAAACTTCCAGAAAATCATGCAAGTAATGCGGTGGACCCTCTAAAAGAACACAAACCTTAACTCGATTATGTGACCGTCTGAACCGCCTTTGAAACTTAGGGTTTGGGGCAGTACGGCGTTGCCACATGTGAGGCATTGGCTTGACCCTTCTACGACTGGACCATTGGTACTGTGGCATGTGATGGATATTTTTTTGAACTCCGCTCAAGTGTTGAGCTATTTGGGAAATCTTGGGTGTTTGATTATTCGATCGGAAAGTTTAACACTGTCCTTTTTATCTGGACTGTGATACAATATTTGGAATCCACATGTAGTTATGAGATAACTAATTTGAATGTTATAAATCTAGCAGTTTAGTCTCAGATGATCAGTTGCCACGGGATTTTGATGCGATCAAAAGTCTGTCACAATCACATAGCGTACGCGGATACTCGCCGGGTAAACTTAACAGATAGCCTCGCCCCATAGCCCCGACCATGTGACTGTAGGAGAAACCCGTTGCCAAAAACATTCGTTCGGGTGCTCGCGGCAGCGGTGTTCCGCCTTAGTGCACTTCGTCGATGGCATCCGGGGGTGCGGCCGTCTACTAAAGTTTGCGACGAGTATTCGATCAGAATGTCGGGAATCTTGTTGAATTGCCCGACTTGATATTGAAAAGAGTTTTCGATAATAAGACTAAAATGCGGGGTTTATAATTGTTAGGCATGAGATGTCGAAAAAAATTCATTTGATTAGGCATGCGATGTCTAAAGAGGTTGCGGATTCCAACTGTTGTAGTTTTATACTTTCTTTTCTGTGACCGTAAGCGTAGTATGTGGTGTATCACCGGCTTCGTTGATATACATCAACGACAATCGGGATACGCATACTTGCTTACGTTGATGATATGGGATATTATGTGTTGCTGTGATATGTTATATTGGATCGTCGTGTTCTGAATAGCCGGGGGTTTTATGTGAGATGAGGGTTTTTATTTTCATTCATGTAAAATTCATTTGTATATAATATTCTTTTATTGGGGCACTTCCGGGATGAGGATGATGTCACCATTGTATATTATTTACTTTTCTGCATTAGGTAGACCCAAGACGGGAAGCATAAGTAACCAGGTTCTTGGGTCCAATGGGAGACCATCTCGAGGAGTCGAGACCGGGTCTCTTAACCCTAGAATTGGCAGTGTTGCTTGCCGCTCTCGTAGGGGTCTAGGGATGCGGGTTTGGCTATTCATCGCGACCGTGGAATCCGTGTTTTATACAGGCTCATATTAAAACACGGACGTCCTAGTATATCCAATATTTCATATGTGTTCTTCTGCTGCAATGTTCTGTGATGAGATCATATTACTGCCTGAGACGAATGTTTATATTATATATATGACATATATGTTATATTGCAGATTTCGTTTCAAAAGTGATGCTTGTGAAGCATAATTTAAAATGGGACTTCATTAATGAGATTAATGAAACTAAAAGAAACCTAAAGTTGTTGTAGAAACTTGTTTAAAACTGGTTGCTCTAGTTCTTGCTTTGCATAGCGGTGTTCCTTGTAGAACATCCAGCACCTTATTCGATAAGGAAAGAGCCGAGATCCCTTCACCGGGAGTGACCTCTTTAGCGAAACTAGCAGATGCTACAAACTCGGTTTGTCTTTTGATTGTTTCTATAGTTTTTTCTTTGCATAGTGATATTTATGAAATATCCTACACCTTATTCGATGAGGAAAGAGCCGACGATCCCTTCACCGGGAGTGACCTCTTTAGCAAAACTAGAAAAGGCCTCAAAAACATTCCTTTTAAAAATCACTCGATTCTACAACGATATCAAGTTCATTACGCAAAAGATTTTCTTAAAAACCTTTCATAGCTTTTTGTCATTTCAGATAAGTACTAGTTAGTATTCGTGCTACGTTTGTTGACTATGTTAAGGCGTAGTGTGCGGTAGCTGATTAGTGCTAATCTGTATAAGCATATGATGCGATTGGATTAGGGTAGTCGTGCGACTTTGTTGACTATGTTAAGAATCGTGTGGGTGGGTTTAATTCAATTGGGAAATGACGGGTTGAACTTGACTAGCACTTATGATTTGTTGACTATGTTAAGGTCATATAGCTGCTAATGGTAAAATATTATTGGGAATTTCAAGTGTTGAAATTTGCAATGAGATTGCATACCTTTTATGAGATAGTTGGATCCCGATACCTGCTGCGAGTAAGAGTTACTTCTGGGAGAGTTTTACACATTACAATTAGCCGATCAAGTAGGTGTCTAGAAAGGTGCAACGGGGTTATGCCTCTGGGAAAACGGGATTTACTTTAATTAGGTTCGTGCGAAAGCACGGGGAACCTCCCTCAAAGTATCGGCACTGGCCTGGCTGAAAGATTGGCGAACTTGTAGAGTGTAATTAATCTCGACTAGTCATTCCTTTTATGGTTTGAAGGAAGATTTGACTAAAACAGTGGGAGACATCCTGATTAGATAAATTGATAACCAATCTAATCTTGTAAAAGTGCACGCTGAGTGTTTTCTTCTCTCTCTCTCCAGGTAGCGACTATTTCACGCCTTAATCAAGATAATAATACGGATGTATTGACCGAACCCGCTTGTTATACCGCGCTAGGGAACGTTGGTCCCGCTCCAACTTGTAATTGTTATAAGAGAGAGCAGAAAATAGGGGATTACCAGAATTCCCGTGCCGCTCAAACGAAGAAAGTACATGTTGATGCATCTTTTTCGGGTGTGTTCATTACCGAAAACTTTTTCTCAGTATCCTTTACGTCCTGGGTAAGAGATACCGGATCAGGATCCTGCAAATGTAATTTGTTACATGGGCTACAGAAAAGTAGAGAACTGAGAACATGTGATAAGTTTCATTAGACAGAAACGGTGCAAGTGTTGCAGCTAAGTCTGTTGGTAGTTATCACCCTGTATTACCAGAATACAATGATTCTGAACGAATGTTATTAAATACCGAACCTGATATACAACATCATATCAGTCTCTTTATTAAAGAAGGATATAATTTTGTATTGTTGGATAATATTTTGAACATTTTCTATATCAAGAGTTGATCGGTTCAGGCACGTTATCTAAAATCATAGACGTTCTAAATCAAACCACAGTTCTTCGCGTACAGAACACACACAAGAGGAAGAGTTCAGAAATGAACGAATCCTTCTTGAGGTATTGTAGACTGGGTCATATCAATGTGACCCGACTAGCTGAAGTTACAATTAGATGCATATTTAAATTAGTTTGAATTTACATCTTGTGAAACTTGCTAGTCATGTCACAAAGATAAGATATCCACAGCTCTGTTTATTGGAAACAGAGAAAGAGTTAGTGAACTCTTGGGATTGATACATGATGATGTACGTAAGATCCCCTGTCTACATATGCCAAGACCGGTTCTTTATACTTTAGTATATTCGCTGATGGTCTCTCAAGATTCGCACATGTGTTCCTGTTGAAACACAAGTCTGAACCTTTTGAGAAATTCAATGAATATGAGTTAGAAGTAGAGAACCAAAAATGGGTATAAGTATTATGTCCTTTGATGAGATCAGGAAGGAGAATACTTGAGCACGGAGATCCTGGACTATTCTAAAGAAGAATGAGATTCTCTCTCAGGATTACTCCTCTGTATACACCACAGCACGTCGGTGTATCGGGGCGGAGCAATCACACCGTATTAGATATGGTGTGCTCTATGATGAGTACTACTGAGTTTCTTATTTCCTTTCGGGAGTTATGCATTTGAGAAGCTGCATACCTATTGAATAAGGTTCAAATCAAATCAGTTGCCTACCACTTCATATGTGATATGGAATGGGAAGAACCCATGTCTTAAGTATGTTAAGATTTGGGGTTGTCCAGCCTATGTCTAAAAGCATAATCCGGACAAGCTCGAGGAAAAGTCAGTTCTGTAAAAGTTTGTTGGATATCCCAAGCATTTACAAGGGAATATCTTCTACCTAACCGAGGAACAAAAGATGTTTTATTTCTCAGCATGCCACCTTTGTGAAAGGGAATTTATTGTGAAGAAATTAATGGTCATGAGGTAGAACTGGAAGGAGTTCCAGCTATACAAACTGCAGCTGATGATTTGGTAGAACCGAAAGATTCAATAGTTTCTAACGAACCTCAGCCTCTCCGCCGATCTAGTAGGGTTCCTCACCCACCTGAGAGATACTTCGGTTTCTCTATGACAGTGGGATCGAGGATTGCATCATGAGATGATGACCCAACTTTTTCGAGCAGGCCATCAGGAGTGGGACTCTGTAAGAATGGCTAGATGCTTAGCGATCTGAGATGGAATCCTTATACACCAACAAAGTATGGACTTTGGTTGCTTTATCTGAAGGGTTAAATCCCCATCAGGAGCAAGTATATCTTGAGAAGATTACTTGGTGCACATGGAAAAGTTGAGACTTTCAAAGCTATGCTTAAGTCCATCCAGATCCTACTTGCCACAGCTACATACCATGACTACGATATCTGGCGGTTGGGTGTCATGACAGCTTTTCTAAATGATGATTTGGAAGAGAGCGTCTATAAGTACACAGCCAGAGGGCTTCGTAGACAGTGGGAGCAGCAGAAACGTGAGAAAGATGTTTTATGTGATAAATCAGGCATCGCGGAGTTGGAACGTCTGTTTTGATGTGGTAGTAAAGAGTTTGACTTCATCAAAATGGTAGATGAACCTTGTATATACAAAAAGGTAGTAGAGAGTATGGTGGTGATCCTCGTAGAGTACGTGGATGACATACTCTTGATAGGGAAGGAGTTTCCTATGCTACGCTCGGTCAATCTCCTCTTATCACAAAGATTCTCCATATAGGATCAAGGTGATACCTCATAAATCCTGGTTTATGGATCTATGGGATAGATCTAATTGGATGTTAGGATTCTCACTAGTTATAGTGAGATGGTATCAAACGATCCTGGGGAGAATTACTGGAAAAGTTCCAGGGTGATAAGGACGACTGAATGTCAGTCGCAGGCATTGCTTTTACCCTCAGTAGAGGGACGATATGTTGGAAGAGTTCCAAGCTAGATACCGTGACCTACTAGACGATTAAAGGCAAGATACATCGTTACCAAGGATGATACCAAAGAGGCAGTCTGGATATATATAAGTTCATGAGATGAACTTAGTTCCTACCATTGTGTGACAATGGAGTTGTGGCTTATGCCTAGGAACCCCCGTCCCATCAGAAATCCAGATATAATTCTTAGGCTGTATAACCTAATCATGGAGATGGTTGATCTCCAGTGCAATCGAGGTTAGGAGAGTAGACACAGAGGAAAATAACGCGGATCCACTCACAAAGGCCTTTTTCCCAGTAGAGACTTTTATGGGATGGTTGAGTTTGAGATACTTCAACCACAGCTAATTATTGGGTATGCGATATCACAACAGATGGCCCTAGTGCAAGTTGGAGATTGTTAGTTATATGTATGCCCTAGAGGCCATTACTGTACATATGATGTATATTGTAGTGGATGCTTGGACATATATAGGGAGGACTTTCTTGCTCGACATGATAGTACGCTATCTGGTTGTTTTTTATCTTAACATGTACTCTGATTGTCTCTATGTTACATGTTGATAAAGCCCTTATGATATGTACTCAACTACTGGGACTATGATGAGATCATACTAGTGGGGCCACGGTAGTCGACAAGTACATCCTATAACTGTTCCTAGTCGAGGGTATATCGAGACAGGGCATCGATACACCAGAGTAAACTAGCATATACGCATCTTGACCCATATGATGGGCGATGGATGATCCCATATCCATCGATGTTTGACATCAAGGATGGTGTACGGGTGCTCAGTGGAGACTGGGTACACTGGACGGACTCGCCGAGAACTCTCAGATGGTATTATACCTCACGTCAAATGGCAGTTCTCTGGTGACACTGGTACAGAGTAGTCTGTAGACCCGAGATCATCATAGAGTCTTGTGTGATTCCCACTGTGCTTTGATTTCCATCATACCACTTCCAAGAGGGCGTGCAAAAAGGTGGATTTTGGGTACAGTCCCGAATCACATGGAGGCAATGAGCGATAGGAGGGGATTCGTCTCTCCCGGTATAGGGAGTTGATGTTGCGCTGTGTTCGATTGGCTATAACTGGAAATCCCTGGCCAGGGTTGCTGAGATTTACTGGTAAGTGTTATCAGTAGTTTCTCGAACTGTTATGGACCTCATATTGACACGACTTATCAAGCTACTGGGGTCTGACGTTTACCACCCGTAGGCGAGATATGCGACATATCAGACGAAGAGACCGGACTGTACGTGAGTGTTACTGATTGGATTCGCAGGAGAATGTACATGCTTGCTTGTTGATCTTCTGATCGCTCAATACCTGGGTGGCTGTTACGTTTAGCTGACCGCTTGCAGCTTGTGGGTGTTTGATATCATCATCACCTACTGCCGGCGTATTGACGATTCTTTAGAGTTCTACACAGAGGTTTCTTGGCTCAGGCAAAATAGAGTAGGAGCATATATATGATATGTGCGGGACCGAGAACAATACGTAGATGTGATACCGTATTAGATTCTCGCGATATGAGATATCGGCCGGGTATATTTGATATAGCCGGGTCATCGGATCAAGTGTTGATTCGATGAATTGATACAGATTATATTAGTCGGTTATTTGTGAAATAACCGGATTATCGGATCAAGTGTCGATTCGATAATTTAATGTATAATTATATATTTGATATATTAAATTACATTAACTGATATTAGCTCACTAAAAGATTCTTTTTCTCACTCGTATAATACATTGATATATATGCGATATATGTTAATTGTATTATTTTATTTTGTTACAATAAATATTGTATATGTGATATATAATATTGTAACATGATATGATTACTAATGCAACATGTTTAGTGGAGATTAAACAAGGTTAGGGTTTGATTTGGGTTAGTTCTTTCTTGAACCTTCTAGAAGGTTTCCTTTTGTTTCTTGCAAAGATATTATGATGGATATTTTGTGAGATATTTTCCTTACCCAAACCACACCCTTAACCTTAGTTAACTCTCTACATCGGTTAGCCTTCTCATATTGAACCATGGTTGTATTTGTAATCATTATTACATTTTCATTATTCATCACAAAAGGATTACTATTCTTCTTCTTCTTCCTTGAGCTTTGAAAAAGCTTTCTAGGTTTTCTTTATGTGATGATTTAGTGTGAGAAATAGAAAATAAATGAGAGCATAAATCCTACTTCATCATCCTAATCTATCCTAGCCATTTAGATTAGGGTGTTCTTTTCATTTAGTGAGTGGGAGCTTGTGTTAAAGAAACTTCAAGGTAGATCATCTTAGTTATCGAAGATCGGAAGCAAGCTTGCATCTTTCTCTTCGTGGAGCCTCTCTATAGTATGGGTACTCGATGATCGCACCGAAGGGACCTCAACACAGGGCTTTAGAAGTGAAGGACCGGACTACAAAGGTTGTAATCCCAAACTCTTAGTGTTAAAGTGTTTAACATGCTTTGTTTCGCCTAATCTCTAGTTTAAAGATCTTGGTTAGGGTTGTTCGGCACGTCTAAATTTTAAATCGGGCATGGTTGATGCCTTGTAGACCCTTGTGAGAGTGCCTAGTAACCCTACAATAAGATGAAAAAGAAGTGTCAGACTACCCATGAAGAAAAAGGGAATGAAGGCACAGTGAGCTGAAGTATACCGAGGCCCAAGGAAGCGCGAAGCCTCTCTTCCTCTTCAAAAGTCTTGAGGGAAGCTGCAAGAGCCTCTTCGGCAGAGATAGCTGTTGAAGAAGAAAGTGTTAGTTAAAACATAATAATTAAAATATCCGTGGAAAGTATGACCGAAGGATACCTGATTGTGCGATGGTGATTGATGATGCTTCATCGCGAGCTAGTTGCTTTGAAACCGTGATGGCCGCCTCTAGATCGGTATCATCCGGCACCATAAATAAACCCTCGTTGGTCCCGTACTCACTTAGGCCCTCGCTGTAAGGAGCATGAGGCTCCTGGCCGAATACAACCTCTGCAGAAAGTATCGCCTTCTTTTTCTTCTACGACTTAATGCTGGCAACCGATAACACAAGCTTGCACTTGGCGGGCAATTTGGGGCGACAAGTCCCGATCTCAATACCCACCCCAGAATCCGGAGACACTACATCCACCGCTTCCACGGGCAAACGGGGGAAGGGTAGCTCAGGTATAGCGCGGGGGACCACAACCGCAGTAGCTTCTCTCATGGGAGGACGAACGATAGTCCGCCGCTTTAGGGGAACGACTGGATTACCAGCAAAGGCTGTACCCTTACGATCAAGCAAGAGCCGTCTTTCTTCCCTAATAATGGCGCCCACCGAATGCTGATACGACGCCACATATGCGTTCAAGATTCGCGGAACACAACTTGGCTCACTGATAAAGAAATTTGATCCGGTGTTCAACGGTATAAAATGGTGTAATGCACCGCGGATACCTTCTTCTGTGGCAACTGGCTCAGTTAGGAAGGCCTCGAGCGGGACGCCCAGATTATAGCTTGATTGCTGGGCGAAACGATGCGGGTTGTACCTCATGAACAACGCCGAGTCATTCTTCCTAAACATGAGAAAGCCCGGCCTGATTGAATATAAATGAAGAATCTCTCGAGCTTTCAAGGTAGAGGCCCCATCTTTAAAAGTGTCCCGCAGTAGTTGCATCGTCTTAGTGGACTCTTTGCCAATGGTTAAAACCTTATCGACAAAGGTCATGCCGTCTCCGACCATACGCAGACGAAGGACCACACCCCTAGCCTCCTGCTGTGTCGGAGTTAAAACGGAAGCGTCAACTAGGCGCATATTCCGAGGGAAGTTAAAACTGTCGTAGAAACGAGGCCGTTTGTGAGCACCAAAAGCGCCAAGTATGTGCAGCTCAATCCATGGCATAAAATAGTGCAGCAAGAAAGTGAATGGTTGTACCCCCGACTCGGTGGTGTCCGCCGCTAAGCTGAGACCATGGTACAGGTGTGCCAACCCAGCAATCCCGATAGCCACTTGCATTCCCGCAACCATACGATGGGCTGGGTAAAAGACTAATAGCCTCATATAACGAGGGTGCATTGGAAGCAGGAACCAGTTTAGCCATAAGACAATGAACCCCAGCATGAACGTCTCTTCATCGATGCCCGGAGTAGCAAGCTCTACGAAGGGAACGACAGGAGCAGCCGGAATAAAGAATTTTTTTAAATCCACCTCCGCCGTCGGTTGGTTATCCAAACCAAAACCAAACGGATCGTCAAGCTTGGAGAACATCGCAGCTTGCTTCGATAAGACTTCCGGACGAAGAAAACGAGCGATGAAGTCTTCGTAGCTGACTCCGTGCCCTCTGGACTCTAGAAATAGACTTTCGTACTTATTCAACACCTTGATTAAGCTCGCGAATTGGTGTTGAATGACATTCTCAGGGGTAAGACCCATTACCACTGATTTGGTGGCAAAGATGTACTCGTCCAGAGGAAGCAGCTCCTCATAGTGTTCTTCCCTAACGGGTAAGCCAGAGATCTCTGCAAACTCCACTAAAGAGATCGAGACTTCTCGATCCGACAGAAGGAAGGTGTGGGTCGGAATATTCCATTGCTCCAGATAAGCCTTAACCCACCAAGCAGGGGGCGTGAAATATTGGAAGAGAGACACATAAACGATGGGGTCCAACCCAAGCTTCAGCAGCAATGATCTCTTGGCCGACTAAATGTAGCGGGCCCACTGCAAATACCTAGCTGGATGGCGAGGAGTCAAGCCTATCATGTACGACTGTCCCCAAGGGCGCGACTCGCCCTGACATATGCGCCGCCCCAGAGTATCCAAAGCCATCGGTGGCTGCACGTGTATCGCGGCCATAGAAGGCTGAAGGCAACCCTCTGAGGTCCAGTTGACCTCCTCTACAGCATAGTTCCCCGGAGGTGCGTCAGCACATTGGATCGCCGAAATGGGCTTCGAAGGTGCTGCGCAAGAAAAGCTACGCCGACCCCTGATGATCTGATTATACCACGTTCCCCATAAATGAAGATTCTTCCGCTCTGGGTCGTGATCCTTGATCAGTGCAAAGACTTCCCTATCCACAGGCGCTTCAGGGAACCCGCTTTCCGAACGAACAAACGGAAAGGAAATGATGAAAGACATGGTATCTGCGCGAAAAAGAACAAAAGTCAGCCGTCAATGCTACGGTTTAAGTTCTGGAACTTGGTACTTTAATTTCGTGCCACACAGTAATGCAGTGGAAAGGGACCCAGGGGGACCCACACAATCTAGATGATGGCTCATCATTAATAAAACAGTCTCATCATTTGATGAGACAGTCATTAAATGAGGAAATCCTAAAAGGATTCTCATTTAATGAGGGACCCTCGGGCCAAAGAGTAAATCTCCCTTGAGAGCAGCGCTCTACAACAGATATGACATCTGTTATAATTAATGATGAAGGGAATAAAATTCCCCCTCAAAAATTCTAAAGAGCAATGCTCTGTGAAGAAGATGGAATAATCCATCCAAAAACCCTAAAAGCAAAGATTTACTGAGTTAAAAACTCTGAGATCTTTAAGATCTTCAAGATGAACTCTAAGAGTTCTTCTTTAATGGGTTAAGAGACCCTAAGAAAGATCTCTTTAGATCTATGATTTCAAAAGAGCAAAGCTCTGTTAAGAAAACCCTAAAAAAAATTTTACATTCATGATCTGAAAAGAGCAAGGCTCTGTTAATAGGTGAAACCCTAGATTATGAAGTAATACCTTCAAAGATTTAATCTTTACGTAAAATTTTCAACAGGGTTCTGTCATTAAGAGAGTTCTTAAGACAAAGAGTTATACTCTGAAAGAGAATTAATTCTCAAGAGAAAACAAGAAGATGAACAGAGGTCATCTCAAGGGCCAAAGGCCCTATTTATAGGCACTAAGAGCCGTTTCAACTTCTAAGTTGATCTAACGGCGGAGATGCTGCCACCGCTGCACTCATATGTGAGCCACGTGAGCGCAACGGTGGGGGGCATTTGTTTCCCCCAATCAGAGCAAAGCTCTTTTCAAATTTTGAAATGAAGCGGCGCTTCATAAAAGCGCTCGCGCCAAGAGCGCCGGCGCTAAAAGTCAAAGACACTGCGGCAGCACTCATGTGCAAAGCACGAGAGTGCTAGGGCCAAGTGCGCCAGTGATAAGAGTCAAAGACTCTGAGGCAACGCTCACGTGCAAAGCATGAGAGCGCCAGTGCTAAGAGTCAAAGACTCTGAGGCAGCGCTCACGTGCAAACCACGAGAGCGCTAGAACCAAGTGCCCCAGCGCCAAGAGTCAAAGACTCTGATGCAGCGCTCACATGAAAAGAACGAGAGCGCCAGCGCCAAGTGCGCCAGCACCAAGAGTCAAAGGCTTTGATGAAGCGCTCACGTGCAAAGCACGAGAGCGCTAGCGCCAAGTGCGCCAACGCTAAGAGTCAAAGACTCTGAGGAAGCGCTCGCGTGCAAAGCACGAGAGCACTAGCACTAAGTGTGCTAGCACTAAGAGTCAAAGACTCTGATGCAGCGCTCACGTGCAAAGCACGAGAGCATTAGTGCTGTAACTAAATGTTCCCCCACCCTTGGATCAAAGAACCAATGGTGATTAAAAATCACCAAGATACAGAATAAGTTTTGCATGAGAAAATATTTTCCCAATCTTGTTAAAAACAAGAAGATTGCCTTCTGTAAAACGAAAGCCCTTGGATCAAAGATCCAACGGTGGGAAACATTCCCAAATCAATCAGAGGAAAGATTTCCTTAACTGATTCAACAAATCAGCCTCCCCTATATAAAGGACCGAAGACTTCAAATCTTGCATAGAGGAACCCACTCCCCCACCCCCACAAACTTTGAAAAAATTCAAAGAGAAGAGCAAGCTCGGAAGAAGAATTTCTTCAAGGTAAATAAAACAGAGAGATCAAATCATCTCGTCAAAAAGAAGAAGAACCCAGTTCTTTTTCTAAGATCATAGATCTATAAGACATAGGTCTTTCACAAAAGAGATCATAGCATCTCAGTATAAAAAGGGAGGGAGAAAAACTTAGTTCTCGTTAGATCACAGATCTATAAGATAAAAACAAAGTCTTTCACAAAAACAGAAGACATTGTAAGATCTCCTATTAAATTAAGAACGTGGTTCTTAGATCTATGAGACAAAGTCTCCTATGAACGAGAATTTAATTCTCAGAATGCAGAACTGATCAAAGTTGCCTAAAAAGAGCCTTAGCACTCCAATTAAAAAGAAACGCCTTAGCGCTCTAAGACTGGCGCACAGTGCCGCAGCGCTCCTAGCTCTCCAATTTAAAGAAGCGCCTCAGCGCTCAAAGACTGGCGCACAGCGCCGCAGCGCTCCTAGCGCTCCAATTTAAAGAAGCGTCCAGTGCTTCAAGGTTGGCGTTCAGCGCCAAGCGCACCACGTGCTCCTCACGTGTGCGCTATTTCATAAGGAGCGCTCTGCACTCATTGGCTGGCGCTCAGCACCAAGCGCACCACGCGCTCCTCACGTGTGCACTATTTCACAAGGAACACTCTGCACTCATTGGCTGACGCTCAGCACCTAGCGCACTATGTGCTCCTCACGTGTGCGCTATTTCATAAAGAGTGCTCTACACTCATTGACTGGCGCTCAGCGCCAAGTGCGCTACATGCTCCTCACGTGTGAACTATTTCAAAAAGAGCGCTCTGCACTCATTGATTGGCGCTCAGCGCCAACCGCGCCACGTGCTCCTCACGTGTGCGCTATTTCGTAAGAAGCGCCTTAGCGCTCCAAGTTTGGCGCTCAACGCCAAGCGCGCCACGTGCTCCTCATGTGGGTGCTATCTCATAAGAAACGCCTTAGCGCTCCAAGTCTGGCGCTCAGCGCCAAGCGCGCCACGTGCTCCTCACGTGGGCGCTATCTCACAGGAAGCGCCTTAGCGCTCTAAGTCTGGCGCTCAGCGCCAAGTGCGCCATGTGCTCCTCACGTGTGCGCTATCTCACTGAAAGCGCCTTAGCGCTCTAAGTCTGGCGCTCAGCGCTAAGCGCGCCACGTCCTCCTCTAGTGCGCTGAGAGAACATAAATTGTTCTTTAAATAAAGCCTCAGAGCCATAATGAGTGCTCAACACTCAATAAAAGATAAAAAAGGTTGTCAGAACCTAAACCAATGCTCAGCATTGTTAAATAAAAAGGACCGAGGCTAATTAAATGTTCAACATTTTAACTGAGTGGGCCGAGCCCAAGTTGGCCACAAAACCTTGATTCAGATTAATTGAGTCCATATGCTCATAAATCTTTTTAACTGATCTTAGTCCCAGACTGTAACGTTTTGTAAATCGTTTCGGTGAAATTTCGAAAAATCGGTAAAATAAGGGGGTTTTCTGTAAAAAGTCAAAATACAAATATCTTTATTATAAAATTAAATATACATATTCAAGCTATGGAATTGCTAGTATTTGGTGTTTATTGAGCCACTGGTGAAATTTCAAATTTTCTGAAATTTTTTCCGAAATTAATTATTTTAATATTATTTTAAGCCGTCCCTAATACATTTAATTAGGGAAAATTACAAATTGGAATGGGTAGAAATAAATTTTGTGCATCATAACACATTAAACAAAATTTTATCATGTGGTTTTTGAAATGAAATGGTTTGCCAAAACGGTTTTAAAAATATCGAAGAAAAAGGCTTTTTTCGGTGAAATTAGTGTTAATGGGAATTGGAGTAATACATTTATCTTTCTCAAACCCACACACACACACCTCACCCTCTCTTCTCCTCCCCATGTGGCCGGCCCCACCTTGACAGCCCTCCCCCTCTTTCTCTCTCCAATCACCTCTTGTTTGAAAAGAAAAGAAAAGAAAAGAAAAGAAAATGAAAGAAGTCAAAAAGGTATAGAATTTGTCTTTTCCTCCCCACTTTCAACCCCCCCTCTCTCTCTCCTCACTCCCCGAATTTCCTGGCCGAAAATACCTTCCCCCAAACAGCAACAGCCCCTCCCCCAAATCCACTCCATTTTTGCATCAAAAAAATCCACAAAAATACCTCAAAATCCCTACAAAATCAAGGCTAATTCCAAATCCAATCTCTACCCATTTCTCCATGACCTATCCTAAGTTGGATCTTGGAGGGAAGTTGGTATTTTGGAGGCTAATTCCCAAGCTAGATCTCTAAAATTGGGAGGTATAAACCTTGACCCTATATTGAAATTGTTGTTTATATTGCTTAATCTAGCATAATTAAGTGTTAATTTGGTTCTTGTTGCTAATTTTGAAAGTTCAAGAATATGGTTTGAAGCTAATTTGGGTTTAACCATCACTATTAGGATAATCAAGTATAGATTATCATCTTGTGGAATTGTAAAACCTAATCTAATTGTTAGTTTGCAAATTGTTAAGTTGAAATTGTAATAATTTAAGCTATTTTACTTACTAGATTTTTGGAAAATTATTAAATGCCTTAGATTAAAACATAATTATAGTTTCATGTCATTATTAATATTATAATAAGTGGTTTAATGCCTTTGGACCATGCAAAACCAAGCTTATTTGTAAAATTGTGAATTTTACTTTAAAAAGAGTTAAAGTCGGTATTTTTGCAAACTAGTTTTTTTTGGACGTATGTGGTTTGGTGAAATTAAATCGTGAAAATGATTTGTATGGCTTATATAAGTTATTTAATAAATATTATTGCCGCTAGATCTGTTTAAACGTCGAGTTTTGTATTAAAACGGGTAATTTTTGCTTGCTAGATTTTCGGAAAAATAGCTTTTAAAGTGAATTGGAGTTTTTGTAAGTTTTAACCCATTTTATATTATAATCGGTGTTCGTGAATGTGCAAATGAGTGTGATTGGGGTTTTCTCGATGGTTTGACGTTTGTACATCGACATCGAGGGCTGGTTTGGCTATTCGTGCATGCGTAGGCGATAGGTTTTGACCTATGCGTGATACGCGTGCCGATTTAATTTTCGTATGCCGTTTCGATTTCGAATTTGATTTTAATACGATACGGTGCGTTATGATATGTAGGTACCCCATGTGGACGTCGAGACGACAAGCAAGCGTGTGGCGACGTCGGCACCAGCGAGCGAGGACCAGGTGAGTAGATTTATATCTACGAGGAGAAGTTGGGTGGATGGCGTATAGCACCCCCGCAGTTCGTGGTGATGTATACGAATACGTATACACACATTTATTGATTATATTTTGTTTGAGTTTATTGATGATAAATATGGATGGTTTAGTATCGCGAAACCCTAGAGTAGTGGTCGCACCATACATGCACACACCCACCCATACTTGCTTACATTCTTCTTCCATTTGTGTTTACGGGAATATATATAGTTATGTGTTCACATGGGTATGGGACTATGTGTTCACGTACGGATTTGAGGATGATACTTGGGATTGAGATGAGTCGATGAGATTTGTGTTAAGGTTGTGATATCGGTGATATGGCAGGATTCGTACTTGAGGTACGTCCTAGTGTTATAGCGGATCTTGGGGCAGCGATACGGGTGAATAGTGTTATAAATAAAATGGTTGACATGTGATCGTGATATGGGGCATGATATGCTAGGATATTGATATTGGGCCGTATCGGGCGATGTATACCCCTTGATGATGATATGTGCTGACGATATCGGTTTGTACGAGATTGTCGATCAGTAGTCAGATCATGAGTATATTGAGGATATTAGTATTGTACTAGACATAGGTCAGTACCCTAGACTATGCTCTTGGATAAAAAGGATACCAGAGGAATAGTGTAAGGAATATGATATTGACCCGTACCCAGATTTGGGAATGCCGTACGACGGATTTACGTACGAGCTATATCTTGATGATTGATCCGCACTCTTGACTTGGGATGTCTGATTATAGATATGGTATCGGATATGATATTATTGAGGCGGGATCACCGACTAATATATATACAGGTATGTGTATGTATCGACTCAGATGTTAGGCGGTTTCCTTACCTGTAGTCTAGCTTGTAGCTTAGCCCTTTAGTTTAGTTAGTTGTTAGATTAGATTCGGTTCCTACCTATTTCAAAGCTTACGAATCGTGCGTATTTTAAAAGACAAGTCAAGGGATTCTACAGATATTTCAAAAAACGTATCTTTTCTTAAAAACACCGTAGCCCCTATTTTCAAAACCCCACGATTCGTGTTATTTCAAAAGGCACCATTGTAGGACTTATATTAGGTTAATGCAGATTAGTTATCATTGCGTCTAGTATTCAGCTCCCGCTCATTATTGTTGTTCGCTCTGCATCACATACTTATATTATGCTTCATATTCTACTGTTGATATCTTGTGGTTAGGACACCAGCACCATTACCGATGATGCGTATGTACCACGTACACTTACTTGCCGGCTCACACACATCTTCATCGGTAATTGCCATGTCACGTACACTTAGAGAATATTATTGCTTCATTTAGCTTGTTAGCTAGTAGTTTTGACATGATATTAGTGTACTAGCCTTATATGTTAGTTTAGACATTGTAGTTATTACCTGCTACTTCATGCATACTATTATTCATTGTTATGCCGCATTCATGGATTCTCATGCATATATTCACTTTTTACGTGCTATTGAGGTTTTGGATTCGGATTTCCATGAGATTTTCTGGATTTGGGGAAAACCGCAAAACATATACAATTCTTCATTCTCTTTTTAAATGAAAAGTGCGGTTTTTCCCATGATGTATGAGTCGTCCACCATGAGTTTGTTGATGGATTTCGAGACCCGATTCGAGGAGTTGGATGAAACGTTTCGGGTACATGGTGGACCCGGTAAGGTACCCCGGGGCAAGAAGCTCGTGGTGATGACGATGAGCCTGGCAGGGGGAGACTACCTACCGGTGATTTTACCCGACGCGTCGGATATCCGGAGGATACCATCGTGGTCTTGAGATGGATGGTAGGGGCCGGTCTGGACTGACGGTGCCCTAGATATTGAGATTTCGACATTGAGATTTTGAGATATTGAGATACTGAGATTTGATGATACAGGCCAGTCCGGATAGCCGGAGCCTGAGGTTTTGAGTCATTGAGATTTATGTTTTGTGTTGATGCTAGACACTGTTGATACTGATTTCATTTATGATACCTCATTTTAAAAATACAAAGGAAATCTCACTAAATTATGAAAACAGTTTCTTCATTTACATGTATTCTGTTTTCATGCATTCATAACTCATTCATATGATATATTACTACCTGAGGCACTGACACGGGCACATGGGATTACACTTGGGTTAGATATTTACCCTAGTCATTGTTATAGGCTGCATGTTATATATATTTGAGGATATATTATGATCGTTGACCTAGGTTTGCGTTGCTCATGCGGTTTCTGTTCGTAGATGTTTTTCTACTCACGAGTTGGCAACTCACCCCCGTTGTGCCACGGTTCCTTGCAGGTTTTACCGTACAGGTTTCATTACGGCTTCGCTGGCACTGCTTCTTTCGGGTGACTTGCTAGTAGGTGGATTTATTGGTATCGTACCCATCATATTACTTGTATAATATTATTCAGTTGTATCTAGTAAATTCCATCAATCAAATATGTATTTATTTTGAGATAGAGACCAGTGATGTTATTCTTTCGACCTTAGAGTCGCGCGTTATATTTCTGTGGATTTCTTGTGGTTTTGAGTTTCCTTTTGAGTTTTTGATCCTCGCCATTGGCGTTGTATATTATATTGCTTGTGTGGTTGTGACCGTCGATTGACGAAGAGCTAGCTCCCGCTTGGGGATGCCTTTTATTGATTTCGTATACTATTCATGTTGTATCTCGTTTGGGAGCCAGTATTTACAAAGGAGACTCTGCCAAAATTTTCGGGATATATTTGATGTTTTTAAAACCGCATAATTCGGCTTATGCTATTAAAACTACTTGATTTTAAATTGGTTTTCCTTCACTCTACTACTTTTCTTGGTTTGGATTTCTGGTTTTTCGGTTTACTTAGATTACGTACGCCTCGAGACGTTCGTAGTTTAAGTGCCGGTCTTGTTTCGTACTTTCGGGACGTGACAAAGTTGGTATCAGAGCGTTAGGTTTTACCTTCGGAGCGTAGGATGACCCTTGGTTGATGGAATAGGTGACTAAAGTAGAGTGACGTACCATAGGTATGTTCCGCGGCATATTTACGATACGCTACTCCACTTAAGGAGCCTTAGGATGTACATTTCTTTGCTCAGTTTTATATTCATTCCGATCTTGCCTCATCAGTACCAGTTATGGTTTTGCTGCCACGATTACGGGCAGGGAGAGCTACGGCTAGAGTTGCGATCAGCATGAGCTCGTCAAGAACGAGGACTGACCAGGGCATGATTCCGGCGACACACGATTGCAGAAATGTGTCTTTTCATTGTGTCTTCGCGCCACGAGCGTTGGGTGGATTGCTGTATGAGATTACTCGGACGTGCCGATTTGCACTAGAGGATTGAGCCACTGATAGAGGCCAGCCAGATTTTGATGACCATTGAAGTATTGCTTACTCCTGATGATTGAGGCACCGTTCAGCGTGCAGACGAGCGAGCCAGTATTGCTGCGGACGGCGAGATATCGCCCCAGATGTTGGAGCTATTGCAGTACGAGTAGTACGAAGAGATGACAGGAGGTCGCTAGTCACCCGATGATGAATGACTAGGACAGGTGGTTCGTTCGCCTACCCCGATGCGAGGTCATCAGATAGATTGATTCCAGCTAGAGACGACTTCACGCGGAGACGTTGGGAGTCGACAGAGACGATCGAATGTCAGAAACCTATTATTCCAAGTTTAAAGTAGTCGGAAAGACATGCAGGCAATTCTATGGCCTCTCTAGAAGAATGAAACCCTAACTCGACTTAATGACCGTGTGAAAGCCTTTGAACCTTCAGGTTTGCGGCAGTTCTACGGCGCCATTAGTGAGGCTTGGGTTTGCCCTTCTACGGCTGGACCACCAATGCTGTGGTATGTACTCGATACTATTAAACTGTGCCCAAGATGTTGAGCTCTTGGGGGATTATGAGGTTTTGACGACTCGATCGGATGGCTCGACTTAATTCGGATGCTAGGTGGTGAGATGCATTTCTTGGGAGACTTCCGATACGAGGATAGCCGTTGGAGCTCAGTCCATGCAGCCACGATGAGACGAGTCCGAAACAGTCGACGTTAGGAAAAAGTGGAGTAAGATTCGTACGAGATCTTGATGAGACAACGTTCCACTCAGCCGACATCAGAGATGCGGTATGCATGCCGAGGCATTGTACTTGGATATACCTTCCAGAAGGAGTCGCGATGAGTATGTAGCTGTTCAGGAACGAGAATAGATCTAGTAAGGGACGATGACTTCCGGACAGTTCGGCAGAGGCGAGATTTGGGAGAGACCTCGACAGGACCTTTCTGGAATGAATTACGAGAAGACTTTGACCCAGGAGTGGTCACGATACGCACACCAGCAGGCCAGATTTCAGGATCATCGACGAGACATGCTATGAGTGACCACGACAGTTGGCCAGAGATTCTTGAGGACGTGCTTGAGCGGGACTATTCCGCCATATGTGATTTCTGTATTTTGGGCGGTCTATTTGCATGATTGATTTTGATGATGGAGTTTCGTGATATTTGTTTCCATGCACCATGATTGCACCTACTGAGTATTCACGATTTTTGCACAGTTGTTGCACTTGAGATAGTTTTCGTGCCTTGATTTCTCATGTTTGTGATTATATGGATTTCATACAGTTGAGTTGATTTGTGCGTATATACGCACACGATTTGGTTTTTGCACTCGGTATAGTTCATATATGCTTGCAGTGCAGGTATGTTGTGCATTTAGATGCACTGGACTTCGATTTCGATGGTGATGTGCGATATTTGTTTTGTGCACCTTGTGCACCTGATTGGATTTTGCGCGTATTCGGCACTTGATATTGGATTTCATGATTTCGTGCACGATGGATGCACCTGATTTGGATTTTCGCGCATGTTGGGCGCATGTTTTGAGGTGCGATTTTGGTGCACACCTGATGCACTAAATCAAGATTCTTCGTGCATGTCAGATGCACGTGATTTTGCTGTCAGGCACACACGTTGCTTACGACAGATGCTTTGTGCACACCCAATGCACTTAGATCTTGTTTCTGTGCACTTGTATGGCACGTATATGGATTTTGATTCCCGTGCGCACCAGACGCACGTAGTATTCATACGTGTATTTGGGATTGATTTTTCCTATAGAGCAGTACGTTTTTATGATATTTTCTATGTGTTTTCGTACTGGGCAGGAGTAGTCAGAGGACAGTACCTGAATATATTTGGCATTCATTTCCTTCAGATATTTACATATATAGATTTGATATTTACATGTATAGTTTCGAGTTATATCATATTGGTTTTGTATTGGATTTGACATTTGTGTCTTTACCGTGACTCCGATGATTGCGGGATGCTTGACGGAGTTTTGATTTTGAGTTATCTGCTCATTACTCATGCGCATGTATTGCACTATGATGCGTTTTATGTACTTATGATTTCGGAGCCCCGACGACTTGATGGTTTTGCTTAGATATTTTTGTATTTGGGGGGAGTTTGAATTTAAATTCGGGGACCGAATTTCTTTAAGGGGGGAAGATTGTAACGTTTTGAAAATCGTTTCGGTGAAATTTCGAAAAATCGGTAAAATAAGGGGGTTTTCTGTAAAAAGTCAAAATACAAATATCTTTATTATAAAATTAAATATACATATTCTAGCTATGGAATTGCTAGTATTTGGTGTTTATTGAGCCACTGGTGAAATTTCAAATTTTCTGAAAATTTTTCCGAAATTAATTATTTTAATATTATTTTAAGCCGTCCCTAATACATTTAATTAGGGAAAATTACAAATTGGAATGGGTTGAAACAAATTTTGTGCATCATAACACATTAAACAAAATTTTATCATGTGGTTTTTGAAATGAAAAGGTTTGCCAAAACGGTTTAGAAAATATCGAAGAAAAAGGCTTTTTTCGGTGAAATTAGTGTTAATGGGAATTGGGGTAATACATTTATCTTTCCCAAACCCACACACCCACACCTCACCCTCTCTTCCCCTCCCCATGTGGCCGGCCCCACCTTGACAGCCCTCCCCCTCTTTCTCTCTCCAATCACCTCTTGTTTGAAAAGAAAAGAAAAGAAAAGAAAAGAAAATGAAAGAACTCAAAGAGGTATAGAATTTGTCTTTTCCTCCCCACTTTCAACCCCTCTCTCTCTCTCTCCTCACTCCCCCAATTTCCTGGCCGAAAATACCTTCCCCCAAACAGCAACAGCCCCTCCCCCAAATCCACTCCATTTTTGCATCAAAAAAATCCACAAAAATGCCTCAAAATCCCTACAAAATCAAGGCTAATTCCAAATCCAATCTCTACCCATTTCTCCATGACCTATCCTAAGTTGGATCTTGGAGGGAAGTTGGTATTTTGGAGGCTAATTCCCAAGCTAGATCTCTAAAATTGGGAGGTATAAACCTTGACCCTATATTGAAATTGTTGTTTATATTGCTTAATCTAGCATAATTAAGTGTTAATTTGGTTCTTGTTGCTAATTTTGAAAGTTCAAGAATATGGTTTGAAGCTAATTTGGGTTTAACCATCACTATTAGGATAATCAAGTATAGATTTTCATCTTGTGGAATTGTAAAACCTAATCTAATTGTTAGTTTGCAAATTGTTAAGTTGAAATTGTAATAATTTAAGCTATTTTACTTACTAGATTTTTGGAAAATTATTAAATGCCTTAGATTAAAACATAATTATGGTTTCATGTCATTATTAATATTATAATAAGTGGTTTAATGCCTTTGGACCATGCAAAACCAAGCTTATTTGTAAAATTGTGAATTTTACTTTAAAAAGAGTTAAAGTCGGTATTTTTGCAAACTAGTTTTTTTTGGACGTATGTGGTTTGGTGAAATTAAATCATGAAAATGATTTGTATGGCTTATATAAGTTATTTAATAAATATTATGGCCGCTAGATCTGTTTAAACGTCGAGTTTTGTATTAAAACGGGTAATTTTTGCTTGCTAAATTTTCGGAAAAATAGCTTTTAAAGTGAATTGGAGTTTTTGTAAGTTTTAACCCATTTTATATTATAATCGGTGTTCGTGAATGTGCAAATGAGTGTGATTGGGGTTTTCTCGATGGTTTGACGTTTGTACATCGACATCGAGGGCTGGTTTGGCTATTCGTGCATGCGTAGGCGATAGGTTTTGACCTATGCGTGATACGCGTGCCGATTTAATTTTCGTATGCCGTTTCGATTTCGAATTTGATTTTAATACGATACGGTGCGTTATGATATGTAGGTACCCCATGTGGACGTCGAGACGACAAGCAAGCGTGTGGCGACGTCGGCACCAGCGAGCGAGGACCAGGTGAGTAGATTTATATCTACGAGGAGAAGTTGGGTGGATGGCGTATAGCACCCCCGCAGTTCGTGGTGATGTATACGAATACGTATACACACATTTATTGATTATATTTTGTTTGAGTTTATTGATGATAAATATGGATGGTTTAGTATCGCGAAACCCTAGAGTAGTGGTCGCACCATACATGCACACACCCACCCATACTTGCTTACATTCTTCTTCCATTTGTGTTTACGGGAATATATATAGTTATGTGTTCACATGGGTATGGGACTATGTGTTCACGTACGGATTTGAGGATGATACTTGGGATTGAGATGAGTCGATGAGATTTGTGTTAAGGTTGTGATATCGGTGATATGGCAGGATTCGTACTTGAGGTACGTCCTAGTGTTATAGCGGATCTTGGGGCAGCGATACGGGTGAATAGTGTTATAAATAAAATGGTTGACATGTGATCGTGATATGGGGCATGATATGCTAGGATATTGATATTGGGCCGTATCGGGCGATGTATACCCCTTGATGATGATATGTGCTGACGATATCGGTTTGTACGAGATTGTCGATCAGTAGTCAGATCATGAGTATATTGAGGATATTAGTATTGTACTAGACATAGGTCAGTACCCTAGACTATGCTCTTGGATAAAAAGGATACCAGAGGAATAGTGTAAGGAATATGATATTGACCCGTACCCAGATTTGGGAATGCCGTACGACGGATTTACGTACGAGCTATATCTTGATGATTGATCCGCACTCTTGACTTGGGATGTCTGATTATAGATATGGTATCGGATATGATATTATTGAGGCGGGATCACCGACTAATATATATACAGGTATGTGTATGTATCGACTCAGATGTTAGGCGGTTTCCTTACCTGTAGTCTAGCTTGTAGCTTAGCCCTTTAGTTTAGTTAGTTGTTAGATTAGATTCGGTTCCTACCTATTTCAAAGCTTACGAATCGTGCGTATTTTAAAAGACAAGTCAAGGGATTCTACAGATATTTCAAAAAACGTATCTTTTCTTAAAAACACCGTAGCCCCTATTTTCAAAACCCCACGATTCGTGTTATTTCAAAAGGCACCATTGTAGGACTTATATTAGGTTAATGCAGATTAGTTATCATTGCGTCTAGTATTCAGCTCCCGCTCATTATTGTTGTTCGCTCTGCATCACATACTTATATTATGCTTCATATTCTACTGTTGATATCTTGTGGTTAGGACACCAGCACCATTACCGATGATGCGTATGTACCACGTACACTTACTTGCCGGCTCACACACATCTTCATCGGTAATTGCCATGTCACGTACACTTAGAGAATATTATTGCTTCATTTAGCTTGTTAGCTAGTAGTTTTGACATGATATTAGTGTACTAGCCTTATATGTTAGTTTAGACATTGTAGTTATTACCTGCTACTTCATGCATACTATTATTCATTGTTATGCCGCATTCATGGATTCTCATGCATATATTCACTTTTTACGTGCTATTGAGGTTTTGGATTCGGATTTCCATGAGATTTTCTGGATTTGGGGAAAACCGCAAAACATATACAATTCTTCATTCTCTTTTTAAATGAAAAGTGCGGTTTTTCCCATGATGTATGAGTCGTCCACCATGAGTTTGTTGATGGATTTCGAGACCCGATTCGAGGAGTTGGATGAAACGTTTCGGGTACATGGTGGACCCGGTAAGGTACCCCGGGGCAAGAAGCTCGTGGTGATGACGATGAGCCTGGCAGGGGGAGACTACCTACCGGTGATTTTACCCGACGCGTCGGATATCCGGAGGATACCATCGTGGTCTTGAGATGGATGGTAGGGGCCGGTCTGGACTGACGGTGCCCTAGATATTGAGATTTCGACATTGAGATTTTGAGATATTGAGATACTGAGATTTGATGATACAGGCCAGTCCGGATAGCCGGAGCCTGAGGTTTTGAGTCATTGAGATTTATGTTTTGTGTTGATGCTAGACACTGTTGATACTGATTTCATTTATGATACCTCATTTTAAAAATACAAAGGAAATCTCACTAAATTATGAAAACAGTTTCTTCATTTACATGTATTCTGTTTTCATGCATTCATAACTCATTCATATGATATATTACTACCTGAGGCACTGACACGGGCACATGGGATTACACTTGGGTTAGATATTTACCCTAGTCATTGTTATAGGCTGCATGTTATATATATTTGAGGATATATTATGATCGTTGACCTAGGTTTGCGTTGCTCATGCGGTTTCTGTTCGTAGATGTTTTTCTACTCACGAGTTGGCAACTCACCCCCGTTGTGCCACGGTTCCTTGCAGGTTTTACCGTACAGGTTTCATTACGGCTTCGCTGGCACTGCTTCTTTCGGGTGACTTGCTAGTAGGTGGATTTATTGGTATCGTACCCATCATATTACTTGTATAATATTATTCAGTTGTATCTAGTAAATTCCATCAATCAAATATGTATTTATTTTGAGATAGAGACCAGTGATGTTATTCTTTCGACCTTAGAGTCGCGCGTTATATTTCTGTGGATTTCTTGTGGTTTTGAGTTTCCTTTTGAGTTTTTGATCCTCGCCATTGGCGTTGTATATTATATTGCTTGTGTGGTTGTGACCGTCGATTGACGAAGAGCTAGCTCCCGCTTGGGGATGCCTTTTATTGATTTCGTATACTATTCATGTTGTATCTCGTTTGGGAGCCAGTATTTACAAAGGAGACTCTGCCAAAATTTTCGGGATATATTTGATGTTTTTAAAACCGCATAATTCGGCTTATGCTATTAAAACTACTTGATTTTAAATTGGTTTTCCTTCACTCTACTACTTTTCTTGGTTTGGATTTCTGGTTTTTCGGTTTACTTAGATTACGTACGCCTCGAGACGTTCGTAGTTTAAGTGCCGGTCTTGTTTCGTACTTTCGGGACGTGACAAAGTTGGTATCAGAGCGTTAGGTTTTACCTTCGGAGCGTAGGATGACCCTTGGTTGATGGAATAGATGACTAAAGTAGAGTGACGTACCATAGGTATGTTCCGCGGCATATTTACGATACGCTACTCCACTTAAGGAGCCTTAGGATGTACATTTCTTTGCTCAGTTTTATATTCATTCCGATCTTGCCTCATCAGTACCAGTTATGGTTTTGCTGCCACGATTACGGGCAGGGAGAGCTACGGCTAGAGTTGCGATCAGCATGAGCTCGTCAAGAACGAGGACTGACCAGGGCATGATTCCGGCGACACACGATTGCAGAAATGTGTCTTTTCATTGTGTCTTCGCGCCACGAGCGTTGGGTGGATTGCTGTATGAGATTACTCGGACGTGCCGATTTGCACTAGAGGATTGAGCCACTGATAGAGGCCAGCCAGATTTTGATGACCATTGAAGTATTGCTTACTCCTGATGATTGAGGCACCGTTCAGCGTGCAGACGAGCGAGCCAGTATTGCTGCGGACGGCGAGATATCGCCCCAGATGTTGGAGCTATTGCAGTACGAGTAGTACGAAGAGATGACAGGAGGTCGCTAGTCACCCGATGATGAATGACTAGGACAGGTGGTTCGTTCGCCTACCCCGATGCGAGGTCATCAGATAGATTGATTCCAGCTAGAGACGACTTCACGCGGAGACGTTGGGAGTCGACAGAGACGATCGAATGTCAGAAACCTATTATTCCAAGTTTAAAGTAGTCGGAAAGACATGCAGGAAATTCTATGGCCTCTCTAGAAGAATGAAACCCTAACTCGACTTAATGACCGTGTGAAAGCCTTTGAACCTTCAGGTTTGCGGCAGTTCTACGGCGCCATTAGTGAGGCTTGGGTTTGCCCTTCTACGGCTGGACCACCAATGCTGTGGTATGTACTCGATACTATTAAACTGTGCCCAAGATGTTGAGCTCTTGGGGGATTATGAGGTTTTGACGACTCGATCGGATGGCTCGACTTAATTCGGATGCTAGGTGGTGAGATGCATTTCTTGGGAGACTTCCGATACGAGGATAGCCGTTGGAGCTCAGTCCATGCAGCCACGATGAGACGAGTCCGAAACAGTCGACGTTAGGAAAAAGTGGAGTAAGATTCGTACGAGATCTTGATGAGACAACGTTCCACTCAGCCGACATCAGAGATGCGGTATGCATGCCGAGGCATTGTACTTGGATATACCTTCCAGAAGGAGTCGCGATGAGTATGTAGCTGTTCAGGAACGAGAATAGATCTAGTAAGGGACGATGACTTCCGGACAGTTCGGCAGAGGCGAGATTTGGGAGAGACCTCGACAGGACCTTTCTGGAATGAATTACGAGAAGACTTTGACCCAGGAGTGGTCACGATACGCACACCAGCAGGCCAGATTTCAGGATCATCGACGAGACATGCTATGAGTGACCACGACAGTTGGCCAGAGATTCTTGAGGACGTGCTTGAGCGGGACTATTCCGCCATATGTGATTTCTGTATTTTGGGCGGTCTATTTGCATGATTGATTTTGATGATGGAGTTTCGTGATATTTGTTTCCATGCACCATGATTGCACCTACTGAGTATTCACGATTTTTGCACAGTTGTTGCACTTGAGATAGTTTTCGTGCCTTGATTTCTCATGTTTGTGATTATATGGATTTCATACAGTTGAGTTGATTTGTGCGTATATACGCACACGATTTGGTTTTTGCACTCGGTATAGTTCATATATGCTTGCAGTGCAGGTATGTTGTGCATTTAGATGCACTGGACTTCGATTTCGATGGTGATGTGCGATATTTGTTTTGTGCACCTTGTGCACCTGATTGGATTTTGCGCGTATTCGGCACTTGATATTGGATTTCATGATTTCGTGCACGATGGATGCACCTGATTTGGATTTTCGCGCATGTTGGGCGCATGTTTTGAGGTGCGATTTTGGTGCACACCTGATGCACTAAATCAAGATTCTTCGTGCATGTCAGATGCACGTGATTTTGCTGTCAGGCACACACGTTGCTTACGACAGATGCTTTGTGCACACCCAATGCACTTAGATCTTGTTTCTGTGCACTTGTATGGCACGTATATGGATTTTGATTCCCGTGCGCACCAGACGCACGTAGTATTCATACGTGTATTTGGGATTGATTTTTCCTATAGAGCAGTACGTTTTTATGATATTTTCTATGTGTTTTCGTACTGGGCAGGAGTAGTCAGAGGACAGTACCTGAATATATTTGGCATTCATTTCCTTCAGATATTTACATATATAGATTTGATATTTACATGTATAGTTTCGAGTTATATCATATTGGTTTTGTATTGGATTTGACATTTGTGTCTTTACCGTGACTCCGATGATTGCGGGATGCTTGACGGAGTTTTGATTTTGAGTTATCTGCTCATTACTCATGCGCATGTATTGCACTATGATGCGTTTTATGTACTTATGATTTCGGAGCCCCGACGACTTGATGGTTTTGCTTAGATATTTTTGTATTTGGGGGGAGTTTGAATTTAAATTCGGGGACCGAATTTCTTTAAGGGGGGAAGATTGTAACGTTTTGAAAATCGTTTCGGTGAAATTTCGAAAAATCGGTAAAATAAGGGGGTTTTCTGTAAAAAGTCAAAATACAAATATCTTTATTATAAAATTAAATATACATATTCTAGCTATGGAATTGCTAGTATTTGGTGTTTATTGAGCCACTGGTGAAATTTCAAATTTTCTGAAAATTTTTCCGAAATTAATTATTTTAATATTATTTTAAGCCGTCCCTAATACATTTAATTAGGGAAAATTACAAATTGGAATGGGTTGAAACAAATTTTGTGCATCATAACACATTAAACAAAATTTTATCATGTGGTTTTTGAAATGAAAAGGTTTGCCAAAACGGTTTAGAAAATATCGAAGAAAAAGGCTTTTTTCGGTGAAATTAGTGTTAATGGGAATTGGGGTAATACATTTATCTTTCCCAAACCCACACACCCACACCTCACCCTCTCTTCCCCTCCCCATGTGGCCGGCCCCACCTTGACAGCCCTCCCCCTCTTTCTCTCTCCAATCACCTCTTGTTTGAAAAGAAAAGAAAAGAAAAGAAAAGAAAATGAAAGAACTCAAAGAGGTATAGAATTTGTCTTTTCCTCCCCACTTTCAACCCCTCTCTCTCTCTCTCCTCACTCCCCCAATTTCCTGGCCGAAAATACCTTCCCCCAAACAGCAACAGCCCCTCCCCCAAATCCACTCCATTTTTGCATCAAAAAAATCCACAAAAATGCCTCAAAATCCCTACAAAATCAAGGCTAATTCCAAATCCAATCTCTACCCATTTCTCCATGACCTATCCTAAGTTGGATCTTGGAGGGAAGTTGGTATTTTGGAGGCTAATTCCCAAGCTAGATCTCTAAAATTGGGAGGTATAAACCTTGACCCTATATTGAAATTGTTGTTTATATTGCTTAATCTAGCATAATTAAGTGTTAATTTGGTTCTTGTTGCTAATTTTGAAAGTTCAAGAATATGGTTTGAAGCTAATTTGGGTTTAACCATCACTATTAGGATAATCAAGTATAGATTTTCATCTTGTGGAATTGTAAAACCTAATCTAATTGTTAGTTTGCAAATTGTTAAGTTGAAATTGTAATAATTTAAGCTATTTTACTTACTAGATTTTTGGAAAATTATTAAATGCCTTAGATTAAAACATAATTATGGTTTCATGTCATTATTAATATTATAATAAGTGGTTTAATGCCTTTGGACCATGCAAAACCAAGCTTATTTGTAAAATTGTGAATTTTACTTTAAAAAGAGTTAAAGTCGGTATTTTTGCAAACTAGTTTTTTTTGGACGTATGTGGTTTGGTGAAATTAAATCGTGAAAATGATTTGTATGGCTTATATAAGTTATTTAATAAATATTATGGCCGCTAGATCTGTTTAAACGTCGAGTTTTGTATTAAAACGGGTAATTTTTGCTTGCTAAATTTTCGGAAAAATAGCTTTTAAAGTGAATTGGAGTTTTTGTAAGTTTTAACCCATTTTATATTATAATCGGTGTTCGTGAATGTGCAAATGAGTGTGATTGGGGTTTTCTCGATGGTTTGACGTTTGTACATCGACATCGAGGGCTGGTTTGGCTATTCGTGCATGCGTAGGCGATAGGTTTTGACCTATGCGTGATACGCGTGCCGATTTAATTTTCGTATGCCGTTTCGATTTCGAATTTGATTTTAATACGATACGGTGCGTTATGATATGTAGGTACCCCATGTGGACGTCGAGACGACAAGCAAGCGTGTGGCGACGTCGGCACCAGCGAGCGAGGACCAGGTGAGTAGATTTATATCTACGGGGAGAAGTTGGGTGGATAGCGTATAGCACCCCCGCAGTTCGTGGTGATGTATACGAATACGTATACACACATTTATTGATTATATTTTGTTTGAGTTTATTGATGATAAATATGGATGGTTTAGTATCGCGAAACCCTAGAGTAGTGGTCGCACCATACATGCACACACCCACCCATACTTGCTTACATTCTTCTTCCATTTGTGTTTACGGGAATATATATAGTTATGTGTTCACATGGGTATGGGACTATGTGTTCACGTACGGATTTGAGGATGATACTTGGGATTGAGATGAGTCGATGAGATTTGTGTTGAGGTTGTGATATCGGTGATATGGCAGGATTCGTACTTGAGGTACGTCCTGGTGTTATAGCGGATCTTGGGGCAGCGATACGGGTGAATAGTGTTATAAATAAAATGGTTGACATATGATCGTGATATGGGGCATGATATGCTAGGATATTGATATTGGGCCGTATCGGGCGATGTATACCCCTTGATGATGATATGTGCTGACGATATCGGTTTGTACGAGATTGTCGATCAGTAGTCAGATCATGAGTATATTGAGGATATTAGTATTGTACTAGACATAGGTCAGTACCCTAGACTATGCTCTTGGATAAAAAGGATACCAGAGGAATAGTGTGAGGAATATGATATTGACCCGTACCCAGATTTGGGGATGCCGTACGACGGATTTACGTACGAGCTATATCTTGATGATTGATCCTCACTCTTGACTTGGGATGTATGATTATAGATATGGTATTGGATATGATATTATTGAGGCGGGATCACCGACTAATATATATACAGGTATGTGTATGTATCGACTCAGATGTTAGGCGGTTTCCTTACCTGTAGTCTAGCTTGTAGCTTAGCCCTTTAGTTTAGTTAGTTGTTAGATTAGATTCGGTTCCTACCTATTTCAAAGCTTACGAATCGTGCGTATTTTAAAAGACAAGTCAAGGGATTCTACGGATATTTCAAAAAACGTATCTTTTCTTAAAAACACCGTAGCCCCTATTTTCAAAACCCTACGATTCGTGTTATTTCTAAAGGCACCATTGTAGGACTTATATTAGGTTAATGCAGGTTAGTTATCGTTGCGTCTAGTATTCAGCTCCCGCTCATCATTGTTGTTCGCTCTGCATCACATGCTTATATTATGCTTCATATTCTACTGTTGATATCTTGTGGTTAGGACACCAGCACCATTACCGATGATGCGTATGTACCACGTACACTTACTTGCCGGCTCACACACATCTTCATCGGTAATTGCCATGTCACGTACACTTAGAGAATATTATTGCTTCATTTAGCTTGTTAGCTAGTAGTTTTGACATGATATTAGTGTACTTGCCTTATATGTTAGTTTAGACATTGTAGTTATTGTTAGTGTATATGCCCTAGAGGCCATTACTGTATCATACTAGTTTGTATATTACTTAATGGATGCTTGGGATATTCACCTTGTATATACAATCTTGCTCAAAATAGTAGTATGCTACTTGGTTTGATTCTACTTCAATGTGTACATGTGTTTATTTTTGTATATCGCCTATACACATTAGTGGAGCCTGTTCATATCAGATTTTTGCATTTTCATACCGCCCAATTTTTATCACATTGCATATCCGTAGATACTCTTGAGCCGTGTTTGCTAGTCAATTGCAGGATACAGGTTCTCGGTTCTAAAACAGTGAAATTCATGGAAAACACGAAAAAATCCGGGTTCCTGCCAACCACAGATAAAACACGGTCTCCGTCCCTCATCCGTATGTTGCCAGATACCAGTTTAGGAAGACAAAATGTCAAATCAATGTCACCTTCATGCACAAGGCTCAATTGTAGCACAAGATCCAAGAGATTTACGCGGAGCTCGAGGCAATCATGACAAAATCTTGACAAAAAGTCCACCTTTCCCTCAACAGAATTCTGGAAAATTCGTGAAGCAATTATAAGAAAATACATATACCAGAATGAAGTACTCATCAGATCAGGCCACCACCAAAAAGCCCAAAGCACAAATCAACCATAAGAGCGCGGATCCGCGGCAAAAGGTGGGTCCAGGCCGCGGATCCGCGGCTGTTTATGCGCCGCATGCGCAGGGTTTTGGGGGGTATTTTAGTCATTGTACAGGTGTTCTGGTGGTTGCCCTAGGTTTTCATTCTCTGGCCTATAAATAGCCCAGAACTTTGTGAAGGAGAGGGTCCATTCTTGTATTTTCTTTTTCTAGGATTTAGTTCACTTGTTCTTCTTCTTCTCATCTCTTCTCCATTAAACTTGTAGTGAGCTTTTTGAGTGAGGAATGATAAATAAAGAAGATCATTTTATTATCATGCTTGTCTTGCTCTTTCTTTATTTGTTGTAATTTTAATTGTTAAGTAGTTGTTGTTATTTCCTTGTTGTTTCTTTCTTCTCTCTTTTTCTTTATCCTTACATACGACAATGATACTTACGCTCGATCCTCGCCAAGGTGAGGTCGCAAACAGTTAGTCGTATTCTTCTAATCTCCTTCTTTCTATCTTCCTCTTTTGTTTTGTTTTGTTTTTCCTATCATGAAGTGTGAGTAGTTTTTTACTTGTTAGGGTAGGATAAGGGAAGTTTGAGAGAAGGAAATCTCTCTCACTCTTTCCTTGCCCAACAACTTGAATCGACTCCCGTTAATTGAACCACAATCCGCTCCTTACGGCACCCTATCCTACATGATAGCGGTGATTCCGTAGTGAGACCGGTTGTGGTTGAATTAACCGGAGGTTATGGATAAGAGCCAAGAACGGACGGACAAGCACCAAAAGGAAGACTTATGCGTTGGAAAGCCTAGCTTATACTCGCAAAGTCCTTCCTAGTCATGCTAATCCCCGTTGTTGCCGATTACCGTAACACCGATATTAAGTGGGGCAACGAAAGATGTGGAGACTCCTAACTCAAACTAACCTAATCCTAACCCTAACAAGCTCTCTTTAAATATCAACTTAACACTTAGATAACCACAACAAAATCTGAACACAGGACTTAACTCGTCGAAAAACACATAGAAAAAGATTCCCATCTCCCTGCGGACGATCCGTACTCAACCGGCTAGCTACAAGCGAAACCGTCTTGATTGCGGTATTTAAACTAAAACTTGAACACGCACGTATCCTAACAATCAAATGGCGCCGTTGCCGGGGAGACGGTAGTTTGTTTCTTTGTGTAATTTCGGGTTAATTTGTAAGTATATAAAAAAAAGAAAAAACGAAAAAAAAAATACTTTGTAAAAGAAATCATCTTGTTATTTTTTTTGATTAGCTTTTGTGCAAGTGTGTAGGAAAATACAAGGTTCGAGTTCAGTGGCCAAGACGTTGAAAATACGGAGTTCAAGTACAGTGCCAAAGACGTGGGAAGATAGACCCACATTTCGCGGCTACACCGCGACGGACAAAAAGAAGTTAACGGTCTACTGTCAAGATCTGGAGCAGGTACAGTGAGCAACTAAAGATTCAGTAGATCCAGACAAGAAGAGGACAGCTACAGAAGATCACCCAATTTTTCCAGAAGCCCAAATCCACAGTACTGCCGCGGAAACGCGGCATAAGAAAGCTTAGGCCGCGGTTCCGCGGCCACTTGGTGCCTTTGGGCTGCCAACTTTTTTCTGGTGAGTCTCTCTCTTCTCCCCACTCCTCTGAACTCCAATAAATTGTGTTTTCTGCAGGCTTCTTTGCGCAAATTCTTCTCCCCTTCCAATAAACTGTTCTTGTGCAGGATTCTTTGCGCCGCAAATAAAAATTGTTTGCAGTTGATTTGTTACTGTTTTGCATTCTTTAATACGGACTTAAGGGGCTTGAAACCAATCCAGATTGGGTGGGGATTTCATCACCCTTCCCAGGACCCCGGAAATCACTAAAGCATATGCATTGTCCATTGTAAATTAAAAAATACTAGACTTCAGCCCTAAGGACTTCGCGCTCATTAGGAGAAGATAAACCTTGTTTAGAACCTCGCTTAACCGTATATTGTTTACGGGGTGTCTAGGAAAGTGTTAAAGGCGCAACCGCCGAAAGAGAAAGGGTTATTTAATTAAGGAACTTCGCGAAAGCGTTGGACAACCTCCCCTTATCTCTGCACTTACCTGGCCTCGTGATCAGTGTATTTTTAAGCCCGTTTCTCGACATTGTTTAACTTCGACAATCAAGTTCAGGAGCAGGTCTAGTAGACCTAGGTTACCCTAGATCTAGGTGTGATTGTGCATATCTTGTTTGTGATTGCTTAAGCCGTATTTCCGTACATACTTCTGTAAATCTTTTTCTAAAAAAAAAAAAAAAAAAGAGAAAAAATCAAAAACTTTTATAAAAACTTGCCCTTTTGTCGCCAAATCCATTTTCACCCACCACCCATCGCCTTTCTCCATTGACGTTTTCTTACCCTCACCTTCTTCGCTTTGACTATACTAAACTCGTTTAGTGTATGTCCGTTTGGACTCGGGACACTAGCGCCCGTCTAGTCCGCGTTACGTTAGTCGCGACCGACTACGCGATCGACTCCGAAGTCGATACTCCGTCCACTCCTCTTTCTCCTCTTCCTTTGCCGGCCAACTCCGACGTTGACCGGAATTCTGTTCATACATCTTCACCTTCACCTTCACCAACCTCTTCTTCCGCGATGTCGGGATTTAATCCGAACATCTCTTTGACCACCGCTGGATTGGCTCCACCTCCTACGGAGACCAATCTCCCACCACCTCCGCCTGTTGTAGCGCCGCAGCGAATTGCGCTCCAGGATCGTTTCTACCCTACCCGTTCTGCACTTCCCACCTGCCTTTCTCTTCCTCCGGCCAATGGGGACAACTTTGAAATTAAGCCCCATTTCATCAACATGCTTCCACGTTTTCATGGGCTTGAATCTGAAGATGCCTATATCTTCATTAACAAATTTCAAAACGTCTGTGCCATGATGAAAACAACCCAGCTGTCGGACGATGCTATACGTCTACGGGTCATTCCGTTCACTTTATGCGATCTCGCTGAAAAATGGCTGTATAGCACCGCTTCCCACTCAATCACCAGCTGGGACGAGTTTGTTAAAGCGTTTCTTAAAAAATTCTATCCGAATCATAAGACCGCAAGAATTCGAAATGAAATCAACCAATTCTCCCAGCTTCCTTCTGAACCCTTCTGGAAGTGCTTTGACCGATACAAAGACCTTCTTGTTCAGTGTCCTCACCACGGTATAGAGAAATGGCAGCTCTGCCAAACCTTATACGAGGGACTGAACCCAGCAACGAAGCAGTTGCTGGAAACCATCTGTCAGGGCCACTTCCTATCGAAATCTGACGAGGAAGCGTGGCAGTTCTTTGACGATCTTGCGGAGCAAACGCTACAGTGGGAGAGCACCAGACCGACTTCTTCTTCTTCTACCTCCACTTCTACCGGTCAGTCTAGGGTAGGAATCCACCAACTCGATGTCTCTATTGCGATGAAAGCTGAAATGGCTGCTATAACAAGAAAGCTTGAAGCAATAGAGAGCAAATTTTCTGCTCCTGCTCCTGCCCCTGTTCTCCCCCTTCGTACCATCTGCGCTTGTTGTTCAGATCCTTCCCACTTGACCGAAGAGTGTCCTTACAATCCACCCTCGCAAGGACAGGATCAGGTTAATGCTGCCTTCCAGCAAAGACCAAGGAATGATCCATACTCTTCCACCTACAATCCCGGTTGGAGGAACCACCCCAATTTCGCCTGGAATCAGAATCAGAATCAATTCCAAGGCAACAATTTCCAAAGGCCCCCTCCACCGCAACAACAAGCGCCACAACAAACTCAACATCAATATCAGCAGCCCTTCCAACCCCAACCTTACCAAAACCAGACGAACAACTTTGCTCCCAACAACTCTTTTCCGCCAAACAACTTTGTTCCGTCGAACGACGATAAGGTTTCCTCGCTCGAGCGAAGTCTGGAGGCATTTGTTAAACAATCGACTCAATCCACCGCCAACATCCAGTCTTCGATTCAATCTTTAGTGCAACACACTGCCGCACACGGGCAAAGCATCAAGACCATAGAGGCCCAGATTGCACAGCTGAACGTGGCCTTGAGCGAGCGAGAGAAAGGGAAGCTCCCGTCCCAGCCACTTCCAAATCCCGGTCACCCACATAATGCACATGTTGCTCTTGAACAACAAAACCATAATGTGAGTGCCGTGACTACACTAAGATCGGGAAGGATGCTGCAAAACAACATTGGCAAGCGAATCAACGATAATGCCCCGGCCGTTTCTTCTTCTTCTTCTTCTTCTTCTTCTTCTTCTTCGTCTTCCGAGCCTATTCTCCGTTCTTCACAAGGCTCTCCCTCTTCTTCTTCTGCACTGAACGGACCCACTTCTCACTCCACAAAAACACCTATTCTGGGATCCGTTCCAACTCCAAAATCTTCTCCTCCAGCATTAGACTCAACCAATTTTCAAAATGTTCCATTTCCAAACCGGTTGAGGTCTAACAAACAAAATCCACAAATGGAGAAGATTTTGGAGTTATTCAAGCAAGTTAACATTAACATTCCTCTTTTAGATGCTGTCCAACAAGTCCCATCTTACGCAAAAATCTTAAAGGACTTGTGCACGAAAAAGAGGAAGTCTCAGGTACCCAAGAAAATTTTCTTGGCTAGTGCTGTGAGTGATGCCCTTACCCAATCTTTACCACAAAAACGGAAGGACCCTGGCTGTCCTACGATTTCAATTACTATTGGGGATAAGAACATCAACCGCGCACTATTAGATCTTGGTGCCAGTGTTAACTTGCTTCCGTATTCAGTATACGAGCAATTAGGCGTCGGAGCGCTGAAACCCACACACTGCACTCTCCAGATGGCCGACCGATCGATCACCCATCCTAGGGGTGAGCTAGAGGATGTGTTAATAAAAGTCGGGGACTTCATATTCCCCGTTGACTTCATTGTTTTAGATACACAGCCTGTAGCTAACCCCCGGAATCAAATTCCGGTGATACTCGGTCGCCCATTTCTCGCAACCTCAAATGCTGTGATCAATTGTCGCAATGGTTCGATGAACCTCTCTTTTGGAAACATGACAATTGAACTCAACATTTTTAGGTTGGGGAATCAGCCCGCCGAACCTAATGCTCATATACTGGATGTCTGCTCGATCCAGGAGATCACCCCCGAGGAGTGTGAATTCGAGGAGTTTCTGTTTGAACACGATAATCTTGACGCAACTAGTGCGTTTCTCTTCGAACCTGCTGCTGTTTCTGCGCCCGACAACGACTACGAGTTTTTCACGTTCACGAACGATCTTAGCCGCGCACAACCCGAGTTTGAATCCTTCGACTTTCCGGATGAGTTACCTGAACCATCCGACTCGGTTGCCTACACTCGTTTTGAACCTTTGCTGGAGTCCTTTGAGTTCGAGACCTTTGCACCAGTCTTGCCTTCCATCATTTCACCTCCAACGCTCGAACTCAAGCCGTTGCCGTCTCACCTTAAGTATGCTTACTTAGGTGAGAACGAGACCCTCCCTGTCATCATTTCGGCTTCTCTAGCTCCAGAGCAAGAGAAAGCCCTTCTCGCGGTCTTGCACAGCAACAGGCAAGCTTTTGGCTGGTCCATGGCGGACATCAAGGGGATTAGTCCCCTGATCGTTGAGCATCACATTCATCTGATGGATGATGCCAAACCAGCCCGGGATCCACAAAGACGTCTTAATCCAGTCATGAAGGAGGCTGTGAAGAAGGAGATCGTCAAATGTCTGGATAGTGGTATCATTTACCCTATCTCTGATAGCCAGTGGGTTAGCCCCATTCACGTTGTCCCCAAGAAGTCGGGCATCACGGTCATAACCAACGAGGCGAATGAGTTAATCCCTACTCGCACCCAAACTGGGTGGCGAGTTTGCGTTGATTACAGAAAACTCAACGCCGCAACGCGGAAAGACCACTTTCCGCTACCTTTCATTGACCAAATGCTTGAACGATTGGCCGGAAATGAGTACTATTGCTTTTTAGATGGCTACTCTGGCTATAATCAAATTCCCATCGCCGAAAAAGACCAGGACAAGACCACTTTCACTTGTCCTTTCGGCACGTTTGCATATCGACGCATGCCCTTTGGGTTATGCAATGCGCCCGCTACCTTCCAGCGGTGTATGATGGGAATTTTCTCGAACATGGTAGAAAAATTTCTGGAGATTTTCATGGATGACTTCTCCATCTTCGGCGACTCCTTTGACGAGTGTTTGCTGCATCTTGACGCTGTCCTTACCCGATGTAAGGACAAGAATCTCACTTTGAACTGGGAGAAATGCCACTTCATGGTGCGCGAAGGTATTGTCTTAGGACATATCATCTCGCAAAATGGCATAGAGGTTGACAAAGCAAAGATTGAGGTCATTTCCAATCTGCCTCCTCCCCGATGCGTCAGAGATATCCGAGCCTTCCTTGGCCATGCCGGTTTCTACAGACGGTTTATCAAGGACTTTAGCAAGATTGCTAGGCCCTTGACTCTTTTGCTGGCCAAGGACACGCCTTTCGACTTCAACTCGAGCTGTGTGACTGCATTCGAGTCACTGAAACGCTCACTCACTTCTGCTCCCGTTCTTTCTTCTCCTGACTGGACGCACCCATTCGAGATCATGTGCGATGCATCCGACTTTGCCATCGGTGCTATCCTTGGACAGCACATCAACAAGATGCCGCACGTAATCTATTACGCAAGCCGAACCCTGAACGACGCCCAACTTAACTATACCACAACTGAGAAGGAATTCTTAGCTGTTGTATTTGCTTTAGAAAAGTTCAGGCCCTACCTCATCGGCTCTCCAGTCATTGTCTACACGGACCATTCAGCTCTGCGCCATCTTTTTGCGAAGAAAGATGCCAAATCTCGGTTAATACGTTGGATCCTCTTACTTCAAGAGTTTGACCTTGTCATTAAGGACAAACGAGGATGTGAAAACGTAGTTGCCGACCATCTCTCACGACTTCCTTCTTCGCCTTCGCTTCCAATTCCGATCAACGACGTTTTCCCGGATGAACAACTCTTGACAGTATCGTGCGAACCCTGGTTCGCAGATATTGTGAACTATTTGGCCACGGGATTACTACCGACTGAATGGTCGAGTCAGGACAGACTTCGCTTCTTATCCCAAGTAAAACACTTTTACTGGGACGAACCTTATCTGTTCAAGTACTGTCCCGACCAGATTATTCGTCGGTGTGTCCCTGACGATGAATTCAAGAGTGTGCTGTCATTTTGCCACGATCAAGCGTGTGGCGGGCATTTTGGGCCCAGAAAGACAGCTGAGAAGATCTTGCAATGTGGTTTCTACTGGCCACAACTTTTCAAAGACGCTCACGACTATTGCAAGACTTGCTTCCGGTGCCAACACATGGGCCGGATATCCCGGAGGAACGAGATGCCGCTCCAACCGATCTTGGTTATGGAGATTTTCGATGTTTGGGGGATAGACTTCATGGGGACGTTTCCCAACTCTTTTGGGAACTTGTACATCCTTCTAGCTGTTGATTACGTCTCTAAATGGGTCGAGGCTGTGCCCAGCCGGACTAACGACAACAAGGTTGTCGTTAGGTTCCTTAAAGAAAACATTTTCTCCCGGTTTGGGCACCCCCGAGCGATCATTAGCGACAATGGAAGTCATTTCTGCAATAGGACTTTCGAGGCCTTGATGCGGAAATACTCCATTAATCATAAGCTTTCTATGCCCTACCACCCCCAAACCTGCGGGCAGGCCGAAGTTTCAAATCGGCAAATCAAGCAGATACTGGAGAAGACGGTTTCCAAGAACCGTAAGGATTGGTCTCTGAAACTCACCGATGCCCTTTGGGCATTTAGAACCGCTTATAAGACCGACCTTGGCATGTCTCCCTATTGGCTTGTGTACGGAAAAGCCTGCCACCTTCCTGTCGAAATCGAGCATCGCGCATTTTGGGCGATAAAGGAGCTGAATCTGTCTCTTGAGGACGCGGGCAGCCATCGGAAGCTGCAGCTGAACGAACTGGACGAGCTTAGGGATGAGGCTTACGATAACGCGGTTGTCGTTAAGAATCGAACGAAGGTGTTTCACGATAAACACCTTTTGCGCAAAACCTTCGTACCTGGTCAACAGGTACTGCTTTACGACACCCGACTTCACTTCCATCCTGGAAAGCTCAGATCTCGCTGGAAAGGGCCGTATTTTGTGCGGAATGTGTATCCGCAGGGCGCTGTGGATTTGGAGAATCCAAAGGACGGTTCACTTTTCAAAGTGAACGGACACCGATGCAAACCGTACCTTAGCGCCGAACCAACAGAGGAGCTCCTGTTCTTACAGGAGCCGGTTTACCCTGAATGATCTTCCTCTGCCTACCTCCAAACTTCGGTTATCCAGCCAAGAACAGTGGACACTGTTCCAAATAAGTTTGGGGGTATGTACAAACCATTTTGTATATATTTGTGTATATTCTTTTTCTTTTTCTTTAAAAACAAAAACAAATAAAAATTGTGTATCACTAACCGACAATTTTGAACCTTCAACTTGATCTCTTCATGCAACGACAGTGAGGACACTGTCCAGTTTAAGTTTGGGGGTACGCTCGGTACGCATTTCTTACCTTCGCATTCATATGTATATTTTGCATCTGCATATTAATATCCATAAAATCCATAAAAAATTGAAAATTTTCTAAAAAAATATAAAAACTTTTGTGTCAAGTTAGCTTGTGAAAGAACTCTGATTCAACATTTCGACGGTTTTTGTTTAAAAAAAAATAGGAATAACTAAATCTTATGTTTAGATTTTGAAAACCTGAAAGATAACTCTCCTTTGAAGTTAACTATAGCTGATATAAGTCTTTACATCACACTACACGTGTCGTGAGTTTTGGGAATTAGATGACAAGTCTTTCATGTTTAAACTTTTAAACAGATAAATGATTTTCTGAGGATCAAATAGGTTTGTTCTGAAATAAGTAATGTCAAGAATAGTTTATGAAGTAAAGCGAATATGAAGGAATATTATTGATGCCGTAATTGGAGCTAAGTCTGAAAAATAACCCATCTGAAACTTGATTGGAATGATTACACACCAAACCCACTAAACACGTCTTTTATCCAAAAAAATAATTGAACCGACCGGTTATATCTCCGTTCGTATTAAATCATCTGATTTTCACGCCAAACTGTCTTTTGTTTTTGGACCTAGGTAACTTGAGTAATTAAGTCCGCTGGGGTGTTTCTACACCTAATGCCCTAAAACCAACTGGTTTGGGTGCATTGGCCCAAAGCTCGCTAAGAAGCCTAGAAAGTCCAGTTTTAAAACAAAGTCAAGCAAGTGTTCTCTCCGAGTTAAAATTCCTAACGGTTCTTTGTGTGAGAATAATCTTGATAAAAAACAGGCTTTTATAAAAATTTTAGCGGAGATATGAAGGTTTTATTCTATGATAAAGACTATTGCACGTTCACAGAGGTGTGTATGATATGAAAACAAGAAAAAGGTGGAGTGAAAAATACGACTTAGTTTCCTGTTATGGAAGATAGAAATTCTGAAGTTGAAACCTTACTGGAAAACGAAACTTGAAAAATGCTTAACTCTTTATAAAACTTATGTGATCCTTTTTAAATTGTTATCTGGGCTTTATTGTGCGACATGATGACTTTAATCGATCCTTCTGGAACTTAACGACACTATTTGCACTGCACGTAAAGACATATAAAACCTGTAGTTAAAGAAGAAGCGAGGTGTGAAAAATAAAGGTTCGATAGTCTAGACTTAGGATTATAGAATTGTTATTCTCTAAAACAAAACTTTAGGGTTTGAAACTTAGTCATTTTTACAAACCAACTTGACCGGATTTTGTGGGTAGTATCCGCTGAAAACCCTCAGGAGACAACACTCCTCCTACTAGGGACACCTAGAGGTTTAACGGCTTGTTGCACATGCTCAGTGCAATCGCGTTCCCTGCGAAAGTGAGGTTAGGAAATTTTTGTGAATAAATGGACTTTGCTCTGGACGAGCAAATGATAAGTTTGGGGGTATTTGTTCATATCAGATTTTTGCATTTTCATACCGCCCAATTTTTATCACATTGCATATCCGTAGATACTCTTGAGCCGTGTTTGCTAGTCAATTGCAGGATACAGGTTCTCGGTTCTAAAACAGTGAAATTCATGGAAAACACGAAAAAATCCGGGTTCCTGCCAACCACAGATAAAACACGGTCTCCGTCCCTCATCCGTATGTTGCCAGATACCAGTTTAGGAAGACAAAATGTCAAATCAATGTCACCTTCATGCACAAGGCTCAATGGTAGCACAAGATCCAAGAGATCTACGCGGAGCTCGAGGCAATCATGACAAAATCTTGACAAAAAGTCCACCTTTCCCTCAACAGAATTCTGGAAAATTCGTGAAGCAATTATAAGAAAATACATATACCAGAATGAAGTACTCATCAGATCAGGCCACCACCAAAAAGCCCAAAGCCCAAATCAACCATAAGAGCTCGGTTCCGCGACAAAAGGTGGGTCCAGGCCGCGGATCCGCGGCTGTTTAGGCGCCGCATGCGCAGGGTTTTAGGGGGTATTTTAGTCATTGTACAGGTGTTCTGGTGGTTGCCCTAGGTTTTCATTCTCTGGCCTATAAATAGCCCAGAACTTTGTGAAGGAGAGGGTCCATTCTTGTATTTTCTTTTTCTAGGATTTAGTTCACTTGTTCTTCTTCTTCTCATCTCTTCTCCATTAAACTTGTAGTGGGCTTTTTGAGTGAGGAATGATAAATAAAGAAGATCATTTTATTATCATGCTTGTCTTGCTCTTTCTTTACTTGTTGTAATTTTAATTGTTAAGTAGTTGTTGTTATTTCCTTGTTGTTTCTTTCTTCTCTCTTTTTCTTTATCCTTACATACGACAATGATACTTACGCTCGATCCTCGCCAAGGTGAGGTCGCAAACAGTTAGTCGTATTCTTCTAATCTCCTTCTTTCTATCTTCCTCTTTTGTTTTGTTTTGTTTTTCCTATCATGAAGTGTGAGTAGTTTTTTACTTGTTAGGGTAGGATAAGGGAAGTTTGAGAGAAGGAAATCTCTCTCACTCTTTCCTTGCCCAACAACTTGAATCGACTCCCGTTAATTGAACCACAATCCGCTCCTTACGGCACCCTATCCTACATGATAGCGGTGATTCCGTAGTGAGACCGGTTGTGGTTGAATTAACCGGAGGTTATGGATAAGAGCCAAGAACGGACGGACAAGCACCAAAAGGAAGACTTATGCGTTGGAAAGCCTAGCTTATACTCGCAAAGTCCTTCCTAGTCGTGCTAATCTCCGTTGTTGCCGATTACCGTAACACCGATATTAAGTGGGGCAACGAAAGATGTGGAGACTCCTAACTCAAACTAACCTAATCCTAACCCTAACAAGCTCTCTTTAAATATCAACTTAACACTTAGATAACCACAACAAAATCTGAACACAGGACTTAACTCGTCGAAAAACACATAGAAAAAGATTCCCATCTCCCTGCGGACGACCCGTACTCAACCGGCTAGCTACAAGCGAAACCGTCTTGATTGCGGTATTTAAACTAGAACTTGAACACGCACGTATCCTAACAATCAGAGCCCTTAGGATCTTTGCTTGATTACCAGCGATGTGATGGCCGTCACACTAGTGGGGCTGGGTAATCTATAAGCACATCCTTATGCAGGTCCCTGGTCGCAGGACTATCGAGACAGGGCATCGATACTCCGGAGTAGACCAGCGCATGCGCTTCTCATCCCAGTGTGGGAGACGGTCTGTCCCACAGCCGTCAGTACGTCGTACTTGAGATAGTATGCGGGTGCTCGTTAGGTTACGGGTACACTGGACAGGACTCGTCGGGAACTGACTAGTTGGTATTATACCTATCGTCAGTTATCAGTTCCCAGGTGACATGAGTACAGCTTAGTCCGCTGACTTGACACTGTCACTTCGCCTCGAGTGTGTTCCCACTGTACTTTGATCACTACCCTACCACGGCTCAAAGGAGTCGTGCAAACAGGTAGTGGTTGGGTGCAGTCCCGAAGCACTTGGAGGCAGTGACGGTTAGACAGGATTCGTCTCTCCCGGTATTGGGGTTGACATCGCGCTGTGTCTAGGAGAGCCATTTCACGAGTAGTCCCTGGCCAGGGCAAACGAGATATACTGGTAGGTTTCCAGTGTTATCTCAGGGTGTTTTGGGCTTCGCTCCAGCACGACTTGTACCGCTATTGGGGGACTGACGTTTACCGCCCCCTAGGCCCGCCATGCGATGTATCAGACGAACAGACCGGACGGTACGGAGAATGTCACACTCAGGCTCAGTAGGAGTTCAGATGGGTTTCGCCTCGTCGGTCTTCTTGTCGGCATTACCTGGGGACCGTTACGCACAGCTAGTGCCGCTTGCGGTCTGTGGTTAAACCCACTGCCAACGTAGTGTCGAGTCTTTAGAGTCCCACACAGAAAGCTTTTCGCCTTTAGGCAAAAGAGTAGAGGTCGCATGGTATTGCGACAGGTCGCATGGTTTTGCGACAGGGTTCGGTCACATCCGTGCACTTGTGCACGTATAGTGTCCGGACAGTTCACACTAGCGGGCTTTGGTTTAAGCCAGATCCTACTGTACCTTTTGGGATTGGATTTATCCAGTGTGCATTCGTGTTCCTCGGAACGCGGATGCGGGTGTGTATGCACAGTTGACAGGGAGGCAGAGGCAGCGGATTCTCATTAGGGTTGTTGACAGTTGACCGTTGACTATTTGACTTTTTGCTCAACCCTAATGAGAATTTGATATGTGATTAACTATTATATTAATTAAGTATTATGGTGATATGGTTGTTGACTTTGTTGACTTGTTGACTTTTGTTGACTTGTTGACTTTGTTGACTTGTTGACTTTTGTTGACTTGTTGACCGGTTGACTAGGCTTGACTAGTTGACCATCATGATAACCATAGCCATCATTTCATGGCAAAGACTTTTGTTTGCTTGCTCATTTGTGTAAAATGAGTGCATGAAATGATATGGTTATGGTTGCTTCAACCATCACATAAGACTTTTGTTAGTATGATGAGTTATGATTGCTATGGATTATGAGAGGGTGAAAGACAAAAGAGAGCCTCATTCCTTCTTGCTCATTCTCTCTCTTGTTCTTGAGCTCTCCTTTTGCTCTCACCCTCTTGCTCCTTTTCCCTCTCTTTATTCTATGGTTCTCTTGTCTCATGAGTTGAGAATCAAGAACCATAGATAAAATCCCACACAAAGTATTCTCTACTCATTCTAGTTCACTAGGTTTAGCAAACCAAGTGAACTAGTTTCTTCAAAGAACGAAGAAGGAGCTAAAGGTTGGAGCTTTCAGGTGGATCTATCTTCGGAGTACGGAGACGACGAGAAGAAGCCAATCGGACCACCACCGGAGCTTGAAGACGAAGGAGTTCAAGACAAGCAAGGTATAACCCCTAACCGAGTAGCTAGAAACTCATAGTTAGGTTGTTAGATAGATGTTTAACCAAGATCCGGGTTTTAGGTCCATGTTACCACCTCCGTAAAAATCGTTTTTTACCAAATTCCGCATTCCCGAAAGTACCGGGAGAGGTAGCATGGACTTACAGTGGTATCAGAGCCAGGTTAAACTCTATCTAACAAGTTAGCAAGTAACTAGAAGATCGATCAAAGAAAAAGTCCCGAAAACAAAACCCCGAAAATTCGAGTTTCTGTCGATTTTTTTACTGTTCAAAAGTTGATTATTTTAACACCTAAAATCGGCTCAGGGTTTTTAAAAGACACTGTAGAAAAATCACCAAATGATTCCCCTAAAAGAGCGCGGAAACGCGGCAATAGCTTGCTATTGCCGCGGTTCCGCGGCCTCCTTGCCCCCTCTCTGGTGTTTCTTTGCTACAGTGTGCTTCTGGGGGTATTTTGGGATTTTTGGAATATATATTTTCTGCCCAGATTTTCCAGAACGAAAAATTTACTTTGGGGTCCCGAAAATCCGTATTTTTGATCGAACTTCTAAAAGACTTAAGCTAACGGGTTTTCTGTAATGTGATATTTGTATTGAACGTCTACTAATCGCTATATGTCGATTAGTGGGGGTTATACAAATCTGTGATCTGTAATGTTGCTGGAATGTGGATATGAATATGTTGGATTGTCGCGGGTGAATAGCCGGGGGTTGTGAGACGAGAGTTTTCTTTTCTTTCAATTCATGTAAATTTGTAAATTGATGTAATAATTATTTGTATGGCCGCACAACCGGGTCGGGGTTGTAGCCGTCATTATATAATTTCTTTTTACTGTTTTTGCTCCTAGGATAGACCCATGGAGGGGATGCACAAACTACCGGGTATGCCGAAGTGTCGAGTGGCCTACTCATGGAGATGAGGGAGGTTACTACGCTTCGGGTACTTGGCGGGTAGTTTGCCGCACCCGTAGGGGTCTTGGGTGGGGTATTTTGCTATTCACCGCGACCGTGTAATCTGTTTTTGTTACAGGCTCGTGCAAATTACAGATTCCTAGTATATCCAATGTATTCATCTGTGATCTGAAATGTTTATCATTGCAGTATATCTATATATGATATTATTTAGGCGTTGCTTATGTTTTACAGACGCGCTAGCCCAGCCCCCGCTCTGTCGTTAGTTAAGTAACCTAACGGGTAATGACGGGGCCCCGTGGCGAATGCGAATGGCATAAGCGTACGTCATATTTTGGTTGTTTTCTGCAATGGTAGGATTAAATGATGGGACGCATTAAAAGAACTAATCCAAGAATATCACGCATTAAAAGAACTAATGCAAGATAATAAACCAAGTTAAAGTCGTTGGAACACTTTCGAAAAACCACTCGGTTCTTTTCAAAACCAACTTGTAAATGCGGAGCTTGAGCCACTCCTTTTAAAAGCTATCTCGTTCCATCGACCAAATCAAGTTCACTACGTTCACGGTTTTGCCGAAACCATTCGTAGCCCTCCGTCGTTTCACATAAATAGTCAATAGTATTCAAGCTGTGTATGTTGGCCAAAGTCAAGGCACAGTGATTGGTAGCTATTGGGTGTTCATGTGTAGCATAGATAGATGCGTTGGTTTGGGACAGTCGTACTGCCATTTTGGCCAAAGTCAAGGGTAGGTACGGATGGATCCAAATTAACCTGGATAATGACGGGTAGAACTTGACATGTGACTTATGATATTTTGGCCAAAGTCAAGGTCATAAGAGCATGGGGCAAAAATCCACATCGGGAGTTTCATAAGTACTGAAACTTGCTAGATTTGCATACCATTTGGAGTGTGATGATTCTGGTAGGATTCCTTCAGTTTCGTCACGCAATGATATTTGGATCCCGATCCTACTGTGAGTATATGCTACTCCTCGGGAAATTTCTCACTTAACGATCAATGCTATAAACCTAGTAGGTGCCTAGAAAGGTGTTAGCGGGGCTACGCCCCCAGGGAAAAGAGGTTCTCTAATTAAGGAACTTCGCGAAAGCGTTGGAAAACCTCCCTCGAAGTACCGACACCGGCCTGGCTGAACGGTTAAGCAAGTATTGTGCGGTGGGATTGATCTCGGCTAATTCTTCCTTTATGGTTTGAGGAGGGATTCGAGAAACAGTGGGAGCCATCCTGTTTAGACAAACTAAAAACCACTCTAAACTTGCAAGAGCATCATGCTGAGTGTTTCTTCTTCTCTCTCCTAATTGCAGCGACCAATCAACATGACTGGACTTAAGTTACTCCTAGATAAAAACAAACTGACAGGGCCAAACTACAAAGATTGGCTCAGGAATGTCAAGATAGCAATCACTTACGACAAGCTGGGGTATCTTCTTACCACCAAAGCTCCCTCTGTCCCTGGTCCAACTTCCAGCGTCGCGGATAAGGAAATCCGCAAGACTTGGGAGATTGATAGCGCGAAGGCCAAATGCCTCCTGCTTGCCTCGATGGACAACGAACATCAGAGGAGGCACGAGAATATGGACATGGAATCCATATTGCTTCATACAAAAGAACTGTATGGAGAGCAATCTCGTATCGCAAGATACGAAGCGTCGAAAAAGTTATTTTCGACAAGAATGGCCGTCGGATCATCAGTAGCCGAGCACGTGCTAAAGATGATCGGCTACATTGAGGAGCTCGCAGACCTAGGGATCACATTGGAGAGTGAGCTATATACGGATATAGTTCTCCAGTCCCTTCCTTCCACTTACACACAGTTTATACTGAACTTCAACTTACAAGAAAAAGAGGTTGAACTTTCAGAGCTCCTCAACATGCTGAGGAGCGCAGAGGGCACCCTACAGAAAGGTAGGGATACATCCACTTTGTTTGTAGGGGGATCATCTTCTTCTAGGTCCAAGGCGAAAGCCAAGGGAAAGAAGAAGAAGGCCCCCGCCAAACCAAGGGGCGGTGTTAGTAAAGTGGTTACGAAGGGAAAAGGTAAAGCAACAAAGATAGCGGGGAAGCTTGTGGATAAGGAAGAATGCTTCTATTGTCATAAGAAAGGACACTGGAAGAATGATTGCAGGGCCTGGAAGGCCAGAACACAGGAATTGAAGCAGGTTGCAGCTTCAGCTTCAGGTGTGTATGTTATTGAAAACTGTCTTTCAATAAACTCTACTTCCTGGGTATTGGATACCGGATCAGGATCTCATATCTGTAATTCTTTGCAGGCGTTGAGAAACCGTAGGGTTTTGAAGGCAGGTGACATGACCCTCAGAGTTGCGAACGGAGCTAGCATGGATGCTAAAGCCGTGGGGGACTATCACCTGGGAATGTCAGATGGACATGTTTTGGTTTTGCGTAATTGCTTTTTTGTACCCAACGCAACTTGTAATATCATTTCTGTATTTTTAGTTTCTAAAGAAGGTTATGAATTTGCGTTTGTAAGTAATGTTGTAAACATTCACCTTAATCAAGTTTTGATTGGGTCAGGTACATTGAGTAATGGTATATACGTATTAAACCAACCACAGATTTTCAATGTCCAGAATACACACAAAAGAAAGTCTCCGGAAATAAATCAGACTTTCTTATGGCATTGTAGATTGGGTCACATCAATGAGAGAAGGTTGACGAAGTTACATACAGAAGGGTATTTGAATGCGTTCGAATATCAGTCATATGCCACTTGTCAATCCTGTCTCAAAGGAAAGATGACAAAGACTCCGTTTATTGGACATGGAGTAAGAGCGAGCGAGCTCTTGGGACTCGTACACAGTGACGTGTGCGGTCCAATGTCTACACATGCCCGAAGCGGACATTCTTATTTCATTACTTTTACGGATGACTTCTCAAGGTACGGTTATGTCTTCTTGATGAAACATAAGTCCGAGGCCTTTGGAAAATTCCAGGAGTATAAGAATGAAGTAGAGAAACAGACCGGCAAAAGTATTAAGATTCTAAGATCGGATCGAGGTGGAGAATACTTAAGTGCCGAGTTCCTGGACTATTTAAAAGAGAACGGAATTCTCTCTCAGCTTACTCCTCCATACACCCCGCAACATAACGGTGTATCGGAGAGACGGAACCGCACCCTATTGGATATGGTGCGGTCCATGATGAGTAACGCTGAGTTACCGCGATCATTCTGGGGATATGCGCTAGAATCAGCCGCATACCTTTTGAACCGAGTTCCCACTAAGACTGTGCCTACCACGCCATTTGAGATGTGGTGTGGGAAGAGACCCCATCTTAATCACATTAAGACATGGGGAAGTCCAGCTTTTGTCAAAAAGCAGCATGCGGACAAGCTCGAGGCACGCTCAGTACTGTGCAAGTTTGTGGGATATCCAAAGAATTCCAAGGGATATTTCTTCTACTGTGAAGAGGAACAAAAAGTTCTTGTTTCTCGTCATGCCCACTTTCTAGAACACCAGTTCATAGAAAAGGAAATAAGTGGGAGCGCAGTAGAACTGGAAGAAATTCCAGAACCACGGACTATTACTGAAAGTTTAGTGGAACCAGAGGGTTCGGAAGAACAGGACATTCCTACGCCGCTCCGCAGGAGTAGTAGGCAGACTCATCCGCCCGAGAGATACTACGGTTTTCTCATAGACGGGGATAGAGAGGATTGCATCATAGATTATGATGAGCCTACTAGCTTCCAGCGGGCCGTTCAGAGCGTTGACTCAGTGAAATGGCTGGATGCAATGCAGACCGAAATGGAGTCCATGTACACCAACAAGGTATGGACGTTGGACATTGCTCCAGACGGGGTAAAACCCGTAGGATGCAAGTGGATCTTCAAAAGGAAGATTGGTGTAGATGGACAGGTTGAGACCTATAAAGCTAGGCTGGTAGCAAAGGGTTTTCGTCAAAGACCTGGCTTGGACTATGACGAAACCTTTTCTCCAGTAGCCATGCTGAAATCCATTCGGATCCTTCTTGCCATTGCTGCCTTCTACGATTATGAGATCTGGCAAATGGACGTAAAGACAGCTTTTCTAAATGGAAATTTAGAGGAGTGTGTCTATATGGACCAGCCAGAGGGTTTCATTCAAAGTGGGAGCAGCGGAAAGGTGTGCAAGTTGCTTAAGTCCATCTATGGACTAAAGCAGGCATCGCGGAGTTGGAACATCTGCTTTGATGAGACGGTCAAAGAATTTGGCTTTATCAAAAATCCAGATGAACCATGCATCTATAGTAGATTTGTAGCGAGAACTGTAGTATTCCTCGTTTTATACGTGGATGACATTCTCTTAATAGGAAATGACATTCCTATGCTACAATCTGTCAAGGGGTTCTTGTCGCACAGGTTCTCCATGAAAGACCTGGGTGATGCCTCATACATCCTGGGGATCCGGATCCATCGTGATAGATCCAAGAGGATATTAGGACTTTCACAGTCCAGGTACATCGACACCATACTGAAAAGATTCAGTATGGAAGATTCCAAGCGCGGTAACCTACCGGCTTGTCACGGGATCACCCTCTCTAAAGAGATGTCTCCCAAGACTGATTTGGAGAGGGATCGCATGTCTATTATACCCTACGCTTCTGCGGTAGGCTCTATAATGTATGCGATGTTGTGTACCAGACCGGAAGTAGCTTATGCACTGAGTGTGGTAAGCCGGTATCAGTCAAACCCTGGAGAGAAACACTGGATAGCGGTAAAGAACATTCTCAAGTACCTGAGAAGGACTAAGGAGATGTTCTTGGTGTATGGCGGAAAAGACCTCCAGATCGAGGCCTTTGCTGACTCCAGCTTCCAGAGTGACAAGGATGATTCCAAGTCCATGTCGGGTTTTGTCTTTACCCTCAATGGAGGGGCGGTGTGTTGGAAGAGTTCCAAACAAGAAACCGTTGCAGACTCGACGATGGAAGCGGAATACATCGCTGCATCTGATGCCGCAAAAGAAGCTGTCTGGATGAGGAAGTTCTTGATAGAACTTCAGGTGGTTCCGTCCATTGTTGATCCAATACCTCTGTATTGCGACAACAACGGGGCTATAGCTTTAGCGAAGGAACCCAGGTCCCATCAGAGATCCAGGCACATCTTGAGGCGGTATCACCTGATCAGGGAGATCGTAGATCGCCAGGAGATCGAGGTTCGGAGAGTCGCTTCAGAAGATAACACTGCAGATCCATTCAATAAGGCCCTGCCCCAGACTCAGTTCGAGCGGCTGATCGAGATGATAGGTCTTCGATACGCCAGTACATGGCCTTAGTGCAAGTGGGAGATTGTTAGTGTATATGCCCTAGAGGCCATTACTGTATCATACTAGTTTGTATATTACTTAATGGATGCTTGGGATATTCACCTTGTATATACAATCTTGCTCAAAATAGTAGTATGCTACTTGGTTTGATTCTACTTCAATGTGTACATGTGTTTATTTTTGTATATCGCCTATACACATTAGTGGAGCCCTTAGGATCTTTGCTTGATTACCAGCGATGTGATGGCCGTCACACTAGTGGGGCTGGGTAATCTATAAGCACATCCTTATGCAGGTCCCTGGTCGCAGGACTATCGAGACAAGGCATCGATAATCCGGAGTAGACCAGCGCATGCGCTTCTCATCCCAGTGTGGGAGACGGTCTGTCCCACAGCCGTCAGTACGTCGTACTTGAGATAGTATGCGGGTGCTCGTTAGGTTACGGGTACACTGGACAGGACTCGTCGGGAACTGACTAGTTGGTATTATACCTATCGTCAGTTATCAGTTCCCAGGTGACATGAGTACAGCTTAGTCCGCTGACTTGACACTGTCACTTCGCCTCGAGTGTGTTCCCACTGTACTTTGATCACTACCCTACCACGGCTCAAAGGAGTCGTGCAAACAGGTAGTGGTTGGGTGCAGTCCCGAAGCACTTGGAGGCAGTGACGGTTAGACAGGATTCGTCTCTCCCGGTATTGGGGTTGACATCGCGCTGTGTCTAGGAGAGCCATTTCACGAGTAGTCCCTGGCCAGGGCAAACGAGATATACTGGTAGGTTTCCAGTGTTATCTCATGGTGTTTTGGGCTTCGCTCCGGCACGACTTGTACCGCTATTGGGGGACTGACGTTTACCGCCCCCTAGGCCCGCCATGCGATGTATCAGACGAACAGACCGGACGGTACGGAGAATGTCACACTCAGGCTCAGTAGGAGTTCAGATGGGTTTCGCTTCGTCGGTCTTCTTGTCGGCATTACCTGGGGACCGTTACGCACAGCTAGTGCCGCTTGCGGTCTGTGGTTAAACCCACTGCCAGCGTAGTGTCGAGTCTTTAGAGTCCCACACAGAAAGCTTTTCGCCTTTAGGCAAAAGAGTAGAGGTCGCATGGTATTGCGACAGGTCGCATGGTTTTGCGACAGGGTTCGGTCATATCCGTGCACTTGTGCACGTATAGTGTCCAGACAGTTCACACTAGCGGGCTTTGGTTTAAGCCAGATCCTAGTGTACCTTTTGGGATTGGATTTATCCAGTGTGCATTCGTGTTCCTCGGAACGCGGATGCGGGTGTGTATGCACAGTTGACAGGGAGGCAGAGGCAGCGGATTCTCATTAGGGTTATTGACAGTTGACCGTTGACTATTTGACTTTTTGCTCAACCCTAATGAGAATTTGATATGTGATTAACTATTATATTAATTAAGTATTATGGTGATATGGTTGTTGACTTTGTTGACTTGTTGACTTTTGTTGACTTTGTTGACTTTTGTTGACTTGTTGACCGGTTGACTAGGCTTGACTAGTTGACCATCATGATAACCATAGCCATCATTTCATGGCAAAGACTTTTGTTTGCTTGCTCATTTGTGTAAAATGAGTGCATGAAATGATATGGTTATGGTTGCTTCAACCATCACATAAGACTTTTGTTAGTATGATGAGTTATGATTGCTATGGATTATGAGAGGGTGAAAGACAAAAGAGAGCCTCATTCCTTCTTGCTCATTCTCTCTCTTGTTCTTGAGCTCTCCTTTTGCTCTCACCCTCTTGCTCCTTTTCCCTCTCTTTAATCTATGGTTCTCTTGTCTCATGAGTTGAGAATCAAGAACCATAGATAAAATCCCACACAAAGTATTCTCTACTCATTCTAGTTCACTAGGTTTAGCAAACCAAGTGAACTAGTTTCTTCAAAGAACGAAGAAGGAGCTAAAGGTTGGAGCTTTCAGGTGGATCTATCTTCGGAGTACGGAGACGACGAGAAGAAGCCAATCGGACCACCACCGGAGCTTGAAGACGAAGGAGTTCAAGACAAGCAAGGTATAACCCCCTAACCGAGTAGCTAGAAACTCATAGTTAGGTTGTTAGATAGATGTTTAACCAAGATCCGGGTTTTAGGTCCATGTTACCACCTCCATAAAAATCGTTTTTTACCAAATTCCGTATTCCCGAAAGTACCGGGAGAGGTAGCATGGACTTACAGTTATTACCTGCTACTTCATGCATACTGTTATTCATTGTTATGCCGCATTCATGGATTCTCATGCATATATTCACTTTTTACGTGCTATTAAGGTTTTCGATTCGGATTTCCATGAGATTTTCTGGATTTGGGGAAAACCGCAAAACATATACAAACTTCTTCTTTCTCTTTTTAAATGAAAAGTGCGGTTTTTCCCATGATGTATGAGTCGTCCACCATGAGTTTGCTGATGGATTTCGAGACCCGATTCGAGGAGTTGGATGAACCGTTTCGGGTACATGGTGGACCCGGTAAGGTATCCCGGGGCAAGAAGCTCGTGGTGATGACGATGAGCCTGGCAGGGGGAGACTACCTATCGGTGATTTTACCCGACTCGTCGGATATCCGGAGGATACCGTCGTGGTCTTGAGATGGATGGTAGGGGCCGGTCTGGACTGACGGTGCCCTAGATATTGAGATTTCGACATTGAGATTTCGAGATATTGAGGTACTGAGATTTGATGATACAGGCCAGTCCGGATAGCCGGAGCCTGAGGTTTTGAGACATTGAGATTTATGTTTTGTGTCGATGCTAGACACTGTTGATGCTGATTTCATTTATGATACCTCATTTTAAAAATACAAAGGAAATCTCACTAAATTATGAAAACAGTTTCTTCATTTACATGTATTCTGTTTTCATGCATTCATAACTCATTCATATGATATATTACTACCTGAGGCACTGACACGGGCACATGGGATTACACTTGGGTTAGATATTTACCCTAGTCATTGTTATAGGCTGCATGTTATATATATTTGAGGATATATTATGATCGTTGACCTAGGTTTGCGTTGCTCATGCGGTTTCTGTTCGTAGATGTTTTTCTACTCACGAGTTGGCAACTCATCCCCGTTGTGCCACAGTTCCTTGCAGGTTTTACCGTACAGGTTTCATTACGGCTTTGCTGGCACTGCTTCTTTCGGGTGACTTGCTAGTAGGTGGATTTATTGGTATCGTACCCATCATATTACTTGTATAATATTATTCAGTTGTATCTAGTAAATTCCATCAACCAAATATGTATTTATTTTGAGATAGAGACCAGTGATGTTATTCTTTCGACCTTAGAGTCGCGCGTTATATTTCTGTGGATTTCTTGTGGTTTTGAGTTTCCTTTTGAGTTTTTGATCCTCGCCATTGGCGTTGTATATTATATTGCTTGTGTGGTTGTGACCGTCGATTGACGAAGAGCTAGCTCCCGCTTGGGGATGCCTTTTATTGATTTCGTATACTATTCATGTTGTATCCCGTTTGGGAGCCAGTATTTACAAAGGAGACTCTGCCGAAATTTTCAGGAAATATTTGATGTTTTTAAAACCGCATAATTCGGCTTATGCTATTAAAACTACTTGATTTTAAATTGGTTTTCCTTCACTCTACTACTTTTCTTGGTTTGGATTTCTGGTTTTTCGGTTTACTTAGATTACGTACGCCTCGAGACGTTCGTAGTTTAAGTGCCGGTCTTGTTCCGTACTTTCGGGACGTGACACAGACTTGACTACAGATCTCCCAACCAACATTGGTTCAAGGGTACATCTCTTCACACCTCCGATATGTGTAGTTGTAATTCTTCAACGTCTTCAGAGAGGTGGAGAGTCCCGACAACCAGAAACCCAACGGACCGCAATGTCCTAAAACTAATAATGGACCGTAATATCCTTACACTAACTACGGACCGCAACGTCCCTAAACTAAACTCTATGGACTATGAAGTCCTTAAACTTATGGACTATGATATCCTTAAACTTATGGACCGCAACGTCCCTAAACTAAACCTTACAGACTATGATGTCTTTAAACTCCATGGACTATGATGTCCTTAATCTTATGGACCGCAAAGTCCCTAAACTAAAACAATAGAGTCCAAATGCTCTTTTGTTGGATCTAAATGATCCTGTTAAGTAGTCTTAGTCTAAAATTGGACTAACGTATCCTTAACAAAAGTTTAAGTTGATCTTAATCTCAAATGAGATTAACGGTCCTTAAAACCAACCCAAATTCAAATCTAAGAAAATACGGATTTGGACTAATCCACGCCCTATGGGCAACAACATAAATTAGTCTCCGTATACAATCCACGGGCAACCAAAAATAAAAATAAACACACATGACACGAAGTGACCATCTGGAGAAGGAAAAAGTTGTTACCGCGATGTTGTAGCGTAATTAACTGCAGGGGCTTCTGTCTGCAGGGAAAGGGGTCCCCACAATTAAAAACCCCTCAAATGAGGGGGAATCTGATGAAGTCTGCTACAAAGGCCGCATCCGTCTAAACCTTCGATACATGGTGTCATAAATCAACTTGGCATCTTCGGAGAGGTGGACGGATAAAACCAAATATCATCTGCCCCCAAATTCAGGCAAGACGTTTGTCTTCCCGATTTTCGGCGGAGAACAATGTGATTTTTGAGATGTATGATTCCTTCCTAGATTTGTTTGAGTACTGGTTAGCACTTGGGTCCAATCCAGATTTTTTTTTGTCGTTCGAAATTTTTAATACGTGTTTTATCAGTACATATGTTATTATCTGGAACCGTGAATATCATTGAGCGGTATAACCCGACTAACTGCTATATGTTCTATTAGACGGGCTTGCGAACATGATATTCAGGTTGATGTTATGTAATGTGCTGATATTGTGGTTGGATTGTCGTGGTAGATAGCCGATATTGCAATGGTAGTAGTACAGTTCAGATTCATTTGTATATTCATATTGCGGGGCAAGCGTCCGACATGTGGACAGCCGTCTCTGCCGGATTGTATATTATTTGATTGGGGCACGACCGGGTTAAGGTCGATGTCACCATTGCACATATATTTTTCTTGTTTTTTGTACTAAGATTACCCCGCAGTGGAGTGCTTGAATAGCCGGGTTCTAGAAGGCAACGAGCCCGCATCTCATGGTGTTGAGACGGAGGAGGCCTTATTCTAGAATTGGCGGGCTATTCGCCGCACTCGTAGGGGGTATAGGATGACCCACGGAGGGGCGCTCATGTTACCGGATCCCGTGAAGTGCTGGGTGGCTCATTCACTTTGTTGATTGGGGTTGTCTCACTTTTGGGATTGGCGGGTAACTTTCCGCGCTCGTAAGGCTCCATATTTTCATTGCATGGCTATCCACACGACCGGGAACGTCGGTTTTTATTTGCGGCGTAAATGAAACCCGAGGCTCCAAGATTATCCACCATTCTGTGTTGCTTGTTGTTGATCTGTGATGTTGCTTATATCATGCCTGGGACTAATATTATATATATATATATTTATATTTACTAGTAGATGTTGTATATGTTTTGCACCCGCGCTAGTCCAGCCCCCGCTCTGCCGTTAGTTAAGTAACCTAATGGTGCATGACGGGGCCCCATGGAGAATGCGGATGGCATATACGTACATTGTATTTTCGTTCTTTTCTGGTGTGATAGGGATTAATTGATGGGACCGCATTAATTTTGATTAATGAAAGAAAATAAACCTAAAAGATGTTGTTGGAACAAATTTCGAAAAACTATAGTCATATTCTTTAGCTTTGCATAGTGGTATTCGGTCATGAATATCCAGCACCTCATTCTAGGAGGCAAGAACCTAGATCCCTTCATGGGGAGTGACCTCTTAAGCAAAAGTTTATACTGTAGATTATTCGGTTTTCTTCAAAACCATAAGTTTTCAAAAGCGGATCCAAAACCACTCATTTTCAAAACTACTTGGTTCCTTCAACGATATCAAGTTCATTACCTTAAAGGGTTTTTCGCCAAAAAACCCAGCTGTAGCCCTCTGTCATTTCCTACGGGTAGTACTCAGTATTCGTGCTGTGTTTGTTGACCTTTTCAAGGCATAGTGAACGGTAGCTGGGTGGTGCTTGTTTGTAGCATATGATGTGATTAACTAGGACAGTCATATAGCCTTGTTGACCTTGTCAAGGGCTTATGCTGGTGGGTATAGGGTAATCAAGATAATAACAGGTTGAACTTGACTAGCGACTTATGATTTGTTGACCTTGTCAAGGTCATAGGTCGTTAGGGGCAAAAACCACATCGGGAGTTTCAAATATACAGGAAACTTGCTAGTGCTGCGTACCTTCTGGTGTATGGTGACTAGAATGGCTTCCATCTAGTTTATCACGCAGTGATAGTTGGATCTCGATCCCACTGATGAGTAGGATTACTTTTAGGAGATATTTTTCACTTCACAATTAGTTAACCTATTAGGTGTCTAGAAAAGTGTTAACGGGGCTACGCCTTTGCGGAAAAGAGATTTATTTTAATTAGGTCCGTGCGAGAGCAAGGGGAACCTCCCTCGAAGTACCAACACTCACCTGGTTGAACGGTTGGCGAACTTCTAAGATGTTAATGATCCCATCTAGTTCTCCTTTTAAGGTTTGAAGGAGAATTCTAGGAAACAGTGGAAGCCATCCTGATTAGATAAACTAATAACCAATCTAATCTTGCAAGAGCGCACGCTGAGTGTTTCTTTTCTCTCTCTCTCTAGGTAGCAACCAATTCATGCCTTAATCAAGATAATAAAATGTATCGATTGACCGATCTGAATTCTTTTTCAGGACCGGGGAATATCGGTTTGGCTCTAACTTATGAAAACAGTCATGAGCATGAGCAGAGAAAAGAGGATTGCATGAATTCCTTGATGACCTCAACGAAGAAGAAGTATACTATTGTGTCTCCTTCAGGTGTTCTTGTTATTGCGAACTACTTTCCGGTCAGTCTTACCTCCTGGGTACTAGATACCGGTCAGAATCTCATATCTGTAATTTATTGCAGAGACTGAGAAAAATAGGATGGTTGGATCTGGTGATATGTCTCTCAGAGTAAGGAACGGAGCACAAGTTGATGCTGCTGCCGTCAGTGAATATCACCTAGTGTTGCCAAATGGCAATACTATGATTTTAAACAATTGCTACTATGTACCTTCTATGATTTGCAACATCATATCAGTTTCTTTACTTGATAAAGATGGATATAGTTTTGTTTTTGATAGAAATATCATGAACATTTACCTTGATAAGGTATTGGTTGCAAAAGGTACACTGTGTAATGGTATCTATGTTCTGAATCAAAACACAGTTTTCAATATACAAAACGCACGCAAGAGGAAGAGTTCAGAAGCGAATGAATCCTACTTGTGGCATTGTAGACTTGGTCATATCGGAGAGAAAAGATTGAGTAAGTTGCATAAAAATGGATATTTGAATGCGTTCGAATTTTCATCTTATGAAACTTGTCAGTCTTGTCTCAAGGGAAAGATGACTAAATCTCCGTTCACCGGACACAGAGAAAGAGCAGCAGAGCTCTTAGGACTCATATACATTGATGTATGTAGTCCAATGTCTATACATGAAATGAGTGGGTTCTTGTACTTCATCACATTCACCGATGATCTTTCTAGGTTCGGATATGTGTATCTCATGAAACACAAATATGAAACTTTTGAGAAATTCAAAGAATACAGAAACGAAGTAGAGAACCAGACTGGCAAACGTATCAAGATCTTCCGATCTGATAGAGGAGAGGAGTACTTAAGCACGGAATTTCTAGAATACCTAAAAGAGAATGGAATTCTCTCTCAGCTTACTCTTCTGTATACGCCACAACACAACGGTGTATCAGAGTGGAGGAATCGTACCTTATTGGATATGGTTCGCTCCATGATGAGTAGTGTTGAGTTGCCTCTTTCATTCTGGAGATATGCACTTCAAACAGCGGCACATATATTGAATCATGTTCCATCCAAATCAGTGCCTAAAACACTATTCAAAATATGAAATGGAAAGAGACCATATCATAAAAAATTCAAGATATGGGGTTGTCGGGTTTACGTTAAAAAGCATAATCCGGATAAACTAGAGGCACAGTCAGTTCTATGTAAATTTATGGGATGTCCAAAGAATGGTTATGGATATCTGTTCTACTATACTGAGGAACAGAAAGTGTTTGTATTTTGCCACGCTACCTTTTTAGAAAGGGAATTTCTTGCAAAAAAAGTTAGTGGGAGTATGGCAGAACTGGAAAAAACTTCTGAACCACAAAATGTAACTGAAGATTTGGTGGAACCGCTAGATTCAGTAGTCTGAGACGAACCTCAGCCACTCCGCAAATCTAGTAGGATTTCTTATCCGCCCGAGAGATGCTACGGTTTTCTTATAGGCGGGGATCGAAAAGATTGTATCTTGGAAGAAGATGGACCTACTAGTTTCAAGCAGGTTATTATCAGTAGGGACTCTAATAAATGGTTGGATGCTGTGCGATCCGAAATAGAGTCCATGTACACCAATAAAGTGTGGACTTTGGATATTGCTCCACCGGGGTAAAACCCGTTGGATGCAAATGGATCTACAAAAGGAAATTTGGTGTAGATGGACAGGTGGAAACCTATAAGGCTAGACTTGTTGCAAAAGGTTTTTGTCGAAGACTAGGTGTGGACTATGATAAAACCTTTTTTCCAGTGGCTATGCTCAAATCCATTTGAATCCTACTTGCCATTGCTGCCTTCTATGACTATGAAATCTGGCAGATGGACATAAAAACGATTTTTTTAAATGGAAGTTTGGAAGAGTGCGTTTATATGGATCAGCCGGAAGGTTTTGTGGACAGTGGGAGCAGAGGGAAGGTATGCAAGTTGCTTAAATTCATTTATGGATTAAAGCAGGCATTGCAGAGCAGGAACATCTATTTTGATGAAACAGTCAAGAAATTTGACTTCACCAAGAACGAAGATGAGCCTTGTATATATAAGAAGATTGTAGGATGAACTGTCGTATTCCTAATATTGTACGTGGACGACATTCTTTTGATAGGAAATGATATTCTTATGCTACAATCGGTCATGCTGTTCTTGTCACACAGGTTCTCCATGAAAGACCTGGGTGTTGCCTCGTACATTCTGGGGATTAAGATCTACAGAGATAAATCCAAGAGATTATTGGAACTTTCGCAGTCCAGGTACATAGAGACTGTACTAAAGAGATTTAGTATGGAAGATTCCAAGCACGGTACCATACTCGCATTGCACGGAATCACCCTCTCTAAAGTGATGTCTCCCAAGACTGATGAGGAGAGGGTTCGCATGAGCACTATACCGTACGTTTCGGCGGTAAGATCTATAATGTATGTGATGCTATGTACCAAACCAGATGTAGCTTATGCGCTTAGCGTGGTGAGCCAGTATCAGTCAAACCCAGGTGAGAACCACTGGATAGTAGTGAAGAACGTTCTTAAGTACATAAGAAGGACTAAAGAACTGTTCCTGGTATTGGTAATGGGGACCTCCAGGTGGATTCCTTTACCGACTCGAGCTTCCAGAGTGACAAGGATGGCAGCAAGTTTGTCTCGGGTTTTGTGTTTACCTTCAATGGAGGGGCGGTCTGTTGGAAGAGTTCCAAACAAGACACCGTCGCAGACTCGACGATGGAGGATGAATACATTGGTGCCAATGATGCCGCAAAAGAAGCCGTCTGGATTAATAAGTTCATTACTGAACTTCAGGTGGTTCTATCTATTATTAACCCAATACCTTTGTATTGCGACAACAATGGAGCTATGGCTTTAGCAAAGGAACCACGATCCCATAAAAAATCCAGACAAATCTTGAGGCGGTATCACCAGATCAAGGAGATCATTGATTGCTGGGAGATCGAGGTGAGGTGAGTGGACACAAAAGACAACACGGTGAATCCATTCAACAAGGCCTTTCCTCAAGCACAGTTCGAGAGACTATTTGAGATGTTGGGTATGCGATACGCCAACAACTGGCCCTAGTGCAGATGTTGGATACTCGGTACGCAAATATATAGCCTTAGTGCAAGTGAAAGATTGTTGGATATGTATGCCCTAGAGGCCATTATTTTATATGTATACATGTGGATGCTTGGACATATGTATGTACAGGACAATCTTGCTCGATATGATAGTATGCTATCTAGTTTGTCTTTATCTTAACATGTGCGTATGTTTTACTTGCTATTACATATCATTTATACATGTTGATAAAGCCCGTAGGATCATTGCTTGACTACCTGCGTTATGATGGAGATCATACTTGTGGAAGCTGGGCAGTCAATAAGCACATCCTTAAAAGGTCTCTTTTCGTGGGAGTATCAAGACTGGGCATTGATATTCTGGAGTAGACTAGTGTATACGTTTCCAGACCCCGACAAGGGGCGATGGTTGGTCCCGCAGCCATTGGTCTTTTGCATCTAAGATCGTATACAGGTACTCAGTGGGGGTGAGTACACTGGACGAACTCGCTAAGAACTTCTAGATGGTACTATACCTATCATCAGATAGCAGTTCTCAGGTGACATGAGTACAGATTAGTCTTCAGACCCGAGATCGTCATTTGTCTCATATGAGTTCCCACTGTACTTTGATCATTACCCTACCATGGCTCTACTGAGTCGTGCAAACAGGTTTTGGTTGGGTATAGTTCCGAGCCACATGGAGGCAGTGAGTGATTGTTGGGGATTCGTCTCTCCCGGTATAAGGAGTCGATATCGCACTGTGTTCGATTGGCCAGGACCATAAGACCTTGGCCAAGGCGGTTGGGATTTACTGATAGGTTGATCGGTAGTTTTCCGGGTTGGTCCTGAGCCCCATCAGCATAAATATCGGGTTATTAGGGTCTGACGTTTACCACCCCCTAGACCCGGTATGCAATACTTGTTGGAGATAGTGCCTTCAGAGTCAATTATTGGATCACAGGCATGTGATTGCAATGATTAAGGGAGGACCTATCCCGGTAGAACAGTCTTACTCGAGATGATAGTATGCTATCTGGTTTACCTTTATCATCGTGTACTGTTTCAGGTGACCTTACAGGTCGCTATTACACGTTGATAGAGCCCCTAGGATTCTTGCTTGACGACCAGCAGTATGATGGCGATCATATACGTGGGAGCTGGGGTCTATAAGCACATCCTTAAATGGTCCCTAGTCGTGGGAGTTTCGAGACTGGGCATCGATACTCCATTAGTAGACTAGTGTATACAGTCGAGACCCCGACGAGGGGCGGTGGCCGGTCTCACAAGCCACTGGTGTCAGTTGGTTCACCTAAGATGTATACAGGTGCTCATTGGGTTATGAGTACACCGGACAGGACTCGCCGGGAACCTGCTAGTTGGGATTATACCAGACGTCAGATAGCAGTTCCCAGGTGACATGTGTACAGGTTAGTTCATCGACCTGAGATCGTCATTTGTCTCGTATGAGTTCCCACTGTGCTTTGATTACTACCCTACCACGGCTCAAAGGAGTCGTGCAAACAGGTTTTAGTTCGGTACAGTCTCGAGCCATATGGAGGCAGTGAGCGGATCTGCAGGGGTTCGTCTCTCCCGGTATTGGGGGTGAGGTCGCGCTGTGTCTAGGAGAGCCATTACGCAAAGCCCTCGGCCGAGGCAGGAGATTTACTGGTAGGTATTCCAGTAGTATCTCAGGGCGTTCTGGGCTACACTCCGACACGACTTGTACCGCCTTTGGGGGTCTGACTTTTACCAACCCCCTAGGCCCGCCATGCGATGCTCATAGACGAACGGACCGGACTGTACGGATATTGTCACTGACAGGCTCAGTAGGGTGTCAGGATGAGTTCGCTCATCGACGTCCCTTTTAGTCAATAGCTGGTGGCCCGTTACGTATTGGCTTATACCTCTGACGTGCTAGTGGTTAAATCCACAGCCATAGTATTGACGAGTCTTTAGAGTCCACCACACTTTCAGTTACTCAAGCTTTCGGGCGAAACGCTGTAGAGGCCGTATAGAGATATGGCAGGGTCCGATCAGATACGTGCGGTATTGCACGGATCAGGATCGGACGGTTTGTACTAGTAGCCGTATGGATATATGGCAGGGTTCGATCAGATACGTGCGGTATTGCACGGATCAGGATCGAACGGATATTACTAGCAGGCTTTGGTCTAAGCCGGATCCTAGTTTAGTACAGTGTAGATTTTGTCTCATTGCATTTGTATCCGGACGGAATACAGATGCGGGTGTGTATGCACAGCATCGGGGTTTTCCTGTAATTTATTATGGGACCAGTTTTCTGGAGTTGCCAGTTTGCATTCCGTTCCGGCCGGTTTTCCTTTGTTCTTTCCCGGCCGGACTTTTCCGATGGAGGGGGTTATTTGCAATTGTGCAAATAACATTTGTGGAAGGGGGGTTTCTTGCAAATATATTCATTATGATATGTTTAGCATCTTTCATCCATGTTTTTTGCATTAATGAGATTTGATGTGAATAGATGTAATAAGCATGGTTGATGTTTTGTTTAAGGTTACCATTTGCTTTATCCTACACTCACCTCCCTTCATTAGTTTTGGTTAACCCCCCACCATTTTCCTTGGATAAATTGGCCGGCCACTTTGGAGAGGATGATGAGAGAAATTTCCAATTTTGTGTGACACATATTTCTTCACCTCATTCTTCTTGTTTTGGGAAAAAATGAAAGCACCATTTTTCCTTAACTCCATTCCTCCATCAAGGCAACTAAAACCCTATTGAGACAAAGCGCATTCTACACTACATTCTACAGCAAATCTTGGGCGCGTCGGCTAGCCAACTTCGCGCCCGAGTTGCCTCGGTATTGAGGTGGGAGCCCGTAAAAGATACAGACGATGTGGTGCCCTTCCGGCAAGGAGGCGACGACCGGAGTTTCCGCGGGAGATCGGGACGATGACGAGAAGACCGGAGGACTCGGATCACTCGGTATATCTCTCACCCTTTCTCTTGTTAGCTAGTATCGGTTAATGGTTACGATCCGGGTATATTGTCCGCGGTAGCGCCAGTTTAAAAGTTAAGAAAATTTTGATTCCGCATTTTGGCCTCGGATAGACGGCCGGGGCGCTGCCGTGGCGCAACATGGTATCAGAGCCACGCCATTAACCTTGCCTAGCTTTTTCTAATGCGTTTTACTTATCCGATCGACCAAAATTCCAAAAACCGCGTTTTGTGTACATTAGTTTTCTGTTGATTTTTTTCTTGCTCGAAAATTTTTTCAGGTTGTAAAAAACTAATGTACTGGAAATTCTAAGACTAATGGAAAAATTCGACACAGTTAGTCGATCACTCAAGCGCGGAACCGCGGCCAAACCCCCCCTTGGGCCGCGGTTCCGCCGCGCATTGGTGTCTTCACTGTATCATATTTTTCCAGTGGGCTTCTGGGCTAATTTTTGGGGTTTTGGAATATTGATATTGGGCCCAGATTTTCTGTGAGTGCTACAGTATTGCTTGGGGGCCCACTTGTTAATGTTTGATCGATCGGATATTTTAAACACATTATTTCATAGTATTTACATTATATCTGCGACCGTGAATGTCACTCGATCGGTAAATCCGGTCTAACTGCTATAGCCCGGTTAGACGGATTTGCGAACGTGATTTTCACGTTGATGTTATGTGATTTTGCTGTGATGTTGCGGATCGGTCGTGGGGGATAGCCTGGATGCAATGCTAGTACAGTTTTTTTGTATTATGTACATTTGATATTGCGGGGCGAGCGTCCGACATGTGGACTGCCGTCACTGCCTGTTTGTATTATTCTTTTGGGGCACGACCTGGTTGCGGTCGATGTACCCGGTGTATGTATATTTTACTTTCTGTACTAGGATTGCCCCGCGGAGGGGTGCACGGATAGCCGGGTTCTGGAGGGCAACAAGCCCGCATCTCATGGCATTGGGACGGAGGGGGCTTCACTCCAGGATTGGCGGGCTATTCGCCGCACTCGTAGGGGGTACAGGTTGACCCAGGAGGGGTGCCCAAGTTACCGGATTCCGTGAAGTGCTGGGTGGTCCATTCACGGTGCTGAAGGGGGCTGCCTCGCTTCAGGTTTTGGCGGGTGACTCGCCGCGCCCGTAGGGGTCTAGGTTTTCATTGCACAGGCTATCCACACGACCAGGGGAACGTCGGGTTTCAGCAGCGGCTCTGTGAAACCCGGAGCTTCCAGATATCTGTATTGTTCTGTGATGCTGTACATTTTTGTGATGTTGCATTTTATCACGCCTTGAGCGAAATACAATATATTGGTATATATATTAGTAGATGTTGTATATGTTTTTCATCCGCGCTAGTCCAGTCCCCGCTCTGCCGTTAGTTAGCTAACCTAACGGGTGATGACGGGACCCAGTGGCGAATGCGGATGGCATATACGTACGTCAGTATATTTTCGTTCTTTTTGGTGTGATCATTTGATGGGACTGCGTTGATTCGGATCAATGCAAGATAAACAAACCTATTCTGATGTTGTTGGAACACTTTTCAAAAAGCTGTTATTGCAAGGACGTTCACTTTTGTTTTGCATCATGGTATTCATTTGGAATATCCTGCTCCTCAGTCGACGAGGCAAGGGCCGAGATCCCTTCACCGGGAGTGACCCCTTGGACAGAAGTTTGCGTCAGGGCATTAACTTCATTATAGCCGATTACTTTTGCTTTGCATCATGGTATTCAGTTGGAATATCCTGCACCTCATTCTACGGGGAAAGAGCCGAGATCCCTTCACCGGGAGTGACCTCTTTAGTAAAGGTTTTCGTCACTATATTTTTATAAAAGGCTATGCAGTTCCTTCAACGATATCAAGTTCATTACGTTAAAGGTTTTTCGCCAAAAACCATTCGTAGCCCTCCGTCATTTCTTATGGGTATTATTTAGTATTCGTGCTGCGTTTGTTGACTCCGTCAAGGCGTAGTGTACGGTAGCTAAGTGGTGCTTGTTTGTTGCATAAATGGGATTGATTAGGACAGTCGTGCGGCCTTGTTGACTCCGTCAAGGGCACGTACGGGTGGGTTTAATGTAATCCAGATAATGACGGGTTGAACTTGACTAGGACTCTTTGATTTGTTGACTCCGTCAAGGTCACTTGAGTCCTAGGGGTAAAAACATCACATCGGGAGTTTCAAAAGAACTGAAACTTGCCAGGCATGCGCATATCTTCTGGAGTGTGATACCGTGAGCGGATTCCGTCACGTTATCATGCGATGATAGTTGGATCCCGATTCCCACTGATGAGTTGGTTTACTCCTCGGGTGACCCCGACTAATTCTTCTTTCAGGTTTGGAGGAGAATTTGAGGTACAGTGGGAGGTTTCCAGATTAGATAAAGTGATAACCATTCTGATCTAGGTTAGAGTGCACGCTGAGTGTTTCTTTTCTCTCTCTCTTTGGCAGCGACCATTGACCCGACCCTGGACTATGACTCAGTGACCAAGTTGACCGAACCTTCTTAACACTGGCTTTTGGATTGTCAGAGTTGCAGACCTCATTGCCACTCCTACTTTTACCCTTTTCTCCAGGACACCCCGTATTACTACGAACGTCCACTTCCATTGGACAAAACCATCGTATGGTTATATACGAACTCGAAGGACTTCGAGGATGGTTTCTGGTTTTGGAGAAAACGAATAGGATTATTCAGTTGTCTTTTCTTTTCACCTTCTCTCATTGCGAGTACTCCTTGGTTTAGGAGATAGTACACCTATTACGCAAATTGGATAGTCTTCTTCCAAACCTTAGGCAGGTGCCGAACGGTGGGGAATGAAGAAAACCAATTAGCATAACGATGGTGTACAGAAGGTATTAAGTTAAGACAAAGTAAGGGATTAGTAAGAGGGCAAAGTAAATTACGACTGCTATTCACGACCGAACCAAGTATTTCTTCGCCAATCCTAAATCACCTTTGTATTTCTCCAGGACACTCCGTATCACTACGAAGATCCCAAGTTTATTGGATAATCCATCGTATGGTTATATACGAACTCGAAAGGAACTTGTTCCAGTTCGGGGATGGATTCTGGTTCAGGAGAAATAGGAATAAGGTTTATTCGGTTGTCTTTTATCTTCACCTTCTCTCGCTTTGCGAGTGCTCCTAGGATTAGGACAGTACACCTTTTATGCTTATTGGATAGTCTTCTTCCAAACCATAGGCTGGTGCCGAACGGTAGGGAAGGAAGAAAACCATTTGGCCTAAAGGGGTGTGCAGACGGTAATGACTAAAGACATATAAAGGGATTTGGAGAAGTGGAAAAGAATTATACGGTTATAGTTGTGAATCTGGATAATGGAAGAGGCATTACTAGGAATACCAGGATACCCCATCGAAACATTTCAATGTTTCAGTTTCAACTGTGTACTGTTAAAAGAAAACTGATTTTCCGGTTAGACACTTGCTCCAGGGTATGTATTTACCAGGTTTGATTCTCACATCTGTATGGTTTTACAGATGATGAGTGGGAGTAAGTTATTGGGAATTGGGTGATCATCCTCATTATATATAGGGATTCATTGTAATCGATGATATTTGAGGAGATCACCTGGGCTGTTTGCCGGTCGGCAAATATTTGGTTTTGAATATCCGCTGTTGTGCACCAATTTCAAATTGATATATCTGTACGTCTATTTTCATAGAGTGAGATATACCTTTTGATATTATGTCGATGACATTTACCTATATCAGTGGATGGTTAGGTAAGGAGCATCAAACAGCGGTGTAATTCTTCTTAACCATAAGTACAGTTTTCAACCCACGACGCACAGTGAAAGAGTTGTTAGACTCAGCGGACTTATACAGAGTATTGTATGTTGTCCAGTGTCCATTGGGACAGAGGGGTTGGTCCTCATACTATATTCTGTTTACTTTTAACTTCTCTAGTTCTTAGACATGTGTTTCGTTGAAACACAGGGTCTAAGTTTTGAGGAGTTATAGGTATTTGAATAGAGTAGAGTACCAGGTGTAGCAAGTATCGGGATTCTTCAAAGTGATCGAAGATGTAGATACTTGTGTATGGTATTCAGTTGATAGTAATGATAAAGAGAAATTGCTTCTCTTTCAGGTTACTCATAATTGGAAGCATTCCTAAGTTGAGTGACGCTGATAGGCCTCCTTCCATTTAGTTGACATGCACTGGAGATAGCTGCATGATTTGAATCTGGTTCAATTAATTCAGTGCCTCTGGTTCTATATTGGATATAGTACAGTTCATATCTTAACATTGTTAAGGTACGGGGAGTTGTCCGGCTTATGATTAAAACCAGACACTGGACGACTCAAGGCACGTTTCTGCAATGGCTGTTTGTGGGTTGACCCAGGCTATGACGAGGGTTGACTTTCTACCATCTGGAAGATCAATAGTGATATTGTTCTTAACTCGCCACATTTTAAAAAGAAATGGTTATTTTTCAGAAAACAGTAGTGAGAGTATGGTAGAACTGGAAGCGATTCCAGAACCGCAAACGATTACTGAAGATTTGATAAGGAACCTAAAGATTCAATCTAATTTGACATTCCATTGGCGACTCCGCAGATAAGGTGGGTAACTTCAGGCACCCGAGAGGTACTCCGGTAGCCTCAAGGACGGTGACAGGGAAGTTCTTGTTTACCCACACTTGCCATTGTTGTTGTTCCCGGCTGCGAGACCCGGCAGGAGGATGAGTATAGCGTCGTTCTAAACTAGCTTTAGAAGTCCACGTCTATATGACTCTGCCAGAGGGTTGTCGTAGTCAGTGGGAGCAGCGGAAGCATTGGTGGACATCAGGCTTATGTCTATAGACTAAAGCAGATATAGCGGAGATAGATCATCTATTTCTGATATGACAGTCATAGGTTTGACGTCATCAGAATAGGGGATGGATCTGTTAAGAAGGTAGTAGGGTGTGATGTCCTGGTTTTGGATGACATACACCAAGTAGGAAGTGATATTCCTATACTACGATCGGTTATACTTTGGTTGTCACACAGTGTTTTCTCCACACAGGACTTGGATATTATATCAGACATTCTGGTTACTAGATCTATGGTTTTAGATCCAGATTTGGGTGGTTTCCCAATCAGGGTACTTTGACAGCATTCTAAGAGTATTTAGAATGGACGACTCCTGGCATGGTAGTGTACCTGCAGGTAATGGAGTCACCCTCTCTAAAGGTGTCTTATAGACTAAAGTAGAGAGGGATGTGCATGATTGGCAGATCACTTGCTTAGGAAATTGAGTCAATCATGAGATGTCAAGTACCACACCAGATGTTGTTCTTGCACTAGATGCAATAAGTTGATATTGATCCAATCCTGGAGGAACAGTCGGAAGCAGTTTTAGAACATAAGTGAATGTTCTAGGGATATGATAACGGCTGCCTCCTTTAGGAGACGGTTATCACTCCAGGCTTCCAAGGTGACATGGACGACAAGGAGGTTGTCAGAGTTATAGTTTTCCTTCTTACGAGGGGCAGTATTTTGGACAGGTGGTCCAAGGAAATACTGAGGGTGGCATGGCGCAGGATACTGATTAAGTTCAGTTGACGATACAGTCTAAGAAGTTTGGATTTGGAGTTCATTTATGAACTAGGTCCCATCAGACATTCAGACATTCCAAGACAGGTATTGCTCATTTCGGGAGATGGTTTTCTCCGCGAACTTGAGATATAGAGAGACATAGAAAGAAATTTCTAGGCGGATCCACTCACTGAGGCTTTTCCTCGAACGCAATAGTTTCGCAAACAGGCTTTGTGCGACTGACTAGTAGAGGAGTTAGGCGTTCGGTATCACACGGGCTGTGAGTATGCGACATCGCAATAATTAGCCTTGAGTGCAAGTGGGAGATTGTTGGAGATAGTGCCCTCAGAGTCAATTATTGGATCACAGGCACGTGATTGCAATGATTGAGGGAGGACCTATCCCGGTAGAACAGTCTTACTCGAGATGATAGTATGCTATCTGGTTTACCTTTATCATCGTGTACTGTTTCAGGTGACCTTACAGGTCACTATTACACGTTGATAGAGCCCCTAGGATTCTTGCTTGACGACCAGCAGTATGATGGCGATCATATACGTGGGAGCTGGGGTCTATAAGCACATCCTTAAATGGTCCCTAGTCGTGGGAGTTTCGAGACTGGGCATCGATACTCCATTAGTAGACTAGTGTATACAGTCGAGACCTCGACGAGGGGTGGTGGCCGGTCTCACAAGCCACTGGTGTCAGTTGGTTCACCTAAGATGTATACAGGTGCTCATTGGGTTATGAGTACACCGGACAGGACTCGCCGGGAACCTGCTAGTTGGGATTATACCAGACGTCAGATAGCAGTTCCCAGGTGACATGTGTACAGGTTAGTTCATCGACCTGAGATCGTCATTTGTCTCGTGTGAGTTCCCACTGTGCTTTGATTACTACCCTACCACGGCTCAAAGGAGTCGTGCAAACAGGTTTTAGTTGGGTACAGTCCCGAGCCACATGGAGGCAGTGAGCGGATCTGCAGGGGTTCGTCTCTCCCGGTATTGGGGGTGTGGTCGCGCTGTGTCTAGGAGAGCCATTACGCAAAGCCCTCGGCCGAGGCAGGAGATTTACTGGTAGGTATTCCAGTAGTATCTCAGGGCGTTCTGGGCTACACTCCGACACGACTTGTACCGTCTTTGGGGGTCTGACTTTTACCAACCCCCTAGGCCCGTCATGCGATGCTCATAGACGAACGGACCGGACTGTACGGATATTGTCACTGACAGGCTCAGTAGGGTGTCAGGATGAGTTCGCTCATCGACGTCCCTTTTGGTCAATAGCTGGTGGCCCGTTACGTATTGGCTTATACCTCTGACGTGCTAGTGGTTAAATCCACAGCCATAGTATTGACGAGTCTTTAGAGTCCACCACACTTTCAGTTACTCAAGCTTTCGGGCGAAACGCTGTAGAGGCCGTATGGAGATATGGCAGGGTCCGATCAGATACGTGCGGTATTGCACGGATCAGGATCGGACGGTTTGTACTAGTAGCCGTATGGATATATGGAAGGGTTCGATCAGATACGTGCGGTATTGCACGGATCAGGATCGAACGGATATTACTAGCCGGCTTTGGTTTAAGCCGGATCCTAGTTTAGTACAGTATAGATTTTGTCTCATTGCATTTGTATCCGGACGGAATACAGATGCGGGTGTGTATGCACAGCATCGGGGTTTTCCTGTAATTTATTACGGGACCAGTTTTCTGGAGTTGCCAGTTTGCATTCCGTTCCGGCCGGTTTTCCTTTGTTCTTTCCCGGCCGGACTTTTCCGATGGAAGGGGGTTATTTGCAATTGTGCAAATAACATTTGTGGAAGGGGGGTTTCTTGCAAATATATTCATTATGATATGTTTAGCATCTTTCATCCATGTTTTTTGCATTAATGAGATTTGATGTGAATAGATGTAATAAGCATGGTTGATGTTTTGTTTAAGGTCACCATTTGCTTTATCCTACACTCACCTCCCTTCATTAGTTTTGGTTAACCCCCCACCATTTTCCTTGGATAAATTGGCCGGCCACTTTGGAGAGGATGATAAGAGAAATTTCCAATTTTGTGTGACACATATTTCTTCACCTCATTCTTCTTGTTTTGGGAAAAAATGAAAGCACCATTTTTCCTTAACTCCATTCCTCCATCAAGACAACTAAAACCCCATTGAGACAAAGCGCATTCTACACTACATTCTACAGCAAATCTTGGGCGCGTCGGCTAGCCAACTTCGCGCCCGAGTTGCCTCGGTATTGAGGTGGGAGCCCGTAAAAGATACAGACGATGTGGTGCCCTTCCGGCAAGGAGGCGACGACCGGAGTTTCCGCGGGAGATCGGGACGATGACGAGAAGACCGGAGGACTCGGATCACTCGGTATATCTCTCACCCTTTCTCTTGTTAGCTAGTATCGGTTAATGGTTACGATCCGGGTATATTGTCCGCGGTAGCGCCAGTTTAAAAGTTAAGAAAATTTTGATTCTGCATTTTGGCTTCGGATAGACGGCCGGGGCGCTGCCGTGGCTCAACAATACTCACAGACGAAGAGACTGGACTGTACGAAGATTGTCACGGATAGGCTCAATAAGGATCCGGATGAGTTTGCTCATCGGCCTTCCTTTTCGACAATTACCCGGGTAGCCGTTACGTAAAGCTAGTGCCGCTGACGTGCTTGTGGTTATGGATTTATTCAGTAACTCACTGTCAGCATACTGTCTAGTCTTTACATTACCACACAGAGGATTTCCCTGGTTTAGGCGAAATGATGTAGTGGCCGTATTGGATATGTGCAGGGTTCCGATCGATTGATTGTACTAGTTACCAGGACTTTCGATCAGACAGTTGGTAATACTAGCCGGCTCGGGATTGAGCCGGATTATTAAATTAGGTATTGATTTAATAATTAACATATATGTATTTCGATATGTATAATCTAGTATTATATTCTTTGTGTTATTCTATCTCTTTGGGTATTCAAATTTCGATACGAATACATGTATGTATATACAGTAGAGTGTAATCCGTATTTATACGGAAAACATTCTAGAAAGTGGACACTCTTTCCCCCAATCAGAGCAAAGCTCTGTTCAAATTTCAAATTTTGAAATAAAGCAACGCTTCATAGCAGTGCCAATTGCGCTGCGCCCCAAGTAGCGCACCAAGTGCAAATGCACATGTGCGCTGGCGCTGAGAGCGCTGCTCTATAAGCAGCGCACCACATGCAAAGCACGTGTGTGCTAGCGCTGAGTGCGCTGCAAAGCAGCGCACTGGTGCGCTAGCGCTGAGTGCGCTGCAAAGCAGCGCACGGGTGCACTGCACTCTAAGCAGCGCACCACGTGCAAAGCACGGGTGCGCTAGCGCTGGAACTAAAAGCTCCCCACCGTCAGATCAAAAATCCAATAATAATGATAAATCATTAATTAATCAGAATTAAATTCTATTAAGGAAAGATTCATCAAAATCTTTCCAAACAACAAGATTGTGCTCAGTATATCAAAGCACCGTTGGATCAATAATCCAATGGTGATTAAAAATCACCAAAAGTACAGAATAAATTCTGTATGAAAAGATTTCCCAATCTTTTTAAAAATAAGAAGATTGCCTTCTGTAAATCAGAAGCCCTTGGATCAAAGATCCAACGGTGGGGAAATCCCCAAAATCAATTGGAGAAAAGATCTCCTTAACTGATTGAATAAATCAGCTCACATTATATAAAGGCCTCAAGACTTCAAAGTCTCAAGATATACATAAGCGAATAGAGGAACCCCCCATAAGTTTTGAGAAAATTGAGAGAGAAAAGCTAAGCTCTCGATAGAAGAACAACTTTTCTTCAAGGTAAAAGAATAGAGAGATGAAATCATCTCATAATTAAAAAGAAGAGTTCACTTCTTTAAGATCATAGATCTACAAGACCAAAAGTCTTTTCACAAACAGATCAAAGGATCTCATCATAAAAAGAAGAACATAATTCTTCTCGCAGATCAACGATCTACAAGACTTAGGTCTTTTACAAAAAAAGATCATGAACATCTCGTTATAAAGGAAAGGGAGGAGAATAATTCAATTCACTTAAGGATCAAAGATCCATAAAGGCAGAGCCTTTCATCAATATAAGAGATTGAAGTATATCCTATAAACTAAGAACTTTATTCTTAGACCTATGGGACAAAGTCTCTTAAAAGAGAATTTAATTCTCTGTGCATAGCGCTGCATAAAAGAGCCTTAGCGCTCCATATAAAAAGAAGCGTTTCAGCGCACCAGAACTAGCGCATAGCGCTGCATAAAAGAGCCTTATGTTCCATATTAAAAAGAAGTATCTCAGCGCTCCTGATCTGGCGCAAAGTGCCAAGCGCACCACGTGTTCCTCACGTGTGCGCCACTTAACAGTTAGCACTCTGCGCTCTTAGACTAGCGCTTTGCGCTCATGGAATGGGGCTTAGCGCTAAGCGCACCACGTGCTCCTCATGTGTGCGCCACTGAACTAATAGCACTTTGCGCTCATAAATCAGCGCAATGCGCTCATAAACTGGCGCTCAGGGCCAAGCGCACCACGTGTCCCTCACGTTTGTGCTACTCGGCAGAAGCGCACTGCGCTCTTTGATTGGCGCAAAGCACCAAGCGCACCATGTGCTGCGCTGATAGAACATAAATTGTTCTTTAATAAGCCCCAGAGCTATGATGAATGCTCAGCATTCAATAAAAGACAAAATACTGTCAGAATTCAAATCAATACTCAGCATTGTTAAAAGGGCCAAGCCCAAATAAATGCTCAACAGCCCAAAATAAATGTTAAACATTTTAACTTGATTGGACTTAGCCCAAGATTTGCCATAAGTCCTCAATTCAGATTAATTGAGCCCATATGTTCATAAATCTTTTGATCTTAGTCTCAAATTGGACTACAGATCTCTCAACCAAAATTGGTTTAAGAGTGCATCTCTTTACTCCTCTGATATTTGTCGTTGTAATCATTCAACGTCTTCAGAGAGGTGGGGGTCCTGACAACCATACATTTCATAGCCTATGGCGTCTTTAAACTGGACTGTGGGATCCTTAAACCCATGGACTATGATGTCCTTAACCTCGGACTGTGGGGTCCTTAAACCCATGGACTATGATGTCCTTAACCTCGGACTGTAGGGTCCTTAAACCCATGGACTATGATGTCCTTAACCTTGGACCGTAATGTTCTTGAATTAATTATGGACCGCAAAGTCCTTAAACTAAACAATAGATCCCAAATGCTCTTTTGTTGGATCTAAACGATCCCATTGAAGTTGATCTTAGTCTAAAATTAGACTAACGTATCATCAACGAACGTTGAAGTTGATCTTAGTCTCAAATGAGACTAACATATCCTTAAACCCAACCCAAAACCCCAATCTAAGAAAATACGGATTTGGACTAATCCACGCCCTACGGGCGACAACATAAATTAGTCTCCGTATACAATCCACGGGCAACCAAAAACAAAACAAACACCCACGATACGAAGTCACCATCTGGAGAAGGAGAAAGTGGTTACCGCGATACGGTAGTGTAATTAACTGCAGGGGCTTGCGCCTGCAGGGAAGAGCGTCCCCACAATCAAAAACCCTTCATCATGAGGGGGAATCTGACGAAGTCTGCTACATCGTCCGCATCCGTTTAAACCTTCGATACATGGTGCCATAAATCAACTTGGCATCTTCGGAGAGGTGGACGGATAGCACCAATTAGCATCTGCCCTCGAAATTCGGGCAAGACGGACCTACGCGGTCTCGTCTCCATTTTCGGCGGTAAACAGATTTTGGCACGGCCGGTAGGACCTTTCCTCTTTCCACTCCACACTTCGTTGTCGTATTTCGCGAACGAATCACGGTTTAATATGGTTGCCCTTGGGTTCGAGGTACTGAGATTTGGTTTTGCTCCCGTGCAAAAAACAGAACATCAATGGCCTCTAATTGCTCCAGCTGCAACTGCGACTCCCGTTCCGCCTCATCTGGAGGTGTAACCTACGGGCCTCAAGCGACCTCCCTTTTCAAGATGCCAGTGGAGCAAGTAACTCAGGCCACTGGGCTATTCTTTGGGACCATGATCCCACCAATGAGCTTCAATGCCCTACTGCTATCGCAAGAAGCCCCAAGGAAGTTGGTCTTTGATCGACTTACCACTGTCGCGACCCTTCTCAACGGGTCGCCCAAATCCAATGCCTCAGTTTTCAACAGACTGGGCAAGAACGCCAACAAGCCCGCGATACCTGAAGCAGCCATCCTAAAGCGGATAGCCATCCCGGCTCAAGCGGACGAAATCATCAGAGAGGCTTCTACTGCCAAGAAGTCAGTCTTCACAAGGCTGGCCATTCCGGCTCCCGCTCCAGGCGAAGTCCTCAAAGCTGCTTCCCCTGTTCAGAGGTCTGTCTTTGACAGATTGGACATTACTTCTCAACGGACATCGGTCTTTAAGAGGCTGGCGTCGACGACAACCGTTCGCCAAAACAGGGGGCATGATGAAGTCACCCCTAAAGCAGAGACAATCCCATCCACACGACATGCTCGCCGTCGTCACTGGCGCCGAGTAAAGAAGGCTGGGGGCAGCTCCCCTTCTGGACTGACTCCGCCAGCTCCCAGGGTGGAAATCGATGCTGCTGTTCCGACTGGGAATAGCTTCGAACCGCTTAGGAGGGTCCGCAAGAACTCTCCAACTGCCATGCTGAAAAGATCTCCTCCATCTGTGGAGAATGCTACAGAAAAGAAGCCGGAGCAGCCCCCTCAGCGGTTGTCCTCCAAAATTTACAAAGTCTGGCGACAGGTCCAGGAATCGGTGATTGACCAGGACTACTCTTGCCGACCAAAGAAGATTAAAGCTCGGCAAGGAAAGAGCCATCCCGTGGTATCACAGAAGATGTCATCTGTTTGGGTGCCCACTGCAATGGCCCCCTCAACTTCGACCGCTCACAGGAGAAGGAGGCCGGAGAAAACCCCTGTGATCGCGGCGAACCGTAAGGACGCTGAATCTAAACGCCCCAAGTCTGGGGACATGGTAACACATACCGTCTATATGGCATCCGGAAAAGAGGAAAGCCGTGCTTCTATGGGTCATCGACCGCTTACCCGATCGATAACAAAGGCTCAGAAGCAACAGCAACAAAAACTTCAGGAGATGTTGACTGCAATGGCTGCACTCACTGGGCCGAAAGAAAATCCAGAGACCTCAGAGTAGCGTCAAGAAAAAGAAACCGATGCTGAATTCCTCTGAAGAATGCTAGATAGGAAAGAAAAAGAGGCCACAGAACAGGCGGCCAAAATAAAACGAATGGCTCTTTTGTTCCAAGACATGGCCGGGATGATGTTACAGCCGGAACCTCCAACTGAAGAGCCCCCCAATTATCATTGAAGACGACAGAGGGGAGACATCGAACCCTCCTCCAGCTCTTTCAGCAGCTAAGGAGGAGACCATCTCCAAGTCCGCTCTCGATGATTATATCGCTCAGCAAATACGAGCTCATCATGCTAGCGAAACGGCCGGGTAGATCGTTAAGACTGGACGACCCTATCCGGGCTAGTATGACCAAATAAGGTACCCGCTGGGATATACGATCCCTAAATTCCCTGTATATAAAGGGACGGGCAATCCCCACCAGCATGTCGCCTTGTTCAGGGCTCTATGTGGCAACACTGGAGGTGACGATAAACTACTACTTCGCCAGTTCGTCGGCAGCTTGTCGGAGACAGCGTTCGAATGGTACTCTGAACTCCCGAACGACTCTGCCAAGACATTTGAAAAAATGGAGCTGTTGTTCACACAAAGATTCGCAAGCGCTAGCGAGCATACTCCGATTACTGCACTAATTAACGCCAGGGTGAAGCCAGGCGAGACATGGGTTCAATACGCAATACGATGGAGGAATATGTGGTCGAAATGTAAGCAGCGCATTGAAGAAGCACCAGCAGTGGGCATATTCGTAGGTACTCTTGATCCGTAGGTGACCATCTCCCAGTTCATGATGTTTTTCAAGCCCACCACCTTCCAAGCCATGATTGATAAACTGGCCCAAATGGACCAGATGGGTCACAGACCTTCTTCTTTAAAGATGGAATCTTGAAATGAAAAGGGAAAAGCGAAAGCGACCTTCATCGCCAATGCTCAATAGCAACCCGGTGGTCCAAGATCAATTGCTCGCCAGGAGGATAGGCAGTGATTCTTTAACGAGAAGCTGAAGCACCCTTATTCGTTTCCCCGGGATAAAACGAAAAGACTATTTGAGCTGGCAGTATGCAACAGGCTCATCACCTTGCCAAATCCAAAATGCCCACTACAACTTGGTGAGGCTAATAATCCCAACTATTGTCCCTATCATCAAGCGATAGGCCATCCAATTGAGGATTGCTTCATCTTCAAGGGCTGGATTGAGGACCAATACCAGCAGGGCAATTTCGCACTGGCTGAGAATTGGAAAGTAAACCCGCCTCAGCCACACGCTCTGAAAAGGGGGGACATACCGGGGGCATTGTGCTCTTTTGTTGAAGAAGCTCCATGGGAGGTCGCTCTTTCAGCCAAAACGAAAAGAATGCTGAAGGATCTCCAAACATGCCCGGCAATCAGGTGGAAAAATCCATTGGAGCCCGAGATCATCGAGGGAATGCTGAAACCGCGCCCAACTCCAAAAATTGGTGGTGATAGTCAAAGCGCTCACACCCGGCCATCAAAGTCTTCGAAGAAGAAGAAGAAGATCAAAAAGCCCGTGAAGCCTGGTGACAAGCGCACAGGCCTGCAAAAATATATCGGCACGCTGGAAGAATATAGCCAGAAGGCGTGAACCCCGGTCACGCTTCAGGAGTTTCTCAACCACATTCTTAAAGACGGAGATAGGGACAACGATGATGACAATGGAGAAGACTCATCGGATGAGCCTGAAGATTATGTGGCAAGCTGCCATGTGATCTTTCACTCGTCGATAGACGATGAAGAAGCTCCTTACGCAGAGAAACTGGGGGCAGATCCTGAGCCGGAACTTCTAGGACCATCAGACGAAATGATTGATGCATTCCTGAATGAAGCTCTTCTTAAAAGCAAAGATGATCGAGAGTGCGAGATGACCATTGATTGGTAGAGTTTTTGCGTGCTAAGTTTATTACCGCAATCAAGACGGTTTCGCTTGTAGCTAGCCGGTTGAGCACGGGTCGATCCACAGGGAGATGGTTGTATGTCCGTTCGAGTTTTAGACGAGTCAATAAAGATGTGTATATGGTTGTTCAAATCTAACCTATGTGTTTTATATGCAAGTATAAAGTTGTTAAGAAAAAGATACGAAAGTGTAAGCTAAAGAAATCCGCACTTAAAACCTTTGAGCCGAGTCTTGACCAATTGAAGCTAGAGCAATCGGAAACAACGTGGATTAGGGTACTTAAGCACGGTATTCGTGGAATCCGGCTTATTGACCCTTGTCCGTCCGTTCTTGTCTCTTGCTTTCGCCTCCGGCCAAACCGAACGCAACCGGTCGCGGTTAGGAATCACCGTTACCTTGGTAGGGTAGGGTGCCTAACGGAGCGCTTGCGTAACGTTTGGGCGGAGTTCAAAGGAAAATAACGGGAAAAGGAAATGAGCAAAGAAACATTAACTTACAATATTGTATTTATTCTTAACAACAACAATTACAACCATTCACAAAACGAACCAAAAAGAGCAAAAGAAAAGATAAACAAAGAAAAGAAAAGATTACAAGCAAGTAATTAAAAGTGCATGGAATTTAAGTGTATGAAAGTAAATGAGCAAGAAATGAAACTAGGAACCATAGAACAAGACATGGGTTCAATAACCAAATCATAAACTTGCAAGCTCAATTAAGAGGTTGCAAGATCAAGAAAAGGCAAAGAACTCATGGAGAATGAAGCACAAAAGAGAGAACAAATGATACAACCCCTTGAGATCAATGGCCAAAGCTTAAACTTGCAAGCTCACTTAAGAGGTTGCAAGATCAAGTTAAGGTAGAGAGCTCAAGGGGAAAGCTAAGCAAAAAAGAATGATACAAAATAACTCTCATCTTCATTTAACATCCACTCAAAAGCTCTCACAACAATTTCATGGAGGAAATAATGAAGAAGAAGAAGAAGTAAACTAAAAACTAACAAAAAGTGGGCATAAGAATGAACATCCTTGGCTTGGCAAGTTCTGGGCAATTTATAGGCAGAAAACAGAGAACTTAGGGCAACAATCTGTCAATATATGAAATTCCAAAACTGCCCCTGAAATTTGACCAAGTACGGAGCCCACATGGCCGCGGTTCCGCGGCCTAAGCACGCTTATGCCGCGGTTCCGCGGCCTTTTAGAAGGATTGTGCCTTCATCTTTTGTCGTATCCCTTGGTTTGTGGTCCTCTTCAGTGTGGTATAGTACTTTTCTCAGAAGCTCTTTACAATTCTTCCAGAATTTCTGTAGATCAAAAAGGTGATGTGATGTGGATCTTTTGCCATGATTTCCTCGAGCTCCGCGTAGATATGTTGGATCTTGTGTTGACATTGAGCTTTGTGCATGAAAATGACATCGATTTGCCATTTTGTCCCTTAAACTGGTGTGTGGCAACATACGGATAGAGAGCAGAGACCCGTGTTTTATCTGTGGTTGGCAGTAATCCGGAATTTGTCGTACTTTTCCATGAATTTCACTGTTTAGAGCTGAGAACCAGTATTCTGCAAATATGTAGCAAACACTGATCAAAAGCACCTGCCTATAAACAAAACGAGCGTAAGAATGGGCGGTATAAAATGCAATATTCTGGTATGAACAACCATATTTGAAAAGGCCAAACGCCGGCGACTGGAAGAAAGGGTCGAGACACACCCGCCAGATCAAAGCGCATCCGCCGCAAATAAAAGCTGATTCAAGGCGAAAGGGTGAAAAGGCGATCTTATTCTACCGATCTGGGGAAACCAAAGTAGAGAAAGAAATTTGGCATGGTGCGGATTCTACACTTGACAGGCTCCAGCCCATCCGTTTACCCATATACTACACAGACGGATTAAAAAGACTGTTGAGGCGACAGGGCGTACCCTTCAAACAGACTGCTCGACAAGCCCAGTTCTATAACAGGATCTGGAACGTCCCCGGAACTCAACGAAAGTTGCCCAACGGGAGAATGGAAACAATCGGTCTTGGATATGTTCAATCTAAGAAACGGGAGCAATTCCGCGGCTGCTACGTCATACATGACTTCGATGAAGAAGGAGACGCTCCGTGGGAAGATGCTAATCCTGAACCAAAACGAGCTCCCATCGTAAAAATGCCAAGCCCGTCGTTCGAAGAACAAATAGACAAGCTTATAAGGGAAGCGGGTCAAAAAGTTCGAGACGACCATAATCACAAAATGGCCATCTATGAGAAAGCCAGAACGCAGCGCCTCCTTCAGCAGGCTGCAGAATGTGACGATGTTCTCCGTCGCCAGCCCGTCATATAAAAGACCCGGCGCAGAGGCAAAAATAAAGCAAAGAACGGAAAAAACGTTCGACAGCATCGTAGCGGGTCTAAGAAGCCACGCGATCAAAAATCGAGCAACCGGGATCCGTCTCTTATAAAGAAGATGGGTCGAGAATATTCTTTTCCCCAAGACAAGACACAAAAGATATTCGATCTCGTCATAAAACATCAGATGATGACACTTCCGGAATCCAAGCACCCCGAGCAAGCAGGCGAGGTCTCTCACCCAAACTATTGCTCCTATCACCGGGCAATAGAACATCCCCTCGAAGACTACTTTACATTCAAAGACTAGGTCGAAGACCAGTATCAGCAAGGCAGGTTCGTTCTATCCAGTAGTTGGAAGGTAACCCCACCATAGAAGCATGAACCGAAAGCCGCGTATACGGCGGGAGTAGAACCAGACCAACATCAGTCTTGGAAGCGATCTCGTACCTGTCACGTGATAACGCTGTCAGAAGAAGAACCCGAGAATATGGATGACCTCCCCTGGTGCTTCGAAAACGATGTTGACGAGGTGATCTCAGAGTTTCCGCCGGCGCCAAAAAAGCTGGAAGATGGAATATATACTACTACAGATAACCTCAAGAAAATTGACTTGGGGATGACAAATGACCCACGACCGACATTCGTCAGTGAGTTGTTGTCTGAAGAAAGGGTGGCTATGCTAAAAGACATGCTCATACAGTATAAAGATTGCTTCGTATGGAAGTATTCCGAGATGCCGGGATTAGATCCATAGATTGATGTGCATAAATTGACGATATCTCCGGACATCAAGCCGATCAAACAAGCACCGAGAAGAATGTGGCTCGAGCTTGAGATGAGCATCAATGTCGAGGTCAAGAAGCTAATCGACTCCGGCTTTATCCAAGAGGTTCAGTATCCTGACTGGATCACCAACATCGTCCTAGTGATGAAGAAAAATGGGACGGTGCGCATATGTATGGACTTTCAGGATCTCAACAATGCTTTCCCGAAGGACGACTTTCCGGTACCGGTTACCGAGCTGATGATAGATAACACGTCCACTCACGAAGTCTTCTCCTTCATGGACGGTTCATTAGGGTACAATCAAATAAAGATGCATCCCGAAGATCAAAAGCATACCGCTTTCCGGACCCCTTTGGGCATATTTTGCTACAAGGTGACGCCTTTCGATCTAAAGAACGCCGGTGCCACCTAGCAGAGGGCCATGACGAAGATTTTCGATGACCTCATAAATGAAATCGTTGAATGCTATATTGACGACCTCGTAATTAAAAGAAAATCATACGAGGAACATTTAGAGCATCTGAAAATCGTGTTTCAGCGCCTTCGGAAATACAACTTGAAGATAAATCCTCTCAAATGCGCATTCGAAGTTTCCTCAGGCAAGTTCATAGGATTCATCGTCCGATACCGAGGCATCGAGATAGACCCGTCTAAGATCAAGGCGATTATGGAAATGCCTCCGCCAAGGACTCTCAAGCAGCTGCGGTCTCTCCAAGGAAAGCTCGCATATATCCGGCGATTCAAAGCCAATCTCTCAGGCAAGTGCCGCCCTTACAGTCACCTGATGAAGAAGGGAACCCCGTTCTTCTGGGATCGCAAGTGCCAAAGCATACTGGACGAAATCAAGCAATACTTGCAGAATCCGCCGGTGCTGACCGCTCCGGTCAAGGGAAAGCCTCTAATTCTGTATACAACCGCCCTTGAGGGTTCTCTAGGTGCTTTATGAGCACAACAAAATGACCAAGGGAAAGAAAGAGCTCTCTACTATCTGAGTCGAGTTCTCCTGGGGGAAGAAAACAATTATTCTCCCATCGAAAAACACTGCCTGGCGTTGATCTTCACGATAACGAAGCTCAGGTACTATGCTTTGGCACATAAGGTCCACCTCATATCAAAGGTGGATCCTTTCAAATACTTGATATCAAAAGCCATATTAACGGGACGGCTCGCTAAATGGGCCCTACTCTTAATGGAATTCTCGGTGACATACCGACCCCTCAAGGCAGAGAAAGGCCAGGCCATCGCCGACTTCCTCGCTGAGCATCCAATACTTGCCGATTCTCCTTTGAACTACGAACTGCCCGACGAGTACGCGTTTGACACGATCGACGGGGAGAGAAGAGAGAATGATACCCAGTGGGAACTCTACTTCGATGGAGCATCTTCCATGAAGAAGCGCAAACAATGCACCCCCATAATCAAATCTGGGGTAGGCCTCATCTTCATAACTCCACAAAGGGGGATAATGCGCTTCGCCTTCTCCTTAACAGAGCCGAGGATGAACAATTAGGCCGAATATGAAGCTCTGATAGCAGGTCTTGAGATCGTCGCCGACATGGGAATAGAAAACCTTCTCATATACGGAGACTCCCAGCTGGTCGTTAGCCAAGTAAACGGTGACTATCAAACGTGCAAACCAGAGTAGGTAAAGTACGGTGAGAGAGTGCTATAACTGCTGACTCGAATCCCTTCCTACACCGTGGAAAGCATACCGCGTGCGGAAAATAGAAAGGTGGATGCATTAGCCAAGCTCGCTAAAGAACTGACCGACGAGAACCTCGATGACGTGAGGATCGTTGTGCAAAGTCGTCGGGTTCTTGCACAGGCAGAAATATCTACAGAGTCGTCCCAAGAAAAGGGAGCTACTGAGCAGACGGCCCTACAGATAAAAGACCAGGAAAAGGCTAAGGATTGGAGAGAAGTCTTTATAGACTACTTCAAATCCCGTCGAACACCTGAAGATGCGTCGTCAAGACATCAGCTCATGAAACGAGCTCTATCCTTCGCCTTTGTCAATGATACTCTGTATAAGAGATCGTTCAACTCCCTGTGGCTAAGATGCCTGGGACCTGAAGAGGCAAAGAGAGTCGTCCAAGAAACTCATGATGGACTCTGTGGTTCTCACCAAGCCGGGCCGAAGATGAAGCTAAAGATCAAAAGGATGGGCTACTATTGGCCTACGATGATCCAAGACTGCCTCGAATACGTGAAGCAGTGCCACTCGTGCCAAATTCACAGGGATTTTATCCACCGGCATCCAAATCCACTACATCCAACGGTGGCTAGTTGGCCGTTCGAATTGTGGGGAACTGATATTATCGGGCCAATTGAACCAGCATCGTCCAGAGGACATCGATTCATTTTGGCAACCACCGATTACTTCTCCAAGTGGGCAAAAGCAGTACCACTAAGATAAGTGAAGACGGAGAATATCCTTCATTTCTTCAAGACACACGTCATTTATCGGTTCGGTACTCTGCGACGGACTATCTCCGATAATGGGCCAGCCTACAGAAGCCACAAGATCAGCCGCTTCGCACAACAGCATAACATAGACTGGAGATACTCTTCGGTCTATAATCCCCGAGCTAACGGTCTAGCTGTGGCTTTTAACAAGACCTTGACGAAGATCGTGAAAAAGACGGTGTCTAGAAATAAGAGGGACTGGCACGAGAGACTGCATGAAGCTCTCTGGGCGTATTGAACTACATTCAAAACAGCCACGAACGCAACGCCGTGTGGATTGGTATTCGGCACAGAAGCGGTACTCCCCCTCGAGATAGAGTTGCCCTCTCTATAAGTGGCAGTTCATTATGAGCTAACGGACGAAGAGAATGCTCACCTTCGGCTTGAGGAGCTCGACGCCCTTGATGAAACCCGACTCATGGCGCAAATAAACTTGGAGGCTTATAAAGCAAAGATGACGCGCTCATACGAGAAGTTGACTAGGCCGAGAACATTCTTCCAAGGCGAACTCATGCTAGTGGTCATAAGACCTATGATCCCCAATCATGCCAAATGGGGAAATTCGAGCCAAACTATGAAGGCCCATACATCATAGACAAAGTTTACCTGGGTGGAGCCTATCTACTCATGGACATGCGTGGTGAAAGACCATTCAGGACAATAAACGGTCGCTTCCTAAAAAAATACTACGCCTGACGAGTCACGACCTAGGTCAACGATAGATGACAACGCCTATGTCCGCTCGCTATCTTCCTAATCCCAAATTCCATAAGTAGTAGCCGGCAAACGAACCGAAATGTCCTAAAACTAACGACGGACCGAAATGTCCTAAAACTAACAACGGACCGAAATGTTCTTAAACTAACGATAGACCACTATGTCCTAAAACTGGCTATTGACCGAGACGTCGATAAACCACTACGGACCACATCATCCCAAGGCTGACAAAAAAAATGGTATGTCCATAAGAAAAATAGGCACGGAAGAAAACTCGAAAAGGCTCCGTGAGTAAAACCAGTAAGATTACCGGCGAGTTTTGTGAAAACCCGAAAGGGCGCGATCTCGTTAAAAGACACTTGCAAGGTCCTCTCGACCATGTGAGGAGAAAATGCCTATGTAAGATCCTTACGACTCACAAGGGAGCAACACACTTAGGGATCCCCACGATTCCTAAGGAGAAATTACACTTACGAGATCCTCACGACTCGTAAGGAGAATTCCCCTTTGAGACCCTCACGGCTCACAGGGTTCAAAAGCCTTAAGTACAGGGATCTGAACTTGTTCTTAAGCCATCACAATTTCCAATGATGTCCTACAAGCGGTTCAATGCTGACCCTTGTATACAATCCATGGGCGCGAATAAACATTTCCCTAACAAAGTCCCACCCGCGAATAGGGATATTTTCACACAATGGACAGCCCTTATAAGTCCTCTCTACTTATAAGGAGAAAACACTCTTGTAAGATCCTTACGACTTATAAGAGAACACACACTTAGGAATCCTCACGATTCTTAAGGAGAAAACGCGCTTACGAGATCCTTACGACTCGTAGGGAGAAATACCTTCATGAGACCCTTACGGCTCATGAAGTTAAAAGCCTTAGTCAATAGGATCTTAACCCTGTTTGCTAAGCCACTTTTGTTCGACATCGACAGAGGCAAATGATGATTCGCTCCTGGCAATCCCAGTTGTAGCAATACTGATGCCTAAATCGGTATCAAATCCCAAATTCATAGCAAAAAGCCAACAATCCAAAAAATGTAAATGAAATAGCCGAAATGATGGGGCAACTTGCAACAAAATCAGCAAGTAAAAATGTATGCATACAAAATAGCCAAAATGGTAGGGCAACTCACAATAAAAAGAAGCGAGTAAATAAAACAAATAGCCGAAATGATTGGGCAATCGTGAATTTCGCGATATAAAAAGATGAAATGATAAAGCATCGCGGAAAGAAAAATATATAAAATGAAACTTTTTGCCCTACAGGTGAGATCACATCGATCCCTGTATACAATCCAGGGGCACAAACAAAGAAGGAACCATACCTTCCCCCCAGGCTCCATCCAAAAGAGAGCAAAGTCTCGATGGTTCACAAACAGCCTGGAGATCATCTCAACATTCGTCTCATTATAGCAGACGCAGCATCAGCAAAGCAGAACCATGGAAATTCACGATTCCATGACTCGGCGGTGCACAGATAACCAAGAGTCAACCCCGACTCCGTGAAATGCGGATAAAGTCAACCTCTCCTAGTCTTATGGAACACGGCTAATGTCAATCCTGACCCCGTGGGAAGCGTCCAGAGCAGATCCTGGTCCTTGTGGAACACGGCTAATGTCAATCCTGACCCAGTGGGAAGCATCCAGAGCAAATCCTAGTCTAGTGGAACACGGCTAATGTCAATCCTGACCCCGTGGGAAGCGTCCAGAGCAGATCCTGGTCTTTGCGGAACACGGGTAATGTCAATCCTGACCCCGTGGGAAGCATCCAGAGCAAAATCCTGGTCTAGTGGAACACGACTAATGTCAATCCTGACCCCGTGGGAAGCGTCCAGAGCGGATCCTGGTCCTTGCGGAACATGGCTAATGTCAATCCTGATCCCGTAGGAAACATCCAGAACAAATCCTGGTCTAGTGGAACACGGCTAATGTCAATCCTGACCCCGTAGGAAGCGTCCAGAACGGATCCTGGTCCTTACGGAACACGGCTAATGTCAATCCTGACCCCGTGGGAAGCATCCAGAGCAAATCCTGGTCTACTGGAACACGGCTAATGTCAATCCTGACCCCGTGGGAAGCGTCCAGAGCGGATCCTGGTCCTTGCGGAACACGGCTAATGTCAATCCTGATCCCATAGGAAACATCCAGAACGAATCCTGGTCTAGTGGAACACGGCTAATGTCAATCCTGACCCAGTAGGAAGCGTCCAGAGCAGATCTTGGTCCTTGCAGAACACGGCTAATGTCAATCCTGACCCCATGGGAAGCATCCAGAGCAAATCCTAGTCTAGTGGAACACGGCTAATGTCAATCCTGACCCCGTGGGAAGCGTCCAGAGCGGATCCTGATCCTTGCGGAACACGGCTAATATCAATCCTGATCCCGTGGGAAGCATCCAGAGCGAATCCTGGTCTAGTGGAACATGGTTAATGTCAATCCTGACCCCGTAGGAAGCATCCAGAGCAGATCCTGGTCCTTGAGGAACACGGCTAACGTCAATCCTAACTCTGTGGGAAGCATTCAGAGCATATCCGGGTCTAGTGGAACACGGCTAATGTCAATCCTGACCCCGTGGGAAGCGTCCAGAGTGGATCCTGGTCTAGTGGAACACAGCTAATGTCAATCCTGACCCCGTGGGAAGCGTCCAGAGCGGATCTTGGTCCTTGCGGAACATGGCTAATGTCAATCCTGACCCCGTGGGAAGCATCCAGAGCAAATCCTGGTCTAGTGGAACATGGCTAATGTCAATCCAGACCCTATGGGAAGCATCCAGAGCAAATCCTAGTCTAGTGGACTATGGCTAATGTCAATTCTGACACGTGAGAAGCGTCCAGAGCCGATCCTGGTCCTTACGGAACATGGCTAATATCAATCCTGATACTGTGGGAAGCATCCAGAGCAAATCCTGGTCTAGTGGAACACGTCTAATGTCAATCCTGACCCCGTGGGAAGCGTCCAGAGCGGATCCTGGTCTTTGCGGAACACGGCTAATGTCAATCCTGACCCCGTGGGAAGCGTCCAGAGAAAATCCTGGTCCTGTGGAACACGACTAAAGTCAATCCTGACCCCGTGGGAAACAACCAGAGCGAATCCTGGTTCCGTAGAACACGGCTAAAGTCAATCCTGACCCCATAGGAAATGCCCAGGGCAACTTCTGACTCCGTGAAATACGGATAATGTCGATCTTATCAATCACTTACGGGTCCTCTCGACCCGTAAGGAAGAAAACTCTCTTGTGAGATCCTTACGACTCCCAAGAGAAAACACACTTAGGAATCCTCACGATTATTAAGGAGAAAATACACCTATGAGATCCTTTCGACTCGTTGGGAGAAAAGTCTTTATGAGACCCTCACGGCTCATAAAATGGAAAAGCCTTAGGCAGCAAATCTTAACCTGCTTCCTAAGCGATCAATACCTCTCGAAGAGTTCAAGATGGATTGCTCTCTATCATCTACAGGCTACGCTTACTAAGCTACTGAGAAGGAAGCATTTTCATTAAGTTAGCAAGTTGCCCGCGCACTTCTTTCAGTACCTTCTCATGATCAGCCTCCGCGGCCAGCTCCGCTTCAATTCGAGCCCTTTGTTGCAAGCATGATGAAATATTCTCATCGATCTCCCGTTCGGCAGCTTCGCAACTCTGCATAACCCGCTCAATAGAGTCGTGCTTCCTCCTCAGTATAAGCCCGTCCGAGATATATTGCTGCAATGTGTCAAAAGCAGCTCTCAGTTGCGCGGCATTCGTTTTAACTTGGGCACGCAGCCGGGAAGATTCATCTAAAGCCTCCTCGCGTTCCTTCCACCTCAAGGTCGCTTCTTGTTCGAAATGGTAGAGGAAGGACACGCTCTGCTCAACCCATGCAGCCCGTTGGGAGTTCAAAGCTTGAATTTCAGGAGCAGGACGCCTAAGCTCAAGCTCATGCAGGCAGGCCTCAATCTTCCTGCAGTAGTTAACCCAAGACTCAATGGTGCATTCGTTATGGAAGTTCACAAGCGTCACCAGCATTGGATTAACCTCGGTAGCAAAATCTACAGCGAATGTAGGAGCCTCCGCGTCAATATCCTCGATCTAATCACTCAACATACGCAGACTGGTCACGGCGCCTTTTGAAGATGGACATCTGGAAAAGGGGCCTGCTGGCATTATGATTCGAGACTCGAACGGAGCTGAAGTCGGTGTCACCGCTGCAAAACAAATCATAGTCAAATGACGATTCAAGAAATAGAGAAGGTACATGAACAATGGAGTTTACTATACCGGCTGCGGCAGGTGGCAAGGCCGGGAGTACCGGTGGTGCAGCTATCCTTTTATCTCCTCCTTCAATCTGTAGTGCTGCAGTCAAAACAAAGAAGAATTAACAACGACTTGGCTGCCCGTAAAAGAAAAAAGAAGACATTAGCTAGAGGCTGTACTCACCAACACCACTAGATGAAGCAGTCTCCGACTGGAAGGAGAAATGAGGGTGCAACACCTGATATAGGTGATCAAAAAGGACTCCTGCAAAGATGTAGTAATGCAATGTCAGTACATAAAGTATATTGCCTACAATGAAACCGATAAGTCACAAACCCCTACCTTTCAGCATTTTGGAGGAAACGAGAGAAGACAAAGGGGCGGCCACCATCAAAGAAGCAACTGGCGATGCCTCCTCGGATGGCGCAACCTCAATGCTCGCTACACCTGCATTAGAAATGAGAGAAATACTGTCAGAAGAGATTGAAAGGGATTGCAGAATAAAAAAGAAAGCAATGACCCAAAATCTACCTGGTGAGTCGTCGGTCGAAACCGCGACAAGGACGTCACTGGGTGCAACGACTGCTTCACCCTCCTCCGTCGGAATGGTTTCGCCGCCCGTAGCTTCATCCCCCGACTCCATGAGAACCATCGTGATGCTCGCAGCGCCCGGCAACGGCAAGGAACCGCAAGGGGATAGAGTGGAAATTGGGGCAGTGCCAGACTCTTGAGAAAGAGTGGCCACTTCAGGCTCAGTGGTTGCCTCCATCTCACCTACCACTTCCTCATCAAGACTCGGCCCTGCAGGATAGGATATATGAGAATCTGAAGATTAAAACATTGACAAAAGGACCCAATGTTATGTTACCTTGAGATGGCTTTTCAGCCGCCTCCCGAGTCGCGCGTATCGCCTGTCTATGAGCGATAGACAGGGCAACTGGAGCACCCTCTGAAGGAGCAAGGACAGGGGTAGCAGCGCTCGAGCTTTCACCCACGCCCAAGGTGGCGTTGCGTTCTTTTGCTGCACGCCTCCTGCGCTTCCTTTCTGCCCGGGCCATGAGAGTTGATCTTCTCAAGACCTCCGTCAAGGGGACGTCATCGTCCACGCCAGGAGCTACCTATGGAGCCGTTATGGTGTCCGTCATCGGTTGCTTAAGTAAAGCCTCTGTTGGCAATGCTGAGGAGGCCGAGACTTCGATAGCTGGCCCTGGAAGCATCTCTGCATCACCCTGCAGGATTGGCACTATATTGGGCATGATCTGAGTCGAGGTAGTCCTTACGATAAGATGAAAAGGGGTAAGATTATCCATAAGAAAGGCGAATGAAGGCACATTGAGCCGAAATATACCAACACCCAACGAAGCACGAAGCCTCTCCTCCTCCTCAAAAGTTTTGAGGGAAGCTGCGAGAGCCTCTTCAGTGGAAATGCATGTTAAAGAATGAATGTCAGTCAAAACATGATAGCAAAAACATGTTAGCAAAAAGATACGGTTGAAGTTTACTTGATTGTGCGAGGATGACCAGGCCCGCTTTGTGGCTTGCTAATCGCTCAGAAGCTGCAATTGCAGCTTCGAGTTCGGTATCATCCGGCGCCATAAATAAACCCTCGTTGGTCCCATATTCACTCAGGCCCTCACTATAAGGAGCATGAGGCTCCTGGCTGAGTACAACGTCTATAAAAAGAATCGACTTCTTTTTCTTCTGTGAATGAGTAATCTTGGGACAACGAGTCCCGATGTATGAACCTATGCCAGACTCAGAAGACGCCACGGTCACCGCTTCAACGGGAGCACGGGGCATCGGTAGCTCAGTCATATCACGTGGCGCCACAGCTGCAGCAGCTTCCCTTAGGGGAGGACGGATAATGGTCCGTCGCTTCAGAGGAACATTTGGATTACCAGCCGGCGCTGCACCCTTACGATCAAGCAGCAATCTTTTTTCCTCTCGAATGACGGTGCCCATCGAATGCTGATACCACGCCACATACACATTCAGGGCCTTCAGAACGCAGCTTGGTTCACTAATGAAAAAGCTGGACCCTGTGTTTAGGCGCATAAAATGATGCAGCGCGCTCCGGATACCCTCCTCAGTGGCAGCCGATTCTGCCAAGAAAGCCTCAAGCGGGACGCCCTGATTATAGCTTAGCTTCTGGGCGAAACGATGCGAGTTATATCTCATGAACAACGCCGCATCATTCTGTCTAAATATGAGAAAGCCCGGCCTGATGGAGTACAGATGAAGAATCTCCTGAGCTTTCAACACAGAAGCCCCGTCTTTAAAAATGCCCTGCAATGGCAGCACCGTTTTTGTAGATTCCTGGCCGACGGTCAAAATTTTATCTGTAAAGGACATACCATCTCCAACCGTGCAAGGACGAAGGAGCAAACCCCTAGCTTCCCATGGTGTTGGACATACGATGGATGCGTCGACCGGCCACATTATCCGAGGGAATTTACATCTGTCATAAATGGAAGGTCTTCTGTGGATACCGAAGACCCCAAGCATGTGCAACTCGAGCCATGAGGTGAAATAGTGCATTGAGAAGTTGGCAGGCTGCACCCCTAGCTCAGTAGTATCCGTTGCCAAGCAGTGGCCGTGATACAGGTGGGCTAACCCAGCGATCCCGACGGACACTTGTATCCCGGCAACCATTCGATGCGCTGGGTAGAAGACGGACGGACTCATATAGCGAGGGTGCATAAGAAGCGCCAACCAGCTTAACCATAAACCGAGGAACCCTAGAAAGAACGCTTCCTCATCGATGCCCGGAGCAGCAATTTCCGAAAAGGGAACGATCACGATGCTTGGAAGAAAGAAATCCTTTTGATCGGCTTCCAATATTGGCCGGTGATCCAAGCCAAAGCCGAAAAGATCATCAAGTTTGGCATACTTTTCACCTTGTCGCGATAAAACATCCGTACGGAGAAAACGAGCAATAAAATCCGTAAAAGTAACCCCGCGGCCTCCAGATTCGAGAAAGAGGCTCTCATACATATTCAACACCATTATCAAACTTGGGAACTGGTGTTGAATGGCGTTCTCTGGGGTAAGAACCATTACCACTGATTTGGTGGCGAAATATACTCATTCGGAGGAAGCAGCTCCTCGTAATGCTCTCCCCTAACTGGTAAACCAGAGACCTCGGCAAATTCCTCTAAGGAAATGGAGACTTCTCGATCCAATAAGAGGAAGGTGTAGGTCAGAATGTTCCATTGCTCTAGAAACGTCTTGATCCACCATGTAGGAGGTGCAGAATACTGGAACAAGGAAGCATAGATCGCAGGGTACAATCCGAGCTTCAACAGCTGCGACTTCTTCGCCGATAAAATATATCGGGCACACTGTAAGTATCCGGCCGGGTGACGGGGAGTTAGTCCTATGTTGTAGGGTTGTCCCCAAGGGCGCGAATCGCCCTGACATATGCGTCGCCCTAGAGTGTCCAAAGCCACCGGCGGCTGCACGGGTACTGCAGCAATAGAAGGCCGAAGGAGACAGTCTGAAGTCCAATTCACCTCCTCCACAGTATAGCTTATCGGGGGTGCATCTGCATAAGGGATCGCAGAGATAGGCTCTGAGGGTGTCGCATAAGAAAAGCTCCGGCGGCCTCTGATAATTTGATCGTACCATCTACCCCATAGATGAAGATTCTTGTGCTCCGGGTCATGGTCTTTGATCAGCGCAAGAACCTCTCAGTCTACGGGCGCTTCGGGGAATCTGCCTTCTAAGCGGACGAACGGAAAGGAAGTGTCGAAAGACATAGTATCTGCGCGGAAAAGTGCAAATTTTTAGCCGCCAATGCTACAATTTAAGTTCTGTCACTAGGTACTTTAAATCGGTACCACACTGCAATGCAGTGAAAAGGGACCAAAGGGGGACCCACATAATCCAGATGACATTGCATCATTAATAAAACAGCCTCATCATTTGATGAGACTGTCAATTAAATGAGGAAATACTCAATTGATTCTCATTTAATGAGAATTCCTCGGGCCAGGGAGTAAATCTCCCCTTGAGAGCAGTGCTCTATGGCAAAATGACACCTATCAGATTCTAATGATGAAGGAATAAAATTCCTCAAGAAAATTCTAAGAGCCTTACTCTGTAAAAATGATGGAATGACCCATCAGAGAACTTAAAGTAAAGTTTTTATGGAATAAAATTCCATGATATTTAAGATCCATGAAAAAAAAACTCTTAAGAGTTCTTTATGAAAGATTAATAAATCTATGTGATTTGAAAGAGAGCAAAGCTCTGTTAATGGGTTAAGAAGCCCTCAAAAGGTTTTATTTAGATCTAAGATCTATGAAGAGCAAAGCTCTGTTAATGGGTAAAACCCTAATAACATTTTTTAAATCTAAGATCTATGAAGAACAAAGCTCTGTTAATGGGTGAAACCCTAGATTATTAAATGATCTACTCAAAGATTTAATCTTTACCTAAGATTTTGACAGAGTTCTGTCCTTAAGAAAGTTCTTAAGCCAAAGAGCTATGCTCTGCAAGAGAATAAAAATTCTCAGAGGGAAGAAGATGAACAGAAATCATCTCAAGGGCCAAGGGTCCTATTTATAGGCATTGAGATGCCGTTTCAACTTCTGATTTGATCCAAGGGCACAGATGTTGCCACCGCTGCACTCACATATGGGCCACGTGAGCGCAACGGTGGGGGGCATTTGTTTCCCCCAATCAGAGCAAAGCTCTGTTTAAATTTTAAATTTTGAAATGAAGCAACGCTTCATAGCAGCGCCAATTGTGCTGCGCCCCAAGTAGCGCACCAAGTGCAAAAGCATATGTGCGCTAACGCTGAGAGCACTGCGGTATAACCAGCACACCATGTGCAAAGCACGTGTGCGCTAGCGCTGAGTGCACTGTAAAGCAGCGCACGGGTACGCTGCACTCTAAGCAGTGCACCATGTGCAAAGCACGGGGGCGCTAGCGCTGGAACTAAATGCTCCCCACCAACAGATCAAAGATCCAATAATAATGATAAATCATTAATTAATCAGAATTAAATTCTGTTAAGGAAAGATTCCTCAAAATCTTTCCAAACAACAAGATTGTGCTCTGTAAATCAGAGCACCATTGGATCAATGATCCAATGGTGATTAAAAATCACCAAAAGTACAGAATAAATTCTGTATGAAAAGATTTCCCAATCTTGTTAAAAACAAGAAGATTGCCTTCTATAAATCAGAAGCCCTTGGATCAAAGATCCAACGGTGGGGAAATCCCCAAAATCAATTGGAGAAAAGATCTCCTTAACTGATTGAACAAATCAGCTCACCCTATATAAAGGCCTCAAGACTTCAAAGTCTCAAGATATACAGAAGCGAATAGAGGAACCCCCCATAAGTTTTTAGAAAATTGAGAGAGAAAAGCCAAGCTCTCGATAGAAGAACAACTTTTCTTCAAGGTAAAAGAATAGAGTGATGAAATCATCTCATAATTAAAAAGAAGAGTTCACTTCTTTAAGATCATAGATCTATAAGACCAAAAGTCTTTTCACAAACAGATCAAATGATCTCTTCATAAAAAGAAGAACATAATTCTTCTCATAGATCATAGATCTACAAGACTTAGGTCTTTTACAAAAAGAGATCATGAACATCTCATTATAAAGGAAAGGAGGGATAATAATTCAATTCTCTTAAGGATCATAGATCCATAAAGGCAGAGCCTGTCATCAATATAAGAGATTGAAACATCTCCTATAAACTAAGAACTTTATTCTTAGACCTATGACACAAGTCTTTTAAAAGAGAATTTAATTCTCAGCGCATAGCGCTGCATAAAAGTGCCTTAGCGCTCCATATTAAAAAGAAGCGCTTCAGTGCACCAGAACTAGCGCACAGCGCTGCATAAAAGAGCTTTAGTGCTCCATATTAAAAAGAAGTATCGCAGCTCCTGATCTAGCGCAAAGCGCCAAGCGTACCACGTGTTCCTCACGTGTACGCCACTTAACAGTTGGCACTCTGCGCTCTTAGACTAGAACTTTGCGCTCATGAAATGGAGCTTAGCGCCAAGCGCACCACATGTGCGCCACTGAACTAATAGCGCTTTGCGCTTATAAATCAGCGCAATGCGCTCATAGACTGGCACACAGCGCCAAGCGCACCACGTATCCCTCATGTGTGCGCTACTCGGAAGATGCGCACTGCGCTCTTTGATTGGCGCAAAGAGCCAAGCGCACCATGTGCTGCGCTGATAGAACATAAATTGTTCTTTAATAAGCCCCAGAGTTATGATGAATGCTCAACATTCAATAAAAGACAAAATACTGTCAGAATTCAAATCAATGCTCAGCATTGTTAAAAGGGCCAAGCCTAAATAAATGCTCAACAGCCCAAAATAAATGTTAAACATTTTAACTTGATTAGACTTAGCCCAAGATTGGCCATAAGTCCTCAATTCAGATTAACTGAGCCCATATGTTCATAAATCTTTTGATCTTAGTCTCAAATTGGACTACAGATCTCTCAACCAAAATTGGTTCAAGGGTACATCTCTTTACTCCTCTGATATTTGTCGTTGTAATCCTTCAACGTCTTCAGAGAGGTGACGGGTCCTGACAACCATACATTTCATAGACTATGACGTCTTTAAACTGGACTGTGGGGTTCGTAAACCCATGGACTATGATGTCCTTAACCTTGGACTGTGGGATCCTTAAACCCATGGATAATGATGTCCTTAAACTCGGACTGTGGGGTCCTTAAACCCATGGACTATGATGTCCTTAATCTCGGACTGTGGGGTCTTTAAGCCCATGGACTATGATGTCCTTAACCTTGGACCGTAATGTCCTTAAACTAATTATGGACTGTAAAGTCCCTAAACTAAACAATAAAGCCCAAATTCTCTTTTGTTGGATCTAAACGATCTCGTTGAAGTTGATCTTAGTCTAAAATTAGACTAACGTATCCTCAACGAACGTTTAAGTTGATCTTAGTCTCAAATGAGACTAAAGTATCCTTAAACCCAACCCAAAACCCAAATCTAAGAAAATACGGATTTGGACTAATCCACGTCCTACGCGCGACAACATAAATTAGTCTCCGTATACAATGCACGGGCAACCAAAAACAAAACAAACACCTACGACACGAAGTGACCATCTAGAGAAGGAGAAAGTGGTTACCGCGATGCGGTAGTGTAATTAGCTGCAGGGGCTTGCGCCTGCAGGGAAGAGCATCCCCACAATCAAAAACCCTTCATCATGAGGGGGAATCTGACGAAGTCTGCTACATCGGCCGCATCCGTTTAGACCTTCGATACATAGTGCCATAAATCAACTTGGAATCTTCGGAGAGGTGGACGAATAGCACCAATTAGCATCTGCCCTCGAAATTCAGGCAAGACGGACCTACGCGGTCTCGTCTCCGTTTTCGGCAGTAAACAGACACCTCATTTTAGTCTTTTCCATTTATCTTTAAATGGAATGAGGTGTAAAACAAGGTGTGGGGAGTATGGTGAGAACCATGCCTTAATAGTATTAACAAATGAATTTTCATTTCATTTGTGCAAACTATTGAAGCATGGTTTGTTTATTATATTGTAAAAATTCTTTTACAAAACTAGTGTGAGGTTTTTCTCTCATGCTTGATTCATTTTTCTCATGCTCACCATTTGATCCACTCTCCTCTCTTGTTTCTTGAGCTCCTCCACCTTCATCTTCAACCTTCTCTCTACACTCTCATGTGTTGAGAATCAAGAGAGGAGGTGAGATAGAAACACACAAAGAACCTCACATTACATCCTAGACTCTTTAGACTAGAAATCTAAAGTCTCTAGTTGCTCCAATGGACTCTTAGTGTGGAGCTAGAGCCATAGAGTAAATCCCTCGAGTGGATCATCTTCGACGGAGGATGACCGGCCATCAAGCTCGATCCAAGAGAACAAAAGGAGACAACAAAGAAGAACAAGCTCGATCAAACAGATCTCTAGGAGAAAACGAAGAGGAAAGAAGACCGAAGGACACGGATCTTTTGGTGAGAAATTCCTATCATAGTAGCTAGCTCCTCTCATGTTAGCTAGTTTAGGTTTATGGTAGATTCTAGATCGGGTTATTCTAGCGCCAGTTTTTCAAATCCTAAAAAAATTTGTTTCAAAAACGGCCACAGTAGATATTCAGGGCACTAGGTATAACCCAACATTGACATAGACCATGTGGAAAGAGTCGACATCAGGTTGGATGAAACCTATACTCCGTCTATCTGGGACTTGTCCATTGATGAGTGATCGGGTTTGAGGTAGATACCATAGCCGTTTGTAAAATTTTGATTCGGAACCCATTTGATATGTTGGAGATAGTGCCCTCAGAGTCAATTATTGGATCACAGGCACGTGATTGCAATGATTGAGGGAAGACCTATCCCGGTAGGACAATCTTACTCAAGATGATAGTATGCTATCTGGTTTATCTTTATCATCGTGTACTGCTTTAGGTTACCTTACAGGTCACTATTGCACGTTGATAGAGCCCCTAGGATTCTTGCTTGACTGCCAGCAGTATGAGGGCGATCATATACGTGGGAGCTGGTAGTCTATAAGCACATCCTTAAAAGGTCCCTAGTCGTGGGAGTTTCGAGACAGGGCATCGATACTCCAGAGTAGACTAGTGTATACAGTCGAGACCCCGACGAGGGGCGGTAGCCGGTCTCACAAGCCACTGGTGTCAGTTGGTTCACCTAAGATGTATACAGGTGCTCATTGGGTTATGAGTACACCGGACAAGACTCGCCGGGAACATGCTAGTTGGTCTTATACCTGACGTCAGATAGTAGTTCCCTGGTGACATGTGTACAGGTTAGTTCATCGACCTGAGATCATCATTTGTCTCGTGTGAGTTCCCACTGTACTTTGATTACTACCCTACCACGCTCAAAAGAGACGTGCAAACAGGTTTTAGTTGGGTACAGTCCCGAGCCACATGGAGGCAGTGAGCGGATCTGCAGGGGTTCGTCTCTCCCGGTATTGGGGGTGAGGTCGCGCTGTGTCTAGGAGAGCCATTACACGAAGTCCTTGGCCAAGGCAGGAGATTTACTGGTAGGTATTCCAGTAGTATCTCAGGGTGTTCTGGGCTACACTCCGACACGACTTGTACCGCTTTTGGGGGTCTGACTTTTACCAACCCCCTAGGCCTGCCATGCGATGCTCATAGATGAACGGACCGGACTGTACGGATATTGTCACTGACAGGCTCAGTAGGGTGTCAGGATGAGTTCGCTCATCGACGTCCCTTTTGGTCTATACCCGGTAGCCCGTTACGTATAGGCTAATACCTATGACGTGCTAGTGGTTAAATCCACAACCAAAGTATTGACGAGTCTTTAGAGTCCCCCACAGACCGGTTTCTCAAGTTTCGGGCGAAACGCTGTAGAGGCCGTATGGAGATATGGCAGGGTTCGATCAGATACGTGCGGTATTGCACGGATCATGATCGGACGGATAATACTAGCGGGCTTTGGTTTAAGCCGGATCTTAGTATAGTACAGTGTAGATTTGTCTCATTGCATTTGTATTCGGTCGGAATATAAATACGGGTATGTATATACAGTAGCGGGGTTTTCCTGTAATTTATTATGGGATCAGTTTTCCGAAGTTGCCAGTTTGTTTTCCGTTTCGGCCATTTACCTTTGTATCTTTCCTTGGCTGAATATTGGTGGAGGAGGGCTTATTTGCATTTGTGCAAATAAGCATTTTGGAGGGTGGTCTTTGCATATTATTGTATCATGATAGTTCTACCACCATTTGACTTTTTCTTCTCTTCATTGCTTGACTTTTGTGATGGTGATGGGTTATGATGAGGTTGGTGGAGTGTTGGTTTTGATTGGTGATGATTTCTTTTCATGATCACCTTCTCTCTCTCTTGCATGGTTGATACACACACCCATTGGCTTTTCTCTCTCCCCTATCATTCTCTCAAGGAGCATGGCTGGCCATGGAGGGAAGGGGCTGTCCAAAAATGAGTGTGGGGAATTTTGATCTCTTTTGTCTTGCAAAATACCCATTGCTCCATCTCCAAAAGCTTAGTTCTTTTCCTCCACCAAATGGCAACTTCCACAACCCCAAATGAGACACAGAGCACTACACGTATTCTACAGCAATCCTTGGGCACGTCGACTCGCCAACTTCATGCCCGAGTTGCCTCGGTCCAGAGGTGGGTGCCCGTAAAAGAACCTGGCGAAGTGGTGCCCTTCCGACGAGGAGTTGAAGACCGGAGATTCCGCGGTGAGATCGGGACGACGACGAGAAGACCGAAGGACACGGATCGCTCGGTATATCTCTCTACCGTTCTTTAGTTAGTTAGGATTAGATTAATGGCACGATCCGGGTTTATAGTGCGCGGTGGTGCCGGTTGAAAAAGTTAAAGTAAATTATCGTTTCCGCATTTTGGCCTCGGATTGACGGCCAGGGCGCCGCCGTGCACTTACAGTGGTATCAGAGCCACGCCATTAATCTTGTCTAGCTTGGTCTAATGTGTTTACACTTTCGATCGAACAAAACTCTAAAACCCACGTTTTCAAAAGCATCAGTTTCAGTCGAAATATTTTTGGCTCGAAAATTTTTTCAGGTTGTTGCAGAAACATGTGCAGGGAAGTCTAAGCACTCTGGTAAAATTTGGTCGCATGACCCCATCATTCCACCGCGGAACCGCGGCCAAACCCATGTTTGGGCCGCGGTTCCGCCGCCATATTTACTGTGCAGTGCATCAAATTTTTCCAGAGGGTCTCTGTGTTGAAAATAGGGGTTTTGGTATATTCTTTTTGGGTCCAGAATTTCTTTAAGTGCTACAGTAGTGCTTGGGGGCCCACTTGGGAAAAGTTGATCGATCAAAAATTTTAAACACATTGGTTCACAGTATTTACATTATATCTGCGACCGTGAATGTCACTTGATCGGTAAATCCTGTCTAACTGCTATAGCCCGGTTAGACGGATTTGCGAACGTGTCATTCACGTTGATGTTCTGTGTTGTGCTGTGATATTGCGGATTGGTCGTGGAGGATAGCCTGGATGCAATGCTAGTACAGTTTTGGTTGTATTATGTACATTTGATATTGCGGGGCGAACGTCCGACATGTGGACTGCCGTCACTGCCCGTTTGTATATTATTCTTTTGGGGCACGACCGGGGTGTGGTCGATGTATCCGTTGTATGTATATTTTGCTTTCTGTACTAGGATTACCCCGAGGTGGGGTGCACGGATAGCCGGGTTCTAGAGGGCCACAAGCCCGCATCTCATGGCATTGAGACGGAGGGGGCTTCACTCTAGAATTGGCGGGCTATTCGCCGCACTCGTAGGGGGTACAAGTTGACCCAGGAGGGGTGCCCAAGTTACCGGATTCCGTGAAGTGCTGGGTGGTCCATTCACGTTGCTGAAGGGGGCTGCCTCACTTCAGGTTTTGGTGGGTAACTTGCCGCGCCCGTAGGGGTCTAGGATTTCATTGCCCGGGCTATCCACACGACCAGGGGAACGTCGGGTTTCAGTAGCGGCTCTGTGAAACCCGGGGATCCCAGATATCTGTATTGTTCTGTGATGCTTATTACATTTCTGTGATGTTGCATTTTATCACGCCTTGATCGAAATATTATATATTGATATATATACTAGTAGATGTTGTATATATTTTGCATCCGCGCTAGTCCAGTCCCCGCTCTGTCGTTAGTTAAGTAACCTAACGGGTAATGACAGGACCCAGTGGCGAATGCGGATGGCATATACGTACATCATTATTTTCGTTCTTTATTAGTGTGATCAATTGATGGGACTGCATTGATTCGGATCAATGCAAGCTAAACAAACCTATTCTGATGTTGTTGGAACATTTTTCAGAAAGCTGTTATTGCAAGGACGTTCTCTTTTGTTTTGCATCGTGGTATTCAGTTGGAATATCCTGCTCCTCAGTCGACGAGGCAAGGGCCGAGATCCCTTGTAACGTTTTAAAAATAATTAAATAAATAATTAAATGAATAAAATTGTTTAAGTGAATTTTATGATTTTCGGTAAAGAAAAATGTATTTTTCGTAAAACCAAACCGTGATTGTTTTTCATTATAATTTCAAAAAATACCTATTTTAATTATGTAATTACTAGTAAATGGTGTTTATTTAGCCACTTATAAATTTTTAGTTCAATTAAATATTTTTCCTAAATTAAAATTTTAAATATTAACATAAGCTTTATTTTTTATTTAAATTAGTGTAAATTACAAATTTGAATGGTTTTAATTTATAAAAATGAGCCATGGTATATTAGAATCAAGTGTGTAATATGCAAAATCTTTTCCAAAATCTCTCCATGGTTCTAGAAATTTCTAGGAAAAGGGTTAAATTGAAAAAGTTAGATAATAAAGGGTTTAAGTGAAAAAAATGCATTATTTATGAACTTTCTACACAATACCACACATTTTTTCTCTCTCTCCACCCTCCTCCCTCTTCATGGCCGGCCTCCCCTCCATGGGTAGCTCCAAAATTTTTCCCCCATCATTTTTGCATTAAAAATAATCAAAATTCATCAAAAATTCTAAAAATAAATCTCAAAAATCAACATTCAACCTCTACCATTTTCCTTTGACCTATTTAGCATGGATTTTGGAGTGGGAAGGCATGCATTTTGGAGGCTCATTTTCATTGTTTGGATTTCATATTTTGAAGGTACCCCTCACGTGGACTGCGGGCGATGAAGAGGATGATGGCGACACCGTCTTCGACAGACATGGACCAGGTGAGTAGATGCATATCTACGGGGGGAAGTCGGGTGGATGGCGTTTAGCACCCCGCAACGTAGCATAGGAATAGTACTTAGTGTCATTAGGAAACCAGATGTGACCCTAGATTCTTAATCAGTAGGACCCTAGTATTGACCCTAGGCTGGACTAGACTGATTTAGGAAAACCATATCAGAGGATAAGTATCCTGGAAGAGGTTCGTAGGTTTCAGACAGAAACACACACACGCACATACTGAAACTCGACATGGGGTATACGTGTATGTGTATATATATAGAACTAGGTATAGGTATATACATGAATATACAACACGTATATGGGATTGATTGATGTGATATGATACACGGGAATGAAACGGCAGAACTGGGCTTGAGGCCGTGATTCTTGACTATACAATCGTATTAAAGTGTTAGCGGATCATTAGAGAATGAGATAATGAACAGGTATACATAAATTATAATGGGTAGTGATGATATTGAGGTTCATGGAACTCTAAAATAGTACCCGGACTGTAACTTGTGATTGATCACGATATGGGATATGTATGACTTGATTACGACATCATATAGGTGTGACCTGATGTCGATATCATAGAGGTGTGACTTGAGGACGATATGATATCAGTATGACTTAATCACAATATGATACATATGACATTATACGAATAATGAGACACCTAGGAGATACTTGACCCGTACCCCGATATTGGGATGCCGTATGATGGATTTTACCGTACGAGGCATAGATATGATGATTGATCCGCACTCTTAATTGAGGAAGCCGTACTTCGTACGTGACGCTATTGAGGCTAGATCGCCGACTATTAGAGATATTGATTCAGACCTAGGTAGACTCTTGTTTCTTAAAGACTAGTTTCTTAGGTTAAGTTCCTTAGAAGGTTAGATAGACACTAGTTTAGGTTTGATTTATATAGTGGTGGTTGTACTCGTATATCGCAGAGAAGTGGATAATGCACATCTGTCTTGCATTCATACTGTAATCATCATGGTGCATATTCTTTTATATGTTGCTATAATCAGTATAAACTTTACCTGTTAGGACACCAGCACTATTACCGATGATGCGCATATTCCACGCACACTTATTTGCCGGCTCACACACATCATCATCGGTAATTTCTATGTCACTTACACTTTAGATCATATTGTCTTTTATGGATAGAATCAGTTAACAACTAGACCGATATAATATTGTGATTATTCTCTGACATTAGTACAGACATGATATTTATTGCTTAGACATTCATGCATTCATATTTTCATGTTACCATGCAGTATTATGGGCATATGCCGACACTTATCATATAGTTACTCATGATTTTGAGATTTGGATTTCTATGAGATTTCTGGATTTTGGGAAAAACCGCAAGAATATGTAAAAACTTCTCTCTCTCCTCCTCCTCTCTTTTTAAAAAAAACATAAGATGCGGTTTTCTCGTGATGTATGTGTCGTCCACCATGAGATTTCATGTTTTCTGATGGATTTCGAGACCCGATTCGAGGAGTGGATGAACCGTCTCGGGTACATGGTAGGCCCGGTATGGTATCCCGGGGCAAGAAGATCGAGTTGTAGACGATGAGCCTGGCAGGGGAAGGCTACCTACCGGTGATGTATGGCGCGGCGGATATCCGGAGGATACCGACCGTTGTCGTGAGATTTGATGATATGGGCCGATCCGGACTGATGGAGCCCGAGATATTGAGACTTGAGATGACATGTGTTGTGTCGATGCTTGACACGGATTTCCATGGATTTCATTGTTGAGATTTCAGATTCTTATACACATTTTACTATGATAACAGCTAAAGATTTCTTATACATATATATCTGGATTTCAGGATTTGTTACTTTACATTCATGGTGCATGCATTTCATTTCATATGGCATAGTATTATATGAGGCACTGACACGAGCACGGAGTATCTGCACTTACACGTAGTTTTACCCTGCTATTATTGTTGATTGGAATATAATAGTTCATTATTATGACCTAGGATAGCGTCGTGCATTCGATTTCTTTTCGTAGATGTCTTTTACTCACGAGTTGGCAACTCACCCCCGTTGTGCCAAATTCTTTACAGGTTCGATGTACAGGTTTCCGTGGCAGCTTGTTGGCACATCTTTTCTTCAGGGTGATTTGCACGGTAGGTTGGTTCACTTGTATCCGAACCACCATTGTACTTTTATTCATTCATTTGTATCTAGTAAGCTCCATCAACCATATTTGTATTACTTGATAAGTTTATTGGGCCAGTCTTTTATTTCGACCTTAGAGTCGCGCATGTATTATTCTGATCTGGTGGTTTTGTTTTCTTTTGAGTTTTGAGCCTCGCCCTTTGGCGTTGTATATTATTGTGCTTGTTGTGGTTGTTTCCGCCTGTTGGCGTTGAGTTAGCTCCCGTTTGGGGATGTTTTTTTTGCTGTTTATGTATATTATACTTGTTGTACCCGTTTGGGAGCCAGTATTTATAGAGGAGACTCTGCCGAAATTTTTGGGAAAATTTGCTGATGTTTTAAACTTGTTCCTTCATATTTTCTTTTACTGCTTCTTCTTCTTTTTCATGGTTTAGATTTCTGGGCTTCGGCTTACTTAGGTTACGTGGCGCCTCTGGACGCTTCGTAATCTAAGTGCCGGTCACGTTCCGTACTTTCGGGTCGTGACATCCCTTCACCGGGAGTGACCCCTTGGACAGAAGTTTGCGTCAGGGCAATAACCTCACTATAGTCGTTTACTTTTTCTTTGCATCGTGGTATTCAGTTAGAATATCTTGCACCTCATTCTACGGGGAAAGAGCCGAGATCCCTTCACCGGGAGTGACCTCTTTAGCGAAGGTTTTCGTCACTATATTTTTAAAAGCTATCTGGTTCCTTCAACGATATCAAGTTCATTACGTTAAAGGTTTTTTGCCAAAAAACCATTCATAGCCCTCCGTCATTTCAGACGGGTAGCACGTAGTATTCATGCTATGTTTGTTGACCTTCGTCAAGGCACAGTGAATGGTAACTGCTTGTTGCCTTTCTGCTGCATAGATAGATGCGTTGGTTTGGGACAGTCGTATAGCCTTGTTGACCTTCGTCAAGGGCTTGTACGGGTGGGTTCAAATTAACCTGGACAATGACGGGTAGAACTTGACATGTGACTTATGATTTGTTGACCTTTGTCAAGGTCATAAGAGCATGGGGTAAAAATCACATCGGGAGTTTCTAAAGAAACTGAAACTTACCAGATATGCGCATACCTTCTGGAGTGTGAAAACGTGAGCAGATTCCGTCACGTTGTCATGCGATGATAGTTGGATCCCGATTCCCACTGATGAGTTGGTTTACTCCTCGGGTGATTCCGACTAATTCTTCTTTCAGGTTTGGAAGAGAATTTGACGTTACAGTGGGAGGTTTCCAGATTAGATAAATTGATAACCATTCTGATCTAAGTTAGAGTGCACGCTGAGTGTTTCTTTTCTCTCTCTCTTTGGCAGCGACCATGACCCGACCCTAGGCTATGACTCAGTGACCAAAATTAACCGAACCTTCTTAAACACTGGCTTTTGTATTGTCAAAGTTGCAAACCTCATTGCCACTCCTACTTTACCCTTTTCTCCAGGGTACCCCGTATTACTATGAACGTCCACTTCCATTGGACAAAACCATCGTATGGTTATATACGAACTCGAAGGAATTTATTCGAGGATGGTTTCCGGTTCTGGAGAAAACGAATAGGACAATTCAGTTGTCTTTTCCTTTTACCTTCTCTCAGGTTGCGAGTACTCCATGGTTTAGGAGATGGTACACCTATTACGCAAATTGGATAGTCTTCTTCCAAACCATAGGCAGGTGCCGACCGGTAGGGAATGAAGAAAACCAATTAGCCTAATGATGGTGTACAGAAGGTATTAAGTAAAGACGTATCAAGGGATTAGTAAGAGGGCAGAGTAAATTGCGACTGCTATTCACGACCAAACCAAATATTTCTTCGCCAATCCTAAATCACCTTTGTTTTTCTCCAGGGCACTCCGTATCACTATGAAGATCCACAGTTTATTGGATACTCCATCGTATGGTTATATACGAACTCGAAAGGAACTTGTTCCAGTTCGGGGATGGATTCTGGTTCAGGAGAAATAGGAATAAGGTTTATTCGGTTGTCTTTTATCTTCACCTTCTCTCGCATTGCGAGTGCTCCTAGGATTAGGACAGTACACCCATTATGCTTATTGGATAGTCTTCTTCCAAACCATAGGCTGGTGCCGAACGGTAGGGAAGGAAGAAAACCATTTGGCCTAAAGGGGTGTACAGAAGGTAATGACTAAAGACATATAAAGGGATTTGGAAAGATGGCAAAGAATTACACGGTTACAGTTGTGAATCTGGATAATGGAAGAGGCATTACTAGGAATACCAGAATACCCCATCGAAACATTTCAATGTTTCAGTTTCACTGTGTACTGTTAAAAGAAAACTGATTTCCCAATTAGTTCTTGCTCCAGGGTTTGTATTTACGAGGTTTGATTCTCACATCTGTATGGTTTTACAGATGATGAGTGGGAGTAAGTTATTGGGAATTGGGTGATCATCCTCATTATATCGGGATTCGTTGTAATCGTTGATATTTGAGGAAGTCACCTGGGTTGTTTGCCGGACGGCAAAATATTTGGTTTTGAATATCCGCTGTTATGCACCAATTTCAAATTGATATATCTGTACGTCTATTTTTATAGAGTGAGATATACCTTTTTGAAATTATGTCTATGACATTTACCTATATCAGTAGATGGTTAGGTAAGGAGCATTAAACAGCAGTGTAATTCTTCTTAACCATAAGTACAGTTTTCAACCTACGACACACAGGGAATGAGTTATTAGACTCAAAGGACTTGTACAGAGTATTGTATGTTGTCCAGCGTCCATTAGGACAGAGGGGTTGGTCCTCGTACTATATTCGGTTTACTTATGACTTCTCTAGTTCTTAGACAAGTGTTTCGTATAAACACAAGGTCTGAGTTTTGAGAAGTTATAGGTATATGAATAAAGTAGAGAACCAGGTGTTGCAAGTATCGGGATTCTTCAAGGTGATCGAAAATGTAGATACTTGTGTATGGTATTCAGTTGATAGTAATGATTAAGAGAACTTGCTTCTCTTTCAGGTTACTCATAATTGGAAGCACTCCTAAGTTGAGTAATGCTGATCGGCCTCTCTCCATTTAGTTGACATGCACTGGAGACAGCTGTATGATTTGAATCTGGTTAAATTAAATCAGTGCCTCTGGTTCTATATTGGATATAGAACAGTTCATATCTTAACGAAGTTAAGGTACGGGGAGTTGTCCGGCTTATGCTTAAAACCAGACTCTGGATAACTCAAGGCACGTTTCTATAATGGCTGTTTGTGGTTTGACCCAGGCTATGACGAGGGTTGACTTTCTACCATCTGGAAGATCAATAGTGATATTGTTCTTGACTCGCCACAGTTTTTAAAAAAATGGATTTTTTCAGAAAACAGAAGTGGGAGTATGGTAGAACTGGAAGTGATTCCAGAACCGCAGACGATTACTGAAAATTTGATAAGAACCTAAAGATTGAATCTGATTTGACATTCCATTGGCCACTCCGCAGATTTGGTTGGTAACCTCAGGCACCCGAGAGGTACTCCAGTAGCCTCAAGGACGGTGGCAGGGGGGTTCTTGTTTACCCAGACTTGCCATTCCTGTTGTTCCAGGCTGCGAGACCCGGCAAGGGGATGAGTATAGCATCGTTCTAAACTAGCTTTAGAAGTGTACGTGTATATGACTCTGCCAGAGGGTTGTCGTAGTCAGTGGGAGCAGCGGAAGCATTGGTGGACAAGTGGCTTATGTCTATTTATAGACTAAAGAAGAAATAGCGGAGAAAGATCATCTATTTCTGATGTGACAGTCATAGGTTTGATTTCATCAAAATAAGGGATAGATCTGTTGAGAAGGTAGTAGGGTGTGATGTCCTTGTATTTGGATGACATACACAGAGTAGGAAGTGATATTCCTATACTACGATCGGTTACACTTTGGTTATCACACAGTGGTTTCTCCACATGGGACTTGGATATTATATCAGACATTCTGGTTACTGGATCTATGGTTTTAGATCTAGATTTGGGTGGTTTCCCAATCTGGGTACTTAGACAACATTCTAAAAATATTTAGAATGGACGGCTCCTGGCATGGTGGTGTACCTGCAGGTGATGGAGTCACCCTCTCTAAAGGTGTCTTGCAGACTAAAGGGGAGAGGGATGTGCATGATTGACAGATCACTTGCTTAGGCAATTGAGTCGATCATGAGTACCACACCAGATGTTGTTTTTGCAGTAGATGCAATAAGTTGATATTAATCCAATTCTGGAGAAACAATCGGAAGCAGTTTTAAAACATAAGTGGATGTTCTAAGGATATGATAACGTCAGCCTCATTCAGGTGACGGTTATCGTTCCAGGCTTCCAAGGTGACCTGGATGACAGAGAAGTTGTCAGAGTTATAGTTTTCCCTCTGACGAGGGGCTGTAGTTTGGACAGGTGGTCCAGGAGGATAATAAGGGAAGCATGGCGCAGGATACTGATTAAGTTCAGTTGACGATACAGTCTAAGAAGTTTGGATTTGGAGTTCATTTATGAACTAGGTCCCATCAGATATCTAGACATGTTCCAAGACAGGTATTGCTCATTTCGGGAGATAGCATTCTCCGCGAACTTGAGATATAGAGAGACATAGAAAGAAACATCAAGGCGGATCCACTCACTGAGGCTATTCCTCGAACGCAATAGTTTCACAAACGGGTTTTGTGAGACTGACTAGTAGAGGAGTTGGGTGTTCGGTATCACACGGGCTGTGAGTATGTGACATCGCAATAATTAGCCTTGAGTGCAAGTGGGAGATTGTTGGAGATAGTGCCCTCAGAGTCAATTATTGGATCACAGGCACGTGATTGCAATGATTGAGGGAGGACCTATCCCGGTAGGACAGTCTTACTCAAGATGATAGTATGCTATCTGGTTTATCTTTATCATCGTGTACTGCTTTAGGTTACCTTACAGGTCACTATTGCACGTTGATAGAGCCCCTAGGATTCTTGCTTGACTGCCAGCAGTATGAGGGAGATCATATACGTGGGAGCTGGTAGTCTATAAGCACATCCTTAAAAGGTCCCTAGTCATGGGAGTTTCGAGACAGGGCATCGATACTCCAGAGTAGACTAGTGTATATAGTCGAGACCCGGACGAGGGGCGGTAGCCGGTCTCATAAGCCACTGGTGTCAGTTGGTTCACCTAAGATGTATACAGGTGCTCATTGGGTTATGAGTATATCGGACATGACTCGCCGGGAACATGCTAGTTGGTCTTATACCTGACGTCAGATAGTAGTTCCCTGGTGACATGTGTACAGGTTAGTTCATCGACCTGAGATCATCATTTGTCTCGTGTGAGTTCCCACTGTACTTTGATTACTACCCTACCACGCTCAAAGGAGACATGCAAACAGATTTTAGTTGGGTACAGTCCCGAGCCATATGGAGGTAGTGAGCGGATCTGCAGGGGTTCGTCTCTCCTGGTATTGGGGGGTGAGGTCGCGCTGTGTCTAGGAGAGCTATTACACGAAGTCCTTAGCCAAGACAGGAGATTTATTAGTAGGTATTCCAGTGGTATCTCAGGGTGTTCTGGGATACACTCCGACACGACTTGTACCGCTTTTGGGGGTCTGACTTTTACCAACCCCTTAGGCCCGCCATGCAATGCTCATAGACGAACGGACCGGACTGTACGGATATTGTCACTGACAGGCTCAGTAGGGTGCCAGGATGAGTTCGCTCATCGACGTCCCTTTTGGTCAATACCTGGTAGCCCATTACGTATAGGCTACTACCTCTGATGTGCTAGTGGTTAAATCTACAACTAAAGTATTGACGATTCTTTAGAGTCCCCCATAGACCAGTTTCTCAAGTTTCGGGCGAAACGCTGTAGAGGCCGAATGGAGATATGGCGGGGTTCGATCAAATACGTGCGGTATTGCACGGATCATGATCAGACGGATAATACTAGCGGGCTTTGGTTTAAGCCGGATCCTAGTATAGTACAGTGTAGATTTGTCTCATTGCATTTGTATTCGGTCGGAATACAAATGCAGGTATGTATATACAGTAGCGGGGTTTTCCTGTAATTTATTACGGGATCAGTTTTCCGAAGATGCCAGTTTGTTTTCCGTTTCGGCCATTTACCTTTGTATCTTTCCTTGGCTGAAGATTGGTGGAGGAGAGCTTATTTGCATTTGTGCAAATAAGCATTTTGGAGGGTGGTCTTTGCATATTATTGTATCATGATAGTTCTACCACCATTTGACTTTTTCTTCTCTTCATTGCTTGACTTTTGTGATGGTGATGGGTTATGATGAGGTTGGTGGAGTGTTGGTTTTGATTGGTGATGATTTCTTTTCATGATCACCTTCTCTCTCTCTTGCATGATTGATACACACACCCCTTGACTTTTCTCTCTCCCCTCTCATTCTCTCAAGGAGCATGGCCGGCCATAGAGGGAAGGGGCTGTCCAAAAATGAGTGTGGGGAATTTCGATCTCTTTTAGCTTGCAAAATTCCTATTGCTCCATCTCCAAAAGCTTAGTTCTTTTCCTCCACTAAAAGGCAACTTCCACAACCCCAAATGAGACATAGAGCACTACACGTATTCTACAGCAATCCTTGGGCACGTCGACTCGCCAACTTCGTGCCCGAGTTGCCTCGGTCCAGAGGTGGGAGCCCGTAAAAGAACCCGGCGAAGTGGTGCCCTTCCGATGAGGAGTTGAAGACCAGAGATTCCGCGGTGAGATCGGGACGACGACGAGAAGACCGAAGGACACGGATCGCTCGGTATATCTTTCTACCATTCTTTAGTTAGCTAGGATTAGATTAATGGCACGATCCGGCTTTATAGTGCACGGTGGTGCCGGTTGAAAAAGTTAAAGTAAATTATCGTTTCCGCATTTTGGCCTCGGATTGATGGCCGGGGCGCCGCCGTGCACTTACATGATATAACGGGAATCCTCATTTCTTGAAATACTCTCGCATTTCGGGCGTGTAATATCTAGGGTTTAGGACTTGTCGGGACCCGGTTCTTGCTCACGGAACAAAGTGCTACACGGAACAAAGTGCCACGCCAATTGTCAAGCAATGGGGCGGAGGCCATCTCTTGAATCCATGGGGGCCACCTCTTGAGTCTGTGGGATCCGCTGTAGAACAATAGGGAATTTTCGGAACACATTCCGAAAGAGAACCAAAATGCATTATAAATCTAATGATGCCACCATCAATTACAGAGACGCCTTTTAAGTGAATCGGCAAGTGAATCGACACTATAGGAGCTTGAGAACTCTGTAGTTAAGCATGCTCGGGCCAGGGAAGTCTTAGGATGGGTTACCTCCTAGGAAGTGGCCCTGGTCAGGTTCGGTTCACTTCGAAAGACAAAACCGTACGGTTTTGGCCAGAGCGGAAAATACCATCTGTACTAGGGCGTGGAGCGTTACACTAAAATCCATCGGTAAAACATATATACAAGTTGTTTCCATGCCATATCGATAACAAACAAAATGTTTGTTGGTTATAGTGCCCTCAAGGTAATTATTGTAATTGCAGGTAGGCGATTATGATAATTGAAGGATGAGCTATACAGGTCGAACAGTCTTACTCGAAATGATAGTATGCTTTTTTATTTCTCTTTATCATTATGTGTATACGTTTTACTGGTTATTACGTATCACTGATACATAATGATAAAGCCCGTAGGATTATTGCTTGACTACCAGCATTATGATGGTGATCATATATGTAAGAGCTGAGTAGTCTATAAGCACATCCTTAAATGTCCCTTGTTGAGAGAGTATCGAGGTTGCATCAATATTCCGGAGTAGACTAGTGTATACGGTTCGAGACCCCGAGGAGGGACGGTGGCCGGTCTCACAAGCCATTCTTGTTGTGTCACCTAAGATAGTATACATGTGCTCACTAGAGGCGAGTACACCGGACGGACTCACCAAGAACTTCTAATTGGTATTATATCTATTGTCAGATAACATTTCTTTAATGACATGAGTGCGGATTAGTCTTTTGAACTGAGATCATCAATTGTCTCATGTGAGTTCCCACTGTACTTAAATTACTACCCTACCAAGGATCAAAAGAGTCGTGTAAACAGGTTTTAGTTGGATACAATCCCAAGCCATATGGAGGCATTGAGTGATTGTTAGGGATCCGCCTCTCCTGATATCAGGAGTCGATATCGTGCTGTGTTCAGTTGGCCATCACCATAAATCTCTAGCCAGGGTGGATGAGATATACTGATAGGAGTTTAGTAGTTTCTCAGGGGGTGATGAGCTTGACTCCGGCATGATTTATAGGGTCATTAGGGGTCTGACGTTATTCACTCTCGAGACCCGGTATGCGATACTCTTAAACGCAGAGACCGGACTGTACGGAGATTATCACATTCAGGCTCAGTAAAGTACGGACGGACTTGATTGTCGACCTCTCTTTGTGGCAGATACCTGGGTGGCCGTTATGTACAACTAGTGTCACTGACGTACTTATGGTTATGGATCTATCCAGTAACTCACTGCCATCGTATTATCGAGTCATTAGAGTTCTACACAGTGGGTTTTTGCGGTTCAGGCATATTCCCTTATCAAAAATAAATAATAAACATAAAAAGCAATGGGAAAAGTCCTTAAATGCAGCATCACGTGCCCACACGTGATAAGCATCGTGCTTGACAAAACAAGGCTGAAAATGAGGCGGAAACTGAGCCTCACGTGCAGATACGTGGCCTCTATATACAAAGTATATAGGCGCCTTCTTAAAACAAACAATTGGCCAGAAAAGGTCACGTGGTAGCATGCGACGCTCTTTGATGGGCTTAACTTCGTGGGGCCACATGCTACACGTGATGGGCTCCTATGCCTTCTGAACCAATAGAATTAAATTCTAAATAAAAGGGATCAAAGCCCTATTTGGAAAAGATTTCCTTAGATCTTTCTAAATAAGAAAAATTGCGCTCTGTAAAGCAGAGCACCGTTGGATTAAAAATCCAATTGTGATTAAAAATCACCAATTTACAGAAGAAGATTTTGTATAGGGAAATATTTTCCTAATCTTGTGAGAAATATCTTCTGTAAAACAGAAGTCCTTGGATTATAAATCCAACGGTGAATAAAATTCACCGATTGATCTAAAAGATCATTTTGGTTGATTATAAAATTAATCAAAATCTCTCAATAAGAGATTTTCTGAACAAATTGATTCTTTTCTTTTTCCTATAAATAGGAGCCAAGAGACACAAAAAAAATAGAGAAAAAAACCCCTCGTAAGCTTAAAACAAAGAGAATTTAATTCTCCAAAGAGAAAAAGAGAAAAAAGAAAGTCTAGGTAAGAGAAGGAACGAAACACGGAGAATATATCATCTTCTTTTCACTTCCATAAGAGTATATCTCTTCTAAAAAGAACTTAGTTCTTCCTTTGGCTGAGATTTGCATAAGCAGATCTCCCCACAAGTTGAGAATTTAATTCTTATCGGGGAGATCCTGCCATGCAGATCCAAAATCTAGGGGAAGATCTAAGTTCAGAGAATTTAATTCTCCCCAAAAGTATATAGGAATTTAATTTCTCTGATAAAACAAGGGTTTAACCCTTCATATAAGAATTTAGTTCTTCCTTATGGTGAAAGATCTGCAGAAGCAGATCTCCTCACAAGTTGAGAATTTAATTCTCATCGAGGAGATTCTGCCATACAGATCCTAAAGCTAAGAGAAAAACTAAGTCCTAAGAATTTATTTCTTACAAAACAGTGGTTTCGAAAGTCTCAAAACTAAGGATCTCCATGCACGTAAAAGGATTGGCATCCAACATGATAACGAACGATCACGTGCTCCCACGTGAACACCCTTGATGAACAAAAGAGGACAACTGAGACTGGCTCACGTGATCCCACGTGACCCCCCCCAAGTAGTGCTTAGCACTTATAGAAAGGGAGTAAATCAAAAGGCAGTTTCCACTTGGGGCGCCTCTTGCGACCCCACGTGACCCAATAGCGCTTAGCGCTCAGAAAAGAACAAGGGAATAAACCCAAGGAAGCAGCGCCTCAAATTTTTAGTGTTTAACACTACTTCAAGCGCCTCATGTGACCCCACACGAGCGCCTCCAAGTTTTAGTGTTTAACACTACTTCAAGCACCTAACGTAGGAGCACGTGAGCGCTAAGAATATACTAGTGTTTAACACCATGAAAGGCCAATGTTAGCCAAACTCAGACCAAATTTCCCGAGAAGCGTCAATTGAGCCCCTCATGCTCAAGGTCTCCAAATCCGAGCTCAGTCCTAGAGATAGCTAATGAGCTCCCAACAGATGGCATCTAAAATGATGTTCGTCCCATTGCCCCTCGGTCGGGACATTGGTTCAAGGGTACATCTCTTCATACCTCTGATACATGTCGTTGTAATTCTTCAACGTCTTCAAAGAGATGGAAGGTCCCAATAACCAATAACTTTTGGCGCATCCCCAAACGGTTAAACCAAAACCTTACAGACTATGATGTCTTTAAACCATACAGACTATGATGTCTCTAAACCTTATAGACTATAAGGTACTTAAACTCATGAACTATGATGTCTTTAAACCAGACTATGATGTCTTTAAACCATACAGACCATGATGTCTTTAAACCGTACAGACTATGATGTCTCTAAACCAGACTATGATGTCTTTAAACCATACAGACTATGATGTCTTTAAACATGGACTATGAGGTCCTTAAACGCATGGACTATGATGTCCTTAAACCCAATGGACCGTAACGTCCCTAAACTGAGCTCTATAGACCATGACATCTTTAAACTATGGACTATGAGGTCCTTAAACTCATGGACTATGACGTCCTTAAACCCAACGGACCGCAATGTCCTTATAAACTAAAGATTATCCTGTTGAGTAAATCTTAGTCTAAAATTAGACTAACGTATCATCAACAAACGTTTAAGTTGATCTTAATCTAAAACAAGATTAACGATCCTTAAACCAACCTAAACCCAAATCTATGAAAATAAGGATTTGGATTAATCCACGCCCTACAGACGACAACATAAATTAGTTTCCGTATACAATCCACGGGAAACCAACAACAAAACAAACACACACGACATGAAGTGACCTTCTGGAGCAGGAGAAAGTGGTTACCGCTACGCAGTAACGTAATTAACTGCAGGGGCTTACGCATGCAGGGAAGAGCGTCCCCACAATCAAAAACCCCTCACAACGAGGGCGAATCTAACGAAGTCTGCTACAATAACCGCATCCATCTAAACCTCCGATACACGGTGCCATAAATCAACTTGTCATCTTCGGAGAGGTGGGTGGATAAAACCAAATAGCATCTGTCCCCAAAATTCAGGCCGGACGTCCCATGTCCCGGTCGCGTCTTTCGGCGGAGAACAAATTCTGGAACGCCCGGTGAGACCTTTTCCTCTTTCCACTCCACACTTTATGTGTCGTGTTCATGAACAAATCGCGGTTTAATATGGTTGCCCCAGGATTCGAGGTACTAAGATTTGGTATCTTTCTCCCGTGCAGAGAAAATGGCTTCCAACTGCACCAACTGCAACAGCAACTCCCACTCCGTCCTCGCTGGAGGAGTGACCTATGGGCCCCAAGCGGCCTCCATCTTCGACATGCCAGTGGAATAGGTGACTCATGCCACCATTGGACTGTTCTTTAGGACAATGATCCCACTGGAAAGCTTCAACGCTCCAGTGCCGTCGCAGGGAGCTCCGAAGAAGTCGGTCTTTGATCGGCTTACCACTACCACGGCCCCTTTCAACGGGTCGTCCAATTCCAGCTCTACTGCATCAATCTTCGACAAGCTGAGCCTGAACTCCAGTGGGCCCATAAAGAAGCCTGCAATACCCGAAGGAGTTATCCCGAAGCGGATAGCCATTCCAACTCCAATAGACGAAGTCGTCAAATGGGCTTCTCCTGCCAAGGAGTCGATCTTCGCAAGACTGACCGTTCCAACTCCTACCGTGGGTGAGGTCGTTACAAGCTCTCCCGTACCCGAAAGTCAGTCTTCGACAGGTTGGACGTTTCTTCTCAACGGACGTCGGTCTTTGATAGGTTGGCATCAACGGCAACCCTTCACCAGAACAGGGGGCATGATGAAGCCACCCCCGTAACCGAGCCAATACCATCTGCAAGACATGATCGACGTCGCCACTGGCGCCAAGTGAGGAAAGCTGGGGGCAGTTCCCCTTCCGGACTTACCCCACCAGCTCCAACGGTGGAAGTTGACGGTGATGTTCCAACTGGGAACAGCTTTGAACCGCTCAGGAGGGTGCGCAAGAACTCTCCAACTGCCGTGCTAAAAAAGTCTCCCTCACCTGCTGAAAACATCATAAAGGCGAAGCCAAAATAGCCCCCTCAGCGGCTGTCCTCTAAAATCCACAGGGTTTGGCGAAGAGTCTAAGACTCTGTAGTTGACCAAGACTACCCCCGCCGACAGAAGAAAATGAAAGTTTGGCAAGAGGAGGACCGTCCCGCCATCGTACCACGAAAAATATCTTCTGTGACAACCCCCTCAACTTCGATCGCCCATAAAAGGAGAAGGCCGTAGAAGATCCCTGTGTCTGCGACAAATCTCAAGGTTGCTGAATCCAAACGCCCCAAGTCTGGGGGCATTGTAGTACACACCATCTACATGGCTTCCAGGAAAGAGGATAGTTGTATCTCCACGGGACATCGACCACTCACCCGATCTGTAACAAAAGCCCAGGAGCAACAGCAAAAGCTCCAGAAAATGCTAACGAAGATGGCTGCGTTCACTGGGCCGAAAGAAAGCCCAGAGATGTCATTGGAGCAGCACCAGGAATAGGAAACCGACGCCGAGTTCCTCCGAAGAATGCTCGAGAAGAAAGACAAAGAGGCCACGGAACAACCGGCCAACATAAAACAAACAGCGCTTCTATTTCAAGATATGGTCGGGATGATGATACAGCCGGATCCCCCAGCTGAAGACCCTCCAATAATTCTCGAAGACAACAGAGGAGAGACATCAAACCCTCTTCCGGCTCTATCAGCAGCCAAGGAAGAGACCATCTCCAAAGCCGCCCTTGATGACTATATAGCTCAACAGATACGAGCTCACCAGGCGAGCGAAGCCGCTGGCCAAACCGTCAAGACTGGACGACCCTATCCGGGTTGGTACGATCAAATAAAATACCCGCCAAGATATACGATCCTTAAATTCCATGTGTATAAAGGAACAGGTAATCCACACCAGCACGATGCTCATTTCAGGGCTCTGTACGGTAATACTGGGGGTGACGACAAACTGTTGCTTCGCTAGTTTGTTGGCAGCTTGTCAGAGACAACATTCGAATGGTACTCCGAGCTCCTGAATGACTCTGTCAAGACATTTGCAAAAATGGAGCTACTATTTACACAAAGATTCGCGAGCGCTAGCGAGCACACCCCGATCACCACACTAATTAATGCTAGAGTGAAGCCGGGAGAAACCTGGGTTCAATACGCCATTTGGTGGTGGAACCTATGGTCAAAGTGTGAACAGCGCATAGAGGAAGCTTCTGCCGTGGGCATGTTCGTGGGGACCCTTGACCCTCAGGCAACCATTTCCCAATTCATGATGTTCTTCAAACCGACCCCTTTCCAGGCCTTGATCGACAAGTTGGCCCAAATGGACCAGATGGGCCATAAACCGTCCTCCTCAAAGACGGATCCTCGGAACGAAAAGGGGAAAGGGAAAGCGACCTTCGTCGCCAATGCTCAGCAACAACCGAGTGGCCCGAAGCCGGTTGCTCATCAAAACTATAAACAGCGATCGCTCAGAGAAAAGATGAGACGCCCTTACTCATTCCCTCGGGATAAGACGAAGAGATTATTTGAGCTAGCGCTGCGTAGCAGGCTCATCACTCTGCCAGAGCCGAGACGCCCAACGCAATCAGGCGACATTAACAGTCCCAATTACTGTCCTTACCACCGAATATTGGGTCACCCAATTGAAAATTGTTACATCTTTAAAAATTATATCGAAGAACAGTACCAACAGGGCAAGTTCACGCTGTCCGAAAACTGGAGGGAGAACCCGCCACAAACACACGCTCCTAAAAAGGTGGACATGCCGGAGGCATCATGCTCGTTTATAGAGGAAACCCCATGGGAGGTGGCCCTTTGAGTTAAGATTAAAAGAATGTTGAAGGACCTTCAAGCATGTCCAGCGATTAGGTAGAAGAGCCCGCTGGAGCCTGAGATTATTGAGGGGATGCTGAAGCCGCGCCCAACGTTGAAAGTTGGTGATGGTGGACAGAACCTTCGGGCCAAGCCTCCGAAGTCTTTAAAGAAAAAGAAGAAGGCTAAGAAGTCCGTCCAACCAGACGACAACCATACAGGTTTGAAGAAATACATCGATGCACTAGAAGAATATAACCAGAAGGCACGGACCCTAATTACGTTGGACGAATTCTTCAAGCATGTTCTTGAGAATGAAGACGATAACGCTGATGAAGGAGATGATTCTTCAGAAAAGCTGAGGATTATGTGGTGAGCTGCCACATGATCTCTCACTCGTCAATAGACGGTAAGGAAGCTCCTGATGCAGAGAGACTGGGGGTAGAACCGAAACCAAAATCTCTCGAGCCATCCGACGAATTGATTGACAGGCTGCTGAACGAAGCTCTTCAGATGAGCAAAGCTGACTGAGAGCGTGAAACGACCATATATGAAAAGGCCAAGCGTCGGCGTCAAGCTGAAGAAACTCCGGTAATGAGAAGCCATAAAATACCCCAACCGGGTCAAAGTGCCCTTGTTACCGGCAAAAGCAGGCTTAAGACGAGAAAACGGCTCACTAAAGCCCTGTCAATGGGAATGAAGTTGCCACCTTTCAAAGAAAGCACTTCAGAAAGTACGTGCTCCGTCGAACCGGATGCACATCTAAACTACTGCTTATACCATCGGAGGATCACACACCCTACCGAAGAGTGTAACGCTTTCAAGAACTGGTGGCAGGGATACGTTGCCCACCAACAACATTTCAAGCGGATGAAGCGCAAAACTCGTCGGGAGCAGAGAAGCACGACAGATGAGCACAAAAGAACTGCCGGCAACTGTCACATAGTTGATTCCGGGTGTAAGAACCGAGTCCAGTTATACCAATTCCAGTTACCGTATGTGTTGTTTGTGGTATTTATTTCATTTACCCTGTTTGGTTGCAAATGGTAGTTTAATTTATATTCGACCCGCTTGCTTAAGCTTGCTGTTTCATAACACCTAGCATCACATATTTTTTGCATATATCAATTCAAGTCCCTTAAAACAATTTAAAAATACATGTCATGGCCTGCATAGTACCCCTAACCCTATGGTAGCATCCTTGCATCATGTTTTCGTCCCGTTCAGTGAAACGGGCGTGTTTGGATGGCTATGCATACGTACGCGCGTTTGTTCTTAGGGGTATGCATTTCTGTTACAAAATCCTTCACAACCCAGTCTCTCTCCCTCCTTCAGAAACCAATCACAAATCTCTTCTCCTTCTCGTGGTCCCCACGTTTTATTTTTTCTCAGCCAATCACAAATTTTCGTATTGTCGCTGGGCCCCACACAAATCCCCTCTCAGCATTTCCCTTTCTCCTTCTCTCTCCTCCTGCGCAGCTTCCTCTCTCTCTCTCTCTCTTCTTTCTCTCTCTCTATCTCTCACTTTCTCTCCGCTCGCGAATACTGTGCACTCCTTGGATCGCGTCACCGCCTCCCCGCTATACTCACCTCCCTCCTTATATTTCTTCTTCTTCTTCTTCTATTCGTTAACCCATGGCGACAGCTCCACACTAACCCTAGCCGCCTCCTCTGCATCCTTTTCCCCAACCTCGCCTCAACCCTCGTCTCCAGTGTCATCTCCTTCTCCTCCTCGCCATCTTCTTTCCCTTCTTCCTCCATTCCCGAGGCCTCACCTGCACACCAACAGAGCCCAAGCAACCACCACCCTCACCTCACCGCCGGCGATCCCTAGACCTTGCCGTCACCATTTTCCTCTCCTCCTCTCCGTCTCCTCTGCACTTCTACTCCTCTCACTCACCCCTGCACACCCGAGCACCATCACCCAAACCCTAACTCCTCTAAAACTAAACCCTATCCTCGCTGGAGTTCCTCCGATCATCACCGTCGAAGCCATCATTCCTCTGCATATCCAGTGAGCAACTCTTCCTCTTCTCATTCTTTTCTTTCTCCCATTATTCCTTCTTCTTTCCTTCGATAATTTTCTTTTCTTTTTAGTGTTCACTATTCTTGTGATTGCAAGAATCCGGTCGTGCCGACGACGATCCCGACGACCCAGCGAGCGTACCTGACCCGTGTGATCCACTTGTACGTTGTTTGGATCTGTTCCGTGTACCGTGCGCGCGTCGTGACTTTTTCCGCCGACGTGAGACATTCCGTATACCCTTTTCTTGACCCGTTGAGGCAAGTAAAACTTGCCACATGCTACTTAATTTATTATATACTCATTTGATTGCACATTAAACCTGTAGTTTAAATTTAATACCATGATTCCCATTTTACAGTTCGATGTCATGTTACATCATTTTAGATTCAAAACTTGAAACCAACCCGTTGCATTTACTATACTAAACAAAGTAACCACATTTAAATTTTAATCACATAATAGATATTTACATAGCCTATGGTACCCTTTCTATAGTTTACTCTATGGACACTCGTGTGCATCTTTAACCCGTTTTAGTTATAATTGCATCCATTGAACATATTATACATATCATTGCATCTCTAGATTACTTAATACATATTAACATGATTTTATCATCCACATTCGTTTTACTGTATTCATGGAAAGTTGAAACTATCCCTTAAACCCAAACTGATAACTGTGCATCTACATACCTTACTCTGTACTTGATTGCATTTCACGTTATAAGTTCCATCTTGTTGATTATATTAGCACACATACTTGTTCTATATACCATATTTATGCTAGTTTGATTATGAGCACCCACATGATATCTTGTACATCCTGACATGACTTGTTACACCTATTACTTGACACGACATGGTACCGTACGACTCTTGATATGACAGGACACTTATATACACTGCCCGACTTGACCAGACGTACTATGGCTTTACCTGTTACCCGATCTTGCATCAAATGCCAACAAACCTGTCCTGTAGTCCTTACGGACCGTTCCTGTTGTCTATCCAGACAAACCTGTACCTTCCTGATCATGTGTTGGCATTAGTGCTAGATTATTTAATACATGACTTGAACATATATAACTTGGGGTATGAGGAAATCAGTATTGTAACCGAACGTAACTCAAAGGGCCATCCTATTGTTTGCCGTTTTTCCGGGCGTTACGGAATACCCATTGTTTGCCGTTTTTCCGGGCGTTACGGAATACCTATTGTTTGTTGTTGTTCCGGGCGTTACTGAATACCCATTATTTGCCATTTTTCCGGGGGTTACGGAATAACCACCGATGAGTTACGATGAGGATTACATTACTTGGTTTCGAAGACTTTAGAATAGATAACCCCGTAGCACAGTCTAGATATCTATGCATGTCACTTATACTGACACATTCACCATTATATATTCTCATTATATTCATGCTCATACTCATACCTGCATGTCGTACTACCTCTGTTAATATTATTGCTTGATATTATGACGCTCTGACGTCTGGGTTTTGCATGGCCCAGATTCCTTACCCTTGCTGCAGTCCGAGCAGGAGTACTTCAGTCAGCAGGCTGAGCAGTGAAGACTCATTAGTAGTTAGTTCTTTTATTTTCAGTATTTTTCATTCCGATGTGAGCCCGCATTATGGGACATGCATTCCAGTTATTCTTGTATTGGATCTTTTGCTTCCGCGTTATTTTTATTCTTGACTCGTTTTATTTGGTTGATGGACATGTGTTAGATAGTTTATTATTGTTCTTGATATCTCTACAGCCGTAATATGACTATGGAAGGATAATTCCTATCCACAAGTAGCATAGTTGGCTATGTCACGTGCCTATCTTAGCGTACTCTGGGAAGCGGGGCATGACATGGTTCTTTTGGTACCAGAGCCATAGGCTAATCGGGTTGATTCTTTTGTAGTTGGGTATTGTACCCAATACATGAATCAGAATACTCATGATTAGGAAACATGTCCTGCCACCTTGCCGTTTTACCGTTCTTGAATCTTAACCTTCTCTTGATTATACTTTTACGATATGCAAACCACTTTTGCATGTCGGCTCGAAATCTGATTTCTTGTTTATCTTTAGAACTTAGGCGACTTGGGTGGAGTTACGTAATTGTAGCTATGATACCGCGGCATAGTTACAATGCCGTACTCTATTTAAGTAACTCGGAGTTCTAACCTTGATCTACAATTTTGAATACGTTATCATGCTAATCCTTGGGTGTTTTGATTTCAGGAATATGGCAGACAAGAATCTGAAGACGTACCAAAGGCGTGTTGACGAAGCCGCTATGCTTGGAGTAATACGTGGGATGTTGGAAAACCAAAAGCGACAGACCGAGCTGATCCAACAGCAAGCTGAATCTTTTCAGGAAAGTTTGCGGACCATTCAGCAGTCCGTAAGCAATGTTGTGGCCAGACCAGTGGATCGTGTGGGTACCGTGGCGGATTTTAGGAGACTGGGTCCCTCTGTATTTACTGGCCTGGAGGAGCCATTGCCAGCGGAGTAGTGGCTGGTTGATACGGAGAATTTACTCATTGCGGCATAGATCCCAGAGGATAAGAGGGTGGATGTGGTACGCATCCAGTTGGTAGACTACGCCCGTGAATGGTGGCTTGTGGAAGAGACCCGCTTGCCTAAGCCGATCAGTTGGGCGGATTTCTCGAAGAGTTTCTTGGAGAAGTTCTTCCCGCGGACTACACGGGAGGAAATGGAGGAAACATTCGTCAGTTTGAAGCAGAACGGCGCACCTGTAGATATATATGCAGCTGAGTGGACGCGGCTCAGTAGATTCGTTGGACCTTTAGTTGCCAGCAGTGCCGATAGGGCAAGAAGGTTCATGCGCAGTTTGGATGTGGACATCCAGAGGCAAATTGTCTCCCTGGGTTTGACCACTTTCTCACAAGTACTTACAGCAACCCGAGAGTAACAGAGTCTATCTATGAAGACCGGGAGTACACCGCAGCCAGCAGTTACAGTGCGGAAGCCGGCATTTGCACCGAACCGAGCACATGGACGCAAAGGTATTCCGGTGGACAGACGTGGCGTTGTACCAATGAAGAAGCCAATTTTGCCCGAGCAAAAGGGAAGGATGTTGTGCGATTACTGCCAACGACCGGGCCATTATCGAAAAGATTGTCGTAAGAGGCTTGGACTTTGTCTTATTTGCGGATCAGCGGATCACACCATTGATACTTTCCGTCGAAGCTGCGGTTGAAGGAAGATACGCAGAAGCCACCGCAGAGACAGTTTCAGGAGCAGAAGCTGATAACTCAGGGACCCAATCAAGCTCGAACCTTTACCCTGACGGCTGAAGAGGTTAAAGCTTCAGAGGAAGCCATTTCAGGTACTCTACTTGTTCATGGTTTTCTCGCATTAGCGTTATTCAATTCTGTGCATCCCATTGATTTATGTCATCCAAGTTTATTACTACACACTCGATTACTTGCACGAGCATGTTTTAGTTATTGGGACATACACACTGGGAACAGGAAAATCATAACCAATAAAGGGTGTAAGGATTGTTCTGTTGTTGTTGGCGGACGGGAGTTATTTGCAGATTTCTTGGTGATTGTTACCAGCAGTTATGAAATCGTCTTGGGAATGGATTTTTTGGCACTTTCCACGCTCACATCGAGTGTAGAGCAAAGAAAGCAAATTTCCAGATTCCCGGACACCCAGAGGTTGTCTAGAAGAAGCAGTTCTGTCGGGCCAATCGAGTTTAGGGCTAGGCCGACAACTAATGTTCTTTCATCGATGAAGATTGTTAAAGATGAAGCGCCAGCTGTAGTTTGAGAGTTCATGTACATGTTCGAGGACATCTCAGGTTTACCACCAAAACGAGATGTGGAGTTCGCGATCGATCATGTTCCTGGTACAGCGCCAATCTCAAAGGCGTGCTATCCAGTTGTACCAGTGGAGTTGGAAGAAGTCAAGAAGAAGGTTACTGAATTACTTGTGAAGGGCTGGATTCGAAGCAGTAACTCGCCTTGGGGAGCTCCAGTTCTTCTAGTAAAGAAGAAAGATGGCACAAGGAGGATATGCATCGATTATCGAGAATTAGACCGGGAGACTATTAAGAACAAGTACCCGAGCCCTCGCATTGGCGAATTGTTCGAGCAGCTTGGTGGCGCGAGGATATTCTCGAAACTGGATTTGTGGTCCGGATATCATCAGGTCCGAGTTAAACCAGAGGATATTTGCAAGACCGTGTTCCGAACTCGGTATGGACACTACGAGTATTAGTGATGCCCTTCGGAGTAACGAATGCACCGGCGATATTTATGGACTTGATGAGCCGAATCTTTTCACCATTCTTAGACCAATTTATAGTGGTATTTATTGATAATATTCTGGTCTACTCCAAGAGCAGTGAAGAGCATGCAGAATATTTGGTGATCGCACTGCGGACAGTGAGGCAAGAAAGATTGTATGCAAAGATGAGCAAGTGTGAGTTTTGGCTTGAAGAAGTGAAGTTTTGGGCATATCGTAGCTGGAGATGGAATCTCCGTTTATCTAAGGAAGATTGCAGCAGTTCAAGATTGGCCGATTCCGAAGTATGTTGTAGAGATCAGAAGTTTTCTGGGACTTGCCGGGTATTACAGATATTCGTAAAGAACTCATGAAGGAGGCGCACAGTTCAGCATGTTCCGTACATCCAGGAGGCACGAAGATGTACCGAGATTTACGACAGCATTTTGATGGGAAGGCATGAAACGGGAGATTGCCCGCTTTGTGGCAAAGTGCTTGGTGTGTCATCAAGTTAAGGCTGAACACCAAAGGGTTGCTGGTTTATTGCAACCACTTCCGATTCCTCGGTGGAAGTAGGAACATATAACCATGGATTTCGTGACGGCTCTACCGCGGAGTCCAAAAGTCAACAATGCAGTTTGGGTGATTGTTGATCGATTGACCAAGGCAGCTCATTTCATTCCTTTTCGGGTTGGTCAATCAACAGAAACTTTGGCAGAGAGGTACATGCAGGAGATTGTAAGATTGCATGGAGTACCGGTGAGCATTGTGTCCGACCGTGACACTCGTTTCTTATCACACTTCTGAAGGAGCTTACAGGAAGGTTTGGGGACTCTCTTGAATTTTAGCACAGCTTATCATCTTCAAACAGATGGCCAGTCGAAAAGAACGATCCAAACTATTGAAGATATGTTGAGAGCGTGCATGTTGGACTTCAAGGGTTCATGGGGGGATCATCTACATTTGGTGGAGTTTTCTTACAACAACAGTTTCCAGACAACTATTCAGATAGCTCCATTTGAAGCTTTTTATGGTCGTAAGTGTCGTTCACCTATTTGTTGGGACGATGTCGATGAACGAAGATTGTTGGGACCAGATTTGGTTGTGCAGACGGTTGAGAAATTTAACGCTATCCGGAATCATATGAAAGCAGCATAAGAAAGACAGAAGAGTTGGGCAGATACGTCAAGAAGACCTCTAGAGTTCGCCGTGGGTGGTTTAGTGTTCTTGAAGATATCACCGACTAGAGGGGTGATTCATTTCGGAAGTCGAGGAAAGCTCAGCTCTCGATTCGTCGGACCCTTTGAGATTTTGGAGCGTGTTGGTGAGATAGCGTATCGATTGGCGTTACCGCAATCCTTGGCGAATTTGCATGACGTGTTTCACGTATCTCAACTCCGTAAGTATGTTCGAGATGAAACACATGTGTTGGATCATTCGGAGCTGACTGTACGAGAAGACTTGACTTTTGAAGAGCGGCCGATTGCGATTGTGGATCGAAGGGAAAAGGTTCTTAAGAATAAGGTTATCCCTCTCATACTTATTTCTTGGAGTAATCACTCACATGGAGAGTTAACTTGGGAACGAGAAGATGAAATCCGGCAGAAGTTTCCCCATCTTTTCTTGTAGGTTTATTGGTCGTTTATCCCTTTTGTGTTCTTGGAATTTCGAGGACGAAATTCTTTTGTAGTTGGGTATAATGTAACAACCGAGTCCAGTCATACCAATTTCAGTTACCGTATGTGTTGTTTGTGGCGTTTATTTCATTTACCCTGTTTGGTTGCAAATGGTAGTTTACTTTATATTCGACCCGCTTGCTTGAGCTTGCTGTTTCATTAATACCTAGAATCACATATTTTTTGCATATAACAATTCATGTCCCTTAAAACAATTTAAAAATGCATGTCATTGCCTGCATAGTACCCCTAACCCTGTGGTAGCGTCCTTGCATCGTGTTTTCGTCCCGTTCAGTGAAACGGACGTGTTTGGATGGCTACGCGCACGTACGTGTGTCCGTTCTTGGGGGTATGCATTTCTGTTACAAAGTCCTTCACAACCCAGTCTCTCTCCCTCCTTCAGAAACCAATCACAAATCTCTTCTCCTTCTCGTGGTCCCCACGTTTTATTTTTTCTCAGCCAATCACAAATTTTCTTATTGTCGCTGGGCCCCACACAAATCCCATCTCAGCATTTCCCTTTCTCCTTCTGTCTCCTCCTGCGCAGCTTCCTCTCTCTCTCTCTCTTCTCTCTCTCTCTCTATCTCTCACTCTCTCTCCACTCGCGAATACTGTGCACTCCTCGGATCGCGTCACCGCCTCCCCGCTATACTCACCCCCCTCCTTATATTTCTTCTTCTTCTTCTTCTATTCGTTAACCGATAGCGACAGCTCCACCCTAACCCTAGCCGCCTTCTCTGCCTCCTTTTCCCCGACCTCGCCTCAACCCTCGTCTCCAGTGTCATCTCCTTCTCCTCCTCGCCATCTTCTTTCCCTTCTTCCTCCATTCCCGAGGCCTCACCTGCACACCAACAGAGCCCGAGCAACCACCATCCTCACCTCACCGCCGGCGATCCCTAGACCTCTCCGTCACCATTCTCCTCTCCTCCTCTCCCTCTCCTCTGTACTTCTCCTCCTCTCACTCACCCCTGCACACCCGAGCACCATCACCCAAACCCTAACTCCTCTAAAACTAAACCCTAGCCTCGCCGGAGTTCCTCCGATCATCGCCGTCGACTCCATCATTCCTCTGCATATCCAGTGAGCAACACTTCCTCTTCTCATTCTTTTCTTTCTCCCATTATTCCTTCTTCTTTCCTTCGATAATTTTCTTTTCTTTCTAATGTTCACTGTTCTTGTGATTGCCGGAATCCGGTCGTGCCGACGACGATCCCGACGACCCAGCGAGCGTACCTGACCCGTGTGATCCCCTTATACGTTGTTTGGATCTATTCCGTGTACCGTGTGCGCGTCGTGACTTTTTCCGTCGACGTGAGACGTTCCGTATACCCGTTTCTTGACCCCTCGAGGCAAGTAAAACTTGCCACATGCTACTTAATTTATTATATACCCATTTGATTGCACATTAAACCTGTAGTTTAAATTTAATACCATGATTCCCATTTTACAGTTCGATGTCACGTTACATCATTTTAGATTCAAAACTTGAAACCTACCCGTTGCATTTCATTTACTAAACCTAGAAACCACATTTATATTTTAATCACATAATAAATATTTACATAGCCTATGGTACCCTTTCTATAGTTTACTCTATTGGACACTCGTGTGCATCTTTAACCCGTTTTAGTTATACTTGCATCCATTGAACATATTATACATATCATTGCATCTCTAGATTACTTAATACATATTAACATGATTTTATCATCCACATTCGTTTTACTGTATTCATGGAAGGTTGAAACTATCCCTTAAACCCAAACTGATAATTGTGCATCTACATACCTTACTCTGTACTTGATTGCATTTCACGTTACAAGTTCCAGCTTGTTGATTATATTAGCACACATACTTGTTCTGTATACCATATTTATGCTAGTTTGATTATGAGCACCCACATGATATCTTGTACACCCTGACATGACTTGTTACACCTATTACTTGACACGATATGGTATCGTACGACTCTTGATATGAAAGGACACTTATATACACTTCCCGGCTTGACCTGACGTACTATGGCTTTACCTGTTACCTGATCTTGCGTCTAATGCCAACAAACCTGTCCTGTAGTCCTTACGGACCATTCCTGTTGTCTATCCAGACAAACCTGTACCTGCCTGATCATGTGTTGGCATTAGTGCTAGATTATTTAATACTTGACTTGAACATATATAACTTGGGGGTATGGGGAAATCAGTATTGTAACCGAACGTAACTCAAAGGGCCATCCTATTGTTTGCCGTTTTTCCGGGCGTTACGGAATACCCATTGTTTGCCGTTTTTCCGGGCGTTACGAAATACCCATTGTTTGCCGTTTTTCCTGGCGTTACGGAATAACCACCGACGAGTTATGATGAGGATTACATTACTTGGTTTCGAAGACTTTAGAATAGATAACCCCGTAGCACAGTTTAGATATCTATGCACGTCACTTATACTGATACATTCACCGTTATATATTCACATTATATTCATGCTCATACTCATACCTGCATGTCGTACTACCCCTGTTAATATTATTGCTTGATATTATGACGCTCTGACGTCTGGGTTTTGCATGGCCCAGATTCCTTACCCTTGCTGCAGTCCGAGCAGGAGTACTTCAGTCAGTAGGCTGTGCAGTGAGGACTCGTTAGTAGTTAGTTCTTTTATTTTCAGTATTTTTCATTCCGATGTGAGCCCGCATTATGGGACATGCATTCCAGTTATTCTTGTATTGGATCTTTTACTTCCGCATTATTTTTATTCTTGACTCGTTTTATTTGGCTGATGGACATGTGTTAGATAATTTATTATTGTTCTTGATATCTCTACAGCCGTAATATGACTGTGGAAGGATAATTCCTATCCACAGGTAGCATGGTTGGCTATGTCACGTGCCTATCTTAGCGTACTCTGGGAAGCGGGGCGTGACACCGGGAGATCGCAAGTTCTCACCTTCGGAAGCGATTCTGATGAAGAAATAGCCCTCGGCCCTCTCTTCAAAGAATCCACCTCGAAAAAAGAGGAAGAGATGATGAACTGGGAGAACATTCAGCTGCGTAACCGTAAGTTGCCTAAAAAGAATCTCGGGCCTTCAAACAAAGGTTTGAATAGAAAATTCAAGGGGAAGGAGAAAATCCATGAGGAGATTGTCCTCGATGATACGGTCGTCGAAGAGCTCACAGTCAAGGACCCGCCTAAGAAAAGCAAAGTGGATTACAATATCCTAGCACATTTGAGGAAGATACCCTCACAACTAAGCATACTGGATGCCCTCTTTCTATCTAAAGAAGCACGGGATTCCTTGGTCAAGGCATTACAAGCGCCCGACCAGTTCCAGGCCTTCATCGCAGAGAAGAAAATGCATGAGCTAGCAGAACTCCACAGGCTAACATTACATTTAACGACGAGGATCTTCTCCTTGTTACGTATGACTACAACCGCCCTTTATATGTCACCGAATACTGCCATAACATCAAAATAAGGAAAATACTTGTTGACAACGGGTCCTCTGTCAACCTTCTCAACGTGCGGGTGTTAAAAGAAATCTTCATTAGCGTTCAACATTTAGCCCGAGATAAAATTACTATCTCCGGATTTGACTTGCAGTCATCACAGACGCTCGAGTCCGTGATACTAACATTACGCTTTGGGCTTCTCATCACATACATCAAATTTCATGTCATCGACGCTAGGACTTGCTACAACGCTCTACTTAGTCTGCCTTGGTTATACGAATACAACATCATCCCTTCTACACAACACCAGTGTATGAAGTATTTCAAAGTCGGCCTCGAGTACACCGTTACGGGAAAGATAAACCCATTCTATGTGAACGAATTCCAAAAATATGAAGACGCCAAGTATTTCCTGCCAGACTTCGAAGACATGGAGAAGTTTCATAAGCCGGAGCTTAAACGGAAGCCCGTCACTCCTATTCCTACCTTTGGAAGCGATACCGAGGAGAATGAAGAAATAGTCTACTCGGGGCAGCCTCAAAAGCAGAATAATAAACTCGGACCATCCGCTCCGATTTTGGTCTTTGGCAGCGATTCCGAAGATGAAACCAATGCCGTATTCTCCGTCCGCCCGTCAATGCAAACCTTCGTTGGAGTAGACCGGAGTTTGCAAATCGCCATGGTTCCGTGGCGGCACTACAGAGAGCTTGATGCGCTGGAGACATATAGTGTGCAAGAGTTACAGACATTCTACGTCCCTCCTAGGTGAAAAGGTGAAAAGGAGATCATATTCTATCGATCCACGGAGACTAAAGTCGAAAGAGAAGTCTGGCATGGTGCCGATCCTGTGCTTGACAGGCTCCAACCTATTCGTCTGCCCAGGTATTACACCGAGAGATTGAAAAGGTTATTAAGATGCCAAGGCGTACCATTCAAACAAACTCCTCGACAAGCTCAATTCTACAATTGGATTTGGAACATCCCGGAACTCAGCGAAAATTGCCCAGCGGAAAAATGGAAACGATTTGGCTTGGATATATCCAGTCCGAGAAACAGGAGCAATTCCATGACTGCCATGTCATAAAGGACCTTGATGAAGAAGAGGATGCTCTTTTAAAAGACGCCGACATTGAACCAGAATGAGGTCGTGCCATAAAAGTGTCGAGTCCGTCATTTGAAGAACAGATGGATAAGCTAATAATGGAAGCGAGTCAAAAGGTTTGGAACGACTACAGCCGCGAAATGTTTATTTACGAGAAAGCCAAGACGTAACGCCTCTTTCAGCAGACCACGGAGGACAACGATGCCCTTCACCGTTAGCCCGCCATGCATTCCCAAGATGAGAAAAAGACCCGACGCAGAGGCAAAAACAAGTCAAAGAACGGAAAAAATGTTCGACAGCGGCAAAATGGATCCAAAAGGCCACGTGATCAAGAAAAGGTCGGTCGGAATTCGTCTCTAACGAAAAAGATGGGTCGAGCATATTCCTTCCCTCAAGACAAGACAATGAAGATCTTCGACCTTGTCATGAAACATCAGATGAGACACTCCCGGAGTCCAAGCACCCCTATCAAGCAAGCAAAGTTCATCATCCGGATTATTGTTCCTATCACCGAGCGATAGGATATCCTCTTTAAGACTGCTTCACCTTCAAAAACTGGGTTGAAGACCAATATCAGCTCGGCAAATTCGCTTTGTCCAACAGTTGGAGGGTAGCCCCACCGCAAAAGCATGTGCCAAAAGCAATGTATATAGGAGAGTAGAACTAGATGAACATCGGTCTTGGAAACGATCCCGTACCTGTCACGTGATAACGCTGTCAGAAGACGGAGTGCTCGAGAATACGGATGACCTCTCCTGGTGCTTCAAAAACGAGGATGGAGAGGAATTGATCTCAGAATTTCCACCAGCGCCAAAAGAGTTGGAAGATGGAATACATACTACTGTGGACAACCTAAGGAAAATCGACTTGGGGACGGCAAACGACCCCCGGCCTACATTCGTCAGCGAGCTGCTGTCTAACGAACAGGTGGCTACGCTAAAAGACGTGCTCATGCAGTATAAAGAGTACTTCGCATGGAACTATTCCGATATGTCAGGGCTGGATCCGGAAATAGCTATGCATAAATTGGCGATATCTCCGGACGTCAAGCCAGTTAAACAAGCACCAAGAAGACTGCGGCTCAAACTTGAAATGAGCATCAACGCCGAAGTCAAGAAGCTGATCGAATCCGGCTTCATCCAAGAAGTTCAATACCCCGACTGGACCACCAACATTGTCCCAGTGATGAATAAAAATAGGACGGTACGCATCTGTCTGGACTTTCGGGACCTCAACAAAGCCTGTCTGATGGATGATTTTCCCGTACCGGTTACCGAGCTGATGATAGACAACACGTCCACTCACGAAGTCTTCTCCTTCATGGACGGCTCATCAGAGTACAATCAAATAAAGATGGATCCCGAAGACCAGAAGCATACCGCTTTCCGGACTCCTATAGGCATATTCTGCTACAAAGTGATGCTTTTCGGTCTGAAGAATGCAGGCGCTACCTACCAGAGGGCCATGATAGAGATCTTCGATGACCTCATACATGAGATTATTGAATGTTATATTGACTACCTCGTATTGAAAAGCAAATTGCACAAAGAGCATTAGGAGAATCTGAAGATAGTGTTTCACCACCTTCGGAAATACAACCTGAAAATGAACCCTCTGAAATCCGCGTTCGGAGTCTCCTCGGGCAAATTCCTAGGATTCATCGTACGACACCGGGGCATCGAAATAGACCCGTCAAAGATCAAGGAGATTATGAATATGTCTCCGCCGAGAACTCTCAAGCTACTGCGGTCTCTACAAGGAAAGCTCGCATATATCCGGCGGTTCATAGCAAACCTCTCAGGAAAATGCCGCCCCTACAGCCATTAAATGAAGAAGGGGACTGTTCCTTGATTAAAAATCAGGAAAAAACTTTAGAAAAGGCATCACGTGCTCACATGTGACCAATGGTCACGTGTTGACACGTGATGGTTAAAGCAGCGGCAAAGAACAGAGCGCAGAAGAGGAGTCCATTCAAGGGGTCACATGCTTACACAGGACCGGGGGTCGCGTGCTTACACGGGACCGGGGTCGCGTGCTCACACGCGACCGGGGTCTCATGCTCACACGCGACAGGGGTCGCGTGCTCACACGTGACCAAAGGTCACGTGACAACACGTGACTGGCTTTAAAAGCCTTGCTGTTCAACAGAATTAAATTCTAAAAAGATCATTTAAATCTTTTCAAAATGGAGAAGAATTATGGAGAACCGTTGGATTAAGAATCCAAGGGTGATTAAATATCACCAATTTATGGAAAAATCTTGGACAAGGAAAGATTTCCCCTAAATTTCACCGAAATAACAAAAGGAATATCTTTGGATTTAAAATCCAACGGTGAATAAAATTCACCTAACAATCTAAAGGCCCAGATTAATGATGAAAACAAATCAAATCTTTCAATGAAAGATTTATAAAACAAATTGATTCTTTTCCTTCTCCTATAAATAGGAGCCAAGAGAAGGGAGAGATATATAGAATTTTGGAATCTTGAAATTTCAGAGAGAAAAGAGAGGAGAATTTAATTCTCTGCAAAGAAAAACCCTAGGTAAGAAAATAAAGGGGATCAAAACTTCAATAAAGAGAATTTAATTCTCAATCTAAGAGTTTAACTCTTCGATAAAAAAGAACTTAGTTCTTCTCTGGTTGAAGATCTGCAAAGTGCATATCCCCCCATAAGTTGAGAATTTAATTCTCATTGGGTCGAGATCCTGCCAAGCAGATCTAAAACATAGAGGAGGAATTGAGTTTTGGAGAATTTAATTCTCCCAAAATTATAGGAATTTAATTCCTCTGAGATAAAATTAAGGTTTAACCCTATATGAGAATTCAATTCTCCAAAATTATAGGAATTTAATTCCTTCAAGATAGACAGAACTAGGGTTTAACCCTAATTGAGAATTTAATTCTCTCAAGCTCACAGGAATTTAATTCCCCTTAAGATAAAATTAGGGTTTCACCCTATGCCAGAACTTGATTCTTTACATATATGGGAATTTAATTCCTACAGAAGGAAAATTAGGGTTTACCTTATCTAAGAATATAATTCTTCCAAAGAAAATAGGAATTTAATTCCTCTAAAGTTATAATTGAGGTTAAACCCACAGAGAATTTAATTCTCAAAAGATAAAGGGATCTTCAAACATGCAAAGAACCAGGGTCACGTGTCCCCACGTGACCCCTGTAAAGATCCACAGAAATAAGGAGGAAAAAAGGCTCAGAGGCAATGCCTCACGTGCTCCACGTGACCCCCGGAACACAGATAGAAAAAGTAAAAGAAATAAAAGTCTTAGGTGCTCTCACGTGTTCCCACATGACCCCTTGGCTGATGCTCAACAATCAGCGCACTAATCCTCCTTACGTGTCAGCACGTGATGCTCCAAAGAAGATATAAAAAATGTTTAACGCTTGAAAAGAGATCTGGCCACACCTCTGGGTGCCCTCACGTGTCTCCACTTGACTTTTTAGTATTTTAAACACTAATTCAAGAGCTGTGTTCCCAGTGTTTAACACTGATTATCTTTTAGTATTTAACACTAATTTAAGAGTCTTATTGCCAGTGTTTAACACTGATCATCTTCTAGTGTTTAACACTAATTCAAGAATCCTACTCCCAGTGTTTAACACTGACCATCCTCTAGTGTTTAACACTAATTCAAGAATCCTACTCCCAGTGTTTAACACTGACCATCCTCTAGTGTTTAACACTAATTTGAGAATCTTACTTACAGTGTTTAACACTATTATTCTCTAGTGTTTAATACTAATCTGAGAGCTTTGTTTCCAGTGTTTAACACTGCTGTTCCCTATTGTCTAAACACTATTTTTGTCCAATTTGGCGAATCTTCCAGAGGCAAAGCCTCCCCTTCGACTGAATCTCAAAATTGAGGAAATCAAAGATGAAAATGTTTATCATTGCTAAATAATGTGGACTAGAACCAGACAAATGTCAAATAGTCCAATAAAGGGTTAAACTCAGTTGGACTTAGCCCAAGTCGGCCATAAGTCCTCAATCCAGACTTAACTGAGCCAATGGGCTCACAATATAATTAACTGGTCTTGGTTGCAAATTGGGCTATAGATCATTTAATCTACCATGGTTCTAGGGTATATCTCTTCACTCCTTTGATATTTGTCGTTGTAATTCCTCAACGTCTTCAAAGAGGTGACGGGTCCCAACAACCATACATTTCACGGACTGTGGGGTCCTTAAACTCATGGACTATGACGTCTTTAACCTTGACCGTGATGTCTTAAAACTAACAACGGACTGTGGGGTCCTTAAACTCATGGACTATGATGTCCTTAACCTTGACCGTGATGTCTTAAAACTAACAACGGACTATGACGTCCTTAACCTTGACTGTGATGTCTTAAAACTAATGTCGGACTGTGGAGTCCTTAAGCCCATGGACTATGATGTCCTTAACCTTTAGTCCTTAACCTTGACCGCAAAGTCTTAAAACTAACATTGGACCGCAATGTCCTTAAACTACCTATCGACCGTAATGTCACTAAACTAAACAATAGAGCCCCCCAATTGCTCTCTTGTTGGATCTAAACGATCCCGTTAAGTCGATCTTAGTCTATACTTAGACTAACGTATCATTAACTAACGTTTAAGTTGATCTTAGTCTTAAATGAGGCTAAAGTATCCTTAAACCCAAACCCCCAAACCCAAATCTAAGAAAGATACGGATTTGGACTAGTCCACGCCCTACGGGCGACAAGATAACTTAGTCTCCGTATGCAATCCATGGGCAACCAATAAAAAACAAAATAGACACCCACGACACGAAGTGACCACATGGAGAAGGAGAAAGTTGCTACCGCGAGGCGGTAGCGTAATTAACTGCAGGGGCTTGCGCCTGCAGGGAAGAGCGTCCCCGCAATCGAAAACGCCTCAAGCGAGGGGGAATCCGACGAAGTCTGCTACATCGGCCGCATTCATTTAAACCTTCGATACACGGTGCCATAAATCAACTTGGCATCTTCGGAGAGGTGGACGAATAGCACCAATTAGCATCTGCCCCGAATCTCAGGCAAGACGTCCCTGTCGCGCCGTCTTTCGGAAGGGAACAGATTCTGGCACGCCCGGTAGGACCTTTTCCTCTTTCCACTCCACACTTCGAGTGTTGTGATTCGCGAACCAATCGCGGTTCGCTAATGGTTGCCCTTGGGTTTCGAGGTACTAAGATTTGGCGTTTCGTTTGCTGCAGAAAGCAAAAGGATCAATGGCTGGCACCTGCTCGAAGTGTTCCACATGCAACTGCACCCTACGCTCCGCCTCAACTGGGGGCATAACCTACGGGCCCCAGGCGGTCTCTTTGTTCACGATGCCTGTGGAGCAGATTACTCAGGCCACCACAGGGCTGTTTTTCGGGACCATGCTCCTGCCAGCAAGCTTCACCATCCCGGTACCCGTATCGGAAGCTTCAAAGAAGTCGGTCTTCGATCGGCTTGCTACAACAAGGGCCCTCTCAACGGGTCGTCCAATGCCAACTCCTCGGTCTTCACCAGGCTGAGCTCGAGTTCCAAAGGGCCTACCAAGAAGCCCATAATACCTGAAGTGGCCATCCCACAGATGATAGCCACCCCTGCTCCTGAAGTCGTCAAAGCGTCTTCTCCTGCCAGAGGGTTGGTCTTTGCAAGATTGACTGCTCCCGTTCCCGCTCCCGCTCAAAAATCTATTTTTAATCGGCTGGACACGGCTTCTCAACGGACGTCAGTCTTCAATAGGCTGACACCGGCAACAGCCCCTCACCTGAACAAGGGGCAAGACAAAGCCGTCGCTGAACCAATCCTAACAACTCGTCACGCCCGACATCGCCACTGGCGCCGGATAAGGAAGGCTGGGGGCAACTCCCTCTCTGGGCTAACTCCACCAGCTCCGACGGTGGAAATTAATGATGTTTCTCCAGCCGCGAACAGCTTTGAGCTGCTGAACAGGGTGCGCAGAAATTCACCAACTGCGGTGCTCAAAAGATCTCCTCCATCGGCAGAGACCGTCGTAGAAACAAAGCCGGAGCAGCTTCCTTAACGGTCTTCCAAAGTTTACAAGATTTGGCGACGAGTCCGAAAATCGGTGATTGATCCGAATTTCTCCCATCGGCGTAAGAAGTCGAAAGTCCGACAGGAAGAAAACCGCCCTATTAAGAAACGAAAGACGACGGCCACCTGGGTGCCCACAGCAACGGCCCCCTCAACTTCGATCACCCATAAGAGAAGAAAGTAGGAGAAAGTCCCTACGCCTGCGGCAAATGTCAAAGGCAATGAGCCTAAACGCTCTAAGTCCGTTGGCATGGGGGTACATACCATCTACATGGCGTCCGGGAAAGAGGATAGTCGTATATACACAGGTCATCGACCGCTTACACGATCAGTGACTAAGGCTCAAGAGCAACAGCAGAAGCTCCAAGAGATGATGACCGTGATGGCCGCACTCACCGGTCCAAAAGAAAGCCCAGAAGCATCCTCGAATCAGCGACAGGAGCAAGAAACCGATGCCGAATTCCTTCGCAGAATACTTGAGAAGAAGGACAGAGAGGCTGCGGAACAAGCAGCCAATATAAAATGAATGGCCCTTCTGTTCCAGGACATGGTGGGTATGATGATCCAGCCGGATCCCCCAGCCGAAGACCCTCCGATTATCCTTGAAGATGACAGAGGAGAAACGTCAAATCCACCTCCGGCTCTTTCAACAGCTAAAGAAGAAATGATCTCTAAAGCTACCCTGGATGACTACATAGCCCAGCAGATACGAGTTCACTAGGCAACTGAGGCAGCCAGCCAAGTTGTCAAAACAGGGCGACCATATCCGAGCTGGTATGATCAGATCAAATACCCGCCGGGCTACACGATCCCAAAGTTCCATGTCTACAAAGGGACAGGCAATCCCCATCAACACGTTGCCCTGTTCAGGGCTCTTTGCAGCAACACCGGCGGCGATGATAAGCTCTTACTTCGCCAATTCATCGGCAGTTTATCGGAGACGGCGTTTGAGTGGTATTCCGAACTTCCAAATGACTCCGTCAAAACTTTCGCAGTGATGGAGTTGCTATTCACTCAGCGATTCGCGAGCACCAGCGAACGCACCCCGATAACAGCTTTGATTAATGAAAGGGTGAAGCCGGGCGAAACATGGGTCCAATATGCAATCCGATGGCGGAACCTGTGGTTGAAGTGCGAGCAGCGCATCGAAGAAGCGCCAGCGGTGGGCATGTTCGTGGGCACTCTAGACCCTCGTGCAACTATTTCACAGTTCATGATGTTCTTCAGACCGACCACGTTCCAGGATTTAATCGACAAGCTGGCCCAGATGGACCAGATGGATCATAGACCATCTCCCCCGAAGCCGGAACCTCGGAACGACAAGGGTAAAGGGAAGGAAACCTTTGTCGCAAACACCCAACAGCAGCCCAGTGCCCCAAAGCTAGCGGATCAACTGGAAGAGAGACGGCGTTATTACAATGAGAAAATGAAGCGTCCCTACTCATTCCCGCATGATAAAACGAAGAGGCTGTTCGAGCTGGCGGTACGCAACAGGCTTATCAACTTACCAAATCCAAGGCGACCGCCGCAACCCAGCTAGGTGAATAACCCCAATTACTGCCCTTACCATCAAACGGTAAGTCACCCGATCGAGGATTGCTTTGTCTTTAAGGGATGGATCGAGGATCAATACCTACAAGGCAAGTTTGCGCTCTCCGAGAAGTGGAAGGTAAACCCACCACAACCACACACTCCTAAGAAGACGGACACACCAGGGGCGACGTGTTCTTTTGTTGAAGAAGCTCCATGGGAGGTCATGCTGTCAGCCAAAACCAAAAGGATGCTGAACGATCTTCATACATGCCCGGCGGTCAGATAGAAGAACCCGCTTGAACCTCAAATCATCGAAGGGATGCTGAAGCCGCGCCCAACTCCAATGATCGGTGGTGATATCCCAAGCACTCACACCCAGCCATAAAAATCTTCAAAAAAGAAGAAGAAAAGATCCAAAAAGCCCGTGAGGCCTGGCGACAAGCGTACGGACTTACAGAAACAGATCGACGCGCTGGAGGAGTATAATCAGAAGACACGGACTCCCATCACGCTCCAAGAGTTCCTCAGCCACGTCTTTCAAGAGGAAGAGGATGGAGAAAGCTCGTCGGATGAATCTGAGAGATACATAGCAAGTTGTCATATGATCTCCCACTCGTTTGCAGACGATGAGAAAACTCCTTGCACTAAGAAGCTGGGGGCAGACCCTGAACCAGAACTTTTATGGCCGTCAGACGAGATGATCGACGCCTTCCTGAATGAGATTCGGCTGAAAAGTAAAGCCGATCGGGGGCGTGAGATGGCCATGTTGGAAGAAGCCAAACGCCGGGGACTAGACGAAAGAGTCGAGACTCTCCCGCCAAATCAAAAGACATCCGTTGCGGATAAAAACAAATTCAATACGAGGAAAAGGTTTGCTAAAGCCATATCAATGGGAATGAAGCTACCACCCTCTAAAGAAACACTCCCGGTGAAACAGAGATGCATCATAATTACTGCTCATATCATCGAAGGATTTCACACTCCACTGAGGAGTGCGATGCTTTTAAAAGATGGTGGCAGGGATATGTTGCTCACCGGCAACATTTTAAGCGAATGAAACGTAAAACTCGTCGGGAGCAGAGAAACACGACCGAGGAGCATAAAAAAGCTACCGGTAACTGTCGCACGGTCAACGCCGGAGGATCACAGGTTCTCACCTTTGGGAGTGACTCTGACGAGGAAATGGCTCTGGGCCCTCTCTTTAAAGAATCCATCTTAGGGAAAGAGGAAGAACCAGAGGCCTGCGAAAACATTCAGCTGCGCAATCGCACGCTTCCAGAAAAGAATCTCGGACCCGCAACTAGAAAAGATAAGGGAAAGGAAAAGGTCGCTGAGGATATCGCCTTAGATGACCAAGTCATGAAAGAGCTGACCGCCAAGGACCCGCCCAAGAAGAGTAAGGTGGACTACAACATCCTAGCGCACCTGAGGAAACTACCCTCGCAGCTCAGCATTCTCGACGCCCTCTTATTATCAAAAGAAGCGAGAGATTCATTAATCAAGGCACTACAAGAGCCCGAGCAATTCCAAGACTTCCTCATCGAAGAAAGGATGAAGGATGAACTGGAAGAAGTGCACATAGCCGATGTCACGTTTGGTGATGAAGACCTTCTCCTTGGGACGTGCGACCACAATCGTCCCCTATATGTCTCCGGATACTTCTACGATATCAAGATAGGCAAAATCCCGGTTGATAATGGATCCTCCGTCAATCTTCTTAATGTACGGGCGTTGAAGGAAATCTGCATGAGCGTTCAGCACCTCGCTCGTGATAAAATTACCATTTCCGATTTCGATTCCCAGTCATCACGGACTCTCGGATCTGTAATACTAACATTACGCTTCGGACTACTCGTCACGGATATTAAGTTTCACGTCATTGATGTAAAGATCTACTACAACGCTTTACTCGGTCGTCCTTGGTTACACGAGTACAACATCATCCCTTCTATGCAATATCAGTGTATGAAGTATTTCAAGGATGGTCTCGAGTATACCGTAACAGGAGAGCTGAATCCATTCTCCGTGAACGAAGTCCGCAAATGCGAAGATGCAAAATACTTTTTGCCAGAATACGAGGACACAGAGAGATGTCACAAACCGGAGAACAAAGCTGTCACCACCATTCCTGTCTTCGGGAGTGATACCGAGGAAGAAGAAGAGATAGTTTACTCTCGGCCGTCTCGACGCAACCACCCGGGACCGTCCGCCCCCATATTGATCTTCGGAAGCGACTCTGAAGATGAGGTTAATGCTGTGTTCTCCAGTCGGCCGTCAATACAAGCATTCCCTGGTGATGATCAGAGTTTGCAAATTACCATGATTCCGCGGGAGCACTACAAAGGACTTGACGCACTTAAAGCTTACAATGTGCAAGACCTGCAGACATTTTACGTCCCTCCCAGGTGAAAAGGTGAAAAGGCGATCCTATTCTACCGGTCCACGGAAACAAGAGTAGAGAAAGAAATCTGGCACGGCGCGGACTCTACACTTGACAGGCTCCAGCCCATCCGTTTGCCCAGATATTACACGAACGGACTAAAAAGGCTATTGAAGCGCCAAGGGGTGCCTTTCAAACAGACTATTCAACAAGCTCGATTCTACAACAGGATTTGGGATGTCCCTGGGACTCAGCATAAGTTGCCCAATGGGAGAATGGAAACTCTCGGGCTTGGATATGTAAAATCTAGGAAACGGGAACGAGTCCATGGTAGCTACGCCATATATAACTTCGATGAAGAAGAAAACGCCCTGTCAGAAAACGCCGACCCCGTACCAAAACAAGATCCTTCAATCAAAATTCCGAGTCCATCATTTGAAGAACGAATGGACAAGCTTATCAGGGAAGCGGGTCAAAAGGTTCGAGACGACCATAATCGCGAAATGGCCATCTATGAGAAAGCCAGGGCGCAACGCCTTCTTCAACAGGCTGCAAAAGATGAAAACGCTCCTCTCTGTCGACCTGTTGCGTAAAAGGCCCGACGCAGAGGCAGAAACAAGTCAAAGAGTGGAAAAGGCGTTCGACAGCAACAAAGCGGGACGAAGAAGCTACGCGATCGGGAATTGAGCGGTCCGGATTTGTCCCTTATGAAGAAGATGAGTCGAGCATACTCTTTTCCTCAGAATAAAACATGGAAGATACTTGAGCTCGCCATAAAACATCAGATGATTACACTTCCGGAGTCCAAACACCCTGAGCAAGCTAACGAGGTCTCTCATCCAGACTATTGCTCTTATCACCGATAAATAGGACACCCTCTCGAAGACTGCTTCACCTTCAAGAACTGGGTCGAAGATCAATATCAGCAAGGCAGGTTTGCTCGATCCAGCAGCTGGAGGATAAATCCGCCGCAGAAGCATGAACCCAAAGCAGCGAGAGTAGAACCAGATCAACATCGGTCGTGGAAGCGAGCTCGTACTTGTCATATGATAATGCTATCAAAAGAAGAGCCTGGGGATGGGGGTGACCTCCCTTGGTGCTTCGAAAACAATGATGACGAGGTGATCTCAGAGTTTCCACCGGCGCCAAAAGAGCTGGAAGATGGAATACACACCACTGCAGATAACCTCAAGATAATTGATTTGGGGATGGCAAATGACCCGCGACCGACATTCGTTAGTGAGCTGCTATCTGAAGAAAGGGTGGCCGCACTAAAAGACGTGCTCATGCAACATAAAGATTGCTTCGCGTGGAACTATTCCGAAATGCCAGGATTAGATCCATAGATTGCTGTGCACAAACTAGCCATATCACCGGACGTTAAGCCAGTCAAACAGGTGCCGAGAAGAATGCGGCTCAAGCTTGAGATGAGCATCAACACCGAGGTCAAGAAACTAATCGACTCTGGCTTCATCCAAGAGGTTCAGTACCCCGATTGGATCGCCAACATCGTCCCGGTGATGAAGAAAAATGGGACGGTGCGCATATGCGTGGACTTCCGGGATCTAAATAAAGCTTGCCCGAAGGATGACTTCCCAGTACTGGTCACCGAGCTGATGATAGATAACACGTCCACTCACGAGGTTTTCTCTTTCATGGACGGCTCATCAGGATATAATCAGATAAAGATGCATCCCGAAGACCAGAAGCACACTGCATTCCGAACCCCTTTGTGTATATTCTGTTATAAGGTAATGCCTTTCGGTCTAAAGAATGCCGGCGCCACTTATCAGAGGGCCATGACGAAGATCTTCGATGACCTCATACATGAAATCGTCGAATTCTATATTGATGACCTCGTGGTGAAAAGAAAATCATACGAGGAACATCTCGAGCATCTGAAGATCGTATTTCGACGCCTTCAGCAATAAAACTTGAAGATGAACCCTCTCAAATGCGCATTCAGAGTTTCTTCAGGAAAATTCCTAGGATTCATCATCCGACACCGAGGCATTGAGATAGATCCATCGAAGATCAAGGCGATCATGGAAATGCAACCGCCAAGGACTCTCAAACAATTGCGGTCTCTCCAAGGAAAGCTCGCGTACATCCGAAGATTTGTAGCCAATCTCTCTAGTAAATGTCGTCCTTATAGTCATCTGATGAAGAAGGGAACCCCGTTCGTCTGGGATCACAAATGCCAAGGCGCGCTGGACGAGATCAAGCAGTATCTCCAAAACCCGCCAGTGCTGGCCGCTCCGGTCAAGGGAAAACCTCTCATTCTGTATACAACCGCCCTTGAAGGTTCCTTAGATGCATTATGGGCACAAGAGAACGACCAAGGGAAAGAAGAGCTCTCTATTACTTGAGTCGGGTTCTACTGGGGGCAGAAAGCAATTATTCTCCCATTGAAAAACACTGTCTGGCGTTGATCTTCGCGATAACGAAACTCCATTGCTATGCGTTGGCACATGAAGTCCATCTCATATCGAAGGTGGACCCCTCAAATACTTGATGTCAAAAGCCATATTGACGGGGCGACTCGTTAAATGGGCCCTGCTCTTGATGGAGTTCTCAATAACTTATCAGCCTCTTAAGGCAGTCAAAAGACAAGCCATCGCCGACTTCTTCGCTGAGCATCCAATACCTGCCGATTCTCCTTTGAATTGTGAGCTTCCAGACGAACATGCGTTTGATGCGATTGACGGTGGTAATGCCCGATAGGAGCTTTACTTTGACGGAGCATCCTCCATGAAGAAGCGCAAACAGAACACCCCTATAATCAAATCAGGGGTAGGCCTTATCTTCGTGACCCCACAGGGAGGGATAATGCGCTTTGCTTTCTCCTTAACAGAGCCGAGGATGAACAATGAAGCCGAATACGAAGCTTTGATAGCAGGCCTCGAGATTGCCATCGACAGGGGAATTGAGAACCTCATCATATACGGGGACTCCCAACTGGTCGTCAGTCAAGTAAATGGCGACTACCAAACATACAAACCAGAGTTGGTGAAGTACGGCGAAAAGGTGCAGCAACTGTTGACCCAAATACCTTCCTACATCTTGGAAAGCATACCGCGTGCAGAAAATAGCAAAGCGGATGCACTAGCCAATCTCGCTAAAGAACTGGCCGACGAGAACCTCGATGACGTAAGAATCGTGGTACAAAGCCGTCGGGTCCTCGCACCGGCAGAAATATCTCCGGAATCATCCGAGAAAAGGAAAGCAACTGAGCAGACGGCCCTACGAATAAACGACCAAGAAAAGGTTGAGGATTGGAGAGAAGTCTTTATAGACTACTTCAAGTCCCGTCGAACGCCTGAAGATGCGTCCTCAAAGCATCAGCTCAGGAAGCAAGCCCTATCTTTCGCCTTCGTCAATGATACCCTGTACAAGAGGTCGTTTGATTCTCTGTGGTTGAGATGTCTGGGACCTGAAGAAGCAAAAAGAGTCGTCCAAGAAGTTCACGACGGACTCTGCGGTTCTCACCAAGCAGGCCCGAAGATGAAGTTGAAAATTAAATGGATGGGCTATTACTGGCCCACGATGATTCAGGATTGCCTCGAATATGCGAAGCAATGCCACTCGTGCCAGATTCACGGCGACTTTATCCACCAACATCCAAATACACTACACCCGACAGTAGCTACCTGGCCATTCGAAATGTGGGGAACTGACATAATCGGCCCCATCGAACCGGCATCGTCCAGAGGACATCGTTTCATCTTGGCGACGACTGACTACTTTTCCAAATGGGCAGAAGCAGTACCGCTGAGGGAAGTGAAGACGGAGAATATCCTCCATTTCTTCAAGACGCACGTCATTTATCGGTTTGGGACTCCGCGACGGATCATATCTGATAACGGGCCAGCCTACAGAAGCCACAAGATTAGCCGCTTCGTACAACAGCACAACATAGACTGGAGATACTCCTCAGTGTATAATCCCCGAGCTAACGGTCTAGCTGAGGCTTTCAACAAAACCATAACAAAGATCGTGAAGAAGACGGTGTCTCGAAATAAGAAGTGTTAGTGTATATGCCCTAGAGGCCATTACTGTATCATACTAGTTTGTATATTACTTAATGGAAGCTTGGGATATTCAGCTTGTATAGACAATCTTGCTCAATATAGTAGTATGCTACTTGGTTTGTTTCTACTTTAATGTGTACATGTGTTTATTTTAGTATATCACCTATACACATTAGTGGAGCCCTTAGGATCTTTGCTTGATTACCAGCGTTGTGATGGTAGTCACACTAGTGGGGGCTGGGTAATCCACAAGCACATCCTTATGCATGTCCCTAGTCGTAGGACTATCGAGACAGGGCATCGATACTCCGGAGTAGACTAGCGTATACGCTTCTCATCCCAGTATGGGAGACGGTCTGTCCCACAGCCGTCAGTACGTCGTACTTGAGATAGTATGCGGGTGCTCGTTAGGTTACGAGTAGCTGAAGGTAGTCCACTTGTTAGATTGAATTTCATCACTGGACAGGACTCGTCGATAACTGTTGGTTGGTACTATACCTATCGTCAGTTATCAGTTCCCAGGTGTCATGAGTACAGCTTAGTCCGCTGAATTGACACTATCACTTCGCCTCGAGTGTGTTCCCACTGTACTTAGATTACTATTCTACCACGGCTCAAAGGAGTCGTGCAAACAGGAGTAGTTGGGTGCAGTCCCGAAGCACTTGGAGGCAGTGACGGTTAGACAGGATTCGTCTCTCCCGGTATTGGGGGTTGACATCGCGCTGTGTCTAGGAGAGCCATTACACGAGTAGTCCCTGGTCAGGGCAAGCAAGATATACTGGTAGGTTTCCAGTGTTATTGTAGGGTTCCTAGGCATACCCATGAGGTTCTACAATTGATCAACCATGCCAAAATCAAAATTTTCTATGTGCCGAGAAACCCTAAACAAGATCGATACTAGAGGTAAGGCGAAAGAACATGCAAGTTAACAACTGAACTATAAGTGAAAGTGACTACAACCTTTGTAGATCCGGTCCTCCACTTCTCTAGCTCCGTGTTGACATCCCTCCGCTGCGATCATCGGAATCCTGGACTCTATTGTCGGTTTCATCGGAGAAATGGGCGGGCTAGGTCGATGACTTCGATGCCGAAGATGATCTACGTCGAGGCAACTCTAACTCAAGCTCCATCTTCACTTGGTCATGAAACTTGTGAAGATAACACTCTCTACTACATGGAAAGTTGTAGAGGATGAAGAAATAGGAAGTGGGTTCACTTTGGATTTGGATTTCTCACTTGAATTCATCACTTGGAATTTTCTAGCAATGGTTTTCTTCTTCATGAAGAAGATGAAGAAGAAGAAAGAAAATAATGAATGAATAAATATGAAAAAGAAAATCAAGTGATGCTTATCATTTAGCAACCATGGGTGAGGTAACTAATGTAGAGAATAAACTAAGGTTTAGGTGAAATGGTTTGGTTAAGGAATAAAAACAAAATGGTTACTTTGTCAAAGATGCATGAAGCATCAAGAAGCTTCTTGCATAAAACAAAAGCAACCATTTAGTTTTTTCTTTTAACCAAAATAAATAAAGTAAATAAAACCCTAACCATTTACCTAAACATGGTGTATAGCATACACACACCCAAGTTTGCATGTATCATCAAACATGATACAATCAAGTGCACAAAAATATATCATATATACTACTTATGCACATCAAGTGACAAAATCAATCTTAAGTGAACAAATACTAGTTAATGTAAAGTAATATATCAAATATATAATTATATATTAAATCATTAAATCAACACTTGATTTAATGATCCGGTCATATTGCATATAACCGACTAATATCAAGTGTATCAATATATCGAATCAACATTTGATTCGGTAACCCGGCTATATCTTATATAACCGTCCGATGATACGAATCGCGAGAATAGAATTCAGTATCACATACTGGTATTATTCTCGGTCCCTCACATATCTCATATGCGCTCCTATTTCGTTTCGCTTGAGCCAGGAAACCTCTGTGTAGGACTCTAAAGACTCGTCAATACGCCGGCAGCAGGTGATGATCATATCAAACACCCACAAGCCGCAAGCGGTCTGCTAAAAGTAACAGCCACCCGGGTATTGAGCGATCAGAAGATCAACGAGAAAGCTCGCTCACACTCCTGTGAATCCAACCAGCAACACTTACCGTACAGTCCGGTCTGTTCTTCTGATATGTCGCATATCTCGCCTAGGGGTGGTAAACGTCAGACCCCAGTAGCTTGATAAGTCATGCCGATGTAAGGTCCATAACAAGTGTGAAACTACTGATAACTCTTACCAGTATATCACTGCAACCCTGGCCGGGGATTTCCAGTTATGGCCAGTCGAGCATAGCGCAACATCAACCCCCAATACCGGGAGAGACGAATCCCCTCCTATTGCTCATTGCCTCCATGTGAATCGGGACTGTACCCAAAAAACACCTGTTTGCACGACTCAGTAGAGCCGTGGTAGGGTGGAAATCAAAGCACAGTGGGAGACACACAAGACTCTATGACGATCTCGGGTCAACAGACTAAGTTGTACCAGTGTCACCAGAGAACTGCCATCGGACGTGAGGTATAATACCATCTGGGAGTTCTCGGAGAGTCCGTTCAGTGTACCCAGTCTCCACTGAGCACCCGCATACCATCTTTGATGTCAAACACCAATGGATATGGGATCATCCATCACCCATCACATGGATCGAGAAGATATACGCTAGTCTACTCTGGAATATCGATGCCCCATCTCGATATTCCCACGACTAGGAACATTGAAGGATGTACTCATTGACTACCCTGGCCCCACCAGTATGATCTGCATCATAGTCCTGGAAGTCGAGCACACATCCTAAGGGCTTTATCAACATGTAATAGAGAGACTGCAAGTATACATGTTAAGATAAAGAGCAACCAGATAGCGTACTATCATGTTGAGCAAGAAAGTCCTACCTATATATGTCCCAGCATCCACTACAATATACATCCTATGTACAGTAATGGCCTCTAGGGCATACATATAACTAACAATCTCCTACTTGCACTAGGGCCATCTGTAGCAGTGGTTGCAGTATCACATACTCAACCATCCCATATAGGTCTCTCTCTAGGAAAAGGCCTTTGTGAGTGGATCCGCCGTGTTGTCCTCTAAGTCTACTCTCCAATCCTCGATCACCCTGGAGATCAACTATCTCCATGATCAGGTGATGCTGCCTCAGAATATGTCTGGGTCACTGATAGGACCGGGGTTCCTGGGCCAAAGCCATACTTCCATTGTCACACAATGGTAGGAACCTAGTTCATCTTATGAACCAATATACACCCAAACTGCCTCTTTGGTAGTATCTTTAATAGCGATGTCACCAGCCTTTATCGTCTAGTTTGCCACGGTATCACGCTTGGAACTCTTCCAACATACCATCCCTCCACTGAGGGTAAAGACAATGCCTGCGACTGATATTCAGTCGTCCTTATCACCCTGGAACCTTTCCAGTGATTCTCCCCAGGATAGATTGATACCATCTCACTAAACCTAGTGAGAAGCCTAACATCCATTTAGATCTATCTCATCGATCCAAATCCCAGGATTTAGGATGTATCACCTTTATCCTATTGGAGAATCCTTATGATAAGAGGAGATTGACCGTGTGTAGCATAAGAAACTCTTTTCCTATCAAGAGTATGTTGTCCACGTACAATACGAGGATGACCACCTTACTCTCTACTACCGTTTTGTATATACAAGGTTCATCTATCATTTTGATGAAGTCAAACTCTTTGACTACCACATCAAAACAGATGTTCCAACTCCGCAATGCATGCTTTATTGTATAAAGCATCTTGTACACGTTTCCGCTGCTCCCACTGTTTACGAAGCCCTCTGGCTGTGTACTTATAGACGTTCTCTTCTAAATCAGTATTTAGAAAAGGAATCATGACACCCAACCGCCAGATATCGTAGTCATGGTATGTAGCTGTGGCAAGTAGGATCCGGATGGACGTAAGCATAGCCACTGGAAAAGGTTTCATCATTATCCACGCCTGGTCGATGACAAAAACCTTTAACAAGTCTAGCTTTGAAAGTCTCAACTTTTCCATCTACACCAAGTAATCTTCTCAAGATATTCTTGCTTCTGATGGGGATTTAACCCTTCAGATATAGCATCAAAAAGTCCATACTTTGTTGGTGTACATGGTTTCCATCTTAGATCGCTAAGCATCCAGCCATTCTTATAGAGTCCTTACTCTTGATGGCCTGCTAGAAACTAGTTGGGTCATCATCTCATGATGCAATCCTCGCTCCCACTGTCATCGAGAAACCAAAGTATCTCTCAGGAGGATGAGGAATCCTGCTCGATCGGCGGAGAGGCTGAGCTTCGTCGGAGACTATTGAATCCTTTGGTTCTATCAAATCATCAGCTGCAGTTTGTATAGCTGGAAATCCTTCCAGTTCTACAAAACTGACCTTGCCTCGATCTTGTCCGGATCTTGCTTTTGACATAGGCCGGACAATCCCAAATCTTAATTTACTTAAGAGATAGGCTCTTCCCATACCATATCTCATATGGAGTGGTAGGCAATGATCTGATTCGAACCAATTCAATAGGTATGTAGCTTCTTAAGTGCATAACTCCCAAAAGGAAATAGGTAACTCAGTAGTACTCATCATAAAGCGCACCATATCAAATAGGGTGCGATTGCTCCGCCCCGATACACCATTGTGCTGTGGTGTATACAGAGGAGTAACACTGAGAGAGAAGCTCATTCTCCTTTAGAATAGTTCAAGAATTCCATGCACAAGTATTCTCCTCCCTGATCTCATCATAGGACATAATACTTATATCCGTTTTTGGTTCTCTACTTCTAACTTATATTCATTGAATTTCTCAAAAGCTTCAGACATGTGTTTCAACAGAAACATGTGTCCGGATCTTGAGAGATCATCAGTGAATATAAGGAAGTACAAAGAACCAGTCTTGGCATGTGTAGACTGAGGACCTCTATACATCACTATGTATCAGTCCCAAGAGTTCACTAACTCTTTCTCTGTTTCCAGTAAACGGAGCTATGGTCATCCTCTCTTTGTGACATGACTGGCAAGTTTCAGAAGATGTAAATTCAAACTGATTTAAATATGCATCTAAAATGTAACTTTCGCTAGTCGGGTCACATTGATATGACCTAGTCTACAATACCTCAAGAATAATTCGTTCATTTCTGAACTCTTCCTCTTGTGTGTATTCTGTATACTAGGAACTGTAGTTTGATTTAGAACGTCAATGCTTTTAGATAACGTGCCTCAACCGATCAACTTTTGAAATGTTCAAAACAATATTCAACAATATAAAATTATATCCTTTCTTTATTAATAAAGAGACTGATATGATTTTGTATATCAGGTTCGGTATCTAATAGCATTTGTTCAGAATCAATGTATTTGGAAATACAGGGTGATAGTGACCAACAGACTTGGCTGCAACACTTGCACCGTTTTCTGTCTCATGAAACTTATCACCCGTTCTCAGTTCTCTACCTTTCTGTAGCCCATGTAACAGATTACATATCTGGGATCCTGATCCGGTATCAAATACCCAGGACGTAGAGGATACGGAGAAATAGTTCTTTGTAATGAACACACCCGAAGGAGATGCATCAGTATGCACTTTCTTCGTTTGGGCGGCATGGGAATTCTGGTATTCCCCTAATTCCTGCTCGGTCTTATAACAATTATAAGTTGGAGCGGGACCAACATTCCCCAGCTCAGTATAACAAGCGGGTTCGGTCAATACATCCATATTATTATCTTGATTAAGATATGACATGGTCGCTACCTGGAGAGAGAGAGAAGAAAACACTCTGCGTGCACTCTTACAAGATTAGATTGGTTATTTATTTTATCTAATCAGGATGGCTCCAACTGTTTTTATCAAATCTTCCTTCAAGCCCTAAAAGGAAAGACTAGCCGGAATTAATTACACTCTACAAGTTCGCCAATCTTTCAGCCAGGCCAGTGCCGGTACTTTGAGGGAGGTTCCCCGTGCTTTCGCATGGACCTAATTAAAATAAACCTCGTTTTCCCAGGGGCGTAACCCCGTTGACACCTTTCTAGACACCTACTTGATCGGCTAATTGTAAAGTGCAAAACTCTCCCAGGAGTAACAATTACTCGCAGTGGGTATCGGGATCCAACTATCATATAGAAGGTATGCAATCTCATTGCAAATTTCAACACTTGAAACTCCCGATACTGGTTTTTACCCCTAGCACTTATGACCTTAACTATGGTCAACAAATCATAAGCACTAGTCAAGTTCTACCAGTCATTTTGTGATTAATTAGACTTACCCACATGACCCTTAACTAAGGTCAACAAAGTCACGCGACTGTCCTAACTAATCGCATCATATGCGGTGTAGGAAGACATCACTTCGCTACCGTACATTGTGCCTTGACTATGGTCAACAAACACAGCACGAATACTAAGTACTCTACTTCCTAAAATGACGGAGGGTTGCGAATGGTTTTTAATAAAACCTTTAACGCTTTGAACTTGATCTCGTTGCGGAATCAAATGGTTTTTAAATGGAATGTTTTTGAGGCTTTTCTAGTTTTGCTAAAGGGGTCACTCCCGGTGAAGGGATCGTCGGCCCTTTCCTCATCGAATAAGGTGCAGGATATATCATATATACCTCTGTGGAAAGAAAAAACTATAGAAGCAATCAAAAGACAAACTGAGGGTTGTAGCATCTTCCAGTTATTGCTAAAGGAGTCACTCCCGGTGAAGGGATCTCGGTCCTTTCCTTATCGAATAAGGTGCATGATGTTCTACAAGGAACACCGCAATGCAAAGCAAGAACTGTAGCTACCTGTTTTATTTTGATATTCGATTCCACAATATCTTTTAGGTTTATTTTCTTTCATTAATCTCATTAATGAATGTCCCATCATTTAAGTCCACCTAAACATCACAGATAAATACAACGTACGCTTATGCCATTCGCATTCGCATCGATGTCCCGTCTGCACCGTTAGGTTAGGTAACTAACGGCACAGCGGGGCAGGGCTAGCGCGGGTGTAAAACATAAGCAACGTCTATATAATATATCATATATACTATATACAATATCTATCTGAACAAATCACATGATCACATCACAGATAACGCAGCAGAAAATATTATATGAAATATTGGATATACTAGGACGTCCGTGTTTTTAATACGAGCCAGTATAAAACACGGATTCCACGGTCGCGATGAATAGCCAATCCCACACCCCTAGACCCCTACGAGAGCGACAAGTAACCCTACCAATTCTAGAGTTAGGAGACCCGGACTCGACTCCTCGAGATGGTCTCCCACTGGACCCTAGAACCCGGTTACTTGTGCTCCCCGTCTTGGGTCTATCCTAAGGCGGAAAAGTAAATAATATACAAATGGTGACATCATCCGCAACCTGGAAGTGCCCCAATAAAAGAATATTACATACAAGTTTTTTACATGAATGAAAATGGAAAATCACTCATCCCACATAAAAAAACCCGGCTATTCAAACACGACGATCCAATATAACATATCCAGCAACACATAACATTACATGTCATCAACGTAAGTAAATATGCCCATCCCAATTGTCGTTGACATATAGCAACGAAACCGGCGATATCACATATTACACTTACGGTCGCAGAAAAGAAAGTGTAAAACTACAACAGTTGGAATCCGCAACCTGCATAGACATCGCATGCCTAACCATATGAATTCCTTAGACATCACATGTCTAACAATTATAAACCCCGCATTTTAGTCCCATTATCGAAAACTCTTTTCAATATCAAGTCGGGCAATTCAACAAGATTCCCGACATCCATAACGAATGCTCGTCGCAAACTTTAGTAGACGGCCGCACCCCCGATACCGTCGACGAAGTGCACTAAGGCGAAACACCGCTGCCGCGAGCACCCGAACGGATGCTTTCGGCGACGGGGTTCTCCTACAGTCACTTGGTCGGGGCTATGGGGTGTGGCTATCTATTAAGTTTACCGGAGAGTATCCACGTACACTACGTAATTGCGACGGACTTTTGATCACATCAAAATCCCGTGGCAACCGATCAAGTGAGACTAAACCACTAGATTTATAACATTCAAATTAGTTATCTCATAACTACTTGTGGATTCCAAATATTGTATCACATTCCAGATAAATAGACAATGTTAAACTTTCCGATCAAATAATCAAACACCCAAGTTTTCCCGAAAAGCTCAACACATGAAATAAGTTTAAAAACATCCACTTCATGCCACAGTACCAACGGCCCAGCCGTAGAAGGGTCAAGCCAACGCCTCACATGTGGCACGCCGTACTGCCCCAAACCCTAAGGTTCAAAGGGCAGTTCAAGACGGTCACATAATCGAGTTAAGGTTTGTTGTCTTCTAGAGAGTCCATCGCGTTAGTTGCACTACTTAGAACGTTCTTAAACTACGAAAAAATCCAACACTTGGAAATTTCCCGGCAGGGGAAAAAATGGGTATTTATATTCGGTCGAACTTTTTAACAGTTTCTAAAATATCCGGAAAAAAATAAACGAAGTTAAATTATCCGATCGAATTAACGAGTCCCCAATAAAACCCTAGAAAACTCAAGACTTGAGTGGAATTAAAAAATTCCCAGAAAAAAATGACAAGAAAGGACCTAAGAATAAATATGTGACATTTGAGGGACTAAATCACAATTTTGGCCGCGGAACCGCCTCCAAACCCTTGGTTTGGCCGCGGTTCCGCGGTCAAATTTTTGAGTTAGGGGTCCGTACTTCACAGTAATTATTATATTTTCCTGCTTAATTTTCTGAGCATTTTTAATTCACAAAAATCCACAGTTTGAAAAAATGTACAGAGAAGGGTTTTGATCGGGGTTTCGAGGTTCGCTCGGATCTCTAACTTCGTCTACATTTCGCCTAAAGCTCTATCTAGGCTCTGATACCACTATAGGGTTCCTAGGCACACCCATGAGGTTCTACAACTGATCAACCATGCCAAAATCAAAATTTTCTACGTGACGAGAAACCCTAAACAAGATCGATACTAGAGGTAAGGCGAAAGAACATGCAAGTTAACAACTTAACTATAAGTGAAAGTGACTACAACCTTTGTAGATCCGGTCCTCCACTTCTCTAGCTCCGTGTTGATGTCCCTCTGCTGCGATCATCGGAATCCCGGACTCTATTGTCGGTTTCATCGGAGAAATGGGCGGGCTAGGTCGATGACTTCGATGCCGAAGATGATCTACGTCGAGGCAACTCTAACTCAAGCTCCATCTTCACTTGGTCATGAAACTTGTGAAGATAACACTCTCTACTATATGGAAAGTGGTAGAGGATGAAGAAATAGGAAGTGGGTTCACTTTGGATTTGGATTTCTCACTTGGATTCATCACTTGGAATTTTCTAGCAATGGTTTTCTTCTTCATGAAGAAGATGAAGAAGAAGAAAGAAACTAATGAATGAATAAATATGAAAAAGAAAATCAAGTGATGCTTATCATTTAGGAACCATGGGTGAGGTAACTAATGTAGAGAATAAACTAAGATTTAGATGAAATGGTTAGGTTAAGGAATAAAAACAAAATGGTTACTTTGTCAAAGATGCATGAAGCATCAAGAAGCTTCTTGCATAAAACAAAAGAAACCATTTAGTTTTTTCTTTTAACCAAAATAAATAAAGTAAATAAAACCATAACCATTTACCTAAACATGGTGTATAGCATACACACACCCAAGTTTGCATGTATCATCAAACATGATACAATCAAGTGCACAAAAATATATCATATATACTACTTGTGCACATCAAGTGAGAAAATCAATCTTAAGTGAACAAATACTAGTTAATGTAAAGTAATATATCAAATATATAATTATACATTAAATCATTAAATCAACACTTGATTTAATGATCCGGTCATATTGCATATAACCGACTAATATCAAGTGTATCAATATATCGAATCAACATTTGATTCGGTAACCCGGCTATATCTTATATAACCGTCCGATGATACGAATCGCGAGAATAGAATTCAATATCACATACTGGTATTATTCTCGGTCTCTCATATATCTCATATGCGCTCCTATTTCGTTTCGCTTGAGCCAGGAAACCTCTGTGTAGTACTCTAAAGACTCGTCAATACGCCGGCAGCAGGTGATGATCATATCAAACACCCATAAGCCGCAAGCGGCCTGCTAAACGTAACGGCCACCCGGGTATTGAGCGATCAGAAGATCAACGAGCAAGCCCGCTCACACTGCTGTGAATCCAACCAGCAACACTTACCGTACAGTCCGGTCTGTTCGTCTGATATGTCGCATATCTCGCCTAGGGGTGGTAAACGTCAGACCCCAGTAGCTTAATAAGTCATGCCGATGTAAGGTCTATAACAAGCGTGAAACTACTGATAACTCTTACCAGTATATCACTGCAACCCTAGCCAGGGATTTCCTGTTATGGCCAGTCGAGCATAGCGCAACATCAACCCCCAATACCGGGAGAGACGAATCCCCTCCTATCTCTCATTGCCTCCATGTGAATCGGGACTGTACCCAAAAACCACCTATTTGCATGACTCGGTAGAGCCGTGGTAGGGTGGAAATCAAAGCACAGTGGGAGACACACAAGACTCTATGATGATCTCGGGTCAACAGACTAAGCTGTATCAGTGTCACCAGAGAACTGCCATCTGACGTGAGGTATAATACCATCTGGGAGTTCTCGGAGAGTCCGTTCAGTGTACCCAGTCTCCACTGAGCACCTGCATACCATCTCTGATGTCAAACACCAATGGATATGGGATCATCCATCGCCCATCACATGGATCGAGAAGATATACGCTAGTCTACTCTGGAATATTGATGCCCCATCTCGATATTCCCACGACTAGGAACATTGAAGGATGTACTCATTGACTACCCTGGCCCCACCAGTATGATCTGCATCATAGTCCTGGAAGTCGAGCACACAACCTAAGGGATTTATCAACATGTAATAGAGAGACTTCAAGTATACATGTTATGATAAAGAGCAACCAGATAGCGTACTATCATGTCGAGCAAGAAGTCCTACCTATATATGTCCCAGCATCCACTACAATATACACCCTATGTACAGTAATGGCCTCTAGGGCATACATATAACTAACAGTTATCTCAGGGTGTTCTTGGCTACACTCCGACACGACTTGTACCGCTATTAGGGGACTGACGTTTACCGCCCCCTAGGCCCGCCATGCGATGTTATCAGACGAACAAACCGGACTGTACGGAGATTGTCACATTCAGGCTCAGTAGGAGTTCAGATGGGTTTCACCTCGTCAGTCTTCTTGTCGGCATCTACCTGGGGACCGTTACGCACAGCTAGTGCCGCTTGCGGACTGTGGTTAAACCCACTGCCAGCGTAGTGTCGAGTCTTTAGAGTCCCACACAGTAAGCTATTCGCCTTTAGGCAAAAGAGTACAGGTCGCATGGTTTTGCGACAGGTCGCATGGTTTTGCGACAGGGTTCGGTCACATCCGTGCACTTGTGCACGTTTGCTGTCCTGACAGTTAACACTAGCGGGCTTTGGTTTAAGCCAGATCCTAGTGTACATTTTGGGATTGGTTTTATCTCGTTTGTATTCGTGTTCCTCGGAACACGGATGCGGGTGTGTATGCACAGTTGATAGAAAGACAGAGGCAGAGGATTCTCATTGGGGTTGTTGACTGTTGACTGTTCACTGTTGACCATTGACTTTTGCTAAACCCTAATGAGAATAACAAATATGATTAATGATAATATTAATTAAGTATTATTGTGTCATGGTTGAAATGAGGGGTTGACTTTGTTGACCGTTTGACTAGGTTGGACTAGTTGACCATCATCATGATAATGGCTATCATTTCATGGCAAAAACTTTTGCTTGCTTGTTTCTTCTTGCAAAATGAGTGCATGAAATGATATGGCCATTTTGACTTGAACCATCACATAATACTTGATTACTATTATTTGTTATGATGGTTTTGGATTATGAGAGCTTGGATGGCAAAAGACTTTCTCATTCTCTCATTTCATTTCTCTCTCTTGCTTGAGCTCTCCCTCTTGCTCTTCCTCTTGCTCTCTCTCTAGCTTAAGGCAACACCCTCTCATGAGTTGAGAAACATTGCCTTAGAGATAAAAGAAAACCCATATCACTTCTCTACTCATCCTAGTTCACAAGGTTTAGCAAACCAAGTGTTCTAGTTTCTTCAAGTTCGAAGAAGAAGCCAAAGGTAGAACCTTTCAGGTGGATCCATCTTCGGCGCAAGGAGACGACGAGGTGAGGCCGATCCGTACACCGGAAAGAGTTGAAGACGAAGGAGTTCAAGAAAGGTATAACCCCCTAACCGAGTAGGTAAAACTCTTGTTAGGTTTGTTAGTTAGTTGTTTAACAAAGATCTGTTTTTGAGTCCATGTTACCACCTCTTGAAAAATCGTTTTTCATCATTTCCGCAAGCCCGTAAGTACCGGGAGAGGTAACGTGGACTTACAGTGGTATCAGAGCCTAGTTAAACACTATCTAACATGTTACCAAAGTAACTAGAAATTCGATCGGAGAAAAAGTCGCGAAACACGCCCGAAAAGTATACTTTCTGCCGAATTTTTTTCTGTTCAAAAAAATAATAAATCTTACCTTAAAATTCGGCTCAGGGTTTTTAGAGAACACTGTAGGAAAATGGTCCATTGATCCGATCAACACGCCGCGGAACCGCGGCCGAGTTGACTCGGCCGTGGGCGATTTTCCTTGCAGTGTGGTCAGTGTGCTGTTTTGGGATTTTTACAATATGATTTTTCTGCCCAGATTTTCCAGAAAGCAAAATTAGTTTTTGGGGCTTGAAAATCCGTATTTTGATCGAACTTCTAAAGGCTTAAGCTGACGGGTATATATCTGTGATGTGTTATATGTATTGAACATCCGCTAATCGCTATACGTCGATTAGTGGGGGTTATACATATCTGTGATCTGTAATGTTGATGGTATGTGTATAAGAATTCATTGGATTGTCGCGGATGAATAGCCGGGGGGTTGTGAGATGAGAGTTTTTCCTTTTATCTTTCAATTCATGTAATATGTAAATTGATGTAATATTATTTTTGGCCGCACAACCGGGTCGAGGTTGTAACCGTCATTGTATAATTTCTTTTACTGTTTTTTCTCCTAGGATAGACCCAAGGTGGGGTGCACAAACTACCGGGTATCTCGAAGTGCCGAGTGGCCTACTCACGTCGTTGAGGGAGGTTGCTCCGCTTCGGATATTTGGCGGGTAGCTTGCCGCACCCGTAGGGGTCTAGGGTGGGGTATTGGCTATTCATCGTGACCGTGTAATCCGCTTTTCATTACAGGCTCGTACGAATTGCGGATTCCTGGTATATCCAATGTGTTCATCTGTGATCTGTAATGGCTATCATTGCAATATATCTATATATGATATTATTTAGGCGTTGCTTATGTTTTGCATCCGCGCTAGTCCAGCCCCCGCTCTGTCGTTAGTTAAGTAACCTATCGGGTAATGACAGGGCCCCATAGCGAATGCGGATGGCATAAGCGTACGTCATATTTTGGTTGTTTTCTGCAATGGTAGGATTAAATGATGGGACGCATTAAAATTAATGCAAGAAAAATAAACCAAGTAAAAGTCATTGGAACACTTTCAAAACCACTCAGTTTCTTTTCAAAAATAACTTTTAAACGCGGAGCTTAAGCCACTCCTTTTAAAAGCTATCTCGTTCCTTCGATTATATCAAGTTCATTACGTTCACAGTTTCGCCAAAATCATTCGTAGCCCTCCGTCGTTTCACATGAATGGTCAATAAGTATTCAAGCTATGTATGTTGGCCAAAGTCAAGGCATAGTGATTGGTAGCTATTGGGTATTCATGTGCAATAGATGTGTTGGTTTGGGGAAGTCGTTCTACCATTTTGGCCAAAGTCAAGGGTATATGCGGGTGGGCTCAAATTAACCTGGAGAATGACGGGTAGAACTTGACATGTGACTTATGATATTTTGGCCAAAGTCAAGGTCATAAGAGCATGGGGCAAAAATCCACATCGGGAGTTTCAAAAGAACTGAAACTTGCTAGCACTGCATACCATTTGGAGTGTGATGATTCTGGTAGGATTCCTTCAGTTTTGTCACGCGATGATATTTGGATCCCGATCCTACTGTGAGTATATGCTACTCCTCGGGAAATTTCTCACTTAACGATCAATTCTATAAACCAAGTAGGTATCTAGAAAGGTGTTAGCGGGGCTACGCCCCCAGGGAAAAGAGGTTATTTAATTAAGGAACTTCGCGAAAGCGTTGGAAAACCTCCCTCGAAGTACCGACACTAGCCTGGCTGAACGGTTAAGCAAGTATTGTACGGTGAGATTGATCCTGACTAATTCTTTCCTTTTGGTTTGAGGAGGGATTCGAGAGACAGTGGGAGCCATCCTGTTTAGACAAATTAAAAACCACTCTAAACTTGCAAGAGCATCATGCTAAAGTGTTTCTTCTCTCTCTCCTAATTGCAGCGACCAAACATCATGACCGGACTTAAGTTACTACTAGATAAAAATATACTGACAGGGCCAAACTATAAAGATTGGCTCAGGAATGTCAAAATGGCAATCACTTATGACAAGTTGGGGTATCTTCGTACCACCAAAGCTCCCCCTGTCCCAGGTCCCAAAACCAGCGTCGCGGATAGGGAAATCCGTAAGACCTAGAAAATCGATTGCGCGAAGGCCAAGTGCCTCGTGCTTGCCTCTATGGACAACGAACATCAGAGGAGGCACGAAAATATGGACCTTGAATCCATATTTCTCCATACAAAAGAACTGTATGGAGAGCAATCTCGTATCGCCAGATATGAAGTGTCGAAAAAGCTATTTTCGGCAAGGTTGGTCGTCGGATTATCGGTAGCGGAACACGTGCTTAAGATGATTGGCTTCATAGAGGAGCTCGCGGACCTTGGGACCACGTTGGAGAATGAGCTCTATACGAACTTGATTCTTCAGTCCCTTCCTTCCACTTACGCCCAGTTCATCCTGAATTTCAACTTGCAAGAAAAGTAAGTTGAACTTTCAGAGCTCCTCAACATGCTAAGGAGTGCAGAGGGCACCCTACAGAAAGGTAGGGAAACATCCACTTTGTTTGTAGGAAGATCTTCCTCTTCTAGGTCCAAGGCGAAACCCAAGGGAAAGAAGAAGAAAGCCCCCGCCAAACCAAGGGGCGGTGTTAGTAGAGTGGATACGAAGGGAAAGGCAAAAGCAACAAAGATAGCGGGGAAACTTGTGGGGAAGGAAGAGTGCTTTTACTGTCATAAGAGTGGGCACTGGAAGAAAGATTGCAGGGCTTGGAAAGCCAGAACACAGGATCTGAAGCAAGTTGCGGCTTCAGCTTCAAGTGTGTATGTTATTGAAAACTGTCTATCAATAAACTCTACTTCTTGGGTATTGGATACCGGATCAGGATCTCATATCTGTAATTCTTTGCAGGCGTTGAGAAACCGTAGGTTTTTGAAGGCAGGTGACATGACCCTCAAAGTTGCAAACAGAGCTAGCATGGATGCTAAGGCCGTGGGGGACTATCACCTGGGAATGTCAGATGGACATGTTTTGGTTTTACGTAATTGCTTTTTTGTACCCAATGCAACTTGTAATATCATTTATGTATCTTTATTATCTAAAGAAGGTTATGAATTTGCATTTGTAAGTAATGTTGTAAACATTCACCTTAATCAAGTTTTGATTGGGTCAGGTACATTAAGCAATGGTATATACGTACTAAACCAACCATAGATTTTCAATGTTCAGAATACACACAAAATAAAGTCTCCAAAGACAAACCAGGCTTTCTTATGGCATTGTAGACTGGGTCACATCAATGAGAGAAGGTTGACGAAGTTACATACAGAAGGATATTTGGATCCGTTCGAATATCAATCGTATGCCACTTGTCAATCCTGTCTCAAAGGAAAGATGACAAAGACTCCGTTTACTGGACACGGAGTAAGAGCGAGCGAGCTCTTGGGACTCGTACACAACGACGTGTGCGGTCCAATGTCTACACATGCGCGAAGCGGTTATTCTTACTTCATTACTTTTACGGATGACTTTTCAAGGTACGGTTATGTCTTCTTAATGAAACATAAATCCGAAGCCTTTGGAAAATTCCAGGAATATAAGAATGAAGTAGAAAAACAAACCGGCAAAAGTATCAAGACACTAAGATCCGATCGAGGTGGTGAATACTTGAGTGCCGAGTTCCTGGATTACTTAAAAGAGAATGGAATTCTCTCTCAGCTTACTCCTACATACACTCCGCAATATAACGGTGTATCGGAGAGACGGAACCGAAACCTATTGGATATGGTACGGTCCATGATGAGTAACGCTGAGTTACCGCGATCATTCTGGGGATATGCACTAGAATCAGCTGCATACCTTTTGAACCGAGTTCCAACTAAGACTGTGCCTACTACACCATATCAGATGTGGTGTGGGAAGAGACCCTGTCTTAATCACATTAAGACATGGGGAAGTCCAGCTTTTGTCAAAAAGCAGCATGCGGACAAGCTCGAGGCACGCTCAGTACAGTGCAAGTTTGTGGGATATCCAAAGAACTCCAAGGGATATTTCTTCTATTGCGAATAGGAACAAAAGGTTTTTGTTTCTCGGCATGCCCACTTCTTGGAAACTCAGTTTTTGGAGAATCAGATAAGTGGGAGCGCAATAGAACTAGAAGAAATTCCAGAACCACGAGCTATTACTGAAAGCTTAGTAGAACCAGAGGGTTCAAAAGAACATGACATTCCTACGCCGCTCCGCAGGAGTAGAAGGCAGTCTCATCCGTCCGAGAGATACTACGGTTTTCTCATAGACGGGGATAGAGAACATTGCATCATTGATTATGATGAGCCGACTAGCTTCCAGCAGGCCATTCAGAGCGTTGACTCGGTAAAATGGCTGGATGCAATGCGGACCGAAATGGAGTCCATGTACACCAACAAAGTATGGACGTTGGACGTTGCTCCAGATGGGGTAAAACCCGTAGGATGCAAGTGGATCTTCAAAAGGAAGATTGGTGTAGATGGACAGGTTGAGACCTATAAAGCTAGACTTGTTGCAAAAGGTTTTCATCAAATACCTAGCTTGGACTATGACGAAACCTTTTCTCTAGTGGCTATGCTGAAATCCATTCGGATCCTTCTTGCCATTGCTGCCTTCCACGATTATGAGATCTGGCAGATGGACGTAAAGACCGCTTTTCTAAATGGAAATTTAGAGGAGTGTGTCTATATGGACCAGCCAAAGGGTTTCATTTAGAGTGGGAGCAGCGGAAAGGTGTGCAAGTTGCTTAAGTCCATCTACGGACTAAAGCAGGCATCGCGGAGTTGGAACATCTGTTTTGATGAGACGGTCAATGAATTTGGCTTTATCAAAAATCCTGATGAACCATACATCTATAGTAAATTTGTAGCGAGAACTGTAGTATTCGTCGTTTTATACGTGGATGACATTCTCTTAATAGGAAATGACATTCCTATGCTACAATCTGTCAGAGGGTTCTTGTCACACATGTTCTCCATGAAAGACCTGGGTGATGCCTCATACATTCTAGGGATCCGGATCTATCGTGACAGATCCAAAAGGATACTGGGACTCTCACAGTCCAGGTACATCGACACCATACTGAAAAGATTCAGAATAGAAGATTCCAAGCGCGGTAATCTACCGGCTTGTCACAGGATCACCTTTTCCAAAGAGATGTCTCCCAAGACTGATTTGGAAAGGGATCGCATGTCTATTATACCCTACGCATCTGCGGTAGGCTCTATAATGTATGCGATGTTGTGTACCAGACCAGATGTAGCTTATGCACTGAGTGTGGTAAGCCGGTATCAGTCAAACCCTGGGGAGAAACACTGGATAGCGGTAAAGAACATTCTCAAGTACCTGAGAAGGACTAAGGAGATGTTCTTGGTGTATGGCGGAAAAGACCTCCAGATCGAGGCCTTTGCTGACTCCAGCTTCCAGAGTGACAAGGATGATTCCAAGTCCATGTCGGGTTATGTCTTTACCCTCAATGGAGGGGCGGTGTGTTGGAAGAGTTCGAAACAGGAAACCGTTGCTGACTCGACGATAGAAGCGGAATATATCGCTGCTGCAGATGCCGCAAAAGAAGCCGTCTGGATAAGGAAGTTCTCAACGGAACTTCAGGTGGTTCCGTCCATTGTTGATCCAATACCGCTGTATTGCGACAACAAAGGGGCTATAGCTTTAGCAAAGGAACCCAGGTCCCATCAGAAGTCCAGACACATCTTGAGGCGGTATCACCTGATCAGGGAGATCGTGGGTCGCCAGGAGATCGAGGTTCGGAGAGTTTCTACGGAAGATAACACTGTTGATCCACTCGCCAAGGCCTTACCCCAGACTCAGTTCGAGCGGCTGATCGAGATGATACGCCAGTACATGGACTTAGTGCAAGTGGGAGATTGTTAGTGCATATGCCCTAGAGGCCATTACTGTATCATACTAGTTTGTATATTACTTAATGGAAGCTTGGGATATTCACCTTGTATAGACAATCTTGCTCAATATAGTAGTATGCTACTTGGTTTGTTTCTACTTTAATGTGTACATGTGTTTATTTTAGTATATCACCTATACACATTAGTGGAGCCCTTAGGATCTTTGCTTGATTACCAGCGTTGTGATGGCAATCACACTAGTGGGGGCTGGGTAATCCACAAGCACATCCTTATGCAGGTCCCTAGTCGTAGGACTATCGAGACAGGGCATCGATACTCCGGAGTAGACTAGCGTATGCGCTTCTCATCCCAGTGTGGGAGACGGTCTGTCCCACAGCCATCAGTACGTCGTACTTGAGATAGTATGCGGGTGCTCGTTAGGTTACGAGTACACTGGACAGGACTCGTCGATAACTGTTGGTTGGTACTATACCTATCGTCAGTTATCAGTTCCCAGGTGACATGAGTACAGCTTAGTCCGCTGACTTGACACTATCACTTCGCCTCGAGTGTGTTCCCATTGTACTTAGATTACTACCCTACCACGGCTCAAAGGAGTCGTGCAAATAGGTAGTAGTTGGGTGTAGTCCCGAAGCTCTTGGAGGCAGTGACGGTTAGACAGGATTCGTCTCTCCCGGTATTAGGGGTTGACATCGCGCTGTGTCTAGGAGAGCCATTACACGAGTAGTCCCTGGCCAGGGCAAGCGAGATATACTGGTAGGTTTCCAGTGTTATCTCAGGGTGTTCTTGGCTACACTCCGACACGACTTGTACCGCTATTAGGGGACTGACGTTTACCGCCCCCTAGGCCCGCCATGCGATGTTATCAGACGAACAGACCGGACTGTACGGAGATTGTCACATTCAGGCTCAGTAGGAGTTCAGATGGGTTTCACCTCGTCAGTCTTCTTGTCGGCATCTACCTGGGGACCGTTACGCACAGCTAGTGCCGCTTGCGGTCTGTGCTTAAACCCACTGCCAGCGTAGTGTCGAGTCTTTAGAGTCCCACACAGAAAGCTATTCGCCTTTAGGCAAAAGAGTAGAAGTCGCATGGTTTTGCGATAGGTCGCATGGTTTTGCGACAGGGTTCGGTCACATCCGTGCACTTGTGCACGTTTGGTGTCCGGACAGTTAACACTAGCGGGCTTTGGTTTAAGCCAGATCCTAGTGTACATTTTGGGATTGGTTTTATCTCGTTTGTATTCGTATTCCTCGGAACACGGATGCGGGTGTGTATGCACAGTTGACAGAGAGACAGACGCAGAGGATTCTCATTGGGGTTGTTGACTGTTGACTGTTCACTGTTGACCATTGACTTTTGCTAAACCCTAATGAGAATAAAAAATATGATTAATGATAATATTAATTAAGTATTATTGTGTCATGGTTGAGATGAGGGGTTGACTTTGTTGACTTGTTGACTTTGTTGACCGGTTAACTAGGTTGGACTAGTTGACCATCATCATGACAATGGCTATCATTTCATGGCAAAGACTTTTGCTTGCTTGTTTCTTCTTGCAAAATGAGTGCATGAAATGATATGGCCATTTTGACTTGAACCATCACATAATACTTGATTACTATTATTTGCTATGATGGTTTTGGATTATGAGAGCTTGGATGGCAAAAGACTTTCTCATTCTCTCATTTCATTTCTCTCTCTTGCTTGAGCTCTCCCTCTTGCTCTTCCTCTTGCTCTCTCTCTAGCTCAAGGCAACACCCTCTCATGAGTTGAGAAATATTGCCTTAGAGATAAAAGAAAACCCATATCACTTCTCTACTCATCCTAGTTCACAAGGTTTAGCAAACCAAGTGTTCTAGTTTCTTCAAGTTCGAAGAAGAAGCCAAAGGTAGAAGCTTTCAGGTGGATCCATCTTCGGCGCAAGGAGACGACGAGGTGAGGCCGATCCGTACACCGGAAAGAGTTGAAGACGAAGGAGTTCAAGAAAGGTATAACCCCCTAACCGAGTAGGTAAAACTCTTGTTAGGTTTGTTAGTTAGTTGTTTAACAATGATCCGTTTTTGAGTCCATGTTACCACCTCTTGAAAAATCGTTTTTCGTCATTTCGCAAGCCCGTAAGTACCGGGAGAGGTAACGTGGACTTACAAGAAGGACTGGCACGAGAGACTGCAAGAAGCTCTCTAGGCGTATCAAAGTACGTTCAAGACGGCCACGAACACAACGCCATACGCGTTGGTATTCGGTACAGAAGCGGTACTCCCCCTCGAGATAGAGTTACCCTCTCTACGAATGGCAGTCCATTACGAGCTGACGGACGAAGAAAACGCTCACCTTCGGCTTGAGGAGCTTGATGCCCTTGATGAAACTCGGCTCATAGTGCAACAAAATCTGGAGGCTTATAAAGCAAAGATGACGCGCTCATATGAAAGAATGACCAGGCCGAGAGCATTCCGCCAAGGCGAACTCGTACTAGTGGTCAAAAGACCTATGATCCCCAATCGCGCCAAGCGAGGAAAATTTGAGCCGAATTATGAAGGCCCATACATTATAGACAAGGTCTACCAGGGTGGAGCCTATCTACTCATGGACATGCATGGCGAAAGACCTTTCAGACCGATAAACGGCCGCTTCCTGAAGAAGTACTATGCCTAACGAGTTACGGCCTAGGTCAACGATAGATGACGACGACTCTGTCCGCTCGCTATCTTCCTAGGCCCAAAACTCTATAAGTAGTAGCTGGGTAACGGACCGAAACGTCCTTAAACTGACAACGGGCCGAAACGTCCTTAAACTAATGACGGACCGCTACGTCCTAAAACTAGCTGTTGACCAAGATGTCGATAAACTACGGTGGGTTGCAACATCCCAAAGCCGACAAAAAAAAAGAGAATAAAAAAAAGAAAAAAATAAATACGGTATGTTCATAAGCAAAATGGGCACGGATGAAAACCTGAAAGGGCTCCGTGAGTAAAAACAGCAGGGCTACCGGCGAGTGCTTGTGAAAACCCGAAAGGGCGCGACCTCGTTATATATATAAAAAAAAAAGAATAAAAAAAGGAGAGAATAAAAAAACAGTATGTCCATGAACAAAATGGGCACGGATGAAAACCCGAAAGGGCTCCGTGAGTAAAAACAGCAGGGCTGCCGGCGAGTGTTTGTGAAAACCCGAAAGGGCGCAACCTCGTTAAAAGACACTTACAGGGTTCTCTCGACCTTGTAAGGAGAAACCACCTGCGTGAGATCCTTACGACTCATAAGGGAGCAACACACTTAGGAGTCCTCACGATTCCTAAGGAGAAATTACACTTGCGAGATCTTCACGACTCGTAAGGAGAACTCTCTTATGGGACCCTCACGGCTCATAAGATTTGAAAGTCTTAAGCTACAGAGACATGAATCTGTTCTTAAGCAACCCCCCCACAACCTTCGATATTGCCCTACAAGTGGCTCAATACTGACCCTTGTATACAATCCACGGGCGTGAATAAACATTTCCCTAACCGAGTCCCATCCGTGACTGGGGATATGTCCGCATGGTGAACAACCCTTGTAAGCCCTCTCGACTTATAAGGAGAAAACCCTCTTGTAAGATCCTTACGACTTACAGGGGGACATGCACTTAGGAATCCTCATGATTCCTAAGGAGAAAACACACCTACGAGATCCTCACGACTTGTAGGGAGAAATACCTTTGTGAGACCCTTACGGCTCATGAAGTCAAAAGCCTTAGTCGGCAGGACCCTAACCCTGTTTACTAAGCCACCTTTGTTCGACATCGACAGAGGCAAATGATGATTCGCTCCTGGCAATATCCCAGTTGTAGCGGTGCTGATGCCGAAATCGGTGTCTAATCCAGAGCTTGCGGTGAAAAGCCAGCAAGCCACACATGCATACGAAATAGCCGAAATGATGGGGCAACCTGCAGACAAAATCAGCAAGTAAAAATGTATGCATAAAAAATAGCCGAAATGATTGGGCAACTCGCAATAAAAAGTAGCGAGTAAAAATAAAATAAATAGCCGAAATGATTGGGCACCGCGAAAAAAATAGCCGAAATGATGGGGCAATCACGACCTTCGCGATATAAAAGCTGAAATGATAAAGCATCGTGGAAAAAGAAATAAAATAAAAATGAAATCTATGCCCTACAGGTGATGTTACATCAATCCCTGTATACAATCCAGGGGCGCAAACGAAGAAGGAATCATACTCCTCCCCCCGGGTTTCATCAGAAGAAGAAGCCAAATCTCAACGGGCAACAGATAGCCTAGAGATCGTCTCAACATTCGTCTCATTGCAGCAAATACAACCTCGAGCAAAGCGGAACAGCGGCAACTCCCAGTTCTATGACTCGGCGGTGTGCAGACGACCGAAAGACAAATCCCAACTCCGTGAAATGCGGATATAATCAAAAAAATTCCTGGTCACGTGGAACGCGGATAACGTCACTCTTTGATCCTGTGGAAAACGTCCAGAGCGGAGCCCGGTCCTCGCCGAACACGGCAGTGAACCCGTGGGAAGCACCCAGAGCAAAATTCCTGGTCACGTGGAACGCGGATAACGTCACTCTTTGACCCTGTGGAAAACGTCCAGAGCGGAGCCTATTCTTCACCGAACACGGCAGTGAACCCGTGTGAGGCATCTAGTGCAAAATTCCTGGTCACGTGGAACGCGGATAACGTCACTTTTTGACCCCGTGGAAAACGTCCAAAGCGGAGCCTGGTCCTCACCGAACATGGCAGTGAACCCGTGGGAAGCATCCAGAGCAAAATTCCTGGTCACATGAAACGCGGATAACATCACTCTTTGACCCCGTAGAAAACATCCAGAGCGGAGCCTAGTCCTCGCCGAACATGGCACTGAACCCGTGTGAAACATCTAGAGCAAAATTCCTAGTCACGTGGAACACGGATAACGTCACTCTTTGACCCCGTGTGAAGCATCCAGAGCGGAGCCTGGTCCTCGCCGAACACGGTAGTGAACCCGTGGGAAGCATCCAGAGAAAAATTCCTGGTCATGTGGAACGCGGATAACGTCACTCTTTGACCCCGTAGAAAACGTCCAGAGCGGAGCCTGGTCTTCGCCGAACACGGTAGTGAACCCGTGGGAAGCATCCAGAGCAAAATTCCTGGTCACGTGGAACGCGGATAACGTCACTCTTTGACCTCGTGGAAAACGTCCAGAGCGGATCCTGGTCCTCGCATAGCACGGCAGTGAACCCGTGTGAAGCATCCAGAGCAGAGCCTGGTCCTCGCCAAACACGGCAGTGAATCCGTGGGAAGCATCTAGAGCAAAATTCCTGGTCACGTGGAACGCGGATAACGTCACTCTTTGACCCCGCGGAAAACGTCCAGAGCGGAGCCTGGTCCTCGCAGAGCACGGCAGTGAACCCGTATGAAGCATCCAGAGAAAACATCGGACTGTGGAGTCCTTAAAATCCACGGACTATGATGTCCTTAACCTCGACCGTAATGTCTTAAAACTAACGATCAACCATGACGATTCTAGACTGATTTTACCATGGTTTAAGGGTACATCTCTTCATTCCTTTGATATTTGTCGTTGTAATTCCTCAACGTCTTCAAAGAGGTGACGGGTCCCAGTAACCACACATCAGACTGTGGAATCCTTAAATCCACGGACTATGATGTCCTTAACCTCGACCGTGATGTCTTAAAACTAACATCGGACTGTGGAGTCTTTAAATCCACGGACTATGACGTCCTTAACCTTGACCATGATGTCTTAAAACTAACATTGGACTGTGGAGTCCTTAAATCCATGGACTATGACGTCCTTAACCTTGACCGTGATGTCTTAAAACTAACATTGGACTGTGGTGTCCTTAAACCCACGGACTATGATGTCCTTAACCTTGACCGGGATGTTTTAAAACTAACATTGGACTGTGGAGTCCTTAAATCCACGGACTATGATGTCCTTAACCTTGACCGTGATGTCTTAAAAATAACATGGGACTGTGGAGTCCTTAAACCCACGGACTATGATGTCCTTAACCTCGACCGCGATGTCTTTAAACTACGGTACCCTGGAAAACATCCAAAGCAACCCCTGACCCCGTGAAATACGGATAAGGGCAACCATACCCAGCACTTGCGGGTCCTCACGACCCGTAGGGAAGAAAAATCTCTTGTGAGATCCTTACGACTCCTAAGGGAAAACCCGCTTAAGAATCCTCACGATTCTTAAGGAGAACTTACACCTATGGGATCTTCTCGACCTGTAGGGAGAAAAACTCTTTATGAGACCCTCACGGCTCATAAAGCTCAAAAGTCTTAGGAGCCAGATCTTAACCCTGAATCCTAAGCCATCGCTGCCCTACACAGAGACCAAGATAAACTGTCCGCAGAACACATTCAATTAAAAGAGACACACCATTGAGAAGAAAAATATGTCTTTTATTCATAAACCAAAATGGGTACAAAGTACAATTCATGAAGAAAAAAAAATATACTCTCATTCAGGAGTATGTACAAAAGAAAAATTGTACAAGTCTTCAGGCCGGCGGGAGATTTAGCAACTTCACTAGCTCATCCTTCTTTTGCTGGGTCACGTCTTCATGATTCAGTATCGCCAGAAGACGGGCCTCCGCCTGAGCCTGCTGGGCCTGATACAAGGCAAGCCGGCCTTCGAGCTCTTTCTCGGTAGCCTTGTGAGCCTCAACTCTTTCGCGAGTGAACACGACAGCTTTGTCGAGGGCCACCACCTCTTTGATAGACTCTTGAATCACTCGCCAAAGTTCATACGCTTTGTTAGCTTTGGCTGTAAGGCTGGTTTGGAGCTCACTCGGTGCCTTAGAGGCCAGCTCCCTCTCCGAGAATTTGCGGCCAAGCCTCTTCTCGCATGACAACATGTTCGCCGCGCACCGCTCTATCAGCCTCCGCAAGCCCGCCATTGCAGCCACAACCTTCGAAGAAAGACGGGAACACTCAAGTGCGTGCAAGCAAGCCTCCACCTGCCGACAGAACTCCATCCAGACTCACACCACCGCCTCGCTATGGTAGGTGGCAAGAAAAGGAAGAGAACCGTTAGCTTCAGCAGCAAATGCTTCAGCTGTGATTGTACTGCCATCACGGAGCTCCTCGATCAAAGATGCAGGGAGACAAGGTTTAATTGGGCCAAGCGTTCTGAAGCTCGCAGAGCATAAGGGCCGGGTGGCATGGCGATACGCGATTCCAGCGCTGTGGGAGCTGGCAGGGCTGTTCAAAAAAAATGTCAATGAAACTCTTAAGCAAAGGAACAAGTGGAACCATATCGAGGCGTCACTTACCCACAGTCATGCAAGAAGGGGCTAAAGGCTCCCCTGGCCCTTCAAGAACCTCAACCTCATCGTCAGCCTCCAGAACTGTAAAGGACATCAATGCCATCCCGCAAAATAACAACAAGGCTATGAAAAGACGGTGAGCAACACTAACCTTGCCCAGACGAGAGGACGATGCGTTGAGGAGATATCGCCTGCGGAGCGGCCATCTCCAACAGACACTGGAAAGATTGCCGGGGAGACAGATCAGCAATAGAGGACGCCAGCCCACGCAATTCTGAAAAGACAAAAGAGTTCAGGTAACAGAAAGGTTACTAGTTTAAAGTGTAGAGAGTTACCTTCGACGCTCCTCCCATCCTGAGCTGGGGGGATAGCAGCTTCAACGGCCTCCGCCGTGACCTCGGGCTCCAACAAAGGGAGGGTAGTCCAGACTACCGCCATCCCAGCCTCTTGTCCGCCCTCAGGAAGAGTTGTTAGGACGGCGACCAACAAGGGTGCCTCTCCCAAGGGAGCGAATGCTTCAGGATCAAGAACCGCCGCAGGAAGCTCTATCGTGAGAGGCGCAGCGTCGTCAACCCTCTTCACATCGAGCAATGCCTCATTGGGGGTGTCAACAGGCTTTATCTTCAATAAGCCTGTAGGAACCTCCCCCATCGCCGAAGTCTCTGCACAATTTACGAAAAGATAAGGATACATACAAGCGTAAGCAATACAGAGTGCTACAAAGAAATATAAGAACATACCAATGTGTAAGGAAGCCTTCAATATGGATTCTTCAAGCCGATGCTCTTACTCAAGGAGGTGTGCTCGTCGGGGTTCGAGGGTGGACTCGTAGCCGTCGGTCTAGAGGAAAAAGCGTCCGCAGCATCCTCCGAAACAACCTGCTTCAGGGCCCTTTCTCCCTACTCCTCCAAAGGACCAATAAACCGCCGCCAGATCCACGAGGGGTCTTCATAGAAGATTACGGCTAGATAGGGTTTCTTCGGAACCCTTACGTTCTGAGATTCATCCTTAGAACGTCTTATAGCCTCAGCCAATTGTGCGGTTTCCCCGGCAGCCGAACCCGGAAAAAGAAGGCCAGCATCCGACTCTTGCACGGCCAACGGTTCATCTGGAAGTATGGGGTTAGACTTTGCTAAAGAATCAAGTAAATTGGTGGCTACCCTCCTCCACCGCTTAGATCCAGAACCGGTCGTCGAAGACGACCGTTTCTTCCCCCATGGAGCCTTAGTATGGCGCCGGCCCACGTCACCTTCAACGCCCTCGTCCTTATCACCCTCACTCGGCGCCACAACTGAGGATGACACGGCCATTGTCGATGCCACGAGTGGTGGTGGTGCTGCCACCGGAGCTCGATTAGCCCGCGACCGGGTGCCCAAGGGCGTACCAACAGTGGGAATGAAGTCTACTCCTGACTCTCCCGGAATAAGCGCAACACCGATATCCCTCAGGGAAAGAGGACGGGGGCGCATGGGTGCAGCATAGCTCCTGTGACCGGAACCTGAGTAGGAACACCATGGCAAAGGAGTACCCTTCTCTCCTCAACAATAATCGGGTTGACCCGGTGACGGTACCAACCCGTGAACGTTCCCACGCACCGGGGAAGATGGTCAGCTTCAGGGATCATGAAATGGGAGCCGGTGTTCAACCTCACGAAATGGTGAGCTGCATCGCGAACGACTTCGGGTGAGGGGACCGGCGCAACTACGAAAGCCTCGAAAAGGACGCCCTGGACATATCCAAGCTGCCGAGCGAAGCGATGCGGGTTGTACCGCATGAAAAGGGCCGCACTATCCTGGCGAAGTACCAGGTATCCTGGCCTAATTGAATACAAGTGCGCGGCCTCTCGGGGCCTCAAAGAAGGCATATTGTCTTGTGACCGGTCCCAAAGTTGCTGAGCTGGACCTGAGGGAGAAGAAAAAACCCGGTCGGTAAATACCAATCCGCCAGCAGCAGCATAAGGGGAAATCAACGCCCGAATGGCCCCAAATTGAGTTGGGTCGGAGGCAGAAGCATTCACCAATCGCATAAGTCATGGGAAGGTGTAGGCGTCATAGAATGCAGGCCTCTGATGCATAGCGAAAGCACCCAATATGTGCATTTCGATCCAAGACGTGAAGTAATGAAGCGAAAAGTTTACCACATCTACGCCCGGGATAGAGGTATTGGATGCAGTGCCCAACCCGTGATAGAGATGCGCCAGTGCCGGGATGCCAACAGCCAGCCGTGTCCCCTCAGCTATACGATGAGCCGGATAGATGACCGAAACTCTCATGAAGCGGCGATGCATGGGGATGACAAACCAACTGAGCCAGACGCTGACAAAGCCAATGAAGAACGTCTCCTCATCCATGCCGGGAGCTGCAATGGATTCGAAAGACACCGGCGACATGATGGGAATGTAGTACTGTGGTAGATCCGATTCCTTGGTCGGCAGCTTCTTCGGACCAAACCCGAAGGGGTCATTGATATTCGTGAACTTCAGAGCCGTCTTTGACAGGACGTCCTCGCGAAAGAAGCAAGCGATGAAGCTCTTAAAAGTGACGCCTTGCTCCTCAGATTCTATGAACAGCCGGTCAAAGATACCCAATGCCCTGATCAAACTTGGACGCTTGTGGCTGATCGCACGCTTTTGGCGTGTCGGATGTTCAAAGTTCTAAAGTTTACCGCGATCAGGACGGTGTCGCTATGCAGCTAGCCGGTTGAGCACGGGTCGATCCACAGGGAGATGGTTGTATGTCCTTTCTTGTTTTAGACGAGTCAATAAAGAATCTGTATGTGTTTGTTCAATCTAACCTATGTGTATTATTTGCAAGTATAAAGTTGTTAAGAAAAAGATACGAGATTATAAGCTAAAGAAATCCGTACTCAAAACCTTTGAGCCGAATCTTGACCAATTGAAGCTAGAGCAATCGGCAACAACGTGGATTAGGGGATTTAAGCGCGGTATTCGTGGAATACGGCTTATTTACCCTTGTCCTTCCGTTCTTGTCTCTTGCTTTCGCCTCCGGCCAAACCGAACGCAACCGGTCGCGGTTAGGAATCACCGTTACCTTGTCAGGGTACGGTGCCTAACGGAGCGCTTGCGTATGGTTTGGGCGGAGTTCAATGGAAAATACGGGAAAAGGAAATGGGCAAAGAAACATTAACTTAGAAAACCGTATTTTTCTCTTAACAAAGATAATTACATTCATTCACAAGAAAGAACCAAAAAGAGAGAACAAAAAGAAAAGAACAAAGAAAAGAAAAGATTACAAACAAGTAATTGAAGTGCATGAATATAAATTGCAAGAAAGTAAAGCAAGGTAATAAAAAGCAAGTAATAAAAAGCGATAAAAAGAACAAGAAACTAGAACTCAAGACAAGCATGTGATCAATAGCCAACCCTTAAACTTGCAAGCTCATCAAGAGGTTGCAAGATCAAAGGAAGGGTAGAGAACGCATGTGAAATGAAGCGCTAATTCCATAAGAAAATACGACCCTTGAGATCAATAACTAACCCTTAACCATTCAAGCTCAATGAAGAGGTTGAATGATCAAGAGAAAGCAAGAATCTCAAGGGGAAGAAGAAACAAAAGAGAATGATACAAAAAGCCCTCATCTTCATTGATCTCCCACTCAAAAAGCTCTCACTACAATTTTCATGGAAAAAGAAATGAAGAAGAAGAAGAAAAAGACTAAATCCTAACAAAAAGAGGAACAAAAGAATGACAAACTTGGACCCTTGGTTTGGCTCAATTCTGGAGTATTTATAGGCAGAGGGTTGAAGATCTAGGGCAAGAATCTGCCACTATATGAAGTCCCTAAAATACCCCCAAAACACGACAACCAGAGGACACTACATGGCCGCGGATCCGCGGCCTAGACCCTATATTGGCCGCGGATCCACGGCCCTATGGTGGAGTTGGGTTGTCGTATTTTGGGTGCTTCCCTGGTTTTCTGTCCCCTGTTGTCTGGTACATATATTTTCTGAAAATACTTTCACATTTCTTCCAGAATTTCTGTTGAGGAAAGGTGGACTTTTGTGGATGCTTTTGTCATGATTGCCTCGAGCTCTGCGTAGATTTCTTGGAACTTGTTGTTGCCATTGAGCCTTGTGCATGAAGGTGATATTGATTTGACATTTTGTCTTCCTAAACTGGTATCTGGCAACATACGGATGACGAGCGGAGACCGTGTTTTCTCAGTGGTTGGCAGGAACCCGGATTTTATCGTGTTTTCCATGAATTTTACCGTTTTAGAACCGAGAACCTGTATCCTGCAAATATGTAACAAACACGGATTAAAAGCACCTACCTATAAACACACGAGCGTAAGAATGGGCGGTATAAAATGCAGTATTCTGATATGAACAAATACCCCCAAACTTAACTTTTGCTCGTCCCGAGCAAAACCAATTATTCACAAAAATAAAAACCTAACCGCACTTTCGCAGGGAACGCGATTGCACTGAGCACGTGCAACAAGCCGTTAAACCTCTAGGTGTCCCTAGTAGGAGGAGTGTTGTCTCCTGAGGGTTTTCAGCGGATTACACCCACAAAATCCCGTCAAATTAGTGTCATAAGTTAACATTGATTCTACTCCTACAGTTTAGTATTTACGTTAGAAACTCTATTATCCTAAGTTAGAAATATCCAACCCTTATTTTTCACACCTCCTATCTATTTAACTTTAGGTCCTATACGTTCCAAAAAAGTTTAGAAAGATGTTGGTTCTCCTGAGTTTTCCTTCTAAAGTGCGGCCTCAAATCAGGGATTTTTATCAACTTTACAGAAAACACAAGTCTTATTCTTTATTTCTATCTCTTATCCAAACATCAATTGTATACCCCTACGTGTGTGTGTATTTGCACCCCTACACTCAAGAATTCAATTCAAGCTATAATACCCTTGCCCTAATACCTAATACTACTTCTTTTCATTAAGGATGGACGGATTTGCTCACACACCTTTCATGCGACTATTAATGCTTCTTGAGGCACTAACGACCGATTACTGAATGTGTGAACTTTAAAGCGTAAATAGCAGTTTCCAGGTCTTGACTTTATTCTATTTTTTTTTCTTTTTCTTTTTTCTTTTTCTTTTTCAAGACCGGATATATTTTTCAACATGCTCTTTTGGTGTTTAGCTTTAAATACCGTTTTTTCTTTCATACTAGGTTTTCAGGCAAGAATATTTCAAGGTATCCTCTACTATCCCAAGTTTCAAGGTGCGTGTAAGTGCAGTTTGTAGGGTATATACTTTCTAAATTTGAACTCGAGAAAAGAAACTATTTTTCAGACTTATCCTCCAGTAAAGCATCAATACTTTCCCCTCATCTTGACTTAACTAAAGAACTGAACTCAAGATTACCTATTTCTCAAAAAAACTGTAAGGACGTATACTTACCAAAGTTAGACAGAATGAGGGTTATTTTTAGGGTTTTCAATCCCTAAGCCTAGAATTTAGTTATTTCTATCATATCAACTAAACTTTCGGAATAAAGATCTAAGTTACCCTATTAGCTAACTTGACGACAAAGTTTTTATATTTTTTGGAAAATTTTTAATTTTTGTGGGTTTTTTTAATAAGGTATGCAAATGCAAAATATACAAATGAATGCGAAGGAAGAAAGCTTACCGAGCACACCCCCAAACTTAAACTTGACAGTACCCTCACTGTCAGGCTACACCAAGAGGGTCAAAATTGTCGGCGCTCCCTAGAAACAAATTATATACAAACAAAAAAAAGGAAAACAAAAAATATATACAAAAAAGGAGTCCCCCCCAAACTTAAGTAAAACAGTGTTTCCACTGTTAAGCGTTGAAGTTCAGGATTAGGGGGGAAAGAGAGCGGTATTAATCTATACAAGGCCTTACACAGGCCAAAAGTGAGCACCAACCATTCAAAGATTTTATCATGGTAAAGCAGTGGTTGGTGAAAGAAGGTGAAGAGGTAAGAAATGGAGAATACGCGAGACCGTATGGAGATAGAAGAGGGATACGGTCTCGGTATATCAGAAGAAGAATGGCGGAAGGGAAAAAGAAGTGGAGTACGAACTTGAGCGTGCAAATGGAGTGAATAGATTAGCACAATTTGTGATGAGCTATGTGTAAACAGCGATTGTGCTAATCTATTAACCCGGCGAGAGATTGGGTCAAATCCCTCAAGATTCGTAAGAAACCATGGGTACGCCGAACTCGGTAAACCAGACATAGGAAGTGAAAATGATACGGTTTCTTGCAAGGTCGGAATGATGGAAAGAATGGAGGGAAGTGATCGAGGAGGGTATCGGTTAAAGGTTCAGGAGGGTGTACACAGTCAATGACAGGGACAGGATGAATGGGAAAATCTGACTCATCAATTAAAAATGTTTCATCCTCAGTACTATCCTCAATATTCTCCTCAAAATTTATCTCATCCATGCAATTTTCAACAAAATCAAGACGCATATGGGGTTCGGGAAAAACATTTAATGACTCGGGATGATGATTTGAAGAGAAAAACTCAGCCAAATCTATGGGTTCATCATCCAAATTATTCCCCGCGTCAATATCCTTAATCAAGTGAAAATCAATATTCTCAGACACCTCATCAAAAGCATGGATATCAATCAATTCAGGTTCTAGAGTGGAGGTGTAGAGGTCAAACGGATTGGGTGTGGTTTCACTTGGCAAGGTCCCTTCACAATCTGGCAAATCAAACACTACAAAGTCGCACAACTCATTAAACATTCTATCTTCAACTGATAATTCATTTGGGACACTTGATAGACTTTCAACACAGGAGTTGTGGGATTCAATTTGAAACGGGTAGCTGTGATTTGGAAGGGGGTACAGCTCACTCTCTCCACTCAAATTCACAGCCTGTCCGACCGCCTCTTCATACATTGGAAAATTTGGTGCTAGTTGGAAACTAGCTACCGGGTCAGTAGGTTGTATGAGAGCGGCCATGGACGCATTCAAATCCCTCATCTGTTGGCTTGACGCTACCCTAAAGTCTTCCAAGGACTGTTCTAGACTAGACATTGGTTGTGAAGGGGTTTCAGGAAAAGATTCAAAGTTGTTTGGATACTGAAAACTCCCAAATGGCGGTTCTGATGCAATGTCTAGGGAAGGTGCGAAAGTAGGGTAGGATTGGTAGGAATTGAATGGCTGGACAGGAGCAGGATCAACATTTGGATAAGAATGTGAATGGAATTGTTGATCCCAAGAATTTGAAGTGGTGAAAGGAGTGAAAGATCGGCTACGGGATTGTTCAATACGTTCAGCAAGAGAAATAAGTCTTGTGGCTACAACTGGACTTTCAAAAGGGGTATCAACGCAAGAAGGGGTGAATGTTTGAAATGGTTGATATGAAGTGGATTGCGGGGTCCAGTTGTTCGTCCTAGACGCGTCTATCCGATCTTTCAAAGAAATTTTGGGCATGGAGGGGTCGTTCGAAGTTCGGCCAAAGCAAGAACCGTAAGAAGTAATTTCTGGTTGTGGGTACCAAAGTTCGGCAAGAGTTTTGCGAGGTGGAGTACCCATGATATGAAGAGAGAAAGAAAGAAAGGCAGAGAAAAGGAGGGAAAAAAGAATGTGATATATATATATATTTTTTTTTTTTAATTTTTTTTTTAGTTTATATATTAACAGAAGAATGAAATATACACACAAAAAGAATATTGACAAAAACAATCACGACACAAAAATAACACACACCTAATCGTTCTAGGGTTCACCTAGGTAACTAGACCTGCTCCAGAACTTGATTGTCGAAGTAAAACTGTGTCGAGAAACAGGCTCAAGATACACTGATCACAAGGCCAGGTAAGTGCAAAGATAAGAGGAAGTTTTCCAACGCTTTCGCGAAGTTCCTTAATTAAATAACCCTTTCTCTTTTGGCGGTTGCGCCGTTAACACTTTCCTAGACACCCCGTAAACAATATACCGTTAAGCGAGGTTCTAAACACAGTTAACTTCTCCTAGTGAGCGCGAAGTCCTTAAGGCTTAAAATCTAATTTCTTTTAAAATTTGTGCGGGTAAACGTTATGCTCAAGTTCGTGATTTGTGGGCCACGGAAAAGGTGATGAAATCCTTTACCGTATATTGTGGGGTTCGCTTGCCCTTAAGTCCGTATTAAAGTATGCAATGCGCAATTCAATAAAAATTCTATAAAGAATCAAACAATTGTTTTTTTTTAGTTTAAACGCGGCACTGCAACAAATACGGGTTAGTCAATTTTTTAGCGCTTGCTAGCGAACTTGCAAAGAATCCTGCAAAGAATAGTATAGTGGATGCGTCGGATTTGAGAAGAAGGTGTTAGCAAAGTACGTACCGTTAAGTTTTTGGGTTAGGAAACCCCCGTTGAATCAAATCCGGTAAGCTTGGAAAGTTCGCTTGCGCGGGTCAAACTACCCAGATCTTTGGCACTGTACTTTGCAATCACCTTAACTTTGAACGTACACTTTGCTCCCACAATCGCAGTTTGCAAATCCGCAAAAATCTGCACTCTTGCCCACAAAAATGATCAAAAATAACAAAAAGATTTTTTTTTTTATATATATACAAAAAGAATATTAACCCGAATAACAAGAAAGAAAATACGCTACCGTCTCCCCGGCAACGGCGCCATTTGATCGCACGCTTTTGGCGTGTCGGATGTTCAAAGTTCTAAAGTTTACCGCGATCAGGACGGTGTCGCTATGCAGCTAGCCGGTTGAGCACGGGTCGATCCACAGGGAGATGGTTGTATGTCCTTTCTTGTTTTAGATGAGTCAATAAAGAATCTGTATGTGTTTGTTCAATCTAACCTATGTGTATTATTTGCAAGTATAAAGTTGTTAAGAAAAAGATACGAGATTATAAGCTAAAGAAATCCGTACTCAAAACCTTTGAGCCGAATCTTGACCAATTGAAGCTAGAGCAATCGGCAACAACGTGGATTAGGGGATTTAAGCGCGGTATTCGTGGAATACCGCTTATTTACCCTTGTCCTTCCGTTCTTGTTTCTTGCTTTCGCCTCCGGCCAAACCGAACGCAACCGGTCGCGGTTAGGAATCACCGTTACCTTGTCAGGGTACGGTGCCTAACGGAGCGCTTGCGTATGGTTTGGGCGGAGTTCAATGGAAAATACGGGAAAAGGAAATGGGCAAAGAAACATTAACTTAGAATACCGTATTTTTCTCTTAACAAAGATAATTACATTCATTCACAAGAAAGAACCAAAAAGAGAGAACAAAAAGAAAAGAACAAAGAAAAGAAAAGATTACAAACAAGTAATTGAAGTGCATGAATATAAATTGCAAGAAAGTAAAGCAAGGTAATAAAAAGCAAGTAATAAAAAGCGATAAAAAGAACAAGAAACTAGAACTCAAGACAAGCATGTGATCAATAGCCAACCCTTAAACTTGCAAGCTCAATCAAGAGGTTGCAAGATCAAGGGAAGGGTAGAGAACGCATGTGAAATGAAGCGCTAATTCCATAAGAAAATACGACCCTTGAGATCAATAACTAACCCTTAACCATTCAAGCTCAATGAAGAGGTTGAATGATCAAGAGAAAGCAAGAATCTCAAGGGGAAGAAGAAACAAAAGAGAATGATACAAAAAGCCCTCATCTTCATTGATCTCCCACTCAAAAAGCTCTCACTACAATTTTCATGGAAAAAGAAATGAAGAAGAAGAAGAAAAAGACTAATTCCTAACAAAAAGAGGAACAAAAGAATGACAAACTTGGACCCTTGGTTTGGCTCAATTCTGGAGTATTTATAGGCAGAGGGTTGAAGATCTAGGGCAAGAATCTGCCACTATATGAAGTCCCTAAAATACCCCCAAAACACGACAACCAGAGGACACTACATGGCCGCGGATCCGCGGCCTAGACCCCATATTGGCCGCGGATCCGCGGCCCTATGGTGGAGTTGGGTTGTCGTATTTTGGGTGCTTCCCTGGTTTTCTGTCCCCTGTTGTCTGGTACATATATTTTCTGAAAATACTTTCACATTTCTTCCAGAATTTCTGTTGAGGAAAGGTGGAATTTTGTGGATGCTTTTGTCATGATTGCCTCGAGCTCCGCGTAGATTTCTTGGAACTTGTTGTTGCCATTGAGCCTTGTGCATGAAGGTGACATTGATTTGACATTTTGTCTTCCTAAACTGGTATCTGGCAACATACGGATGATGAGCGGAGACCGTGTTTTCTCAGTGGTTGGCAGGAACCCGGATTTTGTCGTGTTTTCCATGAATTTCACCGTTTTAGAACCGAGAACCTGTATCCTGCAAATATGTAACAAACACGGATTAAAAGCACCTACCTATAAACACACGAGCGTAAGAATGGGCGGTATAAAATGCAGTATTCTGATATGAACAGTGGCACACGGCATTTTCGCTTGACAACCGTCGAGGATTGCGGGCTCGGTCTCAAAGACGTATTCATCGGGAGGCAGCAACTCTTCATAAAGCGTCCCCCGGATTGCCAGCCCCAAAATCTCATAAAATTCTTCCAAAGGGATCGAAACCTCTCGGTCCCCTAGAAGAAAAGTGTTGGTTGGGAGATTCCACTGGTTCAAGAACGCCTTAACCCACCAGACATGCGGGGATTGGTAGTGGAAGAGCGACGCATACATCGCCTGGTAAAGCCCGACCTTCTGTAGCCGCGCGCGATGAGCAGAAAGGATGTAACGAGCCCAGAGGAGGTAGCCTGTAGGGTATCGAGGGGTGAGTCCTATCTTGTAGATTTGTCCCCATGGGTGGGCATCACCCTGACAAATGCGCTGTCCCAGAATATCTATGGCTAGGATCGGATGGTTAGGGATACCAGCCGTCGAAGGCTCGAGGCGCCCCATCAGAGTCCAATTCGGCATCTCCACGGCAAAGACTGTCCTTGGTGGGTCCATTGGAAGAAACGGAAAGGTAGGCTCCGTCGGTACTTCGCAGAGGAAGCTTCGGCGCCCCCAGATAATATGACCGTACCAGGTCCCCCACAAAAGCAAGTTGGTGTAGGTCGGATCATGAGCCTTGATCATCGCCATCACTTCCTCGTCAGATGGTGACTGAGGAAAGGCGGCCTCCGAGCGAGTGAATGGAAAGTACGGAACCGAAGCCATTGTACCTGAAATAAAATAGGGGGAAAACTGTTAAAAGCGAAGACAGAAATATATATATATATATATATATATGATTATAAATATATATATGTATATAAAGAGAGTTGAAGAAAGCGACGGCAGACTTTTTTTTATGGGACCACTAGTTACAAAACATGTGGGCCCCATGAAATCAAGATGGCGGCTGGCTAATGAAGAGGCACAGCAATTACAATGAGACAAAAGGAAGATTCTCATTAAATAAGCAGTGGATTTCAAGTGACCCTACACACTCCCATAGGAAGAAATCTATTTTGGACTCTGTGACAAATCAAACAGAATCAAGGGAATTAAACACCCAGGAAGGGACATGGAAAACTTCTTCCTCTCGGTTGAGAAAGAGAACTCAGGGCAAGGAAAACCCAAGAAGTCCCCTGAGAAGAACCGAGTTCCTCATAGGAATTAAAATTCCTTGTTAAGAAAGGGGAATTAAATTCCCAGTGACACTTTCCAGAACCAAAGTTTTTTTTTGGATGGAATTAAATTCTATGGAAGAGACAACCGAGACCATCATCTCCCTAAAGATTAGAGAAACCCTAAGAGATCTACTATTTGAAGATTAAATAGTTTTCTGTTTGAAGAAAAATGGGTTCTTGTTAAAAAGGGTAAAAACCCTTGCTATGGATTTAAAATCCAGAGAGATATGAAAGTGCCTCGATCGTTCAAAGATCACTACCTGAAGAGATGGGTCTTCCCTGAACAGAGTTAAACTCTGAAGATTGTGGAGCAGAGAACTAAGCTCTGGAAAAGGAGAATTAAATTCTCAAAGGAAGAAAGTTAGCAAAGGAGGAAGATGAAAAGTGGAGGCGCTTCTGAAGAGACCCTTCCATTTATAGGATGTGATGGAAAACGTTTCATTTATCCTACTCCCAAGACAGATCCAACGGTCACAAAAGTGACAGCGTTGCACTCACGTGCAGACACGTGAGAGCAACGCTGTGGGGGCATTTGTTCCCTGATTAAAAATCAGGAAAAAACTTCAGAAGAGGCATCACGTGATCACACGTGACTAATGGTCACGTGTTGGTACGTGATGGTTAAAGCGGCGGCAAAGAACAGAGCACAGAAGAGGAGTCCATTCGACCGGGGGTCACGTGCTTACACGTGACCGGGGGTCACTTTCTTACACATGACCGGGGTCGCGTGCTTATACGCGACCAGGGGTCACGTGCTCACACGTGACCAAAGGTCATGTGGCAACACGTGACTGGCTTTAAAAGCCTTGCTGTTCAACAGAATTAAATTCTAAAAAGATTATTTAAATCTTTCCAAAATGGAGAAGAATTATGGATAACCGTTGGATTAAGAATCCGAGGGTGATTAAATATCACCAATTTATGGAAAAATCTTGGACAAGGAAAGATTTCCCCAAAATCTCACCGAAATAACAAAAGGAATATCTTTGGATTTAATATCCAACGGTGAATAAAATTCACCTAATAATCTAACGAACCGGATTAATGATGAAAACAAATCAAATCTTTTAATGAAAGATTTGCTAAACAAATTGATTCTTTTCCTTCTCCTATAAATAGGAGCCAAGAGAAGGGAGATATATATAGAGTTTTGGAATCTTGAAATTTCAGAGAGAAAAGAGAGGAGAATTTAATTCTCTGCAAAGAAAAACCTTAGGTAAGAAAAGAAAGGGGATCAAAACTTCAATAAAGAGAATTTAATTCTCAATCTAAGAGTTTAACTCTTTTATAAAAAAAAGCACTTAGTTCTTTCTCTGGTTGAAGATCTGCAAAGTGCACATCTCCCCATAAGTTGAGAATTTAATTCACATTGGGTCGAGATCCTGTCATGCAGATCTAAAACATAGAGGAGGAATTGAGTTTTGAGAATTTAATTCTCCCAAAGTTATAGGAATTTAATTCCTCTGAGATAAAATTAGGGTTTAACCCTATATGAGAATTCAATTCTCCCAAATTATAGGAATTTAATTCCTTCAAGATAGACAGAACTAGGGTTTAACCCTAATTGAGAATTTAATTCTCTCAACCTCACAGGAATTTAATTCCCCTTAAAATGAAATTAGGGTTTCACCCTATGCCAGAACTTGATTCTTTACATATATGGGAATTTAATTCCTACAGAAGGAAAATTAAGGTTTACCCTATCTAAGAATATAATTCTTCCAAAGAAAATTGGAATTTAATTCCTCTAAAGTTATAATTGAGGCTAAACCCACAGAGAATTTAATTCTCAAAAGATAAAGGGATCTTCAAACCTGCAAAGAACCAGGGTCACGTGTCCCCGCGTGACCCCTGTAAAGATCCACAGAAATAAGGAGGAAAAAGGCTCAGAGTCAATGCCTCACGTGCTCCACGTGACCCCCGGAACACAGATAGAAAAAGTAAAAGAAATAAAAGTCTTGGGCGCTCTCACGTGTTCCCACGTGACCCCTTGGCTGATGCTCTAACAATCATCGCACTAATCCTCCTCACGTGTCAACACGTGATGCTCCAAAGAAGATATAAAAAGTGCTTAACGCTTGAAAGGAGATCTGGCCCCACCTCTGGGCGCCCTCACGTGTCCCCACTGTTAGTTATATGTATGCCCTAGAGGCCATTACTGTACATTGGATGTATATTGTAGTGGATGCTTGGACATATATAGGGAGGACTTTCTTGCTCGACATGATAGTATGCTATCTGGTTGATCTTTACCTTAACGTGTACACTGATGGTCTCTCTGATACATGTTGGTAAAGCCCTTAGGATGTGTACTTGACTATCTGGACTATGATGCAGATCATACTAGTGGGGACATGGTAGTCCATAAGTACATCCTTCAAAGTCCCTAGTCGTGGGTGTATCGAGACGGGGCATCGATATACCAGAGTAGACTAGCGTGTAGCTTCTCGACCCATACAGATGGGCGATGGATGATCCCATATCCATTGGTGTTTGACATCGGAGATGATATACGGGTGCTCAGTAGAGACTGGGTACACTGGACGGACTCGCCGAGAACTCCCAGATGGTATTATACCTCACGTCAGATGGCAGTTCTCTGGTGACACTGGTACAGAGTAGTCTGTTGACCCGAGATCGTCATAGAGTATTGTGTGGTTCCTACTGTGCTTTGATTTCCATCTTACCACGTCCAAGAGGGCGTGCAAAACGGTGGTTTTTGGGTACAGTCCCGAGTCACATGGAGGCAATGAGCGATAGGAGGGGATTCGTCTCTCCCGGTATAGGGAGTTGATGTTGCGCTGTGTTCGATTGGCTATAACAGGAAATCCCTGGCCAGGGTTGCTGAGATTTACTGGTAAGTGTTACCAGTAGTTTCTCGAATTGTTATAGACCTCATATCGACACGACTTATCGAGCTATTGGGGTCTGACGTTTACCACCCCTAGGCAAGATATGCGACATATCAGACGATCAGACCGGACTGTACGGTAGTGTTACTGGTTGGATTCACTGGAGTGTGAGCGGGCTTGCTCGTCGATCTTCTGATCGCTCAATACCCGGGTGGCCGTTACGTTTAGCAGACCGCTTGCGGATTGTGGGTGTTTGATATGATCATCACCTGCTGCCGGCGTATTGACGAGTCTTTAGAGTCCTACACAGAGGTTTCCTGGCTCAAGCGAAACGAAATAGGAGCGCATATGAGATATGTGCGGGACCGAGAATATTGCGTGTATGTGATACCGTATTTCATTCTCGCGATGAATGTATCGAATGGTTGTATGCTATATAACCTAGTTATCGATTCAAGCGTTGATTTGATAAGTCGATACATTGAATACTAGTCGGTTATGTTCGACATGACCGGATCATTGAATCAAGTGTTGATTTAATGATTTAATGCATAATTATGTATTTGATATATTACTTTGCATTAACTAGTATCGGTTTACTTAAGATGGATTTTCTCACTTGCCTGTGCACATTGTATATGTGATATATTTTGTGCACTTGTTTGTATCATGTTTGATGATATATGATAGCTAGGGTTTGTGTAAAGAGTTAAACCTTAGTTAAGTAAATGGTTAGGGTTTTGATATAATTATTAATTCTTTTATCTTTTAATTTGTATTAAAAAGATAAGAGATAAAGAAAACAAAAGGTTGTTTTTTTTCATGAAGCTTGTTGAAGCTTCATGAAGCTTTGACCAAAGAAACCTTTTGTCTTCATCTCATTAACCCTAACCATTCATTGAACTATAGTTAGCTCTCTACACTTTACCATGGTCATTATTATGATAAGAATTCATTTTTCTTTTTCTAATATTATTCTTATCATAAAACTTATCATATTCTTTCTTCTTCTTCTTCATCTTCTTCATTGAAGCAAGCTTGCCTCCATCAATGGCAACTTGTGAAAATGAGTGAGAAATCCAATTCTAAAGTGAACCCACTTACTATTTCTTCATCCTCTACCTCTTGCCAAGTAGTAGAGTGTGTTTCCTTCACAAGTTTTCAAGGCTTGATGAAGGTGGAGTTTGATCTAGTAATGCCTCGACGTAGATCATCTTCGGCACGTCGTCGATGACCTAGCCCGCTCTTTCTCCGATGAAGCCGACGATAGAGCCCGGGATTTCATTTGGACAGCGGAGAGGACTTCATCACGGAGCCGTGGAGGTGGAGGACCGGATCTACAAAGGTTGTATTTCCGTATTCTTGTAGTTAAGTGTTAACTAGTTTAATGTTTCGCCTAAATATCTAGCCAACGATCCGTTCTAGGGTTTCTCGGCACCGTTAAAGTTTGAAATTGGCATGGTTGATGCCTTGTGTGACCTCATTAGGGTGCCTAGGAACCTTTCAGTGGTATCAGAGCCTAGCTAGAGCCTTAGGCGAAGTCTAGACGACGTTTGAAATCCGAACGAACCCGAAACCCTAAACCAAACATGCTCTCTGGACATTTTCTAAAATCGTGGTTTTTTCTAGATTAAAAATATTCAGAAAACTCAGCAGGAAGATCTAAGGATTACTGCAAAATTCGAGCACCTAATTCCTTAATTTCGCCGCGGATCCGCGGCATGAGCATGCTCATGCGGCGGTTCCGCGGCCACTTTAGCTTTTTGTGTATCGAATTTTGCACCTTAATTCTTAGTTCCCAGTGGTGCTTTTTCTGGGAATTTTTAATATGTTTTCCAGAGTTGAATTTTCTGGGTTGTTTTGGGGATTCGAATGTTCGACCGGATTTTCAAATTTTGTCTGTGTGGCTTTCCGGATAAATTTTAGAATATGTTAAAAAGTTCGACCGGATATAAATACCCAATTTTTCCCCTGTCGGGAAATTTCCAAGTGTTGGATCTTTCCGTAGTTTAAAGACGTTCTAAGTAGTGCAAGTAACTCGATGGACCCTCTAGAAGACAACAAACCTTAACTCGATTATGTGACCGTCTTGAACTGCCCTTTGAACCTTCGGGTTTGGGGCAGTACGGCGTGCCACATGTGAGGCGTTGGCTTGACCCTTCTACGGCTGGACCGTTGGTACTGAGGCACGAACTGAATGTTTTTAGACTTATTTCATGTATTGATCTGTATCGGGAAAACTTGGGTGCTCGATTGTTCGATCGGAAAGTTTGACATTTTCTATTTATCCGGAATGGGATACAATAATTGGAATTCATAAGAAGTTATAAGATAATTGAATGAATGTTATAAACACAGCAGTTTAGTCTCACTTGATCGGTTGCCACGGAATTTTGATGTGATCAAAAGTCCGTCGCAATCACGTAGCGTACGCGGATACTCGCCGGGTAAACTTAATAGACAGCCTCACTCCATAGCCCCGACCAAGTGACTGTAAGAGAACCCCGTCGCCGAAAGCATCTGTTCGGGTGCTCCCGGTAGCGGTGTTCCGCCTTGGTGCACTTCGTCGACGGTATCGGGGGTGCGACCGTCTGCTAAAGTTTGCGACGAGCATTCGATCAGTATTTCGGGAATCTTGTTGAATTGCCCGACTTGATATTGAAAAGAGTTTTCGATATTGAGACTAAAATGCGGGGTTTATAATTGTTAGGCATGCGATGTTTAAGAAATTCATTTGGTCATGCATGCGATGTCTGAGGTGGTTGCGGATTCCAACTGTTGTAGTTTTACACTTTCTTTTCTGTGACCGTAAGGGTAATATGTGATATCGCCGGTTTCGTTGCTATATGTCAACGACAATTGGGATGCGCATATTTACTTACGTTGATGACATGTGATGTTATGTGTTGCTGGATATGTTATATTGGATCGTCGTGTTTGAATAGCCGGGGGTTTTTATGTGAGATGAGTGTTTTTCATTTTCATTCATGTAAAAACTTGTATGTAATATTCTTTTATTGGGACGCTTCCAGGTTGCGGAAGTTGTCACCGTTTGTATATTATTTACTTTTCCGCACTAGGATAGACCCAAGGAGGAGGGCACAAGTAACCGGGTTCTGGAGTCCAGTGGGAGACCAACTCGAGGAGTCGGGTCCGGGTCTCCTAACTCCAGAATTGGTAGGGTTGCTTGCCGCTCTCGTAGGGGTCTAGGGGTGTGGGTTTGGCTATTCATCGCGACCGTGGAATCCGTGTTTTATACTGGCTCGTATTGAAAACACGGACGTCCTAGTATATCCAATATTTCATATGTTTCTTCTGCTGCGATATCTGTGATGTGATCATGTGATGTTCTGTGATAGATACTGTATATAGTATATATGATATATTATATAGACGTTACTTATGTTTTACACCCGTGCTAGCCCTGCCCCGCTCTGCCGTTAGTTACCTAACCTAACGGTGCACGAGGGGACATCGAGGCGAATGCGGATGGTATAAGTGTACGTCGTATTTATCTGTGATGTTTAGGTACTTAAATGATGGGACTTCATTAATGAGATTAATGAAATAAAAGAAACCTAAGATGTTGTAGAATTGAATTTCAAAAATTAAAACAGGTAGCTACAGTTCTTGCTTTGCACAGCGGTATATATGATATATCTTGCACCTTATTCGATAAGGAAAGGACCGAGATCCCTTCACCGGGAGTGACTCCTTTAGCAATAACTGGCAGATGCTACACATTCGGTTTGTCTTTTGATTGCTTTTAAGAGTTTTTGCTTTGCACAGTGATATATATGATATATCCCGCACCTCATTCGACGAGGAAAGGACCGACGATCCCTTCACCGGGAGTGACTCCTTTAGCAAAACTAGAAAAGCCTCAAAAACACTCCATTTTCAAAACTTCATTTGATTCTACAACGATATCAAGTTCATTACGCTCATGGTTTTTATGAAAAACCTGCGTAGCCCTCCGTCATTTCAGATAAGTACTAGTTAGTATTCGTGCTGCGGTAGTTTGGCCTCCGTCAAGGCGCAGTGTATGGTAGCTAACTAGTGCTTATCTGCTTGCATATGATGCGATTGGATTAGGGTATTCATACGGCGTTGTTTGGCCTCCGTCAAGGGTCGTGCGGGTGGGTTTAATTCAATCAGGAAATGACGGGTTGAACTTGACTAGCGGACTATGGGTTGTTTGGCCTCCGTCAAGGTCATAGGACGCTAGGGGCAAAATATTATCGGGAATTTAAAGTGTTGAAATTTGCAATGAGATTGCATACCTTCTATGAGATAGTTGGATCCCGATACCCGCTGCGAGTAAGAGTTACTCCTGGGAGAGTTTTATACATTACAATTAGCCGATCAAATAGGTGTCTAGAAAGGTGTCAACGGGGTTACGCCTCTGGGAAAACGAGGTTTACATTAATTAGGTTCGTGCGAAAGCACGGGGGACCTCCCTCAAAGTACCGACACTGGCCTGGCTGAAAGATTGGCGAACTTGTAGTGTGTAATTAATCCCGGCTAGTCTTTCCTTTTAGGGTTTGAAGGAATATTTGATAAAAAGCAGTGGGAGCCATCCTGATTAGATAAAATAATAACCAATCTATTCTTGCAAGAGCGCACGCTGAGTGTTTTCTTCTCTCTCTCTCCTGGTAGCGACCATATCACGCCTTAATCAAGATAATAATACGGATTATTGACCGAACCCGCTTGTTATACTGAGCTGGGGAACGTTGGTCCCGCTCTAACTTATAATTGTTATAAGACAGAGCAGGAAATTGGGGAATACCAGATTTCCCGTGCTGCCCAAACGAAGAGAGTGCATGCTGATGCATCATCTTCGGGTGTGTTCATTATACAGAACTGTTTCTCAGTATCCTCCGAATCCTGGGTATATGATACTGGATCAGGATCCCAGATATGTAATCTGTTACATAGGGCTACAAAAGGATAGAAAAACTGAGAACGGGTGATAAGTTTCATGAGACAGAAAACGGGGCAAGAGTTGCAGCCAAGTCTGTTGGTCACTGTCACCCTGTATTGTAATACATTGATTCTGAACGAATGTTATTAGATACCGAACCTGATATACAAAATCATAACTGTCTCTTTATTAGTAAAGAAACGATAAAATTTTGTATTGTTGGATAATGTTTTGAACATTTCCTATATCAAAAGTTGATCGGTTCAGGCACGTTGTCTAAAAGCATTGACGTTCTAAATCAAACTACAGTTCTTAGTATACAGAACACACACAAGAGGAAGAGTTCAGAAATGAACGAATCCTTCTTGAGGTATTGTAGACTAGGTCAGATCAATGTGACCCGACTAGCTAGAGTTTCATAAAGATGCATATTTAAATTAGTTTGAATTTACATCTTGTGAAACTTGCCAGTCATGTCACAGAGATAAGATGACCATAGCTCCGTTTACTGGAAACAGAGAAAGAGTTAATGAACTCTTGGGATGATACATGTTGATGTATGTAAGTCCCCAGTCTACACATGCCAGGACTGGTTCTTTATACTTCATTACGTTCTCTGATGATCTCTCAAGATTCAGACATATGTTCCTGATGAAACACAAGTCCGAACCTTTTGAGATATTCACAGAATATAAGTTAGAAGTAGAGAACCAAAATACAGGTATAAGTATTATGTCCTTTGATGAGATCAAGGAGGAGAATACTTGAGCACGGAATTCCTGGACTATTCTAAAGGAGAATGAGATTCTCTCTCAGCATTACTCCTCTGTATACACCATAGCACGATGGTATATCGGGGCGGAGCAGATACACCCTATTTGATATGGTGTGCTCTATGATGAGTACTACTGAGTTACCTAATTCCTTTAGGGAGTTATGCACTTGAGAAGTTGCATACCTATTGAATAGGGTTCAAATCAAATCAGTTGCCTACCGCTTCATATGTGATATGGAGAGGGAAGAGCCCATGTCTTAAGCTAGTTAAGATTTGGGGTTGACCGGCCTATGTCTGAAAGAAAAATCCGGACAAGCTCGAGGCAAGGTCTGTAATGTAGAACTAGAAAGGTTCCAACTATACAAACTACAGCTGATGATTTGATAGAACCAAAGGATTCAGTAGATTCCAACGAACCTCAGCCTCTCCGCCGATCTAGTAGGGTTCCTCACCCATCTGAGAGATACTTCTGTTTCTCTATGACAGTGGGAGTGAGGATTGCATCATGAGATGATGACCCAACTAGCTTCGAGCTGGCCATCAAGAGTAAGACTCTGTAAGAATAGCTGGATGCTTAGCGATCTGAGATGGAATCTATATACACCAACAAAGTATGGACTTTTGTTGCTATATCTGAAGGGTTAAATCCCCATCAGGAGCAAGTATATCTTGAGAAGATTACTTGGTGTAGATGGAAAAGTTAAGACTTTCAAAGCTAGACTTGTTAAAGATTTTCGTCATCGACCAGGCGTGGATAATGATGAAACCTTTTCCAGAAGCTATGCTTAAGTCCATCCAGATCCTACTTGCCACGGCTACATACCATAACTACGATATCTGGCGGTTGGGTGCCATGACAGCTTTTCTAAATGATGTTTTAGAAGAGTGCGTCTATAAGTACACAGCCAGAGGGCCTCGTAGACAGTGGGAGCAGCGGAAACGTGTGCAAGATGTTTTATATGATAAAGCAGGCATCGCGGAGTTGGAACGTCTGTTTTGATGTAATAGTCAAAGAGTTTGACATCATCAAAATGGTAGATGAACCTTGTATAAACAAAAAGGTAGTAGGGAGTATGGTGGTGATCCTCGTAGAGTACGTGGATGACATACTCTTGATAAGAAAGGAGTTTCTTATGCTACGCGCGATCAATCTTCGTTTGTCACAAAGATTCTCCGCATAGGATCAAAGTGATACCTACTAAATCCTGGATTTTGGAGATAGATCTAAATGGATGTTAGGATTCTCACTAGATGTAGTGAGATGGTATCAGTCGATCCTGGGGAGAATCACTGGAAGGGTTCCAGGGTGATAAAGACGACTGAATGTCAGTCACAGGCATTGTCTTTACCCTCAGTAAAGGGACGGTATGTTGGAAGAGTTCCAAGCTAGATACCGTGGCATACTAGAAGATAAAGGCAAGATACATCGCTACTTAAGATGCTACCAAAGAGGCTGTTTGGGTGTATATTGGTTCATGAGATGAACTACGTTCCTACCATTGTGAGACAATGGAGTTGTGGCTTATGTCAAGGAACGCAGGTCCCATCAGTGATCCAGACATATTCTAAGGCAGTATCACTTGATCAGGAAGATGGTTGATCTCTAAGAGATCGAGGTTAGGAGAGTAGATTCAGAGGACAACATAGCGGATCCACTCACGAAGGCCTATTCCCAGAGAGAGACTTTTATGGGATGGTTGAGTATGAGATACTACAACCACTGCTATCAGATGGCCCTAGTGCAAGTGGGAGATTGTTAGTTATATGTATGCCCTAGAGGCCATTACTGTACATTGGATGTATATTGTAGTGGATGCTTGGACATATATAGGGAGGACTTTCTTGCTCGACATAATAGTATGCTATCTGGTTGATCTTTACCTTAACGTGTACACTGATGGTCTCTCTGATACATGTTGGTAAAGCCCTTAGGATGTGTACTTGACTATCTGGACTATGATGCAGATCATACTAGTGGGGACATGGTAGTCCATAAGTACATCCTTCAAAGTCCCTAGTCGTGGGTGTATCGAGACGGGGCATCGATATACCAGAGTAGACTAGCGTGTAGCTTCTCGACCCATACAGATGGGCGATGGATGATCCCATATCCATTGGTGTTTGACATCGGAGATGATATAGGGGTGCTCAGTAAAGACTGGGTACACTGGACGGACTCGCCGAGAACTCCCAGATGGTATTATACCTCACGTCAGATGGCAGTTCTCTGATGACACTGGTACAGAGTAGTCTGTTGACCCGAGATCGTCATAGAGTCTTGTGTGGCTCCCACTGTGCTTTGATTTCCATCTTACCACGTCCAAGAGGGCGTGCAAAACGGTGGTTTTTAGGTACAGTCCCGAGTCACATGGAGGCAATGAGCGATAGGAGGGGATTCGTCTCTCCCGGTATAGGGAGTTGATGTTGCGCTGTGTTCGATTGGCTATAACAGGAAATCCCTGGCCAGGGTTGCTGAGATTTACTGGTAAGTGTTACCGGTAGTTTCTCGAATTGTTATAGACCTCATATCGACACGACTTATCGAGCTATTGGGGCCTGACGTTTACCACCCCTAGCCAAGATATGCGACATATCAGACGATCAGACCGGACTGTACGGTAGTGTTACTGGTTGGATTCACTGGAGTGTGAGCGGGCTTGCTCGTCGATCTTCTGATCGCTCAATACCCTGGTGGCCGTTATGTTTAGCAGACCGCTTGCGGCTTGTGGGTGTTTGATATGATCATCACCTGCTGCCGGCGTATTGACGAGTCTTTAGAGTCCTACACAGAGGTTTCCTGGCTCAAGCGAAACGAAATAGGAGCGCATATGAGATATGTGCGGGACCGAGAATATTGCATGTATGTGATACCGTATTTCATTCTCGCGATGAATGTATCGAATGGTTATATGCTATATAACCTAGTTATCGATTCAAGCGTTGATTCGATAAGTCGATACATTGAATACTAGTCGGTTATGTTCGACATGACCGGATCATTGAATCAAGTGTTGATTTAATGATTTAATGCATAATTATGTATTTGATATATTACTTTGCATTAACTAGTATCGGTTTACTTAAGATGGATTTTATCACTCGCCTGTGCACATTGTATATGTGATATATTTTGTGCACTTGTTTGTATCATGTTTGATGATATATGATAGCTAGGGTTTGTGTAAAGAGTTAAACCTTAGTTAAGTAAATGGTTAGGGTTTTGATATAATTATTAATTATTTTATCTTTTAATTTGTATTAAAAAGATAAGAGATAAAGAAAACAAAAGGTTGTTTTTTTTTCATGAAGCTTGTTGAAGCTTCATGAAGCTTTGACCAAAGAAACCTTTTGTCTTCATCTCATTAACCCTAACCATTCATTGAACTATAGTTAGCTCTCTACACTTTACCATGGTCATTATTATGATAAGAATTCATTTTTCTTTTTCTAATATTATTCTTATCATAAAACTTATCATATTCTTTCTTCTTCTTCTTCATCTTCTTCATTGAAGCAAGCTTGCCTCCATCAATGGCAACTTGTGAAAATGAGTGAGAAATCCAATTCTAAAGTGAACCCACTTCCTATTTCTTCATCCTCTACCTCTTGCCAAGTAGTAGAGTGTGTTTCCATCACAAGTTTTCAAGGCTTGATGAAGGTGGAGTTTGATCTAGTGATGCCTCGACGTAGATCATCTTCGGCACGTCGTCGATGACCTAGCCCGCTCTTTCTCCGATGAAGCCGACGATAGAGCCTGGGATTTCATTTGGACAGCGGAGAGGACTTCATCACGGAGCCGTGGAGGTGGAGGACCGGATCTACAAAGGTTGTATTTCCGTATTCTTGTAGTTAAGTGTTAACTAGTTTAATGTTTCGCCTAAATATCTAGCCAACGATCCGTTCTAGGGTTTCTCGGCACCGTTAAAGTTTGAAATTGGCATGGTTGATGCCTTGTGTGACCTCATTAGGGTGCCTAGGAACCTTTCACCCACATGACTTTTTAGTATTTTAAACACTAATTCAAGAGCTGTGTTCCCAGTGTTTAACATTGATTATCTTTTAGTGTTTAACACTAATTTAAGAGTCTTATTGCAAGTGTTTAACACTGATCATCTTCTAGAGTTTAACACTAATTCAAGAATCCTACTCCCAGTGTTTAACACTGATCATCCTCCAGTGTTTAACACTAATTTGAGAATCTTACTTCCAGTGTTTAACACTATTATTCTCTAGTGTTTAATACTAATCTGAGAGCTTTGTTTCCAGTGTTTAACACTGCTGTTCCCTATTGTGTAAACACTGTTTTTGGCCAATTTGGCTAATCTTCCAGAGGCAAAGCCTCCCCTTCGACTGAATCTCAAAATTGAGGAAATCAAAGATGAAAATGTTTAGCATTGCTAAATAATGTGGACTAGAACCAGACAAATGTCAAATAGTCCAATAAAGGGTCAAACTCAGTTGGACTTAGCCCAAGTCGGCCATAAGTCCTCAATCCAGATTTAACTGAGTCAATGGGCTCACAATATAATTAATTGGTCTTGGTTCCAAATTGGGCTACAGATCATTTAATCTACCATGGTTCTAGGGTACATCTCTTCACTCCTTTGATATTTATCGTTGTAATTCCTCAACGTCTTCAAAGAGGTGATGGGTCCCAACAACCATACATTTCATGGACTGTGGGGTACTTAAACTCATGAACTATGACGTCCTTAACCTTGACCGTGATGTCTTAAAACTAATAACGGACTGTGGGGTCCTTAAACTCATGGACTATGATGTCCTTAACCTTGACCGTGATATCTTAAAACTAACAACGGACTATGACGTCCTTAACCTTGACCGTGATGTCTTAAAACTAACGTCGGACTGTGGAGTTCTTAAACCCATGGACTATGATGTCCTTAACCTTGACCGCAACGTCTTAAAACTAACATTGGACCGCAATGTCCTTAAACTACCTATCGACCGCAACGTCACTAAACTAAACAATAGAGCCCCCCAATTGCTCTCTTGTTGGATCTAAACGATCCCGTTAAGTCGATCTTAGTCTAGACTTAGACTAACGTATCCTTAACTAACGTTTAAGTTGATCTTAGTCTCAAATGAGGGTAACGTATCCTTAAACCCAAACCCCCAAACCCAAATCTAAGAAAGATACGGATTTGGACTAGTCTACGCCCTACGGGCGACAACATAACTTAGTCTCCGTATACAATCCATGGGCAACCAAAAAAAACAAAACAGACACCCACGACACGAAGTGACCACATGGAGAAAGAGAAAGTTGCTACCGCGAGGCGGTAGCGTAATTAACTGCAGGGGCTTGCGCCTGCAAGGAAGAGCATCCCCATAATCAAAAACCCCTCAAGCGAGGGGGAATCTGACGAAGTCTGCTACATCGGCCGCATCCGTTTAAACCTTTGATACACGGTGCCATAGATCAACTTGGCATCTTCGGAGAGGTGGAAGGATAGCACCAATTAGCATCTGCCCCGAATCTCATGCAAGACATCCCTGTCGTGCCGTATTTCGGAGGGGAACAAGGACCCCGTTCGTCTGGGATCACCAATGCCAAATCGCACTGAATGAAATCAAACAATACCTGCAGAATCCGCCGGTACTGACCGCTCCGGTCAAGGGAAAGCCCCTCATTGTTAGTGTTTATGCCCTAGAAGGCCATTATTGTATCATACTAGCTTGTATATTACTTAATGGAAGTTTGGGATATTCACAGTTATATTGACAGTCTTGCTAAAAATGGTAGTATGCTACTTGGTTTATGTCTACTTTAATATGTGCATATGTTTCTTGTAACGTATCGCTTATACATATTAGTAGAGCCCTTAGGATCTTTGCTTGATTACCAGCGTTGTGATGGCAATCACATTTGTGAGGGTTGGGAAGTCTATAAGCAACATCCTATACAGAACCCTGGTCGTTGGATTATTGAGACAGGGCATCGATACTCCGGAGTAGACTAGTGTGTACGCTTCTCATCCCAGTTGGGGAGATGGTCTGTCCCACAGCCATCAGTACGTCGTACTGGAGATAGTATACAGGTGCTCATTGGGTTACGAGTACACTGGACAGGACTCGCGGGGAACTGTTGGTTGGTATTATACCCGTCGTCAGTTAACAGTTCCTAGGTGACATGAGTACAGCTTAGTCCGCAGACTTAACACTGCTGCTTCGCCTCGAGTGTGTTCCTACTATTCTTAGATTGCTACCCTACCACGGCTCAAAGGAGTCGTGCAAACAGGTAGCAGTTGGGTGCAGTCCCGAAGCACTTGGAGGCAGTGGCGGTTAGACAAGATTCGTCTCTCCCGGTATTGGGAGTTGATATCGCGCTATGTCAGAGAGCCATTACGCAAAGTCCCTGGCCAGGGCAAGCGAGATTTACTGGTAGGTTCCAGTAGTTTCTCAAGGAGTAATGGGCTTCACTCCGACATGACTTATACCGCTTTTAGGGGACTGACGCTTGCCGCCCCCTGGGCCCGATATGCGATAGTCCTAGACGAACAGACCGGACTGTACGGAGATTGTCACAGCAGGCTCAGTAGGAGTTCGGATGTGTTTCCTCATTGGCCTTCTTATCGACATCTACCTGGGGACCGTTACGTACAGCTAGTGCCGCTTGCGGTTTGTGGTTAAACCCACTGCCAGCATAGTGTCGAATCATTAGAGTCCCACACAGAGAGTTTCCTTACTTCGGGCGAAACGATATAGAGGTCGTATGGTTTTTACGACAGGGTCCGGACGCATACGTGTTTTTACGCATGTACGATGTTCGGACAGTTTTTACTAGTCGGCTTTGGTTTAAGCCAGATTCTAGTATCGGATTATTGGATTTATACAGTCTAAAGTTTTTCCGTGTTTTCACGGATAGGAGGGGCGTTCTCGTAATTTATCGGGAAGCTTCTAGAAGGATGATGACTTGGAGGGTAAGGTGGCATTTGCATTTATTGGATTAATGAGTCATGAGAGTGAATCATCCATGGAGTTAATGATTCATTTATGATTCATATGACTCATATGATGAATCACTTAGTGTATTAATGAAACATGATGATATATCATTATTTGTTATTCATTTAATATATATGATATGTTTCATATATACACATATGATTTCATTCATCCAAAACTTTGAGCACTTTGAGCAACCTAGTTACCTCCAGTTAGAGGTCAAGCTTGGAGTTGGAGCTCTCGGGTGGATCGTCTTTGACTCGAGGAGGCCGTTAAGGTGCCGACGTTCCAAGGAGCCTACAAGGAGTGGAGGACAGCGATGAAGACCCGAAGGACAAGTAACGTGAGGTATAACTTCGAATCCGAGTAGTTAAAGCTCTCGTAGTTTGCTAGTAATGGTTTAGATACGATTCATGCGCTCAAGTCCGTGTTACGAAGCTTTGATAATTGTTTTTCGTATATTCCGCCTCCCCGCAAGTTCGTGGGGTGCGAGACATGGACTTACAGTGGTATCAGAGCCAACTAAACCTTTACTGGCTTGTTAGCAACTAATTAGAACTTCGATCGTCAGAAAAAACGCAAAAAATTAACCCGGACCCCTATCAGTTTCTGTTAATTTTAAACGTGTCGAAAAAATATTTGATATGCCTTAAAATTCACAGCAGGGGAATATAAGAATACTGGGAAAATACGAGCACTCAACTCGACAAGACGGCCACGAATCCGCGGCCAAATGGTGCTTTTGGCCGCGGATCCGCCGCGGAGTCAACCCCGAGTTGACTCGGATTTGCTCTGTAATTCATATTTTTTGGTGTTTTGTTTTCCAGTATATTCTGTTTCTACCCAGGTTACTTCTGTGCTGGCTTGCATTTGGGGTAGACATGGAAAAAGGTTGTCGATCGATATTCTAAGTTATTTGCTAATTGGGTTTTTATCTGTATTGTTTAATGTGTTCGTAAACCTCCCCTAACTGCTATTATGTCGGTTGGCAGGGGGTTGCACATTTCTGTAATGATTATTTTACTGTTTGTGTATATGAACTTGATTGGAATGTTGTGATGATTAGCCGGGGTTTGAGATGGGTTTTATACGCATTCATTCGATGTAATTGTAATATGTTGTAATATTATTTTGCGGGGCACATCCAGGTTGCGGTTGCAGCTACCGTTGTATTATTTCATTTTACTGTTTTTGCTCCTAGGATAGACCCAAGGTGGGGTACACAAACTACCGGGTACGTTGAAGTGTTTAGTGGCCTACTCACATTGTTGAGGGAGACCGCTTCACTTCGGGTACTTGGCGGGTAGTTTGCCATACCCGTAGGGGTCTAGGGTGGGATAATGGCTATTCATCACAACTGTGTAATCCGTCTTTTGTTGCAGGCTCAAAGCAAACGCGGATTGCTTGTATATCCAATAAATTTCATCAGTGATCTGAAATGCCTATTATTGCGTCTGACGAATGTACAATATCTATATATGATAGCTATTAGACGTCACTTATGTTTTACACCGGCACTAGCCCAGCCCCCGCTCTGTCGTTAGTTAAGTAACCTAACGGGTGATGACGGGACCCCGTGGCGAATGAGGATGGCATAAGAGAACGTGGTATTTTCGTTGTTTTCTGCAATGATAGGATAAATGATGGGACGCATTATTATAATGCAAAGAAAATAAACCAAAGTTGAATCATTAGAACAAATTTAAAAGAAACCACTTGGTTATTTTAAAAGAGCAGAATTTTTTAATTGCGGAGCTTTAACCACTCCTTTTAAAAAGCTATCAGGTTCCTTCGATTATATCAAGTTCACTACGTTCACGGTTTCGCCAAAACCAGTCATAGCCCTCCGTCATTTCTTATGGATGGTCAGTAGTATTCAAGCTATGTTTGTTGGCCTTCGTCAAGGCATAGTGTTTGGTAGCTGCTGGGGTATTCATTTGTTGTATAGATAGATGAGTTGGTTTGGGACAGTCGTATTACCTTGTTGGCCTTCGTCAAGGGTATGTACGGGTGGGTTCAAATTAACAAGATAATTATGGGCAGAACTTGACATGTGACTTATGATTTGTTGGCCTTCGTCAAGGTCATAAGAACATGGGGCAAAAATCCACATCGGGAGTTTCTAAAGAAACTGAAACTTGCTAGTGTTGCATACCATTTGGAGTTTGATGAATGTTGGTAGGATTCCTTCAACATTATCACACGATGATATTTGGATCCCGATCCTACTTTGAGTATATGCTACTTATCAGGAGATTCGTCACTTAACAATCAATGCTATAAACCAAGTAGGTGTCGAGAAAGGTGTCAGCAGGGCTACGCCCCCAGAGAAAAGAGGTTATTTAATTAAGGAACTTCATGAAAGCGTTGGAAAACCTCCCTTGAAGTATCGACACTGGCCTGGCTGAACGGTTAAGCAAGTATTGTACGGTGAAAATAGTCCTGGCTAATTCTTCTTTTATGGTTTGAGGAAGGATTCAAGAAACAGTGGGAGCCATCCAGTTTAGATAAACTAAAAACTAATCTAAACTTCCAAGAGCATCATGCTAAATTGTTTTCTTCTCTCTCTCTCTCATTGCAGCGACCTTGTGACCATGACTAGGTTACATCTAGATAATAATTTGACTGAATCTGACTTATATGACTGGCAAAGGTCTGTCAAGATGTCCATTACCTATGACAAGCTGGACCACCCTATTGCTACTCAAGATCCCGCCGTCCTAGGTCCAATTTCCATCGTCGCGGATATGGATATCCGTCAGACAAGGGAAAAGGATAAAGCGAAAGCCAAGTGCCTCGTGTTGGCTTCAGTTGATGGTGTATACCAGAAGCAGCATGAGAAGATGGACTCAGTTTCCATCTTTCTCCATAACAAAGATTTATATGGAGAGCAATCTCATATCGCAAGATATGAGACCTCGAATGAATTAATTCAAGCGAGGTTGGCTGTCGGGTCATCTGTAGGGGACAACGTCCTTACAATGACTAGCTATATTGATGAGCTCAAGGACCTGGAGACCACGTTGGGAAACAGGTCATGCACTGACTTATTTCCACGGTCCCTACCTTCTACTTACATCCTGAAAGAAACTAGGGAGACACAAGCTCTACTTAATGGGGGACCTTCTTCTTCTACATCCAGGGCGAAAGCAAAGGGTGAAAAGAAGAAGACCTCTACAAAGCCGATATACGGTGTCAGTAAAGTAGAAGGAAAGGGAAGAGAAAAAGTTTCAGGACTTGGTGTAGGTAAGGAGGGATGCTCCTATTGTTATGGGATTGGGCATTGGCAGAAGGATTGCAGGGCTTTGGAAGTCAGTAGCCAGGATACGAAGCATGTTGTGGCTTCGGCCTCAAGTGTGTTTGCAATTGAGAACTGTTTGTCAATTAACTCTACTTCCTGGGTACTAGATACCGGATCAGGATCTCATATCTGTAATTCATTACATACTTTGAGAAACCGTAGAGTTATAAAGGTAGGTGATTTGTCTCTCAAAGTTGCAAACGGAATGAGTGTGAACACTGAATCCGTGGGAGAATATCACCTAGGTTTGACAAGTGGACAGATATTGATTCTACGTAACTGTTTGTATGTACCTGGTTTGACTTGTAATATCATATCGGTATCCTCACTTTCGAAAGAGGGATATGATTTCACATTCGTAAGCGATGTAGTTCACATCCACCTAAATCAAGTTCTGATTGGGTCCGGTACATTAGATAACGATATATACGTATTGAGTCAAGCTCAGGTATTCAATGTCCAGAACACACTTAAAAGAAAGTCTCCAGAAATAAATCAGGCTTTCTTATGGCATTGTAGACTAGGTCACATCAATGAAACACGATTAACTAAGTTACATAGAGAAGGATATTTGAATCCGTTCGAATATCAATCTTATGCTACTTGTGAATCTTGTCTCATGAGAAAGATGACAAAGACTCTGTTTACTGGACACGGAGTAAGAGCGAACGAGCTCTTGGGACTCGTACACAGTGACGTGTGTGGTCCAATGTCTACACATGCGCAAGGTGGTTATTCCTACTTCATTGCTTTTACGGATGATTTCTCTAGGTATGGACATGTCTTCTTAATGAAGCATAAATCCGAGGCTTTTGAGAAATTCCAGGAATATAAGAATGAACTGGAAAACCAAACAGGCAAAAGTATCAAGACACTGAGATCTGATCGAGGTGGTGAATACTTAAGTGCCGGGTTCCTGGGTTACTTAAAAGAGAATGGAATTCTCTCTCAGCTTACTCCTCCATACACACCACAACACAATGGTGTATTGGAAAGGAGGAATCGAACCCTATTAGATATGGTCCGTTCTATGATGAGTAAGGATGAGTTACCGCGATCTTTCTGGGGTTATGCGTTAGAATCAGCTGCATATCTTTTGAACAAGGTTCCAACCAAGACTGTGCCTACCACACCATATCAGATGTGGAGTGGGAAGAAACCCTATCTTCAGTACCTGAAGACATGGAGATGTCCAGCTTTTGTAAAAAAGTAGCATCCGGACAAGCTCGAGGCACGCTCAGTACAGTGTAAGTTTGTGGGATATCCAAAGAACTCCAAGGGATATTGTTTCTATTACGCAGAGGAACAAAAGGTTTTTGTTTCTCGTCATGCCCACTTCTTAGAAGCTGAATTTTTAGAAAATCAGAAGAGTGGGAGCGCAGTAGAACTGGAAGAAATTCCAGAACCACAAGCTGTTACTGAAAGTATGGTAGAACCAGAGGTTTCAGAATAAAGGGACATACCAGCGCCTATCCACAGAAGTAGTAGGCAGTCCCATCCGCCCGAGAGATACTACAGTTTTCTCATAGACGGGGATCGAGAAGATTGCGTCATTGATAATGATGACCCAACTAGCTTCCAGCAATCCATTCAGAGCGGCGACTCGGTAAAATGGCTAGATGCAATGCGGACCGTAATGGAGTCCATGTACACTAACAAAGTATGGACTTTGGACATTACTCCAGATGGGGTAAAACCCGTAGGATGCAAATGGATCTTCAGAAAGAAGATTGGTGTAGATGGACAGGTTGAAACCTATAAGGCTAGACTTGTTGCAAAGGGTTTCCGTCAAAGACCTGGTTTGGACTATGACGAAACCTTTTCTCCAGTGGCTATGCTCAAATCCATTCGGGTCCTTCTTGCTATTGCTGCCTTCCACGATTATGAGATCTGGCAGATGGACATAAAGACGGCCTTTCTAAATGGTAATTTGGAAGAGTGCATCTATATGGATCAGCCAAAGGGATTCATTCATAGTGGGAGCAGCGGTAAGGTGTGCAAGCTGCTTAAGTCCATTTATGGACTAAAGCAAGCATCGCGGAGTTGGAACATCTGTTTTGATGATACTGTCAAAGAATTCGACTTTATCAAAAATCCAGATGAACCATGCATATACAGTAAGATTGTAGGAAGAGTTGTTGTATTCCTCGTCTTGTACGTGGATGACATTCTCCTAATAGGAAATGATATTCCTATGTTACAGTCAGTCAAAAGATTCTTGTCACAGAAGTTCTCCATGAAGGACCTGGGTGATGCCACCTACATTCTGGGGATCCAGATCTATCGTCATAGATCAAAGAGGATGTTAGGACTTTCGCGGTCCAGGTACATAGACACCATATTGAAAAGATTCAGTATGGAAGATTCTAAGCGCGGTAACCTACCGGTTTGTCACGGAATCACCCTCTCCAAAGAGATGTCTCCCAAGACTGATTTGGAAAGGGATCACATGTCGATTATACCCTACGCTTCTGCGGTAGGCTCTATAATGTATGCGATGTTATGTACCAGACCAGATGTAGCATACGCATTGAGCGTTGTAAGACGGTATCAGGCAAACCCAGGTGAGAAGCACTGGATAGCAGTAAAGAAATTCTCAAGTACCTGAGGAGGACTAAGGAGATGTTCTTGGTGTATGGCGGCAAAGACATCCAGATCGAGGCCTTTGCCGACTCCAGCTTCCAGAGTGACAAGGATGACTCCAAGTCCATGTCAGGTTATGTCTTTACCCTCAATGGAGGGGCGGTCTGTTGGAAGAGTTCCAAGCAGGAGACCGTTGCTGACTCAACGATAGAAGCGGAGTACATAGCTGCTTGCGATACTGCAAAAGAAGCTATCTGGATGAAGAAGTTCCTCACAGAACTTTAGGTTGTTCCTACCAGTATTGGCCTAATACCTCTGTATTGCGACAACAACGGCGCTATAGCTTTAGCGAAGGAACCCAGGTCCCATCAGAAATCCAGACACATCTTAAGGCGGTATCACCTGATCAGGGAGATCGTAGATCGCCGGGAGATCGAGGTAAAGAGAGTAGATACAGAGAATAACACTGCTGATCCATTCACAAAGGCCATTCCTCAAAAGCAGTTCAAGAGGCTATTCGAGATGATAGGTCTGCGATATGCCAGTACATGGCCCTAGTGCAAGTGGGAGATTGTTAGTGTTTATGCCCTAGAAGGCCATTACTGTATCATACTAGCTTGTATATTACTTAATGGAAGCTTGGGATATTCACAGTTATATTGACATTCTTGCTAAAATGGTAGTATGCTACTTGGTTTATGTCTACTTTAATATGTGCATATGTTTCTTGTAACGTATCGCCTATACATATTAGTAGAGCCCTTAGGATCTTTGCTTGATTACCAGCGTTGTGATGGCAGTCACACTTATGGGGGCTGGGTAGTCTATAAGCAACATTCTATACAGGTCCCTGGTCGTTGGATTATCGAGACAGGGCATCGATACTCCGGAGTAGACTAGTGTGTACGCTTCTCATCCCAGTTAGGGAGATGGTCTGTCTCACAGCCATCAGTACGTCGTACTGGAGATAGTATACAGGTGCCCGTTGGGTTACGGGTACACCGGACAGGACTCGCGGGGAACTGTTGGTTGGTATTATACCCGTCGTCAGTTAACAGTTCCCAGGTGACATGAGTACAGCTTAGTCCGCAGACTTGACACTGCTGCTTCGCCTCGAGTGTGTTCCCACTGTTCTTAGATTGCTACCCTACCACGGCTCAAAGGAGTCGTGCAAATAGGTAGCAGTTGGGTGCAGTCCCGAAGCACTTGGAGGCAGTGGCAGTTAGACAGGATTCGTCTCTCCCGGTATTGGGAGTTGATATCGCGCTGTGTCAGAGAGCCATTATGCAAAGTCCCTGGCCAGGGCAAGCGAGATTTACTGGTAGGTTCCAGTAGTTTCTCGAGGTGTAATGAGCTTCGCTCCGATACGACTTATTCCGCTTTTAGGAGACTGACGCTTTCCGTCCCCCTAGGCCCGATATGCGATAGTCCTAGACGAACAGACCGGACTGTACGGAGATTGTCACAGCAGGCTCAGTAGGAGTTCGGATGGGTTTCCTCATCGGCCTTCTTTTCGACATCTACCTGGAGACCGTTACGTACAGCTAGTGCCGCTTGCGGTCTGTGGTTAAACCCACTGCCAGCGTAGTGTCGAGTCTTTAGAGTCCCACACAGAGAGTTTCCCTACTTCGGGCGAAACGATATAGAGGTCGTATGGTTTTTACGACAGGGTTCGAACGCATATGTGTTTTTACGCATGTACGATGTTCGGACAGTTTTTACTAGTCGGCTTTGGTTTAAGCCAGATTATAGTATCGGATTATTGGATTTATACAGTCTAAAGTTTTTCCATGTTTTCACGGATAGGAGGGGCGTTCTCGTAATTTGTCGGGAAGCTTCTAGAAGGATGATGACTTGGAGGGTAAGGTGGCATTTGCATTTATTGGATTAATAAGTCATGAGAGTGAATCATCCATGGAGTTAATGATTCATATATGATTCATATGACTCATGTGATGAATCACTTAGTGTATTAATGAAAAATGATGATATATCATTATTTGTTATTCATTTAATATATATGATATGTTTCATATATACACATATGATTTCATTCATCCAAAAGGATTCTCACTCTCACCTTCTCTCTCCTCATGCTCTCTCTCTCTCTTCAAACCCTAACCCTAACCTCTCATGTGTTGAGATCAAGGGTTAGCTAGACTAATACATTCCTAATCCAACTCTATATCCCCTAGGTAGCTTAGATTAGCACTTTGAGCAACCTAGTTATCTCAAGTTTGAGGTCAAGCTTGGAGTAGGAGCTCTCGGGTGGATCGTCTTTGACTCGAGGAGGCCGTTAAGGTGCCGACGTTCTAAGGAGCCTACAAGGAGTAGAAGACAGCGATGAAGACCCGAAGGACAAGTAACGTGAGGTATAACTTCGAATCCGAGTTGTTAAACCTCTCGTAGTTTGCTAGTAATGGTTTAGATACGATTCATGCGCTCAAGTCCGTGTTACGAAGCTTTACTATTTGTTTTTCATATATTCCGCCTCCCCGCAAGTTTGTGGGGTGCGTGACATGGACTTACACTCATCCTGTACACAACAGCCCTTGAAAGTTTTTTAGGCGTGCTATGGGCATAGGAGAATGATCAAGGGAAAGAGTGAGCCCTCTACTATTTGAGTCGAGTTCTCCTGAGGGCAGAAAACAACTACTCCCCCATCGAAAAACACTGCCTGGCGTTAATCTTTGCTATAACGAAACTTCGACATTATGCTTTGGCGCATTAGGTCCATCTCATATCAAAGGTGGATCCTCTCAAGTATTTGATGTCAAGAGTCATATTAACGGGACGGCTCACTAAATGGGCCTTACTCTTAATAGAATTCTCGATAACATACCGACCTCTCAAGGTAGTGAAAGGCCAGGCCATTGCCGACTTCCTCGCTGAGCATCTGATACCTGCCGATTCACCCCTAAATTATGAATTGCCAGACGAGCACGCGTTTGACACGATCGACAAGGAGAGAGGAGAGAGTGATACCCGATGGGAACATTGCTTCGATGGGGCATCTTCCATGAAGAAGCGAAAGCACAGCTCCCCCATAATCAAATCTGGGATAGGCCTCATCTTCGTGACTCCACAAGGAGGGATATGCGCTTTGCCTTTACCCTAACAGAGCCAAGGACAAATAATGAAGCGGAATATGTGGCTTTGATAGCAGGTCTTGATATCGCTGTCGACATGGGAATCGAAAACCTCCTCATATACGGAGACTCCCAACCAGTCGTTAGTCAAGTAAACGGCGACTATCAAACGTGCAAACCAGAGTTGGTGAACTATGGCGAAAGAGTACAACAGTTACCGACTCAAATTTCCTCCTACATCCTGGAAAGCATACCGCGTACAGAAAATAACAAGGCAGACGCATTAGCCAAACTCGCTAAAGAACTGGCTGGCGAAAACCTCGATGACGTAAGAATCATTGTACAAAGCCGTTGGGTTCTTGCACCAGTGGAAATATCTCCGGAGTCGTTTGAAGAAAGGGAAGCGACCAAGCAAACGGCCCTACAAATAGGGGACCAAGAAAAGGCTAAGGATTGGAGAGAAGTCTTTATAAACTACTTCAAATCCCGTCAAACGCCAGAAGATGCATCATCAAAACATCAACTCATGAAACGAGCTATGTCTTTCGCCTTCATCAATGATACTCTATATAAGAGATTGTTCGACTCTCTATGGCTGAGATGCCTGGGACCGGAAGAAGCAAGAAGAGTCGTCCAAGAAACTCACGATGGACTCTACGGTTCTCATCAAGCCGGGCCAAAGATGAAGCTGAAGATCAAAAGGATGGGCTACTATTGGCCCACGACGATTCAGGACCGCCTCAAATACGCGAAACAGTGCCATTCGTGCCAAATTCATGAAGACTTCATCCACCAACATCCAAATCCGCTGCACCCGACAGTATCCAGCTGGCCGTTCAAAATGTGGGCAACCGACATAATTAGGCCCATCGAGCCAGCATCCTCCAAAGGACATCGGTTCATACTAGCGACGACCGATTACTTTTCTAAGTGGGCAGAAGCAGTGCCGCTAAGAGAAGTGAAGACAGAGAATATTCTCCTTTTCTTCAAGACACACGTCATCTACCGGTTCGGCACTCTGCGACGGATTATCTCCGATAACGGGCTGGCCTACAGAAGTCACAAAATCAGCCGCTTCGCACAGCAGCATAATATAGACTGGAGATACTCTTTGGTCTATAATCCCCGAGCTAACGGTCTAGCTGAGGCCTTCAACAAGATCTTGACGAAGATCATAAAGAAGACGGTGTCCAAAAATAAGAAAGACCGGCACGAGAAACTGCATGAAGCTCTCTGGGCGTATCGAACCACATTCAAAACGGCCACAAACACAATGCCATTTGCTTTGGTATTTGGTACGGAAGCAGTACTCCCCTTGAAGATAGAGCTACCCTCTCTACGAGTTGCGGTTAATTATGAGTTAACAAACGAAGAAAATGCTCATCTTCGGCTTGAAGAGCTCGACGCCCTCGATGAAACTCGTCTCATGGCGCAGCAAAACCTAGAGGCTTACAAAGCAAATATGACACGCTCATACGAGAGATTAACCAGGCCGAGGACATTTCGCCAGGGCGAACTCATGCTAGTGGTCAAGAGGCCAATGATCCCCAATTGTGCCAAACGAGGGAAATTCGAGCCGAACTATGAGGCCCGCACATCATACACAAAGTCTACCAAGGTGGGGCTTACTTGCTCATGGATATGCATGGCGAAAGACCCGTCAGGCCAATAAACGGCCGGTTCCTGAAAAAATACTACGCCCGACGAGTCACGGCCTAGGTCAATGATAGATGATGACATCTATGTCCGCTTGCTATCTTCCCAAGCCCAAACTCTATAAGTAGTATCCAGAAAAACTGTTGTCTCCAAAACGGCAACAACGGACCGAAACGTCCCTAAACTAACAATGGACCGTAATGTCCTAAAACTAGCTATGGACTGCAATGTCCTAAAACTAACGACGGACCGAAACGTCTCTAAAACTACTACAAACCGCAGCATCCTTGGGCTGACGCAAAAAAAATGATACGTCCATAAGCAAAATGGACACAGATGAAAACCCGAAAGGGCTCCGTGAGTAAAAACAGCAGGGCTACCGGCGAGTTTGTGAAAACCCGAAAGGGTGCAGGCTCGTTAAAAAAATTATGCACACTTGCAAAGTCCTCTCGACCTTGTAAGGAGAAAACACCCGCGTGAGATCCTTACGACTCACAAAGGAGAAACACACTTAGGGATCCCCACGATTCCTAAGGAGAAATTACACTTACGTTCTCCTCACGACTCGTAAGGAGAACCCTCTTATGAGACCCTCACGGCTCATAAGATTCAAAAGCCTTAAGCTAGAGGGATCTGAACCTGTTCTTAAGCCATCACATTTCCCAGACTGCTCTACAAACAGTTCAATGTTGACCCTTGTATACAATCCACGGGCACAAATAAACATTTTCCCCACCCAGTTCCACCAATGGCACGAAATTTCCTCATGTGGTGAATTACACTTGTAAGTCCTCTTGACTTATAAGGAGAAAACACTCTTATGAGATCCTTACGAATTATAAGAGACCATACACTTAAGAATCCTCATGATTCTTAAGGAGAAAACGCACTTATGAGATTCTCACGACTCGTAAGGAGAAACATCTTTATGAGACCCTTACGGCTCATGAAATCAAAAGCCTTAGTCGACAGGATCCTAACCATGTTTTCTAAGCCACATTTGTTCGAATCGACGGGGGCAAATGATTCGCTCCTGGCAATGTTCCAGTAGTAGCAATGCTGATGCCTAAATCGGTAACAAATTCCATGTCCTTTCACGGCAAATGATGATTCGCTCCTGGCAATATTCCAGTCGCAGCGATGCTGATGCTAAGATTGGTATCTAATCCCAGCTTCCATACTCGCGGCGAAAAGTCAGCGAGCCATAAATGCATATGAAATAGCCGAAATGATAGGGTAACTTGCAATAAAATCAGCAAGTAAAAGATATGCATACAAAAATAGGCTAAATGATTGGACAACTCGCAATAAAAAGCAGCGAGTAAAAAGAAAAATAGCCAAAATGATTGGGCACCATGAAAAATAGCCGAAATGATTGGGCAATCGCAACTTTCGCGATATAAAAGGCTGAAATGATAGAGCATCACGGAAAGAGATAAAAAAAAAAGAATGAAAGAATGAAACTTTTGCCCTGCAGGTAAGTCCATACTGACCCATGTATACAATCCATAGGCATAAACGAAAGGGAACCACATGTCCCAAAAAACTCTGTCAAAGGGAAAGTCAGATCTCGACAGCAACATCTGCATCCCAGAAGACCAACAACTGCGTTCCTCCTCATGCCGGCAGGGCACGGATGCGACACCACCAAGCGGAGCCACGGCAAAGTCCCCAGTTCCAAAACTCTACGGTTCACAGACAACCTAGAGTCAGCCCCGACACCACAGAAAGCGGAGCAAGTCGACCCGACACCACAGAAAGCGGAGCCAATGACCTCCGTCTCGGAAACACGTCATCAAATGACCTCCGTCTCGGAAACACGTCAGCAAATGATCTCCGTCTTGGAAACACATCAGCCAGGGACCTCCGTCTCGGAAATACGTCAGCCAATGACCTCCGTCTCGAAAATACGTCAGCAAATGACCTTCGTCTCGGAAACACGTCAGCCAGTGACCTCCGTCTCGGAAAAACGTCAGCTAATGACCTCCGTCACGGAAATACGTCAGCAAATGACCCTGTCATGGAAATATGTCATCCAATGATCCCGTCTCGGAAATACGTCATCCAATGACCCCGTCTCGGAAATACATCATCCAATGACCCCTTCGCGGAAATACGTCAGCAAATGACCCTGTCATGGAAATACGTCAGAAAATGACCCCGTCATGGAAATACGTCATCGAACGACTCCGTCTCGGAAATACATCATCCAATGACCTTCGTTTCGGAAATACGTCATCCAATGACCCCGTCTCGAAAATACGTCATCCAATGACCCCGTCTCGGAAATACACCATCCAATGACCTTCGTCTCGGAAATACGTCATCCAATGACCCCGTCACGGAAACACGTCAGCCAGTGACCTCCGTCTCGAAAATACGTCAGCCAGTGACCTCCATCCCGGAAATACGTCAGCAAATGACCCCGTCTCGGAAATATGTCATCTATGGACCCCGTTTCGGAAACAAGTCTGCCAATGACCTCCCTATTGGAGCAATGCTTCGACTCGGAAACAAGTCAGCCAATGACCTCCCTATCGGAGCAATGCTTCGACTCGGAAACAAGTCAACCCACCAAAGCACTTACGAGTCCTCTCGACTTGTAAGGGAGAAAATTCTCTTGTGAGATCCTTACGACTCTCAAGAGAAAATGCACTTAGGAATCCTAACGATTTCTAAGGAGAAAATACACCTACGAGATCCTCTCGACTCATAGGGAGAAGTCTTTATAAGACCCTCACGGCTCATAAAGTTGAAAAGTCTTAGGTAGCAGACCTGAACCTGTTTCCTAAACCGTCGATGTCCTATAAGGAGATCAAGATAGACTATTTACGGAACGCATTTGCTAAAAGGGGCACGCCAATATGAAATAAAGTATATATTTTATTCATGAATTCAAAATGAATACAAGATACATTTCATAAAAAGAATCAAAATGGATATTCTCTCATTCAGGAGTGAATACAAGAAAAGGAAAATATACAAAAAAAATCTTTAAGCCGGCAGACGGTGTAATAAGTTCGTCTGTTCATCCTTCTTCCGCTGGGCCTCGGCTTCAAGTTTTGTTATCGCCACGAGACGAGTCTCCGCCTGAGACTGTTGAGCCTGGTACGAGGCGAGCCGACTCTTAAGCTCGGCAACCTTGTGAGCTTCAACCATCTCGTCGGTAAAGATAACGGCTTTATCAAGAGCTACCACCTCCGTGATAGCTTCTTGAACCACCCGCTAAAGTTCATACGCACGAGTGGTCTCAGTAGTGTGTTGGGCTTGAAGTTCCCTCAAAGCATTCGAAGCTAACTCCCTCTCCGAAAACTACCGATTGAGCCTCTTTTCGCAGGACTGAAGATTAGCAGCGTACCGCTCAATCCCCACAGGCTCGCCTTGGAAGTTAAGAGCTCGGAAGGAAGGCATATACATTCAAGATTATGTAAGCAAGCCTCCACCCTGCGACAATACTCAACCCAAACATGCACCAATGCCTCATCATGATAAGTATCAAGGAAGAGCAAAGAAGAATTGTCTTCGGCAACAAATTCTTCGGCCGTAACAGAATTTTCGGCACGAAGGTCTTCAATGAGAGCCGCCAGGAAGTAGATGCTTTGTCTCGCTATCCTTTCAGACGCACGACGGGCATAGGGACCCGGTGGCATGAAAATCCATGATTCCAATGGAATTAGGGTTAGCAGAGCTGTCAAGATTTATGGATGGTCAGTGAGAGTCACAAACATGGAATAGACAAAACAATGCCAAAGATAAAACCTTACTTACCCACAGTCATGCAAGGGGGGTTTGAGAGATCCCCAGGCCCATCGAGGATCTCGACCTCGTCATTGGCTTCTAGCACTGTAGAGCGCATATTAGCATTATTATAAAGAATAATAAAAAATGAAAAGGGTCCAAGAACACAGACCTTGCCCGGAAGAAAGGACGATGCTTTGCGGGGATATCGCCTGTAGGGCACCTATGTCAAGTAAGCGCTGGAAGGATTTCCTGGGAGACAGGTCCACAATAGAAGCCGCCAATTCCCGTAGTTCTGAAAGGAAGGAAAGGTTCAGATAATAGAAAGACTATTAAAAACAAAGTATACGAGACTACCTTCGATGCTCTTCCCACCTTGAACCAGAGGGATAGCAGCCTCGGCAGCCTCCTCCAAGCCCTCAGGATCATCACCGGAGACATGCGCTGGCGTGACAACTTCCAATTGAGGGGAAACGGCCGCCATTTCAGGCTCTAATGAAGGGAAGGTGTTCTTAACTACCCTCTCCACAATCTCTAGGCCGTCACCAGAAAGATCCATTAAATCTACGACCGATAAGGGCACCTCTTCTGGGAGGACAGGAACCGGGGGAACGGAGGTTACCAGTGGAAACTCTACAGCAGGAATAGCAACTATAACGACCTCCTGCGCACCTACCAGAGCCTCATTGGAGACATTTACAGAGTCCACAATCAGGACGCGACTTGAGCTCAAATCCTCTGTAGTCGCTGAAGTCCCTACAAAGTTATCGCAAAGATAAGGAGATATAAAAAGCAATACAAATTATTTGCTGAAAGGAAAAAATACAGAAAGCACACATACTGATGCGCCAAGATGCTTCTAGTATGGATTTTTCAAGCCGTCGTTCCTTCCTGAGGAAGTATGCTCGCCGGGGTTCAAATGCAGATTCATGGCCACCGGTCTTCAATGCCAGCTCATCTTCGGAAGCGGCTGAGATAAGCTGCTTGAGGGCAATCTCATCTTCCCATCACAGGGAACCCATATGTACCCTCCGTAGTGATGGGAGATCTTCGTAGAATATGAAGGGGGGATAAGGTTTCTTCGGGACACCCATGTTCTCAGTTTCGTCTTGTGAGCGCCTTATAGCCTCATCCAATTGTCCGGCCTCCTCGGAAAACGAACCCGAAAAGAGAAGACCATCATCTGGCTCTTGCATGGATATGGGTTTGTCTTGGGCAACAGATTCAGATTCGAGCAAGAGGTCGAGCAGACCGATAACCGTTTTCTTCCTCCGTTTTGAACTAGAGATAACACTAGATGAAGATCGCTTCCTGCCCCTCGGCGCTTTGGCGCGACGTTGGCCGATTTCTTCTCCAGTATCCTCTTTTGGCGGTACTACCGATGATGACACTGCCATTGATGAAGCCGCAACTGATGAAACTACTGTTGGCGCCTTATCGGAAGCCTTTGCCTGAGCTCTAGTGCGCATTGGCATAGCAACTGTGGGAGGAGCCGACTCCACATCCGCTGCCTTAGGGATGAGTAAAGAACCGCTACCCCTCAATGGAGGGCGAATCGCTGTCCGTGGTCGAGGCGGAACGCCCGTGGCTTGGATCAGGGCGGGAGCTCTATATCCGAAGAGTATCTGCTTCTCCTCGGTAATGATTGGACCAACTCGATGACGGTACCAACCCGTATAAGACCCCACACACCTCGGAATATAGTCGGCCTCAGGGGATCATGAAACGAGAGCCGGTGTTCAGCCGCATGAAGTGATGGATGATGTCACGAACAACTCCCAGAGACGAGCTGGGCTCCACTAAAAATGCTTCGAAGGGAACACCTTGGTTGTAACCCAATTGCCGAGCAAAGCGATGCGGATTATACCGCATGGAAAGAACCGTATCATTTCGACGGAACACTAGATAACCCGGCCTGATCGAATATAAATGCATAATTTCCTTAGGCTTTAAGGATGATGCTCCCCTTTTCGATTAATCGAATAGCTGTTGAACAGGTCCTGAAGGAGTAGACAGGACTCGGTCATTGAATACCATCCCACCTTCGTTAGCATATGGGTTAACCAACACACGAAGGGCCCCTAACTGAGTTGGATCAGGAGCAGAAGCATCCACTAACCTCATAAGCCGCGGGAAGGTGTAAGCATCATAGAAATCCGGCCTCTGATGTGTTGCGAACGCCCCTAATACATGCATCTCGATCCACGACGTAAAGTAGTGGAGGGAGAAACTCACCACATCTACACCGGGGGTCGAAGTATTAGCCGCAGTGCTCAGCCCATGATATAAGTGCGATAACCCCGCAATACCCATGGCCAGTCGTGTCCCTTCAGCCACTTGGTGAGTGGGATAGATGACCGAAGCTCTCATGAAGCGACGATGCATTGGAATGGCAAACCAGCTAAGCCAAAAGCTGATGAAAGCGACAAAGAAGGTCTCTTCGTCCATACCGGGAGCAGCAACCGAATCAAAGGACGCGGCCGACAAGGTCGGGATGTAAAACTGCGGTAAATCTTCTTCTTTGGCCGGCAGCTTATTCAGCCCAAACCCAAAGGGGTCGTTAATATTCGCAAATTTCGGAGCCTCCTTTGATAAGACATCTTCACGGAGGAAGCAGGAGATGAAGCTCTTAAAGGTGACGCCCTGTTCTTCTGACTCCGCGAACAGCTTCTCAAAAATACCCAGAGTCTTGATTAGACTGGGGTACTTATGACGGACGACGTTTTTGGTCGTCAAGCCGTCAAGCATAGCAGGCACGGTCGTGAATACATACTCGTCGGGAGGGAGCAACTCTTCATAGTGCTCTCCCCTAATAGGAAATCCAGAAATCTCGCGGAACTCTTCCAGAGAAATCGAAACCTCACGATCCCCTAGTAAGAAAGTGTTGGTAGGAAGATTCCATTGATTCAGGAAAGATTTAACCCACCAGACATGAGGGGACTGATGATGGAAGAGGGACGCATACACCGCCTGATAAAGTCCAACCATTTGCAATCATGAGTGATGAGCAGAGAGAATGTATCGAGCCCAGGGAAGAGAGCCACCCCAGCCCAAGGTTAAGTATAAACAGACTGAAAGGCTTCCTCAGATCCTACCCTCGAAACAAAGTCCAATGGGATGGGACTCTATGGGATCTAATCGAACATCAGTGTGTTGGGTTTCAATCATGCTGATCTCTATGATCCCACTTGGTATAAAGTGGTAGGGCAGAGTCCGGTCTTTATTCAGAGTTGTATTGGCCTGGGTGCCCTTTCACCCTAGGCCCTTTTTCTGCTATGGGGTCTGACAAGTCTTGGCTCATCATTGCATCTTGCTGTCGTCCTAGGCACCAGGTTGAAAACCTTGTTGAAGCATGAGCAACCATCCCATAGAAGATAAGTACCCCTGGCTCCTTGGTTTCGACGTTCCTGACAGGTTTGCAATTGGCTATGGAGAGTCGCTGGTTGTGCCCCTGGGGTGAGGTCAAGCAGCGATACCTAGGACGAGCTGACAGGTACTCCTATAGTCATGGGTCAGAACTGGTATTCTAAAATCATTTTGTCCCATTTGTTGAAGGCAGAGTTTCGGAGTGTCATATCCCGTGTCTTCCTTCATGGAGTCAAACTTTTTCGACCTGTGGCAGAGTGAAATAGCCCCTGAATGAGTCGGTGCTGGTGGGTGGAAAAAATGATCCAGGTGATCTGGGCGAATCCAATGAAGATTTATGGATTGTGATTGGAGAGCAAAAGGTCTCTATCTATCTTGAATATACTCTATGGGTGAATCCAATGAAGATTTATGGATTGTGATTTAGGGATAATGACTCTCGAAAAGAGGGATGCAGCTGGTGAACTGTGACTAGATGTTCTTACGGTCAAATCACTTGAAACCCCTCCGCTTGCGTCGATGCTTATGGCTTCCAGGGAGAGATGTTTTTCGAACGAAGTGCTTGTGCTTTCACTCTCTCCTGCCTCCGTCTTAATGGGACCTCTCTCCTTCTTTCCTGCCATACTAGACCTGGCTTTCTCCCTCTTTCTTAGCCCAGGAGTGCTCCATCAATGCCTTCTCGAGCAATAAATTCAAAAACAACTAAGTCTCCCCACCCCTTTGTGGTATGCCCACCTAGCTCACTCGCTTTGACCTTATGTGGTGTACGGCTATGTACGTAGCTAAGTACACTATAGATATTTCTTCTAAGATTCTTTCTTAAAATCAAACAAAAATACCATGATTCAGTTATCTACGTGATTTAGGAAGTCAGTTGCTATTTCTCATGTTAAAACAGAACAGGCAAGTGTCAGTTTTAAACAACATGCCTTATTTCCAGATATCTTCAAGAAGAAACCTCCGTTGGTGCCAAGTTGGGTGGCGAGGGGTAAGCCCTATCTTATAAATTTGTCCCCAGGGTTGGGCTTCACCTTACAAATGCGACACCCCAAGATGTCTATGGCCGGCAAAGGCTGGTTAGGTATCCCAGTTGTCGACGGCTCGAGCCGGCCTATAGAAGTCCAGTCAGCCACCTCCACCGCAAAAGCAGTCTGCGGACGCTCCATCGGCAAAATAGGGCAGAGAGGCTCTATTGGCACTTCGCAAAGAAAGCTGCAACGGCCTCAGATGATATGCCCATACCAAGTTCCCTACAAGAGAAAACTAGTACAGTCCCTGTCATGGGCCCTGATTATCGCCATTGCTTCTTCGTCTAACGGCGATTGCGGAAAAGCAGCGTCTGAGCGAGTAAAAGGAAAGTAGGGATGAGAAGCAATTGTTCCTGAAACAAGAGAAAGAAAAACCATTAGTGAAGCACGTGTGTGTGTACGCTCGCGCCTATATATATATATATATATATATATAACAACAGAAGAAAACGACAAAATGTCTGTTTTGCAGGACCACTGCCTACATGATACATGGACCCCGCAAAATCAATATGGTGGCTCATTAATGATGAAACATGGCAATCATTATGAGAATCAAGAAGATCCTCATTAAACAGACATTAGAATTCAAACAAATTCTTGGGAAAACACGTTCTGTTAAGCACGCAACAAATTCAAATTTGTGCGAATAAGGGTAAAACCCTATGAAAAGATTTTCAAGAACACCAAGTAATAAAATTTCCGAAGGGTCCTTTTGATCTTTCAAAGATAAGCTCTTCGCCAGAGGAATTAAATTCCTTTTATATGATGGAATTAAATTCCAGAAACTCATAAAAAATACATGAGAAACAAAATCCCATGAATCCTCAAAAATCAAAGGGGAAAGCCCGAGATATGGAGGTTTACAGCTCAAAGATCACATCTTTGGATCCCTAAGCGGATGGGTTTCGGAGGAGAGAAAAGCTATCATAATGGATTTAAAATCCAGAAATTTTTGTTCAAAAAGAATTTTTTTTCAATGTGCAAGATCTTTACAAAATGCAGCATCACATGCCCATACGTGATAAGCACTGCACTTGACAAAACAAGGCTGAAAATGAGGCTGAAATTGAGCCTCACGTGCAGACACGTGGCCTCTATATACAAGTATATAGGCGCCTTCTTAAAACAAACAATTGGCCAGAAAAGGTAACGTGGTAGCACGTGACGCTCTTTGATGGGCTTAACTTCATGGGGTCACGTGCTACACGTGATGGGCTCCTATGCCTTCTGAACTAATAGAATTAAATTCTAAATAAAAGGGATCAAAGCCCTATTTGGAAAATATTTCCTTAGATCATTCTAAACAAGAAAGATTGTGCTCTGTAAAGCAGAGCACCGTTGGATTAAAAATCCAATGGTGATTAAAAATCACCAATTTACAGAAGAAGATTCTGTATAGGGAAATATTTTCCTAATCTTGTGAGAAATATCTTCTGTAAAACAGAAGTCCTAGGATTAAAAATCCAATGGTGAATAAAATTCACCGATTGATCTAAAAGATCATTTGGTTGATTATAAAATCAATCAAAATCTCTCAATAAGAGATTTTCTGAACAAATTGATTCTTTTCTTTCTCCTATAAATAGGAGCCAAAAGACAAAAAAAAGATAGAGAAAAAAAAGAAGAGAAAAAAAACCCCGTAAGCTTAAAACAAAGAGAATTTAATTCTCCAGAGAGAAAAAGAGAAAAAAGAAACTCTAGGTAAGAGAAGGAACGAAACACGGAGAATATATCATCTCTTTTTCATCTCCATAAGAGTTTAACACTTCTAAAAAGAACTTAGTTCTTCCATTGGCTGAGATTTGCAGAAGCAGATCTCCCCACAAGTTGAGAATTTAATTCTCATCGGGGAGATCCTGCCATGTAGATCCAAAACCTAGGGGAAGATCTAAGTTCAGAGAATTTAATTCTCCTAAAAATTATATAGGAATTTAATTCCTCTAATAAAACAAGGGTTTAACTCTTCATATAAGAACTTAGTTCTTTCTTATGGTGAAAGATCTGCAGAAGCAGATCTCCTCACAAGTTAAGAATTTAATTCTCATCGAGGAGATTCTGCCATACAGATCCCAAAGCTAAGAGAAAAACTAAGTCCTAAGAATTTAATTCTTACAAAACAGTGGGTTTGAAAGTCTCGAAACTAAGGATCACCATGCACGTAAAAGGATTGGCATCCAACATGATAACGACCGATCACGTGCTCCCACGTGAACACCCTTGATGAACAAAAGAGGACAACTGAGACTAGCTCACGTGATCCCACGCGACCCCCCCCCCAAGTAGTACTTAGCACTTATAGAAAGGGAGTAAATCAAAAGGCAGTTTCCACTTGGGCCACCTCACGTGACCCCATGTGACCCAATAGCGCTTAGCGCTCAGAAAAGAACAAGGGAATAAACCCAAGGAAGCAGCGCCTCAAATTTTTAGTGTTTAACACTACTTTAAGCGCCTCACGTGACCCCATGTGAGCGCCTCCAATTTTTAGTGTTTAACACTATTTCAAGCATCTCACGTGGGAGCACGTGAGCACTAAGCATATACTAGTGTTTAACACTGCGAAAGGCCAATGTTAGCCAAACTCAGACCAAATTTCCCGAGAAGCGTCAATTGCGCTCCTCATGCTCAGGATCTCCAAATCCGAACTCAGTCCTAGAGATAGCTAATGAGCTCCCAACAGATGGAATCTAAAATGATGTTCATCACATTCCCCCTCAGTCGGGACATTGGTTCAAGGGTACATCTCTTCATACCTCTGATACATGTCGTTGTAATTCTTCAACGTCTTCAGAGAGATGGAGGGTCCCAATAACCAATAACTTTCGGCGCATCCCCAAACGGTTAAACCAAAACCTTACAGACTATGATGTCTTTAAACATACAGACTATGATTTCTCTAAACCTTATGGACTATTAGGTCCTTAAACTTATGGACTATGATGTCTTTAAACCATACAGACTATGATGTCTTTAAACCGTACAGACTATGATGTCTTTAAACCATACAGACTATGATGTCTTTAAACATGAACTATGGGGTCCTTAAACTCATCGACTATGATGTCATTAAACCCAATGGACCGCAACGCCCCTAAACTAAGATCTATAGACTATGACGTCTTTAAATTATGGACAATGGGGTCCTTAAACTCATGGACTATGATGTCCTTAAACCCAACGGACCGCAATGTCCTTATAAACTAAAGAAAATCCTGTTGGATAGATCTTAGTCTAAAATTAGACTAACGTATCCTCAACAAACGTTTAAGTTGATCTTAATCTAAAACAAGATTAACGATCATTAAACCAACCCAAACCCAAATCTAAGAAAATACGGATTTGGACTAATCCACGCCCTACGAGCGACAACATAAATTAGTCTCCGTATACAATCCACGGGCAACCAACAACAAAACAAACACACACGACACGAAATGACTTTCTGGAGCAGGAGAAAGTGGTTACCGCTACACGGTAACATAATTAACTGCAGGGGTTTACGACTGCAGGGAAGAGCGTCCCCACAATCAAAAACCCCTCACAACGAGGGGGAATCTGACGATGTCTGCTACAACGGCCGCATCCGTCTAAACCTCCGATATACGGTGCCATAAATCAACTTGGCATCTTCGGAGAGGTGGAAGGATAAAACCAAATAGCATCTGCCCCCAAAATTCAGGCCGGACGTCCCAACGTCCCAGTCGCGTCTTTCGGCGGAGAACAAGGCAATTTGATATAGATGACGTATGTTGATATATACATGGGTCCGATTAAATACGTGTATAGGTGTTCATATCAGATTTTTGCATTTTTATATCGCCCATTCTTAATCACATTGCATATAAGTAGGTACTTTTGATCCATGTCTGCTAAATAGTTGCAGGTTACAGGTTCTCAGCTCGTTGCAGTGAAATTCATGAAAAGTCGCTACAAATGTGAGACTACGACAAACAACAGATGAATCCGTATGATGCTGCCTACTAGTTCAAGGAACAAATGGAGAATCATTTAGACACTTTAATACACAAAGCAAAAGGGCAACACAAGATCCAAGACTTCAACACGGAGCTTAAGGCAAAAGTCCACATCATTCTACACTGTTGGAAATCTGGAAGGAGATTGAAGAGATTCTGAGAAACCAAGTGAAGAAAATAGAAGATAAAAGCAACATGAAGAAACCCTGAAGAAATGGGCCCATGAATCAACCAAATGGTCGCGGAACCGCGGCCAAACAGGCACTTCTGCCGCGGTTCCGCAGCTGTGCAATGCACGTGTCGGTGGCAGTGGCAGTGCTTTGAATCGGCTCTCTTGGGGTAGTTTTGTAATTTCATGTACGGATCAGAATTTAAACCTAGGGTTTTTCTATCTATAAATAGGAAAGCTCAAAGCCAAATAAGGTGTGCCTCTTTTATGGTGCCTTTCTTAGGATGCCTCTCTTTACTTTTTATTCCTCTCTTTTATATTCTAGATCTAAATTTTAAATTCAATTGTAATGCGTTCTTGAGAGGTCATCAATAAAGTAAGTCTTTTATTTTATCTCGCATTCTTCTTATCTGCAATTTATTATCTGCACTTTTATTTGTTCTTTATTTATCTGCAATTTAGGTCATCAATAAAAATAAAAAAAATTAAATTTTATTGTTATCTTCCTAATGAGTGAGTAATTTCTCACTTGTTAAGGGTAGGAAAGGGAAGGTTCGAGAGAAGGAAATCTCTCTCACTCCTTTTTTTGCCCAAATAATTTTAATACAGACTCCCTTTAAATCAAGCATAATCCACTCGCTACGGCACCCTATCCTACATGATAGCGGTGATTCCCTAGTTAGACCGGTTGTGGTTGAATTAACCAGAGGTTAGGGCTAAGAGCCAAGAACAGACGGATAAGGACCAAAAGGAAGAAACTAAGTTTCGTCCCAGTCGTGCTAATCCCCGTTGTTGCCGATTACCCTAACACCTTTATTCATAACTATTGCATTGAAAGAAGCGAGAAGATTCCTATTTTGAACTAACCTAATTCTAACCCTAGCAAGCCTTTTTATCAAGTTATTCTCATTCTTAGATCTTAAAACAAAACCCTACCAAAGTTTGGACTTAACTCGTTAGAACATAAAGAAAAGGATTTCTTCTCCCTGTGGATCGACCTGTACTCAACCGGCTAGCTACCAAGCGACACCATCTTGATTGCGGTAAATTTAAACACAGAAAAAATCTGACAATCAAATGGCACCATTGCCGGGGAAACAGTAATTTCTTTCGTTGTGTAATTTCGGGTTAATTAAAATTTTAAAAATATAAAAATTGAAAAACCAAAAAAATAATTAAAAAATTAAAAAATAATTAAAAAAAAACAAAAATAAAAATCATCTTGTTAGTTTTGAAAGGTTTTTGTGCAAGTGTGCAGGCTTGGAGCAAACTCTGTTTTAGATCTGGAGCAAATTCATTGAACAAATCAATATTCAGGAGATCTAGACAGAAAGAGGAAAACAAACTCAGTACAGAGAACAACTTTGAAGCAGTCAAACGTCTGAACAGCCGTGGAACCGCGGAATAATCGACAGTCAAAGGGTGACGTCAGCAAACCAAAATCTCTGTGAGTATCTTTTCTCCTCTCCTCTCCTATGAACTCCACTAACAAATTTTTCTGCAACTTTCTTTGCGCAAATTTTCTTCCCCTCCAATAAACTGATTTTTGTGCAGGATTCTTTGCACCGCAGCCAAAAATAAAATTTTGAAAGTGTTTTAGATTTGTGGTTGTTCCTGCTTTGCATAATTAATACGGATTTTAAGATGCTATAACACCAATTCAGATTGGGTGGGGATTTCATCACCCTTCCTAAGACCCCAAAAATCACTAAAAGCATATGCATCACCCTTGAGATTAATTAAAAAATATCTAGACTCAGCCAATTAACGACTGTCGTGCTCAATAGGACAGAGGAAGGTTGTGGGCATTCAATCGTTTATCTAAACTTGACTTTGTGGTGCCTAGGCTGGACAAGTGAGAAAGGTAATTTTAAAAGGCCCGTTTCACGGTGATTCGTGAGCGGAACCCTCCTTTCTTCATTTGTGCTTAGCTGGCCACAATTGGCAGCGAAGGGACAATTTGAGGGATATCTCACAACTTGTCACTTTGGAACAGTTAAGAGCAGTCTAATGGACTTAGAAGACCCTAGCTCTAGGTATTGTTTGTGCATATTGTGATTGTGCTTGTAAAAAGTTTAGTCCCATATTACCGTATTCTTTCAAACAAACAATTTCAAAACTCCAAAAACAAACATTTTAAAATAAAATAAAATAAAATAAAATAAAAAAATAAAAAAATAAAAAATAAAAAAAATTCCACTTCCCCCCTTTCCTACGTACCTTTTCACTCTTCCAAACATGGGTACCCCACCTCGCAAAACTCTTGCTGAACTTTGGTACCCACAACCAGACATAACTTCCTACAGTTCTTGCTTTGGCCGAACTTCTAACGATCCCTCCATGCCAAAAATCTCTTTGAATGATCGAATAGACGCTTCTAGGACAAACAATTGGACTCAGCAATCCACTTCGTATCAACTGTTTCAAACATTCCCCCTTCTCATGTTGATACCCCTTTTGAGAGTCCGGTTGTAACTCCGAAACCCATGTCTATTGCTGAACGTATTGAACAATCTCGTAGCCGGTCTTTCACTCCTTTCAACACTTCCAGTTCTTGGGATCAACAATTCCATTCACCTTCTTATCCAAATGTTGATCTTACTCCTGTCCAACCACTCAATTCTTATCCATCCTACCCAACTTTTACACCTTCCATAGACATTGCTTCTACACAGCCTTTTGGGGGTTTCCAGTATCCAAACAACTTCGAATCTTTTACTGAAACCCCATCACAACACATGTCTAGTCTGGAACAGTTGTTAGAAGACTTTAGGGTAGCGTCATGCCAACAGATGATGGATTTGAATGCGTCCATGGCCGTCCTTATACAACCTAGTGATCCGCTAGCCAGTTTCTTACTAGCTCCAAATTTTTCAATGTATGATGAGGCGGTTGGACAGATTGAGAATTTGAGTGGAGAGAGTGAGCTGTGCACCCTTCCAAATCAAACCTACCCATCCTCAATTGAATCCCACAACTCCAGTTTTGAATGTCTATCAAGTGTCCCAAATGATTCACCAGTTGAAAATAGAACGCTTAATGAGTTGTGCGACTTTGTAGTGTTTGATTTACCTGATTGTGAAGGGTCCCTTTTAAGTGAAACCATCACCAATCCTTTTGACCTCTACACCTCCATCTTAGAACCTGAATTGATTGATATCCATGCTTTTGATGAGGTGTCTGAGAAATTTAATTTTCACTTGATCGAGGATATTGACGCTGGGAATATTTTGGATGATGAAACCACAGATTTGGATAAGTTTCTCTCTCCAATTCATCATCCCGAGTCATTAACTGTTTCTCCCGAACTTCATATGCGTCTGGATTTTGATGATAATTGAATGGATGAGATAACTTTTGAGAGGAATTTTGAGGATAGTATTGAGGATGAACCAGTTTTGTTTGATGAGTCGGATTTTCCAATTCATTCTGTCCCTTCCACTGACTGTGTACACCCTCCTGAACCTTTAATTGTTACCCTTCCTCAATCACTCCCCTTTATCCTTTCCATCGTTCCGACCGCGCAAGACACCGTATCACCTTCATTATCTGTATCTGGTTTACCAAGTTTGGCGTACCGATGTTTCATCACGAATCTTGAGCTATTTGACCCAATTTCTCGCTATATTGATAGATTAATACAATCCATCTTTTTACATCGATCATTACAGATGGTACTAATTTATTCAAATCATTTCCACCCTCAAGTTCGTATTCCACTTCTTTCTCCCTTCAGCCGTTCTTCTCATCCACCGAGACCGTATCCCGCTTCTCTCCGCATACGGTCTCGCGTATTCTCCATTTCTTTCCTCTCCGTATTCTTTCACCAACCACACCATTATAACGATAAAAATTTTGAATGGTTGGTGTTAACTTTTGGCCTTTGTAAAGTCCTGTATAGCTTGATACTGTTCTCTCCCTAACTTTGAACTTTAACGCTTAAACAGTGGAAACACTGTTTCACTTAAGTTGGGGGGGATCTTTTTGTGTATATATATTTTTGGTTTTCTTCTACAAAAAAAAAACAGGGGAGCGCCGATAATTTTGACCCTCTTGGTGTAGCCTGGCAGTGAGGGCACTGTCAAGTTTAAGTTTGGGTATGTACTTGGTAAGCTTTCTTCCTTCGCATTCATTTGTATATTTTGCATTTGCATACTTATATAAAAAAACCATAAAAATTTAAAAATTATAAAAATTGAAAAGTTCAATTTTGGCCATATTTGACTCAAGTTCAACATGACGGTTGACTAGTTAGGAAAAACTAGATCCTAAACTTAGTAAATTAAAAACCCTAAAAATAACATTTCTTAAAGTTTAACTGTAGAAATATACGTCATTATAATTTATTTAGAAATAGGCAAATTTTGAGTTCAGTTCTTGGGCTAAATCGAAATAAGGGAAGAGTATTGAAAGCTCTATTTGAAGTATAAGTCTGAAAAATAATTCTAAATCTTAAGTCCAAATTCTGAAAATATATACCCTACTTTACGCACTCACACACATCTTGAAACTTGGGATAGTAGAGGATACCTTGAAATGCTCTTGTCTAAAATCCTTAGTATGAAGGAAAATAAAATAAAAGTATAAGTGGTGAATAAAGAGATAAAAAAATGAACACTGGTTTTGTAATTACTTAAGGCAGCATAAATAAAAAAATATAGCGAAGGTGCTTTATCACCTAGTGCCTTAGACCAACTGGTTTGGGAGTCATTGCTAAGCTTTAGGTATTGCAATACGAGGAATTACGCCTAAATGCGCAAGCACATTTTGTAATTGGTCGTTTAGTACCTCAAGAAGTATTAACGGTCGCATGAAGAATGTGTGAGCAATTTCATCTAAAATTCACCAACTAAAAGTATTTTGGAAGATGGACAAGAGTATGATAGCTTGAATTGAATTTCCAAGTGTAGGGGTGATAATTACACACGCGTAGGGTATATAATTGGAGTTTGGATGAGAGATAGGAATAAAAGATAAGGCTTATATTTTCAATAGAGATGATAAAAATTCCTGAGTTAAGATTGTGCCTTAGAAAGAAAACTTAGGAGATGCTGAAAGCTTTATAAACTGGCAAAACGTATATGATCTAAGGTTAAATAAAAAGGAAGTGTGAAAAATACGAGTTGATAATTTCTAAAGATAATAGAATTTCTTGCTAGAATACTGAATTGAAGAATTAGAGACAATGGCCAAATTGATTGGATTTTGTGGGTAGTATCCGCTGAAAACCCTCAGGAGACAACACTCCTCCTATTATGGACACCTAGAGGTTTAACGGCTTGTTGCACGAGCTCAGTGCAATCGCGTTCCCTGCGAAAGTGAAGCTAGGATTTTTCAAGAATAAAATTGGCTTTGCTCGGGATGAGCAAAAGATAAGTTTGGGGGTATTTGTTCATATCAGATTTTTGCATTTTTATATCGCCCATTCTTAATCACATTGCATATAAGTAGGTAATTTTGATCCATGCTCGGCTCGTTACAGTGAAATTCATGAAAAGTCGCTATAAATGTGAGACTACGACCAACAACAAATGAATCCGTATGATGCTGCCTACCAGTTCAAGGAACAAATGGAAAATTATTTAGACACTTTAATGCACAAAGCAAAAGGGCAACACAAGATCCAAGACTTCAACACGGAGCTCAAGGCAAAAGTCCACATCATTCTGCACTGTTGAAAATCTGGAAGGAGATTGAAAAGATTCTGAGAAACCAAGTGAAGAAAACAGAAGATAAAAGCAACATGAAGAAACCCTGAAGAAATGGACCCATGAATCCACCAAATGGCCGCGGAACCGCGGCCAAATAGGCACTTCTGCCGCGGTTCCACGGCCATGCAATGTACGTGACGGTGGCAGTGTCGGTGCTTTGACTCGGCTCTCTTGGGGTAGTTTTGTAATTTCGTGTATGGATCAGAATATAAACCTAGGGTTTTTCTATCTATAAATAGGAAAGCTCAAAGCCAAATAAGATATGCCTCTTTTAGGGTGCCTTTCTTAGGATGCCTCTCTTTAGTTTTTATTCCTCTTTTTTATATTCTAGATCTAAATTTAAAATTCAATTGTAATGCGTTCTTGAGAGGTTATCAATAAAATAAGTCTTTTATTTTATCTCGCATTCTTCTTATCTGCAATTTATTCTCTGCACTTTTTTTTGTTCTTTATTTATCTGCAATTTAGGTCATCAATAAAAATTAAAAAAATGAATTTTATTGTTATCTTCCTAATGAGTGAGTAATTCCTCACTTGTTAGGGGTGGGAAAGGGAAGGTTTGAGAGAAGGAAATCTCTCTCACTCCTTTCTTTGCCCAAATAATTTTAATACGGACTCCTTTTAAATCAAGCATAATCCGCTCACTACCTCACCCTATCCTACATGATAGTGGTGATTCCTTAGTTAAACTGGTTGTGGTTGAATTAACCGGAGGTTAGGGCTAAGAGCCAAGAACGGACGGACAAGGACCAAAAGGAAGAAATTATGTTTCTTCCCAGTCGTGCTAATCCCCGTTGTTGCCAATTGCCCTAACACCTTTATTCACAACTAAGGCATTGAAAGAAGCGAGAAGATCCCTATTTTGAACTGACCTAATCCTAACCCTAGCAGGCCTTTTTATCAACTTATTCTCATTCTTAGATCTTAAAACAAAACCCTACCAAAGTTTGGACTTAACTCGTTAGAACATAAAGAAAAGGATTCCTTCTCCCTGTGGATCAACCCGTACTCAACCAGCTAGCTACCAAGCGACACCGTCTTGATTGAGGTAAATTTAAACACAGAAAAAATCTGACAATCAATAGGCTACACAGACTTTAATAGAATGGTTGATAGTACTAGCCGGCTTAAGGATTAAGCCGAATTATTAAATCAAGTTTTGATTTAATAATTTACATATGTATGTATGTATATATATGTATGTGTGTGTGTATTCTAGTATTATATTCACTATTCATTTTCTCTCTCTTAGCTATCTGCATTTTTATACGGATACGCGTATATGTATTTCGATACGTATACCTGATTGTATTCCGTATTTATACGGAATATTTTTAGAAGGAGAACACATCATTATAGGAATTTCATTTGTAGGAAATTATTAATGAGGTGGCTAAGTGAGACGTAAAGGTGAGCATGTAGAGAGGGATGGTGACCAGTCAAATTTATTGCACATTTGTATGGACATTTTCCCTACTATTATTAGTTACTAAAGGTGTTATTTATAAATTAAGAACATATGTGGGTTTATTTGTAAAAAGATTATTGTCATATGTTTCTTAATTTATAATTAATATAATTAGGGAAAACATATGCATATCATATTTAAAAAAAATATTCATGAGATTATTTATTATTAAAATATGCATATCATATCAAATAATCTTAACCAATTGTAACGTTTTGAAAATCGTTTCGGTGAAATTTCAAAAAAAAAGGTAAAATAAGGGGGGTTTTCTGTAAAAAGTCAAAATACAAATATCTTATTATAAAAATTAAATATACATATTATAGCTATGTAATTTCTAGTAGTTGGTGTTTATTGAGCCACTGGTGAAATTTCAAATTTTCTGAAAAAAATTATTTTATTATTATTTTAAGTCGTCATTAATACATTTAATTAGGGAAAATTACAGATTGGAATGAGTTGAAACAAATTTTGTGCATCATAAAACATTAAATAAAATTTTATCATGTGGTTTTTGAAATGAAATCGTTTGCCAAAACGGTTTAGAAAATATCGAAGAAAAAGGCTTATTTTGCGAAAATAAAAATAGAAATAGAAGTGAGGTGTTTTAATGAGGCTTAAGGAGTTAATTTGGCTTGGAAAATTTCTTCACAAACACACACACACACCATAATCTTGCTGGCTGAATCCATGCTGCCCCCACCATTTCCCACTTAAGAAAAAGTCAATGAAAGTGTAAAGGAAAAGAGAGTAATGGAAAAAGAAAAACATTAAGAATTAAGGTGTGGTTGTGTTGACTTTGGGGGGGATTCAACATAACACCTTATCACTCACTATCCTCACCTCATAGTGGCCGAGCCCCCCCTTTCCCAATCCAGCAACAGCCCTTCCCCATTTTACCCCCATTCCACTTGAAAAAAATTCATCAAAATTGCCTCAAAATCCATCAAAAAAATCCCAAAATCCAAATCCAACTCTTACCCATTATTTCTTGCCCAAGCTAGCATGGATCTAGGGAACAAGATTGCAATTTGGGAGGCTATGTGTGCTTGTGGGATTTTCAAATTGATTGGGTATAAATTCTAACCCTTTGTTTAATTGTTGTTAAATACTTTAAATCAAACATAATTAGTTAATATTATGGGTTTAATTGAATAATTGGAAAATCTAGTAAGGGTTTGTGATTTGCAATTAGGGTTCTTATCATGTAATCATGGTTGCAAAGTGTAGATTATCATCTTAAGGAAATGAAAACTTAATCTTTTTGATAATATGTAAATTGTTAGATGTAAAATGTCCAAATTAAGCTCTTTTTTTTTTATCTAAACTAGGTTTTTAGAAATTATTGAAAATGTGAAATTTAAATCTAGTTAGGATTTTTATAAATTGATTATGATTTTAATATGGAGATTAACATGTTAATGGAATGCTAAAACTAATCTAGTTGCTAGTTTACAAATTGTTGCTTTTAAAGAGTTAAAATCGGTATTTTGGCAAACTAGGAATTTGAAACTTATACAAATTGATGAGATTAATTTGTGAAAGTGATTTGTATGACCTAATGATGTTATTTAATGAGCATTTTGGCCATTTAAATCACTAAAATTTGTAGATTAGTTAAAACATCAAGTTTTGAACCGAAATGGGAATTCGTGCTAACTAGGTTTTGGAAAATAAAACGATTTGTTTGATTTTTGTTTTTTGATGAGTTAAACCTTTTTTCATATATAATTAATGATTTGTGAAGCCATGATTGGTACGTTTGGTGTTTTTCTTGATCAATCGGTGTTTGTACGCCGATGTCAAGGGTTTTTGGATTGATTCGTGAAAGCAACCATTGGTTTTGACCTATGTGGGATTCGTGTGTCGTTTTGGTCATGAGTCGGATTTTAATGCGATACGGTGCGTTATGATATGTAGGTACCCCATATAGACTTCGAGACGACAAGCAAGCGCGTGGCGACGTCGGCACCGGCGAGCGAGGACCAGGTGAGTAGATTTATATCTACGGGGAGAAGTCGGGTGGATGGCGTATAGCACCCCCGCAGTCCGTAGTGTAGATCATATATATATATATGTTTATATAGGTGTTTTATGATACGAGAATATTTATTTATGATATGATTATGTGTTCATGGATTAGCTTTGGGTTAGTTGAGAAACCCTAGAGTAGCTGTACCCACATACGCACACACAGACTTGCATACATTACTTTCTTGTGCGTCGATTGGGATGTGTATATATGTATATATGCGTGGGTATGGGACTATGCATATGTACATTCATATACACATGCATGGATAATGAGGATAGTACTTGGGATTTAAGATGAGTCGATGAGATTTGATTTGAGGCCGTAAGATCGGTGATATAGCAGGGTTCGTATTTGAGATACGACATGACGTTGTAACGGGTCCTGACGTAGTGTTTCACACACGTGCATGCATACTTAGGCGGTATTAGTATTGTACTAGACATAGGTCAGTACCCTGGACTATGATCTTGGATAAAGAGGATACCAGAGGAATAGTGTGAGGAATATGATATTGACCCGTACCCAGATTTGGGGATGCCGTACGACGGATTTACGTACGAGTTATATCTTGATGATTGATCCGCACTCTTGACTTGGGATGTCTAATTATAGATATAGTATCGGATATGATATTATTGAGGCGGGATCACCGGCTAATATATATACAGGTATGTATATGTATCGACTCAGATGTTAGGCGGTTTCCTTACCTGTAGTGTAGCTTGTAGCTTAGCCCTTTAGTTTAGTTAGTTGTTAGATTAGATTCGGTTCCTACCTATTTCAAAACTTACGAATCATGCGTATTTTAAAAGACAGGTCAAGGGATTCTACGGATATTTCAAAAACGTATCTTTTCTTAAAAACACCGTAGCCCCTATTTTCAAAACCACACGATTCGTGTTATTTCAAAAGGCACCATTGTAGGACTTATATTAGGTTAATGCAGATTAGTTATCGTTGCGTCTGGTATTCAGCTCCCGCTCATTATTGTTGTTCGCTCCGCATCACATGCTTATATTATGCTTCATATTCTACTGTTAATATCTTGTGGTTAGGACACCAGCACCATTACCGATGATGCGTATGTACCACGTACACTTACTTGCCGGCTCACACACATCTTCATCGGTAATTGCCATGTCACGTACACCTTAGAAAATATAATTGCTTGACATAGCCTGTTAGCTAATAGTTTAGACATGATATTAGTGTACTTGCCTTATATGTTAGTTTAGACATTGTAGTTATTACCTGCTACTTCATACATACTGTTATTCATTGTTATGCCGCATTCATGGATTCTCATGCATATATTCACTTTTTACGTGCTATTAAGGTTTTGGATTCGGATTTCCATGAGATTTTCTAGATTTGGGGAAAACCGCAAAACATATACAAACTTCTTCTTTCTCTTTTTAAATGAAAAGCGCGGTTTTTCCCATGATGTATGAGTCGTCCACCATGAGTTTGCTGATGGATTTCGAGACCCGATTCAAGGAGCTGGATGAACCGTTTCGGGTACATGGTGGACCCGGTAAGGTACCCCGGGGAAAGAAGCTCGTGGTGATGACGATGAGCCTGGCAGGGGGAGACTACCTACCGGTGATTTTACCCGACGCGTCGGATATCCGGAGGATACCGTCGTGGTCTTGAGATGGATGGTAGGGGCCTGTCTGGACTGACGGCGCCCTAGAGATTGAGATTGAGACATTGAGATTTCGAGATATTGAGGTACTGAGATTGATGATACAGGCCAGTCCGGATAGCCGGGGCCTGAGGCTTTGAGACATTGAGATTTATGTTTTGTGTCGATGCTAGACACTGTTGATGCTGATTTCATTTATGATACCTCATTTTAAAAATACAAAGGAAATCTCACTAATTTATGAAAACAGTTCTTCATTTACATGTATTCTGTTTTCATGCATTCATGCCTCATTCATATGATATATTGCTACCTCAGGCACTGACACGGGCACATGAGATCACACTCGGGTTAGATATTATCCTAGCCATTGTTATAGACTGCTGGTTTTATTTGAGGATTTTATATATTGACCGTATGACCTAGGATTGCGTCATACATATGATTTCTTTTCGTAGATGTTTTTCTATTCACGAGTTGGCAACTCACCCCCGTTGTGCCCCAGTTTCTGGCAGGTTTCGCCGTACAGGTTTCTTTACGGCTTTGCGGGTACAGTTTCGTTCGGGTGACTTGCTAGTAGGTGGGTTTATTTGTATCGTACCCATCATTATACATTGTATATTATTATTCAGTTGTATCTAGAAGTTCCATCAACCAAACATGTATTTATTTTTGAGATAGAGACCAGTGATGTTATTCTTTCGACCTTAGAGTCGCGCGTATATTTCTGCGGATTTCTTGTGGTTTTGAGTTTCCTTTTGAGTTTTTGATCCTCGCCGTTGGCGTTGTATATTATATTGCTTGTGTGGTTGTGACCGTCGATTGACGAAGAGCTAGCTCCCGCTTGGGGATGCCTTTTATTGATTTCGTATACTATTCATGTTGTATCCCGTTTGGGAGCCAGTATTTACAAAGGAGACTCTGCCGAAATTTTCAGGAAATTTTTGATATTTTTAAAAACCGCATAATTCGGCTTATGCTATTAAAACTACTTGCTTTAAGTTGGTTTTTCCTGCACTCTACATCTTTTCTTGGTTTGGATTTCTGGGTTTTCGGTTTACTTAGATTACGTATGCCTCGAGACGTTCGTAGTTTAAGTGCCGGTCATGTTCCGTACTTCGGGTCGTGACAATGTTGGTATCAGAGCGTTAGGTTTTACCTTCGGAGCGTAGGATGACCCTTGGTTGATGGAATAGGTGACTAAAGTAGAGTGACGTACCGTTGGTATGTTCTGCGGCATATTTACGACACACCACTCCACTTAAGAAGCCTTAGGATGTACATTTCCTTGTTCAGTATTATATTCCTTCCTGATCTAGCCTCATCGGTACCAGTTTGGTTTTGCTGCCACGATTACGGGCAGGGAGAGCTACGGCTAGAGTTGCGGTCAGCACGAGCTCGTCACGAACGAGGACTGACCAGGGCGTGATTCCGGCGACACCCGATTGTAGAGAGGTGTCTTTTGATTGTGTTTTGCGCCATGAGCGTTGGATGGATCGCCGTATGAGATTGCTCGGACGTGCAGATTAGCACCACAGGATTCATCCACCGGTAGAGGCCAGCCATACTTAGATGACCATTGAAGTGATTGAGGCACGGTTCAGCGTGCAGATGAGCGAACCAGTTTTTGCTGTGAACGATGAGATATCGCCCCAGATGTGGGAGCTATTGCAGTACGAGGTTGTACTAAGAGATTATAGAAGGCCGCTAGTCACCAAGGAAGAATGACTAGGACGTGTGGATCGTTCGCTTACCGATGCGAGGTCATCAGATAAATTGATTCCAGCTAGAGACGACTTCACGCGGAGACGTTGAGAGTCGACAGAGACGATCGAATATCAGAAACCTACTATTCCAAGTTTAAGGTACTCGGAAAGACATGCAGGCAATTCTATGGTCCCTCTAGAAGAATGAAACCCTAACTCGACTTAATGACCGTGTGAAAGCCTTTGAACCTTAGAGTTTGCGGCAGTTCCGTGGCGCCATTAGTGAGGCTTGGGTTTGCCCTTCTACGGCTGGACCATCGATGCTGTGGTATGTACTCGATACTGTTAAACTGTACCCAAGATGTTGAGCTCTTGGGGGATTATGAGGTTCTGACGAATCGATCGGATGGTTCGACTTCATTCGGATGCTAGGTGGTGAGATGCATTTCTTGGGAGACTCCAGATACGAGGATAGCCGTTGGAGCTCATTCCATGCAGCCATGACGAAACGAGTCCGAAGCAGTCGACATTAGAGAAAAGTGGAGTAAAGAGGTCCGTACAAGATCTGGATAAGATGACGTTCCACTCCGCCGACATCAGAGATGCGATACATATGCCGAGGCATTATGCTTGGATATACCTTCCTAAAGGAGTCGCAATGAGTATGCAGCCGTTCCGGAACAAGAAACAGATATAGTAACGGACGATGACTTCCGGACAGTTCGGCAGAGACATGATTTGGGAGAGACCTCGACAGGACCTTTCTGGAATAAATTACGAGAAGACTTGGACCCAGGAGTGGTCATGTTACGCACGTCGGCAGGCCAGAGTTCAGGATCGTCGACGAGACATGCTATGAGTGACCACGACAGTTGGCCAGAGATTCTTGGAGGATGTGCTTGAGTAGGACTATTCCGCCATACTTGATTTTGGGTATTTTGGGCGATCTATTCGCATGATTGATTTCGATGATTGAGTTTCATGATATTTGTTTTCATGGACCATGATTGCACCTACTGAGTATTTACGATTTTGCACAGTTGTTGCACTTGACATCGTTTTCATGCCTTGGTTTCTCATGTTTATGATTTTATGGGTTTCATATAGTTGAGTTGATTTTGTGCATATGTACGCGCACGATTTGGTTCTTGCACTCGGTATAGTTCGCATATGCTTGCAGTGCAGTGATTCGCATTTTGTGCACTTAGATGCACTGGACTTCGATTTCGATTGTGATACTCAATATTGTTTTGTACACTTTGTGCACCTGATTGGATTTTGCGCATGTTCGGCACTTGATATTGGATTTCATGATTTCATGCATGATGGATGCACCAGATTTGGATTTTTAGCGGATGTTGGGCGCCTGTTATGAGATGCGATTTGGTGCACACCAGATGCACTGAATCGGGATTTTTCGTGCATGTCAGATGCACATGATTTTGCTGTCAGGCACACACGTTGCCTATGACTGATGTTGTGTGCACACCCGTTGCACCTAGATGTTGTTTCTGTGCACATGTATGGCACATTTATAGATTTTGATTTCCGTGCGCACCTGACACACGTAGTATTCATATATATTTGTGATTGATTTCTTATGGAGCAGTACGTTTTTATGATATTCGCTATGTGTTCTCGTACTGAGCAGGACTAGTCAGAGGACAGTACCTGAATATATTTTACATGCATTGATAGTTATCGAAGGGATTTCCAAAAAGCGAGCTATAGTCTCAGTATTTACCTACGTGTCCGAGATGACACGAAACATTTTATAAAGGAAACCCTTCTGAAATTGCTTCCAAAACGGCGGGACGTGCATATTAAACAAAGGATATATATATATATATATATATATATATATATATATATGTAGTTATTTTTTTTACAATAAACGTCCGCCACTGTGCAGTGCTGCGAGCATCGCACCACGATTTGAAGAAGATTTGGCATGCATTGCTTCCAGATGTTTTAATGATGTATATCATATTGATTTTCATTTTGGATTTGGACATTGTGTCTTCACCATGACTCCGATGATTGCGGGATGCTGGATGGAGTTTTGATTTGAGTTATATGCTTATTTTTCATGCGCATGCGCTGCGCTACGATTTGTTTTATGTATTTATGATTTCGGAGCCCCGACGACTTGATGGTTTTGCTTAGATGTTTTAGTATTTGGGGAGAGTTTTAATTTAAATTCAGGGACCGAATTTCTTTAAGGGGGGAAGATTGTAACGTTTTGAAAATCGTTTCGGTAAAATTTCGAAAAAAAAACGGTAAAATAAGGGGGGTTTTCTGTAAAAAGTCAAAATACAAATATCTTATTATAAAAATTAAATATACATATTCTAGCTATGTAATTGCTAGTATTTGGTGTTTATTGAGCCACTGGTGAAATTTCAAATTTTCTGAAAAAAATTATTTTATTATTATTTTAAGCCGTCACTAATACATTTAATTAGGGAAAATTACAAATTGGAATGAGTTGAAAAAAATTTTGTGCATCATAAAACATTAAATAAAATTTTATCATGTGGTTTTTGAAATGAAATCGTTTGCCAAAACGGTTTAGAAAATATCGAAGTAAAAGGCTTATTTTGCGAAAATAAAAATAGAAATAGAAGTGAGGTGTTTTAATGAGGCTTAAGGGGTTAATTTGGCTTGGAAAATTTCTTCACAAACACACACACACACACACACCATAATCTTGCTGGCCGAATCCATGCTGCCCCCACCATTTCCCACTTAAGAAAAAGTCAATGAAAGTGTAAAGGAAAAGAGAGTAATGGAAAAAGAAAAACATTAAGAATTAAGGTGTGGTTGTGTTGACTTTCGGGGGGGATTCAACATAACACCTTATCACTCACTATCCTCACCTCATAGTGGCCGAGCTCCCCCTTCCCCAATCCAGCAACAGCCCTTCCCCATTTTACCCCCATTCCACTTGAAAAAAATTCATCAAAATTGCTTCAAAATCCATCAAAAAAATCCCAAAATCCAAATCCAACTCTTGCCCATTATTTCTTGCCCAAGCTAGCATGGATCTAGGGAACAAGATTGCAATTTGGGAGGCTATGTATGCTTGTGGGATCTTCAAATTGATTGGGTATAAATTCTAACCCTTTGTTTAATTGTTGTTAAATACTTTAAATCAAACATAATTAGTTAATATTATGGGTTTAATTGAATAATTGGAAAATCTAGTAAGGGTTTGTGATTTGCAATTAGGGTTCTTATCATGTAATCATGGTTGCAAAGTGTAGATTATCATCTTAAGGAAATGAAAACTTAATCTTTTTGATAATATGTAAATTGTTAGATGTAAAATGTCCAAATTAAGCTCTTTTTTTTTTTTATCTAAACTAGTTTTTTAGAAATTATTGAAAATGTGAAATTTAAAATCTAGTTAGGATTTTTATAAATTGATTATGATTTTAATATGGAGATTAACATGTTAATGGAATGCTAAAACTAATCTAGTTGCTAGTTTACAAATTGTTGCTTTTAAAGAGTTAAAATCGGTATTTTGGCAAACTAGGAATTTGAAACTTATACAAATTGATGAGATTAATTTGTGAAAGTGATTTGTATGACCTAATGATGTTATTTAATGAGCATTTTGGCCATTTAAATCACTAAAATTTGTAGATTAGTTAAAACATCAAGTTTTGAACCGAAATGGGAATTTGTGCTAACTAGGTTTTGGAAAATAAAACGATTTGTTTGATTTTTGTTTTTTGATGAGTTAAACCTTTTTTCATATATAATTAATGATTTGTGAAGCCATGATTGGTACGTTTGGTGTTTTTCTTGATCAATCGGCGTTTGTACGCTGATGTCAAGGGTTTTTGGATTGATTCGTGAAAGCAACCATAGGTTTTGACCTATGTGTGATTCGTGTGTCGTTTTGGTCATGAGTCGGATTTTAATGCGATACGGTGCGTTATTATATGTAGGTACCCCATATGGACTTCGAGACGACAAGCAAGCGCGTGGCGACGTCGGCACCGGCGAGCGAGGACCAGGTGAGTAGATTTATATCTACGGGGAGAAGTCGGGTGGATGGCGTTTAGCACCCCCGCAGTCCGTAGTGTAGATCATATATATATGTTTATATAGGTGTTTTATGATACGAGAATATTTATTTATGATATGATTATGTGTTCATGGATTAGCTTTGGGTTAGTTGCGAAACCCTAGAGTAGCTGTACCCACATACGCACTCATAGACTTGCATACATTACTTTCTTGTGCGCCGATTAGGATGTGTATATATGTATATATGCGTGGGTATGGGACTATGCATATGTACATTCATATACACATGCATGGATAATGAGGATAGTACTTGGGATTTAAGATGAGTCGATGAAATTTGATTTGAGGCCGTGAGATCGGTGATATAGCAGGGTTCGTATTTGAGATACGACATAACGTTGTAACGGGTCTTGACGTAGTGTTTTACACACGTGCATGCATACTTAGGCGGTATTAGTATTATACTAGACATAGGTCAGTACCCTAGACTATGATCTTGGATAAAGAGGATACCAGAGGAATAGTGTGAGGAATATGATATTGACCCGTACCCAGATTTGGGGATGCCGTACGACGGATTTACGTACGAGCTATATCTTGATGATTGATCCGCACTCTTGACTTGGGATGTCTAATTATAGATATGGTATCGGATATGATATTATTGAGGCAGGATCACCGACTAATATATATACAGATATGTATATGTATCGACTCAGATGTTAGGCGGTTTCCTTACCTGTAGTGTAGCTTGTAGCTTAGCCCTTTAGTTTAGTTAGTTGTTAGATTAGATTCGGTTCCTACCTATTTCAAAACTTACGAATCATGCGTATTTTAAAAGACAGGTCAAGGGATTCTACGGATATTTCAAAAACGTATCTTTTCTTAAAAACACCGTAGCCCCTATTTTCAAAACCCCACGATTCGTGTTATTTCAAAAGGCACCATTGTAGGACTTATATTAGGTTAATGCAGATTAGTTATCGTTGGGTCTGGTATTCAGCTCCCGCTCATTATTGTTGTTCGCTCCGCATCACATGCTTATATTATGCTTCATATTCTACTGTTGATATCTTGTGGTTAGGACACCAGCACCATTACCGATGATGCGTATGTACCATGTACACTTACTTGCCGGCTCACACACATCTTCATCGGTAATTGCCATGTCACGTACACCTTAGACAATATTATTGCTTGACATAGCCTGTTAGCTAATAGTTTAGACATGATATTAGTGTACTTGCCTTATATGTTAGTTTAGACATTGTAGTTATTACCTGCTACTTCATGCATACTGTTATTCATTGTTATGCCGCATTCATGGATTCTCATGCATATATTCACTTTTTACGTGCTATTAAGGTTTTGGATTCAGATTTCCATGAGATTTTCTGGATTTGGGGAAAACCGCAAAACATATACAAACTTCTTCTTTCTCTTTTTAAATGAAAAGCGCGGTTTTTCCCATGATGTATGAGTCGTCCACCATGAGTTTGCTGATGGATTTCGAGACCCGATTCGAGGAGTTAGATGAACCGTTTCGGGTACATGGTGGACCCGGTAAGGTACCCCGGGGCAAGAAGCTCATGGTGATGACGATGAGCCTGGCAGGGGGAGACTACCTACCGGTGATTTTATCCGACGCGTCGGATATCCGGAGGATACCGTCATGGTATTGAGATGGATGGTAGGGGCCGGTCTGGACTGACGGCGTCCTAGAGATTGAGATTGAGACATTGAGATTTCGAGATATTGAGGTACTGAGATTTGATGATACAGGCCAGTCCAGATAGCCGGGGTCTGAGGCTTTGAGACATTGAGATTTATGTTTTGTGTCGATGCTAGACACTGTTGATGCTGATTTCATTTATGATACCTCATTTTAAAAATACAAAGGAAATCTCACTAATTTATGAAAACAGTTCTTCATTTACATGTATTCTGTTTTCATGCATTCATGCCTTATTCATATGATATATTGCTACCTGAGGCACTGACACGGGCACATGAGATCACACTCGGGTTAGATATTACCCTAGCCATTGTTATAGACTGCTGGTTTTATTTGAGGATTTTATATGTTGACCGTATGACCTAAGATTGCGTCATACATACGATTTCTTTTCGTAGATGTTTTTCTATTCACGAGTTGGCAACTCACCCCCGTTGTGCCCCAGTTTCTTGCAGGTTTCGCCGTACAGGTTTCTTTACGGCTTTGCGAGTACAGTTTCGTTCGGGTGACTTGCTAGTAGGTGGGTTTATTTGTATCGTATCCATCATTATACATTGTATATTATTATTCAGTTGTATCTAGAAGTTCCATCAACCAAACATATATTTATTTTTGAGATAGAGACCAGTGATGTTATTCTTTCGACCTTAGAGTCGCGCGTATATTTCTGCGGATTTCTTATGGTTTTGAGTTTCATTTTGAGTTTTTGATCCTCGTCGTTGGCGTTGTATATTATATTGCTTGTGTGGTTGTGACCGTCGAGTGACGAAGAGCTAGCTCCCGCTTGGGGATGCCTTTTATTGATTTCGTATACTATTCATGTTGTATCCCGTTTGGGAGCCAGTATTTACAAAGGAGACTCTGCCGAAATTTTCAGGAAATTTTTGATGTTTTTAAAAACCGCATAATTCGGTTTATGCTATTGAAACTACTTGCTTTAAGTTGGTTTTTCCTGCACTCTACATCTTTTCTTGGTTTGGATTTCTGGGTTTTCGGTTTACTTAGATTACGTACGCCTCGAGACGTTCGTAGTTTAAGTGCCGGTCATGTTCCGTACTTCGGGTCGTGACACCAATATTCTTAAGATATCATATCAATTAATTGGTTGGAATAATATCTTAAATAAAACAAATGCAACTAATAATTTGATTTAAGATATTGTGTAGGTATTATAATATATCAGTTCAGGTCTGAAATACAAGTAGATGATCCGCAGCAAACCGATTCATCAAACCAAATCTGCCGAATGTAGGAGTAAATTGAAGAATCTCGCAACGGCAGAAACTAAGAGATATATTTTCAGAATATTTTTATCAGAAAATCTACAAATATTGAGAGAAGAAGGTATGAAGAATTTGGAAACTCAAATCCATCAGGGGGAGGCGGATCCGCGGCCAATAGGGGCAAATGGCTGTGGTTGCGCGGTCATATGGTGGCCGCAGGATGTGAAAAATCAGGGGCTTGATCGTCTTTGCATACATTTCAATATGACGTCTAGGGTTTCAAATTTCAAAACCTATAAAAGGACCGAGAGCTATCTACCAATTGGAGAATCCATAGAAGAATCGACTGATCTACCGACCAAGGAATCTAGAGAAAACTAAACTTTTGTAATTTAGTTTTTCAACGAGCAACTTTTGTAATGCAATAGTTATTCAATAAAAGGTAGTTTTTTATTTTAGTTTTTGCCGCAATTACTTTCCGCATTTACTTTCCGCAATTACATTCTGTATTTACTTTCTGCATTTTTAATTTTAATTATGGGTTCCATTTTCTTTAACTTTTCTTTTACTTTGTTTATCCTAATGAGAGAGTAAATTCTTGCTTGTCAGGATTCGTAGGATAAGGTAGAAAAATTGATGAACAATATTTCTTCAATTCTCTTTAAAGTTTTATTTTTTATAAATTTTTGCAAAATAAATATTAACTCTCTTATCGGGCGTGCTATCAATTCATGATAGTCACGATCACAATTTGAGATAAGTTAATAATTGTTTTGTTAAGGGCTTGAGACAAATAGGGATCAATGGAAGGACAAGGATCGGTAGAGGAAAACCCTAATTCTCTCCAAGAACACTAATCAACATTCATCGCTATTTCTCTAAAATTAAATAATTAAAAGATAAAAAGAATTATTTTTAAAAGCTCCATTCATCAACTACTAAATTCTATAAATCCAACAAGCTCTTATATTATAACATTTTCTAACTTTCTTGGTAATAAAAGATAACAATTCCACATTTCTTCTATTAACTCGTCTAAAACAAGAAAAACAGTTCATCGTTTCCCTGTGGACAACCCGTACTCACTAGCGGCTAGTTATTGTGACACCATTATTGATTGCGGTATTTAGAACACATATAGACACACTTTTCAGAATCAATCAAATGACGCCGTTGCCGGAGATAGAAACTGGGTCACCCGCGTGACAGGCGGGAATACTCACCACTATACTACAATGACCACCACAACAAATTCAGCGGCCTTTTCAACCGCAATCATTCCAAAATCCAGCCAACCCTTATAACAATTCTTTCCAACCACAGAATAATGTTCCTCCTGCCGGTACTGATAAAATCTCTGCACTCGAAAGAAGCCTAGAAGCATTTATTAAACAATCTGCATAAACGTCGGCTAATTTAACTTCTTATATCCAAACGTTAGTGCAACACTGTCACGACCCAAATGTGGCACGTGACCGACACTTAAATCACGTGACGTCTAAACACGCCGATGTGGTTCAAGTAAGCCGAAACCCAAAATCTAAACCTTTTTCTTTTGAAAACATTGGAGGTAAAGTTTTAATAATCATCAGATGGAATCATTTTTTAAAATAACCATTTGAGTTTAACTAAGTATGTTTAAAGAGTATATATGACAATTTGAAATTCGACAGCACCTCCTTTGTAAATTTTTGCATAAACTCGATACAACCACAATAATAAAATAGCACCCCAACGGGAGCTAGCTTCCATGCCCAAACGGCGGAGCAACCACAAACGATATAAAAAGTCGACTCCAATGAGTGAGACAACACACAAACTCTGAGTCTCGCTTCTAAGTCCACAATATACCCTTTTCTAAGTTGATGGAGTTTTTACTAGATACAAGAAGACATGAATATACAAGTGTGAGTACGATACAACAGTAACTCACCTACTAAAGCAATCACCGAAAGGAATATGTGCCCCAAGCCATTGATAATCCAAACGGTAACACCTGCAAGAAACTGTGGCACAATGGGGGTGGGTTGCTGACTCAGTGAGTAAAAATATATCACAAGGTAGAAATCGAAATGCACAACGATACCTAGGTCATAAGCATAGTACTATCATATCCTGTACTAATATAATATATGAAATGCATATGTATCATAAATGCAAGTCTATCTATCATATGATCCCAATATAGAATATATCAAATGCAAATGACTTGTATCTAGGTATACGCTCATAAGTAGCCGAAAATATATATATATAAACCTCTTCTTTAAAATAGCTACTGAATAGATATGTCACGGCATACAAGCAGACATGATGGTATGAAATATAATATGTATCTATTTTTAGATATATGTTCTGCTGTTTTAATAAAGAAGGTTTAGAGGTTTATAATTTAAAGATCTCAGTATCATATCAGACATGTCAAAATAAGGAGGCTATAGCTCGCTTTTGAATTCTTTTTATATGCAAATGCCCGAGAATGATATGCAGGTACTGTCCCCCGGATCAGTCCTGGACGGCTACAATAATTGTAATCTAGCTGTGTATCTTATGATATCAACATATCAATATATATATATGGATGTCCAGTATCAACACCCGAAATCAGAAATCTCTCGTGCCCATCATCGACACGTAAATTCTCAAATCTCTCGTGTCCATCATCGACACGCAAATGCAGATATCATCGAAACCACCTCAATAGATGATGGCCAACCGATATCCCTGGCCCCGGTCGGTATCCCCTGGATATCCGTCGTTGCCAAGTCGAACCCCGGTCAGTATCCACTGGATAACTGTCGTGCTCATATCTATCTTCGGTATCGAGTATCCTCGCTAGGCTCCCCGCCTCAACTACGGCTATCCTGCCCCTCGATCTCGATCCGGGTCTACCATGTATCCGACTATATGGCTACCCCACTCAGACCGAATAAGTAACAAATCCGAAACTGTATAACTAGCCCACTCGGTTCGGAATAAAACAATCAGAAAACATCAAGCTCATGGTGGACGCCAACTCATCATATCCAAAAAATCAAGTAAAGAATAAGAATATTTGCATAGATCATTCTAATGATATTATATATATATATATAACAGTGTCCCATACCACTGATATATATTATCAGGAGTAAAACATCCAAAAAATCCATAAGAATCAAATATCAATATCTATAGTACTGGTATTGGCAATGTGCAACAGGAAATGAAGGAAGACTGTGTAAATAATTCATATAGGTACAAAGATATCAATTCTACTGTGCCATGGCACTACTAATGATGTGGGGTGTAACATATGCGTCTGTGCTCGTGCAGCATAGCAATCATTAGTATTTGTGTAAGTGTTCTAACGGTGTAATAATCTACTCATATCAACATCTACATATGCATTACATTACATAACGGTCCTACAGTGACATGGCCGTACCAATGAGGTGTAGTATAATATATGTATACGTGTTTGTGCAGCATAGTACTCATTGGTAGTTATACAGTGTTCTATCAGAGTGTTCGTATTACGGAAACGTATAATATCAATAATCATAACGTAAACAAGTAAAGTAAATATTAACATTATTTTACGAGTCTAAAGAGAACTGGGCTGTTATTCGGCATACTAATCTTATAATCATCAATACGGTATAATTCCTCGAACAATACCTCACATTATCACTATATTTAAATCATCTTTAATACGGCATGATCCTTCGTAACTAGTTACCAAACCATCCGTAAACAATATGCAAATGAGTATATACTAGATGTAAATTAATTCCAATATCCATATCTTATATAATTACTATATATCAAACAACTATTTATAAGGTTGCGGGGGTGCTATACGCCATCCACCCGACTTCCCCCGTAGATGTAAATTTACTCACCAACTTGATGGGCTTGCTGAAATCCATGCTGATATGTCCGCCAACTCCGTCTTGGAAACCTTCGCGGTCGTACTTATAATTGTCGTTATATCATATCGACGTAAATATCATATCAAAACTCAAAACAACGAGATAGGCACCCATAGGTTAGAACCTACAGCATACTTAACCCAAAAATGACAATACAAACCTGTTGATAACGTATAAACGTTAACAGTTCAGTTGCAGTTCAAAACACGAAAAATTCGTATCGTAAATATCTGAAATTTGGTAAAACCATTACTAAAACGTTCCTAGATTTTATTGTGTAATTATTGAGACAAAACAAACAATACAGTAACTTACAAAATACCAAGATAAGCCTACAGAACAAAAATTCAACACTAAAATCCCTAGGGGACCCGGCGACCTCGGATGAAATAGGAATCTCGATGGTCCAAAATTGAAGATAGGGTCTCGGGCTTTAGGTGAAGTCTCCTAGTGATTTTATTATTCTTTTGTTCTTGCTAGATTTACTAGTGGTTTCACCTATTGGTTCAAGATTCAATTACAGTAGGCTAAATATCACAAAATACACTGTTTTCCTATACAGCACACTAAAAACAGATATGTGAAATATACTGAAAATATAACACAGACTAACTATACCAAACACCTTAATATATAAACAGAGAGCTACCCTAAAAAAACTAACTCCTAACTCCATTGAAAAACCAGCGAGCTCGGAATTTGGGCAGTTGTCGCCGGCCGATTGTGCAAGTAATGAGTTCATGTTTCTGGTGTGTATTCTAGGTCCAATCATTATAGCTAAGGTACTGTTTGATTTTGTTAATTATCATCTAAATTATAGCAGATTCAAAACAGAGCTTATACTTATCAAAATACGATATTTCCGATATCTGATTTCTATACTAAAACAGTACTGAATTAAAATTTGCAGGGTTGAAACTTATACCTACAGAAAGATCACTGAAAAAGCTTCCTCCAAGATGCACAAGTTCAAAGATCTAGCTAGAGGGTAGTGGTGGTGATCCTTAGTACTTAGTCTCTCTTCTCTTCTCCTTTCTTTTCTTTGTTGTTCTAGGATTTCTTTTTCTTTTAAGCTAATTAACTTGTTTCAAAAATGATGTATGAACTGAACTAATTTGAAAAGATAATGAATATGAGTGATGAGTTGTAGGAGGAGGTGTCACCTAAAAAGAGTGTGGTATATCCATGCAAGTAGGAGGTGTAGCATGGAAGGTTCATGCAAGGAGGATGTGTCACCATGAATCATGTCATGCAAGCATGAAGTGTCATCTCGGTTATGGTATACCATGAGTGTAGTTTAAGCTTAACCATGACCTTACCCTTTTACACATAAACCCTCACAAAACTTCCAACTTTCACAAATGATAAAACTTTTCACAAAACCCTTCATGATACTTATTATTACATAAACAAACTATTTCTTTACTAATTTAACCTACTATATATATAAAAGGGTCTTTTATCACAATCAATTTTAATTAAACATTTTTAATTTAATAAATAAATAATTTAATTAATTAAATATTTCAAATTATTACAAACACACTGTTTCCTATTGTGAAAGCATCAAATCTATCGAAGCACAAATTGCACAGTTAAATGCTGCAATGAGTGAAAGAGAGAGGGGGAAACTTTCATCTCAATCTCTACCAAATCCCGGCCACCCACAAAACACTAATATTGTCCTTAACCAACAAAATCATAATGTGAGTGTCGTAACTACGTTGAGATTAGGAAGAGTGCTGAACAACCATATTGGTGAATAAGTTGATAATTTTGATGACACCCCGGCTACTACTTTTACTTCTACTTCTTCTAACCAAACATTTTCTTCCGAGCCCATTCTCCGTTCTCCACTGGGCTCGAACCCTCAGTCCACTTTCTTGAATGAGTTACCATCTCAGACCACCCAAATCCAATTTTTGGATCCATTCCATCCCCACAAACTTCTCCTCAAGTGTTGGACCCAACCCCTATTAATAAGGCTCCATTTCCAAACCGGTTAAGGCCCAACAAACTGTAACATTTAGGAAAATTATAAATATTAATTTATAATTTAAAATATAAGTATAATGAGTTTACAAAAATGTTATCGCATATGAATTTTGGCATCGGATTTATATCCGCAAAAATGTAATTATTTTGGTAAAAATGGAAAAAAAGGTGTGATATCATAAACATGTTGTTTTAATTGTTTTAACAAGACATGAGATTTTATAATAAAAGAATGGTATTTAAGTATTATGATAAGTGTTTCATTTCTTTTTAAAACATGAATTTTTATTTAGTGTAAAATGAGGGCACTTATTTAAAAAGATTTTTTTTATTTCTTTTCGTATGAGGGTGGGTATATGTTATGCTATAGTAAACCCTCACAAGCTTCACACCACACACACCCTCTCCTCCCTCCACCTCCTTCTTTCTCTACACTAAGTTTTGACACCTCCACCTTTTTCTTATTACCCTTAGGTTATTCCTTGAGTTCTCAAACTGAAACCATAAGTTCATTCAAGCTCCAACACAAAAAATTTCAAATATTCACCAAACCAAAAAAGAAAAACCAAGGCCCCTTCATCAAATTTGAGCATATCATGAAGATAGACCCACTACAACCCCTAGGAGTTTCCACCATGCACTTCATGAGCTGAAATTTCCTTGTGTACCATCTCCATAGGTAAATATCCTCCCTCCTTGCAAGTTTCTGTTGGTTACATATCAGTTTTAGTGTGCAAATATTTGAAACTAGAATTTTTGTGATATTTTTAATGCTAAATTTGAATCTGGGACTATTATGTTAATCCACTAGAAAAACTAACAATACTAGGATATGGTAAGACCACTAGGAGACCACACTTAAAGCCCGAGCCCCAACCTCTCTAGTTCACCCGACGGTTTTCCTATTTTGGTCGGCGCAGCCGGTTTTACTGTATATTTATGTTTTGGGTTTTGTTCTGTAGCTTTAGTTGGTGATAATTAAATCTACTGTATTGTTTTTTTTGTCCCAGATTTCATATAAAGAAAACTAGGAGTGTTCTAGTATGGTTTTAGCAATGTTTCAGATTTTTTTATGATATGGTTTTTCATATTTATTTACCTCGACTAAAATATTGACATTCATACGTTAATGTCCGGGGTATGTGGTCGTACTTGGAGTAAGTAAGCTATAGGTTCTAACTTATGGGTGCTTAGCTCCTTGTTTTTGTTTTGATATGATATTTACGCCGATGCGTTGTAATTACGATTGTAGGTACGATCACGGAGGTTTCCGAGACGGCAAGGATGGACAAAGAAAGTATGGATTTCAACGAGCTCGACAAGTTGGTGAGTAGATTTATATCTACGACGGAAATCCGGTGTATGGTGTATAGTACCCCCCCCCCCCACAACCTTTTAACCAGGATAGTTATGCTATCTAGTTAATTTTTAATGACATGTTAGATAACTTAGCTTTATTGTATTGATGTTATTTCGCACCTAGTGGTTATATTTGATATATGGTTATGATGACATACGTACGTGATGATACAATCGTACGATATGAATATGATATTGGATGGACATTGTATGAGGGATCATACCGTACTTGTGATGATGAGAAGAGTGTGCCGATTACGGCCAAGGGTCATATTGTAGCATTTCAGAAAATATAAAATATTATTTTTGGAATTTAATATTAAAATAATATATTTCGCGAAAACTACCCGATTTGAGAATTTGGGGTTTTCGTAAAACGGTATAAATATATACCAATATTTATGAAATAATTGGAGATTAAAATTATTTATTCATTCAAAAATATATTTATCGGATTTGGGCATTTTTATAATTAATTATACGTAAGTTTAAATAAAACTCGATTAGTGCACTACTAATCACGATTATGCCAAATCCGTATTCTTAATTAACTATGACTAGTGCACCATGTCATGTTGTAATTTGGATACATGTTGTATTAGTGTGTTTGTTGATATTTTGTTTTAAAAGAGAAAAGAAAAAAGAAAAGTTAGGGCATGGGAGGATAATTGACGAGAAAGAAATGGGGAGACCACATGATAGCATGGGAGCATGCCATGAGAGAGTGAGGGTGAGAGAGAGAGAGAGAGAGAGACATTGACCTCATTCTTTCCTTCATCTCTTTCTTCATCTCTTCCTCCATCTTCTCTACCCTCATGTTTCATCTCCAATCCTTCACAAAACACTATACTCCCTTCATTAAAAAGATGCACAACTTCATCCTCAACATTTTGGACCTTTCAAGCTTGGATTTTGAAGATTTTGAGCAACTCAAGAAAATTCTTGAGTTGCCAAATGAGGTAAAACTCATATCTTTTAGTTAAGTTATTATGTTTAGTATACCCTAGTTTAGTTTAGAGTTTTTATTAGTTGGGTTAGTGATGTTTGGAAATTCCAAGAGGGGGGTTTAGGTGATTGTGTGGACTTGTGATATGTAGGGGCTGTTTATAAGACCTTAGTGGTGATTTTCTGGACCAAAACAGAGATTTAAAACCCAATACACGAAGTTAGGATTTTCCCCGTGTCGGTTTTGAGAATTTTTGTCGCCCTACAGGGAATCTGGAGCAATCGAGGATATGAATAAGAAAAACAAACAACTACATTAACCTAGATAAACCACTAGAAACCCACCACCAAAGTACGAGCCCCGTTGTCCCTTGTACGGCCGGCGACGCCGGATTTCCTACCCATCTCGCCAGATTTCCTTCATGCTCTGGTGTTTGTATTTTGCATGTAGCTTAATTTCCTTATAACCTATCCCATGTACTTGCTTATTTAGTCCCAATTAACCTGAGATGAAATCTGGGAGTGATTTCCTATGTTGTTGAATTTAGTATTTATGATTTATAAACTTGGGTTTTGGTATTTGATATTGTATTGGGTCGTTGGATGTTTGTATGTCAATGACGAGGGTTGTTTAGTTGTTTTTACATGCGTAGGCTATAGGTTCTAACCTGTGAGCGCACCGTGTGCCGTATCGGTTTTCCGGACTTGATTTTAATGGTATTGCGATTGTGTATTGATTGTAGGTACCTTCGCGTGGATTCCGAGACGACGAAGCACATCGACTACGGCTGAACAAGGAGTTCCGCATATTAGTAGATTTATATCTATGGGGGAAGTCAGGTGGATGGTTTATAGCACCCCCGCAACCATTGATATGTGATTTATAGTTCGGAGACAAGTTATGCCACGACTTAAAGTTATAGTTAATAGTTTTAGTGTGAAATTATATGATAGAAAGGATGTCTCGAATTGATATATGAAGACATGAAAGGTGAATGTGAATCACGATATATATATGTAGTTGCAAGAGAATGAGTACAAGATTATAGTGGCATGTTATGAGGTCGATAAATACGACATGAGAGTAATAAGATAGATTGTATATATAAGATGACATTGATGTGAGATATTGATATGATGAATATGATGACTTGGCTTAATATGTCGTTACGGATGCGAGACGATATGAGATAGTTGATACCTTTGTCGGCCCCATGATATGAGATTGATACGGATGTGACTTGAGATATAGGTATATATATATATATCTAATTATGTGAATGATGAATGATATGCCGTACGAGACTGTAGATCCGTACCCTCATTGTCATATAGGTTGATAGAATCCATAATTATTTAATGTCATCGTACGATGGATTACCGTACTTAATGAGTTTTACCTGATGATTTGTCCATATCCTTGACTAGAGGATGTCGTACGATAGATTATATCGTACGTGATATTGTGTGACTGGATGCCGGTTGATAGATTCATCGACTCGGATATGTCAGATTAGATACGTACACCTTAAAATATTTCGCTTACGATGTACTTTATGCTACGTTCATGATATTCTCATTGCACACATATACCTGTGCCAGTACACCTACGCAATTATCGATGATACGTATATTACACTTACACGGATTGCCGGCTCACACTTTCATCATCGATAATTGCTATGTCACTTACACAGTAAAATTGCCACATCATACTATTACTCTTAATCGTTCAGTACTGTCACATGACTCTTTGGCATGATATACTTGCTATGCTCACATCACTATTCTATGATTGCATGCTATACTGATATGCTCACATTTATGTTCTATGTTTGCATACATCATGCTTTATGATTATATGCATTGAGATAATGTTTTCATGGGATTCTAGATTTGAGGACCGTGGTTATATTTCAAAAGAAAGTATGTATTGTTTTAAAAATCCGGTTTCTCTTGATATGATATTTCGAGGCGTCCACCATGATTTTTCTCGGTTCTGAGTTATGGGTATACCCGATTCGAGGAGCGGTAGGCACTTTGCGGGTTCATGGTGGACCCGGTAAGGTACCCCAGGACAAGAGATTATTGTCGTGGAGTAGTCGATGAGCCTGGCAGAGGGAACAATACCTACCGGTGATGGTATTTGAGCTCGGCGGTTATCTAGAGTCGTGAGATGATATGGGCCGATCCGGACTGACAGAGCCCGAGATATGAGGATTTATGCGTCGATATTGAACACGGGTTTCATGATATTTCGAGTGTCAATGTTGGACGCTCAGGTTCCATGATTTTGATGTGTCGTTGATGGACACACGTTGGTTGATATCCTCAAATTTACATGCATACATTTTCATGTTATTGTGTCATTGATGGACACATGGATGATATCCACAGGCATACAGGCATTGATTATATTATTGGCATATATGCAGACACGGTCACGCTAGATATCATAGTATTACCTTTATGATATAGTTGACCTAGGAATCGTTGTTTTATTCGATTTTGTAACGACCCCAATATTAATATACCTCCGTATTTTTTTTCTTTAGTAAAATATTGTATTTATTTATTCTTAGTTTTTTCCGTATATTTTGTTATTTATAAATATATTATTTTATTATTCCATCTATTTTTCCCAAACACATTTCTTTAAAACTAAATTTTAACTTTTTTTCAAATTAAACATAAGACGTAACCTAGCCCATAACTCAAATCTAATTTCATTTTCATTTTCTTTAATAAAACTATGAACCCAAAAGCCCACTTTCTTTTTAAGCAACATCATATATTTAATTCTTATTAAATATGTGTATGAACAACCTTGTAGTTTATTGGTTAAGTCTTTACATTGTTATTCTATAGATCACATGTTCAAATCCCCATTCTTGCAATTATTTTTTATCAATTTTTATTTTTCTCATAACTTATAAATGAGACCCTTCATTTCCAAAATGAATGGTGACCTTTCATTTCTCTTTTAATTCCCATGTTGAATGCATATATTATTATAGATAATTCACCATTACACCATCTTTATTTGTCCCCCTCTTTCTTTTTCTTCCTTACATTTTTCTGTCTCTCCCTTCTCTCTCTTCACCTAGAGTCCTAGAAAAAGAATAACAAGAAGTTTCAAGAAAATCTCGCTAGTAACGCGAGATTATCGGTGGATAGATAAGCCCGGTGACAATACCGGCTTGTGTATGTAAGTCCCTTCTCTATTTCCCTCCCTCCATCTCTTTCTCTTTATTTTTCTATTTTTTATATTGTCATGAAAATCTTCCCTTGTTGTATCGTAGTTCCTAAATAATTAATTAAATGGATACATATATAAATAATGAACACACACAAACATACACAAATATATAGTTTGTAAAGTCTTTTTCATTACTCTCAATCCATATGTTAAGATTTCATAGTAACCAATTAAGATTGCATTGTTTGTTATTGTATTTTAAATTACTTTATTTAAATTTTGTAAAAAAAATGAAGTTATGAATAAATACCATGGTTTTCTCATTTATCGCATATGACATATCAATACCTTTACTTTTAAAATAATTTTTACTTCTGGAAATTCCAAGAAATTTACCTTGGATAGAATATATTTTTTTGTACACTCTTTAAAAAAAATTTAGATCGAACCGCTTAAAGGTTTAGGAATTACATCGTTTTTATTCACTGTTCGTAAAAAAACATAAAACTGTATTTATCGGTCAACTTCTTAGACACATAACTTGGTCTACAGATATCCAAATTGAGCAAACTCAAGTATTTTAGATGTCTATATCGAAATATCTAGATTTTATTAGTTTTAAGTTTATACTGAAAACCTACGTAAAATATAGAAAACTACGTTACAATATTTAGTGACGGATCTAGACAGAATCTGTTCCGATTCGCACACTGTTTTTTAATTAGGACATAACTCGAACTCCCGATATCCGTTCGTGACAAACTTTAGATGTGTAGATGGATAATTGATAGAACTATAATTTTCTGTATATTATATTACTTAGAAATGCATGAAACAGCTTGATATAGGCTTTGCAATATAACATATAATTGCTATCCAGAAATTTGAATTTCTGTTTTAAATGCTGATATTAAAACGATCATAAGTAGAGCTTCATAAATCCAAATCGTGCGAATCTTAGTGTTTTGTATAAGTACATCGAAATACCTACAATTTTCTATTAATCTTCATAGCCTGAAACCGATAAAAATTAACTCAAAATGCGTTTTAAAAATATGTGACGGTACTGAACAGATTCTGATCTATTTTACGCGATGATACGAAAACATGTATATCTCCTAAACCGGTAGTCATATTTAGGCGAGACTGAAACTCGTATGTGCATAACACTTAAAGCTATGTTTTCATTTATATTCTAAATTCAAATAACTTGATTAACTAGTCGTACATATCACATATTTACAACATGTTTTTTGACGTTTCCTGTATACTTATCTCATATCATGTTCTATGATTGCTTATCTATTTTTATCTATATGACTTGTGATTAAACCATTACATTCTGGAATTGACTTGATCTTGACACGAATCAATCATGAATACCTGAACCCAATAGGTGCACTTGACTCGATTTGACCCGAACCATGAATACGTAATGACTTGACATGAATACATGAACAATTGACTTGAATACTTGAACTCGACTCGATACTTGATTGCACTCTCTTATGTATTCATGGATTTGGGAAAGACTTGTAATTTTAATCACGGACTTATATACACGGGGTGTTGGGGTAGTTTGAGTATAAATCCAACGGAATCTCATGAGTCCCATTAATATAAATCATGTTGCTATGGTACCGGACTGAAACGGTACAAATCATGTTGCTGTGGTACTCGGCTGAAACGGTACAAATCATGTTGCTGTGGTACCGGGATGAAACGGTACAAATCACGAATTCACGAATGAGGGCCGGTGTTTCCAAGCCCCTAGATGATAGCCTGTTGGGTTTGGAATACTTCAATAACAATTGAAGTCCCGCTATTTTGGGCACGTGATTCTTTGCCCCTGGACGATAGCCTTGGAATCGAGAATACTCTTGAGATTGGTTGACATTCACACTTGAACTCACGTTAGTTAATTTTACCCTTTTAGAGATCTTATAGGACACTTATATTCGCTTCATATTTACTATACCTACACTCCACGGCCATGCTATAATTGTTTGCTATACTCATGTTATATTTCCATGCTGATATAGTTACCATATACATTACCATACTTGTTCACATATTACAATTTCCATTTATACTATATCACATGTCATCTTGCACTCAATTTATATATTACACATCTTTATTGGGACTTACTGAGCGTTAGTTCGCTGACGGGCATTCCACCCACTTCTTTCTATTCTTGGAATGTTCGTCAGGTGACATTGAGACAGAGAAGATGGAAGTGATCAAAAAGGAGTACAACCAGTTCGCATCACAAACAGACGTATAGTTTCATTCAGTTTTTCATTTTATTTCAGCTTATTTATGTATGCCTCCTTATTAAGGGTTATCATGTTAAATATCTTGCATTCAGATATTTTGTCTACTATGAATCATGAATGTAATAAATCACAGTTGGATTTCATTCTTTTGTTTATTCTTGTTAGTTTATGTTGCTTATAGACGCTTAGCGTATTTATTTCGAGAAATGACCTTCTCGGAATAAATACGTCGCGGGCTTACCACGTCACCGTTTCCATCTACTGGGAAGCGGGGCATGACAGATTTCTACCTGCTGATGTTTTTCTACTCACGAGTTGGCAACTCACCCCGTTGTGACATAGTTCTTGCAGGTTAACCGCATGGATCGGTAGCGGTATCGCTGGCACACAACTTGCTTCGGGTGATTTTCTATGGTAGGTGGGACATATTGGATCGTGCCCACTTTTGTATTATTATTTCTGTTGTATCTAGTCAACTCCAATCAGAAACTAGTATTTGTATAAATAGTAAGACTTAAAAAGACTTGTGGTTGCGAGACTTAGAGCGATGGGTTATATATTAGCTTGGTAGGTTGATGTCATGTTTTATTCATTATCCTTTGTGTTGATCTTCACCGTTGGGCGTCATATATTTATATTTATGACTTGCGTGGTTGTGATTCCGCCGATTGGTGAAGAGCTAGCTCCCTCTTGGGGATGCCTTTTATATTATCATGTATATGTGGTTTTGGATCAAAATATACAAGGGATGTGCTGCCCAAATTTTTTAAAAGACGAAACATATTTTTCAACTAGTAAAATCCACTTGCATTTTCATGTTCCATTATTTATGCATTTTTGAAACATTGGATTTCATCATACCTTTATTTCAAAACTTCACCTTTTTTATTTTTCTTTAAAAAGGTTTAGATTTCTGGGCTTCGGCTTACTTAACTTACATTACGCCTTTAGATGTTGCGTGATTTAAGTGCCGATCACGAACAAAATTTCGGATTGTGACACATTTGGACTCGTGGAGCCATGAGTTATCCCGACTTGGGACGTTATGTTTGAGTGAGCTATACTCTTTTAAAAACCAACGATTCGTTGTCCATTTTAAATGATAAATGACAAGGATGTGATACTATTTTCCAAAACAAATATCTATTTTAACTTAACGCAGCTTCCTTATTTCAAAATAACGTTTCGTTACATTTTCAAAGATAATGGTATAGCTCATAGTAATTAGTTACGTTTAATAATTATGTGATACGATTATGATTATATACGTTCTTTTTTATACGAACACACTAATAGAACACTGCACAATTGCCAATGAGTACTATGTTGCACGCGCACAGACGCATATGTACTACACCTTATTGGTACTGCCATGACACTGTAGGGCCGCTATACCACGCGAAGTGTATGTAAATACCGGTACGAGGCGTATGAATTCCCTATATCGGGAAATTTGATTGTAATTATATGCTACGGATATGGGTAGAATTACTTTCTGCTTTAAGCACTTATAGAACACTTGCACAAATACTAATGATTGCCATACTGCATGAGCACAGACGCGTATGTTACACTACACATCATTAGTATTGCCATGACACAGTAAAACTGTTACGTTTGTTTGCATACCTGACTATACTTACGTATGGTGCCTTTATTGCCTGTTGTTTAATTGTGAATACCAGTACTATGGGTATTCGTATTCGATTCTTATGAGTTTTTATGATGTTTTTACTTTCGATGATATATATCAATGGTATGGTACGCTGCTATATATATATATATATATATATATATATATATATATATATCATCAGAGTGATATATGCAATTATTCTTCTTCTTTACTTGATATTTTTGGATACGATGAGTCGACGTCCATCATGAGTTTTATGTTTTCTGATTTGCTTTTATTCCGAACCGAGTAGGGGAGCTATACGGTTACGGACGTGTTACTTATCCGGACTGAGTAGGGGAGATATATAGTCGGATACATGGTGGACCCGGTCGAGACCGGGGGGCAGGAAAGCCGCGATAGAGGCGGGGAGCCTAGCGATGACACTCGATACTGAAGATAGATATGTGCACGACGGATATCAAGGGAATACTGACCGGGGCTAGGGATATCAAGGGTAAACCGATCTGTTGAGACGGTGTCGACGATATCTGGATTTGCGTGTCGGTGATGGACACGGGAGATTTGATGACTTTGCGTGTCGGTGATGAACACGGGAGATATGAGGATTTAGGGTGTCGATGTTGGACACCCATATATTGATATTTTGCGATCATTCGAGATACGCCGTTATAATTTATGCGTTATAGTAGCCGACTAAGACTGATCCGGGGGACAGTACTTGAATACCATTTTACGATTAATACATATAAAAAGGGTTTCTAAACGAGCTATAGTCTCATTATTTTGACATGTCTAGAATGACATAGGGATATTTAAAACTGTAAGCCTCTTAAAACTCTTTACTAAACAGCAAGACGTATATCTTAAATAAGATACCTATTACACTTCATACTATTACGTCTGCTTTTATGCCGTGACATACGTATTCCGCGGCTATTTTAAGAAGAGGTTTTACATACATATTTTCGGCTATCTTATAGGCTTATACCTGGATACAGGTCATATACATATGAGACATTGCAGTTTCATGATCGATAGTGATGCATTTATTGTACTTATGCATTTTATATTTATATTAGTACATGATTTGATAGTATTATACATATGACCTAGAACATCGTTGTGCATTTCGATTTTCTACCTTGTGATATACTTTTATTCACTGAGTTAGCAACGCACCCCGTTGTGCTCCAGTTTCTTGCAGGTTATATCGCTCAGATCATCAGCAGCTTGCGGCACACACTTCTTTTCTGTGAATGCTTTGGTAGGTGGGCTGCTGTTGTATTATACCCACACTTATATATATATATTCTTTTGTATCTTATTAAAACTCCATCGACTTAGAACTTGTATATTGTGGACTTAGAAGCGAGACTTAGAGTTTGTGTGTTTGTGGCGTCGCACTCGTTGGAGTCGACTTTTTATACTTGTTGATCTTGTTTCGCTTTGCTTTTCTTCACCAATGGGCATCGTATATTATCTGCGTGGTTGCTCCGCCGTTTGGGCGTGGAAGCTAGCTCCCGTTGGGATGCTTTATATATTATTGTGCTTATATTAGGTTTTATTCAATATTTACAAAGGAGGTGCTGCTGTTCATATCATAATTTTGCAATATTATATTCCCCATTCTTATTCATTTTACAAATAAATTGGTGCTTTTGACCCATGTCTGCTACATAGTTGCAGGTTACAGGTTCTCGGAACAAAAACAGTGAAAACGATGAAAAGACGATACAAAAGTGAGACAACGACCGATAAATGGAAGAATCTTGATCAAGCCTACAGTTTGGAGAATAAACGAAGATCAATAAACAAGTTCACAGAGTACAAAGGCAGTGCAAGGTTCAAGACTTCGACACGAAGTAAGCGGTAAAAGTCCACGACTTTATTCACTGTGGAAATCTGGAAGAAATCTAGAAGACAAACTGAGAAACCAAGTAAAGAAACAAGAAGCAGAATGTAACCAGAAGCAACCAGGAAAGATTAAGCCAACAAGACCACTAGATGGCCGCGGATCCGCGGCCAAACAGGGGTTTTGGCCGCGGTTCCGTGGCCATAAAGAGCCCGTATCGGTGGAAATTTGTGTCGGTGCGTCGGCGTGTTGACTAGTCTTCTTAAGGGTATAATTGTAATTGCAGATATGACGTGATTGTAACCCTAGGGTTTCTATATTCTATAAATAGAAACCCAAAAACCTCTTTTAGGTTATGCCTCTTTTTATTTCATCTATTCAGAATTTAATTCATGTGTAAATGTTTGGAGAGAGCCATCAATAAAGTAAGTAATTTTATTTCATTGCCCTAGTTAATTTTTATTCTGTCTTAGTATAATTTTATTATCTGCCCTAGTTAGATAGTTAGAAATGTTTTTCGATTCCCTAATGAGTGAGTAGTCTCCTCACTTGTTAGCGTTAGATTTGGGGAAGGCTTGAGAAATGAAAATCTCTCACCCCTTTCTTGCCCATCACATATAATTAATAGGACTCCATGCATACATACACACACCGTTCCCTACGGCTCCTTACCCCACGAGGTAACGGTGATACTATAGTATAAACGACCGGTTGCGTATGTTTTCCATAGAGGTTAGGGTAAGAATTAAGAAAGGAAGGACTAGAACCTAGAGGAAGAAACATCGTTTCTTCCCGATGGTACTAATCCCCTTTATTAATTGTTACCTGATCAGTCGAAAATACTGCATTTTTAACACGGCAATTTCCCTATCATTTGCACCCATCTAGAGGTGTTCGGCATTCATATAGCACATATTAGCAAAACAGTCCTGAAATACCAGATTGCATGTGTTATACTCTAAAACCGACATTTCTGAGGGAATTGTGTATTTATCATAGCATCGCATCATCCCTATATTGCGCAACGCTTGTCTCGAGAAATTGTGCAGGAAATTGCAGGAGCAAAACCAAAATTGGGAAAAGAGCTGATCAAAAATACACCAACTCCAAGTTTTGAGATCTGGTAGCAATCTAGAGGGACAAATAAAATTCAACATATCAAAACAAGGCCCAAATGTCAGCATCAGAAAATCCTAGAAGGCCCAAGACCTAAAGCCCATAAAGCGCCGCGGTTCCGCGGCGGGAGCCTGCTTGCGCCGTGGATTCGCGGCGCTATGGTGGCTTCAGCGGCTCAGTTTTTTTACACGTGTCTCATATAACTACCCAAGCTTCCAGAAGACTCCCGATTCTCCACGTGGCACATCTAGAAGGCTCGGCTTAACAAACTTCATCTAGAAGGCTCTCTTTAACAAACTTTTGGAGGGAAATTCAAAATTCAAATCATAGACCTAGGGTTTGGGAAACCTATAAAAAGACCCCAAGGCTCATTTGTTGAAGGTTGTTCAATAATTCTCCATCTTCTTCCATCCGTAAGTTGAGTGACACGACTTGTGCGAAACCCTAACCCTAATCCAATCCAAATTCAAGATCCCGAGTACCAAATCAAGCAAGAAGCCTTCAACCTTTTAGGAGCGGAGCCGATCTTCAATCGAGCAAGTGATCCAAGCCGATCCGCGACTCACGGGGACGAGCGAAGCCAAATCGACAATCGAGTTCTTCCTCTTGTAGTTCTTGAGCGATTGTAACAAATTGTTGATATAAATAAAAGGTGAAATTCTTTAATCTTGCTTTCTTTAAATTCTTGCATCATGATTCGATCTCAATTTGTAATTGTGGTTCTTGTTGTGATGCTCGAGTAAAACTCCGCTCGTAAAGGAGTCGAGACTATCAATAGAATGATGAAGTAACAAATCTTAAAACGATTCTTAAGTCCTACGAGTTTTGTAAACCCTAGCAAGTTGAAGAATCGATGACCTAGTTTAGTTGCGATACTTTCTTGATTGTGATCGCTCGAAATTAGGGATCCACGATCAATTCTTGAATTTACTAGAGGCTAGAATGTGAATGATATCGACGAAGGAACAAGGGATAAATGATGAAACCCTAGTTTCATTAGAAATCCCTAATTCTCGTCGATCATCATCAATCTAGTATCAATTCATCGAAGGATAAGAATACGTCATCGCTAGATTACATCACATCTATGGATCCGATCTACTCCTACGAGCTACACTTCGAATCTTGATTGTTGTTTGGAAATCATCACAAAATATCACTTCTTGATTTTAATGCTTTCTTAGATCTAGATATTTTCTCTTTCTTGAAATGCAATTTTATAAATCATGAATTGTTTTCTTTTCTTTTCCTTAAAGTTTCGACTCATCTAATTCGAAGCACGAACGATTACACTTTCCCTTTGAACGATCCGCACTTATTAACGCGCTACATCCGACACCGTTATTGATTGCGGTCAAAAAATATTTTTGGGTGTGATTTCTTTACAATTTCTCAACGTACACAATCGGAAATCGTATTCAATCAAATGACGCCGTTGCCGGGGATCATTTGATTTACTTACACAATCGAAAGAAACGATCAATCAAATGGCGCCGTTGCCGGGGATTACACGCTAATTCGTTCTATATTGAAATTTGAGTTGAAAAGTTTTTTCCATTACAATTTTTTAGATCAAAATTCACGCAAACACTAATACGTGTTATTGTGATTTGATTGCGAGGAAATCTGGAATCATTCGAGCTTGGGAAAAAATTTTCTGAATATTCCAGAAAGCTAAAGGGAGCAACAGAAGCATTGTCCTAAAATTCTGTGTAGTGATCCCCTGAAGCCACCGCGTTTCCGCGGCAATAGCTGACTCCCACCGCGGTTCCGCCGCGTGCTGACGTCATCCCTGCACCAAAATTTCTCTGTAAACTTCTAACTTTCTTATCTCTCCCCTCATCTGCTCCAATTAACATTTTGTGCAGGTTTCTTTGCAAATAAATCGCAGCACCGCGCAAAAAGCAAAAATTAAATTGTGCTTGTTTTGATTTTTTGTGGTTGTTTGCATAATTAATACGGACATTAAGGGGCAAAGACCAAATCCAGATTAGGTGGGGAGTTCATTACCCTTCCTAAGCCCTGAAAATCGCAAAATTGCATCCGCATTTACCCCAATTAACTAAAAAAGATCTAGAGATGAATCTAAGGACTGTCGCGCTCACTTAGGACAGAAGAAGGCCGTGGGTAATTCATTGCTTATCCGCGTTTCTCTTGTGGTGTCTAAGGCAAGTGTGTCGAAGGCTAGTGGTTACTTAATTAAGCCCACTACTTACGTAGTGGAGAACCTCCTACTTACCTGGCACTTACCTGGCCACAGGAGAGACAAAGAGGCAGTGGAGGATTTATCCTGCGACTTGTCTTTTGGTAGTTAGGAGCGGTCTAGAGTTTGACCTAAGTGACCCCTAGAATTAGGGTTTTGTGTGTTGCATTTGTTGTGCTTGCATCATATTTTCAAAAATCCGTCCAATTTTCAAAACAAACACCGCATTCATTCATTTCCCCTAATTATAAATTCACGCTGCCACTTGTACTAACCCTTTTTAGTGCAAGATAGGCTGGACATGGGATTCTAGTGCCCGTTAAGTCCGCGTTTCCCCGATTGACCCTAAAGTCGGTATTTCTACATTTACCCTTTGTTTTACCCACCACCACACCCACTTCGATGGATCCGTCTCCATCGAATTTCTTTTCCACTACCCTACCGCCGTCCGTTGGTGCGCAGAATCCACCTCGCATCTCTCTCCAAGAGAGGTGCTATCCTACTCGAGGTCCCCTTTCCACATGTCTTTCCATTCCACCAGCCAACGAGGAAAATTTTCAGATTAAACCCCAATACATCAACCTTCTACCCAAATTCCACGGTCTCGAGTCTGAGGACGCATATGTGTTTATCACGAAATTTGAAAATGTATGCGCAATGATGGCTACCTCACAGCTGTCTGTGGATGCTATGCGTCTTCGTCTTCTCCCATTCACTTTGTACGATATAGCCGAGAAGTGGCTGTATAACACTACCGCACATTCCATCTCAAATTGGGAAGAATTCGTCAAAGAATTCCTTAAGAAATTCTACCCACATCACAAGACAGCTCGAGTCCGTAGCGAAATAAATCAATTCACCCAGCTTCCATATGAACCATTTTCAAAATGTCTTGAACGCTTCAAGGATCTGTTAGTACAATGTCCTCATCACGGCATCCCGAGATGGGAACTGTGCCGAATCATTTATGAGGGCATTAATCCTAACACAAGACAGACCCTTGAATCCATGTGTCAAGGCAACTTCATGACCAAAGATGATGGGGAAGCCTGAAAATTTCTAGAAGATTTCGCTGAAAAATCTTTACAGTGGGAGGGTGTGAGTCAATCGTTTAGGGTTGGCAATAACCAATTGGAAGTTTCCATAGGAGTTAGAGCTGAAATTTCAGCTATCAATAAGAAACTCGAGACTATGGAAAACAAATTTTTAGCCGCCGCCCTAAGTCAAAAGTCACTCTCCAAAACTGTATGTGGATGCTGTTCTGATCCTTCTCACTTGACGGAAGAATTCCACGAAATTCTCTGTTTCAAGGTCATGAGCATACCAATGCCGCATTTCAAAGACCTAGGAACGATCCATATTCTTCCACATATAATCAGGGTTGGAGGAATCACCCTAACTTTGCTTGGAACCAATCACAATCTCAAAACACGGTCCAAACAAACACAATTTCCAAAGGGTCCCTCCACCACAACAGCAACCACAACTTCAATTGAGTCAGCACCCCTTCCAATCACAAAACTTCCAAAATCCGGCCAACACATTTGCACCACATGAAAACTCTTTGCAATTGACCGGTACAGATAGTACCTCTGCACTAGCACAAACCTTGGATACCTTCATGAAACAATCCATCCAAGGGACGGCAAGTTTGCAATCTTCCGTCGAGAATGTGATGAAGATCATTGTCTCTCAAAATGAGAATATCAAATCGATGGAAGCACAAATTGCACAACTAAAAGCCGAAATGAGTGCAAGAGAGAAAGGGAAACTTCCAGCTCAACCCTTACCCAATCCTAGCTATTCACATCATGTGAATGCAATCACGTTGAGATCTGGAAGAGTGCTTGACAATCATGTTGGGGAAGAGTTTGATGATACAGAAAAATCAATCAATAACACCCCTGCAGAGACCTTTCCTTCCACTTCTACTTCTAATTCTGACCCCAGTTCTTCTACCCCACCACCTTCTTCCGAGCCTATTCTTCGTTTCCCAAAAGGCTCGCCACTTCAGCCCACCTCTTCTACTCCTCCACAGACGATCCCCACTTCTATTTTGGGATCGGGGCCACACACACTTCCTTCTCCTATGATGGACCCAGCACTTATTGCTAAAGCACCTTATCCTAATCGGTTAAGGGCTAACACATCGAGTCCACATATGGAGAAGATTATGGACATGTTTAAGCAAGTTAACATCAACATCCCTCTCCTAGATGCCATCCAACAAGTTCCGTCCTAAGCGAAAACTCTTAAGAACTTGTGCACTAGGAAGAGGAAGACTCAAGTGCCCAAGAATATTTTTATGGCAAAGACTGTAGACACGGCTTTCCCCCAACAATTACCGAGGAAACGTAAGGATACTGGATATCCTACTATTTCCATCTCTATTGGGGAAAAACACATTAACCGTGCTCTACTAGATCTGGGCGCAAGTGTTAACCTGCTTCCATACTCAGTCTACGAGCAACTAGGTATCGGAGAGTTGAAGCCAACCCATTGCACTCTCCAGATGGCTGACCGATCAATCACCAAACCTAGGGGTGAACTGGAGGATGTGTTAATAAAAATTGGGGAATTCGTATTCCCTGTGGATTTTATTGTAATTGATATACAGCCTGTAGCGAACCCACGGAACCAAATTCCGATGATTTTAGGTCGCCCCTATTTGGCCACTTCCAATGCTATCATCAATTGTCGTAACGGTTTTATGACCCTATCTTTCGGGAATAGGTCAATTGAGCTGAACATTTACAAGTTGGGAAGTGTACCCTCCGAACCTACTGCTCAGGTATGTTCTGTCGACTTAATGGATGTCGACAGCAGCGAATTTGATGATCCTCATGATACTGATCTTGACTCTTTTCATACGTTATTGTTTGACCCAATTATGTATCATACACATACGGACTCTTCCACCGAGATGTCCGGGTCAACAACTAACACTGATTATGAACTGCTTTTAGAGTCTGAAGATCACCCCGCACTTTGTGATGACATTATTCATCGGGGTATTGATGGAACTTTTGAGGATATCTTCGCTGATGAACTCGCATTTTTGAATGACACGGGTGTTGAGATGAATCATCTCCCAAACAATGAAATTGAACCTCCACCCCTTCTTTTGAACTGTAAAATGAATGTGAGCAATCCATCGCATACACTGCATCGTCTCTCCAAATGAGACGCACACACATTCTATTCCACCACTTACCTTTGCCCCACTTCTTCTTTCACCAACCAGAGCACTGCATTGATAAAATTTTCGAATGGTTGGTGTTAACTTTCGGTCTTTGCAAAGCTTAGCATCGACCACTGATTTTTGACCCCCTCATGTGATTTTTAAAAGGATTAACATGGCTTAACTCAAGTTTGGGGGGGTATAATTGGGCTCTTGAAAAGAAAATTTTTATAAAATTTTGAGCCAGGAATAAGTTTGGGGAAGGTTCTTCACTTAAATATTTTGCCCCCACTAATAAATTCCTCCCAAGCTTACAGGTTTTTCGAGATTTAGCAGAAGGCAATAGTGAGGACACTGTTGAAAACAAGTTTGGGGGAGGTTTGTGCTTATTTTTGCATCATTCGCATATCATTTGCATAAGCACAAAACATTTCTTTAAAAACCTATAAAAATTTAAAAAATTTCAAAATCCATAAAAATTTAAAATTTCGAAAAATATATAAAAAAAATTGTACATAAATAAGATAATGAAAGTTTAGATAGTGAAAAATTACATCCATGAGATTAGAAAAATTTAAGAAAACCAAGAAAATTAGAAGTTTTCTTATACGAACTAGTAATAAGTAGTTATGAGCCGTTTTCCCAAGGGTTAGTAAGATGAAAGAAGTCACTAATCTGAGGATAAAAATAAGTCTGAAAAATAGTTCCTATTCTGGAAGCCAAATATTTTGAACGTTGATACCCTGCTATACGCACTTACACACGTCTTGAAGCCCGGGATAGTAGAGGATACCTTGAAATGCTCTTGTCTTAAAGCCGATGTATGAAGGAAATAAAAAAAATGAAGAAAATATAAAGTGGTGAGAAAAATGAACACTGGTTTTGTTATCGCCAAGGCAGCAATAAAAAAATATAGCGAGGATGCCTCTTCACCTAGTGCCCTAAGGCCAACTGGTCTGGGAGTCACTACTAAGCCTTAGGTGGTGCAAGACGAGGAAAATACACCAAATAAGCAAGCACATGAATAATCGGACGGTTAGTACCTCAAGAAGTATTAACGGTCGCTTGAAAGTGTATGAGCAATCTCATCTAAATATTCATTAATTAAAAAGTACGGAGGCTGATGGGCAAGAGTATGATAGCTTGAATTGAATTCTCCGGGTGTAGGGATGTCTTTACATACACGCAGGGTGATATGATCGATGTTTGGAAAAAAGATAGGAATGAAGAATAAAGACGATGTTTTATTGAGGGAGGACGTGATTTCTAACATCTTTTCATGACTATTAAGATACGGCTCATGACAACCGAAAAGCTAGCTTAGTTGGAAATCCTAATTTGCAAAGTCTTTCTTTTACAATTTTTTTCTTTAAATGTAATATTCATGATCTTCCTTTTATTATTGGATTTTGTGGGTGCAATCCGCTGAAAACCCTCAGGAGACAACACTCCTCCTACTAGGGACACCTAGAGGTTTAAAGGCTTGTTGCACGTGCTCAGTGCAATCGTGTTGCCTACTAAAGTGTGCTAGTTAGTTTTTCTCTTTCTTTATTTTCTCCTTCATTTTAATAAAACAGTTCAATCGATACGATCGAAAATAAGTTTGGGGGAATTTGATCAGTCGAAAATACCGCATTTTTAACACGGCAATTTCCCTATCATTTGCACTCATCTAGAGGTGTTCGGCATTCATATAGCACATATTAGCAAAACAGTCCTGAAATACCAGATTGCATGTGTTATACTCTAAAACCGACATTTCTGAGGGAATTGTGTGTTTATCATGGCATCGCATCATCCCTATATTGCGCAACACTTGTCTCGAGAAATTGTGTAGGAAATTGCAGGAGCAAAACCAAAATTGGGAAAAGAGCTTATCAAAAATACACCAACTCCAAGTTTTGAGATCTGGTAGCAATCTAGAGGGACAAATAAAATTCAACATATCAAAACAAGGCGCAAATGTCAGCATCAGAAAATCCTAGAAGGCCCAAGCCCTAAAGCCAATAAAGCGCCGCGGTTCCGCGGCGGGAGCCTGCTTGCGCCGCTGATCCACGGCACTATGGTGGCTTCAGCGGCTCAGTTTTTTTACACGTGTCTCATATAACTACCCAAGCTTCCAGAAGACTCCCGATTCTCCACGTGGCACATCTAGAAGGCTCGGCTTAACAAACTTCATCTAGAAGGCTCTCTTTAACAAACTTTTGGAGGGAAATTCAAAATTCAAATCCTAGACCTAGGGTTTGGGAAACCTATAAAAAGACCCCAAGGCTCACTTGTTGAAGGTTTTTCAATAATTCTCCATCTTCTTCCATTCACAAGTTGAGTGACACGACTTGTGCGAAACCCTAACCCTAATCCAATCCAAATTCAAGATCCCGAGTACCAAATCAAGCAAGAAGCCTTCAACCTTTTAGGAGCGGAGCCGATATTCAATCGAGCAAGTGATCCAAGCCGATCCGCTACTCACGGGGACGAGCGAAGCCAAATCGACGATCGAGTTCTTCCTCTTGTAGTTCTTGAGCGATTGTAACGAAATTGTTGATATAAATAAAAGGTGAAATTCTTTAATCTTGCTTTCTTTAAATTCTTGCATCATGATTCAATCTCAATTTGTAATTGTGGTTCTTGTTGTGATGTTCGAGTAAAACTCCGCTCGTAAAGGAGTCGAGACGATCAATAGAATGATGAAGTAACAAATCTTAAAACGATTCTTAAGTCCTACGAGTTTTGTAAACCCTAGCAAGTTGAATAATCGATAACCTAGTTTCGTTGCGATACTTTCTTGATTGTGATCGCTTGAAATTAGGGATCCACGATCAATTCTTGAATTTACTAGAGGCTAGAATGTGAATGATATCGATGAAGGAACAAGGGATAAATAATGAAACCCTAGTTTCACTAGAAATCCCTAATTCTCGTCGATCATCATCGATCTAGTATCAATTCATCGAAGGATAAGAATATTTCATCGCTAGATTACATCACATCTATGGATCCGATCGATTCCTACGAGTCTCATTTCGATTCTTGATATTTGGTTTGGAAAAATCAACAAACTCTCAATTCTTGATTCTATCGATTTCTTGTTATTAGATCTAGATTTTCTAATTCTTGAACTTTAATTATAAATCATGAATTGTTTGTTTTCTTTTCTTTAAATTTTCGATTCAAACAAAACAAAATACGAACGAATCGCGCAATCCCTGTGGACGATCTGCACTCGCTAACGCACTACATCCGACACCGTTATTGATTGCGGTCAAATAATTCTTTGATTGTGAATTCTATTTTCTAAACCGACACACAAAGAAATAAAGATCAATCAAATGGCGTCGTTGCCGGGGATCATTTGAGTTACTTACACAATCGGAAAATATCATCAATCATTACCATAACAACTAAAGAAATCTAAATTAGGGCATTGAAAGCGGTGAGGAAATCTTCAATTTCCAAACTTAACCTAAACCTAACCCTAGCAAGATTCTAGTCTTAGTATAAATCAGTTTAGTTTTTAGCGATAATCAATCCGACACCAATCGGAATTAACTCGTTAGAAAAAATCGAGAATACACAAAATCCCTATGGACTGACCCGTACTCACCGGCTAGCTACCAAGCGACGCCGTTCTTGATTGCGGTTAATAAATTCTTTGATCAATCAAATGGCACCGTTGCCGGGGATGACGTGTTATTTTCTTTTTGTAATTTTGGGTTAATATAAAATTGAAAAATCATAAAAATCGAAAAATTAAAAAAATATAAAAATTTTATCATCTTTTTATTGTTTGAAGGGTTTTTCGTTAGAATTTTTGCAGGATTGACGAACGAGTTCGGATCTGGAAAAATCCAAAATGCGAAACAGAAAACTGAAGATCTGAACAACAGAGGATTACAACAACAGAGGAGCAGAAGAAATTTGGAGGACTGAACCGTACCTTAAACCACATTTCTACCGCTCCACCCATACTTCTGCCGTGGATCCACGGTCAAGAGGTGACATCATCATCTCCAAAAATTTCTCGGAATCTGAACCGCAAGGTCTGCCGCGTTTCTGCCGCAAAAACCCCCTTTGTACCGCGTTTCCGCGGTCTGCTGACGTCAGCAGTGGACCAGGAACCCTCAGTGAGCTTTCTCTCTCCTTCTCTGCAACCCCTGATATCTCCTCTATAAAATTTTCCTGCAGGATTCTTTGCGCTAAAAAAAAATCTCTCCCCCTTCCAATAATTGATCTTGTGCAGGATTCTTTGCGCCGCGCTAAAAAAATTGTTTGCAAGTGATTGTTTACTATTTTGCATATTTAATTGGACTTTAAGGGGCTTGAAACCAATCCAGATTGGGTGGGGATTTCATCACCCTTCCCAGGACCCCAGAAATCACATAAGGCATATTGCATTGACCATAAATTAATTAAAAAAGATTAGACTCGGCACTAAGGACTCCGCGCTCAATAGGACAAAGGAATAGTTGTAGGCATCGACCGTTGATCCTAACCTGACTTTGTGGTGTCTAGGCAAGTGTGTCTAAGGCGAGTGGTTACTTAATTAGGCACACTACTTATGTAGTGGAGAACCTCCCACTTACTTGGCCATAATTGGCGGTGAAGAGGCGGTTTGAGGTCCTATTTCTGGCCCTTTGGAACAGTTAGGAGCTGTCTAGCTGACCTAGGTGACCCTAGATCTAGGCCTGATTGTGCATTTGTGGTTAATTGAACGTGTATCTAAGCCTTTTATCGAAAATCTTTTTTGCAAAAAGCACCACATAAAAAATACACAAAAAAAGAAAAAAAGGAAAAAAATTTACAAAAACTTGCAACTTGTCGCTAAGAAATCCGTGCACCCCACTTCCACCCACTTTCTTCTCATTGACGTTTTCTTACCCCCCACATTCTGTTTTTCACATTTTTTACTACACTACCTCTTTAGTGTATGTCCGGTTGGACTAGGGACACTAGCGCCCGATTAATCCGTGTCTCGTTGGTACCGACCGACGAAGCTTTCGACTCCGAAATCGAAATTCCTTCCACTTCCTTACCTTCACCTTCACATTCTTTCTTCAAAGGGATGTCGGGATATAATCCTAACAACACTTTACCCACGGGACTGATTCCACCTCCGTTAGGTGCGAATAACCAGCAACACCTGCCTGTTGAAGCGCCCCAACGAATCGCGCTCCAGGATCTTTTCTACCCTGTCCGCACTGCCTTACCTACTTGTCTTTCACTCCCACCGGCAAATGGGGACAATTTTGATATCAAACCCCACTTCATCAACATGTTGCCAAAATTTCACGGACTGGAATCCGAAGATGCCTATATCTTCATAAACAAGTTCTAAAACGTTTGCGCAATGATGAAAACAACCCAATTATCAGATGATGCTATAAGGCTAAAGGTCATTCCATTCACCTTATATGACTTAGCCGAGAAGTGGTTATACAGCACAGCATCACATTCAATTAAGAATTGGGAAGAGTTTGTTAAAGCTTTTCTTAAAAAGTTTTATCCTCATCACAAGACTGCGAGAATTCGCAATGAGATTATACAATTTTCCCAGCTTCCTTCCGAACCCTTTTGGAAGTGTTTTGAAAGATTCAAAGACTTACTTGTTCAATGCCCTCACCATGGGATTGAGAATTGGCAACTTTGCCAAACTTTATATGAAGGATTGAACCCAGCAACTAAGCTGTTGTTGGAAACAATTTGTCAAGGTCATTTTCTAACAAAATCTAGTGAGGAAGCTTGGCAGTTTCTCGAGGATCTTGCTGAACAAACATTTCAGTGGGAAAGCACTAAGACCACCTCATCCTCTTCTGTTGGTCAGTTTAGGGCAGGCATACATCAATTAGATATGTCGATTGCAATGAAGGCCGAGATGGCCGCACTTACGAAAAAGATAGAAGCAATTGAGACCAAAATCTCATCGCCTTCTCCTGCCCCAGCTTTACCCCCACGGACTGTTTGTGCTTGTTGTTCGGATCCATCACATCTTACCGAAGAGTGTCTTAACAATCCACCTGTTCAAGGACAAGATCAAGTCAATGCTGCCTTTCAGCAAAGACAAAGAAATGATCCATACTCTTCTACTTATAATCCGGGTTGGAGGAGTCACCCACATTTTACTTGGAATCAAAATCAACAATTCCAAGGAAACAACAACTTTCAAAGGCCTCCTCCTCCACAACAACAAGCACCGCAACAAACTCATTACCAGCAACCTTTCTAACCACAACCTTACCTAAACCAAATGAACAATTTTGTGCCCAACAACTCTTACCCTCCAAACAATTTTGTTCAACCAAATGATGATAAGGTTACCTCGCTAGAAAGAAGTTTAGATGCGTTTCTCAAACAATCTACACAATCCGCAGCAAGGTTGGAGACTTCCATTCAGTCTTTGGTGCACAACAATGCTTCACACGATCAAAGCATCAAATATATTGAGGCTCACAACTAACTGCTGCGTTGAGCGAGCGAGAAAAGGGAAAGCTTCCATCTCAACCATTGCCAAATCCCGGTCACACACACAACGCACATGTTGCATATGAACAACAAAATTATAATGTAAATACTGTGACCACGTTGAGATCTGGAAGAGTGTTGCATAATAATGTGGGTAATAGTGATGACACCCCCACCGGTGGTTCTTCTTCATCTTCTTCTTCTCCATCATCTTCTTCTTCATATTCATCTTCTTCGTTAGAGCATATTCTTCATTCTTCAAAAGGCTCTTCTTCTTCTGATCCGAACGGACCCACATCTCACTTCACGAACACACCAACACTGGGATTCATTCCAACTCCACATTCTACTCCACAGACATTGGACTCAACAAATTTTCAAAATGTTCCTTTTCCAAACAGGTTGATATCCAATAAACCAACTCCACAAATGGAGAAGATTCTGGAGTTATTTAAACATGTTAGCAAAAATATACCTCTCTTGGATGCAATCCAACAAGTCCCTTCGTATGCGAAAATCTTAAAGGGCTTAATCACCTCGAAGAGAAAGTCTCAGACACCCAAGAAAGTGCTAGTAGCTAGTGCCGTGAGCAATGCTATTAACCAACGTTAACCCTTACCCCAAAAATGAAAGGGCCCGGGCTGTCCTACAATTTCAATAACAATTGGGGATAAGAACATCAATCGCGCACTTTTAGATCTTGGGTCTAGTGTTAACGTGCTTCCCTACTCCGTGTACGAGCAATTAGCTGTTGGAGAGTTGAAACCCACTCGTTGTACTCTCCAAATGGCTGATCGATCAACCACCCATCCTAGGGGTGAGTTAGAGGATGTGTTGATCAAAGTAGGAGACTTCATATTCCCCGTTGATTTTATTGTTATGGACACACAACCTGTTGCTAACCTACGGAACCAAATTCCGGTGATCCTCGGTCGACCATTTTTGGCCACTTCCAATGCCGTAATCAATTGTCGCAATGGCTCCATGACTCTATCCTTCAGGAAGATGTCTAGTGAGTTCAATATTTACAAGATAGGAAGTCTTCCCCCCCCCCCGTGCCTAAAACTAGTACACGAGAAGTTTTCTTTATTCACGAAATCACCCAGGAGGACTGCGAGCTTGAAAATTTTCTGTTTTGACGCCACTAGTGCGTCCCTCCTTGAATCTAACACAGTGGGCATAACCGATATTGATTATTAATGTTTCAGTTTTTCGGACGATTTTGACGACTCACCGCCCGAATATGAGTCCTTTGAATTTTTGGATGAACCATCCGACTCGGTTGCTTGCAGTGATTTCGAACCATTGTTGGAATCCTTTGAGTTCGAGTTAGATTCCCCAATTTTACCTTTGATTGTTTCGCCTCCAAAACTCGAACTCAAGCCCTTACCGTCTCACCTTAAATACGCTTACCTATATGAGAATGAGACCTTTCCCGTTATCATATCGGCCTCTCTAGCCCTCGAACAAGAGAAAGCCCTTTTAATGGTCTTACAAGATAAGCGGCAAGCTTTCGGCTGGACTATGGCGGACATCGAGGAGATTAGTTCCCTCATAATTAAATATCATATGCATATGATAGATGATGCCAGGTCAATAAAGGATCCACTGAAACATCTCGGGGATTGTGTGGATAATCAACCTCCTCCTTTAGAAGTTGAACCACCCTCTTTTCTTTTAATAAGCTACGAGAATGCCAATATTCCTCTGATTTCTGATCATTCACGTTTTGATTCATCATCACCTCCTATCTCTTCACTTACACGTACATACAGACACTTTTCATACCACCACTTATCTCTTCCCCAATTCTTCTTGGCTCGGTACAACATGTTCTTCCACCGACCGATGCTTTACACAGATAAATTTTTCAACTGGTTAGTGTTGACTTTTGGTCTTTGCAAAGTTTGGCATTGACCTGTAACATCGTTTAACTGAAGTTTGGGGAGACCTTTTTGTATATATATTTTGTTTTTCTTTTAACAATAAAAAATAAAAAAAAATTGTAAATAAATAAACAGGGGAGCGCCGACAATTTTGACCCTCTTGGTGTAGCCTGACAGTGAGGATACTGTCAAGTTTAAGTTTGGGAGTATGCTTGGTAAGCCTTCTTCCTTCGCATTCATATGTATATTTTTGCATTTGCATACTTATTTTAAAACCCATAAAAATTGAAAAATTTGAAAAATTATAAAAATTAAAACATTCAATTTTGGCCATAATTGACTTGGGCTTGACAAAAAAGTTAACTACTTAGGAAAAACTAGATCTTAGACTTAGTAAATTAAAAACCCTAAAAATAACCTTTCTTAAAATTTAATGGTAGAAAGTATATGTCTTTGTAGTTTATTTTAGAAATAGGCAAATTTTGAGTTGACTTCTTGGGCTAAGTTAAAACAAGGGAAAGTATTGAAATTTTTATTAAAGTATAAATCTGAAAAATAATCCTTAAGCTTAAGTCTAAATTCTGAAAATATATACCATACAATTTGCACAAACACGAACCTTGAAACTTGGAATAGTAGAAGAGACCTTGAAGTGCTCTTGTCTAAAGTCCTTAGTATGAAGGAAAATAAAATAAAAATACAAGTGTGAATAAAGAGATAAAAAAATGAACACTGGTTTTTGTAATTACTTAAGGCTGCATTAATAGAAAAAATATTTAGCGAGGGTCCTTCATCACCTAGTGCCTTAGACCAACTGGTTTGGGAGTCACTGCTAAAAGCCTTAGGGATTACAAGACTAGGAATTACGCTTTAATGTGCGAACATATTTTGTAATCGGTCGTTGGTACCTCAAGAAGTATTAACGGTGGCATGAAGAATGTGTGAGCAATTTCACCTAAAAATTCACCAATTGAAAAGTACTTTGGACGATGGACAAGAGTATAATAGCTTGATTTGAATTTCCAAGCGTAGGAGTGATATACACACACGTAGGGATATATGATTGGGATTTAGATAAGAGATAGGAATGAAAAATAGGACTTATATCTTTAGTAGAGATGATAAAAATTCCTAAGTTGAGATGGAACCCTAGAAGGAAAACTTGAAAGATGCCAAAAGCTAAGTAAATTCACAAGAATATATATATTCTTAAGTTAAATGATAAGGAAGTGTGAAAAATACGGGTGGATAATTTCTAAGTCGAAGATAATAGAGTTCCTTGTTGGAAAACCTAAGTGAAAAATAAAAGTCAATAGGCCGAATTGATAGGATTTTGTGGGTAGTATCCGCTGAAAACCCTCAGAAGACAACACTCCTCCTACTAGGGACACCTAGAGGTTTAACGGCTTGTTGCACGAGCTCAGTGCAATCGCGTTTCCCTGCGAAAGTGAGGCTAGGTCTTTTTCGAGAGAAAGCTAGGTTTGCTCGAGGACGAGCAAAAGATAAGTTTGGGGGTATTTGTTCATATCATAATTTTACATTATTATATTCCCCATTCTTATTCATTTTACAAATAAACAGGTGCTTTTTACCCATGTCTGCTACATAGTGGCAGGTTACAGGTTCTCGGAACAAAAACAGTGAAAACGATGAAAAGACGATACAAAAATGAGACTACGACCGATAAATGGAAGAATCTTGATCAAGCCTACAGTTTGGAGAATAAATGAAGATCAATAAAAAAGTTCACAGAGTACAAAGGCAGCGCAAGGTTCAAGACTTCGACACGAAGTAAGCGGTAAAAGTCCACGACTTTATTCACTGTGGAAATCTGGAAGAAATCTAGAAGACAAACTGAGAAACCAAGTAAAGAAACAAGAAGCAGAATGTAACCAGAAGCAACCAGGAAAGATTGAGCCAACAAGACCACTAGATGACCGCGGACCAAACAGGGATTTTGGCCGCGGTCCGCGGCCATAAAGAGCCCGTGTCGGTGGAAATTTGTGTCGGTGCGTCGGCGCGTTGACTAGTCTTCTTAGGGGTATACTTGTAATTGCAGATATGACGCGATTGTAACCCTAGGGTTTCTATGTTCTATAAATAGAAACCCTAAAACCTCTTTTAGGTTATGCCTCTTTCTATTTCATCTATTCAGAATTTAATTCCTGTGTAAATGTTTGGAGAGAGCCATCAATAAAGTAAGTAATTTTATTTCATTGCCTTAGTTAATTTTTATTCTGTCTTAGTATAATTTTATTATCTGCCCTAGTTAGATAGTTCGAAATATTTTTCAATTCCCTAATGAGTGAGTAGTCTCCTCACTTTTTAGTGTTAGTTTTGGGGAAGGCTTGAGAGATGAAAATCTCTCACCTCTTTCTTGCCCATCATATATAATTAATAGGACTCTATGCATAGATACACACACCGTTCCCTACGGCTCCTTACCCCATGAGGTAACGGTGATACCGTAGTATAAACGACCGGTTGCGTATGTTTTCCATGGAGGTTAGGGTAAGAATTAAGAAAGGAAGGACTAGAACCTAGAGGAAGAAACATCGTTTCTTCCCGATGGTACTAATTCCCTTTATTAATTGTTACCATAACACCTAAAGAGATCTAAATTAGGGCATTGAAAGCGGTGAGGAAATCTTCAATTTCCAAACTTAACCTAAACCTAACCCTAGCAAGATTCTAGTCTTAGTATAAATCAATTTAGTTTTTAGCGATAATCAATCCGACACCAATCGGAATTAACTCGTTAGAACAAATCGAGAATACACAAAATCCCTGTGGACCGACCCGTACTCACCGGCTAGCTACCAAGCGACGCCGTTCTTGATTGCGGTTAATAAATTCTTTGATCAATCAGCTGGCGATTTTTAAAACGCCATAGATACTTTTCAAACATGCTTATTTAGACTTAAATGTTTATTTTAAACTGGCTCCATCTAATGTCTATTTTTAAACTTCACCTCCAATATTTTCGTAAAGAGGTTTAATTTCCGGGTTTTCGGCTTACTTGGACCGCATCGATGTATTTAGTTGTCACGTGATTTAAGTGCCGGTCACGTGCCACTTTCGAGTCGTGACATAAACCAAGTCCACAGATGGAGAAGATTGTGGAAATATTTAAGCAAGTTAACATTAATATTCCTCTCTTAGATACTATCCAACAAGTTTCATCATATGCAAAAATTCTTAAGGACTTGTGCATTAAAAAAAGAAAAACTCAAGTATCTAAAATGGTTTTCTTAGTAAGCAATATGAGTGATGCTCTTACCTAAAATTTGCCCAAGAAACATAAGGACCCCGGTTGTCCTACAATTTCTATAACTATTGGGGATAAAAATATCAATCACGCTTTACTCGATCTTGGTGCTAGTTAACTTGCTCCCGTATTCTGTTTATGAGCAATTAGGTATAGGAGAGTTGAAATCTATGCACTGCACTCTTCAGATGGTCGATCGATCTATCACCCACCCTAGGGTGAACTAGAGGACGAGTTGATAAAAGTCAGGAAATTTATATTCCCTGTAGACTTTATAGTTTTAGATACATAGCCTGTAACGAACCCACGGAACCAAATCCTGGAAATTCATGGTCGACCATTTCTCGCAACCTCGAATGCGGTAATCAATTATCGTAACGGTTCCATAAACTTATCCTTTGGGAATATGACAATTGAATTTAACATTTTCAGGAAAGAAAGTCAACCCTCCGAACTTTCTGCTCATATGATTGATATATATTCCGTCAACGAGATAGCTTCCGACAGTTATGAATTTGAGGAGTTTTTGCTCTACGATGATGACCTCGACGCCACCAGTGCGTTATTGTTTGATACAGCTACTCCTTACACGAATAGGGAATATGAAGGGTTCACTTTCTTTGATGATCTTGATTCACAGGACCCTTCTGTCGACAAGTCAACCCCCGAGTTTGAATCCTTTAACTTGTCGAACAAGTTAGTTGAGCTATCCAAGTCAATTTCTTACACTAGCTATGAACCTCTCATGGAGTCTGAGTATCGTTCCCTTATCCTACCTTCTATCATCTCTTCGCCGACACTTGATCTCAAGCTGCTGCCGTCTCATCTTAAGTATGTATATTTATGTGAGAATGAGTTTTTACACGTCATCATATCAGCTTTTCTAGCCTTAGAGCAAAAGAGAGCTCTTTTGTCTGTCTTGAGATTGAATCGGCAAGCTTTCGATTGGACAATGGCGGACATCAAAGGGATTAGTCCTTTTATTGTTGAACATCATATACATTTGATGGATGCGGCTAAACCATCCCGTGACCCACAAAGATGGTTGAATCCTGTCATGAAAGAGACGATGAAGAAATAAATCGTCAAATGCTTAGATAATGGTATAATTTACCCAATATCTGATAGCAAATGGTTAAGTCCTATTCACGTGGTCCCTAAAAAGTCTGGCATCATGGTCATAACTAATGAGGCTAATGAGTTGATTCAAACTCACACCCAAACTGGGTGGTGGGTTTGTATTGATTATAGAAAACTTAATACCGTGACGAGAAAAGATCACTTCCCTCTACCCTTCATTGACCAGATGTTGGAACATTTAGCTGGGCATGAATTCTACTGTTTCTTGGACAGTTACTCAAGCTATAACTAGATTTCCATCGCCGAAAAGGATCAAGATAAGACAACTTTTACTTATACTTTCGGTAATTTTTCTTATAAACGCATATCCTTTGGGTTATGCAATACTCTCGCTACATTTCAGCGGTGTGGTCGAGAATTTTTTCGAGATATTTATAGACGATTTCTCCATATTTGGGAACTCCTTTGAGGAATGCTTACATCATCTTGACGTTGTTTTTACCCGCTGTAAGGATAAGAATCTAACTTTGAATTGGGAAAAATGTCATTTCATGGCTCATGAAGGTATTGTCTTAGGGCATATCACTTCAAGAAAAGTATTGAGGTAGACAAAACTAAAATAGATGTCATTTCCAATCTTACTCCTCCCATATGCGTCAAAAATATACGATCCTTTCTTGGTCATGCCAAAATTTATAGACGATTCATTAAGGACTTTAGTAAGATTGCTAGACCCTTAACTCTTCTCTTGGCCAAGAATACAACATTTCACTTCAACTCGGATTGTTTGGCTGCTTTTGAATCACTTAAACGTTCCCTCACTACTGCCCCCATTCTATAATCTCCAGATTGAAATCACCCTTTTGAGCTTATGTGAGATGCATCCGACTTTGCTATTGGTGCAGTTTTAGGACAACACAACGATAAGATACTACATGTAATTTATTATTCAAGTAGGACCTTGAACGATGCCCAAATGAATTATATAACCACCGAGAAAGAACTCTTGGCAGTTGTGTTTACATTAGAAAAATTCAGGCCCTACCTAATTGACTCTCTGGTCATAGTTTACACCGATCATTCTGCCTTAAGACATCTTTTATTAGCTAAATCCAGGCTAATACGTTGGATTCTCTTGTTGCAAGAATTTGACCTTGTCATAAGAGACAAAAGTGGATGTGAAAACGTCGTAACCGACCATCTTTCATGACTTTTTTCTTCTCCAACGTTGACCGTGCCAATAAACGATTCTTTTCCAGACGAACATCTCTTGACCATATCTTGCAAGCCTTTGTTTGCTGATATTGTGAATTATTTAGCAACTGGACTTCTACCCAGCGAATGGTCAAATCAATACAGTCACAGATTTTTATCCTAGGTGAAACACTTTTACGAAGACGAACCCTATTTGTTTAAGTATTGTCCCGATCAGATCATTCGCCGATGTGTCCCTAATAATGAGTTCAAGAGTGTACTGTCCTTCTGCCATGATCAAGCACGTGGCGGTCATTTTGGTCCAAGAAAATCTGCGGAAAAAGTTTTGCAATGTGGCTTTTATTGGCCAACATTATTCAAAAATGCATATAATTATTACAAAACTTGTTCACGGTGTCAGCACCACATGGATTTCACGGAGAAACGAGATGCCGCTCTAACCAATCTTGGTTGTTGAGATATTTTATGTATGGCGAATTGATTTCATAAGCCTATTTCCCAACTCTTTTGGGAACTTATAAATTTTATTAGCGGTTGATTATGTCTCTAAATGGGTTAAAACAATATCAGGCCGTACTAATGACAACAAGGTTGTTGTTAAGTTCCTTAAAGAAATATCTTTTCCCGGTTCAGGCACCCTCACGCTATCATTAGCAACAATGGGACGCATTTATGTACTCGGTCTTTCAAGGCTTTGATGCGGAAATATTCAATCAACCACAAGGGTTCTATGCCCTATCATCCCCAAACAAACGGGCAAGCTGAAGTCTCCAATAGACAGATCAAGAAAATTTTGGAGAAAACAGATTCTAAGAACCGTGAAAATTGGTCCACTAAACTGACTGATACTCTTTGGGCATTTCGTACCGTATATAAGACCGATCTTGGCATGTCCCCTTATCGATTGGTGTTTGGGAAGGCTTTCCACCTCCCTATCGAGATCGAACATAAGGCAATATGGGCAATTAAAGAGCTTAACCTCGATTTTAACCAAGTAGGCCGCTATCGGAAGCTGCAAATAAATGAGCAAAGCAAGCTTCGTGAGGAACCCTACGATGATGCGGTTATAGTAAAAAACCGGACAAAGGTGTTCCCTGACAAACATCTTTTGAGAAATTTACACCGGGACAACAAGTCATTCTTTATGATTCACGTCTCTATCTTCATCCCGGTAAGCTGAGATTTCATTGGAAAGGATCTTTTATGGTGTGGCATATATACCCGCACAGTGCAGTAGATGTAGAAAATGTTAAAAATGGTTATATTTTCAAAGTAAATGGGCATAGATTAAAACCATACTTTTCCGCTGACCTATCGGAGGAACTCCTGTTCTTACAAGAGCCGCTTTATCATAACTAATTTTTCTCCGCCCCACCTCCATGTTTCGGTAACATTATTTCATCTAAGAATGCGGGTGTGTATAATAAAAAAATAATAAATATATATGTGTGTGTGTGTGCGCGCGTGTGCGCGCGCGCGTGCTAAAGAACAAGTTTGGGGTGGCTTTCCATTTGACTATCTTTTAACCATATTATTCTCCACCCAAGTTTACATGTTTTTATGCTTGAACAACAGCATCAGTGAGGACACTGCTGCAAACAGATTTGGGGGGAGGTATGTGTTTATTGACATATCATTTGGCACTATAAAAAACTATTAAAAAATTTGAAAATAAAAGTTAGAAAGTGAAAATACATATGAAAAAGAGGAAGAGAATTAAGAAATGAAAGAAAATTAGATGTTTGAAAACGAAACCAGTAATACGTAGTCATAAGCTGTTGTCCCAAGGGTTAGTAAGATGAAAGAATCACTAATCTACAGATAGAAATAAGTCTGAAAAATAGCCCTTATTCTTGAGTCCAAACTTCTGAATGTTGATACCCTACTATTCGCACTTGCATACATCTTGAAATTTGGGATAGTAGAGGATACCTTGAAATACTCTTGCCTAGAAACCTTAGTATGAAGGAAAATCAAAATATAAGTGGTGCATAAAATAAAATTTAAAAGAAAAATGAACACTGGTTTTGTAATTACTTAAGGCAGCATAAAAAAATATAGCGAGGATGCCTTATCACCTAGTGCCTTTAACCAATTGGTTTGGGAGTCACTGCTAAGTTTTAGGTGTTGCAAGACTAGGATATTGTTAATTACGCCTTAATAAGTGAGCACATTCTGTAATCGGTTGGTTAGTGCCTCAAGAAGTATTAACGGTCGCATGAAGAATGTGTGAGCAAATCCATCTAAAACACCACCGACTAAAAAGTACTAAAGAATATGGCCAAAGGTATGATAGCTTGAATTGAATTCTTCAAGTGTAGGGATAACTTTTACACACATGTAGGGATATAAGATTGATATTTGGAAGAAAGGTAGGTAGGAAGTCTAAAAACGATGTTTTATTAAGGGAGGATATGATTTCTGATATCTTTTCAAGACCATTAAGATAGGGCTCATGAAAACTAAAAAGCTAGTGTAGTTTGAAACTTTTCTTTTCAATTTTTTCTTTTATATGTTCCTTATTTTTTAATATAATTTTTGTCTTCTTTCTTTTATGTTGGTATTTTGTGGGTGTAATCCACTGAAACCCTCAGAAGACGACACTCCTCCTACTAGGGACACCTAGAAGTTTAAACGCTTGTTGCACGAGCTAAATGCAATAGTATTTTCTGCGAAAGTGTACTAGGTTTTTCTTCATTTGATAATAAAATAGTTTGCTCAGGGCGATCAAAAATAAGTTTGGGGGTATTTGACCAGTCAAATTTATTGCATATTTGTATGGACATTTTCACTACTATTATTAGCTACTAAAAGGTGTTAATTGTAAATTAAGAACATATGTAGGTTTATTTGTAAAAAGATTATTATCATATATTTCTTAATTTATAATTAATATAATTAGGGAAAATATATGCATATCATATTTAAATAAAATATTCAAGAGATTATTTATTATTAAAATATGCATATCATATCAAATAATCTTAACAAATATTCTTAAGATATCATATAATTTAATTGGTTGGAATAATATCTCAAATAAAACAAATGCTACTAACAATTTGATTTGAGATATTGTGCAGGTATTATAATAGATCAGTTCAGATCTGAAATACAAGTAGCAGATCTACAACAAATCGATTTACCAAACCAAATCTGCCAAATGTTAAGAGTAAATTGAAGAATATCGCAATGGCAGAGACTAAGAGATATATTTTCAGAACATTTTTATCAGAAAGATCTCCAAATATCGAGAGAAGAAGTCACGAAAAATTTAGAAACTCAAATCTACCATGGGGCGGCAGATCCGCGGCCAATAGGGGCAAATGGCGGTGGTTGTGCGGTCGTATGGTGGCCGTAGGATGTGAAAAATCAGGGACTTGATCGTCTTTGCACACACTTCAATAGGATGTTTAGGGTTTCAAGTTTCAGAACCAATAAAAGGACCGGGAGCTATCTATTAGGAATATGTATGCCCTAGAGGCCATTATTGTATATTATAGTGGATGCTTGGACATATATATAGAGGACTTTCTTGCTTGACATGATAGTATGCTATCTGGTTGCTCCTTATCTTAACATGTACACTTGTTTTAGTTTACAGTATCTTTGATACATGTTGATAAAGCCCTTAGGATGCTGACTTGACTACCAGGACTATGATGCAGATCATACTAGTGGGGCTTGTGTAGTCCATAAGCACATCCTTTAACAGTTGCTAGTCGAAAGAGTATCGAAACAGAGCATCGATATTCCAGAGTGGACTAGTGTGTACGTTTCTTGACCCTGTATGGAGCGATGGTTGATCCCACAGCCATTGGTGTTTGACATCAAAGATTGTACACATGTGCTCATTAGAGAATGGGTACATCGAATAGGACTCGTCGAGAACTCCTAGATGGTACCATACTTATCGTCGATAGCAGTTCTCTGGTTACACTTGTACGGGTTAGTGTGTAGACCCGAGATCGCCATAGTATCTTGTGTGGTCCCACTGTACTTTGATTTCCTCCCTACCACGGCTTAAAAGAGTCGTGCAAACAAGTGGATTTTGGGTACAGTCCCGAGTCACATAGCGGCGGTGAGCGATAGGGGGGGTTTCGTCTCTCCTGATATTGGAAGTTGATATTGTGCTATGCTCGATTGGCTATAACACCAAGTCCCTGGCCAGGGCTGGTGAGATTTACTGATAAGTGTTATTAGTAGTTTCTCGAAAGGTTATAGGCCACACAACGGCATGACTTATCAAGTTAGTGGGATCTGATGATTCCACCCCATAGACTCGATATGCGATATATCAGACGAAGAACCGGACTGTACGGTAAGTGTTGCTTATAGGCTCTATGGAAGTTTGGACAAGTTTGCTTGTTGATCTTCTATTTTTTCAATACTTGGGTAGCCGTTACGTCCAGCTAGTACCGCTGACGGCTTGTGGGTATCTGATATGATCATTCACTACTGCTGGCATATTGACGAGTCTTTAGAGTCCCATATAGAGGTTTCCTAGCTCAAGCGAAACGAAGTAGGGCACGTATGAAGATATGTGCGGGAGCTTGATTAAATACGAGTATATGATACCGTATTCTAATCTAGCAATATTTTATATTAGCCGGGTTATATGCGATATAACTGGATTATTGAATCAAGTGTTGAATCAATATTTGATTTATATATGTTTATATATATTTGATATTAGTCGGATTATTGAATCAGGTGTTGATTTAATAATTTGATATATATATATATATATTAACTAATATTGAATATTAGCGGGTTGTATGTAATAGAACTGGATTATTGAATCAAGTGTTGATTTAATGATTTAATAATTTAATATACATATATATATTTGATATTAGCGGGTTATATATGATATAACCGGATTATTGAATCAAGTGTTGATTTAATAATTTGATATATATTTATATATTTGATATATATATATATATAAACTAATATTAAGCTCACTTATGATGTTCTTCTCTTTATATATATATATATATATATATATATATATATATATTGTATCATGGTTGATGATACATTATACATTGATGTATGAGAATCACATTTGAGAAGGATAATGATAAACATTTTAGAATTAAAAGAAATGGAGAATGAGTCATAGCTTGAGAAACTTGGAGAAGCCATGACTCTTCAATTCTTGTTTTATTCTAAGATATTTATCATTCACAATATTATCTCTTTAGCTCATGGTTCACACTCATCCTTGTTCATCATCTTCTTCATCTTTTCACTAATTTTCTTGAGTTGAGAAAAAGAAAAGAGAAAGAAGTATTTCTAGTGAGCAAAATTCCTATTTCATCAACCTACACTTCTCTAGCCCATTAGTATAGATTGTTAACTTCACTAATACCTTGATTAGTGAAGTGTAAATTTAAATGAGTGTTGCCTCAAGGTGGATCATCTTCGAGGATGAAGACTACATGCATGCTCGATCCTTTCTTCAAGTGGAGTCAAAAAAGAGTTCTAAGGACTACAACTTAGAGCTTTAGAAATGAAGGACTAGACTACAAAAATTGTAGACTCCCTTCACTTAGTTTTTAACATTGTTTGCTAACTTTAAAACCCTAATTCTCTAGTTCGATTCTTGTTTAGTATACTTAGACCTCTAAAATTTTAAAAGTGCATACTTGATTCTCATAGAAACATAGTCGAGGTGCTAAGATATACTTTCATGGTATCGGAGCCAAGCTAGAGGCTTAAGAATGCATTAGACGAAGTTAAAGTGTTCGATCGACGTTTTAAAACCCGTATTTTACAAGTTTCTATCTATTTTTTCAAACGTTTAGATTTTCATAATTAAAAATGCTCAGAAAAGCATGCAGGTAAAACTATGAAGGCTCAAGAAAGACGAGCATGTAATTCCACAACTTGGCCGCGGAACCGCCGCCTATACCATGTATTGGCCGCGATTCCGCCGCCCAAGTGGAGAATTAGAAGCTCGTTTTTCTTTCTCTGCTTCATTTTGACATTTTGGATTTTCTGGAAATTTTTAATGAGGCTCAAGTGGTTGAGGTCTTTGTGAATTGGTGTTGTTTGAAATATCGATCGAAATGTTTAATATCGTCTAGATTGCTTTGGATATGTGATACAATTTTTGGAATCCACATTGATTAGTTTTGTGAAAACTAGTTAACGATTTGTAAATCTCGCATTTTGGTCTCAAATGATGGATTACCACGGAGCTTGGATTTGGATCAAAACTCCATCGTAATCTCGTATCGTACGCGAATACTCACCGGGAGATACTAGCAGACGGCCACGCCCCAATGCCCTGACCAAATGACTATAGGAGAACCCCATGGCTAAGAGCATCCACTCGGGTGCTCGTGGCCATGGTGTTCCGCCCAAGTGCACTTCGTTGACGGCCCCGGGGGTGCAGCCATCTATTAAAGTTCCAGACAAGCATTCGATCTTTTAATCGGGAATCTTGTTGAATTGCCCGACTTAATTTTTGAAAAGTGTTTTCAATTCGAGACTTAAATGCAAGGTTTATAGGGTTAGGCATGAAATTCGGAATATGTGATAATCCGGGTTTATGATGTCTAAAGATGATGTGGATACTAATTATTGTAGTTTTCATTTCTTTTCTGCGACCGTAAGTGTAACATGTGAAAATATCACCGATCTCGTTGCTATACGATAATGACATTAGAGATACGCATATTTACTTACGTTGATTGCATGTAATATTATTATGTTGCTATTGATATGTTATATTGGATCGTCGTGATTGAATAGCTGGGGGGTTTTACGTGAAATGAGAGTTTTTCAATTTTCATTCATGTAAATATTTGTATATAAAATTTTTTTATTGGGACACTTCCGGGTTGAGATTGTTATCTCCATTCGATATATATTATTTAGTTTTCCGCATTAGGATAGACCCAAGGCGGGTAGCATATGTAACCGGATTCTAGAGTCCAGTGGGAGGCCATCTCGAGGAGTCGAGACCGGTCGCCTAACTCTAGAATTGGCAGGGTTGCTTGCCGCACTTGTAGGGGTCTAGAGATGTAGGCTTGGCAATTCATCACGGCCGTAGAATCCGTGTTTTTCGTAATTGGATTAATCTAAAACACGGACCTGCTAGTATATCCTATATTTCATATATTTGCTTCTGTTGTTTCTGTAATACGATGTGATCATATAACTGCATGAGACGAATACTACTTATATATATAATATATTAGTAGACATTATATATGTTTTGCATTCGCGCTGGTCCTGACCCCGCCCTGCCATAAGTTAAGTAACCTTACAGTGAAGACCCGGGTGCCTGTAGCGAATGCAGAGGGCATATATGTGTATTTTATTTTCATTTCTTCCATGATGTTTAGGAAACATAAATGATGGGATGCCATTAATAAGATTAAGGAAAAGAAAAGAAACCTAAAAGATATTGTAAAATCAAATTTTTCAAAAAAGGTAGCTCTAGTTTTTGCTTTGCATAGCGGTATTCAATTACGAATATCCAGCACCTTATTCGATGAGGAAAGAACCTAGATCCCTTCACCGGGAACGTCCTCTTTAGCAAAAACTAGCATATGCTACAACCCACTCGGTTTGTTTTGAAAACTACTCGATTTTTAAAGCGGAGCTTAAACCACTCCTTTTTAAATCACTAGATTCTACAACGATATCATGTTCGTTACGTTAAAGGTTTTCTTCAAAACCAGTCGTAGCCCTCCGTTATTTCAGATAGGTACTATTTAGTATTCGTGCTGCGTTTGTCGACCTTGTCGAGGCGTAGTGTTCGGTAGCTGATTAGTGCTTTTCTGCCGCATGTCGATGCAATTGGTTAGGGTAGTCGTACGGCCTTGTTGACCTTGTCAAGGGTCGTGTGGGTGGGTCTAATTCAATCACGAAATGATGAGTTGAACTTGACTTGCGGTTTATGGTTTGTCGACCTTGTCAAGGTCATAAACCGCATGGGGTAAAAACAGACATTGGGAATTTCAAGTGTTGAAATTTGCAATGAGATTGCATACATTCTATGTGATAGTTGGATCTCGATACCCGCTGCGAGTAAGTGTTACTCCTGGGAGAGTTTTCTACTTTACAATTAGCTAATCCAGTAAGTGTCTAAGAAATGTGTTAACGGGGTTATGCCTCTGCGGAAACGAGGTTATTTAATTAGTTCCATGCGAAAGCACGGAAAGACTCTCTCGGAGTACCAACATCTGCCTGGCTGACCGATTTGCGAACTTGTAGGGTGTAATTAATCCCGACTAATCTTACCTTTTAAGGTTTGAAGGAAGATTTGATAAAAAAAAAGTGGGAGCCATCCTAATTAGATAAGATAATAACTAGTCTAATCTAGCAATGGAGCACGCTAAAATGTTTTTTTTCTCTCTCTCTCCAGGCAGCGACCACATCACGCCTTAATCAAGATAATAATATGGATATATTGACCGAACCCGCTTATCATACTGGGCTGGGGAATATTGGTTCCGCTCTATCTTATGACAACTGTAATAAGTCTGAGCAAGGAATAGGGGAAAGTAAGGATTTCCATGCAACCCGAATAAAGAAAAAGCATTCTGATGCATCTTCTTCAGGTGTGTTAGTTATTGAGAACTGTTTCTCAGTTTTTTCTACGTCCTGGGTATTGCATACCGGATCAAGATCCCATATTTGTAATCTGTTACAAGGGTTAAAGAAAAGTAGAGACTGGAAAAGGGTGATATAACTCTCAGAGTAGGGAATAGAGCAATTGTTGTTGCCGAAGCTGACGGCGAATATCACCTAGTATTGCCAAATGGTAATACATTGATTTTGAACGACTGTTATTTCGTACCGTCAATGATGTACAATATAATATTCGTTTCTTTATTAGATAAAGAAGGATATAACTTTGCATTAGAGAAAAATGCTATGAACATATTCATAATCAAGTGTTGATTGGGTTTGGTACGTTGTGTAATGGTATATAGGTTCTAAATCAAAATAAAATTCTGAATATACAAAACACACACAAGAGGAAAAGTTCAGAAATGAACGAAGCCTTCTTGTGGCATTATAGACTTGGTCATATCAATGTGACCAGACTAGCTAAGTTGTATAAAGATAGATATTTAAATCTGTTTGAATTTACATCTTATGAAACTTGTCAGTCATTTCTCAAAGAAAAGATGACCAAAACTCCATTTACGGGACACGGTGAAAGAGCTACTGAACTCTTAGGACTGATACATAGTGATGTATACGGTCCTATGTCTACACATGCCAGGAATTGTTACTCATACTTCATTATATTTACCGATGATCTCTCAAGATTCGGACATGTGTTCTTGTTGAAACACAAATCTGAAGCTTTTGAGAAATTCAAGGAATATAAAAGCGAAGTAGAGAACCAGACGGGTAAAAGTATTAAAATCCTTCGATCTGATCGAGGAGGTGAATACTTAAGCATGGAATTCCGAGATTATTTAAAAGAGAATGGGATTCTCTCTCAGCTTACTCCTTCATATACACCATAGCACAATGGAGTATCGGAGCGGAGGAATCATACCCTATTAGATATGGTGCGCTCTATGATGAGTACTGCTGAGTTATCTATTTCCTTTTGGAGTTATGCACTTGAGACAGCTGCATACATATTGAATAGGGTTCCTAGCAAATCTGCACCTACCACTCCATATGAGATATAAGAGGGTAAGAGACCATGTCTTAATTTCATTAAGATATGGGGTTGTCCGGCTTATGTTAAAAAGAAAAATCCGGACAAGCTCGAGGCAGGGTCTGTTCTATGTAAGCTTATTGGATATCCCAAATATTCGCGAGGGTATATCTTCTACCACATTGAGGAACAAAAGATGTTTGTTGCTCAACATGCCACCTTTTTAGAGAAGGGATTTCTTGTAAAAGAAATTAGTGGTACTGAGATAGAGTTGGAAGAAGTTCCAGATACACAAGCAATAACTGAAGATTTAGTAGAACCAGAGGATTCAATAGTCCCTGGCGAATATCAGCCACTCCGCGGATCTAGTAGGGTTTCTCACCCACCTGAGAGATACTAAGGTTTTCTCATAGTGGTGGGAGCGAGGATTGCATCATGGAAGATGATGACCCAACTAGTTTGGATCAAAGTACGAACTCTGTGAAATGGCTGGATACTATGCAATCTGAAATGGAATCCATGTACACCAACAAAGTATGGACTTTAGAAGTTGCTCCTGAAGGGGTAAAACCCATTGAGAGCAAGTGGATCTTCAAGAAGAAAATTGGTGTAGATGGAAAGGTTGAGACCTTCAAAGCTAGACTTGTAGCAAAAGGTTTTCGTCAATGACCAAGTGTCAACTATGACAAGACCTTTTTCTCCAGTGGCTATGCTTAAGTCCATCAGGATCCTACTTGCTATTGCTGCATACCATGACTATGAAATCTGGCAGATGGACGTTAAGACCGCTTTTCTAAATGGTGATTTAGAAAAGAGCGTGTATATGATGCAGCCAGAAGGTTTCGTAGACAGTGCGAGCAGCGAAAAGGAGTGCGAGCAGCGAAAAGGTGTGCAAGCAGCTTAAATCAATTTACAGATTAAAGCAGGCGCCGCGGAGCTGGAACATCTGTTTTGATGTGGTAGTCAAAGAGTTTGACTTCATTAAAAACATAGATGAGCCATGTATATATAAAAAGGTTGTAGAGAGTAAGGTTTTCTTTCTCGTATTGTACGTGGATGGCATACTCTTGATAGTAAATGATGTTCCTATACTACACTCGGTCAAACTCTTCCTATCACAAAAGTTCTCCATGAAAGATCTCGGTGATGCCTCCTACATCCTGGGGATAAAAATCTTTAGAGATGGATCTTTATCCCCATTGGGATTGTCCCAATCCAGGTACATAGACACCATAATAAAGAGGTTTAGTATGGAAGATTCTAAGCGTGGTAATTTACCCACTTGTTCAGGAATCACTCTCTCCAAAGAGATGTCTTCCAAAACTGATTTGGAGAGGGCCCGCATGAACATGATACCCTATGCTTCTGCAGTTGGGTCTATCATGTACGTGATGTTATGCACCAGACCGGATGTAGTTTACGCACTTAGTGTGGTAAGTAGGTATCAATCAGATCCAGGGAAGAAGCACTGGATAGCTGTGAAGAACATTCTTAAGTACTTGAGAAGGACTAAAAAGATGTTCTTGAACTCCAAGTGGAGTCCTTTACCGATTCGAGTTTCCAGAGTGATAAGGATGACAGCAAGTCTGTCTCGGGATTTGTCTTCACTCTCAATGGAGGGGTGGTATGTTGGAAAAGTTCCAAGCAAGATACCATAGCAGACTTGACGATGGAGGCTGAATACATCGCTACCAATGATGCTGCCAAAGAGGCTGTCTAAATGAAGAAGTTCATTACTTAACTTGGTGTGGTTCCATCCATTGAGAATCCAATACCTTTCTATTGTGATAATAATGTAGCTGTGGCTTTGGCCAAGGAACCCCGGTCCCATCAGCAATCCAGACATATTCTGAGGCGGTATCATCTAATCCGGGAGATAGTTGATCGCCGCGAGATCGAGAACAAGAGAGTAGACATGAAAGAAAACACGGCGGATCCACTCACGAAGACCCTCCCCCAGACACAATTCAAGAGACTTTTTGGGATGTTGGGTATGCGATACTACAACTGGCCTTAATGCAAGTGGGAGATTGTTAGGAATATGTATGCCCTAGAGGCCATTATTGTATATTATAGTGGATGCTTGGACATATATATAGAGGACTTTCTTGCTCGACATGGTAGTATGCTATCTGGTTGCACTTTATTATAACATGTACACTTGTTTTAGTTTACTGTCTCTTTAATACATGTTGATAAAGCCCTTAGGATGCTGGCTTGACTACAAGGACTATGATGCAGATCATACCAGTGGGGCTTGTGTAGTCCATAAGCACATCCTTTAACAGTTCTTAGACAAAAGAATATCGAGACATGGCATCGATATTCCAGAGTAGACTAATGTGTACGTTTCTTGACCCTGTATAGGGCAATGGCTGATCCCACAGCCATTGGTGTTTGATATCAAAGATTGTACACATGTGCTCATTAGAGAATGGGTACACCGAACATGACTCACTGAGAACTCCTAGATGGTACCATACCTATCGTCAGATAGCAATGCTCTGGTGACACTTGTACAGGTTAGTCTGTAGACTCGAGATCGCCATAGTGTCTGGTGTGGTTCCCACTGTGCTTTGATTTCCTCCCTACCATAGCTTAAAGGAGTCGTGCAAATAGGTGGATTTTGGGTATAGTCCCGAGTCACATAGAAGCAGTGAGCGATAGGAGGGGTTTCGTCTCTCCCGATATTGGGAGTTAATGTTGCGCTATACTCGATTGGATATAACACTAAGTCCCTGGGCAGGGCTGATGAGATTTATTGATAAGTGTTATCAGTAGTTTCTCGAAAGGTTATAGGCCACACATCTGCATGATTTATCAAGTTAGTGGGGTCTGACAATTCCACTCCCCAGACTCGATATGCGACATATCAGACGAAGAGACCGGGCTGTATGATATGTGTTGCTTATAGGCTCTACGGAAGTTCGGATGAGTTTTCTTGTTAATCTTCTATTCGTTAAATACCTGCGTAGCCGTTACGTCCAGCTAGTACCGCTGACGGCTTGTGGGTATCTGATATGATCATTACCTACTACTAGCGTATTGACGAGCCTTTAGAGTCCTACATAGAGGTTTCCTAGCTCAAGTGAAATGAAGTAGCGTACGTATGGAGATATGTGCGGGAGCTTGATTAAATACGAGTGTATGATACCGTATTCTAATCTAGCGATATTTGATATCAGCCGGGTTATATGTGATATAACCGGATTATTGAATCAAGTGTTGATTCAATGATTTGATTTATATATGTTTATATATATTTGATATTAGCCGGATTATATTTGATATAGCCGGATTATTGAATCAAGTGTTGATTTAATAATTTGATATATATATATATAAACTAATATTGAATATTAGCGGGTTGTATGTGATATAACCGGATTATTGAATCAAGTGTTGATTTAATAATTTTATATATATATTTATATATATATATATATAAACTGATATTAAGCTCACTTAAGATTTTCTTCTCTTTATATATATATATATATATATATATATATATATATATATATATACATATATATATATACATATTGTATCATGGTTGATGATACATTATATATGGATGTATGAGAATCACATTTAAGAAGGATAATGATAAACATTTTAGAATTAAAAGAAATGGAGAATGAGTCATAGCTTGAGAAGCTTTGAGAAGCCATGACTCATCTTCAATTCTTGTTTTATTCTAAGATATTTATTATTCACAATCTTATCTCATCTTATCTCTTTAGCTCATGGTTCACACTCATCCTTGTTCATCATCTTTTTCATCCCTTCACTAATTTTCTTGAGTTGAGAAAAAGAAAAGAGAAAGAAATATTTCTAGTGAGCAAAATTCCTACTTCATCAACCTACACTTTTGTTGCCTATTAGTATAGGTTTTTAACTTCACTAATAGCTTGATTAGTGAAGTATAAGCTTGAGTGAGTGTTGCCTCATGGTGGATCATCTTCGACGACGAAGACTATAAGCAAGTTCGATCCTATCTTCAAGTGGAGTCAAAGAAGAGTTCTAGTGGCTATAACTTGGAGCTTTAGAAATGAAGGACTAGACAACAAAGGTTGTAGACTCTCTTCACTTAGTTTATAACATTGTTTGCTAACTTTAAAACCCTAATTGTCTAGTTCGATTCCTGTTTAGTATACTTAGACCTCTAAAAATTTAAAATTGCATACTTGATTCTCATAGAAATATAGTAGAGGTGCTAAGACATACTTTCACTGTCTATCAATCGGATAATCCATAAAAGAATCGACCGATCTACTGACCAAGCAATCTAGAGAAAACTAGGGTTTTGTAATTTGGTTTTCAGCGAGCAATTTTTGTAATGCAATAGTTATTCAATAAAAGGAAGTTCTTTTTTTTTTAATTTTTGTCGCAATTACTTTCCGCATTTACTTTCCATAATTACTTTTCGCAATTACATTCTGCATTTATTTTCTGCATTTTTTATTTTAATTATGGGTTCCATTTTTTTCAACCTTTTTTTACTTCGTTTATCCTAATGAGTGAGTAAATTCTTACTTGTTAGGGTTTGTAGGATAGGGTAGAAAAATAGATGAACAATATCTCTTCAAATCTTTTTAAAGTTTTAATTTTTATAAATTTTAGCAAAAATAATACTAACCCTCTTATCGGGCGTGCTATCAATTCATGATAGTCACGACCACGATTTGAGATTCGTTAATAATCGTTTTGTTAAGGGCTTGAGACAAATAGGGATCAATGGAAGGACAATGATCAGTAAAAGGAAACCCTAATTCCTTCCAAAAACCCTAATCCACATTCATTGCTATTTCTTTAGTATTAAATATTTAAAAGATAAAAAGAATTATTTTTAAAAACTCATCCATTAACTATTAAATCCTATAAACCCAACAAGCTTTTCTATTATAAACTTTTCTAACCTTCTCAGCAATAAAATATAACAATTCCACTTTTCTTCTATTAACTCGTCTAAAACAAGAAAATTAGTTCACTATTTCTTTGTGGACAATCCGTACTCACTAGCGGCTAGTTATTGCGACACCGTTATTGATTGCGATATTTAGAACACATATAGACACACTTTTCACAACCAATCAGAAGGCTTTGAGTTTTTTTATTGAAAAATTGTTTCATCATTTTATATGGTTAGAAAATGATATAGCCATTATTTTCTTCATTCTTAAAAAACACTTAGCTCATTTTGTATGTAGAGCTTCGCCGTCCTCTCCTCCTTCTTCTCTTGAGCTTCCATGCTCTCATGAGAGGTTAAAAGAAAGAGTAAATAGTAAGTGATAATTCCCACATCCCTAACACTCCACTTCTAGCAAGCTTGGATTGTTAGTTGTTTCACTATAGATCTCTAGATGAAGCTGGAGCTTGAATTGGTTTCACTCGGATGAATCATTTTCGGTAAGGGTGGTCACCTCTCAAGCACGTTCCTGACGGACCATGAGGAGCTTGAAGGGGTCTTCCACGATTAGGTGAACACGCGACAAAGGTTGTAGTTTCTATAAATCTTGGATGTTTAGATGCTAGTTTAGTGTTTGGAACGAATTCTAGATTGTTGTTTTCTCGCGCTCGATAGAAATTTTCGTTCGCGTTTTTCGCTTCCGTTGCGCATTAGCCGCGAGCGCCGGGGAACCCTAATATGGTATCAGAGCCATCCAAACACTAGAACTAGTTGTGGACAATATTATTATTTCGACGCCGAAAGTTTTGTCGGATCGAGTTTTGAATTCCAAGTTTCTGTCCGTTTTTGAAAACGCACCTGAAATTTTTTTAAAGTATGTCAGTGGACTTGTGTTGAAGTATGAAAACATGGTACAAAACATACCCGAGGACCTAGATCATTATTTTGGCTGCCAAAAAATTCATTTTGGCCGATGCCCAAATTTTCCTTAGGTTCCTAAGTTTTGGTGGTTGATTAGAATTGATGAAACTTGATTTTTGGTATTATTCTTTTTTCCCCAGATTTCATATAGTGTTATCTTTGCTTTCGGGGCAATACAGAAAACTTTCGGACAAAATTTTAGCATCTTTTTTGATCCGTGGATTGGTATATGTGTTGGTTAACGCCGTCTAATTGCTATACGTTCAATTAGATGGGGTTGCACATATATTATTACTTGTTCTGTAATATATATCTTGTTATGGTTTAGCTGGATTGTCGTGACGGATAGCCCCATATGCGATTGCTTGTACAATTTTGATTTATAATTGTTGTATTCATTTGTTCGGGAAAAGCTCCAACGTGTGGCCGTCATTTCCGTATTATGTATATTCTTTTATTGGGGCTCGACCAGGATGTGGTCGATGTCACCACTGTATATATATATTTCATTTCTGTATTAGGATTAACCCATGATAAGTGCTTCAGTAGCCGAGTTCTAGAGTGCGGTAGGTGGACGTCTTATAGTGTTTGAGACCGGGCCGCCTCGCTCTATAACTGGCGGGTTGCTCGCCGCACTTTTAGGGTTATAGGATCGACCCGTGGAGGAGTACCCAAGTTACCGGATTTTAGAAAGTGATGGGTGACCGACTCATGATATTGAGGGCGGTTACCTAGCTTCTAAAATTGTCAAGTGGCTTGCCACACTCATCGGGGTATAAGATCGATGTTGTATGGGCTATCCATATTACCGGGAAACGTCGTATTTCATTTGTGGCTTAAATGAAACGCGGGGCTCCTAGTTTATCCGTTATTTCATTTTGTTTGCCGCATGCATGTGATGTTTTTACTTGCCTGTGATGATGATATATATTACATTTATTAGATGTTTCTATATGTTTTGCATCCGCGCTAGCTCTGCCTTCTCCCTACCGTAAGTTAAGTAATCTTACGGTGAAGACCCGAGGCCCCGTGACGAATGCGGATGGCATATAAAAGCATGCTATTTTGGTTGTTTCCTGTGTGGCTTAGAAACTTAAATGATGGGACTGCATTATATGTTTAATGCAAAGATATAAACCTAAACTGATATTGTTGGAACCAAATTTTCGAAAACTATAGTTATATTATTTTGCTTTGCATAGTGGTATTCGGTTAGGAATATTCTGCACCTCATTCGATGAGGAAAGAGCCTTAATCCCTTCATGGGGAGTTTGCTCTTAAGAAAAAGTTTATGTTACTATAAACCATTCGGTTTTTTCAAAACCATTTGTTTTAAAAGCGGAACCTAAACCTCTCCTTTTCAAAGCCACTCAAGTTCTTTCAATGATATCAAGTTTATTACGCTAAAGGTTTTCCGCCAAAAACCAGCCGTAGCCTTCCATCATTTTAGTTAAGTAACACTTAGTATTCATGCTATGTTTATTGACATTCACAAAGGCATAGTGCTTGGTAGCTAAGTGTTGCTTTTTTGCAGAATATAAATGCATTAATTTAGGACAGTCGTATAACCTTTTTGATCTTTGTCAAGGATTCATGCGGGTCGGTCAAAATTAATTAGGTTAGTGACGGGTAGAACTTGACTTTTGACTTATGATTTGTTGACCTTTGCCAAGGTCATAAGCCGCTTGGGGCAAAAACCATATCGGGAGTTTCAAATATAAGGAAAACTTTCCATGTTTGCGTATACCTTCTGGAGTGTGGTAATTTTGGTTGGTTTCTATCAAGATTATCACACGATGATAGTTGGGTCTCGATTCCCACTGATGAGTAAGTATTACTCCTCAGGAGATTTTCACGTCATAATTAGCTAACCTATTAGGTGTGTAGAAAGTGTTAACGAGATTACACCTCTGCGGAAAAAGGATTATTAAATTGGGTCTGTGCGAAAGCACGGGGGGCCTCCCTCGGAATACCAACAACGGCCTGGCTGAACGGTTAGCGCACTTATAAGGTGTACATGATCCTGACTAGTTCTCCTTTTAGGGTTTAAAGGAGAATTCGAGATTACAGTAGGAGCATTAATCCTGATTAAATAAAGTGATTAACCAATCTAATCTTGATAGAGTGCACCCTGAGTGCTTCTTTTCTCTCTTTGGATTGCGACCATGACTTACCTTAAATTAAAATTCATTAACCAAGTTAACCAAATCTTCTTACATACTTTGGTTTTGGATTATCATGATTCATGACAAAATCGCATATTTTCCTGCTACTCCTACTTTCCCTTTGCCTTCTCCAGAACACTTCGTATCACTACAATGGTCCATATTGCTTAGAAAGGCCTTCGTATAGTTACATACGAACTTGAAGAAATTATTTCAATCGAGGATGGCCACTGGTTCTGGAGAATTGGATTGTATAATTCTGTTGTCTCTCCTACTTCACCTTCTCTCAACATGAAAATGGGAGACATGGAGGTATGGTGAAATAAATAGGGGTTATTTTTATGCCATGGCTAATATTAGCCATCATCTTTCTAAATCATTCTCTCCTTCATTCTCTCTTCTTTCTTCTTCAACTCCTCCTTCACTAAAACCTTTCTTTATCTCCTAAATCCTACACAAATCACCACAAAAATCCTTCACAAATCATTTCAAAATTCCAATTTTTTATCTCTTCAAGAGTTTTTCATAAAGTAAGTTTTCATCTAGAGGCCACCTTTCAAGTTAGGGTCTCCTTCATATCATCTTGAGATAATGATCGACTCTTGAACATATTTTATTGACCTCTTGCCTTAACAAACTTATAATTTAGATTAAAGTTTGTGTTTATGTAGTTTTAAAATCTAAAGTAAGGTTTTGAGCTAAGTTTGGCGTTATGATATTTTTTATAGAAACCATAACCTATATAAGTTAAGTTAAGAGTATTTTAGTGCAATATATCCTTATCTAACCACTAAGTTTTCACTAAACTACCCTAAAGTTTTAATTAGAGTCAGAACTTATAATTAGTTAAAAGTTAGGGTTCCAATTTGAATCTGCTATCAAAGCAGAGACTTCAGAGAAAAGTTGCAATTACTGGAAGAAAGTTATAGGACCATGAATACATCCCCAAAACCCGAGCCCCCATCTTAAATATCTGGCTGCCAAAATATTACTTTTGGCCGGAATTGGCAGCCGATCTGGTGAGTTTGAGTATAGGTTTTTGTCAAGGGCTCTCTGAGACTCCAATTAGACCCCTGGTATATGCAACTTTTCCTAAATTTGCATATTTAAAATCTGGGATCGTTTTACCTTGTTTTAGGCGATATGTTAACGTACGATACGGACGTCCCGATTCTTGTTTTGGTGCTTCTTTTGGTTAACGGCCTTTAAGGGTAGTCATAAGTGTTAGTTACACGCGTTTAGCACACCAAGTTCACCCGTGTTAACTCGTAAGAGTTAGCTCATTCGTGTAATGTATGTTTTGAAAGTATATCCTAGCACCACCACTATGTTTAAACCAGCATCAAGCATACAATTTTAAAAAAATTGGGTGCGAAGCTACACTAACCTAGAATCTAACTAGAATATTAGGGTTTATATGAACATATAGCAAGTTCTATACTAAGAGATGGAGACAACAACCTTTGTAGACCAAGTTATTCTCTTCTAAAGCTCCGGATAGTAGTCCCTATAACTCCTCTAAGTTCCACTTGAAGAACGGATTGAGCTTGCTTCGCGACCTTCGTGTCGAAGATGATCCACTCGAAGTTCCTCTAGGTCAAGCTACATATTCACTAATCTAGTATTAGTGAAGTAAACAACCTAGTCTAAAATGTTAATCTAGACTAGGATGATGAAGTAGGGTGTTTAGCTCACTAGGATTTTTCTAAAGCTCTAGGGTTCACAACACATGTGAGGATTAGAGCTAGAAGCAAGAGGAAGAAGAAGAAGGAAATGGGAGAGAGCAAAATGAAATAAGGCATGAACAAGTGAAGAATGGCTACACTTATATATTCACTTATTGAAGCATACAATTTATTCCAATAATAAATTGCTTTCATGATTCAATAGTGAATACAAATGAATAATATAATAGAAAAAAAGCCATGCCTCACCATTCTTTAAATATCTCTCCATTTCCACCTCATTTCTATTTTCTCAAAATAGAAATTCCAACCATACTTCATAATATATATATATATATATATATTAAGATAAGAAAATAATTAGTGAGCTATAATATTAGTTAATATATAATTAAATCAAATATAAATATATATCATATTATTAAATCAACACTTGATTCAATAATCCGGTTATAACACATATAACCGACTAATATCATTTATCGCCAGATTAGAATACGGTATCACATACTCGTATTTAATCAAGCCCCTGCACATATCAGCACATGTGTCCTACTTCGTTTTGCTTGAACTAGGAAACATCTGTGTGGGGCTCTAAAGACTCATCAATACGCCAGCAGTAGGTAATTATCACATCAGATACCCACAAGCCGTCAGCGGTACTAGCTGGACGTAACGGCTACCCAAGTATTGAGCGATTAGAAGATCAACAAGACAGCTTGTCTAAACTCCTATGAAGCCTATAAGTAACACTTACCGTACAGTCCGGTATCTTCGTCTGATATGTCGCATATCGAGTCTAGGGGTGGAATCGTCAGACCCGGTAATTTGATAAGTCATGCCGATGTGTGGCTTATAACGGCTCGAGAAACTACTGATAACACTTACCGGTAAATCTCATCAGCTCTGGACAGGGACTTACTATTATAGCCAATCGAGCATAGCACAACATCAACTCCCTATACCAGGAGAGACGAAACCCCTCCTATTGCTCACTGCCTCCATATGACTCAGGACTGTACCTAAAATCCACCTGTTTGCATGACTCCTTTGAGCCGTAGTAGGGAGAAAATCAAAGCACAGTAGGAACCACACAAGACACTATGACGATCTTGGGTCTACAGACTAACCTGTACCAGTGTTACCAGAGAACTGCTATCTGACGATAGATATGGTACCATCTAGGAGTTCTCGGCGAGTCCTATTCAGTGTACCCATTCTCTAATGAGCACCTGTGTACAATCTTTTATTTCAAACACCAATGGTTATGGGATCAACCATCGCCCCCTACAGGGTCAAGAAACGTACACACTAGTCTACTCTGGAATATCGATGCCCTGTCTCGATATCCCCTTGACTAAGAACAGTTAAAGGATGTGCTTGTAGACTACACAAGTCCCAGTGGTATGATCCGCATCATAGTCCTGGTAGTCAAGCAAACATCCTAAGGGCTTTATCAACATGTATCATAGAGACAGTATAATAATACAAGTGTACATGTTAAGATATAGAGCAACCAGATAGTATACTATCATGTCGACTAAGAAAGTTCTCTATATATATGTCCAAGCATCCTGTTGGGTTTCCATAGCACCTTACCTAGGGTTTGGAAGCATCACACATGCCACTTTAAAAATTTACCGAGGTGCTAAGCAGACTAACCATGAATCGAAACTAGAATTTTAGGGTAACAACAAATAAGCATCACATACTAGAGGTAACTTATACTAAAGGATTAGTAATACAACCTTTGTAGACTTCCTTGAGTGACTCCTTGGACCTTTGAAAGTTTGAACCGGCTCACTAGAAAACTTCTAGTCCACGATGATCCACCCGAATCCCCTTTGCTCAAAGCTTCTTGCTTCACTTGATCAAGAATGAAGATGAAGCAAATATTTTACACTAATGGGCTAGAGTAGTGTAGAATGGCGATGTGGTTTGTTTTCTCTATTCAAAACCCTTTCTTTTTATCTACCTCACTCACACTACTACAATATGGGGTTGCCCCTACGGACTCAGAAATCCGTAGGGGCAAATATTTCTTGCCCCTACGGATTTATCCGTAGGGACAACTCGTTGTCCCTACGGTGCCCTACGTTCTAATTTTTTCTTTGGCCCTATGGAGCCGCAAGCCGGGGACCTACGGATATGTCCGTAGGGGCATCAACATAGGTTATTAATAAAAAAAAAGCACAGAAAAATTATATTCATCGTTCCCAAATTTCTCTCTCTCACTCCCGCGCCTCTCGTCGCCCGTTCCCGAGCTTCGTCACCACCGCGCTCGCGAGCCTGCGCCAGCTTCGTCGTTCTTCCCCACACCTTCGTCGACTTCCCGCGTCTCGTCGCCACCTTCGCCGATCGTCGGCGACCACCAATTTCTACCGTCTCCTCCACCGCGCGCACGGTTGTAAGTAAATTTGAAATAATTTTTAATTTTGACGTGTACTCTAGGGTTCAGGCCAGGTTCGGGTAGGGGTGAGGGCATCGGCGTCGGCGTCGGCTTCAGTTAGGGTTAGGGTTAGGGTTAGGGTTAGGTTGTGGGGTTCGGTTGGGGTTAGGGTTGGGGCTAGGGCTAGGGCTAGGCTGGGGCTGGGGCTGGGGCTGGTGCTAGGGTTTGGTTGGGGTTTGGGGTTGGGGCTGGGCTGGGGTTGGGGCTAGGCTGGGGCTGGGGTTAGGGCTCGGTTGGGCTGGGGCTGGGGCTGGGCTGGGGCTGGGGGTAAGGTTAGGGATATTGGCCAAAAACTCTCTTCAAGAGATTAACCCGTATCAATATTGGAGTAGTGAGCTTTAACAATGGTGAACTGAGTCCGCCAATGGAGAGCGGCCGTTTTGCAGCGGGAAGCTTAGCATATATAAGCAATATACGATTTACAAACAATAGCGGTAATCTATATAAACAACGAGATAATGATTTTCAAATTGGCCAAGTTAGACCTGACTGTTACTTTATTGACAATAGCCATCCTATAGATACCGTATATTTTGGTAGCCCTGGAGGGAGTAAAACATAATGTAAATGATGCACTCTTGCAAATGTGTTATCTTATTGAATAAAAAAGTTGCGATTGGGATTCTATTATTAGTACATGAGAATAATTTTTGTTGGATTCTATCATTACACATGCATCATGGGCTCTCGACAAATTTATTTACTCCGCCTCATAGAAGTACAAGTCTTATACCAGTAAAGAACCATGAAAATTTGCGATTGGTTCTGATAAGTTGTGGAACCTCACAGTGCCATAACTTTCTTGAAGGATCTCAAAAGTTTTATCATAAACCATTTTAATGCAAAAGCTAAATTTGATTGCTTTATCACAAGCTCTCTTCATCCTTGATAATTGATTCTTTTGAAGCATCATAACTATGTTTTGCGTTAATGTATTTGCAATGTTGTAAATATGTGATTAGCTTTATGGCTTGACTTTAATAGATCTATATTCCTCTGTTTTTCCCTTGCTTTAGAGTTGAACATGATCTTTTAATAGCAAATATACTGCCCTTTAGAATTCAAATATGGACTAATAAGAAGAGATGATTGTTATCATGTTAACGGCCACTTATAAAATTTCTCAAATCTTGATCTCAATGGTTTAAAATCATGTTACACATATAACACGAATGCACAACAAACGCATAATTAGAGAGCGATTCAAGATGTTCAGGTTAAAACCAATATATGATACTCGATGATAATATGAAACCTTCGTATTCCCATCGATACTCATATATGAAACTAAAAGCGCCACTTAGTCCCCGTCTATCGGTTAACATACGTGCGATGGTCGTCGTGACATAGAACTATACGAAGGTTGTTAAATATCGGACGGTATAGCTCGATACTAACAACCGTCGTATAGTCTACGCGACTAGAAAATTCAATCGTATGGTAACCCATAGATTTGTCCCGTGTGGACAAGTTAAGAATGTATAAAGCAAACGCCTTCATTCACTTGTGTTTTCATCCGTTTCGAGATATTTCGTCGGTACCTTTCCGCTGGTTCTCCGTGTACAAAGATAGATTAGATGTTCATTTCAACGTTGTTTCACAGCTTTGAAATGATTATCTATTCTATTACAGTGTACTCGGAGAACAGCGGGGAGGTGCTGCCGAAATTTACTCGAAACGGTTGAAAGCACAAGTGATAGGTGTTCGCTCTATACATTCTTAATGGGATAGAAGCCTACCCCCGACAGCCGGAACACACACATACAACAAGAATACACAACAAACGCATAATTAGATAGCGATTCGAGATGTTCAGGTTAAAACCACTATATGATAATATGAAATCTTCATATTCTCATCGATACTCATATATGAAACTAAAAGCGCCACTTAGTCCCCGTCTATCGGTTAACATACGTGGGATGCTCGTTGTGACATAGAACTATATGAAGGTTGTTAAATATCGGACAGTATAGCTCGATACTAACAACCGTCGTATAGTCTACGCGACGAGAAAATTCAATCGTATGGTAACCCATAGATTTGTCCCGTGTGGACAAGTTAAGAATGTATAAAGCAAACGCCTTCATTCACTCGTGTTTTCATCCGTTTCGAGATATTTCGTCGGTACCTTTCTGCTGGTTCTCCGTGTACAAAGATAGATTAGATGTTCATTTCAACGTTGTTTCACAGCTTTGAAATGATTATCTATTCTATTACAGTGTACTCGGAGAACAGCGGGGAGGTGCTGCCGAAATTTACTCGAAACGGTTGAAAGCACAAGTGATGGGTGTTCGCTCTATACATTCTTAATGGGATAGAAGCCTACCCCTGACAGCCAGAACACACACATACAACAAGAATACACAACAAACGCATAATTAGAGAGTGATTCGAGATGTTCAAGTTAAAACCAATATGATAATATGAAACCTTCATATTCTCATCGATACTCATATATGAAACTAAAAACGCCACGTAGTCCCCGTCTATCGGTTAACATACGTGTGATGCTCGTCGTGACATAGAACTATACGAATGTTGTTAAATATCGGAAAGTATAGCTCGATACTAACAACCGTCGTATAGTCTACGCGACGAGAAAATTCAATCGTATGGTAACCCATAGATTTGTCCCGTGTGGACAAGTTAAGAATGTATAAAGCAAACGCCTTCATTCACTTGTGTTTTCATCCGATTCGAGATATTTCGTCGGTACCTTTCCGCTGGTTCTCCGTGTACAAAGATAGATTAGATGTTCATTTCAACGTTGTTTCACAGCTTTGAAATGATTATCTATTCTATTACAGTGTACTCGGAGAACAGCGGGGAGGTGCTGCCGAAATTTACTCAAAACGGTTGAAAGCACAAGTGATGGGTGTTCGCTCTATACATTCTTAATGGGATAGAAGCCTACCCCCGACAGCCGGAACACACACATACAACAAGAATACACAACAAACGCATAATTAGAGAGTGATTCGAGATGTTCAAGTTAAAGCCAATATATGATAATATGAAACCTTCATATTCTCATCGATACTCATATATGAAACTAAAAGCGCCACTTAGTCCCCGTCTATCGGTTATCATACGTGCGATAATTTATTCTTTTTAACGACAAACGCATACACAAAGCATATACACGGATTTTCTCCTTTGTCAGTAACTATCCCGTTCTTATATTTCTCAATATAGTCAGCATAACCTACAATTTATATGTTATACAGTCTAACATGGCCCATGAGTACGTCAGAGTTAAGGACTGGATGTATGTGGATTGGAAACAACGTATGCAACCTAAGTTTATCGCAGGGGTTGCTGCTTTCCTTGAATTTGCACGCGCACATAATAAGATCGTAATAAAGAAGATTCTCTGTCCGTGCGATAGATGTGGCAATAAGTACTGGCAGAAGGTAGAATTGGCAGAGCTTCATATTGTAAAACATGGGTTTACTAGACTTTATACAACTTGGAAATATCATGGGGAAGGAGAAGAATGCAGTACTGCGGCAGAAGAAGAAGGAGAACACGATAATGCGGCAGGAGAAGAAGAAGAATTCGGTAATGCGGCAAAAGGAGAAGACGGTAATTTATTTCCATCAGAAGAAATGGAGGATATGATAAAGGCTGCCCTAGGTGAATCTATTCGTACCGAAGATGACATTCCTTCCGGTCAAGGACCGCGTGCGGATAAATATGAAAATTTCATGAATGATGCTAGGAAACCAATTTATGAGAATCCGAAGTATTCCACCCTCTCATGGTTCGTCCAACTTTTCCAGATTAAGTGCCTAAATGGATGGAGCAACAAGTCATTCACAATGCTTCTTTCGTTCTTGAAAGATTCTATGCCTCCGGGAAATAATGTGCCTGACAGCTGGTACGAAGCCCAGAAGATGATGTCTGATTTGGGTCTAAAGTGCGAGAAGATTCAAGCATGTCCTAAAAATTGCGTGTTGTACCGGAAAGAGAATTCAGATTTGAAAGAGTGTCCAACATGCGAAGAGGCCAGGTATAAGCCGAAAGGTTCTGATAAGAAGCCTGATATACCTGTGAAGATAGCACGATACTTTCCCATAACACAGAGGCTATTCAGGTGCAAGAAAACAGCCGAGGCAATGATTTGGCATCACCGTGCTCCTCCAAGTGAAGATGGAAAAATGAGCCATCCAAGAGATTCACCGGCATGGAAGGATTTCGATAGGAGGCACGCAATATTTAGTAGCGATCCTCGCAATTTCCGACTCGGACTGGCTACTGATGGCTTCTGCCCATTCAACTATATGGCTGGAAGTCACAGCACATGGCCCATTGTAATGATAATTTATAATCTGTCGCCTTGGTTGGTTATGGACCAATCATACTTTATGATGCCTCTTCTTATCGACGGACCAAACTCACCGGGGAACAATATCGACGTCTATCTCCGACCTCTGATCGAGGAGTTGAAATCTTTGTTCATTGATGGTGTAGAGACATATGATGCAAACACAAATACAACCTTCATACTGCGTGCGGCTTTAATGTGGACAATTAATGACTTTCCTGTATATGGAATGCTATCAGGTTGGTCCGTACATGGTCACAAAGCATGTCCTCATTGCCATGAACACACAACATCGAAATTCTTGAATTTTAGCAGGAAGGTTTGTTATTGCAGCCATCGACGTTTCCTGCCTCCAGACCACCCGTATAGGTTAGACACGGTTCACTTTGATGGTCATCAGGAGCTTCTTGGACCTCCATCCCCATTGTCCGGAGAGGACGTGACTGCTAAATGTGATGGTTACAATAACGTGACCCTCGGGATGGATCCGACGAAACAGGTCAAACCACCATATTGGAACAAGTTAAGCATTTTCTTCGAGCTTCCGTACTGGTCTACAAATTCAGTGCGTCATTGTCTGGACGTCATGCATATAGAGAAGGGAGTATTAGAGCACATACTTAACTTGCTTCTTTGTAAAGACGGGAAATCGAAAGACAACATGAATGCTCGGATGGATCTACAAGAGTGGGGAATAAGAAATGAATTGCACCCTAGACCGGTAGCGGGTAAACCGGGCAAGTTTGTACTTCCCAATGCCGCTTATCATATGTCACAACCGGAGAAGAAAAGATTCCTGCAGGTGTTGCATGATTTGAAAGTCCCCACAGGTTTCTCAGGATCATTCAGCAAGAAAATAAAAATTGTGAACGGCAAGATCGATGGGCTGAAAAGCCATGATCACCATGTTATCGTGGAGCACCTTCTTCCATTAGCCCTCAGGACTTCTCTCCCCGAATCGGTTGGTCTAGTAATCAATGACCTATGTTGTTTTTTCAGGGAGTTGTGTGCTAAAACACTGGAGGTTGTGACGCTGGATAAACTAGAAAATTCTATTGCGTTGATACTTTGCAAGTTTGAGCGTATTTTCCCACCTTCGATATCATAATACACTTGACGGTTCATCTTGCAACAGAGGCGAAGTTAGCCGGACCGGTACAATATCGATGGATGTATCCCGTCGAGAGGTACGTGTAATTTTTTCGTTTCGCGCAATTTATAAATTTATTGTTGTCCTGTATGCCCATATTTATTTATTCAACATATTTTCATTAGGTACCTCTACACTCTTAAGAAGTATATACGCAATAAAAATCGACCAGAGGGTTCTATCATGCAAGGTTATCTTCTTAATGAAGCAACCACATTTTGTTCCCACTATCTGGACGAGAACATTGAGACAAGGCTTAACCGACCACGAAGAATTCAAGATGGGCCATATGGTAAAGCCGAGTATAAGAGGGTAGACACTATGTTTATCAATAAGATATACCGGTTTATCTTGCTTAATTACGCATGTCTTGAACAAATTAGAGAGTAAGTTTTTTTGGATTAATTTTTATATCTGTGTTTGTGTGTGTATGAAATGATATAATATTAATGTCACAATTATTTGTCGAAAACAGAATTCATTTTAATGAGGTACGTGAGGGGCATCCTGATTGGAACGAAGAACGTTTGGAAAAATATCATTAGGATAATTTTTGTGATTGGTTCACAGATCATGTAAGTTATTCGAATAACATTTTATTGCTATCAGTTTTAATCTAAACTTGTATCGTTATGTATTTGTCGTAAAATTTATTTTGTTAGATCCACGATCCGAACTTGTCTGCATCATTTAAGAGTGATTCAAGATGTTTAGCTCAATTTCCTAGTATGGAGGTTGCATATTACAAAGGATTTGGTGTCCTTGGATACAAATTCGAAGTTAAGGACATAGAAACATCTAGAACCACTCAGAATAGTGGAATTGCGACAGTGGGATCGGACGGTGTGATTTACTATGGGTACTTAAATTATATACTCGGCATCCACTATCCCGGACGATCAGAACCTTTTTATATATTCCAGTGTACTTGGTACGATACGCGAACCGATATGGACAGGTGGAGAAGCAATCTTGGAACTTGGAAAGATGAATATGGATTGACCAGTGTGAACACACTTCGATTTTACGGTCAGGAAGATCCGTTTATCTTTCCGAACCAAGCGTTCCAAGTATACTACTCACAGTATTTGAAGCATCCGGGATGGAGTGTTGTATGCCGATGGAAACCCAGAGATGTCTACGATGTCCCAGAATTCGAGGACAGCGATGAGGACGAAGAAGAGAGAAGGCTTAAAGTGCTCCGACCGTCTGTTTCGAAGGACGGGTTATCTTCGACCGATCATGAAGTTACGTGGGTTAGAAATGACATCGACGATGAAATCCAAGTAGATATGTATAATGCGCCCACGAAACGAAAAAGGTTATCAGTAATGTTATATTATTACTTCACATTTTATGCTCTATACATATATAGTCAATACTTTTAATGATTGTATAATGCATCCACGAACCGTTTATCTAGATTTGATGACAATGTCGGGAGCAGCGAGGGACGGCAAGAGCTCCAGCCGCGGCAGAGGCAGAGGCAGAGCGGTTCTGCCGCCCGAAGAGCTCCGTAGGGAGCTTCAGAGGGCCGGTCTTGCACCCAGATCGGAGACCCCTTCGGATGCCTCCTTCCGTGTGGATTTTGCCACATCTCCAGGTATACTGCACGCATATCCATTTTGAATGTAATATTACAGATATTCATTCCTGTTTATGTCAAAATTACTTATATTGTCAATGTTTGATTGTCTAGTTGTTGGTGATGCGTCCACATCTGGGACAGAGGCCACTCCCGCTCCTCCAGGTATGTTTATATATCATATAGTGCATGTATATTGATTTAGAATGCTATATCATAAATACACACATTCCTTTTGCTCTTACTTAGCAATTTTTATTATTGTCTAGCTGTAGGAGGTGACACCACCGCACCTGCGGGTATGTTTATATATCCTATAGTGCATGCATATTGATTTAGAACGTTATATTATTGATCTACACATTCTTTTTGCAATTACTTATATAATCTATTTTTAATTGTCTAATTATAGGTGGTGCGTCCACATCTTCCGCACGGGCCACTCCTGCCGCTTCCATACCCTCCGCATCGTCTGCAGGTTAGTATGAATAAATATAAAATATTTATTCATTTTACATATGCTCTATAGAATAAATATGAACTTCATGGAAATTTAGCGTCAATGCTTATTTTCTAGTTGGAGGGGATGCGTCCGCATCCGGGACCCCGGTTGTTCCTCACCGGAGGAACTATCATCCCGCTCGTGCTGCTGCCCGGGCCCAGGCTCGTGCGATAGTCACCGGAGGTATATATCACACTTGAATTTTCGTTTAACCTTGATTTCTTAATACAACTTTGTCTTAATATTGATTGTCTTGATATTTCGTGCAGACGCAGGGCCTCCCCATCCACATAGGGGGACTCGAGGCCCGAATCAGTCCCATAGGCTGAGGCCTGACAGAGCTAGGGGGGAGGCAGCATTCCCCCTCCTTTTTACCCTTGACTATAGATATACCGGTCCTCATGCCGAGAGGTTCGGCCGGTATATGGGGGACGAAAGCCGGCTCGTGAAGAACTATCCACTTCACGTTGAGTGGGGCGAGCAGCACCAGCGCTCATTCGCCCTCTTCTTTGATCAGGCTCGGGTACGTATTAATATATATTTTCATTTGATATATCCAATATATTTATTATTAACACTTGCAATCTAATAACAATGTTTTTTTTGTATTTTCAGTTGGATTACGATTTTCAGCCTATAGCCGACCCTGATCACCCGGGGAGGGTGCTCGACCTTCATGCTCTGTACAATGGCCTGATGAAGAACATGCAGGCCAAGGTCCGATACAACAGGAATGAGCTGAAGGCCGACTGCTACTCCCTGTGGATGGCGTCCCCCGAGGCAGAGAGAGCGGCCCTCCTATCTACTCCGGCGTGTGCGAGAGCCGACGTAGAGACATGGCCTCTATTGTGCGAATATTTCGACTCCCAATGCAAACAGGTATGTATTTTAAATGTAATTCATTGTTTAGAATATAATTTATTTTTTTGTGTTACTTAATTAGAAAACTAAATGTTAATGCGTTGTGCAGAAACAGGCCGCTCAGAATACAGAGAACAGGAAGTCGGCGAAGAGGGGTCGCCCTACTTACACAGGTGGCTCGAGGAATATTACTCGAGCCATGGAGTTATCGGTAAATTACAATAGACCGACCTTTGTGATATTCTGCAATATTAAGAGTTATTTTCTAATATTTCTAAAATTAAGAGTTATTTTCTAATATTGCAGACAGCTCGAACCGTGGCGTCAGGTGGTACACCGAGCGTGCTGTCCGCATATCTTGCCGTCCACGGCACCTCGACAGATCCCGCCACGGGCGAGCTTCGATATCCCGACGTCGCTACCCACGAGTATTGCGTAAGTGTTAATATTTATTCTACCCATATTTGAAATTTTAGTTTTGGAAGGTTCAAGTTTAAATTTTATACTTATACTTTACTGCTTAATGTGGGTGTAGGAGCGGGTGGTTGAGCAGGCCGAGGCCTCGGGGATCGATTTTACCGGACATAGCGATCCGAGGCTGCTGACCCCAGTTCTGGACGCCGCACACGGAGGGCACCACGGAGGTTGGGAGAGAGGCCGGGGACTGGGCCCTAGCAGGGCCCATATGAGGTTGGACTCCATCCCGGCGGTTACTTCCTCCGTCTCCAGTGAGCGACTTGTCCAGCAGGAACTGGAGAGCTTGAGGGCCACCGTTCAGGAGTTGAAGGAGATGCTGGTATGTATACTACTTTATAATAAAATATCATGTCATATTATAGATATCAACATATCCATAATTAGTACATAGCTTGAGCTTATTTGGTTTTAGACTTAGGTTTGATTAATCATACATACATATGTAATTAAAATAAACAACGGTTTTCCAAACTAGATATCCAAATGGGGTTTCGAAATAACTTGATAATGATACGAATTCGAATAATACACAGTTCTTACACATTTCTTACACACGTTAGGTCCAGACGCGACAGGGTACATCGGCCGAGCCTCCACATGCATCTCCTTCGGCTGCGGCTCCGCAAGCCACTACATCGGCTGCGGTTCCAAAGATAGCTCCTATAGCTCCATCCCCCCCCCGCTCAGACTCCCGTAGCCGTGGCTCCGCAAGCGACTACCTCGACGGCGGCTGCGCAGACCACATCGCCAGCTCCACAGGCCGCCCAGACTCCCGCACGCGCCGAATTGCATGGTTTATTGACCGAGGAGCAGGCGCGCTTGATTCTAGCGTTTATCAGAGGTGAAGCTGGACCGAGCTAGGGTAGCTTTTTGATTCATATTTTTTGAAACATGTATTTATTTATATCATACATATTGTACTATATTTTGAAATGATATTGATATTTGATATTGGTTTATATTTATATCATATTCAGTTTTTGGGTTTCTTTTGTATATTATATGCGTGAGATGTGATTATGAATACTGCGATATATGTTGTGTGATGATTAATTTTATATTTTATTGATATATATATTATTGTGCACAGGGCGGGAAAAAATCAGGCAACCCTTTTTTTTAAAAAAAATACAGATGATATGTACCTACGGATTAATCCGTAGGTAATCATATTGCCCCTACGGATTCAACCGTAGGGGCAAAATATCAGCAGTAACTGATATTTCCCTCCTGATCTCAGTACCAGGGGGTTGGGAGTGCCCCTACGGATATGTCCGTAGGGGCAAACAAAGGCCCCTACGGATAAGTACCTACGCAGATATCCGTAGGGAATGGTACTTGGCCCTACGGATATCTTCGTAGGTACAGTTAATATATTTTAAAAAAACGTAAATAAAATAACTTTTTTTACCCTACGGCCTACTCCGTAGGTGAATATGGCCCTACACAGAACTCCGTAGGGGCAAGATTTTACCCGTAGGGGCAAGTTCAGGGCTTCAACTTGCACCTACGGCGTTTGCACCTACAGGTTATTTTTTCGCCCCTACGGACGTATCCGTAGGGGAAACCCTTATTTGTAGTAGTGTCAAAGGAAAACTCAAGAGAGCAAGAGAGAGGAGGAAGAAGAAGATGGCAAGCTTGAGCTCAAGAGTTATGATAATTCCAAATGAAAAATGAGAATAGAAAATATATATATTTTCACACTCTCACTTAACCATGGGTTAATAAATATCTAGATATTTATTTTGGAGTTAATAGCAACCAAAGAAAATTAACTCATGGTCAAGCAAGGGTTAATTGAAGAAGTGTGTAGAATTATCAACCATGGATTAATTTTCTTTTTCTTTAACTCAAAAATAAATATATATACATAATACTTCCATGTGAGTCTTGCATTTCCATCTTATATGTGTCATCAACCATGACACCATGTATGTATGTATGTGTGCATTCACATCATCATGTGCATGAACAAACACATATGCATACATGCATGCATACATCAATGTAGAAAAGGGTTTAATGAAAGAAGTAAGCTAAAAGTCAATGTTAAATCAACACTTGATTTAACAAACCGGTCATATCACATATGACCCGACCAATAGAAAAATGCCCGATCAATATACGGTATCACATACACGCATTTAATCAGGTCCCCGCGCATATCTCATACGCACACCACATCGTTTCTCCTGAGCTAGGAAACTCCTGTGTAGGAATCTAAGACTTGTCAATACCCCGGCAGTAGGTGATGATCACATCAAGCACCCACAAACCGCAAGCGTTCAGCTAAACGTAACGGCCAACCGGGTATTGAGCGATCAGAAGAAAACAAGCAAAGCTGTCAAAACTCCCGTCGAGCCGACTGGCAACACTTACCGTACAGTCCGGTCTCTTCGTCAGATATGCTGCATATCGAGTCTAGGGATGGTATCGTCGACCTCATTAACTCAATAAGTCATGCCGGTGTATGGCTCATAACAGATCGAGAAACTACTGATAACATTTATCAGTAAATTTTAGCAACCCTGGTTAGGGACTTCCTGTTATAGCCAATCGAGCATAGCACAATATCAACCCCCAATACCGGGAGAGATGAAACCCCTCCTATCGCTCACTGCCTCCATATGCCTCAGGACTGTACCCAAAATCCACCTGTTTGCACGACTCGGTAGAGCCGTGGTAGGGTGGAAATCAAAGTACAGTAGGAGGACACACAAGACTCTATGACGATCTCGGGTCTACAGACTGACATGTACCAGTGTCACCTGAGAACTGCTATCCGACGATAGATATAATACCACATAGGAGTTATCGGCGAGTCCGTTCAATGTACCCAGTCTCTACTGAGCACCCATATACAATCTTTGGTGCCACCACACCAGATGGATATGGGATCATCCATTGCCCATCATATGGGACAAGAATTGTATACGCTAGTCTACTCTGGAATATCGATGCCCCATCTCGATACACCCACGACTAGGAACAGTTCAAAGATATGCTCATAAACTACACGAGTCCCACTAGTATGATCTGCATCATAGTCGCAGTAGTCAAGCAAATATCCTGAGAGCTTTATCAACATGTACCAAATGAGTAAGATGCATGATCAAATGAACATGTCAAGATAAAGTAAACCAGATAGCATACTATCATGTCGAGCAAGAAAGTCATCTATATATATATATATATACATGTCCAAGCATCCACTATGCATATAATGGCCTCTAGGGCATACATATATCAGACAATCTCTCACTTGCACTAAGGCCAATTATTGGCGTATCTCATACCCAACATCCCAAAAATTTGCTCATGTTGCGGCTGTGGAAGGGCTTGGTGAGTGGATCCGCGGTGTTATCCTTTGTATCTACTCTCCGAATCTCGATCTCGTGGCGATCTACTATCTCCCAGATCAAATGATATCGCTTTAGGATGTGTCTGGACTTCTGATGGGACCTGGGTTCTTTAAACAACGCCATAGCCCCATTATTATCACAATACAATGGTATTGGATCAACAATGGTTGGAACTACTACTAGTTCTGCGACAAACTTCCTCATCTAGACGCCTTCCTTGGCGGCATCATTTGCAGTAATATACTCAGCTTCCATCGTGGAGCCTGCAACGGTATCCTGTTTGGAACCTTTCCAACTAACCGCCCCTCCATTGAGGGTAAATACAAACCCTGAGATAGATTTGTTGTCATCCTTATCACTTTGGAAGCTGGAATCGATAAAAGCCTCTATTTGGAGATCCCCATTACCATACACCAAGAACAGTTCTTTAGTCCTTCGCAAGTACTTAAGAATATTTTTCACTGTTATCCAATGTTTCTCCCCTGGGTTGGATTGATACCTGCTTACTGCAGCTAGTGCATAAACTACATCAGGGCGAGTACATAACATCGCATGCATTATAAATCCTACGGCTGAAGCGTAGGGTATAATGCTCATGCGAGTTCTCTCTTCATCAGTCTTCGTACAGAAGTCCTTGGAGAGAGTGATTCCATGACAAGCGGGAAAGACACCACGCTTAGAACCTTCCATACTAAACCTTTTCAGGATGGTGTCTATGTACTTTGATTGGAACAATCCCAATAACCTCTTGGATCTATCTCTATAGATCCTAATGCCCAAAATGCAAGAGGCATCACCCAGGTACTCCATGGAGAACCATTGTGATAAGAATAGTTTGACCGATTGTAGCATAATAATATCATTCCTATCAAAAGAATGTCATCCACGTACAATATAGGAATGTGACAGTACTCCCTACAATCTTCTTATAAATGCATGGTTCATCTATTATTTTGACAAAATCAAACTCTTTGATTGTATCATCAAAGAAGATGTTCCAGCTCTGTGATACTGCTTTAATTCATAAATGGATTTAAGCAACCTACATGGTTTTCCGCTGCTCCCACTGTCAATGAAGCCCTCTGACTGATCCATAAAAATGCATTCCTCTAAATCACTATTTAGAAATGCAGTTTTTACGATCCATCTGCCAGATTTCATAATCGTAGTGAGCAAAAATAGCAAGTAGGATCCGAATGGATTTAAGCATTGCTACTGGAGAGAAAGTTTCATCATAGTCCAATCTGGTCTTTGACGAAAACCCTTTCGCTCAAAAGCCTTGCTTTACACAGTTTTCTACTTGTCCATCTACACCAATCTTTCTTAAAAGATCCATTTGCACCCTACGGGTATTATCCTAGGAGGTGCAACGTCCAAATCCATACTTTGTTGGTGTACATGGACTCTATTTCGGATCTCATGGCATCCAGCCACTGTCACTAAGTCACCACTCGGGATAGTTTGCTGAAAACTAGTAGGGCATCATCATCCATGATGCAATCTTCTCTATCACCATCAATGAGAAACCCATAGTATCTCTCTGGTGGGCGAGAAGTTCTACTAGATCTCCGGAGCGGCTGAGGTTCTTGAAGTTCTACTGCAACATCAGTTTCAACCAATTCGTCATGAGTAATTTGTGTCTCTAAAAGCTCCTCTAGTTCTACCGCATTGCCATCGGTACTATTTGTAAAAAGTTCATTTTTCTAAAAATGTGGCATGTTGAGAAACAAACACCTTTTGTTCTTCCTTGTGGTAGAATAGATATCTATATGAATATTTTGGATATCCCGCAAATTTACACATGACCGATCGTGTCTCGATTTTATCCAGATTCTGCTTTTTGACAAAAGTCGGACATCCCCATATCCTAACTCTTTAAGAGATGAGTCTCTTTCCACACCATATCTCATATGGAGTGGTAGACACGGTCTTGGTTGGAACCCTATTTAACAGATACATTGCTATCTCCAATGCATGCCCCCAAAAGAAAAGCGTAACTCAGCATCACTCATCATGGATTGTACCATATCTAATAGGGTATGATTCCTCCGTTCTAACACAACCCGTTATACTATGGTCTGTAAGGGGGAGTAAGCTGGGAGAGAATCCAATTCTCTTTTAAGAAGTCTGAAAACTCTGTACTACAAATACTCTCCTTCTCGATCCGATCGAAGTTTCTTGATGCTCAAGCCTGTTTGTTTTTCTACTTCAAATTTGTACTCCTTGAATTTCTCGAAAGCTTCGGATTTATGCTTTAATAAAAACACGTGTTCGAATCTTGAGAAATCATCAGTAAAAGTAATGAAGTATAAAAAACCGCCTCTAGCATGTATAGACATTAGTCCGCATACATCACTATGTATGAGGCTTAAGAGTTCCACAGCTCTTTCTCTGTGTCCAGTAAACGGAGTTTTGGTCATTTTACTTTTGATACAGGACTGACAAGTCGCATAAGATTTATATTCAAAAGGATTTAAATATCTATCTTTATGTAGCTTGTTTAGTCTTGTTTCATTAATATGACCAAGTCTACAATACCAAAGAAAAACTTCATTTATATCTGAAAATTTTCTTTTATTTGTATGTTATATATTGAAAACTATGTGTTGGTTTAGGACGTAAATACCATTATTTAATATAACATACCCAATCAACTGTTGATTCAAGTTAATGTTCATAACATTATTTTGCAACACAAAATGATATCCTTCATTGTCTAAAAAAGAAACGGATATTATATTACATAGCATACTAGGTACATAATAACTAGGGTTCAAAACCAAAATACATCCCGAAGGCAACCCCAGATGATACTTTCCTACAGATACAACATGTACATTGGAACTATTTCCAACCCTAAGAGTATAGTTACCTGTCTTTAAAACTCTATTATTTCTCAATCCCTGCATACAATTGCAGATGTGAGAACTAGAACCAGTATTTAATACCTAAGATGCAAAGTTTATAGAAAAACAGTTCTCAGTTACAAACACATCTGAAGCGGAAGCATCAGCATGCTTCTTCTTCTTGAGATCAGCAAGATACAAAGCACAATTGTGTTTCCAGTGTCCTGACTTGTGGCAGAAAAAACATTCTCCTTTTCCACTTCCGACGACCCCGGATTTGTCTTTCCCCTTCGCCTTTTGAACTCCACCTCTCAGTTTGGTGGATTTCTTCTTCTTCTTTCCCTTGGCCTTGGCTTTTGGGACGGAAGAGAAAGATGGCCCAGCAAGCAGAGCGGGAGTTTTCGCTATCTTAAGCGTGCTCTCTGCACTTCTCAACATATTGAGAAGTTCAGGCAGTGATTTCTCCAAATCATTCATATTAAAGTTTACTATGAATGGAGCAAAGGCAAGGGGGAGAGACTGTAGAACAATATCAGTATATTGCTCATTATCTATGGTCCATCCTAGGTCCTCAAGTTCTTCTATAAAACCAATCATCTTCAAGACATGTTCACCTACTGATGTGCCAGGAGCCATCCGTATCTGAAACAACTTTCGAGATGCCTTGTATCGTAAAGTCCGAGATTGCTCTGCATACAACTCCTTTGTATGAAGAAAGATGGATTGAACATCCATCTTCTCGTGCTGCTTCTGATTTATACTGTCCATAGAAGCAAGCGCGAGGCACTTGGCCGTGTCACAATCAATATCCCATACTTTTCAGATCTCCTTATCCGAAAAAGATAATTCAGGACCTGGGATGGGTGAGGCTTTGGCAGTGAGGACATATGATACTTTATCATATGTGGGTGCAATGTTCAGGTTCCTCATCCATTCTTTATAATTCGGTCCTGTCAATTTGTTTTTCTCTAAAAGAAGCTTAAGTCTCATCATCAGGTATCTGCCATTAGGAGAGAGAAAAGAATACACTAAGCGAAATACTCTTGCAAAGAATTAGATTGGTTATTATCTTATCTAATCGATGTCTCCCACTGCTTTTATCAAATTTTCTTTCAAAAACCTCAAAAAGAAAACTAGCCAGGATTAATTATATTCTACAGTTTCGCTAACCGGTCAGCCAGGCCAGTGTCGGTACTTTGAGGGAGGTTCCCCGTGCTTTTGCACGGACCTAATTAAAATAAACCTCGTTTTCCCAGAGGTCAAACCCCATTGACACCTTTCTAGACACCTACTGGATTAGCTAATTGTAAAGTGCAAAACTTTCCTAGGAGTAACTCTTACTCATAATGGGAATTATAAAGTGCAAAACTTTCCTAGGAGTAACTCTTACTCATAGTGGGATCGGGATTCAACTATCATATAGAAAGTATGCAATCTCATTGCAAATTTCAACTCTTGAAACTCCTACTCATAGTGGTTAACATATCATAAGCACTAGTCAAGTTCTACCTGTTATTTCGTGATTAACCAGACCCACCCATATGACCCTTGACTATGATCAATATAATCACATGAATATCCTAACTGATCGCATCATATGCTTTGTAGAAAGACATCACTTGCTACCGTACACTACGCCTTGACTATGATCAACATACGTAGCATGAATACTAAGTACTTTGCTTCCTAAAATGACAGAGGGTTGCGGCTGGTTTTTATGAAAACCTTTAACACTTTGAATTTGATCTAGTTGTAGAATCAAAATAGTTTAGAAAATGAGTGGCTTAAGCTCCGCATCTTTTGAAACTTGCATTTTTCATAAAAAGCCCGAGTGTGTTTCAAATCCGATTCTACAACATCTTTAGGTTTCTTTTTCTTTACATTAATCTTATTAATGTAATCCCATCATTTAAGTTCCTAAGCCATCACAGAAAAGAAACAAAAATAGAACGTACACTTATACCATCCGCATTCGCCACAGTGTCCCGTTATTCACCGTTAGGTTACTTAACTAACGGCATAGCGGGCCGGGACTAGCGCGGGTATAAAACATACGCAACGTTTATTATATATCATATATATAATAATAATCCATTCGTCTCAGATAATAAGTAATCTCATCACAGAATATCAACAGCAGAAGAACATATGAAAATATAGGATATCTAGGAGGTCCGTATTTTATATTCAGCCAACAATAGAAAATACAAATTCCACGGTCGCGATGAATAGCCAAGACCTCACCCCTAGACCCCTACAAGAGCGGCAAGTGACCCTACCAATTCTAGAGTTTAGGAGACCCAGTCTCGACTCCTCGAGATGGCCTCCCACTGAACCCTAGAACCCCAGTCACTTGTACTCCCCTCCTTAGATCTATCCTAATGCGGAAAAGTAAATAATATACAATGATGGTGACAACATCCTCAACCCGGAAGTGTCCCAAATAAAATAATATTACATACAATTAATTTTACATGAATGAAAATAAAAACTCTCATCTCACATAAAACCTCCGGCTATTCAATCACGACAATCATGCACATCATATCTTAGCAACACATAATATCACATATCATCAACGTAAGTAAGTATGCGTGCCCGATTGTCGTTGATGTATAACAACGAAACCGGCGATACAGCACATACTACACTTACGGTCGCGGAAAAGAAAGTGAATAACAACAACAATTGAAATTATCACATATATCAAGACGATGTTAAACGTTTCGATCGAATCAACATACCCCTACAAATTACCCCGAGAGCTCAACACTTGAGCAAAGTTAAAATACCCAAAAACATGTCACATTGTCTATGGACCAGCCGTATAAGGGTCAACCAATGCCTCACCTATGGTACCACGGAACTACGGCAAACCCTAAGGTTCGGTCGCGGTTCCGTGGACATAGAATCGAATTAAGGTTTTTTTTGTTCTTCTAGAGGGTCCATAGGGATACTTGTACGATTTTCCGAATACTTTTAACTTGGGAAAATTACAACACTTGAAAATTTCAGAGGGGGTCTTGATATGGGGTTTGAAGTTCGATCAAACTGTTAAACATTGCCTAGGTACCATTACAGTGTTAAAATATACGACTACGAAACACTACGAATTAGCCCCTAATCAAAATAAACATCACATGAAATTTTGGACTAAACAAATAATACCAGAAACCCCAAATCCTAGAGAACAGAGCACTAGTGAAATACGAAGTCGTTTGGAACATAAGGGGCCGTCCAGGCCGGAATTTTGAGGGGTGTGCTCAAGTAAAATCCCAGCAATGGGCCTCGTATTTCACCTGTGTTCATAGTGTATCACATACAGTCTTCTACAGCTGTTTAAATAATTTTTAAACGTCTTTTTCAAAAATCAACAGAGAGCAAATTTAGGGTTTCTAAATATCGTATTTTCCGGAGTTGTTTTCGTTTTCGTAATAGTTATAACACCATGTCTAAATTTCTAGCTTAGCTCTGATACCACTGTTGGGTTTGCTTAGCACCTTACCTAGAGTTTGGAAGCATCACACAGGCCACTTTAAAAATTTAGGGAGGTGCTAAGCAAACTAACCATGAATCGAAACTAGAATTTTAGGGTAACAACAAATAAGCATCACATACTAGAGGTAACTTATACTAAAGGATTAGTAATACAACCTATGTAGACTTCCTTGAGTGACTCCTTGGACCTTTAAAAGTTTGAACCGGCTTGCTAGAAAACTTCTTAGTCCACGATGATCCACCCGAAACCCCTTTGCTCAAAGCTTCTTGCTTCACTTGATCAAGAATGAAGATGAAGCAAACACTTTACACTAATGGGGTAGAGTAGTGTAGAATGGTGATGTGGTTTGTTTTCTCTATTTAAAACCCTTTCTTTTTATCTACCTCACTCAAAGAAAAACTCAAGAGAGCAAGAGAGAGGAGGAAGAAGAAGATGGCAAGCTTGAGCTCAAGAGTTATGATAATTCCAAATGAAAAATGAGAATAGAAAATATATATATATTCACACTCTCACTTAACTATGGGTTAATAAATATCTAGATATTTATTTTGAAGTTAATAGCAACCAAAGAAAATTAACTCATGGTCAAACAAAGGTTAATTGAAGAAGTGTGTAGAATTATCAACCATGGATTAATTTTCTTTTTCTTTAACTCAAAAATAAATATATATACATAATTACTTCCATGTGAGTCTTGCATTGCCATCTTATATGTGTCATCAACCATGACACCATGTATGAATGTATGTATCCATTCACATCATCATGTGCATGAACAAACACATATGCATACATGCATGCATACATCAATGTAGAAAAGGGTTTAATGAAAGAAGTGAGCTAAAAGTCAATGTTAAATCAACACTTGATTTAACAAACCGGTCATATCACATATGACCCGACCAATAGAAAAACGCCCGATCAATATACGGTATCACATGCACGCATTTAATCGGGTCCCCGCGCATATCTCATATACACACCACATCGTTTCGCCTGGGCTAGGAAACTCCTGTGTAAGAATCTAAGACTCGTCAATACGCCGGCAGTAGGTGATGATCACATCAAGCACCCACAAGCCGCAAGCGGTCAGCTAAACAAAACGGCCACCCGGGTATTGAGCGATCAGAAGAAAACAAGAAAAGCTGTCAAAACTCCCATTGAGCCAACTGGCAACACTTACCGTACAGTCCGGTCTCTTCGTCAGATATGCTGCATATCGAGTCTAGGGATGGTATCGTCGACCCCATTAACTCAATAAGTCATGCCGGTGTATAGCTCATAACAGATCGAGAAACTACTGATAACACTTATCAATAAATCTCAGCAGCCCTGGCCAGGGACTTCCTGTTATAGCCAATCGAGCATAGCACAACATCAACCCCTAATACCGGGAGAGACGAAACCCCTCCTATCGCTTACTGCCTCCATATGCCTCGGGACTGTACCCAAAATCCACCTGTTTGCATGACTCAGTAGAGCCGTGGTAGGGTGGAGATCAAACTACAGTGGGAGGACACACAAGACTCTATGACGATCTCGGGTCTACAGACTAACCTGTACCAGTGTCACCTAAGAACTGCTATCCGACGATAGATATAATACCACATAGGAGTTCTTGGCGAGTCCGTTCAGTGTACCCAGTCTCTACTGAGCACCCGTATACAATCTTTGGTGTCACCATACCAGATGGATATAGGATCATCCATCGCCCATCATATGGGACAAGAATGGTATACGCTAGTCTACTCTGGAATATCGATGCCCCTCTCGATACACCCACAACTAGGAATAGTTCAAGGATATGCTCATAAACTACACGAGTCCCACTAGTATGATCTGCATCATAGTCGCAGTAGTCAAGCAAATATCCTGAGGGCTTTATCAACATGTACCAAATAAGTAAGATGCATGATCAAATGAACATGTCAAGATAAAGTAAACCAGATAGCATACTATCATGTCGAGCAAGAAATTCATCTGTATATATATACAAGTCCAAGCATCCACTATACATATAATGACCTCTAAGGCATATATATATCCAACACATCCACTATATCATACAATAATAGCCTCTAGGGCATACATATTCCTAACATGTTTGCGTGTCATATCGGATTTCTAGCCTCATGTGCTAAGTTTTGTACGATGCTAGGATCGGTTGCGGAGACTTTGGATACGTCTAGGAAAGGGAAGGAGTTGGTCGGATTCGAGTAGCTCGAGGCCGTTCCGATGAGTAGATTTTACATCTATAGGGTAATCATTCGGATGGTATAAGAGTTAGTTCGTTTGTGTAATGTATGTTTCCGTGTCATATCGGATTTCTAGCGTCATGTGTTAAGTTTTGTGCGATGTTAGGATCGGTTGCAGAGACTTCGGACGCGACTAGAAAAGAGAAGGAGGTGGTCGGATTCGAGTAGCTCGAGGTCATTTCGGTGAGTAGATTTAACATCTATAGGGGAATCGTTCGGATGGCGTAAAGCGCCCGATATTTAGAACTAAGTTACAAAACTTCATATACATATACTTATGTACATTTCCATATTGCATACGCATTATCATACGCATTGATATCTCCACACTATGACACTTGCACCATTACCAATGGTTCATGTGGCACGTGCACTAACATATATCTACACACACTATTGGTAATTGTTATGTCATGTGCACTATAGAACTTGCATGATATCTTATATTGCATTGCATCTTATTGATAGATACATCTTCGCGTAATTTATCTAGCTTGCATCATATCAATATCATGTGCATTTTCCATCATCACCATATTCATATATTATGATGTTTTGTGAGATTTATGTTTTCATGAGATTTCTGTATTTGGGGAAACCGCGTGTACATTTTGAAAACTTATGATTGTTTTAAAAACGTGGTTTCTCTTGATATGATGTGTGGCGTCCACCATGAGTTTTCTCGGTTCTGAGTTATGTGTATACCCGATTCGAGGAGAGAGGAGGCACCGTCTGCGGGTACATAGTGGACCGGTACGGTACCCCAGGGAAAGAAGATCGATAGAGTCACGCCCCGCTTCCCGGTGTACGGGCAGAGGACGCGACAAGGCCGCTGCGTATTTACTCTGAAGTAAACACGCTAAGCGTATCTAAGCAATATAAGTAATATACACAAGAGACAAAGACAATAGATATAATTGAACAGCAACTTTATTTATTAACATTCTTTTACAATAAAACTGAAAAGTAAATACATGGAATGAAAGCAATGCTTAAACAGTGGCATAACAGAAATGTAAAGGAAATGTAATGTACAAGTGAATTAGAGCTCTGGATCTTCAGTAAACTAGTCCAAGTCCTCGCTGCTGGGCTCGATCTCTAGTGAGTCCGAAACACCTGACGACATTCCAAAGAAGAAGAAAGAGAATGTCGTTAGCGAACAAATTGCTCGGTAAGTCCCGTAAATAGACAAGAATGGAATAGACGGAAATAGAGAGTATATTGTTATAATGTTGTATTTGGTGTTAACGCTGTTGTTTGTAGCTTGGTACAGAAGAATGCCAGTGTATACGAGAGGAGTCCCACTATTCCAGAGACTAAGGTATACGGAGCTCAAGGAACCATTCAGTCACGGTTAACGGCAATGGAGATTCAGGTTAGGTATATTATGGTTTCAGTCTCGTGCCACTTTTAACACCTTCCGTACCAATCTACCCCTTATAAACCCCGTGATGTCTTGATTGTATTGTATTGTCTTGTAAATTGTATAGATGAATGACTTGCCGGAACCATGATATCAGTAATGGAATGGACATAATGGAAGAACATGTAAATGGAATATATCCATAGTTCGGTTCGGTCAATACAGATTGATATAGATTGAATAGATGGTTTCATATTGAATCATGTTGTATTGTAGTTTGTACTTGAATCACATTCAAGTCAGATTGATTAGAATAAGACTCGGTCTGAGTCAGACACTTTTAAAAGAACTTGAAATCCTGATTGTTTTGGTGTTATCTGTAACTACTGCACATGGACGGCAGGATTTGTGTCTTTTTCCAAGACAATTACCGTGTTGATAACACCGTTTGTTAAGTTGTCTACCTTAAATAGGCAAGAACCCATATATCCGGCTCCCTGAGGCTCAAGATTCTGGTCCCACTTAAACTTATGTTTACTAGGATCCTTATTGTAATTTAATATAACTTGAGGGGGTTTTATATAAAAATAATTTTGGTATAATTTCAAAATACGCCTCAAGTATTTAATTATCGTCTTTAGAGTTTTCTTATATGTTTCTTTTATTCAATGTGAAATTTCTAGTGAATATGACCTAGTTTTTAAAGTATAAGGTATTTATTTGAAATATTAGAATTGTATGGTATTTTCTTGTAAATGAGATGTTTTTTCTTGAATTTTGAAAATGTGGAATATTAAAAATAGATATTTTGATATTAATTACATATATGTTGATTTATTAAAAATATAAGTTTTATTTATAATAGAAATCACATTTTCTAAAGAAAAATGTTTTAAAAATCTTTCGAGATCGTATGCTCCGTGAGGAGGTCTGCATCTCGCTCTACTAGGTCCGAGAATGTGCGATAATCCACACCATACCAAACGAGGTCCTCAATAGTTGGTTGTAGAGGCGCAATTGCAAAGATTTTTTATATACACTTATTATAGAAAAAAGTTTTATAAGTTGAAAGTAGTTATATGTAAAGTCGTATTTTCCCGAAGCTATATTACCAAATTCCATCATGCTATATTAGATATGTGTGTTGTGATGAGGTAGGTCATTACCTCGTGAGTTTTTCTAAGGTAATACGGTTAAAAGGTATAAGCATGTCGAAATGAAACATGAAGGTATTTTAATATAAAAGTAAAATAGAACTTGCTACGGTTATTATTTTAATATCAAACTTGTTCTCTTGTCTTTGTTTATGATTACTAAACAAGATATCAAAATTTGTAGGTTTGTTATTAAGAAAAGTTGTATTTTTTTTAAAGAAAAGAGAATCGAAAACCGGATAACTCTGCTTCCGACACGTTTTGAGAATGAAAAGTTTGAGAATAGCAAACGAGAGAGAGAAGGGGGACTTACTGGCTTTGATGAGATGGGAGAGGTAGGAGGAGGTCTAGGATTCGTCGGTGCTTCGTTTCGTCGCCGGAAACTTCTTGTATCGTCGCCGTAACTTCGTTGGAGTTTCGCCATTTGTTAACTTCACTTGCACACTATAGGAACTTGGAAATTTCTTGAGAGTTTTGGCAGGGATTTGTGAGTGGGTAGGGGTGATATGAGGGTGGTATTTATAGGAAAAAAATAGGGTTTAGGAGTGATGAAAATGCATTAAAAATATGCATTAAAATGAGGTTAAATGGTCATTTTATTGCTCTCTGGATTAATTCAGAGTAAACAAGCAATACGGGAGAAGTGGGGTAGGCCAAACGTTGCAGGGGGCAGAATATGAAGGCATTTGGGACGGTCTAGACCGACGGCGCCAGTTTTTCTCCTATTCTCGCCGGGCCAACACCGACGGGTGTGGTTGGTGTTGGGGTATTGGGTCGGGGTCATTTGGTATTCTACAGTTCACATGTTTGATTATTCTGTAACTTACTGTATTACGTGTAGTGAACGTGCAACCTATTGGGCTTCTAAAAAGATTAAAAGAAATTTAATTAAAAAGAATGTGTGGCTGATGGGATTGGAACTTGGGTGATATGTCTCAGTAGTGCAAGGTCTTACCAATGAGCTACAAGCTCCTTCTTGCTGTTCGAAAGCAAAACAAATTTTTATAGTACTCACAGGAAATGTAAATACCCCAATTGTACATTAACTTTAAATGAAATTTATGTACACTGAAATTGGAGTTGTTACATATAGAGAGTCGTTGAGCCTGATAGGGGAATAATACCTACCGGTGATAGTTTGGACTCGGCGGATATCCGGAGGATACCGACCAGAGTCATATGATCAGATGGATTTAAGGGACGATCTGAGAGACGGCACCTGAGATATTGAGATTTTTGAGTGTCGATGCTTGACACGGGATTTATGTTGTTTCTATTGATGATACTTTTGGTTCTACCATTTTGAAACTAATTAAGACATACTCAGTTTCTTATAGCTGCTATACCCCAGGTTTCATACTTCGCTCACTTATTCATGTTGCATCTATACTAGTACACCGCATCATAAATTCATACTTAGGATCTGTCGCTGGCATGTATGATATTACTACTCACGAGCTGGAAACTCACCCCCATTGTGCTACAGTGTCTTGCGGGGCCGATCCGTCAGCGCAGTCGCCGCGGGGCATACTACTACCGCTACTACTTTTTAGACGTACTCTTTTTTTAGGTGGGTTGCGAGTATTTTGTACCCTATCTATTATATTTGTACCTTATGTCTAGTATACTCCATCTACCATATGTATATTTTATTTAGAGACGAGACTGAGAGATATTGTATTATATTTGACTCTGGGTGTCGTGCTCGTGTGAGCCGACTTTTATGTTTTTATTGTGGATATTGTTTTCTTTCTTATTTCCTCATTTCTTCGCCTATGGCGTCGTATATCTTGCTTTGTGATTGTGTTCCATCGGATGGCGCTGAGATTACTCCCAAGTGGGGATGCTTTTTATATATATTATGCTTATGTATCGGGTTGGATCAGTTTTTACAAAAGAGATGTCGCCGAAAATTTTTACAATAACTCGATTTTCAAACGGTTTTGATATAATTCTTTTGCACCTTAAATTAACTTTTTAAACAAAGATTTTACCACTCTACCCTTAATTATGGTTTAAATTCTGGGTTTTCGGCTTACTTGAATTACGTTACTGTAGGGTGTTTTTCGTCACCCCATTGAGATGGGAATACGCGTCGCTTGTCAGGCGCATTACAGATTCCCCCTGCCTAGGGTAAGCTGGGGTTTATTGATTATGGTGTCATAACCCGAATGTACGGAACATGACGGGCACTTAAATTATGCAACGTCTAGAGGCGTAACGCAATCTAAGTAAGCCAAAACCCAGAAATCTAAACCATTTAAAGAAAATAGAGTGAAGGAAAACTTGTTTTAAAAGTTAAGTTAACATAGAAAATCACTTTGAAAGTCTTTATAATAAGCTCAAGTTTTTATAAAAATTTCGGCAGAGTTTCCTTTGTAAAAACTGGCCCCAAACTGGTACAAACACGAATATATACAAGTAATGAACAAAGGCATCCCCAAGCGGGAGATAGCTCTTCGCCGAACGGCGAAATCACAACCACATGTAAGATATATCATAATAATACGAAATAAGCATATAAAAGCAAAAAAATAGGAAATCACCACGTCGGCTCAAGTGAGCTCGACACCAGAAACAGAATATGTACAAATCTCACAGCTCACAATCTAAGTCCAATATACAAATAGTAGAAGTGGTAGATACGGTAGATGGAGTGTACTAGACACAATAATAATACACAAGGTGGGAACAAAAATATCCTCGCAACCCACCTACAAGCAAGCCGCAAGTCAAAGCAATGAAGCAAAAAGAGGAAGTACGCCCGCCGCTATTGTGCTAACGGGTCAGACTTGAAAGATACTGTGGCACAACGGGGGTGAGTTGCCAACTCGTGAGTAGTAAATAACATCTAATAAGGCTATCGTAAGCATGCACGCAAATGTGTCACAACCTACATGTACCAATATGATGCGATGCACAAGTATGAATGCAACATGAATGGATAATCAACACGAAGTCCAGATATAACTGATATGAGAAGCTCTGTATCCTTATCTCGGTAAAACTTTTTGTATAACAAAATTGGATATCATCAGTGATATCGACAGAAAATTCCGTGTCAAGTATCGACACAATATCCTCAATATCTCAGGCTCTGTCAGTCCGGATCGGTCCATAACATCAAATCTCACGACTACGATCGGTATCCTCCGGATATCCGCCGCGTCAGACATCACTGGTAGGTAGTTTTCCCCTGCCAGGCTCATCTTCATCCCCACAAAAACACTCTTGCCCTGGGGTACCATACCGGGTCCACCATGTACCCGAGACGGTTCATCCTACTCCTCGAATCGGGTCTCGAAAACCAACAGAAAACAGGAAAACTCATGGTGAACGACACATACATCATATCACGAGAAAACCATAACTTGCATTTTTAAAATGATAATAAGTTTATAAATTCTTGCGGTGTTCCCCCAAAATCCAGAAATCTCATAAGTACTGAAATCCTCAAGAAGAATCACGATATGTAACATGTCAGTGAAGATGAATGTCCATGGTATCACTAATATGAAATACGATGTGTGACTAGAAAACTATGCATGCAATGAGGTATATACATATGACTAGCAATCCTACGTATCCCTCCTAATGAAATGATTATACAACTACAAGTTACATATCATAAATAATGCAATGCTCAGATACTGATTTAAGAAAGTTCTAGAGTGTTCGTGACATAGCAATTACCAATGGCGTGTGTGTTCTCATGAATAGTGCACGTGCGGCATGAACCAATGGTAATGGTGCAACTGTCCTAGGTAATAATATCATATGTAAGAAGATGAGATGCCATGCTATGAACGCTTCGAGACTACGCATATAAATGTAAGAACTACTAATAATCCTAACTATCGGGCGCCTTGCGCCATCCAGACGATCCCCCCATAGATGTGTACATCTATTTACCGGGACGCCTCGGCTAATCTGCTCCAATCACAGCCTTTCCTTTCTGCGCCGCGTCCGACGTCTCCTAACCGATCCTAGAATTACACAATGCAACACATAAAGCTAGATACTTTGAGGAGACACGTAGATAAACGATACAAAATAATTAGCATCCACAAGTTAGACTTATATGCACTTGGTGTATAAAACATGTATGACATCGCCACAACCACAACTAGGGGTCGCTATACGTAGCAATCCCTAAATCTAGAACCCAATCGTACCAATCGCACATTCACATCACATTACATATCTTAGAAATTAGATTGTAGATCATCACAATCTCAAACTTTATTAAAACCTAATTATTCTAAAAACCTAGTAAGCAAATAAAGGGTATTTTAGTGCAAACTAGGTGTTTTAGCAAACCTAGTGACCACAAATTTCACTTAATATCTTAATTAGGCCACACAATTATTAACTATATTTTAATCTCACCTATTTACACACTAATTATGAAATTAGTTTGCATGCACAATTAATTAGAACAATTAAAAGTAACGATTGGCAAATTAACTACTAGATTAGATTTTGCAAGGTCTTCAGATGTTAATCTACACATGCTACCATAATTTAGTGATGTAAATTTTAACTTAATCTCAAACCCTTCTCTTTAATATGCAAATCTTGAAATTAAACTATATTAACACCTGGTAAAAAATTAGATTAAAGCAATACTAACAAGATAACAATTTGATTAAGATTTATACCTCACAATGGTTTGGAAAAGATCCAAACTTGCAACCAAAAATGTAGGATCCAAGGAACCAAGCTTAGATTGAACAAGGAATTTTTGTAATGGATTAAACTAGAAATTAATGTTGGGTTTGTGGATTTTTGATGAGAAAATGAGGTTGAAATGAGAAGGAGAAAGGAAATTAAAGGAGGGGGAACTACCGGGAATTCGGCCAGCCCAACAAGGAAAGAGAAAGAGAGAGTGAGGTGTGTGTGTGTGTGACAAAACTTCCCCCATACCTATTTAATACACCATACCTCTTACTTTCTATTTTATTCTATTTTTTTCCATTTTTTCTTTTCTCTTTTTCCTTCTATAAAAATCTAGAACCATGCTACATGTAGAATATAAGTGCAAGTTAACAAAATGTGATCAGGTGTCATGGTTACTTAAACTTGTTTAACCTATTGTTAATTTGTGATTAACACTTAATTAGTGTATAAGTGTAAATTTAAAATTATTTTTGTAATTAATAATTAATGAAAATAATTAGGTGAACAAGTGATTAAACAGATAACTAATAAATACCAATAAAACAAGCATTTACATAGTTAAAATAGTTATATTTACATAAGAAAAATAATTATAACTTGGTTTAGTGGCAAAGCACATGTTAAAACACAAATTAACCTAAACGATTTTCTAAAGTGTTACATGTAGGGATCCGAATCTCCGACAACCGTGGACTAAACTGCCGTTAATTACCCCTCACCTTGGGAGCGAAGAAACCTCCGATTGACGGGTCAAACAGGTCATGCGAACTCAATGTGCAGTGCTGTGTTTTAAAGGGGGTTTTGGATATATCAGGGGCCTCGCAGAGTTTTACGGGGGTGTTTTGGGTATGGAGCGCATGGAAAATGAGGGGTGAGGAGCGTCTTAATGACGCATGCATGTCACATGGGCGCTTGGCACCCGCGGGTCACGTGAGCGCTTGGCGCCTACGGGTTACGTGCCCTGCATGCGACTGCTGAGCACTAGGCACCCGCGGGTCACATGCGCGGCACACGACCGCAGAAAGCTGGGCGCCCGCGGGTCACGTGAGGCGCACATGGGCGATGAGCGCCCATGGGTCATATGCCCTGCAGTCGACCGCTGAGCGCCCACCAGACACGTGCGCGGCACGCGACCGCTGAGCGCCCACCAGACACGTGTGCTCATGGGTCAGGTGCGGAGCACGCGGCCGCTGGAAACACCAGCGGAAAAGGGGCTTAGCCCCTGGGCTGGGAGTTGAACTCCCAAGGGTCTTTGGAGTTGAACTCCTAACAGGGATTACGTATAGATTTGGAGTTAAAATTCCTAAAAATGGGATTGATTTATGGAATTAAACTCCAACAGATCTTGAATGGAGTTAAACTCCTAGAAATCTTTGGATCTTCTTTTGAGCCTCGGATCCTCCTGGAATGGGATTTTTGGAGATGGGTATCATTCTTCTTCCTCTCTGTTGGCCGGATCTTGGGGGAAAGGGGGAGGTAAGACTTAAAATCTCCCCTTTTAAGGATTTGATGGCAGATCTGAGCTCCCTTTCAAGGGTTTTATGGTGAAAAACTATTTATTTTTGAAAAAGGAAGAGTTAAACTCTTGATTTAATTTAAAAAAGAGAAGAAGGTTTTAGAACCTTGAGGAAGGAGGAGGAGGCACAGACCCTAACTTTTAGGGAGAATGGATTAATTCTTTTTTTATTCAACATCATGTTGCCTTATATAGGCTTAAAAATTTACATATAGCCCCTTGGGGTTTACAAAATGGTATTTTGCCCATCCCATGCCTCATGTGCTCATTTCTTTTGCACATGAGCCGTGGGCTTTACAAAAATTTGGCTTTATGCCCATTTTTCTTACATTCATATATGAAAATTACATCAAAATTATTTATTACATAATTTTCATTTTGGCATGGGGAAGGCTGGTCGCGGGGCTCGACCTGGGTATGGGCCTACTTGACCTGGGCTTGGGCCGACCTGGCTTGGGGTTGACTTTGACTTTGACTTGGTCAACCGGGCTGTAATTTTTGACTCCAACAGTTACGCCTTTAGACGTTGCGTGATTTAAGTGCCGGTCACGTTCTACATTTGGGTCATGACAAGGTTGGCATCAGAGTGCTAGCTTTTACCTTCTAAGTGTAGGATGACCCTTGGTATGATGGAGTAGGTAACTTAAGCAGAGTGACGTAGCATGTGTATATTCCACGGCATACTCACATAAGATACTCCGCCTAAGTGACCTTAGGACATATGCCTTGTGATTCTTTCCTTGATTCCATGCATCCTTTTGTTCCGATTGCTATGTTCTTACCAAATCATGTTTCTTGTTCCAGCCACTATGTTGCTGAAGACTACGAGGGCCCAGAGGGCTGCCGCAAGAGACGAGGTTAGGGCGGTCTCGTCTGAGACGAGGACTGACCAGGGCGGTACGCCTACTCCTCAGGAGTGGATTAATCCACCTTCTTCATGCCGGATTGCTAGGCTGGGGGCGAGTATCCATGATTTGCGCTAGATAGTTGGATCTTTGGTTGAGGCCAGCCGAGCATAGAGATCAGATGACGGTCCGCCTACTACGGGGACCGTGATAGTACCTACTGCTCAGACATTTGTACCTGCCGCTACCGAGACTATTGCAATATCACTACCGGAGTTTATGAGACTAAAGCCTCCGGTTTTCACTGGCACAGACGCAACAGAGGATCCACACTCATTTCTCGACAGGATAGCCAGGATTTTTCATTCCCTGAGGTATTCTGATGTGAGATCGGTAGAGCTTGCTAGTTTCCGTCTAGAGGGTCTTGCCCAGACATGGTGTGAATCTGCTAAGAGAAGCCGAGCTGCTGGTCTTCTTCCTATGACATGGGATGAGTTTTCAACGGTCTTTCTTACTCGTTTCCTTCCGCAAAGCGTCAAGGATGCTCGAGCTCGCAATTTTAAGTCTTTGCGCAAGACTCCTGGTATGACCATGGCCGAGTATGATATCCAGTACACTCAGCTATTCAAATATGCTCCTTATTTGGTGGACACCGAAGAGAAGCGCATCAAGAGATTTGTGCAAGGTCTTGACACACGGTTGTTCCTTTCTATTGGCGCCCAGCACTTTGACACCTATGCAGCAGTGATGGACGCGACCATGCTAGTGGAGGAGCGTATCACCGAGACTATGACTGTTCCGGGACCGAAGTGGGTTCGCATCAGTTTCCCGGTAGATTGCTAGAGGTATGGCAGGAAGAGGTCGCGGCGGATTCTTTCTAGGCCGTGGTGGTGATAGAGGCTTGATACGGGGCCAGTTATTTAGCTCTTACTTACCGGGTCAGCAGCCGTCGCCAGGATGTTATTGGTGTGGGAGTCCGTAGCACTGCATTATACATTGTACTGTGAGACACCGGGGTGGGGCAGCAGTTCCACATGTCACCTTACCCCCTTCACCTCCTCCTCCTCGAGCACTGCCTCGTACGCCCGTCGTTACTTCACACCAGACTGATGCTCAGAGAGGCTGTGGTCATGGCGGTCCTGTTCCAAAGGGACGAGGTGGCAGAGACAGAGGACAGCAGGATACTGGTAGAAGATAGGCCGGAGTTTTTGCTTTGACTCCTCAGGATGCGCAGGCATCGAATGTTGTTGTGACAGGTACTCTTTCTGTATGTTCTTTCGATGCGCGTATATTGTTTAACCCTAATTCCACGCACTCTTATGTATCCACACACTTCGTACCGAGGTTGGGCTAAGATTCATCCTTGTTAGATTAGCTACTAGTTGTGATTACTCCCTGTTTCCTCCAATAAGAGCAAAGCTCTGTTCAAATTTCAAATTTTGAAATGAAGCGGCGCTTCATAGCAGCGCCAGCGCTGAGAGTCAAAGACTCTGAGGCAGCGCACACGTGCAAAGCACGTGAGCGCTAGCGCTAAGAGCGCTGCACTCTAAGCAGCGCGCCACGTGCAAAGCACGTGAGCGCTAGCGCTAAGAGCGCTGAACTCTAAGCAGCGCATCACATGCAAAACACGTAAGCGTTAGCGCTAAGTGCGCTGCACTTTAAGCAGCACACCACATGAAAAGCACAAGAGCGCTAGCGCTGGAACTAAATGTTCCCAACCGTTGGATCAAAGATCCAACGAACATGATTAAAAATCATCAATTAACCAGAGTATAATTCTGTTAAGGTAATATTCCTCACAATCTTTCCAAACAGGAAAGATTGTGCTCTGAAAATCAGAGCACCTTGGATCAATGATCCAATGGTGATTAAAAATCACCAAGATACAGAATAAATTTTGTATGGAAAAAGATTTCCCAATCTTGTTAAAAACAAGAAAATTGCCTTCTGTAAAACAAAAGCCCTTAGATCAAAGATCCAACGGGGGAAATATTCCCAAATCAATTAGAGAAAAGATCTCTTTAACCGATTGAACAAATCAGCCTTCACTGTATAAAAGCCCCAAGACTTCAAGTCTCAGAGGAGAGGACCCCCCCCCCCTAAATTTTGAGAAATTTCAGAGAGAAGAACAAGCTCTCGGCAGAAGAAGAACTTTTATTCAAAGTAAAAACAGAAAGATAAAAAATCTCATCAGAAACAAAACTTAGTTATTATGCTAGATCATAGATCTTTAAGACAAATTGTCTTTCACAAAAGAGATTATAACATCTCATTATAAAAAGGGGGGCAGAATAATTCAATTCTCTTAGGATCACAGATCTATAAAGGCAAAGCCTTTCACCAAGAACATAAGAGATTGAAACATCTCCTATAAAATAAGAACTTTGTTCTTAGATCCATAAGACAAAGTCACTTATAAGAGAGAATTAATTCTCAGAACGCAAAGCTGCCTATAAAGAGCCTTAGCGCTCCAATTAAACGAAACGCCTCAGCACTCTAAATCTAGCGCACAGCGCTGCAGAGCCTTAGCGCTCCAAATTTAAATAAGTGCTCCACGCTCATTGTGTCACGTCCCGAAAGTACGGAACATGACCGGCACTTAAACTACAAAACGTCTCGAGGCGTACGTAATCTAAGTAAATCGAAAACCCAGAAATCCAAACCAAGAAAAGAAGTAGAGTGAAGGAAAACCAATTTAAAACAAGTAGTTTCAATAGCATAAGCCGAATTATGCGGTTTTTTAAAAACATCAAAATTTTACTGAAAATTTCGGCAGAGTCTCCTTTGTAAATACTGGCCCCCAAACGGGATACAACATGAATAGTATACGAAATCAAGAAAAAGGCATCCCCAAGCAGGAGCTAGCTCTTCGTCAATCGACGGTCACAACCACACAAGTAATATAATATACAACGCCAACGGCGAGGATCAAAACTCAAAAGGAAACTCAAAACCACCAGAAATATAACGAGCGACTCTAAGGTTGAAAGAATAAACAACACTGGTCTCTATCTCAATAAATACATGTTTGGTTGATGGAATTTACTAGATACAACTGAATAATATCATACAAGGTAATATGATGGGTACGATACAAGAAAAACCCACCTACTAGCAAGCCACCCGAATGAAACTGAGCCCGCAAGCCGTAATGAAACCTGTACGGCAAACCTGCAAGAAACTGAGGCACAACGGGGGTGAGTTGCCAACTCGTGAATAGAAAACATCTACGCACAGAAATCGCATAAATAACGCAACCTAGGTCAATGATCATAATATATCCTCAAATATAAGTATAACAGGCAGCCTATAACAATGGCTAGGGTAATATCTAACCCGAGTATAATTTCATGTGCCCGTGTCAGTGCCTCAGGTAGCAATATATCATATGAATGAGGTATGAATGCATGAAACAGAATACATGTAAATGAAGAAACTGTTTTCATAAATTAGTGAGATTTCCTTCGTATTTTTAAACTGAGGTATCATAAATGAAATCAGCATCAACAGTGTCTAGCATCGACACAAAACATAAATCTCACTGTCTCGAAATATCAATGTCTCAATCTCAATATCTAGGGCGCCGTCAGTCCAGACCGGCCCCTACCATCCATCTCAAGACCACGACGGTATCCTCCGGATATCCGACGCGTCGGGTAATATCACCGGTAGGTAGTGCTCCCCAGCCAGGCTCAACGTCAACACCACATTCCTCTTGCCCTGGGGTACCATACCGGGCCCACCATGTACCCGTGACGGTTCCTCCACTCCTCGACACGGATCTCCAAAACCACAGCAAACTCATGGTGGACGACACTTTACATCACTAGAAAACCGCAACATTTTATATTTTAAAAGATCATAAGTTGTAAATTTGGCGGCTTTCCCCGAAATCCAGAAATATCATAAATCTCAAGAAATCATCACAAGTGCATATGTCAATGATAATGAACTAGGCATGAACAACTGAATAACAGTATGCATGAAGTGGTAGGTAATAACTACAATGTCTAATATGGTATATAAGGGAAGTACACTAATATCATGTCAACACTACTAGCTAACAATCTAAGTCAAGCAATTATATTCTCTAAAGTGTACGTGACATGGCAATTACCGATGAAGATGTGTGTGAGCCGGCAAGTAGGTGTACGTGGTACATACGCATCATCGGTAATGGTGCTGGTGTCCTAACAGCATGATATCAATAATGGAATATGCAGCAAAATAAATATGCGAGACAGAGCGAACAGCAATAATGTGCGGGAGCTGAAACTAGACACAACGATAACTAATCTGCATTAATCTAATATAAGTCCTACAAATTGGTGCCTTTTGAAATAACACGAATCATGGGGTTTTGAAAATAGGGGCTACGGTGTTTTTATGAAAAGATACGTCTTTTGAAATATCCGTAAGATCCCTTGGGCTGTCTTTTAAAATACCCACAATTCGTTAGTTTTGAAATAGGTAGGGTCTAATCTAATCTAACAACTACGCTAAACTATACGGCTGAACTAACAAGCTGAACTACAGGTAAGGAAACCGCCTATCATCTGAGTCGATACATATACATACCTGTATATGTATAGTCGGTGATCCCGCCTCAATAATATCATATCCATAACCAGACATCCCAAGTCAAGAGTGCGGATCAATCATCAATATAGCTCGTACGTAAATCCGTCGTACGGCATCCCAAATCTAGGTACGGGTCAATATCACATTCATCATACTATTCACCTGGTATCCTCTTTATCAATTATCATGATCGGGGTACTGATCTACATCTAGTACAATACTGATACCGTCTAAGTATGCATGCACGTGTGTAAAAACTACGTCAAGGACCCGCTACAACGTCATGTCGTATCTCAAATACGAACCCCGCTATATCACCAATCTCACGGCCTCAAATCAAATCTCATCGACTCATCATAAATCCCAAGTACTATCCTCAAATCCATATGTGAACACACAGTCCCATACCTATGTGAACACATAACTATATATTCCCGAATAAGCACAAAAGAAAGAAGAAAGTATGCAAGTATGGGTGGGTGTGTGCAAGTGTGGTGCGACCGCTACTCTAGGGTTTCGCGACACTCAATCATCCAAGAACACCAATTATCCATATTTAACATCAATAACTCAAACAATATATAACCAATATATATATATATATATATATATATATGTGTGTGTATACGTGTCCGTATACATCACCATGAACTGCGGGGGTGCTATACGTCATCCACCCGACTTCTCCCCGTAGATATAAATCTACTCACCTGGTCCTCGCTCGCCGGTGCCGACGTCGCCACGCGCTTGCTTGTCGTCTCGAAGTCCACGTGGGGGTACCTACATATCATAACGCACCATATCGCATTAAAACTAAATTCGAGATCGAAACGGCATACGAAAATCACATCGGCACGCGTATCACGCATAGGTCCAAACCTATCGCCTACGCATGCAAGAATAGTAAAACCAACCCTCGATGTCGATGTACAAACGTCAAACCATCGAGAAAAATCCAATCACACTCATTTGCACATTCACGAACACTAATTTTAATATAAACTAGGTTAAAACTCACAAAAACCCCAAATTCACTTTAAAAGCCGTTTTTCCGAAAAACTAGCAAGCAAAATTACCCGTTTTAGTGCAAAACTCAATGTTTAAACAATTCTAGCGGCCATAATACTTATTAAATAACTTAAATAAGTCATAAAAACCATTTCCATAATTTAATCACATAAATTTGCATAATTTCCAAAATCCTAGATTGCAAAAATATCAATTTTAACACTTTTTATTGTAAAATTCATAATTTTACAATTAAACTTGGTTTTGCATATATTAAATGGTTAAACCACTCATGGAAACCTTAATGATGTGCTAAAAATCCTAACTAGATTTTAATCCCACGTTTTTATTTAATTTCTAAAACCTAGTTAGCAATTTAGCATAATTATCACCATTTTTAAACTAACAAATTAGCAACTAGTAACCAAATTAGATTTTGCATTCAATTACATGTTAATCTCCTCATTACAATCATAAGCTAATGATAAAGAACCTAATTTAATTCAAACCCTAGCTTCAATTCAAAATTCCCAATTGAATTTCCAAACATTCAATTAAACCCACAATTTAACACCTAATTAGCTTCATTAAGGAATTTAAATCAAAAAAATGAATAATGGGTCAAAAGTTATACCTCACAAACCATGATCAAACTTGAATTCTAGACCTCCATTTTGAAATCCTTGCACCAAGATCCATGCTAAAGGAGATGAGGGAAAATGGGTAGGAGGTGGATTTTGATTTGGATTTTTGCTTGATTTTTTGTGGATTTTTCAAGCATTTTTGAAGAACTTTTTTAAAGAGAAGGAGATGAAGAATGAAGGGCTGTTGGGGTTCAGATTTTGGCTAGAAAATGAGTGGGGGAGGAGAGAGAGGGAGGTGGAGAAAAATGGGGAGAAAGTCAAAGTCAATCCAAAGTCAAAAGTCTAACTAATTTATCCATTTTCTTTTCTTTTCTTTCATTTCTTTTCCTTTGAAATTAAAGTGGGGAAAAAAATGGGGGCTGCTGAATTTAGCTAAGGGGAGAAGTAAGTGGGGGTGTGTGGGTGTGGGCACGGGTGTGGGGTGATGAAAAATGATAAATACAATACCCCAAACATCCATTTACCCTAAAAAAAGCCTTTTTTCTTTAATAATTTCTAAACCGTTTTGGCAAATGATTTCGTTCCAAAAACCACATGATAAATTTTTATTTAAAGTTTTATGATGCACAAAATTTGTTTCAACTCATTCCAATTTGTAATTTTCCCTAATTAAATGTATTAGTGATAGCTTAAAATAATAATAAAATAATATTTTTTTCAGAAAATTTGAAATTTCACCAGCGGCTCAATAAACACCAAATAATAGCAATTACATAGCTAGAATATGTATATTTAATTTTTATAATAAGATATTTGTATTTTGAATTTTTACAGAAAACCCCTTTATTTTACCGATTTTTCGAAATTTCACCGAAACGATTTTCAAAACGCTACAATCTTCCCCCCTTAAAGAAATTCGGTCCCCGAATTTAAATTCAAACTTCCCCAAATACTAAAACATCTAAGAAAAACCATCAAGTCGTCGGGGCTCCGAAACTGTAAATACATAAAACAAATCGTAGCGCAGTGCATGCGCTTGAAAAAAAAATGAGTATATAACTCAAATCAATACTCCGTCAAGCATCCCGCAATCATCGGAGTCATGGAGAAGACATCAATGCCAAATCCAAATCAAACCAATATGATATAACTCGAAACTATACATGTAAACATCGAATCTATATCTGTAAGTATCTGAAGGAAATGCATGCCAAATCTCTTAAGTCGCTGTGCAACGCGTATAACACTGCACAGTGGCGGACGTCTATCATAAGAAAATAGCTATATACATATATACCTTTGTTTGAAATGTACGTTCCGCCGTTTTGGAAACAATTTAGAAGGGTCTCCTTGTTTTAAACATTTCGTGTCATATCAGACACGTAGGTAAATACTGAGGCTATAGCTCGCTTTTTGGAAATCCCTTCAATAACTATCAATGCATGCAAAATATATTCAGGTACTGTCCTCTGACTAGTCCTGCTCAGTACGAAAACATATAGCAATATCATAAAAACATACTGCTCTATAAGAAATCAATCCCAAAATATGCACATGAATACTACGTGCGTCTGGTGCGTACGGAAATCAAAATCCATGAATGTGCTATACATGCGCACAGAAACAATATCTAAGTGCATCGGGTGTGCACGAAACATCTGTCGTAGGCAACATGTGTGCCTGACAGCAAAATCAAGTGCATCTGACATGCACGAAAAAAATCTCGATTTAGTGCCTCGGGTGTGCACCAAAATCACCCTTCAAAACATGCGCCCAACATGCGCGAAAATCCAAATCAGGTGCATCCATCGTGCACGAAATTATGAAATCCAATATCAAGCGCCGAACGTGCGCAAAATCAATCAGGTGCACAAGGTGCACAAAACAAATATCGAGTATCACAATCGAAATCGAAGTCCAGTGCATCTAAGTACACAAAAGGCGTATCACTGCACTGCAAGCATATATAAACTATACCGAGTGTAGGAACGAAATCGTGTGCATGCATACGCAGAAAACCAACTCAACTGTTTAAAACCGTAAAATCACAAACATGTGAAACTAAAGCACGAAAACGATATCAAGTGCAACACTGTGCAAAGATCGTAAATCCTCAATCATCAAAATCAAATCATACGAATAAATCACCCAAAACATCGTAATCAATAATGGCGGAATAGTACCGCTTAAGTGCATCCTCTAAGAATCTCGGCCAACTGTCGTGGTCACTAGTGGGACGTCTCGTCAATGATCATGAATTCTGGCCTGCTGGTGTGCGTAACAATGACCACTCCTAGGTCAAGGTCTTCACTGTGAATTACCAATCTTTCGGTCCATCGGCTCATCGGCCTCTCAGGTGTGCTAACGGGGACGATTCCGTTCTGGCACTTCTCTGGTCATCTCTTGGTCAATCATCGCGACCACTCGTAAGACAGCATATCACTGGCGTCGGCCTCTGGCTCTCTGAATGTACGTGACACATCTGATCCTGGGTGCAAGTATCATTGCAGCAGTGTCATGAAAGGAATCCTGCTCACGGTCTCTTCCATGTCTCGTCTCTGCCAACTGTCCGGAAGTCGTTGTCCTTTCCTATATCTGCATCTTGCTCTGGAACGACTGCATACTCATCGCGACTCCTTCTGGAAGGTAAGTCCAAGTACCATGCCTCGGCATGCGCATCGCCTCTCTGATGTCGGCGGAGTGGAACATCATCTCATCTAGATCTGGTGCGAACCTCTTACTCCACTTTTCTCTAATGTCGTCTTCTTTGGACTCGTCTCGTCGCGGCTGCATGGACTGAGCTCCAACGGCTATCCTCGTATCTGGAGTCTCCCAAGAATGCATCTCACCACCTAGCATCCGATTGAAGTCGAACCATTCGATCGATTCGTCAAAACCTCATAATCCCCCAAGAGCTCAACATCTTGGTACAGTTTAATAGTATCGAATATATATACCACAGCATCGGTGGTCCAGCCGTAGAAGGGCAAACCCAAGCCTCACTAATGGCGCCGTAGAACTGCCGCAAACCCGAAGGTTCAAAGGCTTTCACACGGTCATTAAGTCGAGTTAGGGTTTCATTCTTCTAGAGGGACCATAGAATTGCCTGCATGTCTTTCCGACTACTTTAAACTTGGAATAATAGGTTTCCGACATTCGATCGTCTCTGTCGACCCTCACGTCTCTGCGTGAAGTCGTTTCTAGCTGGAATCAATCTATCTGATGACCTCTCATCGGGTAGGCGAACGAACCACATGTCCTAGTCATTCATCCTCGGGTGACTAGCGACCTTCTATCATCTCTTAGTACAATCTGTACTGCAATAGCTCCAATATATGGGGCGATATCTCGTCACTCGCAGCAACAACTGGCTCACTCGTCTGCATGCTGAACGGTGCCTCAATCATCAGGAGTAAGCAACACACCAACGGTCATCAAAATCTGGCTGGCCTCTATCATTGGCTCAATCCTCTAGTGTCGATCAGCACCTCCGAGTAACCTCATAAAGGCGATCCGCCAATCGCTCGTGGCGCGGAAACACAGTAAAAAGACACATCTCTGCAATCGTGTGTCGCCGGAATTTCGCCCTGGTCAGTCCTCGTTCGTGACGAGCTTGTGCTGACCGCAACTCTAGCCGTAGCTCTCCCTGCCCGTAACCGTAGTAGCAAAACCAAACTGGTACCGATGAGGCTAGATCAGGAAGGAATATAATACTGAACAAGGAAATGTACATCCTAAGGCTTCATAAGTGGAGTAGCGTATCGTAAATATGCCGCGGAACATACCCACGGTATGTCACTCTACTTTAGTCACCTATTCCATCAACCAAGGGTCATCCTACGCTCCGAAGGTTAAAACCTAACGCTCTGATACCAACTTTGTCACGTCCCGAAAGTACGGAACATGACCGGCACTTAAACTACGAAACGTCTCGAGGCGTACGTAATCTAAGTAAATCGAAAATCCAGAAATCCAAACCAAGAAAAGAAGTAGAGTGAAGGAAAACCAATTTAAAACAAGTAGTTTCAATAGCATAAGCCGAATTATGCGGTTTTTTAAAAACATCAAAATTTTACTGAAAATTTCGGCAGAGTCTCCTTTGTAAATACTGGCCCCCAAACGGGATACAACATGAATAGTATACGAAATCAAGAAAAAGGCATCCCCAAGCGGGAGCTAGCTCTTCGTCAATCGACGGTCACAACCACACAAGTAATATAATATACAACGCCAACGGCGAGGATCAAAACTCAAAAGGAAACTCAAAACCACCAGAAATATAACGAGCGACTCTAAGGTCGAAAGAATAAACAACACTGGTCTCTATCTCAATAAAAACATGTTTGGTTGATGGAATTTACTAGATACAACTGAATAATATCATACAAGGTAATATGATGGGTACGATACAAGAAAAACCCACCTACTAGCAAGCCACCCGAATGAAACTGAGCCCGCAAGCCGTAATGAAACCTGTACGGCAAACCTGCAAGAAACTGAGGCACAACGGGGGTGAGTTGCCAACTCGTGAATAGAAAACATCTACGCACAGAAATCGCATAAATAACGCAACCTAGGTCAATGATCATAATATATCCTCAAATATAAGTATAACAGGCAGCCTATAACAATGGCTAGGGTAATATCTAACCCGAGTATAATTGCATGTGCCCGTGTCAGTGCCTCAGGTAGCAATATATCATATGAATGAGGTATGAATGCATGAAACAGAATACATGTAAATGAAGAAACTGTTTTCATAAATTAGTGAGATTTCCTTCGTATTTTTAAACTGAGGTATCATAAATGAAATCAGCATCAACAGTGTCTAGCATCGACACAAAACATAAATCTCACTGTCTCGAAATATCAATGTCTCAATCTCAATATCTAGGGCGCCGTCAGTCCAGACCGGCCCCTACCATCCATCTCAAGACCACGACGGTATCCTCCGGATATCCGACGCGTCGGGTAATATCACCGGTAGGTAGTGCTCCCCAGCCAGGCTCAACGTCAACACCACATTCCTCTTGCCCCGGGGTACCATACCGGGCCCACCATGTACCCGTGACGGTTCCTCCACTCCTCGACACGGATCTCCAAAACCACAGCAAACTCATGGTGGACGACACTTTACATCACTAGAAAACCGCAACATTTTATATTTTAAAAGATCATAAGTTGTAAATTTGGCGGCTTTCCCCGAAATCCAGAAATATCATAAATCTCAAGAAATCATCACAAGTGCATATATCAATGATAATGAACTAGGCATGAACAACTGAATAACAGTATGCATGAAGTGGTAGGTAATAACTACAATGTCTAATATGGCATATAAGGGAAGTACACTAATATCATGTCAACACTACTAGCTAACAATCTAAGTCAAGCAATTATATTCTCTAAAGTGTACGTGACATGGCAATTACCGATGAAGATGTGTGTGAGCCGGCAAGTAGGTGTACGTGGTACATACGCATCATCGGTAATGGTGCTGGTGTCCTAACAGCATGATATCAATAATGGAATATGCAGCAAAATAAATATGCGAGGCAGAGCGAACAGCAATAATGTGCGGGAGCTGAAACTAGACACAACGATAACTAATCTGCATTAATCTAATATAAGTCCTACAAATTGGTGCCTTTTGAAATAACACGAATCATGAGGTTTTGAAAATAGGGGCTACGGTGTTTTTATGAAAAGATACGTCTTTTGAAATATCCGTAAGATCCCTTGGGCTGTCTTTTAAAATACCCACGATTCGTTAGTTTTGAAATAGGTAGGGTCTAATCTAATCTAACAACTACGCTAAACTATACGGCTGAACTAACAAGCTGAACTACAGGTAAGGAAACCGCCTATCATCTGAGTCGATACATATACATACCTGTATATGTATAGTCGGTGATCCCGCCTCAATAATATCATATCCATAACCAGACATCCCAAGTCAAGAGTGCGGATCAATCATCAATATAGCTCGTACGTAAATCCGTCGTACGGCATCCCAAATCTAGGTACGGGTCAATATCACATTCATCATACTATTCACCTGGTATCCTCTTTATCAATTATCATGATCGGGGTACTGATCTACATCTAGTACAATACTGATACCGTCTAAGTATGCATGCACGTGTGTAAAAACTACGTCAAGGACCCGCTACAACGTCATGTCGTATCTCAAATACGAACCCCGCTATATCACCGATCTCACGGCCTCAAATCAAATCTCATCGACTCATCATAAATCCCAAGTACTATCTTCAAATCCGTATATGAACACACAGTCCCATACCTATGTGAACACATAACTATATATTCCCGAATAAGCACAAAAGAAAGAAGAAAGTATGCAAGTATGGGTGGGTGGGTGCAAGTGTGGTGCGACCGCTACTCTAGGGTTTCGCGACACTCAATCATCCAAGAACACCAATTATCCATATTTATCATCAATAACTCAAACAATATATAACCAATATATATATATATATATATATATATATATGTGTGTGTGTATACGTGTCCGTATACATCACCATGAACTGCGGGGGTGCTATACGTCATCCACCCGACTTCTCCCCGTAGATATAAATCTACTCACCTGGTCCTCGCTCGCCGGTGCCGACGTCGCCACGCGCTTGCTTGTCGTCTCGAAGTCCACGTGGGGGTACCTACATATCATAACGCACCATATCGCATTAAAACTAAATTCGAGATCGAAATGGCATACGAAAATCACATCGGCACGCGTATCACGCATAGGTCCAAACCTATCGCCTACGCATGCAAGAATAGTAAAACCAACCCTCGATGTCGATGTACAAACGTCAAACCATCGAGAAAAATCCAATCACACTCATTTGCACATTCACGAACACTAATTTTAATATAAACTAGGTTAAAACTCACAAAAACCCCAAATTCACTTTAAAAGCCGTTTTTCCAAAAAACTAGCAAGCAAAATTACCCGTTTTAGTGCAAAACTCGATGTTTAAACAATTCTAGCGGCCATAATACTTATTAAATAACTTAAATAAGTCATAAAAACCATTTCCATAATTTAATCACATAAATTTGCATAATTTCCAAAATCCTAGATTGCAAAAATATCAATTTTAACACTTTTTATTGTAAAATTCACAATTTTACAATTAAACTTGGTTTTGCATATATTAAATGGTTAAACCACTCATGGAAACCTTAATGATGTGCTAAAAATCCTAACTAGATTTTAATCCCACGTTTTTATTTAATTTCTAAAACCTAGTTAGCAATTTAGCATAATTATCACCATTTTTAAACTAACAAATTAGCAACTAGTAACCAAATTAGATTTTGCATTCAATTACATGTTAATCCCCTCATTACAATCATAAGCTAATGATAAAGAACCTAATTTAATTCAAACCCTAGCTTCAATTCAAAATTCCCAATTGAATTTCCAAACATTCAATTAAACCCACAATTTAACACCTAATTAGCTTCATTAAGGAATTTAAATCAAAAAAATGAATAATGGGTCAAAAGTTATACCTCACAAACCATGATCAAACTTGAATTCTAGACCTCCATTTTGAAATCCTTGCACCAAGATCCATGCTAAAGGAGATGAGGGAAAATGGGTAGGAAGTGGATTTTGATTTGGATTTTTGCTTGATTTTTTATGGATTTTTCAAGCATTTTTGAAGAACTTTTTTAAAGAGAAGGAGATGAAGAATGAAGGGCTGTTGGGGTTCAGATTTTGGCCAGAAAATGAGTGGGGGAGGAGTGAGAGGGAGGTGGAGAAAAATGGGGAGAAAGTCAAAGTCAATTCAAGGTCAAAAGTCTAACTAATTTATCCATTTTCTTTTCTTTTCTTTCATTTCTTTTCCTTTGAAATTCAAGTGGGGAAAAAAAATGGGGGCTGCTGAATTTAGCTAAGGGGAGAACTAAGTGGGGGTGTGTGGGTGTGGGCACGGGTGTGGGGTGATGAAAAATGATAAATACAATACCCCAAACATCCATTTACGCTAAAAAAAGCCTTTTTTCTTCAATAATTTCTAAACCGTTTTGGCAAATGATTTCGTTCCAAAAACCACATGATAAATTTTTATTTAAAGTTTTATGATGCACAAAATTTGTTTCAACTCATTCCAATTTGTAATTTTCCCTAATTAAATGTATTAGTGACGGCTTAAAATAATAATAAAATAATATTTTTTTCAGAAAATTTGAAATTTCACCAGCGGCTCAATAAACACCAAATAATAGCAATTACATAGCTAGAATATGTATATTTAATTTTTATAATAAGATATTTGTATTTTGACTTTTTACAGAAAACCCCTTTATTTTACCGATTTTTCGAAATTTCACCGAAACGATTTTCAAAACGCTACACATTGTCTGGCGCACTGCGCCAAGCACACCACGTGCTCCTCACGTGTGCGCTATTTCACAGAAGCCATCAGCGCTCCAAGTCTGGCGCATAGCGCCAAGCGCACCACGTGCTCCTCACATGTGCGCTACTTAAACAGAAGCGCCCCGCGCTTATTGTCTGGCGGACTACGCCAAGCGCGCCACGTGCTCCTGACGTGTGTGCTATTTCACAGAAGCCCTCAGCGCTCCAAGTCTGGCGCACAGCGCTAAGCGCACCACATGCTCCTCATGTATGCGCTACTTAAACAGAAGCGCTTCGCGCTCATTGTCTGGTGCACTGCGCCAAGGGCGCCATGTGCTTCTCACGTGTGCGCTATTTCACATAAGCGCTCTGCGCTAATAGTCTGGTGCACAGCGCCAAGCGCATCACGTGATCCTCACATGTGCGCTACTTAACAGAAGCGCTCCGCGCTCATTTTCTGGCGCTCTGCGCCAAGAGCGCCACGTGCTCCTCACGTGTGCGCTAAGAGAACATAAACTGTTCTTTAAATGATAAAGCCCAGAGCTATAATAAGTGCTCAGAATCCAATAAAAGACAAAATTTGTCAGGACCGATGTTCAGCATTGTTAAATGAAAAATGACTGAGCCTAATTAAATGTCCAACATTTCAAATGAATGGGCCGAGCCCAAGTTGGCTACAAATCTCCAATTCAGATTAATTGAGCCCATATGCTCATAAATCTTTGATCTTAGTCCCAAATTGGACTACAGATCTCCCAACCAATATTGGTTCAAGGGTACATCTCTTCACTCCTCTGATATTTGTCGTTGTAATCCTTCAACGTTTTTGGAGAGGTGACGGGTCCCGACAACCAGACATTTCACGGACTATGGGGTCCTTAAACTCATGGACTATGACGTCCTTAAACTTTACATACTATAATGTCTCTAAACTACTACGGACTGTAGGGTCCTTAAACTCATGGACTATGATGTCCTTAAACTTTACAGACTATGACGTCTTTAAACTGGACCGCAAAGTCCCTAAACTAAAACAATAGAGCCCAAATACTCTTTTGTTGGATCTAAATGATCTTGTTAAGTAGATCTTAGTCTAAAATTAGACTAACGTATGCTTAACAAACTGTTAAGTTGATCTTAGTCTAAAATTAGACTAACGTATCCTTAACAAATTGTATCTTAGTCTAAAATTAGACTAACGTATCCTTAGCAAACGTTTAAGTTGATCTTAGTCTTAAATGAGATTAACGTATCATTAAACCCAAACCAAAACCCAAATCTAAAAAAATACGGATTTGGACTAATCCACGCCTATGGGCGACAACATAAAGTAGTCTCCGTATACAATCCACGGGCAACCAAAAATAAAACAAACACACACGACACGAAGTGACCATCCAGAGAAGGAGAAAGTGGTTACCGCGATGCGGTAGCGTAATTAACTGCAAGGGCTTGCGCCTACAGGGAAGAGTGTCCCCACAATCAAAACCCCTTAAACGAGGGAGAATCTGACGAAGTCTCCTACAATGGCCGCATCTGTCTAAACCTCCGATATACGATGCCATAAATCAACTTGGCATCTTCAGAGAGGTGGACGGATCAAACCAAATAGCATCTGCCCCCAAATTCAGGCAAAACGTCAATCTTCCCGGTTTTCGGCGGAGAAAAGATTCTGGCACGCCCGGTGGGACCTTTTCCTCTTTCCACTCCACACTTCGTGTGTCGTGTTTCGCGAACAAGTCGCGGTTTGACATGGTTGCCTTTGGATGTGAAGTACTAAGATTTGGTATCCTGCTCCGTGCAGAAAAACAGAAGATCAATGGCTTCAAACTGCACTAATTGCAACAACTCCCACTCCGTCCTCGCCGGAGGAGTGACCTACGGGCCTCAAGTGGCCTCCCTTCTTACGATGCCGGTAGACCAGGTGACGCAAGCCACCACAGGGCTGTTCTTTGGGACCATGCTCCCACCAATGAGCTTCAATGCCCCATTACCGTCGCAAGAAGCTCCGAAGAAGCGGTCTTTGATCGGCTTACAACTACCGCGGCCCCTCTTAACGGGTCGCCCAAATCCAGTGCCTCAGTTTTCAATAGACTGGACCAAAGCTCAAGTGGGCCCGTGAAAAAGCCTGCAATACCAGAAGGCATTACCCCAAAGCAGATACCCATTCCTGCTCTTGAAGTCCTCAAAGCGACTTCTCCTGTTAAGGGGTCGGTCTTCAAAAGATTGGCCATTCCGATTCCCGCTCCAAGCGAAATCGCTAAGACCACTTCCCCTAGTCGAAAGTCGACTTTCACAAGACTGACTATCCCCTCTCAACGGACGTCAGTCTTCGACAGGCTAGCGCCAATAACAGCCTCTCCTCAAAGCAGGGGGCATAAGGAAGCTCATCCAACAGCGATGGTGATCCCGGCCGCACGACATGCTCGACATCGCCACTGGCGCCGGGTGAGGAAGGCTGGGGGCAGTTCCCCTTCTGGACTAACACCGCCAGCTCCAACGATAGAAATTGCTACTGTTGTTCCAACTGGTAACAGCTTTGAACCACTCAGAAGGGTGCGCAAGAACTTTCCGACGGCCGTGCTGAAGAGATCTCCTCCACCTATGGAGAACGCTACAAAGGCGAAGCTGGAGCAGCACCATCAGCGGCTGTCCTCCAAAATTCACAAGGTCTGGTGATAGGTCCAAGAATCCATGATTGATCAAGACTACCCCCGCCGACAGAAAAAGATGAAAGTTCGGCGAGAAGGGGATCACCCTGTCAAGCCACAGAATGTGTCATCTGTTTGGGTGCCCGCTGCAACGGCTCCCTCAACTTCGACCACCCACAAAAGAAGGAGGCCGGAGAAGATCCCTACGTCTTTGGCATTTTAAGGACACTGAATCTAAACGCCTCAAGTCTGGGGGCATGGTGGTGCATACTGTTTATATGGCTTCCGAAAAAGAGGATAGTCGTATCTCTACGGGTCACCGACCACTTACACGGTCTGTGACTAAGGCTCAAGAGCAACAACAACAAAAGCTCCAAGAAATGCTGATAGCCATGGCTGCACTCACTGGACCAAAAGCAGGCCCGGAGACATCTTCATAGCAACGTCATGAGCAGGAAACGGATGCCGAATTCCTTCGAAGAATGCTTGAGAAGAAGAACAAAGAGACTGCGGAACAAGTAGCCAACATAAAACAAATGGCCCTTTTATTCCAAAATATGGTGGGCCTGATGATCCAGCCGGACCCTCCAGCCAAAGATCCTCCAGTAATAATTGAAGATGATAGAGGAGAGACATCAAATCCTCTGCCGGCTCTGTCAGCAGCCAAGGAGGAGACCATCTCCAAAGCCATGCACGATGATTATATAGCTCAGCAAATACGAGCTCATCAAGCGAATGAAGCAACCAGCCTAGTCGTCAAAACTGGACGACCATATCCAAGATTGTACGATCAGATAAAGTACCCGTCAGGATACACAATTCCTAAATTCCATGTGTATAAGGGGACAAGTAATCCCCATCAACATGTCGCTCAGTTCAGGGCTCTCTGCGGCAATACTGGAGGGGATGATAAGCTACTGCTTCACCAATTCGTCGGTAGCTTGGCGAAGACGGCGTTCGAATGGTACTCAGAGCTTCCAAACGACTCTGTCAAAACTTTTACGGAGATGGAATTGTTGTTCACCCAACGTTTCGCCAGCGCTTGCAAGCGCACCCCGATCACCGCGTTAATTAACGCCAGAGTGAAGTCAGGCGAAACATGGGTGCAGTATGCGATACGGTGGAGGAATCTATGGTCGAAGTGCGAGCAGCATATCGAAGAAGCGCCTACGGTAGTCATGTTCATAGGAACCCTCGACCCTCAGGCGACCGTTTCACAATTCATGATGTTCTTCAAACCAACTACTTTCCAAGCCTTGATTGAAAAACTGGCCCAAATGGATCAGATGGGTCATATGCCCTCTTCTTCGAAGTTGGAATCTCGAAACGAAAAAGGGAAAGGGAAAGCGACCTTCGTCGCCAATACTCGGCAGCAGCCCAGTGGTCCAAAGCCAACTGATCGCCAAGATGAAAGACGGCGATTCTTCAATGAGAAACTGAAGCGCCCTTATTCATTTCTCAGGGATAAAACGAGGAGACTGTTCGAGCTGGCGATGCACAACAGGCTCATCACCTTGCCGGATCCAAAACGCCCATTGCAACCCGGTGAGGCAAATAATCCCAATTATTGCCCCTATCACCAAGTGGTAGGCCATCCAATCGAAGATTGCTTCGTCTTCAAAGGCTGGATTGAGGACCAATACCAAAAGGGAAAATTCGCACTGTCCGAATATTGGAAAGTAAGCCCGCCATAGCCGCACGCTCTTAAAAGGGGGGACACACCGGGGTATCATGCACTTTTATAGAAGAAGCTCCATGGGAGGTCGCTCTTTCGGCCAAGACGAAAAGAATGCTGAAGGATCTCCAAACATGCCCGGCGATTAGGTGGAAAAATCCGCTGGAACCCGAGATCATTGAGGGAATGCTGAAGCCGTGCCTAACTCCAAGAATTGGTAGCGATAATCAAAACGCTCAGGCCCAGCCGTCAAAGTCTTCGAAGAAGAAGAAGAAGACCAAAAAGCCCGTGAAGCCTGATGACAAGCGCACGGACCTGCAAAAACATATTGACGCGCTGGAAGAATACAACCAAAAGGCGCGAACCCCGGTCACACTCCAAGAGTTCTCAACCACATCCTTGAAAACGGAGATTGCGAAAAAGATAAGGGAGAAGACTCATCAGATGAACCTGAAGATTATATGGAAAGCTGCCACGTGATCTCTCACTTGTCAGTAGATGGTGAAGAAGCTCCTGATACAGAGAAACTGGGGGCAGATCCCGAACTGGAACTCCTAGGACCGTCAGACGAAATGATTGATGCATTCTTGAACAAAGCTCTTCTGAAAAGCAAAGCTGATCGAGAATGCGAAATGGCCATATTTGAAAAGGCCAAACGCCGGCGACTGGACGAAAGGGTTAAAACACACCCACCAGATCAAAGCACATCCACCGCAAATAAAAGCAGGTTCAAGACGAGAAAAAGGTTCGCCAAAGCCATATCGATGGGAATGAAGCTGCCACCCTCCGAAGGAAACACTCCTGATAGGATACACTTTAACGAAGAAGATGCACATCCAAATTACTGCTTATACCATCGGAGGACCACACACCCTACTGAAGAATGCAACGCCTTTAAAAATTGGTGGCAAGGATACGTTGCTCACCGGCAGCATTTCAAGCGGATGAAGCGCAAAACTCGTCGGGAACAAAGAAGCACGACAGATGAGCATAAAAGAACTGCCGGTGAACGTCACATGGTTAATTCTGGAGGATCGCATGTTCTCACTTTCGGGAGTGATTCTGATGAAGAAATAGTCCTCAGCCCTCTCTTCAAGGAATCCATCCCTGAAACAGAAGAGATGAAGACCTGCGAGAACATTCAGCTGCGCAATCGCATACTACCTGAAAAGAATCTCGGACCTGCAAACAAGGGATCGAACAAAAAGGATAAGGGGAAAGAAAAGGTCCCTGAGGATATCACCCTCGATGACTGAGTCGTCGAAAAGCTGGCAGCCAAAGATCCGCCCAAGAAAAACAAGGTGGATTACAACGTTCTGGCACGCCTGAGGAAGATACCCTCGTAGTTGAGCATTCTCGACGCCCTTCTGCTATCCAAAGAGGCGAGAGATTCTCTTATCAAGGCATTAAAAGAGCCTGACCAGTTTCAAGCTTTCCTCGCCGAAGAAAAGATGAAGGACGAGCTGGAAGAAATTCACATAGCTGATATCACGTTCGGTGATGAAGATCTCCTCCTCGGAACATGCGAGCACAACCGTCCCCTATATGTCTCCGGGTATTGCCATGACATTAAGATAGGGAAGATCCTAGTTGACAATGGGTCCTCTGTCAATCTCCTAAATGTGAGGGTGCTAAAAGAAATCTGCATGAGCGTTCAACACCTCGTTCAGGATAAAATCACTATCTCCGGGTTCGACTCCCAGTCATCATGGACGCTCGGGTCTGTGATGCTGACGTTACGCTTTGGGCTGCTCGTCACTGATATCAAGTTCCACGTCATTGACACCAAGACTTGCTACAACGCTTTGCTCGGCCGGCCTTGGTTACACGAATACAACATCATCCCTTCTACAAAACATCAGTGTATGAAGTATTTCAAGGATGGTCTTGAGTACACTGTAACGGGGGAGCTAAACCCATTCTCCGTGAATGAAGTCCGTAAATACAAGGGCGCAAAGTACTTTCTGCCAGACTTTGAAGACACGGAAAGATTCCATAAATATGAGGATAAGCAAAAAGCTATCACCACCATTCCGGTCTTCGGGAGAGATACCGAGGAGAAAGAAGAGATAGTCTATTCGGGACCGCCCCAATGCAATAAGCCTGGACTGTCTACCTCTATGTTGGTCTTCGGCAGCGACTCTGAAGATGAAGTCAATGCAGTATTTTCTGTTCGGCCATCAATACGAGCCTTCACTGGAGAAGATCAAATATTGCAAATCGCTGTGGTCCCGAAAAAGCATTACAAAGAACTCGACACATATGATACCTATAGTGTACAAGAGCTGCAGATGTTCTATGTCCCTCCCAGGTGGAAAGATGAAAAGGTGATCCTCTTTTATCGATCCACCTAGAATAAGGTGGAGAAAGAAATCTGGCATGGTGCCGATTCTACGCTTGACAGTCCCCAACCCATCCGTCTGCCTAGATACTAAACAAAAGGATTAAAAAGGCTATTGAGGCGCCAGGGGGTACCCTTCAAATAGACTGCTCGACAAGCTCATTTCTACAACAGGATCTGGAACGTCCCTGGAACTCAGCGAAAGTTGCCCAATGGGAGAATGGAAACAATCGGACTTGGATATGTTCAATCCAAGAAACGGGAGCGATTCCATGGCTGCTACGTTATACATGATTTCAATGAAGAAGGAGATGCTCTGTTTAGAAGACGCTAACCCTGAACCAAAACGAGGTCTCTCCATAAAAATGCCAAGTCCGTCGTTCGAAGAACAGATGGATAAGCTAATAAGGGAAGCGGGTCAAAAGGTCTGGGATGACCATAGCCGCGAAATGGCCATCTATGAAAAAGCCAGAACGCAGTGCCTCCTTCAGCAGGCTACGAAAAATGACGATGCCCTTCGTTACCATCCCGTCATACAAAAGACCCGACGCAGAGGTAGAAACAAAATGAAGAATGGAAAAAACGTTCGACGGCAGCAAAGCGAGTCCAAGAAACCTCGCGATCGAGAATTGAGCAGCCGGGATTCGTCTCTTATAAAGAGGATGGATTAAGCATACTCTTTTCCCCAAGACAAGACAAGGAAGATATTCGATCTTGTCATGAAACGTCAAATGATTACGCTCCCGGAGTCCAAATACCCCGAACAAGCAGGCGAGGTCTCTCACCCGGATTATTGCTCCTATCACCGAGCGATAGGACATTCTCTCGAAGACTGCTTCACATTCAAAGAATGGGTAGAAGACCAGTATCAGCAAGGCAGGTTCGCTCTATCCAGCAGTTGGAGGGTAACCCCACCTCAGAAGCATGAACCGAAAACAACGTATATGGCGAGAGTAGAACTAGATCAACATCGGTCTTAGAAACGATTTCGTACCTGTCACGTGATAATGATGTCGGAAGAAGGAGTGCCCGAGGGTATGTCTGACCTCCCTTGGTGCTTCGAAAATAATGACGACGAAGTGATCTCAGAATTTCCACCAGCGCCAAAAGAGCTGGAAGATGGGATACATACTACTGCAGATAACCTCAGAAAAATCGACTTGGGGACGGAAAATGACCCACGGCCGACGTTCGTTAGTGAGCTGTTGTCTGAAAAAAAGGTGGCTATGCTCAAGGATGTGCTCATGCAGTATAAAGATTGCTTCGCATGGAACTATTCCAAGATGCCGGGATTAGATCCAAAAATAGCCGTCCACAAATTGGCAATATCTCCGGATATCAATCCAGTCAAACAAGCGCAGAGAAGAATGCGGATCGAACTTAAAATGAGCATCAACACCGAGATCAAAAAGCTAATCGACCCCATCATCATCTAAGAGGTTCGGTACCCTGACTGGATTGCCAACATCGTCCCAGTAATGAAGAAAAATAGGACAGTGCGCATCTGCGTGGACTTTCGAGACCTCAACAAAGCTTGCCCAAAGGATGATTTTCCTATACCGGTTACTGAGCTGATGATAGACAGCATGTCCACTCACGAAGTCTTCTCGTTCATGGACGACTCATCAGGGTACAATCAAATAAAGATGCATCCCGAAGACCAGAAGCATACCGCTTTCCGGACCCCTTTGGGCATATTCTACTACAAAGTGATGCATTTCGGTCTGAAGAACGCCGGTGCTACCTATCAGAGGGCCATGACGAAGATTTTCGATGACCTCATACATGAAATCGTTGAATGCTATATCGACGACCTCGTGGTTAAAAGCAAATCGCACGAAGAACATTGGCAGCATTTGAAGATAGTGTTCCAACGTCTTCGGAAATACAACTTGAAGATGAACCCTCTCAAATGCGCGTTCGGAGTTTCCTCGGGTAAATTCCTAGGATTCATCGTGCGACACCGGGGCATCGAAATAGACCTGTCGAAGATCAAGGCGATTATGGAAATGCCTCCGCTGAGAACTCTCAAGCAACTGCGGTCTCTCCAAGGAAAGCTCGCATATATCCGACGGTTCATAGCTAATCTCTCCGGCAAGTGCCGCCTCTACAGTCATTTAATGAAGAAAAGAACCCCGTTCGTTTGGGATCGCAAATGCCAAAGTGCACTGGACAAAATCAAGCAATACCTATAGAATCCTCCGGTGCTAACCGCTTCGGTCAAGGAAAAGCCTCTCATTCTGTATACAACTGCCCTTGAGGGTTCGCTAGGCGCATTATGGGCACAAGAAAATGACCAAGGGAAGGAGAGAGCCCTCTACTATTTGAGCCGAGTTCTCCTGGGGGCAGAAAACAATTATTCCTCTATCGAAAAACATTGCTTGGCGTTAATCTTTACGATAATGAAGCTTCTGCATTATGCTTTGGTGCATGAGATCCATCTCATATCAAAGGTGGATTCTCTTAAATGTTTGATGTCAAGAGCCATACTAACAGGACGACTCGCTAAATGGCCCTGCTCTTGATGGAGTTCTCGATAACTTATCGTCCGCTCAAGGCAGTGAAAGGCCAGGTCATCGCCGACGTCCACGCTGAGCATCCAATACCTGTCGATTCACCCCTAAATTGCGAATTGCCAGAAGAGCGCGCGTTTAACACAATCGATGGGGAGAAAGGAAAGAGTGACACCCGATGGGAACTCTACTTTGACAGGGCATCTTCCATGAAGAAGCGAGAGCACAGTGCCCCCATAATCAAATCTGGGGCAGGCCTCATCTTCGTGACTCCACAAGGAGGGATAATGCGCTTCTCCTTCTCTTTAACAGAGCCGAGGACGAACGATGAAGCCGAATATGAAGCTTTGATAGCAGGTCTTGAGATCATTGTCGTGATGGGAATTGAAAACCTCCTCATATACGGAGACTCCCAGCTAGTCGTTAGTCAAGTAAATGGAGACTATCAAACGTTCAAACCAGAGTTGGTGAGGTACGGTGAGAGAGTGCAACAATTGCTAGCTCAAATTCCCTCCTACGCTCTGGAAAGCATACCGCGCTCGGAAAATAGCAAGGTGGATGCATTAGCCAAGCTCGCTAAAGAACTGGCTGACAAAAACCTCGATGATGTAGGGATCGTTATGCAAAGCCGTCGGGTTCATGCACCGACAGAAATATCTCCGGAGTCGTTTGAAGAAAAGGAAGCGCCAAGCAAGCGGCCCTACAGATAGAGGACCAGGAAAAGGTCAAGAATTGGCAAAAAGTCTTTATAGACTACTTCAAATCCCGTCGAACACCTGAAGATGCGTCCTCAAGACATCAGCTCATGAAACGAGCTCTATCCTTCGCCTTCGTCAATGACACTCTATATAAGAGATCATTTGATTCTCTATGGCTAAGATGCCTGGGACCTGAAGAAGTAAGGAGAGTCGTCCAAGAAACTCATGACGGACTCTGTGGTTCTCACCAAGCCGGGCCGAAGATGAAACTGAAGATCAAAAGGATGGGCTACTATTGGCCCACAATGATCCAAGACTGCCTCGAATACGTGAAGCAGTGCCACTCGTGCCAGATTCACGGGGACTTTATCCACAAGCATCCAAATCCGCTACATCCAACGGTGGCTAACTGGCCGTTCGAAATGTGGGGAACTGACATAATCGGGCCCATTGAACCAGTATCGTCCAGAGGCCATCGGTTCATACTGGCGACAACTGATTACTTCTCCAAGTAGGCAGAAGCAGTACCACTAAGAGAAGTGAAGACGGAGAATATCCTTCATTTCTTCAAGATACGCGTCATCTATCGGTTCGGCACTCCCGACGGATTATCTCCGATAACGGGCCGGCCTACAGAAGTCACAAAATCAGCCGCTTCGCGCAGAAACATAATATAGACTGGAGATACTCTTCGGTCTATAATCCCAGAGCTAACGGTCTAGCTGAGGCTTTCGAAAAGACCTTGATGAAGATTGTGAAAAAGACGGTGTTCAAAAATAAGAAGGACTGGCATGAGAGACTGCATGAAACTCTCTGGGCGTATCGGACCACGTTCAAAACGGCCACAAACACAATGCCGTATGCATTGGTATTCGGCACTGAAGCAGTGCTCCCTTTGGAGATAGAGCTACCCTCCTTACAAGTGGCAATTCATTACGAGCTAACGGACGAAGAGAATGCTCATCTTTGGCTTGAAGAGCTCGACGTCCTTGACGAAACCCGACTCGTGGCGCAGCAAAACTTAGAATCTTACAAGGCAAAAATGATGCGCTCATACAAGAGATTGACTAGGCCGAGAACATTCCGTCAAGGCGAACTCGTGCTAGTGGTCAACAGACCTATGATCCCCAATCGTGCCAAACGGGAGAAATTCGAGCCGAACTATGATGGCCCGTACATCATAGACAAAGTCTACCAGGGTGGGGATTACTTGCTCATGGATATGCATGGCAAAAGACTCTTCAGGCCAATAAACGGCCGTTTCTTGAAGAAATATTACGCCTGACCGAGACGTCTATAAACTACTACGGACCGCAGCATCCCAAGGCTGACGCAAAAAAAAGGTACGTCCATAAGCGAAATGGGCACAAATGAAAACCCAAAAGGGCTCCGTGGGTAAAAGCAGCAGGGCTATCGGTGAGTTTGTGAAAACCCGAAAGGACGCAATCTCATTAAAAGATACTTACAAGGTCCTCTCGACCATGTAAGGAGAAAATACCTATGTGAGATCCTTATGACTCACAAGGGAGCAACACACTTAGGAATCCCCACGATTCCTAAGGAGAAAACACACTTAGGAGATCCTCACGACTCGTGAGGAGAATTCCCCTTTGAGACCCTCACGGCTCATAGGATTCAAAAGCCTTAAACTACAGGGATCTGAACCTGTTCTTAAGCCATCATACACCCCGATTTTGCCCTACAAGCGTTTCAATATTGACCCTTGTATACAATCCACGGGCACGAATAAACATTTCCCTAACAAAGTCCCACCAGCGACTAGGGATATGCTCACACGACGAACGACCCTTATAAGTCCTCTCGACTTATAAGGAGAAAACACTCTTGTAAGATCCTTACGAATTATAAGAGAACACACACTTAGGAATCCTCATGATTCCTAAGGAGAAAATGCACCTACGAGATCCTCACGACTCGTAGGGAGAAATACCTTTATGAGACCTTTACGACTCGTAAAGTCAAAAGGCCTTAGTCAACAGGATCCTAACCCTGTTTGCTAAGCCATCTTTGTTTAAATCGACAAAGGCAGGTGATGATTCTCTCCTGGCAATATCCCAGTTATAGCGATACTGATGCCTAAATCGGTATCAAATCCCAAGTCCTTTCACGGCCAATGATGATTCGCTCATGACAATATTACAGTCGCAGCGATGCCGATGCTAAGATTGGCACCAGATTCCAAGTTCCACACTCGAGATAAAAAATCAGCGAGCCAAAAATGCATATGAAATAGCCGAAATGATGGAGCAACTTGCAACAAGATCAGCAAGTAAAAATATATGCATACAAAAATAGCTGAAATGGTTGGGCAACTTGAAATAAAAAACAGCGAGTAAAAAGAAAAAATAGCCGAAATGATTGGGCACCGCGAAAAATAGCCGAAATGATTGGACAGTCGCGACTTTCGCGATATAAAAAGTTGAAATGATAGAGCACCGCGAAAAGTAATAAAAATAATAATAATAATAATATAAAATGAAACTTTTGCCCTACAAATGAGATCACATCGATCTCTGTATACAATCCAGGGGCAAAAACAAAAAGGGAACCATATCATCCCACCAGGCTCCATCAGAAAGAGAGCCAAGTCTCACTGGCAACATCTACAACCTAGAGTTCAACAATGGCGTTCCTTCTCGTTCCAACCGGAAGCAGATACGACGTCAACAAACGGAGCCATGGCAAAGTCCCCTAGTTCCAAATCTCGAAAGTTCACAGACAGCCTAGAGACTATCTCGGAGCCATGGAAGAGTCCATAGTTCTAAGTCTCGACGGCCATATCTACAGTCTGGAGACCCACAAAAGCGTTCCTTCTCATTCCAGCAGGATTCGGACGCGACAATCAATTTCGGAGCCGCGGCAGAATCTCTAGTTCCAAGTCTCGATAGCAATATCTGTAAGTGCACGGCGGCGCCCCGGCGGTCAATCCGATGCCGGAATGCGGAAGCGATGATTTACTTTAACTTTTCAAACCGGCACCACCCGCGCACTAAAACCCGGATCGTGCCATTAATCTAGTCCTAGCTAACAAGAGAAGGGGTAGAGAGATATACCGAGCGATCCGTGTCCTTTGGTCTTCTCGTCGTCGTCCCGATCTCCCGCAGAATGTCCGGTCTCCACCTCCTCGCCGGAAGGGCACCACATCGCTGGCTTCTTTTACGGGGTCCCACCTCTGGTCCGAGGCAACTCGGGCACGAAGTTGGCGAGTCGACGTGCCTAAGATTTGCTGTAGAATAACTGTAGAGAACTATGTGTCTCATGGGGTTATGGAGTTGCCCTTTGGTGGAGGAAATGAAGTATGGAATTTTGTGATGAACTTGGGGATTTTAGCAAGCATGAAGAGCAAAAATCCCCACTACAAAAATTGGACAGCCCCCTTACAACTTGGCCGGCCATGCATTATGAGGAAATGAGGAGAGAGTGAATAATCAAAGGGGGGAAAAATATCATCCAAAGGAGAGAGAAAAAGGATATGATGATCAAGAATCATTTCAACAAAAACCTCACTCAAAAAACCCATCATCACTACTCAAGTCACGCCATCATGAAGAAGTCAAGAAGTCAAGGGATGGTGCAACCATCATGACACTTCAAAATGCAAAGACAACCCTCCAACAATGCTTATTTGCACAATTGCAATTAAGCCCTCCTCCACCAATCTTCAGCCAATGAAAGATACAAAGAAATAGGGTTGAAACGGAAAACAAACAGGCAACTCCAAAAACCTGATCCCGTAATAAATTACAGGAAAACCCCGCTACTGTATATACATACCCGCATTTGTATTCCGACCGAAATACAAATGCAATGAGACAAAATCTACACAGTACTATACTAGGATCCGGCTTAAACCAAAGCCGGCTAGTATTATCCGTCCGATCCTAATCCGTGAAATACCGCACGTATCTGATCGAACCCTGCCATATATCCATACGGCCTCTAGTACTAACCGTCCGATCCTGATCCGTGCAATACCGCACGTATCTCATCGAACCCTGCCATATCTCCATACGGCCTCTAGTACTAACCGTCCGATCATGATCCGTGCAATACCGCACGTATCTGATCGAACCCTGCCATATCTTCATACGGCCTCTACAGCGTTTCGCCCGAAACTTGAGTAACTGAATGTGGGGGACTCTAAAGACTCGTCAATACTATGGCTGTGGATTTAACCACAAGCACGTCAGAGGTATTAGCCATACGTGACGGGCTACCAGCTATTGACCAAAAGGGACGTCGATGAGCGAACTCATCCTGACACCCTACTGAGCCTGTCAGTGATATTATCCGTACAGTCCGGTCCGTTCGTCTATGAGCATCGTATGCGGGCCTAGGGGGTTGGTAAAAGTCAGACCCCCAAAAGCGGTACAAGTCGTGTCGGAGTGAATCCCAGAACACCCTGAGATACTACTGGAATACCTACCAGTAAATCTCCTGCCTTGGCCAAGGACTTTTCATGTACTGGCTCTCCTAGACACAGCGCGACCTCACCCCCAATACCGGGAGAGAAGAACCCCTGAAGATCCGCTCACTGCCTCCATGTGGCTCGGGACTGTACCCAACTAAAACCTGTTTGCACGTCTCCTTTGAGCGTGGTAGGGTAGTAATCAAAGTACAGTGGGAACTCACTGTTAGTGTATATGCCCTAGAGGCCATTACTGTATCATACTAGTTTGTATATTACTTGATGGAAGCTTGGGATATTCACCTTGTATAAACAATCTTGCTCAATATAGTAGTATGCTACTTGGTTTGTTTCTACTTCAATGTGTACTTGTGTTTATTTCAGTATATCACTTATACGCATTAGTGGAGCCCTTAGGATCTTTGCTTGATTACCAGCGTTGCGATGGCAGTCACACTAGTGGGGGCTGGGTAATCTATAAGCACATCCTTATACAGGTCCCTAGTCGCAGGACTATCGAGACAGGGCATCGATACTCCGGAGTAGACTAGCGTATGCGCTTCTCATCCCAGTATGGGAGATGGTCTGTCCCACAGCCATCAGTACGTCGTACTGGAGATAGTATACGGGTGCTCGTTAGGTTACGAGTACACTGGATAGGACTCGTCGGGAACTGACAGGTTGGTACTATACCTATCGTCAGTTATCAGTTCCCAGGTGACATGAGTACAGCTTAGTCCGCTGACTTGACACTGGCACTTCGCCTCGAGTGTGTTCCCACTGCACTTTGATCACTACCCTACCACGGCTCAAAGGAGTCATGCAAACAGGTGGTAGTTGGGTGCAGTCCCGAAGCACTTGGAGGCAGTGACGGTTAGAAAGGATTCGTCTCTCCCGGTATTGGGGGTTGACATCGCGCTGTGTCTAGGAGAGCCATTACACGAGTAGTCCCTGGCCAGGGCAAGCGAGATATACTGGTAGGTTTCCAGTGTTATCTCAGGGTGTTTTGGGCTTCACTCCGACACGACTTGTACCGCTATTGGGGGACTGACGTTTTACCGCCCCCTAGGCCCGACATGCGATGTATCAGACGAACAGACCGGACTGTACGGAGACTGTCACATTCAGACTCAGTAGGAGTTCAGATGGGGTTTCACCTCGTCAGCCTTCTTGTCGACATCTACCTGGGGACCGTTACGCACAGCTAGTGCCGCTTGCGGTCTGTGGTTAAACCCACTGCCAGCGTAGTGTCGAGTCTTTAGAGTCCCACACAGAGGGTATTCGCCTCTGGGCAAAACAGAGTAGAGGTCGCATGGTTTTGCGACAGGGTTCGTTCTCATCCGCGCACTTGTGCACGTTTGGAGTCCGGACGGATTATACTGGCAGGCTCTGGTTTGAGCCAGATACTGGTATATGTTTTGGGGTTGCTTTTATCTCAGTATTCATGTTCCTCGGAACAAGGATGCAGGTGTGTATGCACGGTTATTTGAGGAAGAGGAAGATGACTTTCATTAGGGTTTCGGAACGGGTGCGTATGCACAGTTGACAGTCGTCTTTTTCCAAACCCTAATGGATTTGTATTATATCAATTAATAATATATAATAAAATGAAATTGTGTCATGGTTGGTTTTTTGTTGACTTGTTGACCATGGTTGACTTGTTGACCATGGTTGAAGCTTTGACCATCATCATTACAAAAGAAAGATGCTCTTTGATTCTAGCAAATTCATTTAATGTTTGAAATGATAATGGTCATTCTAAAACTTTCCATCAACCTTTTCATTTTCATTATTATTATTATTGATAATTCTTTTTCTTTTGCATTATGGTTGCAAGAAAGAAAAAGGATAGCTCATTCTATCATATTCATTCTCTCTCTTCACTTCATCTTCTTCTTCCTCTAGCTAAAGAGAAACCTTCTCATGTGTTGAGAATCCTTCTCTTTAAAAAGAAAAGCACCCCTTAGACACTCTCTACTTATCTAGGTTCAAGGTTTAGCAAGCCGGAAACCCTAGTTCACTCAAAGCACGAGGAAGAGCCCAAAGGTTGAACTCTCGAGGTGGATCCATCTTCGACGGAAGAAGGCGACAAAAAGAGAACCACCAACCTCTACAAAGTTTGAAGAAGAAGGAGATCAAGTTTAGGTATAACCATCTTCATCCGAGTAGCTAACTCTCTTTAGCAAAGTATGCTAGTTTTAGTTTAGCTAAAGATCCCGACTTTGCTTAGTCCATGTTGCCCCTTGCGCTAAAAATTTGATTTTTATACCGTTTCCGCCTCCCCGTAAGAACCGGGGGTCGCAACGTAGACTTACAGTGGTATCAGAGCCTAACTAAACTTAAACTAGCTTGGTAGTGAAGTGTAACGAAGTTCGGAACCGAAAAAAATCACAAAACCGGAAAAACAAAACCCTAAGTTTCTGTTGAATTTTTTTCTGCTCTAAATGAAATACTTTACACTTGTAAATTCGGCTCAGGGTTTTGTGTGAACACCCAAGAAAAACGATGCAGTGATTCGTTCAAACCGCCGCGCTTCCGCCGCACGAGGTAGGCATGTGCCGCGGAAGCGCCGCGGTTTGTCGTCTTCTGTGCATCGTTTTTCGTGCAGTGTGTGTCTGTGTTGGTTTTGGGATTTTTAAAATATATTATATGTGTCCAGATTTTCCAGAACTGAAATTCACTTTTGGGGTCCTATAATTCCGTATTTTTCCGAACTTCACTGCACTTTGACTATGATGGTTATATCTGTGATGTTTGCATGTATTGAACGTCGGCTAATCGCTATAGGTCGATTAGTCGGGGTTATACATGATCTGTGTTTGATATTGGATTGTGTATATGAATGTGTTGGACTGTCGCGGGTGAATAGCCGGGGTGGATGTGAGATGAGCTTTTGTTTTTCTTTCATTCATTGTAAATGTAAATTGATGTAATAATTATTATTTGTTTGGCCGCACAACCGGGTCGGGGTTGTAGCCGTCATTGTATAATTCTTTTTACTGTTTTGCTCCTAGGATAGACCCATGGAGGGGTGCACAAACTGCCGGGTACTTGGCGGGTAGTTTGCCGCACCCGTAGGGGTCTTGGGTGGGGTGTTTGGCTATTCACCGCGACCGTGTAATCCGCTTTTCATTGCAGGCTCGAAAGGATTGCGGATTGCTAGTATATCCAATGTATTCATCTGTGATCTGTAATGTCTATCATTGCTTTCTATTTAGGCGTTGCTTATGTTTTACAGCCGCGCTAGCCCAGCCCCCGCTCTGTCGTTACTTAAGTAACCTAACGAGTGATGACGGGACCCCGTGGCGAATGCGAATGGCATAAGCGTACGTCATATTTTGGTTGTTTTCTGCAATGGTAGGATTAAATGATGGGACGCATTAAAAGAACTAATGCAAGAATATCACGCATTAAAAGAACTAATGCAAGATAATAAACCAAGTTTAAGTCGATGGAACACTTTCGGAAAACCACTCGGTTCTTTTCAAAACTAACTTTTAAATGCGGAGCTTGAGCCACTCCTTCTAAAAGCTATCTCGTTCCATCGATTATATTAAGTTCACTACGTTCACGGTTTTACCAAAACCATCCGTAGCCCTCCGTCGTTTCATATGAATATTCAACAGTATTCAAGCTGTGTTTGTTGGCCTTAGTCAAGGCACAGTGTTTGGTGGCTGCTGGGTATTCATATGCTGCATAGATAGAATGCGTTGGTTTGGGACAGTCGTATTGCCTTGTTGGCCATAGTCAAGGGTACATACGGGTGGGTTCAAATTAACCTGGATAACGACGGGAAGAACTTGACATGTGACTTATGATTTGTTGGCCTTAGTCAAGGTCATAAGAGCATGGGGCAAAAATCCACATCGGGAGTTTCATAAGTACTGAAACTTGCTAGATTTGCATACCATTTGGAGTGTGATGATTATGGTAGGATTCCTTCATTTTCGTCACGCGATGATATTTGGATCCCGATCCTACTGTGAGTATATGCTACTCCTCGGGAAATTTCTCACTAAACGATCAATGCTATAAACCTAGTAGGTGCCTAGAAAGGTGTTAGCGGGGCTACGCCCCCAGGGAAAAGAGGTTCTTAAATTAAGGAACTTCGCGAAAGCGTTGGAAAACCTCCCTCGAAGTACCGACACTGGCCTGGCTGAACGGTTAAGCAAGTATTGTACGGTGGGATTGATCCCGGCTAATTCTTCCTTTGTGGTTTGAGGAGGGATTCGAGAGACAGTGGGAGCCATCCTGTTTAGACAAATTAAAAACCATTCTAAACTTGCAAAAGCATCGTGCTAAGTGTTTCTTCTCTCCCCCTGCAGCGACCAAATCGAAATGACTGGACTTAAGTTACTTCTAGATAAAAACATACTGACAGGGCCAAACTACAAAGATTGGCTCAGGAATGTCAAATTGGCAATCGCTTACGACAAGCTGGGGTATCTTCTTACCACCAAAGCTCCCCCCGTCCCAGGTCCCACCTCCAGCGTCGCGGATAAGGAAATCCGTACGACTTGGGAGATTGACAGCGCGAAGGCCAGGTGCCTCGTACTTGCCTCGATGGACAACGACCATCAGAGGAGGCACGAGAATATGGATTTGGAATCCATATTTCTTCATACAAAAGAACTGTATTGAGAGCAGTCTCGTATCGCAAGATACGAAGTGTCGAAGAAGTTATTTTCGACAAAGTTGGCCATCGGATCATCGGTAGCGGACCACGTGCTTAAGATGATTGGCTACACTGAGGAGCTCGCAGAACTTGGGACCACGTTGGACAGTGAACTCTATACGGATATAATTCTCCAGTCCCTTCCATCCACTTACGCCCAGTTCATACTGAATTTCAACTTGCAAGAAAAGGAAGTTGAACTTTCAGAACTCCTCAACCTGCTGAGGAGCGCAGAGGGCACCCTACAGAAGGGTAGGGATACACCCGCTTTGTTTGTAGGAGGATCTTCTTCCTCTAGGTCTAAGGCGAAAGCCAAGGGAAAGAGGAAGAAAGCCCCCGCCAAACCAAGAGGCGGTGTTAGTAAAGTGGGTACGAAGGGAAAGGAAAAGGCAACAAAGATTGCGGAGAAGCTTATTGGAAAGGAAGAGTGCTTCTATTGTCATAAGAGTGGACACTGGAAGAAAGATTGCAGGGCTTGGAAAGCCAGGACACAGGAACTGAAGCAGGTTGCGGCTTCAGCTTCAGGTGTGTATGTTATTGAAAACTGTCTTTCTATAAACTCTACTTCCTGGGTATTGGATACCGGATCAGGATCTCATATCTGTAATTCTTTGCAGGCGTTGAGAAACCGTAGGTTTTTGAAGGCAGGTGACATGACCCTCAGAGTTGCGAACGGAGCTAGCATGGATGCTAAAGCCGTGGGGGACTATCACCTGGGAATGACAGATGGGCATGTTTTGGTTTTGCGTAATTGCTTTTTTGTACCCAACGCAACTTGTAATATCATTTCTGTATCTTTGGTTTCTAAAGAAGGTTATGAATTTGCGTTTGTAAGTAATGTTGTAAACATTCACCTTAATCAAGTTCCGATTGGGTCAGGTACACTGAGCAATGGTATATACGTATTAAACCAACCACAGATTTTCAATATCCAGAATACACACAAAAGAAAGTCTCCAGATATCAATCAGGCTTTCTTATGGCATTGTAGACTGGGTCACATCAATGAGACACGGTTGACTAAGTTACATAAAGAAGGATACTTGGATCCGTTCGAGTATCAGTCTTATGCCACTTGTGAATCTTGTCTCATGGGAAAGATGACAAAGACTCCGTTCACTGGACACGGAGAAAGAGCGAGCGAGCTCTTAGGACTCATACACAGTGACGTGTGTGGTCCAATGTCTACACATGCGAGAAGCGGTTATTCATACTTCATTACTTTCACAGACGATTTCTCTAGGTATGGACATGTCTTCTTAATGAAGCACAAATCCGAGGCCTTTGAGAAATTTCGGGATTACAAGAATGAAGTTGAAAAACAAACAGGCAAAAGTATCAAGATCCTAAGATCGGATCGAGGTGGTGAATACTTGAGTGCTGAGTTCCTGGACTATTTAAAAGAGAATGGTATTCTCTCTCAGCGTACTCCTCCATACACTCCGCAACATAACGGTGTATCAGAAAGGAGGAATCGAACCCTATTGGATATGGTTCGTTCCATGATGAGTAAGGCTGAGTTACCGCGATCTTTCTGGGGATATGCACTAGAAACAGCTGCACATCTCTTGAACCAAGTTCCTACTAAGACTGTGCCTACCACACCATATCAGATGTGGAGTGGGAAGAAACCCTGTCTTAAAGCTTTTAAGACATGGGGATGTCCGGCTTTTGTAAAAAAGCAGCATGCGGACAAGCTCGAGGCACGCTCAGTACAGTGCAAGTTTGTGGGATACCCAAAGAACTCCAAGGGGTATCTATTCTATTACGCAGAGGAGCAAAAAGTCCTTGTTTCTCGTCATGCCCACTTCTTGGAAACTGAGTTTTTGGAAAATCAGATAAGTGGGAGCGCAGTAGAACTGGATGAAATTCCAGAACCTCAGACTATTACTGAAAGCTTAGTGGAACCAGAGGGTTCAAAAGAACACGACATTCCTATGCCGCTCCGTAGGAGTAGTAGGCAGTCTCATCCGCCCGAGAGATACTGCGGTTTTCTCATAGACGGGGATAGAGAGGATTGCATCATAGATTATGATGAGCCTACTAGCTTCCAGCAGGCCATTCAGAGCGTTGACTCGGTAAAATGGCTGGATGCAATGCGGACCGAAATGGAGTCCATGTACACCAACAAAGTATGGACGTTGGACATTGCTCCAGACGGGGTAAAACCCGTAGGATGCAAGTGGATCTTCAAAAGGAAGATTGGTATAGATGGACAGGTTGAGACCTATAAAGCTAGACTTGTAGCAAAGGGTTTCCGTCAAAGACCTGGCTTGGACTATGACGAAACCTTTTCTCCAGTAGCTATGCTGAAATCCATTCGGGTCCTTCTTGCCATTGCTGCCTTCCACGATTATGAGATTTGGCAGATGGACGTAAAAACCGCTTTTCTAAATGGAAATTTAGAGGAGTGTGTCTATATGGATCAGCCAGAGGGTTTCATTCAGAGTGGGAGCAGCGGAAAGGTGTGCAAGTTGCTTAAGTCCATTTATGGACTAAAGCAGGCGTCGCGGAGTTGGAACATCTGTTTTGATGAGACGGTCAAGGAATTTTACTTTATCAAAAATCTAGATGAACCATGCATCTATAGTAGATTTGTAGCGAGAACTGTAGTATTCCTTGTTTTATACGTGGATGACATTCTCTTAATAGGAAATGACATTCCTATGCTACAATCTGTCAAGGGTTTCTTGTCACACAGGTTCTCCATGAAAGACCTGGGTGATGCCTCTTACATCCTGGGGATCCGGATCCATCGTGATAGATCCAAGAGGATATTAGGACTTTCACAGTCCAGGTACATCGACACCGTACTGAAAAGATTCAGTATGGAAGATTCCAAGCGCGGTAACCTACCGGCTTGTCACGGGATCACCCTCTCTAAAGAGATGTCTCCCAAGACTGATTTGGAGAGGGATCGCATGTCTATTATACCCTACGCTTCTGCGGTAGGCTCTATAATGTATGCGATGTTGTGTACCAGACCGGATGTAGCTTATGCACTGAGTGTAGTAAGCCGGTATCAGTCAAACCCTGGGGAGAAACATTGGATAGCAGTAAAGAACATTCTCAAGTACCTGAGAAGGACTAAGGAGATGTTCTTGGTGTATGGCGGAAAAGACCTCCAGATCGAGGCCTTTGCTGACTCCAGCTTCCAGAGTGACAAGGATGATTCCAAGTCCATGTCGGGTTTTGTCTTTACCCTCAATGGAGGGGCGGTGTGTTGGAAGAGTTCCAAACAGGAAACCGTTGCAGACTCGACTATGGAAGCGGAATACATCGCTGCATCTGATGCCGCAAAAGAAGCTGTCTGGATGAGGAAGTTCTTAAAAGAACTTCAGGTGGTTCCGTCCATTGTTGACCCAGTACCTCTGTATTGCGACAACAACGGGGCTATAGCTTTAGCAAAGGAACCCAGGTCCCATCAGAGATCCAGGCACATCTTGAGGCGGTATCACCTGATCAGGGAGATCGTGGATCGCAAGGAGATCGAGGTTCGGAGGGTTGCTTCAGAAGAGAACACTGCAGATCCATTCACCAAGGCCTTACCCCAGACTCAGTTCGAGCGGCTGATCGAGATGATAGGTCTTCGATACGCCAGTACATGGCCTTAGTGCAAGTGGGAGATTGTTAGTGTATATGCCCTAGAGGCCATTACTGTATCATACTAGTTTGTATATTACTTGATGGAAGCTTGGGATATTCACCTTGTATAAACAATCTTGCTCAATATAGTAGTATGCTACTTGGTTTGTTTCTACTTCAATGTGTACTTGTGTTTATTTCAGTATATCACTTATACGCATTAGTGGAGCCCTTAGGATCTTTGCTTGATTACCAGCGTTGCGATGGCAGTCACACTAGTGGGGGCTGGGTAATCTATAAGCACATCCTTATACAGGTCCCTAGTCGCAGGACTATCGAGACAGGGCATCGATACTCCGGAGTAGACTAGCGTATGCGCTTCTCATCCCAGTATGGGAGATGGTCTGTCCCACAGCCATCAGTACGTCGTACTGGAGATAGTATACGGGTGCTCGTTAGGTTACGAGTACACTGGACAGGACTCGTCGGGAACTGACAGGTTGGTACTATACCTATCGTCAGTTATCAGTTCCCAGGTGACATGAGTACAGCTTAGTCCGCTGACTTGACACTGGCACTTCGCCTCGAGTGTGTTCCCACTGCACTTTGATCACTACCCTACCACGGCTCAAAGGAGTCGTGCAAACAGGTGGTGGTTGGGTGCAGTCCCGAAGCACTTGGAGGCAGTGACGGTTAGAAAGGATTCGTCTCTCCCGGTATTGGGGGTTGACATCGCGCTGTGTCTAGGAGAGCCATTACACGAGTAGTCCCTGGCCAGGGCAAGCGAGATATACTGGTAGGTTTCCAGTGTTATCTCAGGGTGTTTTGGGCTTCACTCCGACACGACTTGTACCGCTATTGGGGGACTGACGTTTTACCGCCCCCTAGGCCCGACATGCGATGTATCAGACGAACAGACCGGACTGTACGGAGACTGTCACATTCAGACTCAGTAGGAGTTCAGATGGGGTTTCACCTCGTCAGCCTTCTTGTCGACATCTACCTGGGGACCGTTACGCACAGCTAGTGCCGCTTGCGGTCTGTAGTTAAACCCACTGCCAGCGTAGTGTTGAGTCTTTAGAGTCCCACACAGAGGGTATTCGCCTCTGGGCAAAACAGAGTAGAGGTCACATGGTTTTGCGACAGGGTTCGTTCTCATCCGCGCACTTGTGCACGTTTGGAGTCCGGACGGATTATACTGGCAGGCTCTGGTTTGAGCCAGATACTGGTATATGTTTTGGGGTTGCTTTTATCTCAGTATTCATGTTCCTCGGAACAAGGATGCAGGTGTGTATGCACGGTTATTTGAGGAAGAGGAAGATGACTTTCATTAGGGTTTCGGAACGGGTGCGTATGCACAGTTGACAGTCGTCTTTTTCCAAACCCTAATGGATTTGTATTATATCAATTAATAATATATAATAAAATGAAATTGTGTCATGGTTGGTTTTTTGTTGACTTGTTGACCATGGTTGACTTGTTGACCATGGTTGAAGCTTTGACCATCATCATTACAAAAGAAAGATGCTCTTTGATTCTAGCAAATTCATTTAATGTTTGAAATGATAATGGTCATTCTAAAACTTTCCATCAACCTTTTCATTTTCATTATTATTATTATTGATAATTCTTTTTCTTTTGCATTATGGTTGCAAGAAAGAAAAAGGATAGCTCATTCTATCATATTCATTCTCTCTCTTCACTTCATCTTCTTCTTCCTCTAGCTAAAGAGAAACCTTCTCATGTGTTGAGAATCCTTCTCTTTAAAAAGAAAAGCACCCCTTAGACACTCTCTACTTATTCTAGGTTCAAGGTTTAGCAAGCCGGAAACCCTAGTTCACTCAAAGCACGAGGAAGAGCCCAAAGGTTGAACTCTCGAGGTGGATCCATCTTCGACGGAAGAAGGCGACAAAAAGAGAACCATCAACCTCTACAAAGTTTGAAGAAGAAGGAGATCAAGTTTAGGTATAACCATCTTCATCCGAGTAGCTAACTCTCTTTAGCAAAGTATGCTAGTTTTAGTTTAGCTAAAGATCCCGACTTTGCTTAGTCCATGTTGCCCCTTGCGCTAAAAATTTGATTTTTATACCGTTTCCGCCTCCCCGTAAGAACCGGGGGTCGCAACGTGGACTTACACTCACACGAGACAAATGACGATCCTCAGGTCGATGAACTAACCTGTACACATATCACCAGGGAACTGCTATCTGACGTCAGGTATAAGACCAACTAGCATGTTCCCGGCGAGTCCTGTCCGGTGTACTCATAATCCAATGAGCACCTGTATACATCTTAGGTGAACCAACTGACACCAGTGGCTTGTGAGACCGGCCACCGCCCCTCGTCGGGGTCTCGACTGTATACACTAGTCTACTCTGGAGTATCGATGCCCTGTCTCGAAACTCCCACGACTAGGGACCTTTTAAGGATGTGCTTATAGACTACCAGCTCCCATGTATATGATCGCCCTCATACTGCTGGCAGTCAAGCATGAATCCAAGGGGCTTTATCAACGTGCAATAGTGACATGTAAGGTCACCTAAAGCAATACACGATGATAAAGGTAAACCAGATAGCATACTATCATCTTGAGTAAGACTGTCCTCCTGGGATAGGTCCTCCCTCAATCATTGTAATCGCGTGCCTGTGATCCAATAATTGACTCTGAGGGCACTATCTCCAACAATCTCCCACTTGCACTCAAGGCTAATTATTGCGATGTCGCATACTCACAGCCCGTGTGATACCGAACACCCAACTCCTCTACTAGTCAGTCTCACAAATCCCGTTTGCGAAACTATTGCGTTCGAGGAATAGCCTCAGCAAGTGGATCCGCTATGAAGTTTCTTTCTATGTCTCTCTATATCTCAAGTTCGCGGAGAAAGCCATCTCCCGAAATGAGCAATACCTATCTTAGAATGTGTCTGGATGTCTGATAGGACCTAGCTCATAAGTGAACTCCAAATCCAAACTTCTTACACTGTATCGTCAACTGAACTTAATCAGTATCCCGCGCCATGCCTCCCTCAGTATCCTCCTGGACCACCTGTCCATAGTACCGCCCCTCGTCAGAGGGAAAAACTATAACTCTGACAGCCTCCTTGTCGTCCAGGTCACCTTGGAAGCCTGGAATGATAACTGTCTCCCGAATGAGGCTGTCGTTATCATATCCCTAGAACATCCACTTATGTTCTAAAACTGCTTCCGACTGTTTCTCTAGGATAGGATCGATGTCAACTTATTGCATCTAGTGCAAGAACAACAACTGGTGTGGTACTTGACATCTCATGATTGACTCAATTGCCTGAGCAAGTGATCTGCCAATCATGCACATCCCTCTCCCCTTTAGTCTGTAAGACACCTTTAGAGAGGGTGACTCCATTACCTGCAGGTACACTACCGTGCCAGGAGTCGTCCATTCTAAATACTCTTAGAATGTTGTCTAAGTACCCTGATTAGGAAACCATCCAAATCTAGATCTAAAACCATAGATCTAGTAACCAGTATGTCTGATATAATGTCCAAGTCCCATGTGGAGAAACCACTGTGTGATGACCAAAGTATAAACAATCGTAGTATAGGAGTTTCTTTTCCTACTCTGTGTATGTCATCCAAATACCATGACAACACACCCTACTACCTTCTTAACAGATCCATCCCCTATTCTGATGAAGTCAAACCTATGACTGTCACATCAGAAATAGATGATCTATCTCCGCTATATCTGCTTTAGTCTATAAATAGACATAAGCCACTTGTCCACCATGCTTCCGCTGCTCCCACTGACCACGACAACCCTCTGGCAGAGTCATATAGACGTACACTTCTAAAGCCAGTTTAGAACGTGCTATACTCATCCTCCTGCCGGGTCTCACAGTCTGGAACAACAGCAATGGCAAGTCTGGGTAAACAAGAACTTCCCTGTCACCGTCCTTGAGGCTACCGGAGTACCTCTCGGGTGCCTGAAGTTACCCACCTTATCTGCGGAGTGGCCAATGGAATGTCAAACCAGATTGAATCTTTAGGTTCCTATCAAATCTTCAGTAATCGTTTGTGGTTCTGGAATCACTTCCAGTTCTACCATAATCCCACTACTGTTTTCTGAAAAAATCCATTTTTATTAAAACTGTGGCGAGTCTAGAACAATATCACTATTGATATTCCAGATGGTAGAAAGTCAACCCTCGTCGTAGCCTGGGTCAACCCACAAACAGCTATTACAGAAACGTGCCTTGAGTTATCCAGAGTCTGGTTTTAAGCATAGGCCGGACAACTCCCCGTACCTTAACATCGTTAAGATATGAACTGTTCTATATCCAATATAGAACCAGAGGCACTGATTTATTTGAACCAGATTCAAATCATGCAGCTGTCTCCAGTGCATGTAAACTAAATGGAAGGAGGCCGATCAGCGTTACTCAACTTAGGAATGCTTCTAATTATGAGTAACCTGAAAGAGAAATCAGTTCTCTTAATCATTACTATCAACTGAATACCACACACAAGTATCTACATCTTCGATCACTTTGAAGAATCCCGATACCTGCAATACCTGGTTCTCTACTTTATTCAAATACCTATAACTTCTCAAAATTCGGACCCTGTATTTCCACGAAACACCTGTCTAAAAACTAAAGAAGTCATAAGCAAACCGAATATAGTACGAGGACCGACCCCTCTGTCCTAATGGACACTGGACAACATATAATACTCTGTATAAGTCCCTTGAGTTTAATAACTCATTCACTGTGTGTCGTACGTTGAAAACTGTACTTATGGTTAAGAAGAATTACACCGTTGTTCAATACTCCTTACCTAACCATCCACTGATATAGGTAAATGTCATAGACATAATTTCAAAAAGGTATATCTCACTCTATAAAAATAGACGTATAGATATATCAATTTTGAAATTGGTGCATAACAACGGATATTCAAAACCAAATACTTGCCGTCCGGCAGACAACTCAGGTGACTTCCTCAAATATCACCGATTACAACGAATCCCGATATAATGAGGATGATCACCTAATTCCCAATAACTTACTCCCACTCATCATCTGTAAAACCATACAGATGTGAGAATCATACCTGGTAAATACATACCCTGGAGTAAGTATCCAATCGGGAAATCAGTTTTCCTTTAACAGTACACAGTGAAACTGAAACATTAAAATGTCTCGATGGGGTATCCCGGTATTCCTAGTAATGCCTCTTCCATTATCCAGATTCACAACTGTAACCGTATAATTCTTTGCCACCTCTCCAAATCCCTTTATATGTCTTTAGTCATTACCTTCTATACACCCCTTTAGGCCAAATGGTTTTCTTCCTTCCCTACCGTTCGGCACCAGCCTATGGTTTGGAAGAAGACTATCCAATAAGCATAATGGGTGTACTGTCCTAATCCTAGGAGCACTCGCAATGCGAGAGAAGGTGAAGATAAAAGACAACCGAATAAACCTTATTCCTATTTCTCCTGAACCAGAATCCATCCCCGAACTGGAACAAGTTCCTTTCGAGTTCGTATATAACCATATGATGGAGTATCCAATAAACTGTGGATCTTCATAGTGATACGGAGTGTTCTGGAGAAATACAAAGGTGATTTTAGGATTGGCGAAGAAATACTTGGTTTGGTCGTGAATAGCAGTCGCAATTTACTTTGCCCTCTTACTAATCCCTTGTTATGTCTTTACTTAATACCTTCTGTACACCATCGTTATGTTAATTGGTTTTCTTCATTCCCCACCGTTCGGCACCAGCCTAAGGTTTGGAAGAAGACTATCCAATTTGCGTAATAGGTGTACTATCTCCTAAACCAAGGAGTACTCGCAACCTGAGAGAAGGTAAAAGGAAAAGACAACTGAATAGTCCTATCCGTTTTCTCCAGAACCGGAAACCATCCTCGAATAAATTCTTTCGAGTTCGTATATAACCATACGATGGTTTTGTCCAATGGAAGTGGACGTTCGTAGTAATACGGGGTGTCCTGGAGAAAAGGGTAAAAGTAGGAGTGGCAATGAGGTTTGCAACTCTGACAATCCAAAAGCCAGTGTTTAAGAAGGTTCGGTTAATTTTGGTCTCTGAGTCATAGTCTTAGGGTCGGGTTAATGGTCGCTGCCAAACAGAGAGAGAAAAGAAACACTCAGCGTGCACTCTAACCTAGATCAGAATGGTAAACAATTTATCTAATCTGGAAACCTCCCACTGTACCGTCAAATTCTCCTCCAAACCTGAAAGAAGAATTAGTCGGGATCACCCGAGGAGTAAACCAACTCATCAGTGGGAATCGGGATCCAACTATCATCGCATGATAACGTGACGGAATCCGCTCATGTCATCACACTCCAGAAGGTATGCGCATATCTGGCAAGTTTCAGTTTCTTTAGAAACTCCCGATGTGATTTCTGCCCCATGCTCTTATGACCTTGACGAAGGTCAACAAATCATAAGTCACATGTCAAGTTCTACCCGTCATTGTCCAGGTTAATTTGAACCCACCCGTACAAGCCCTTGACGAAGGTCAACAAGGCTATACGACTGTCCCAAACCAACGCATATATCTATGCAGCAGAAAGGTAACAAGCAGCTACCATTCACTATGCCTTGACAAAGGTCAGCAAACATAGCATGAATACTATGTGCTACCCGTCTGAAACGACGGAGGGCTACGAATGGGTTCTGGCGAAAACCTTTAACGTAATGAACTTGATATCGTTGAAGGAACCGGATAGCTTTTAAAATATAGTGACGAAAACCTTTGCTAAAGAGGTCACTCCCGGTGAAGGGATCTCGGCTCTTTCCCCGTAGAATGAGGTGCAGGATATTCCAACTGAATACCACGGTGCAAAGCAAAAGTAATCGGCTATAGTGAAGTTATCGCCCTGACGCAAACTTTTTGTCCAAGGGGTCACTCCCGGTGAAGGGATCTCGGCCCTTGCCTCGTCGACTGAGGAGCAGGATATTCCAACTGAATACCACGATGCGAAACAAAAGAGAACGTCCTTGCAATAACAGCTTTTTGAAAAGTGTTCCAACAACATCAGAATAGGTTTGTTTTTAACTTGCATTGATCCGAATCAACGCAGTCCCATCAATTGATCACACCAATAAAGAACGAAAATAATGATGTACGTATATGCCATCCGCATTCGCCACTGGGTCCCGTCATTACCCGTTAGGTTACTTAACTAACGACATAGTGGGGACTGGACTAGCGCGGATGCAAAACATATACAACATTTACTAGTATATATAGCAATATATAATATTTCGCTCAAGGCGTGATAAAATGCAACATCACAGAAATATACAGCATCACAGAACAATACAGATATCTGGGATCCCCGGGTTTCACAAAGCCGCTACTGAAACCCGACGTTCCCCCGGTCGTGTGGATAGCCTGTGCAATGAAATCCTAGACCCCTACGGGCGCGGCAAGTTACCCGCCAAAACCTGAAGCGAGGCAGCCCCCTTCAGCAACGTGAATGGACCACCCAGCACTTCACGGAATCCGGTAACTTGGGCACCCCTCCTGGGTCAACCTGTACCCCCTACGAGTGCGGCGAATAGCCCGCCAATTCTAGAGTAAAGCCCCCTCCGTCCCAATGCCATGAGATGCGGGCTTGTTGCCTTCTAGAATCCGGCTATCCGTGCACCCCACCTTGGGGTAATCCTAGTACAAAAAGTAAAATATACATACAACGGGTACATCGACCTCGACCTGGTCGTGCCCCAAAAGAATAATATACAATCAGGCAGTGACGGTGTAGGGTTCCTAGGCACCCTATGAAGGTCTCACAAGGCATCGAACATGCCAATATAAAAATTTACGGGTGCCGAGAGACCCGACTACGGATCGTTTGCTAGAAAACTAGGCGAAAAGCAATCTAGTTAACACTTAACTAATGGGTTATCGGAAATACAACCTTTGTAGATCCGGTGCTCCACCTCCATAGCTCCGCAACGAAGTCGTCTCCGCTGTCCAAAACAAATCCGGGCTCTAGAGTCGGCTTCGTCGGAGAAAAAGTGAGCTAGGTCGTCGATGTCCATGCCGAAGATGATCTACGTCGAGGCATCGCTAAATCAAGCTCCACCTTCACCAAGCCCTAAAACTTGTGAAGGAAACACACTCTACTACTTGGCAAGAGGTAGAGGATGAAGAAATAGGAATTGGGTAGACTTTAGAATTGGATTTCTCACTTGTTTGCTCAATTCACCATTGATGAAGAAAGCTTTTTCTTCTTAAGTTCAAGGAAGAAGAAGAAGAAATGTTATGATAAGAATAATCAAAAAAGAAAAGAAATATAATCCTTATCATAACTTGAACCATGGTCAAGTGTAGAGAATAAATCATGGTTAGTGGGATGGTTAGGGTTAAGCATGAGACAAAATGGTAACTTGGTCAAAGTCTTCATGAAGCTTCATGAACAAAACAAAAGAAGCCACCATTTTCTCATTTGCTTTACATTTTCCAAAATTAATAAATGAATAAATAAATAGATATGAAAATGTAAACCCTAACCATTACATAACCATGGTTTAAACTTTACACAAAACACAAGTAAACATGTATCATCAAACATGATACAATCAAGTGCACAAAACTATATCGAATATACAATGTGCACTACCGAGTGAGAAAATCCATTTAAAGTGAACCGATACTAGTTAATGCAAAGTAATATATCAAATATATAATTATGCATCAAATCATTAAATCAACACTTGATTTAACGATCCGGTCATATCGTATATAACCGACTAGTATGCAATGCATCGGTTTATCGAATCAACCCTTGATTCGATAATTAGGGTATATCGCATATAACCTAATCGATACATTCATCGCGAGAATGAAATACGGTATCACATACACGCATTATTCTCGGTCCCGCACATATCTCATATGCGCTCCTATTTCGTTTCGCTTGAGCCAGGAAACCTCTGTGTAGGACTCTAAAGACTCGTCAATACGCCGGCAGCAGATGATGATCATATCAAGCATCCACAAGCCGCAAGCGGTCTGCTAAACGTAACGGCCACCCGGGTATTGAGTGATCTGAAGATCGACGAGCAAGCCCGCTCACACTCCAGTGAATCCAACCAGTAACACTACCGTACAGTCCGGTCTGATCGTCTGATATGTCGCATATCTCGCCTAGGGGTGGTAAACGTCAGACCCCAATAGCTCGATAAGTCGTGTCGATATGAGGTCTATAACTATTCGAGAAACTACTGGTAACACTTACCAGTAAATCTCAGCAACCCTGGCCAGGGATTTCCTGTTATAGCCAATCGAACACAGCGCAACATCAACTCCCTATACCGGGAGAGACGAATCCCCTCCTATCGCTCATTGCCTCCATGTGACTCGGGATTGTACCCAAAAACCACCGTTTTGCACGCCCTCTTGGACGTGGTAAGATGGAAATCAAAGCACAGTGGGAACCACACAAGTCTCTATGACGATCTCGGGTCAACAGACTACTCTGTACCAGTGTCACCAGAGAACTGCCATCTGACGTGAGGTATAATACCATCTGGGAGTTCTCGGCGAGTCCGTCCAGTGTACCCAGTCTCTACTGAGCACCCGTATATCATCTCTGATGTCAAACACCAATGGATATGGGATCATCCATCGCCCATCTGTATGGGTCGAGAAGGTACACGCTAGTCTACTCTGGTATATCGATGCCCCGTCTCGATACACCCTCGACTAGGGACTTTGAAGGATGTACTTATGGACTACCATGTCCCCACTAGTATGATCCACATCATAGTCCAGGTAGTCAAGCACACATCCTAAGGGCTTTACCAACATGTAACAGAGAGACAATCAGTATACACGTTAAGGTAAAGATCAACCAGATAGCATACTATCATGTCGAGCAAGAAAGTCCTCCCTATATATGTCCCAGCATCCACTACAATATACATCCTATGTACAGTAATGGCCTCTAGGGCATACATATAACTAACAGACGGCAGTCCACATGTCGGACGCTCGCACCGCAATATCAAATGTATATAATACAACAAAAACTGTACTGGCATTACATCCAGGCTATCCCCCACGACCAATCCGCAACATCACAGCACAACACAGAACATCAACGTGAATGTCACGTTCGCAAATCCGTCTAACCGGGCTATAGAAGTTAGACAGGATTTACCGATCAAGTGACATTCACGGTCGCAGATATAATGTAAATACTGTGAACTAATATGTTTAAAATTTCCGATCAATCAAATTTTACCAAGTGGGCCCCAAGCTTTACTGTAGCACTTAAAGAAATTCTGGGCCCAAAAATAATATTCCAAAACCCCTATTTCCAACCCAAAAGCCCACTGGAAAAAATTGGCACAATGATAACACAGAACCGCCGCGGAACCGCGGCCAGAAGGGGGTTTTGGCCGCGGTTCCGCGGTCTTCCTATTGAATCATGGTGTCGAATTTTTACAGTAAGCTAAAAAGTCCCTGCACATACTTCTGCAACACACTGAAAAATTTTCCGAGCCAGAAAAAAATCGACAGAAAACTGATGCAATGAAAACGCGGGTTTTTGGAATTTGGTTTGATCGAAAGTGTAAACACATTAGACAAAGCTAGACTAGGTTAATGGCGAGGCTCTGATACCACTGTAAGTGCACGGCGGCGCCCCGGCCGTCAATCCGACGCCGGAATGCGGAAGCGATGATTTACTTTAACTTTTCAAACCGGCACCACCGCGCACTAAAACCCGGATCGTGCCATTAATCTAGTCCTAGCTAACAAGAGAAGGGGTAGAGAGATATACCGAGTGATCCATGTCCTTCGGTCTTCTCGTCATCGTCCCGATCTCCCGCGGAATGTCCGGTCTCCACCTCCTCGCTGGAAGGGCACCACATCGCCGGCTTCTTTTACGGGCTCCCACCTCTGGTCCGAGGCAACTCGGGCACGAAGTTGGCGAGTCGACGTGTCCAAGATTTGCTGTAGAATAACTGTAGAGAACTATGTGTCTCATGGGGTTATGGAGTTGCCCTTTGGTGGAGGAAATGAAGTATGGAATTTTGTGATGAACTTGGGGATTTTAGCAAGCATGAAGAGCAAAAATCCCCACTACAAAAATTGGACAGCCCCCCTACAACTTGGCCGGCCATGCATTATGAGGGAATGAGGAGAGAGTGAATAATCAAAGGGGGGAAAACTATCATCCAAAGGAGAGAGAAAAAGGATATGATGATCAAGAATCATTTCAACAAAAACCACACTCCAAAAACCCATCATCACTACACAAGTCAAGCCATCATGAAGAAGTCAAGAAGTCAAGGGATGGTGCAACCATCATGACACTTCAAAATGCAAAGACAACCCTCCAACAATGCTTATTTGCACAATTGCAATTAAGCCCTCATCCACCAATCTTCAGCCAATGAAAGATACAAAGAAATATGGCTGAAACGGAAAACAAACTGGCAACTCCAAAAACCTGATCCCGTAATAAATTACAGGAAAACCCCGCTACTGTATATACATACCCGCATTTGTATTCCGACCAAAATACAAATGCAATGAGACAAAATCTACACAGTACTATACTAGGATCCAGCTTAAACCAAAGCTGGCTAGTATTATCCGTCCGATCCTAATCCATGCAATACCGCACGTATCTGATCGAACCCTGCCATATATCCATACGGCCTCTAGTACTAACCGTCCGATCCTGATCCGTGCAATACCGCACGTATCTGATCGAACCTTGCCATATCTCCATACGGCCTCTAGTACTAACCGTCCGATCCTGATCCGTGCAATACCGCACGTATCTGATCGAACCCTGCCATATCTCCATACGGCCTCTACAGCGTTTCGCCCGAAACTTGAGTAACTGAATGGGGGGGACTCTAAAGACTCGTCAATACTATGGCTGTGGATTTAACCACAAGCACGTCAGAGGTATTAGCCATACGTAACGGGCTACCAGCTATTGACCAAAAGGGACGTCGATGAGCGAACTCATCCTGACACCCTACTGAGCCTGTCAGTGAAAATATCCGTACAGTCCGTTCCGTTCGTCTATGAGCATCGCATGGCGGGCCTAGGGGGTTGGTAAAAGTCAGACCCCCAAAAGCGGTACAAGTCGTGTCGGAGTGAAGCCCAGAACACCCTGAGATACTACTGGAATACCTACCAGTAAATCTCCTGCCTTGGCCAAGGACTTTTCATGTACTGGCTCTCCTAGACACAGCGCGACCTCACCCCCAATACCGGAAGAGACGAACCCCTGAAGATCTGCTCACTGCCTCCATGTGGCTCGGGACTGTACCCAACTAAAACCTGTTTGCACGTCTCCTTTGAGCGTGGTAGGGTAGTAATCAAAGTACAGTGGGAACTCACACGAGACAAATGACGATCCTCAGGTCGATGAACTAACCTGTACACATGTCACCAGGGAACTGCTATCTGACGTCAGGTATAAGACCAACTAGCATGTTCCCGGCGAGTCCTGTCCGGTGTACTCATAACCCAATGAGCATCTGTATACATCTTAGGTGAACCAACTGACACCAGTGGCTTGTGAGACCGGCCACCGCCCCTCGTCGGGGTCTCGACTGTATACACTAGTCTACTCTGGAGTATCGATGCCCTGTCTCGAAACTCCCACGACTAGGGACCTTTTAAGGATGTGCTTATAGACTACCAGCTCCCATGTATATGATCGCCCTCATACTGCTGGAAGTCAAGCATGAATCCAAGGGGCTTTATCAACGTGCAATAGTGACCTGTAAGGTCACCTAAAGCAGTACACGATGATAAAGGTAAACCAGATAGCAAACTATCATCTTGTGTAAGACTGTCCTCCTGGGATAGGTCCTCCCTCAATCATTGTAATCACGTGCCTGTGATCCAATAATTGACTCTGAGGGCACTATCTCCAACAACATCTACAGCCTGGAGACCCACAACAGCGTTCCTCCTCATTCTAGCAGGATTCGGACTCGACAATCAATCTCGGAGCCACGATAGAGTCTCTAGTTCCAAGTCTCGACGGCCACATCTACAGCCTGGAGACCCACAATAGCGTTCCTCCTCATTCCAGCAGGATTCGGATGCGACAATCAATCTCGGAGCTATAGGACTACGGTAGCGCCCCGGCCGTCATTCCGAGGCTAAAATGCGGAAACGAAAAAAATTTCTTGACTTTAAACCGCCACTACTGCATCCTAAAAACCCGGATCGTAACCATTAACCTACACCTAGCTATCTAGAGAAGGGATAGAATGCTATACCGAGCGATCCGTGTCCTTCGGTCTTCGGCCACCATCCCGATCTCCCCGCGGCAACTCCGGTCTTCATCTCCTCGTCGGAAAGGGCACCACATTGAGAAATCATTATACGGGCTCCCGCTTCGTCCGAAGCAACTCGGGCACGAAGTGTGCTAGCCGACGTGCCCGAGGTGAAGTAGAGAATGTTGTGATCACTTTGTCTCTTGCATCCATGGCTTTGGATGGAGGTTAAAGTGTTGCCATTAATGAAGTTGTGAGCTAGAGGAAGAAGAAGAGGCTCTCACTTCTTTTCTTTCTTTTGTTGTGATGCTATATATGATAATATGAGAGAGTGAGGAAATAATACAAGAGTTCACAACACTAACATGGCTGCCCCTCTCTCTCCTCTTATCAAATCAAGCCACAAATCAATCCACTAATGTGACATTTTTGCTAAAAAAGAGACCATGAGTCATAGTATATGTCTATGTCACATTAATGCATCTAATGATGATTTCTAGCTCACTAATTCCATTATCCAAACATTAATCCAAATGTTTGGTCCAACAAAAAGATCCGGCAACATCTAAAGTAAACTCGTGACGGATCATAAGGATACCCCTAACCTGTATATACATACCTGCACCCGCATTCTGACTGAATGCGAATGCGATGAGACTAAAGTAATCCAACAAATCTAATACTAGGATCCGGCTTAAACCAAAGCCCACTAGTATGATCTGTTTGATCATGATCCGTGCAGTACCGCACATATAAGATCGAACCCTGCCATATATCATACGGCCTCTACAACGTTTCGCCCGAAACTTGAGAAACTATCTGTGGGGGACTCTAAAGACTTGTCAATACTTTGGCTGTGGATTTAACCACTAGCACGTCAGAGGTATTAGCCGTACGTAATGGGCTACCAGGTATTGACCAAAAGGGACGTCGATGAGCGAACTCATCCTGACACCCTACTGAGCCTGTCAGTGGCAATATCCGTATAGTCCGGTACGTTCGTCTATGAGTATCGCATAGCGGGCCTAGGGGGTTGGTAAAAGTCAAATCCCCAAAAGCGGTACAAGTCGTGTCAGAGTGTAACCCAGAACACCCTGAGATACTACTGGAATACCTACCAGTAAATCTCATGCCTTTTTGAGGGCTTTGTGTAATGGCTCTCCTAGACACAGCGCAATCTCACCCCCAATACCGGGAGAGACGAAACCCCTGCCGATCCGCTCACTGCCTCCATGTGGCTCGGGACTGTACCCAACTAAAACCTGTTTGCACGACTCCTTTGAGCCAGGGTAGGGTAGTAATCAAGGTACAGTGGGAACTCACACGAGACAAATGAAGATCTCAGGTCGACGAACTAACCTGTACACATGTCACCAGGGAACTGCTATCTGACGTCAGGTATAAGACCAACTAGCATGTTCCCGGCGAGTCCTGTCCCGTGTACTCATAACCCAATGAGCACCTGTATACATCTTAGGTGAACCAACTGACACCAGTGGCTTGTGAGACCGGCCACCGCCCCTCGTCGGGGTCTCGACTGTATACACTAGTCTACTCTGGAGTATCGATGCCCTGTCACGAAAACTCCCACGACTAGGGACCTTTTAAGGATGTGCTTATAGACCCCAGCTCCCACGTATATGATCGCCATCATACTGCTGGCCGTCAAGCAAGAATCCTAAGGGCTCTATCAACGCGCAATAGTGACATGTAAGGTCACCTAAAACAGTACACGATGATAAAGATAAACTAGATAGCATATTATCATCTCGAGTAAGACTATCCTACCGGTATAGGTCCTCCCTCAATCATTGCAATCACATGCCTGTGATCCAATAATTGACTCTGAGGACACTATCTCCAACAATCTCCCACTTGCACTCAAGGCTAATTATTACGATGTCGCATACTCACAGCCTGTGTGATACCGAACACCCAACTCCTCTACTAATCAGTCTCACAAAACCCGTTTGCGAAATTATTGCGTTCGAGGAACAGCCTCAGTGAATGGATCCGCTTTGATGTTTCTTTCTATGTCTCTCTTTATCTCATGTTCGCGGAGAAAACCATCTCCCGAAATGAGCAATACCTGTCTTAGAATGTGTATGGATATCTGATGGGTCCTAACTCATAAATAAATTCTAAATCCAAACTTCATAGACTGTATCGTCAACTGAACTTAATCAGTATCCTGCGCCATGCCTCCCTCAGTATCCGCTTGGACCACCTGTCCAAAATACTGCCCCTCGTCAGAGGGAAAACTATAACTCTGACAGCCACTCTGTCATCCATGTCACCTTGGAAGCCTGGAATGATAACTGTCTCCCGAAGGAGGCTGCCGTTATCATATCCCTAGAACATCCACTTATATTCTAAAACTGCTTTCGAATGTTTCGCCGGGATTGGATAAATATCAACTTATTGCATCTACTGCAAAAACAACATCTGGTGTGGTACTTGACATCTCATGATTGACTCAATTGCCTAAGCAAGTGATCTGCCAATCATGCACATCCCTCTCTCCTTTAGTCTGTAAGAAACCTTTAGAGAGGGTGACTCCATCACCTGCAGGTACACTACCCATACCTGGAGTCGTCCATTCTAAATACCTTTAGAATGTTGTCTAAGTGCCCAGATTGGGAAACTACCCAAATCTAGATCTAAAACCAAAGACCTAGTAACCAGAATGTCTGATATAATATCCAAGTCCTATGTGGAGAAACCACTGTGTGACAACCAAAGTATAACCGATCATAGTATAGGAATTTCACTTCCTACTCTGTGCATATCATCCTAATACCAGGACATCACACCCTACTACCTTCTTAACAGATCCATCCTCTATTCTGATGAAGTCAAACCTATGACTGTCACATCAGAAATAGATGATCTATCTCCGCTATATCTGCTTTAGTCTATAAATAGACATAAGCCACTTGTCCACTATGATTCCGCTGCTCCCACTGACTACGACAACCCTCAGGCAGAGTCACATAGACGTATACTTCTAAAGCTAGTTTAGAACGACGCTATACTCATCCTCCTGCCGGGTCTCACAGTCTGGAACAACAGCAATGGAAAGTCTGGGTAAACAAGAACCTCCCTGCCACCGTCCTTGAGGCTACCGGAGTACCTTTCGGGTGCCTGAGGTTACCCACCATATCTGCGGAGTGGCAAACAGAATGTCAAATCAGATTGAATCTTTAGGTTCCTATCAAATTTTCAGTAATCGTTTGCGGTTCTGGAATCACTTCCAGTTCTACCATACTCCCACTACTGTTTTCAGAAAAAATCTATTTTAATAAAACTGTGGCGAGTCAAGAACAATATCACTATTGATCTTCCCGATGGTAGAAAATCAACCCTCGTCATAGCCCGGGTCAACCCACAAACAGCCATTACAGAAACGTGCCTTGAGTTATCCAGAGTCTGGTTTAAAGCATAAGCCGGACAACTCCCCGTACCTTAACAACGTCAAGATACGAACTGTTCTATATCCAATACAGAAACAGAGGCACTGATTTAATTGAACCAGATTCAAATCATGCAGCTGTCTCCGGTGCATGTCAACTAAATGGAGAGAGGCCGATCAGCATTACTCAACTTAGGAGTTCTTCCAATTATGAGTAACCTGAAAGAGAAGCAAGTTCTCTTAATCATTACTATCAACTGAATACAATTCACAAGTATCTACATCTTCGATCGCCTTGAAGAATCCCGATACTTGTAATACCTGGTTCTCTACTTTATTCATATACCTATAACTTTTCAAAACTTGGACCTTGTGTTTCTACGAAACACATGTCTAAGAACTAGAGAAGTCACAAGTAAACAGAATATAGTGTGAGTACCAACCCCTCTGTCCTAACAGACACTGGACAACATACAATACTCTGTATAAGTCCCTTGAGTCTAATAACTCAATCTCTGTGTGTCGTAGGTTGAAAACTGTACTTATGGTTAAGAAGAATTACACCGCCGTTTAATACTCCTTACCTAACCATCAACTGATATAGGTAAATGTCATCGACATAATTTCAAAAAGTTATATCTCACTCTATAAAAATAGACGTACAGATATATCAATTTGAAATTGGCGCATTACAACGGATATTCAAAACCAAATATTTGCCGTCCGGCAAACAACCCAGGTGATTTCCTCAAATATCACCAATTACAATGAATCCCGATATAATGAGGATGATCACCCAATTCCCAAAAACTTACTCCCACTCATCATTTGTAAAACCATGCATATGTGAGAATCATACCTGATAAATACATACCCTGGAGAAAGGACTAATTGGGAAATCAGTTTTCTTTTAACAGTACACAGTGAAACTGAAACATTGAAATGTTTCGAAGGGGTATCCGAGTATTCCTAGTAATGCATCTTCCATTATCCAGATTCACAACTGTAACCGTATATTTCTTTGACATCTCTCTAAATCCCTTTATTATGTCTTTAGTCATTACTTTCTGCACACCCTTTAGGCTAAATGGTTTTCTTCCTTCCCTACCATTCGGCACCAGCCTATGGTTTGGAAGAAGACTATCCATTAAGCGTAATAGGTGTACTGTCCTAATCCTAGGAGCAATCGCAACACGAGAGAAGGTAAGGATAAAAGACAACCGAATAAACATTATTCCTATTTCTCCTGAACGAGAATCCATCCCCGAACTGGAACAAGTTCCTTTCGAGTTCGTATATAACCATACGACAAATAACTGTGGATCTTCGTAGTGATACGGAGTGTTCTGGAGAAATACAAAGGTGATGTAGGATTGGCAAAGAAATACTTGGTTTGGCCTTGAATATCAGTCGCAATTTACTTTTCCCTCTTACTAATCCCTTTATATGTCTTTACTTAATACCTTCTGTACACCTTAGTTAGGCTAATTGGTTTTCTTCATTCCCTACCGTTCAGCACCAGCCTATGGTTTGGAAGAAGACTATCCAATAAGCGTAATAGGTGTACTGTCCTAATCCAAGGAGCACTCGCAACCTAAGAGAAGGTAAAAGGAAAAGACAACTGAATAGTCCTATTCGTTTCCTCCAGAACCGGAAACCATCCTCGAATAAATTCCTTCGAGTTCGTATATAACCATACGATGGTTTTGTCCAATAGAAGTGGACGTTCGTAGTAATACGGGGTGTTCTGGAGAAAAGGGTAAAAGTAGGAGTGGCAATGAGGTATGCAACTCTGACAATCCAAAAGCTGGTGTTTAAGAAGGTTCGGTTAATTTTGGTCACTGAGTCATAGTCAAGGGTCGGACCATGGTCGCTGCCAAAGAGAGAGAGAAAAGAAACACTCAGCATGCACTCTAACCTAGATCAGAATGGTTATCACTTTATCCAATCAGGAAACCTCCCACTATAACCTCAAATTCTCCCACAAACCTGAAAGAAGAATTAGTCGGGATCACCCAAGGAGTAAACCAACTCATCAGTGGGAATCAGGATCCAACTATCATCGTATGATAACGTGACGGAATCCACTCACGTCACCACACTCCAGAAGGTATGCGCATGCTTGGTAAGTTTCAGTATCTTTTAGAAACTCCCGATGTGTGGTTTTACCCCTAGGACCCAAGTGACCTCGACACAGTCAACAAATCAAAGAGTCCTAGTCAAGTTCAACCCGTCATTATACTGGATTGCATTAAACCCGCCCGTACGAGCCTTTGAAACAGTCAACAAGGCCGCACGACTGTCCTAACAAATCCCATTAATATGCCACAAACAAACACTACTTAGCTACCGCACACTACGCCTTGACACAGTCAACAAACGCACCACGAATACTAAGTAATACTTGTAAGAAATGACGGAGGGCTACGTCTAGTTTTTGGCGAAAAACTTTTAACGTAATGAACTTGATATCGTTGAAGGAACTGCATAGTTTTTTTATAAAAATATAGTGACGAAAACCTTTGCTAAAGAGGTCACTCCCGGTGAAGGGATCTCGGCTTTTTCCCCATAGAATGAGGTGCAGGATATTCCAAATGAATACCACGATGCAAAGCAAAAGGCAATCGGCTATAGTGAAGTTATTACCCTGACGTAAACTTTTGTCCAAGGGGTCACTCCCGGTGAAGGGATCTCGGCCCTTGCCTCGTCGACTGAGGTGCTGGATATTCATAACCAAATACCACTGTGCAAAACAAAAGAGAACGTCCTTGCAATAACAGCTTTTTTTGAAAAATGTTCCAACAACATCAGAATAGGTTTGTTTAGCTTGCATTGATCCGAATCAACGCAGTCCCATCAATTGATCACACCAAAAAAGAACGAAAATAATGATGTACGTATATGCCATCCGCATTCGCCACTAGGTCACGTCATCACCCGTTAGGTTACTAAACTAACGACAGAGCGGGGACTGGACTAGCGCGGGTGCAAAACATATACAACATCTACTAGTATATATATCAATATATAATATTCACTCAAGGCGTGATAAAATACAACATCACAGAAATGTAATAAGCATCACAGAACAATACAGATAATTGGGATCCCCAGGTTTCATAGAGACGCTACTGAAACCTGACGTTCCCATGGTCGTGTGGATAGCCTGTGCAATGAAATCCTAGACCCCTACGGGCGCGGCAAGTTACCCGCCAAAACTTGAAGCGAGGCAGCCCCCTTCAGCAACGTGAATGGACCACCCAGCACTTCACGGAATCCGGCAACTTGGGCACCCCTCCTTGGGTCAACCTGTACCCCCTATGAGTGCAGCGAATAGCCCACCGATTCTAGAGTAAAGCCCCCTCCGTCTCAACGCCATGAGATGCGGGCCCGTTTTCCTCTAGAACCCGGCTACCCGTGCACCCCTCCACGTGGTAATCCTAGTACAGAAAGTAAAATATACAACGGGTATATCGACCTTAGCCCGGTCGTGCCCCAAAAGAATAATATACAAACAGGCAGTGACGGAAGTCCACATGTCGGACGCTCACCCCCGAAATATCAAATGTACATAATAAACCAAACTGTACTAACATTGCAACCAGGCTATCCGCACGACAAAACCGCAACATCATAGCACAACACAGAACATCAACGTGAATGTCACGTTCGCAAATCCGTCTAAAAGAACTATAGCAATTAGACAGGATTTACCGATCAAGTGACATTCACGGTCGCAGATATAATGTAAATACTGTGAACTAACATGTTTTAAAAATTTCGATCGACTAAATTTCCCGAAGCGGGCCCCAAGCACTACTGTAGCACTCAAAATAAATCTGGGCTCAAAAAGAATATACCAGAAACCCTATTTCCATGTCAGAGAGCCACTGTAGAAATTTGGTCCAATGAAGAGTTATAATGGCGGCGGAACTGCGGCCAAAACTGGGGTTTGGCCGCGGTTCCGCAGCGGTCCTAAGGAATTAGACTACCAAATTTCTACAGTGACCCTACAAAACCCTGCCTGATTTTCTGCAGTACACCAAATAATTTTTTGACCACAGAAAAATTTCGACAGAAACTGCACATTTGAAATCGGGTTTTCGGAAAATCCGTTCGATCGAACTTGTAAACACGTTAGAGCAAGCTAGACTAGGTTAATGGTATGGCTCTGATACCATGTAGGACTACGGTAGCTCCCCAGCCGTCATTCCGAGGCCAAAATGCGGAAACGAAAAAATTTTCTTGACTTTAAACCGGCACTACCGCATCCTAAAAACCCGGATCGTAACCATTACCCTACACCTAGCTATCTAGAGAAGGGATAGAATGCTATACCGAGCGATCCGTGTCCTTCGGTCTTCGGCCACCATCCCGATCTCCCCGCTGCAACTCCGGTCTTCATCTCCTCGTCGGAAAGGGCACCACATCGAGAAGTCATTTTACGGGCTCCCGCTTCGTCCGAAGCAACTCGGGCACGAAGTGTGCTAGCCGACGTGCCCAAGGTGAAGTAGAGAATGTTGTGATCACTTTGTCTCTTACATCCATGGCTTTGGATGGAGGTTAAAGTGTTGCCATTAATGGAGCTGTGAGCTAGAGGAAGAAGAAGAAGAAGAAGAGGCTCTCACTTCTTTTCTTTCTTTTGTTGTGATGCTATATATGATAATATGAGAGAGTGGGGAAATAATACAAGAGTTCACAACACTAACATGGCTGCCCCTCTCTCTCCTCTTATCAAATCAAGCCACAAATCAATCCACTAATGTGACATTTTTGCTAAAAAAGAGACCATGAGTCATAGTATATGTCTATGTAACATTAATGCATCTAATGATGATTTCTAGCTCACTAATTCCATTATCCAAACATTAATCCAAATGTTTGGAACAACAAAAAGATCCAGCAACATCTAAAGTAAACTCATGACGGATCACAAGGATACCCCTAACCTGTATATACATACCTGCACCCGCATTCCGACTGAATGCGAATGCGATGAGACTAAAGTAATCCAACAAATCTAATACTAGGATCCGGCTTAAACCAAAGCCCACTAGTATGATCCATCCGATCATGATCCGTGCAATACCGCACGTATAAGATCGAACCCTGCCATATATCATACGGCCTCTACAACGTTTCTCCCGAAACTTGAGAAACTTTCTGTGGGGGACTCTAAAGACTCGTCAATACTTTGGCTGTGGATTTAACCACTAGCACGTCAGAGGTATTAGCCGTACGTAACGGGCTACCAGGTATTGACCAAAATGGACTTCGATGAGCGAACTCATCCTGACACCCTACTGAGCCTGTCAGTGACAATATCCGTACAGTCCGGTCCGTTCGTCTATGAGTATCGCATGGCGGGCCTAGGGAGTTGGTAAAAGTCAGACCCCCAAAAGCGGTACAAGTCGTGTCGGAGTGTGGCCCAGAACACCCTGAGATACTACTGGAATACCTACCAGTAAATCTCCTGTCTCGGCCGAGAGCTTTGTGTAATGGCTCTCCTAGACACAGCGCGATCTCACCCCTAATACCGGGAGAGACGAAACCCCTGCCGATCCGCTCACTGCCTCCATGTGGCTCGGGACTGTACCCAACTAAAACCTGTTTGCACGACTCCTTTGAGCCGTGGTAGGGTAGTAATCAAAGTACAGTGGGAACTCACACGAGACAAATGACGATCTCAGATCGATAAACTAACATGTACACATGTCACCAGGGAACTGCTATCTGACATCAGGTATAAGACCAACTAGCATGTTCCCGGCGAGTCCTGTCCGGTGTACTCATAACCCAATGAGCATCTGTATACATCTTAAGGTGAACCAAGTTACACCAGTGGCTTATGAGACCAGCCACCGCCCCTTGTCGGGGTCTCGACTGTATACACTAGTCTACTCTGGAGTATCGATGCCCTGTCTCGAAAACTCCCACGACTAGGGACCTTTTAAGGATGTGCTTATAAATCCCAGCTCCCACGTATATGATCGCCATCATACTGCTGGCCGTCAAGCAAGAATCCTTAGGGCTCTATCAACGCGCAATAGTGACCTGTAAGGTCACTTAAAACAGTACACGATGATAAAGATAACTAGTTAGCATACTATCATCTCCAGTAAGACTGTCCTACCGGTATAGGTCCCCCCTCAATCATTGCAATCACGTGCATGTGATCCAATAATTGACTCTGAGGGCACTATCTCCTACAGGAGCCACGGCAGAGTCCCTAGTTCCAAGTCTCGACGGCCACATCTACAGCCTGAAGACCCACAACAGCGTTCCTTCTCATTCCAGCAGGATTCAGACGCGACAATCAACCTCGGAACCATAGAAAAGTCCCTAGTTCCAAATCTCGACGGTTCACAGACAACCTAGAGACCACCCCAACATTCGTCTCGTTACAGCAGACGCAACATCAGCAAAGCGGAGCCATGGCAAAGTCCCTAGTTCCAGGACTCGTCGGTGCACAAACAACCGAGAGTCAATCCTGACCCCGTATAGCTAAAGTCAATCCTGACCCCGTATGGCTAAAGTCAATCCTGATACCATATGGCCAAAGTCAACCCCTAATCTCATATGGCTAAAGTCAATCCTGACCCGTATGGACAAAGTCAACACTGACCCTATATGGCCAAAGTCAATCCTAACCCGTATGGCCAAAGTCAACCCCTGACGTATGGCGAAAGTCAATCCTGACCCCATATGGCCAAAGTCAACCCCTGACCCCGTATGATGCTCGGTAAGTTTTCTTCCTTCGCATTCATATGTATATTTTTGCATTTGCATACTTATTTTAAAACCCATAAAAATTGAAAAATTTCAAAAAAATTATAAAAGTTGAAAAGTTCAATTTTGGCCCTAATTGACTTGAGTTTGACAAATAGGTTAACTAGCTAGGAATAACTAGATCCTAGACTTAGTAAATTAAAAAACCCTAAAAATAACCTTTCTTAAAATTTATCGGTAGAAAGTATATGTCTTTGTAGTTTATTTAGAAATAGGCAAATTTCGAGTTGACTTCTTGGGCTAAGTCAAGATAAAGGAAGAGTATTAATATTTTTATTAAAGTATAAGTCTGAAAAATAATTCTTAAGTTTAAGTCTAAATTCTAAAAATATATATCCTACAAATTGCACAAACACGAACCTTGAAACTTGGAATAGTAGAAGAGACCTTGAAATGCTCTTGTCTAAAGTCCTTAGTACGAAATAAAATAAAATAAAAACACAAGTGTGAATAAAGAGATAATAAAAAATGAACACTGGTTTTTGTGATTACTTAAGCCTGCATTAATAGAAAAAAATATTTAGCGAGGGTGCTTCATCACCTAGTGCCTTAGACCAACTGGTTTGGGAATCACTGCTAAAGCCTTAGGTGTTACAAGACTAGGAATTACGCCTTAAATGTGCAAACACATTTTGTAATCGGTCGTTAGTACCTCAAGAAGTATTAACGGTCGCATGAAGAACGTGTGAGCAATTTCATCTAAAAATTCACCAATTGAAAAGTACTTTGGACGATGGACAAGAGTATAATAGCTTGATTTGAATTTCCAAGTGTAGGGGTGATATATACACACACGTAGGGGTATGTGATTGGGGTTTAGATAAGAGACAGAAATGAAAGATAAGACTTATATCTTTAATAAAGATGATAAAAATTCCTAAGTTGAGATGGAACCCTAGAAGGAAAACTTGAAAGATGCCAAAAGATAAGTAAATTCACGAGAATATATATAATCTTAAGTTAAATGATAAGGAAGCGTGAAAAATACGGGTGGATAATTTTTAAGTCGAAGATAATAGAGTTCTTGTTAGAAGACCTAATTGGAGAATAAAAGTCGATAAGCCAAATTGATAGGATTTTATGGGTAGTATCCACTGAAAACCCTCAGGAGACAACACTCCTCCTACTATGGACACCTAGAGGTTTAACGGCTTTTTGCATGAGCTCAGTACAATCGCGTTTCCCTGCGAAAGTGAGGCTAGGTCTTTTTCGAGAATAAAACTAGGTTTGCTCGAGAACGAGCAAAAGATAAGTTTGGGGGTATTTGTTCATATCATAATATTGCATTATTATATTCCCCATTCTTATTCATTTTACAAATAAACAGGTGCTTTTGACCCATGTCTGCTACATAGTTACAGGTTACAGGTTCTCGGAACAAAAACAGTGAAAAAGACAAAAGACGACACAAAAGTGAGACTACGACCGACAAATACAAGAATCTTGATCAAACCTACAGTTTGGAGAATAAACGAAAATCAATTAACAAGTTCACAAAGTACAAAGGCAGCGCAAGGTTCAAGACTTCGACACGAAGCAAGCGGTAAAGTCCACGACATAGTTCACTGTGAAAATCTGGAAGAAAACTAAAAGACAACCTGAGAAACCAAGCAAAGAAAAAAGAAGACAAAACCAACCAGGAGATTCCCTAAAATTCTCAGCTCATGATCTCTCTTTATGGCCGGGGAACCGCGGCCAAACATAGGTTTTGGCCGCGGATCCGCGGCCGTGCCTGACACGTGTCGGTGGAAATTTTGGTCGCTGGAGGCGCGTTGACTAGTCTTTCTTAGGGGGTAAAATTGTAAATGCAGACGTGACTCGATTGTAACCCTAGGGTTTCTATGTTCTATAAATAGAAACCCTAAAACCTTTTTAGGTTATGCCTCTTCTTGTGCCTCATTGTAAATCTCAAAAATTCAGATCTGTAAATTTCTGTAAAGTATGAAGAGTGCATCAAATTAGAGTAAGTTTTCTATTCTTGCCCTAGTTAATTTTATTATCTGCCCTAGTATAATTTTCTATTCTTGCCTTAGTTTAGATTTCATTCTCTTCCCTAGTTAGATATTTAGAAATTGTTTTTCAATTCCCTAATGAGTGAGTAGTCTCCTCGCTTGTTAGGGTTAGATTTGGGGAAGGCTTGAGAGATGAAGATCTCTCACCCCTTTCTTGCCCATCACACGTTTTTAAAGGACTCCATGCATACATGTACACACCGCTCCCTACGGCATCCTATCCCACGAGGTAGCGGTGATACCGTAGTATAAAGGACCGGTTGAGCGTGTCTTCCATAGAGGTTAGGGTAAGAATTAAGAAAGGAAGGACAAAAATTTAGAGGAAGAAACACCGTTTCTTCCCGATGGTACTAATCCACTTTATTAATTATTACCATAACGCCTCATAGATCTTAAATAGGGCATAGAAAGCGGTGAGGAATATTGACTTTCCAAACCTAACCTAAACCTAACCCTAGCAAGAGTTTAATCCTAGTGTAGATCAAACTTAGTTTTTATATTTAATCAATCCGACAACAATCGGAATTAACTCGTTAGAAAAAATCGAGAATTCACAAAATCCCTGTGGACCGACCCGTACTCACCCGCTAGCTACCAAGCGACGCCGTTCTTGATTGCGGTTATAAAAATTCTTTGAACAAAATCAAATGGCGCCGTTGCCGGGGATGCCGTAGTATTTTCTTTTTGCAATTTCGGGTTAATATAAAATTGAAAAATCATAAAAACTGAAAAATTAAAAAATATATAAAATTTATCATCTTGTTATTTTGTGAAGGGTATTTTTCTTTTGAATTTTGCATGATCGATGAACGAGTTCGGATCTGGAAAAATCCAGAGAGCAAAACAGAAAACAGCAGATCTGAACAAACAGAGGAAAATCACAACAGAGCAACAGAAGAAGTTGGAGGACTGAGTCAACGATCCCACCGCGGTCAAAAGTAGGGTCCGGCGGCGGAACCGCGGCGCATGGGTGACGTCATCATTCCCAAATCCTTCTGTAAGTTTTCTTTTCTTCTTCTGAACCCCTTTTCTCCTCTAAAAAAAATTTTCCTACAGGATTTTTGCACCAAAAAAAATCTCTTCCCCTTCTCAATAATTGATCTTGTGCAGGATTCTTTGCGCCGCGCTAAAAAAAATTTTGTTTGCAACTGATTGTGTTTACTGCTTTGCATAATTTAATTGACTTTAAGGGGCTTGAACACCAATCCAGATTGGGTGGGGATTTAATTACCCTTCCCAGGATCCCAAAAATCACATAAGGCATATTGCATTGTCCATCAATTAATTAAAAAAAGATTAGACTCAGCCCTAAGGACTTCGTGCTCAATAGGACAAAGGAATAGTTGTAGGCATCGACTGTTGATCCTAACCTGACTTTGTGGTGCCTAGGCTAGACAGGTAGTGAAAGGTAACTTTAAAAGGCCCGTCTCATGGTGATTCATGAGTGGATCCCTCATTTCTCTACTTGTGCTTACCTGGCCACAATTGGCGGTGAAGAGGCAGTTTGAGGTCCTACTTCTTGCCTTTTGGAACAGTTAGGAGCTGTCTAGTTGACCTAGGTGCCCCTAGATCTAGGCCTGATTGTGCATTTGTGGTTGATTGAACGTGTTCTAAGCCTTTTATCGAAATTTTTATTTTTTTTTTTGCAAAAAGCTCCACATAAAAAAAACACAAAAAGAATAAAGAAAATATTTTTTACAAAAAAAAACTTGCAACTTGTCGCTAAGAAATCCGTGCACCCCACATTCTTTTTCTTCTCCTTTCTTACATCATGGGTACCCCACCTCATAAAACTCTTTCTGAACTTTGTTACCCTCATCCAAACATTGCTTCATACGCGAATTGTTTTGGTCGAATTACGGACGACCCCTCCATGCCCAAAATTTCTTTGAAAGATCGAATAGAAGCGTCTAGGAGAAACAGTTCAACTCCACAATCCACTTTGTATCAACCATTTCAACCTTCACCACCTTCTTATGTTGATACTACTTTTTCGAGTCCTGTTGTAACTCCGAAACCCATGTCTATCGCTGAACATATTGAAAAATCTCGTAACCGATCTTTCACTCCTTTCAACACTTCCAATTCTTGGGATCAACAAGTCCATTCACCTTTCTATCCAAATGTTGATCCTACTCCTGTCCAACCATTCAATTCCTACCAGTCCTACCCGACTTTCACACCTTCCATAGACATTGTTTCTACACAACCATTTGGGAGTTTCCAAAATCCAAACAATTTTGAATCTTTTACTGAAACCCCTTCACAACCCATGTCTAGTCTAGAACAGTCGTTGGAAGCTTATATGGTAGCGACAAACCAAATGATGAGGAATGTGGATGCGTCCATGGCCGCCCTTAGACAACCTAGTGACTCGGTAGTTAGTTTCCAACTAGCTCCAAAAATTCCAATGTATGATGAGGCGGTTGGACAGAGTGAGAATTTGAGTGGTGAGAGTGGGTTCTACACACTTTCAAATCAAACATACCCATCACCAATTGAATCCCACGACTCCGGTTTTCAAACAAGTGTCCCAAATGATTCACCAGTTAAAGATAAAACGTGTAATGAGTTGTGCGACTTTGGAGTGCTTGATTTGCCAGATTGTGAAGGGACCCTTTCGAGTGAAACCATCACCAATCCTTTCGACATCTACACCTCCAATCTAGAACCTGAATTGATAAATATCCATGCTTTTGATGAGGTGTCCGAAAGAATGGATTTTCACTTGATTGAGGATATTGACGCAGGGAATATTTTGGATGATGAACCCGTAAATTTAACCGAAACTTTATCTCTAATTCATCATCCCGAGTCATTAAATGTTTCTCCTGAACTTCATATGCGTCTTGATTTTGATGATAATTGCATGGATGAGATAACTTTTGAGGAGAATTATGAGGATAGTATTGAGGAGAGTATTGAGAATAGTATTGAGGATGAACCAGTTTTGTTTGATGTGTCGGATTTTCCAATTCATCCTCCTGAACCTTTAACTGTTATACTTCCTAAATCACCCTTTCTCCTTTCCATCGTTCCGACCACGCAAAAGATCACGCTTGAGGACTGTGAGCTTGAAAAATTTCTGTTTGATCACAACGGTTTTGACGCCACTAGTGCGTTCCTCTTTGAATCTGACCCAGTTCTCACAGCTGATAACGATTACGAGTGTTTCACATTTTCTGACGATTTTGAAGACTCACCGCCCGAGTTTGAGTCCTTTGAATTTTCGGATGAGTTAGATGAACCATCAGACTCGGTTGCTTACAGTCATTTCGAACCATTGATGGAATCCTTCAAATTCGAGACAGATTACTTAGGTAAGAATAAGACTATCCCTAAATCACTCCCTTTCGTCCTTCCTATCGTTTCGACCACGCAAGAATCCGTCGCGTTTCCGCTTCCAATGGATGGTTTACCAAGTTCAATGTACCCATGTTTTCTAGCGAATCTTGAGGGATTTGACCCCATTTCTTGACGGGTTGATAAATTAGCACAATCGCTTTTAACACATTGGTCATCACAAATTGCGCTAATTTATTCACTCAATTTACACCCTCAAGTTCGTGCTACGATTCTTTCTCTTTTCCGCCATTCTTCTCCTCCACCGAGACCGTATTCCACATTTCTTCCCATACGGTCTCGCGTGTTTCTCAACTCCTTTCTCTACACTCCATTCTTCCACCAACCCTACCATTATCACGATAGAATTTTTGAATGGTTGGTGCTAACCTTTGGCCTGTGTAAGGCCTTGTATAGTTTGATTTTTTCTCCTCCCTAACTCTAAACTTTAACGTTTAAAACAGTGGAAACACTGTTTCACTTAAGTTTGGGGGAGACCTTTTTGTATATATTTCGTTTTTTTTTTAAAAACCCATAAAAATTATAAAAATTATAATAAAAGAAATAAAAATTTTTAAATAAATAAACAGGGGAGTGCCGACATTTTGACCCTCTTGGTGTAACCTAACAGTGAGGACACTGTCAAGTTTAGGTTTGGGGGTGTGCTCGGTAAGCTTTCTTCCTTCGCATTCATGTGTATATTTTTGCATTTGCATACTTATTTTAAAACCCATAAAAATTGAAAATTTTCAAAAAAATTATAAAAATTGAAAAGTTCAATTTTGGCCCTAATTGACTTGAGTTTGACAAATAGGTTAACTAGTTAGGAATAACTAGATCCTAGACTTAGTAAATTAAAAAACCCTAAAAATAACCTTTCTTAAAATTTAACGGTAAAAAGTATATGTCTTTGTAGTTTATTTAGAAATAGGCAAATTTCGAGTTGACTTCTTGGGCTAAGTCAAGATAAAGGAAGAGTATTGATATTTTTATTAAAGTACAAGTCTGAAAAATAATTCCTAAGCTTAAGTCTAAATTCTAAAAACATATACCCTACAAATTGCACAAACACGAACCTTGAAACTTGGAATAGTAGAAGAGACCTTGAAATGCTCTTGTCTAAAGTCCTTAGTACGAAATAAAATAAAATAAAAACACAAGTGTGAATAAAGAGATAATAAAAAATGAACACTGGTTTTTGTGATTACTTAAGCCTGCATTAATAGAAAAAAATATTTAGCGAGGGTGCTTCATCACCTAGTGCTTTAGACCAACTGGTTTGGAAATCACAGCTAAAGCCTTAGGTGTTACAAGACTAGGAATTACGCCTTAAATATGCAAACACATTTTGTAATCGGTCGTTAGCACCTCAAGAAGTATTAACGGTCGCATGAAGAATGTGTAAGCAATTTCATCTAAAAATTCACCAATTGAAAAGTACTTTGGACGATGGACAAGAATATAATAGCTTGATTTGAATTTCCAAGTATAGGGGTGATATATACACACACGTAGGGGTATGTGATTGAGGTTTAGATAAGAGACAGGAATGAAAAATAAGACTTATATCTTTAATAAAGATGATAAAAATTCCTAAGTTGAGATGGAACCCTAGAAGGAAAACTTGAAAGATGCCAAAGCTAAGTAAATTCACAAGAATATATATAATCTTAAGTTAAATGATAAGGAAGCGTGAAAAATACGGGTGGATAATTTTTAAGTCGAAGATAATAGAGTTCTTGTTAGAAGACCTAATTGGAGAATAAAAGTCGATAAGCCAAATTGATAGGATTTTGTGGGTAGTATCCGCTGAAAACCCTCAGGAGACAACACTCCTCCTACTAGGGACACCTAGAGGTTTAACGGCTTGTTGCACGAGGTCAGTGCAATCGCGTTTCCCTGCGAAAGTGAGGCTAGGTTTTTTTCGAGAATAAAACTATGTTTGCTCGAGGACGAGCAAAAGATAAGTTTGGGGGTATTTGTTCATATCATAATATTGCATTATTATATTCCACATTCTTATTCATTTTACAAATAAACAGGTGCTTTTGACCCATGTCTGCTACATAGTTGCAGGTTACAGGTTCTCGGAACAAAAATAGTGAAAAAGACAAAAGACGATACAAAAGTGAGGCTACGACCGACAAATGGAAGAATCTTGATCAAGCCTACAGTTTGGAGAATAAACGAAAATCAATTAACAAGTTCACAAAGTACAAAGGCAGCGCAAGGTTCAAGACTTCGACACGAAGCAAATGGTAAAGTCCACGACATTGTTCACTGTGAAAATCTGGAAGAAAACTAAAAGACAACATGAGAAACCAAGCAAAGAAAAAGGAAGACAAAAGCCACCAGAAGATTCCCTAAAATTCTCAGCTCATGATCTCTCTTTATGGCCTCGGAATCGCGGACAAACATGGGTTTTGACCGCGGATCCGCTGCCGTGCCTGACACGTGTCGGTGGAAATTTTGGTCGCTGGCGGCGCGTTGACTAGTCTTTCTTAGGGGGTAAAATTGTAAATGCAGACGTGACTCGATTGTAACCGTAGGGTTTCTATATTCTATAAATAGAAACCCTAAAACCTTTTTTTGGTTATGCCTCTTCTTGTGCCACATTGTAAATCTCAAAAATGCAGATCTGTAAATTTCTGTAAAGTATGAAGAGTGCATCAAATTAGAGTAAGTTTTCTATTCTTGCCCTAGTTAATTTTATTATCTGCCCTAGTATAATTTTCTATTCTTGCCCTACTTTAGATTTTATTCTCTACCCTAGTTAGATATTTAGAAATTTTTTTCCAATTCCCTAATGAGTGAGTAGTCTCCTCGCTTGTTAGGGTTAGATTTGGGGAAGGCTTGAGAGATGAAGATCTCTCACCCTTTTCTTGCCCATCACACGTTTTTAAAGGACTCTATGCATACATGCACACACCGCTCCCTACGGCACCCTATCCCACGAGGTAGCGGTGATACCATAGTATAAAGGACCGGTTGAGCGTGTCTTCCATGGAGGTTAGGGTAAGAATTAAGAAAGGAAGGATAAGAACCTAGAGGAAGAAACACCGTTTCTTCCCGATGGTACTAATCCACTTTATTAATTATTACCATAACGCCTCATAGATCTTAAATAGGGCATAGAAAGTGGTGAGGAATATTGACTTTCCAAACCTAACCTAAACTTAACCCTAGCAAGATTTTAATCCTATTGTAGATCAAACTTAGTTTTTAGATTTAATCAATCCGACAACAATCGGAATTAACTCGTTAGAACAATTTGAGAATACACAAAATCCCTGTGGACCGACCCGTACTCACGGCTAGCTACCAAGCGACGTCGTTCTTGATTGCGGTTACTAATTCTTTGATCAATCAACTGGCGCCGTTTGATTTTGTTCAAAGAATTTTTATAACCGCAATTAAGAACGGTGTTGCTTGGTAGCTAGCCGGTGAGTACGGGTCGGTCCACTGGGATTTTGTGTATTCTCAAATTGTTCTAACGAGTTAATTCTGATTGTTGTCGGATTGATTAAATCTAAAAACTAAGTTTGATCTACACTAGAATTAAAATCTTTCTAGGGTTAGGTTTAGGTTAGGTTTGGAAAGTCAATATTCATCACCGCTTTCTATGCCCTATTTAAGATCTATAAGGCATTATGGTAATAATTAATAAAGTGGATTAGTACCATCGGGAAGAAACGGTGTTTCTTCCTCTAGGTTCTTGCCCTTCCTTTCTTAATTCTTACCCTAACCTCCATGGAAGACACGCTCAACCGGTCCTTTATACTACGGTATCACCGCTACCTCATGAGATAGGGTGCCGTAGGGAACGGTGTGTGCATGTATGTATGGAGTCCTTTAAACGTGTGATGGGCAAGAAAGGGGTGAAAGATTTTCATCTCTCAAGCCTTCCCCAAATACAACCCTAAGAAGCGAGGAGACTACTCACTCATTAGGAAATTGAAAAACAATTTCTAAATATCTAACTAGGGCAGAGAATAAAATCTAAAGTAGTGCAAGAATAGAAAATTATACTAGGGCAGATAATAAAATTAACTAGGGCAAGAATAGAAAACTTACTCTAATTTGATGCACTCTTCATACTTAACAGAAATTTACAGATCTGAATTTTTGAGATTTACAATGAGGCACAAGAAGAGGCATAACCTAAAAAAGGTTTTAGGGTTTCTATTTATAGAACATAGAAACCCTAGGGTTACAATCGAGTCACGTCTGCATTTACAATTTTACCCCCTAAGAAAGACTAGTCAACGCGCCGCCAGCGACCAAATTTTCCACCGACACGTGTCAGGCACGACCGCGGATCCGTGGCCAAAACCTATGTTTGGCCACGGTTCCCCGGCCATAAAGAGAGATCATGAGCTGAGAATTTTAGGGAACCTTCTGGTGGCTTTTGTCTTCTTTTTTCTTTGCTTGGTTTCTCAGGTTGTCTTTTAGTTTTCTTCCAGATTTTCACAGTGAACAATGTCGTGGACTTTACCGCTTGCTTCGTGTCGAAGTCTTGAATCTTGCGCTGCCTTTGTACTTTGTGAACTTGTTCATTAATTTTCGTTTATTCTCCAAACTGTAGGCTTGATCAAGATTCTTCCATTTGTCGGTCGTAGTCTCACTTTTGTATCGTCTTTTGTCTTTTTCACTCTTTTTGTTCCGAGAACCTGTAACCTGCAACTATGTAGCAGACATGGGTCAAAAGCATCTGTTTATTTGTAAAATGAATAAGAATGGGGAATATAATAATGCAATATTATGATATGAACATATGACTAAAGTCAATCCTGACCCATATGGCTAAAGTCAACCTCCCGACCCCGTGGAACACGGCCAAAGTCAATCCTGACCCCGTGGAAAATGGCCAAAGTCAACCCTCGACCTTCCCGTCAAAGCAATGCTTTGATTCGGGTGCAGGTCAACTCATCAATCACTTACGAGTCATCTCGACTTATAAGGAAGAAAATTCTCTTGTGAGATCCTTACGACTCTCAAGAGAAGCACACTTAGAAATCCTAACGATTCCTAAGGAGAAAATACACCTAAGAGATCCTCTCGACTCGTAGGGAGAAAAGTCTTCATGAGACCCTCACAGCTCATAAAGTTGAAAAGTCTTAGGCGGCAGATCTGAACCTGTTTCCTAAGCCATCGCTACCCTACAAAGAGTGCAAGATGCATTGTTCTCATCTACAGACCACCTTTTCCGAAATTACATACTAGAAAAATGGAGGTGCTACTCAAGAACGCGCAAACTGCTTCGCGCCAAGTCAAAACAAAAGGTATAACCTACAGGCATCAACCACATACCATGCAAGAAAATAAAGAGAACATTTGATTCACATTCAGTTAAACATTCAGAGCGCGCCCATTCATGTATATATAAAAAGGTTTAACGCAGAAAATAAAAGAATGGAAACGCAAAACTTGCCATTCATACTTCAGAAAATTCTTACATTGATGAAACAGTAAACAAAAACATCAATAAAATATTTAAAATGGAAAGACATAAAATCCAGGATATGGATTAAGAAAGTCAAAAGTAAGGCCATCTAAAATGTTTCTGGCCTCTCTGGCCATTCTCGTATGCTTCCTCTCACGTTCGCAAGCGTCAGGATCTTCAATGATGTCCTCCGTCCTTCGATAGGCAGCAATTATCGTCGCCTGTTAGAAAGTTTGATACAGAATATTAACAAGATTGTCTTGCCTTTTCTTTGAGATTAGGCCCATCAGATACACTGAGTGTACCTTATCTTCGGCATCATCCAATGCCTTAAGCGGCTTGCCTGCATAGAATAAAGGAAGTACTTCCCAGATCGCTCTCACAATGAGATTCAAAAGAGCGGAACGACGAGGAAGCAGTCGACCATTATATTCATCAAAGCGACGCATGATTTCGGCACACTGAGCATTGGTGAACTCCTGATTTTTGCAGCGGCCTAATGCGCGAATGTCCCCATAAAAAATAATTTCGTCAAGGTCATACAAATGAGCGGCCATAGCACCTGAAAATGAAAACCAATGGGAGTTTAACGGACAGACTGATCAAAACACGGGGATTCAGACAACTCTTGATATCCGCATGAAGAAAACAAGTGCTGATTTAAAACACCCAATAGATTCAAATTTGTGCAATGAATGGGGGATCCTAAAAAGGATTCTCATTTAATAAGAGACTCCTCGAGTCAAGGAGTTAAACTCCTCGAGAGAACCGCTCTGCAGACAAGAGTGACACTTGTCAAAATCAATTATGAAGGGAATAAAAATTCCCCAAGAAAAATTCTAAGAGCCATGCTCTGTAAAATGATGGAATAACCCATTAGAAAACTTAAAGCAAAGCTTTTAATGAGTCAAAAATTCCAAGATCTTCAAGATCTGTGAATAAACCCTTATGTTCTTCATGAACAATATTCCAATTCATAGGTTAAAATCACCCTAAAAAGATTATATCTAAAGATGAGCATGGCTCTATTAATGGGTAAAACCCTAAAAATATTTTAAGATCTATGATCTAAGGAGAGCAAAGCTCTGGTAATAGGTGAAACTCTAGATTATAAAATAATCTCTTCGAAAGATTTAATCTTTACCTAAATTTTTGACAGAGTTCTGTCCCTAAGAAAATTCTTAGGACGAAGAGCTATGCTCTGAAGGAGAAATAATTAAAAAAAAGTAAGAAGATGAATAGAGATCATCTCAAAGGGCCAAAGGCCCTATTTATAGGCACTGAGAGCCGTTTCAACTCCTAAGTGGATCCAATGGCAGAGATGATGCCACCGCTGCACTCACGTATGGGCCACGTGAGCGCAACGGTAGGGGGCATTTATTTTCCCCAATCAGAGCAAAGCTCTGTTCAAATTTCAAATTTTGAAATGAAGCAGCGCTTCATAGCAGCACCAGCGCTGAGATTTAAAGACTCTGAGGTAGCGCTCACGTGCAAAGCACTTGAGCGCTAGCGCTAAGAGCACTGCACTCTAAGCAGCGCACCACGTGCAAAGCACGTGAGCGCTAGCGCTAAGTGCGCTGCACTCTAAGCAGCGTACCACGTGCAAAGCACGAGAGCGCTAGCGCTGGAACTAAATGTTCCCAACCGTTGGATCAAAGATCCAACGAACATGATTAAAAATCATCAATTAACCAGAGTAAAATTCTGTTAAGGAAACATTCCTCACAATCTTTCCAAACAGGAAAGATTGTGCTCTGAAAATCAGAGCACCGTTGGACCAATGATCCAATGGTGATTAAAAATCACCAAGATACAGAATAAATTCTGTATGGGAAAAGATTTTCCAATCTTGTTAAAAACAAGAAGATTGCCTTCTGTAAAACAGAAGCCCTTGGATTAAAGATCCAACGGGGGAAATATTCCCAAATCAATTAGAGAAAAGATCTCCTTAACCGATTGAACAAATCAGCCTTCACTATATAAAGGCCCCAAGACTTCAAGTCTCAGAGAAGAGGAACCCCCACATAAATTTTGAGAAATTTCAGAGAGAAGAACAAGCTCTCGGCAGAAGAAGATCTTTTCATCAAGGTAAAAACAGAGAGATAAAAAATCTCATCAAAAAAAGAACTTAGTTCTTATGCTAGATCATAGATCTTTAAGACAAATTGTCTTTCACAAAAAAGATTATAATATCTCATTATAAAAAAGGGGGAGAATAATTCAATTCTCTTAGGATCACGGATCCATAAAGGCAAAACATTTCACCAAGAACATAAGAGATTGAAGTATCTCCTATAAAATAAGAACTTTGTTCTTAGATCCATGAGACAAAATCTCTTAGAAGAGAGAATTAATTTTCAGAGCGCAAAGCTGCCTATAAGAGCCTCAGCGCTCCAATTAAACGAAGCGCCCCAGCACTCCAAATCTAGCACACAGTGCTGCAGAGCCTTAGTGCTCCAAATTTAAAGAAGTGCTCCGCGCTCATTGTCTGGCGCACTGCGCCAAGCCCGCCACGTACTTCTCATGTGTGCGCTATTTTCACAGAAGCCCTCAGCGCTCCAAGTCTGGCACACAGCGCCAAGCGCACCACATGCTCCTCATGTATGCGCTACTTAAACAGAAGCACTCCACGCTCATTTTCTGGCATACTGCGCCAAGCGCGCCACGTGCTCCTCACGTGTGCGCTATTTCACAGAAGCCCTCAGCGCTCCAAGTCTGGCGCACAGCGCCAAGCTCACCATGTGCTCCTCACGTATTCGCTACTTAAACAGAAGCGCTCCACGCTCATTATCTGGCACACTGCGCCAAGCGCGCCACGTGCTTCTCACGTGTGCGCTATTTCACAGAAGCGCTCTGTGCTAATAGTCTAGCGCATAGCGCCAGTCACGTCACGTGTGCGCTACTTAACAAAAGCACTCTGCGCTCATTATCTAGCGCTCAGCGCCAAGCGCACCACGTGCTCCTCACGTGTGTGCTGAGAGAACATAAACTGTTCTTTAAATGATAAAACACAGAGCCATAATGAGTGCTCAGCATCCAATAAAAGACAAAAGTTGTCAGGACCAATGTTCAGCATTGTTAAATGAAAAATGACTAAGCCTAATTAAATGTCCAACATTTCAAATGAATGGGCCGAGCCCAAGTTGGCCACAGATCTCCAATTCAGATTAATTGAGCCCATATGCTCATAAATCTTTGATCTTAGTCCCAAATTGGACTACAGATCTCCCAACCAATATTGGTTCAAGGGTACATATCTTCACTCCTTTGATATTTGTCGTTATAATCCTTAAACGTTTTCAGAGAGGTGACGGGTCCCGACAACCAGACATTTCACGGACTGTGGGGTCCTTAAACTCATGGACTATGACGTCCTTAAACTTTACAGACTATGATGTCTCTAAGCTACTACGGACTGTGGGGTCCTTAAACTCATGGACTATGATGTCTTTAAACTTTACAGACTATGACGTCTTTAAACTGGACCGCAAAGTCCCTAAACTAAAACAATAGAGCCCAAATGCTTTTTTGTTGGATCTAAATGATCTTGTTAAGTAGATCTTAGTCTAAAATTAGACTAACGTATCATTAACAAACTGTTAAGTTGATCTTAGTCTAAAATTAGACTAACGTATCCTTAGCAAACGTTTAAGTTGATCTTAGTCTCAAATGAGACTAACGTATCCTTAAACCCAAACCAAAACCCAAATCTAAGAAAATAAGGATTTGGACTAATCCACGCCTACGGGCGACAACATAAATTAGTCTCCGTATACAATCCACGGGCAACCAAAAATAAAACAAACACACACGACACGAAGTGACCATCTGGAGAAGGAGAAAGTGATTACCGCGATGCGGTAGCGTAATTAACTGCAGGGGCTTGCGCCTGTAGGGAAGAGCGTCCCCACAATAAAAAAAACCCCTCAAACAAGGGGGAATCTGACGAAGTCTGCTACAACGGCCGCATCTATCTAAACCTCCGATATACGGTGCCATAAATCAACTTGGCATCTTCGGAGAGGTGGACGGATCAAACCAAATAGCATCTGCCCCCAAATTCAGGCAAGACGTCATTCTTCCCGGTTTTCGGCGGAGAACACTCCCGTAGGAGAGTCCATTATCGCTTGACACGTGTTTTGGTCATGTTCCATTCGTATTGGGGATAGAGATTCTTCTGTTGATTTGATCCTTCTCGACATGTTAGACTTCAACGTCTTACTCGGCATGGACTGGTTAGCTACTTGTTATGCATCCATGGACTGCCATGAGAAGGTGGTAAGATTTAGTTTTTTTGGAGAGCTGGTTCTTGTTGTTCAGGGGACCGCAATGCCACCCTTCACAGTTTGATTTCTGCCCTTTGTGCTAGTCGGCTCTTGAGGAAAGGATGTCGGGAATTCATAACATATATTCGTGATGCTGGAGCCACAGAGATTCCGTTGGACCAGATTCCGATTGTGAGAGAGTTCCCCGATGTGTTTCCCGATGAGTTATGATTGATGATGTGAAAGAGTGTGTAGTAACCGCAATCAATAACAATGTCGCGTGTAGCGAGTCGAGATGAGTATGAGTCGTCTGCAGAGATGCGTGGAATTTCTAATCTTGCTTTAGACGAGTTGATTAGAATAAAAGAATAGGGAGAATAGTTGTACATTCTAGATCTATGCTAAATACGGATGTAGAATATATAAGAATAAGAGACTTGTAGGGTTCGTTAGAATTTAGTAGTCATGGATGACTAATAAAGATTACTCCTTTTATCTTTTTATAGATTTAAAACTAGATTGATAGTGATGAATAAGGATTAGGGTTCTTGAAAGAAACTAGGGTTTCCCAACTATTGACCCTTGTCCCTTCATTGATCTCTATTCATGTCTAACCCTTAACAAAACAATTGTTAATATGATCTCAAATCGCGGTCAAAACTATCAAAAAATTGATAGCGCACCCGATTATGATATTAACGATTCTTTTGCTAAAGTTTATAAACTTCATAAGACTTAAAAGAAGTTAAAATATTTTCTCATCCATTGTTCTACCATAATCCTATGAACCCTAACAAGCGAAGAATTACTCACGCATGATGGAGATAGAAGAACGGATAGAGATCATAATGTAAATATAGAAAATAAATGCGATAAGAATAAAACAACTACCTTTATTAATCAACTTGATCAATTACACTTTTTGTTCCTTTAGAAAGTGGAATACAAAACCCTAATTTGCTTCTCGATCTATCTTGAAGGAGGTAGATGAACAGCTGATTGATCAATCTGGATGCGTGAGTCGACTTGGACTTCGTGATCTCTTTAGTTTGATACTTTTCCAAGTGAGGCTCTCGGTCCTTTACATAGTCCCAAAACCATAAACCCTAGATTCCATAGGTTAAGATATACTGTTAAGATCGTGATCCTAAAATCTCACATCGTACGGCCACCAAAGCGCCGTGGATCCGCCGCGTTTACCCCTATTTGGCCGCCCTTCCGCCGCGGTTTGGTGGAGTTAGGGTTTGGGATTTTTTCTGATATTTTGTATTGATATTTGGAGATCCCCTAGATGTCTGAAAATAATGCTCTGGGTCTATGCCGTTGCTAGATCTCGTGATATGCTTCAATATTTTGGCAGATTCGATTCCGACATCTTGATTTAACCCGGATCTCCTTGATTACAAACCTGGGCTAATATCTGCACAATATCTCAAATCAAAATGTTGGTTATATTTGGTGTTTTTTGAGATATTATCCTAACCATTTTATATGATATTATATTTTAAGAATATTGATTAGGGATATTTCATATGATATGCATATTTAAATTACTAAAATATTTTATAAATATTATATGCATATATTTTCCTTCATAATATTAATTATAATATATAAATATATGACAATAGATATTTTACAGATAAACCCTCATATGTTTCATATTTATAATAAACATCTTTAAATATTTAAGAAAAGTAAGAAAAATGTTATATCAAATATGCGATATTTTCGGCTGAACAAGTTACCTGGGTTACCGCCAGAGCGCGATATTGAATTCTGCATCGACTTGATCCCCGGCACGGGACCTATTTCTATACCGCCTTATCGGATGGCCCCAGCGGAGCTTAAAGAGCTCAAGGATCAATTGCAAGATTTTCTTGACAAAGGACTTATTCAACCGAGTGTCTCATCTTGGGGAGCTCATGTCCTGTTCGTTAAGAAGAAAGACGGTAGTATGAGGTTGTGCATTGATTATCGTCAGCTGAACCGAGTTACGGTGCGGAATAGGTAACCTCTACCTCGTATTGACGATTTGTTCGATCAACTTTAAGGTGCGGGATATTTTTTGAAGATTGACTTACGGTCAGGTTATCATTAGTTGCGGTTTCGGAATGATGACATTCCGAAGACTACTTTTCGGACACGCTATGGGCATTACGAGTTCTTGGTGATGTCGTTCAGGCTCACCAATTCCCCAGCAGCGTTCATGGATTTGATGAACCGAATCTTTAGGCCGTTCCTCGACTAGTTTATTATCGTATTCATTGACGACATTCTGGTGTACTCCAAGAGTCGAGAGGAGTATGAGCAGCATTTAAGGATTACATTGCCGACATTGAGAGAGCACTAGCTGTTTGCCAAATTCTCGAAGTGCACTTTCTGGCTTGATAGTGTTGACTTCTTAGGTCATGTGGTTACGAGAGATGGTATACAAGCGGACCCGAAAAAGATCAAGGCCGTACAGCATTGGCCCAAACCTATTTCAGTGACAAAGGTTCGCAGCTTCTTGGGCTTAGTCGGTTATTACTGACGTTTTGTATAGGATTTCTCTGGTATCGCTACACCACTGACCGGGCTGACTCGAAAGGGAGTTCCGCTTCTTTGGACCGAGGCATATGAGCAGAGTTTTCAGCAGTTGAAAATTCGTTTGACGACTGCACCAGTTTTATCCTTACTCTCAGGCTCGAGCGGTTATGTTGTTTATTGTGATGCTTCTCGAGTGGGTCTAGGTTGCGTGTTGATACAGTACGGCAGAGTCATCACTTATTCTTCTCGACAGTTGAAGAAGCACGAGCAGAACTATCCCACTCACGATCTAGAGATAGCCGCGGTGGTCTTTACACTCAAGATTTAGAGACATTACTTGTACGGCGAGTCGTGTCGGATTTTTATGGACCATAAAATCCTGAAGTATATCTTCCAGCAGCGGGATCTGAATTTAAGGCAGCGTCATTGGATGGAGCTCGTAAAGGACTATGATTGTGAGATCCTTTATCATCCGGACAAGGAAAATATTGTATCTGATGCTTTGAGTCGAAGGCCCGGAAGTAGTTTGTCCCATTTGAGCGCGGTTCAGAGACAATCTTCTACAGATTGGTAGATTTTATGCGACGGCGGAGTACAGTTTGAGTTCACTTCCACAGGAGGATAATTTTCTCATGTCCGCACCCATCCACTTTTACTTGATCGCATCCGAGAGGCACAGTCTGACGATGCTCGTTTGTTTGAGATTATAGAGCAGGTTCGGCAGGGTAGAGATTTGGAGTTTGTGATTGATGTCCAGGGAGTGCTACGATTTGGGACTTGTCTATGTGTACCGGACCTTGAGGGGCTGAGACGTGAGATCTTGGAGGAGGCACATCAGTCAGCATGCAGCATTCATCCGGATTCCACCAAGATGTATCGTGATTTAAGAGATGTCTACTGGTAGGAAGGGATGAATAGAGATATTTCAGATTTCGTTTCGAGATGCCTGACTTGCCAGCAGGTCAAGGTCGAGCATCAGAGGCCGGTGGGAGAGTTGCAGCCTTTGCCCATTCCGGAGTGGAAATAGGAGCAGATCTCCATGGACTTCGTTGTGGGTCTACCTAGGTCCAGTCGAGGGTATGACTCCATTTGGGTGATTGTAGATCGGTTGACGAAAGCGACTCACTTCCTTCCAGTGAAGACCACATACAGGTTTGCTTAGTATGCTCAACTCTACATTGATGAGATTGTGCGGTTGCACGGCGTTCGGACATGCATTGTTTCCGACAGAGGCACTCAGTTTACCAGCCGTCTTTGGCAGAAACTTCAGAAGGTTTTGGGTATCCATTTGAGTTTCAGTACCGCTTTCCACCCGAAGACCGATGGTCAATCAGAGCGGACTGTACAGACTCTCGAGGATATGCTCCAAGCGTGCGTACTATATTTTGGTGGCAATTGGGATCGTCACTTGCCTTTGATAGAGTTCTCGTACAATAACAGTTTTCAGGAGACGATTCAGATGGCACCTTTCGAGGTTTTGTATGGGAGATAGTATCGATCGCCAGTCTGTTGGACTGAGCTCAGCGAGAGCAGGATGTTGGGACCGTAGTTAGTCCAGAAGACTACAGAGAAGATCCAGTTGATCCAGAATAAGATGAGAGCAGCCCAGAGCAGGCAGAAGTCTTATACCGATCGTCGTCGTCGTAGACTTGAGTTCGCGGTGGGTGATCATGTTTTCTTACGTGTCTCGCCGATGAAAGGTGTGATGAGGTTCGGAAGGAAAAGAAAACTTAGTCTTAGATATGTTGGTCCTTTTGAGATTCTTGAGCGAGTCAATACCGTCTCCTATCGTTTAGCACTTCCGCCCAGTTTTCCGGATGTACACCCCGTATTTCATGTATCGATACTTCGCAAGTACCTTCATGACCCTTCTTATGTGATTCAGCACCAGACGATCCAGCTGGAGCGCGATCTTTTTTTCACCGAGCAGCCGGTAATTATCCTGGACCGGCAGGTTAAGAAACTAGAAGCCGAGAGCGAGATGTGGAAGAAATTTCTCCATCTCTTTAAAGGTACGTGTAGTTAGATTTTAAATTCGGGAACCGAATTTTCTTAAGGGGGAAGATTGTAATGTTTTAAAATTTGTTTAGAGTTAATTATAATTTAATTAGTGATATAACATGCATTTTTGATAAAACTTAGTTAATAATTATTTTCAAATATATATATTTATTTATTTATATATTTAATTATTTATTTATATATTTGTTTGTTTGTTTGTTTATTAAATTATTAAATACACACACACACACATATATATATATACACTAATCTAGTGTTAGCAACATGTAGTTTAGGTTAAACATGTTTAGGAAACCATGACAATTTAAACCACATTTTATATATTTTTTTTAGATATTTAACATATTAGGATGGTTCTAGAAAAGAAAAGAAAAAGAAGAAAAATTAAAATGGGAGACATGAAGGTATGGTGCAATAAATAGGGGTTATTTTTGTGCCATGGCTAATATTAGCCATCATCTCTTTAGATCTTTCTCTCCCTTATTCTCTCTTCTTTCTTCTTCAACTCCCCCTTCACTAAAACCTTTCTTTATCTCCTAAATCCCACATAAATCACCATAAAAATCCTTCACAAATTATTTCAAAAATCCAAAATTTTATCTCTTCAAGAGTTTTTCATAAAGCCAGTCTTCATCTAGAGGTCACCTTTCAAGTTAGGGTCTCCTTCATATCATCTTAAGGTAATGACCAACTCTTGAACATATTTTATTAACCACTTGCTTTAACAAACTTATAATTTAGATTAAAGTTTGTGTTTATGTAGTTTTAAAATCTAAAGTGAGGTTTTGAGCTAAGTTTGGGGTTATGATACTTTTTAGAGAAACCATAACCTATATAAGTTTAGTTAAGAGTATTTTAGTGCAATATATGCTCGTCTAACCACTAAGTTTTCACTACACCACCCTAAAGTTTTAATTAGAGTCAAAACTTGTAATTAGCTAAAGGTTAGGATTCCAATTTGAATCTGCTATCAAACCAGAGATTTTAGAGAAAAGTTGCAATTACTGAGAGCTAGTTACAGGACCATGAATACACCCTCAAAACCTGAGCCCCCATCTCAAATATCTGGTCGCCAAAATATTACTTTTGACCGTAATTTGCGGCCTATCTGGTGAGTTTGAGTATAGGTTTTTGTCGAGGGCTCTCTGAAACACCAATTAGACTCCTGGTATATGCAACTTTTCCTAAATTTTCATATATAAAATTCTGGGATCGTTTTACCTTATTTTAGGCGATATGTTAACATATTCTTGTTTTGGTACTTCTTTTGGTTAACGGCCCTTAAGGGTAGTCGTAAGTGTTTGTTACACGCGTTTAACACACCAAGTTCACCCGTATTAACTTATAATTTAGTTCGTTTGTGTAATGTATATTTGCATGTCATATCGGATTTCTAGCCTCATGTGCTAAGTTTTGTGCGATGTTAGGATCGGTTGCGGAGACTTCGGACGCGGCTAGAAAGAGAAGGAGGTGGTCGGATTCGAGTAGCTCGAGGCCATTTCGATGAGTAAATTTAAAATCTATGGGGGAATCGTTCGGATGGCGTAAAGCGCCAGATATTTAGAACTAAGTTACAAAACTTCATATACATATACTTATGTACATTTCCATATTGCATACGCATTGATATCTCCACACTAGGACACTTGCACCATTACCAATGGTTCATGTGGCACGTGTACTAACCTATATCTACACACACGTCATTGTTAATTGTTATGTCACGTACACTATAGAACTTGTATTATATCTTGCATTGCATTGCATCTTATTGATAGATAGATTTTCGCGTAATTTATCTAGCTTGCATCATATCAATATCATGTACCATCATCGCCTTATCATATATTATGATGTTTTGTGAGATTTCTATTTTCATGAGATTTCTAGATTTGAGGAAATCACATGTACATTTTGAAAACTTATGATTGTTTTAAAAACGCGGTTTCTCTTGATATAATATGTGGCGTCCACCATAAGTTTTCTCGGTTCTCAGTTATGTGTATACCTGATTCGAGGAGAGAGGAGGCACCGTCTGCGGATATATGGTGGATCTGGTATGGTGTCCCGGGGCAAGAAGATCGTATAGAGAGATGTTGAGTCTGGTAGGGGAACAATACCTACCGGTGATAGTTTGGACTCGGAGGATATCCGAAGAATACCGACCGGAGTCGTATGATCAGATGGATTTGAGGGCCAATCTGAGAGATGGCACCTGAGCTATTGAGATTTTTGAGTGTCGATACTTGACACAGGATTTATATTGTTTCTATTGATGATACTTTTGGTTCTACCATTTTTGAAACTAATTAAGACATACTCAGTTTCTTATAGCTGCTATACCCCAGATTTCATATTTCACTCACTTATTCATGTTGCATTTATACTAGTACACCACATCATAAATTCATACTTAGGATCTGTCGATGGCATATACATGCTTGCGATTGCCACTTATGATGTTACTTGCTACTTACGAGCTGAGAACTCATCCCCGTTGTGCCACAGTGTCTTGCAGGGCCGATCCGTCAGCGTAGTCACGGCGGGGCATACTACACTGCTACTATTTTTGCTACGAATTTTTGGACGTGCTCTTTTGTTAGGTGGGTTGCGATTATTTTGTATCCTATCTGTTGTATTTGTACCTTGTATATAGTATTCTCCATCTACTACATGTATATTTGACTTAGACACAAGACTGAGAGATGTTGTATTATATTTGACTCTGCGTGTCGTGTTCGTGTGAGCCAACTTTTATGTTTTTATTGTGGATATTGTTTTCTTTCTTATTTCCTCATTTCTACGCCTATGGCATCGTATATCTTACTTTATGATTGTGTTCCGCCGGATGGGGTTGAGATTGCTCCCAAGTAGGGATACATTTTATATATATCATACTTATGTATTGGTTTGGATCAGTTTTACAAAGGAGATACTGCCGAAATTTTTTACAATAACTCGATTTTCAAAACGGTTTTGATATAATTCTTTTGCACCTTAAATTAACTTTATAAATAAAGATTTTACCACTCTACCCTTAATTACGATTTAGATTCTGGGTTTTCAGCTTACTTGAATTACGTTACACTTTTAAATATTGCATGATTTAAGTACCGGTCACGTTTCACATTTGGATCGTGACACTCCATTTCAAGCAAACTTGGATAGTTAGTTGTTTCGCTAGAGATCTCTACTATATCGGAAACGAGTGTGCTTCTCGGTATAAAAACTTTGCGGGCTTCGTCACGTCCTCACGACCATATTATTTATTTTGGTCAGCGAGGCGTGACAATGTAACATAAATATATTTATGTTTTATTACTTTAATTTTTTATTAATTTAATATCTTAATATATTTCAGAAAATTCGAGAAGTCGTTATGATTTTGTAAATACTTCTTCAAAATCATGAGAATTTTGCTTGGCATGCATAATTTTAAGAATCACAATGAAATATAAGGTGTGATTTGCTGTTTGTGAAACTTGTGATCGATAAAAGACAGAATTCGTTGCCATTTATTTTGTTTAAAGAAATATGTTATTTGTTTAAAGAAATATGTTGTTAAACATAGGTTTCGGATTTGGCATAACTATCAATTTTTTTGATGAATTTGATAATCTCTTTAAATATTTTTTAAAACTATTTTCTTATGATTTTCTCATTATACAATATGTTTTTCTCCTATTAAAGAGTCCAACATGGACCATCTTAGGAACAGTTTTTTCTCTTTTTTTTAATATTTAATTCAGATTAGATATGATAGTGTCACCTAACTTCCTTGTTTCTTGTTAAATACAGACTAGAATTTATGCACGTGCGTTGTACGTGTTTAAAAAAATTTGAGAAGGGAAGAGAGAAATGTGAAGGGTTCTAGAGTTTTATTTATTTATTTATTTTTAAAAAAAGGAAAAAGATGATGTTGAGGGTTCTATAGTCTCATTTTTTTTATTTTTCTAATAAAACGGAGAAGGGTGGAGTTCTAACCATGGGTATTTGCGTTATATATACATGAGAAAATAAATATATGAGGAATTTTCTAAGCCTCCTGAGAAACAAATTTGAGATATATGCTGACATAATATGCATAGAGATGTAAATCAAAAGATTAGTAATTTAAAAAGAATATTCAGTTTATTCAAACAAGAGAATAATTCTTGTACATAATTAGATCTTTCCAGAACCACTTGAAGATTAGGGAGAATCTATCAGTACTATACCCAAACAAAAAAAAAAATTGGAGGATTATTTCTATTTATAAAAAAGCCCCCAAAAGTATATAAAATTTCACCCAAACCTTTTCTTTCTCTCTCTTGCTCTCTTGTTTCTGTCTCTAAAAAAGTTCTCATCAATGGCGGCATTGAGCCAGGCGAGCCTCCTCCTCTTGAAGCAACTCAAAGGCACCGTTAAAAAACCTAAATTTCATTAGAAAATTCATCAATTTTGTGTATTTTGCATTGATTTTAATTTTGATTTTTTGTGAAATTAGATCTAAATAAACATCCAGTGGATGGGTTCTCGGCTGGCTTGGTTGATGACAACAACATCTTCGAATGGAGCGTTACGATTATTGGGCCACCAGATACTTTATAGTGAGTATTAATTAGAATTTGGTTGGTTTTTCTATGAGGAATTTGTGGGGTAATTTGATTGGATCTAATGGTTTTTGAATCTAGGGTTTTGATTTTTCTAGGATGTTAGGGCTTTTTTCTTGTGCCTTGTAGTTGATTGACGCATGCTTGGATTCAATCTTATTTGATTAGATGCTTTTGTTTTTTGCTTCGTAATGATGGTTTATGATTGTATGATAATTTGATACAAACCACCTAAATGTTGAACAGAAAGAGGGAAAAACATTGTGTGTATTCTTGACCTTAAATTGTTAGAAAGAATGCGTTTTGTTATTGCTCTGTGTATAGGTATGGGAATCTAAGAATCTTGATTAAACTTTTGTATAATGTTGTAAAAAAAGGCACAAATAGGACGATGAAACAGATGCTCAGAAATTATCGGCTAGCAACCACATCAAATTGTATTAAAAGCATGGTTTAAAATATCTGCCAATCCTGATCTAAGATGGTCGTTTCCAATCCAAAAATGCCCGAGTTTCGATAATGATATTTTTCGATATCGAGCAATATTGGATTTGTCATTAGATCAGTAGGGTCTTCGATTAATTTTATTAATGGCTAGTGGTCTATTAATAAGTTATTGCGTAATGGTTTATTTGACATTACTAATTACTAAAAAGTATATAAAAAATATTGTAATTATTTTTACCAAGTATCAAAACAACTATTTAAACATCATTAATTGCTAAAGAATTTGTCAAATTGTTTATAGTTGTATTATTTAAAGAATTTCATAATTTTTATTGTTTTTGACAAACATTATAAAATCCGATATGTCTGGTCTAAGACGCCTAGTACGGCTAAGATGGCTGATTGCGACCCCAAAAGTGAGTGCCTTTACCATTACATTTAGCCTTGATTAAAAGGGTGAATGGCCAGTTGACCACATAATTGGTCCTATACAAAATATGCAGTCGAATGGCCATTTAATCATGCACATATACGGTATGCATAGCACATTTGATATCCAAAATATATATCCTTTAAAAGAAAGGCCCATTTCTTCCTTTTTCTCCATATTGATATATCTTCTATTCTTTAAATTTTTTTATACAAAATTTTATGTTATAAATATTAAGATATAGGGTAAATTGTCGAAAACAATCTGGCCAAGTTTTCCGCTGTCAAAAAATCCTGGCCCAAAGAATCTCATCAACAACCCCCGATGAAGTTTTCCACTTTCAGAAAACCCCGACTTGCAATATATGTATAGTTGCCTGCAATATCTAAATTCCTGCAGTATGTATGTAGTACTAACATATCTGTATAGTTTCCCTGTAATATGTATGCGTTAATTAGATATTGCGGCCATTGCAGGCAACTATACAGATATTGATGTAGTGGATTTTTTGACAGCAAAAAACTTTTCTAGGGGTTTTTTGAGTCTTTGACGAGATTCTTTGGGTCTAGGGTATTTTACAACAGAAAATTTAGCCATGGTTTTTTTTTTTGTTGACTATTTACGCTAAAATATAATTCTGAATTATTCATGTAATCCGATCATGCAACATATCATCCATTTATGTGTTGTGCACGGCCAACCAAATAGACAACGAAACATGTTCTATAACATTGCTTTTCAATTGCAAGGTCTTTCCCATGATGTTTTGGACTTTTTTTAATAATGTGTATGAGTTAAAATGATTAGAAACAGAGAAATGTCTTGAGAAGTTGCTGGATCTTTTAAAATTGCTACACTTAAAACATTACTCAGAAAAGTCTTTTAAAGCCTTTTATGTTAGAATCAATATTAATCTTGATTGATTATAATGGAATTTCAGTGAAGGAGGCTATTTCAATGCCATTATGAGTTTTCCTGACAATTACCCTAACAGCCCTCCTTCAGTTAGATTTACATCAGAGATGTGGCACCCAAATGGTAAGTTGATTCTGCGTATGTTTTGTTTACAATATATATGCATTTTGTTGATTTATTGTCTGAGCTAAACATTGCCTTGTTTATCTTGCAAATATCAGTTTACCCAGATGGGCGTGTTTGCATATCAATTCTCCATGCACCTGGGGATGACCCCAATGGCTATGAGCTTGCAAGTGAAAGATGGACACCTGTCCATACGGTATATCTCATTTTGAATTTGCAATTTCTTATCCCTCCACTTGCATAACTTTTTTAATTTTCTTCCGGAGTCTTTATGACATAGAGTTGTGGGTAATTTCGGAACATTATCAGAATTGGGATAGCTTCCCTATGACCTTAAGCCTAAACTCTCGATCTTTTACAAGGTTAAGCATAAACTGTGTCATCATTTTCTGTTGAGGTCTGTCTGGTATCTTCCACATGGGTATCTGTAGGAGTAAATTGCGAAAAAAATAGTTATTGTGCATTTGCTGAAGAAAGAAGATGTTTTTTTCTCCTAAACAGAGAATTGCCACATGTTGTCTCTTTTAAATATAAAAAACCGACTTGGATTTTCTTAATACCTCCACTTGCATATCTTTTCAAAATTTCTTCTGGAATCTTTTTTTAATGTAGAGTTGTGTGTAACCGATGGAATGTTATTAGAAATTGAATAGTGCCCCTATGACCTTAACCTTAAAGCCTCTGTGTGTCATCGACATATTAGAGCATAATCCCTTTGTCTTAGGACACATTGCAATTTTTGTGGAGGAATTTGTCTGGTTTCTTCTACAGTAATATACGTAGAGGAGTGAGTTGTGAGAAAATTCATATGTTGTGCTTCTGCTGAACAGGAAAAAAAATTATGGATTTCTTTATCCATCCTTTAAAAACTTGCATTTATTACTGAATATGCATTATTTGTTAGTATACCACGAATTTTGACAAATCTTTACCAAAAGTAGACCAAAATCTTATAATTGGTTATAATGTATCAGCTTAACCGGTATATTCAACGAAAGGTAATGAATAGTAAGCCTGTAAGAGAGAGAGAGAGAGAGAGAGAGAGAGAGAGAGAGAGTCTCTTACTCTATGTTAATTAAGCTAATTAAGCTCATCGAGCAGAGGGTCCTTTTGGAGTGCTGGGTTTGAAAAAGGTTTCATGCTTGTGTATTCTTGTTACTTTATTTATCTTTGTGCCTGAATTTCTTTATTTAGGATCAAAACGATTTTCTTCTGATATGCATGGTTAGTTTTTTTTTTTTTTGTAATTTGCATCATATAATTTATTGAAGAAGTGTTGTTTCTTACATGAATAATGATTTATGCAAACTAATTGATATTATTGTTATATTTAAAAAAAATAAACAGGTCGAGAGCATAGTTCTGAGCATAATTTCGATGCTTTCTAGTCCCAATGATGAATCCCCTGCAAACGTTGAAGCAGCTGTAAGTGTTTTTATTTCTCTTATACATGTTGGTTGTTTATATTATTCTTTTGAATCACTATTTTTATCATTGACCTGCTTGTGGATATGCCAAAAATAGTTAGTTTATAGCAAAACATATTCATCCTTTTCCAGAATAAATATCATCGAAGCTTTACCAGATGTCATATTGTATTCTTCTTTGAGTATATAAGACTTCATTATATCTCTTATAAATAAAAGGTTAGTGGTAATATTCTTCTAGTGTCCAACTTCATTACAAATATGCATTGAAGTTTGTTCCAATAAAAAATTTACTATCCGGAGTTAAAGTAAAGGTCAATATGGTAAATTGCAATTAATAAGGAGAAGAATGCAATCAGCATGATAACCATTTATTTATTGACTAATTTCAGCGTCAGTTCAGTAGGTGGTGATTAATAATTATTTTGATATGCAGTATGTCAGAGAAATCTGTACGCTTTAAATAAGCTTTAAGTTTATCACGCGTATCCCGTCACACCCTTTCCCAACTATTTCTGGGACAATCTACTATCACTACAAGCTTACTCTATCTTGTAAGCTAAATGTTGAAAAACTACCATGGACTATACCCACTTTCCCTGCAAACTACCATGAACTCCAAAAAATTACATTAACCTACCATAACCTTTTCTAGTACCAGTTAGCACATAAAGGTGTTCCCAGAGTTTGTAAAATGTCCTATTTGTTCTTCACCATCTTTTTTGTTTTTCTCTTTCCTCGCAAACCCATAACCTGAACTAAATCCTGAAACAAAGAGAACAGGCCCTAAATCAAACCTCTTTTAGGTCCAACATACAGTAAAGACATTGTGTGCTATCACAGCTTTGAGAATTGAGGACCTAAATTAATAGCATAACCCATCAGAAAAAAGAAAAAAGGAAAACCCAACATCTTTTGATGTTTTTAAGTTCATTCAAAGTAACAGGAACCCATAATAATAAATTGCATTTTAGGTTAACCATATCTACAAATTAGCTTTAGCTTATACAAGATGAAATGGAAAAGGGGAAAAAATGAAAAGTAAAGAGAAGAGGGTGGTGTGGAGCGGGTGAATAAGTTGGTGTGGCGTTAGGTTCTCTTGAGTATGTGGATCCTTTGCTCTTCATCTAAGGGGTAAATTGAGGGAGTGAATAGGTGGGTTTGGAGCAGAGGAGGAAGAAGATGAAAGGAAGCGGGTAAGGGCAAAATTGTCATGAAATTGACTTGTGATAAACTTACCAACGGAATGGTAACAGGTAGTAGCTTAGTGAAAAATCGAGGGAAGTTTGCGATTTGTTTCTACAATTTTAGAAGCCGATGGTGGATTTGGAGGAAAGTGTCAATACTTCATGGTCGCAAGTTGAGTATGAGCTGATTTTTTTTCCATGACCTCCATCAGCAAGAGTATAGGTCTTCAGACTTCCTCTATTAGAGTGTTGGCTTCTTTATTTGTCATTTCTTTCGATGGGCATCTGATTTCACTATCTTCACTACTTTTAAAAAAAATATTGTGTTGATACTATTTTAGGTATATTCTTCCTATATGTTGACCATCAATCACTTATGACTTTGCCTTGTCATTGTGTCCTTAACTTTGTGCGTGCTAGTACGGTGTTGGTTTTTTTCTTCTTCTGTCAAGCACATATTTATGCGTCGGTGCAAATATATATCCCTATACTGTTGGTATCAAATGATTCAAGAAGCATTTGTCCGAAATGATGATGCACTGCTTACTTTAAATCTTCATAATTAACGGCCTGACAACTTATAAGGGTCCAGCCTTTGAACTATTCCAAGCTCTTAGCCGAGGAAACTATATCGGCGACATATAGGCTTTTCACAAAGTCTAAAAGGCCATGACCACCACTAATATTTGATATTTTATTTCCACATAATCATTTTAGCATTTTATTGGTCGACCTAACAAGTTTATTTATCTACCATTGCAGAAAGAATGGAGAGAGAGTAAGAACGATTTCAAGAAGAGAGTTAGCCGCACAGTCAGAAGATCTCAAGAAATGCTATAAAAGAACGAGGCGCGTGAATTCACTTTTGTTTTTAATGTAATTTCTATATTCCATTTGCTCTCTTCTTTCAAGGGGTTATAATTTATTAGGTTTTTGGTATCGTATTTTGGTGCATGGTACTCTGGGTTGCTTCAGCTTGTTGAGAGTTTGTAGCATGCTACCGATCTTGTATGCCACTCGTTTTGACTTAATCATATGGAGTGAGCTAAGAACGTAGCGTGACACCGGATCAGTTCATTTGAACCGTGTAAACAAAGTCAATGTTTGTTCTATTTTTTCTTCTTTTTTGTGAAGTTCTAGTTTTTGAGGAGTTGTGTGCGCGTTAATTTGTAAACAATTGGATTACGCTGGAAACTTACTGCTGTAAAGTTCTTCTCTGGTGGTGCTACTAGGGTGTAAAAATGCTGAAATTGAACGAGCTGGGCACAACTTAGAGTTTGGCTCGTTAATTTTGCGCTTGGCTCGAGTTGGCTTTGAGCTGAACTTGTTCGGCTTAAATTTGGTTTGGTTCACTTAACTTGGTTCGAGTTATGCTCGTTAACAGCTTGTTTACAAACGAGTTATGAGTCAAGCTCATAAACAAACATAAGTATAGAGTGTTTTTGATCATCCTGTTTAGATAGAAATGTGTTCGCTTGTCAGGAGCTGTACGGATTCCTCTGTTTAGAATAGATGGGGTTTATTGATTTTGAGGATCCTAATCTCCGGCAGTCGCGGACAAAACTGTCGTTAATTATCTCTCGTGCTGAGTTCTTTTCGATTAACGGGCCGTGCAAATCATACGAACTTAACGTGGAATATAACGTGGAATATGCGTATTTGAAAATTAATGTAAATGTTTTTACTGCATTTTTATTTTTGTTCATTTATTTATGTTTTATTTCATTTTTATTATGTTTATATTTTTTTATATATATATATATATATATATATATATATATATATATATATATATATATGAGAATAATGGAGGAAAGAGGCCGTAGGAGGGAATTTCCTCCTATGACGTCGAAAAAATACGCTCTCCATCTTGTTTTCTGAAAATCGGAATCCATCATCTTCATCGTTATCATCTAAGATGCGGGCATGCTAAATTTCATGTGATTCTACAATTTTTTCACCGTTGAATTAGTGGGTTTTAAATTAACGGTTTACCGACAATAGAACTTTTTACATTGCTAAATCACGGGCGTATTTTTTCGACGCCATAAAAGAAAATTCCTTTCTATAGCATCTTTTCTTCGTTATTATATATATATATATATGAGAATAATGGAGAAAAGATGCCATAGGAGGGAATTCCCTCCTATGGCGTCGGAAAAATACCCCCTCCACCAATTTTTCCGACGATCGGCCCCCATCATCTTCATCGTCATCGTCTAAGATGTGCGTACACCAAATTTCATGTGATTCCACAACTTTTTCACTGTTGATTTAGTGGGTTCAAAATTAACGGTTTACCGACAATAGAACTTTTTACATTGCTAAATCAACGGTGAAAAAGTTGTAGAATCACATGAAATTTGGTGTACGCACATCTTAGATGATGACGATGAAGATGATGAGGGCCGATCGTCGGAAAAATTGATGGAGGGGGTATTTTTTCGACGCCATAGGAGGGAATTCCATCCTATGGCCTCTTTCCTCCATTATTCTCTCTCTCTCTCTATATATATATATATATATGAGCGGAGGGTCCAGAAGCTTCGGGTACCCTTTCCCATGTGGATGGGTCGGGGCTTTTACCCTTTGGGGAGAGGTCCCGTGGGCTTCCAATATTTCCTTTTTGATAAACAAATCATTTTCATTGGAAGCGGTCATTTAATGCATGATAACGCAGGAGTCATCAACATACTTGTAAGATGCAGCAATCATGCAGGAATAGCCCAACTCATTCAAAAAAAATTCTTATTTATTATATTTTGTTTAACTTTGTAAACAAGAGGTTTCGACGAAATTTTGGCGGCATCACCGCTAGATTTGTTGATTTTATCGTATTAAATGGTGAGATACGGAAAAACCCGTACCTACCAAAAGAGAAATACGGACCGAAATTCGGATTCTCGAGAAAAATACGGATCGAAATACGCATTCCAGAGGGTTTCCCTAAGAAAAAAGCCCGAAGGCTTTCCTTTTGATGGGGTCACGCTCCGATTGGGTCCCGAAACGTGGTCTCTTGAATCTTCAAAAACTCTGAAAAAACTCTGGATTTTGAGAGGGAAGGAGGGAGATTCAAAAAAGTCTCCTTTTGGGATCTGATGAAAGGTTGGTCCTCTCTTTCAATAGGTTTGGCATTTAAATAAATTTACTTCTTCTTTTTCTTTGACATAGAGAGTTTTCTCCAAGTTTTATTGGTGAAGGAAAATAAGGACTAGAGGGTGGAGAGAGAGAGAGAGAGGCGGCTCCAAAACCCATGAAAATGATCAGAAGAATTATTGTTGTCATTGATTTCTTATCGTGGTATCTTTATATATAGACACCACACTTTACGCTTGGCCTTCTGGGCTTTACAATTTTGGATTTATGCTCATTCTTTTACATTTATTCATAAAAATTACACCTAAATTCATTTATTGCATAATTCTTCTCTTCTTCGATGCCCTGCTTCGCTTGGACTTGAAGCGATTTGGGCGCGGGCCCAGCTGCTTAGGGACGGCCCGGGTTAGTCGGATTCGGGTCCATTTAGACGTTAATTTTGACTTGTTGATCTTGACTTGGACATTTTGACCTTTAATTTCTGATTTTTAATTTTGGCAAATGGGGTGTGAATTTTGACCCCAACAAAGCCATCAATAAATGCACACTACGTGTATGGGTCGTGCGTATGAAATTGATGGATCATCTTTCATGCATAGGTTGACTTGGTTCCCTTTTAGAGACGTAAAGGTCGATGTCCCGAGATGGAGCATAATTCCGCCGCGGATGCATATATTCCGCGACGGAGTTTTATTCCGACGGGAAGGTAGATGGTTGATTTGGTCCTAAGGCAAAACTTGATTCTGGCGCAGGAGTTGATTCTGAGACAGAACTTAATTCCAATGCAGAGTTTGATTTTCCGAGACTTAGCTTGATTCCGATGCAGATATTGGTTTCGAGACGGAGCTTGATTCCGACGCAGAGTATGATTTTCCGAGACGAATCTTGATTCCGACGCAGAGGTTGATTTTGAGACGGAGGTAGTCTGATTTTCCAAAACGAAGCTTGATTCCGACGTGGAAGTTGATTTTGAGACGGAGCTTGATTTCGATACAGAGTCTGACTTTCCGAGACGAAACTTGATTCTGACACAAAGGTTGATTTTGAGAAGGAGCTTGAATCCAACGCAAATTCTGACTTTTCGAGACAAAACATGATTACGACGCGGAGGATGAGGGTTAATTTGGTCCTGAGACGAAGTGTAACATTTCAGAAAAATAAAATATTATTTTTGGGAATTTTTATAATTTAATAATATTATATTGAATATTTTAATAAGGCAGTATAATTAAATACCGATAAATGGGGAAAAAATTGAAAAATTACAGAAATTACTGAAATGAGAATGCTTTATTGGATTTAAGCAAATTATGAAATTTTATGATTTATTATACACTATTTTAATGCTAATCGCGATTAACTATCGCTAATCGGGCATTAAGCGTGTTTGTGCACATGACATGCACATGTCATTTTTACATTTTTATATTTGCTTACCATGGTTTTTTCTTCATCTTTCATGCAATTTCGTTGTTTTAAAATGAGAACAGAAAAGGATAGAAAAGATAAAGAAAAGAAATGGAAATGAATAAAGAAATGGGTATGGGCATGAGAGAGAGTGAGGGGTCTTCTTTGACTTGGCTTTATCCTTCATTTTCTTCACCATTTTCCCTCTCATTTCAGAAGTTGGCTTCCCTCTTCCTCCCTCATCTCAAAACCCTCACAACTCCATGAAAAATTCACCAAAACATCATCTCCTCTTCACAAATTTTGTGCACAAGCTCACAAGCTACACTATGGACCAAGAAAGTTTGCATTTTGGTGTTTTAGGGGATTCATGAGTGCAAAATGAGGTAAGTATTCCATCATTAGTGTAGAATTTCCATTGCTTTTGCATCCTTGTTAACTTAAAACCGATATAGTGATGTTTGGTGAGGTTCGGAAATTCCAAGTTAGGGTTTGAGAAATTCTTGAGTAGTGATGTGTAATTGAGCTTAGTAGAGACCACACAAACCCCCTAGTGCTAGAATTCAGACTCAAACCTGAGACTTAACCCCGGAACGCGAACTTTGAATTTCTGACGACATTGAAATTGTGAGAATTGTGATAGGAAAACTGAGTCTGCTAACACCCGGAGACTTATAAAATTATTTAGCAAACACAGAGGAGTGTACAGGCACCTAGTAAGCATCACCCAAAACCCCAGCTCCTATACCCTCACCCAGGCCCCAAATAAATCCCCTATGGCCGCAAATTGCGTCCAGACCTGGTCCATTTTGGTTCGTGCTTGTTCTGTAGATCCATCTCCAGTAAAATAGACCCTTTACATATGCAAAATTGACTAATTTTGCCTAAGGTAAAATCTGGGACCATTTCCTTGTGTTGCTGTTTTGATTCGGGGTTTTGTTTTGCGTATTTTGAATTCTGGATTTTTGGAATTTGGTTTTAACTCGATGGTTTGACGTTTGGACGACGATATCGAGAGTTGTTTTGTGGTTTTGAAGGCGTAGTCCGTAAGTTCGAACCTATAGGCTTTTAGCGTGTCGTTTTGGCTTTGATTTGGATTTTAATGCGATACGATACGTTATGATGTGTAGGTACCTCACGTGGACTTCGAGACGACAAGCAAGTGCGTGGCGACGTCGTCAACGGCAAGCGAAGAGCAGGTGAGTAGATATATATCTACGGGGGAAGTCGGGTGGATGGCGTATAGCACCCCCGCAGTTTCGTATTAGAACGCGAATGCGTTATATTTATATTATATATACATACGGATGTGATATGGAATGACTATGGATTAGTATAGTGTAGTTGTAAGTTAGTGTTTAGTCGCGAACCCTAGGGTAGTGATTTGCATACATGCGCACACACACACACACACATTCATTTTATTTACCTGTGCATATATGGGGATATGTATACACACACACACACACACATGGGTATGAGACTATGTATATATATATATATATACACACACACATATACCTATACATGGATGATGAAGATTGTATATGGTATTTGGAGATGAGTCGATGAGATTGGGCATGGTGCCATGAGATCGGTGATATGATGTGGTTCGTATTATGAGATACGACATGAGATTTTAGCGGGCCTTTGGGCGTGTGTTTTCATACACGTATATATATGCAGATGGCATCAGTTTGTACTAGACTTAGATCAGTACCCAAGTTTATGAGATATGATGATCTGGATACGAGATAAATGATGTGATGAATGTGATATTTGACCCGTACCCAGATTGGGATGCCGTACGATAGATTTACCGTACGAGCTATATTGATGATAGATCCGCACTCTTGACTCAAGGATGTCATATTATATTTATATTATATCGTACGTGATATTATTGAGGCGGGATCACCGACTATTATATTTATATGTATCGACTCAGATTTAGGTGGTTTTCCCTTATCCTTTCAGTTAGATTGTTCGTTTAGTCCTGTAGTTTACTTGTAGATGTTAGACCAGACTCGGGTCATACCTATTTCAAAACTAACGAATCGTGAGTATTTTAAAGACAGACCAAGGGATTATACGGATATTTTCAAAAAACGCATCTTTTCTAAAACACCATAGCCCTTATTTTCTAAACACCACGATTCGTGTTATTTCAAATGGAAAAACTGTATGATATATATATATATATATATATATATATATATATTGATGTAGATTCTTTATTGTTGTGCTTATTATTCAGCTCCCGCATATTATTGTCGTTCGCATCGTATTTGCATGCTTATATTGTGTTTTCATATGCCATTATTGAGATCATGCTGTCAGGACATCAGCATCATTACCAATGATGCGTATGCTCCATGTACACTTGCTTGCCGGCTCACACACATCATCATCGGTAATTGCCATGTCACGTACACTTTAGTGAATATTATTTCATTGACATAACCCGCTAGCTGATAGTTGCAATATGTTACCGCTTTCATATGCTAGTTTAACTATTGCACTCATTGCATGATATCAGATGCATTCATATATTCATTGGTTATGCAGTATTTTGGGGTTTTATGCCGATATTCACTGTTTACTTACTCTTGATTTTGGATTTCGGATTTTCATAAGATTTCGGGATTTGGGGGAAAACCGCAAGAATATATATATACTTCTCTCTCTCTCTCCCTATTTTTAAAATGCAAGTTGTGGTTTTCTCGTGATGCATGAGTCGTCCACCATGAGTTTCATGATAGCTGTTGGATTTTGAGACCCGTTTCGAGGAGTAGTATGAACCGTCTCGGGTACATGGTGAACCCGGTATGGTACCCCGGGGCGAGAGTGATTCATGGAGGATGATGAGCCTGGAAGGGGCAGACTGCTTACCGGTGATTGTTTGGCATGGCGGATATCCGGAGGATACCGTTCGTGGTCGTGTGATTGATGATATGGGCCGATCCGGACAGACGGAGCCCGAGGTATTGAGATTTGAGATATTGAGGTATCTTTGATTTGATGATACAGGCCAGTCCGGATAGCCGGAGCCTGAGATATTGAGATATTGGGATTTATGTTTTGTGTCGATACTAGACACTGATTATGTTGATTTCATTAATGATACCTCGTGTTATATAAACAGAAATCTCACTAAAACAAGAAAACAGTTTCTCCATTTATATGTATTCTGTTTTTATTACATTACATTCATACCTCATACATATGATATATTTCTACTTGAGGCACTGACACGAGCACATAGGATTACACTTTGGTATACATGTTTACCCTTGCCACCTTTCATGCTTCAGACTTATCATTTGAGGTTTATATATCTTTGATCGTATTGACCTAGGATGAGTCATACATACGATTTCTGCTCGGTGATGTTTTTTACTCACGAGTTGGCAACTCACCCCCGTTGTGTCACAGTTTCTTGCAGGTTTTACCGTACAGGTTTCGTTATGGTTTTGCTGGTACACTGCTTCCATTCCGGGTGATTGCTTGGTAGGTGGGTTCACTTGTATCGTGACCACCATTGTACTCTATTTTATTCATTGTATCTAGTAAACTCCATCAACCAGACATGTATATTTATTTGACTTAGAGACCTGTTGTATATCCTTTCGACCTTAGAGTTGCGCGTTGTATTATTATAGGTTTTCATGTTGTTTTTGAGTTTCCTTTCAGTTTTGATCCTCGCCCTTCGACGTTGTATATTATATTGCTTGCGTGGTTGTGACCGTTGATTGACGAAGAGATAGCTCCCTCTTGGGGATACCTTTATATATTATTCATGTTGTACCCCGTTCGGGGCTTGTATTTACAAAGGAAACTCTGCCGAAATTTTCAGAAAAGACTTGATGTTTTAAAAACGCATAATTCGGCTTATGCTATTAAAACCACTTTCTTAGAAATGAGATTTCCATCATTTATTATTTAAAATGGTTTTAGATTTCTGGGCTTTTGGCTTACTTGAATTAGATGGGGTCCTATAGACTTTATATAATTCAAGGGCTACTCACGTGCCATTTCGGGTCGTGACACGAAGCTTAATTCCGGCGTAGGGGTTGGTTCTGAGATGGAGCTTAATTCCGATACAGCAGGCGGAGCTTGATTCTGATAGGGGATGGTTATGAGACGGAGCTTGATTCCGACGCAGTAGGCGGAGCTTGATTCTGAAAGAGGGATGGTTCTGAGACGGAGCTTGATTCCGATGCAGCAGGTGGAACTTGATTCTGATAGGGGATTGGTTCTGAGACGGAGCTTGATTTCGAAGCAGTATGCGGAGCTTGATTCCGACAGGGGGCTGGTTCTGAGACGGGACTTGATTCTGATACAGAGGTTGATTCCGAGGCAGAGCTTAATTCCGACAGGGAAGGAAGATACACCAAGGCGAGGCTTGATCCCGATGCATAAGTTGATTCCGAGGAGGAGCATGATTCCAACGGAGAAGGCAGTTGGTTGACTTGTTTCCAAAGCGGAGCTTGATTCCGACGAGAATGTCAATAGTTAACTTGTTGATTTGATTTGTTTTTGAAATTTCCTATCTGTTTAGCGGGACTTTTGAGCTTGAAAGCCCTGTCGGGTGGGACTTAGTTTTGATTTGTTTGATTTATGTCTTGTTCTGTGGGACCTTTGAGCTTGAAAATATTCGTTAAGTGGGACTTAGATCTTTTTCTCTCCTAGTTTAACGACCTAGGAGTTATCTATTCTCAGTTTAATGACTTATGGGTTATCTGTTCCCAGTTTATCGACTTAAGGGTCATCTGTTCCCTGTTTATTGACTTAGGAGTCATCTTCGATAAAAGGTTTGTTTAACGTCTACCCGGACGGATGGTTGTTTAACATCTACTTAGACGAGGGGTTTAACATGATCATAGACGAAATGTTTAACATCATTATAGACGGAATGCTTAAAATTTGATTCTCGGAGTGACTTATCATCCACACTCAGAGAATTTGAATTAGGAATTGGATTTTGGAGTCGAAACTTTGAGGTGAGATTTGGACTGGATTTAGATTTGAATTTGGATTGAAAATTTGGAATTTTGGAGTTGGGGGTGGCATCATCGTTGCTAATACTAGAGCACAGGTGCCATGATCAATTTATTATTTGTCATTGGGGGATTTGGGATTTTGGTTTAAGTTTAGCATCAGCACGTTAACACTAAAGCATAATGACAGGAGCAACTCATTATTTTCCTTTGGGAGATTTTTTTTATGAGTTTGCGCCCATGCAGATTTTCATAAGCTCACGGGTAGTCTTACTGTTTTTACTCATGAAGCCTTTTTAGGTTTTCATTCGTGTCCCTTTCGCTTGTGGACTGACTTTTTTTATCTCTCAGTTTAACGACTTAGAGGTCATATATTCTCAGCTTAATAACTTTGGGGTCATCTTCTGGCTTCATTTTCTTGTTTGGAATTTTGGCGCATCTTTGCGGGGCTTTCTGGAATTAGCATATCCGTGATTTGGAGCATTCATACGTAATATCTCTTGAGATATCGACCGTTGATAGGTATCATGAGCCTATTTCCCTCAACGCTTAGCGGTTGGTAGGGTTTCAAATTTGTATCTTGGTTGGCGTCTGCATCACTATACTGGAATGGTACCAGGATCAACTTATCATTCGCCATTGGGGGATTTTGAGATTTGGATTTTGGTTTCGATTTTAATTGGCGTCTGCATCGCTATACTGGAATATGGTATCAGAAGCAACTCATCATTCACCTTTGAAAGGATTCTTTTTACTGGTTTGCGCCCTTGTGGGTTTTCACAAGCTCTCAGGTAGTCCCGTTGTTTTTACTCACGAAGGCTTTTCAGGTTTTCATTCGCGCCCCTTTTGATTGTGGATAGTCCCTTTTTTTTATGTCCCAGTTTAACCACTCAGGGGTCAACACTGCGCTTATTCTTTGTTTGACCTTGTTGGTGATTTGTTGTAAAGTTATTTGAGATTCTTGGAGTTTGAATCTGATGGAGCCGGATTAGTGGCCGAGCCAGTAGGCCTTATTTGATTCTTCCTCCCGACCTTGGACTTCCCTTGAAGAAGTCTTAGTATTTTCTTCTTCTTTTGGACAAGCATATGTACCACTAAGGCAGTGGTAGGCTTCAGTCATTTCCGGGGGTGGACGATTGAATTGTTTGCTCCCGGAAGATTTCAGCCTTCGTTTGTATAATATTGACAATTGAGACTTGATTGGTTGCTAGCAGACAGTGAGATTTTTTTTACGGTCTGTTAATTTGGCTCGTTGGAGTCTCCGCGGTAGGGACACTGATGGAGATTGAATAAAATAAGATAGGCCCGAATTAGATTGGATGTGCTGCCCCTGTTGCATGTGATTTGGTGGAGAAGTTTCTCTGTCCGCGGTTTTGATTTTGTATGCAACGGGAGTCACATCAGAATCTGGGCTTGTTTTTCCGGAAATTTAACATACATTAGTTTAAATTCATTTCGAACGTAACTTGAAAGCTTAGAAATTTTAGTTTAATATCATTTCAGACGTAACTTGAAAACCTGAGAAACTTTAGTTTAATGTCATTTCGGACGTGAACTTATGGAGCATGTATGTGAAGCAGTTCTTTGTTGGCATCCGAACACAAAGTAGAAGCGAAGAACGGTGAGCGGACCCTGGTCGTCATCGGTTACGTGCGACTAACAAGCATTCAAAGTTCCATCATTGTTGATTATTGTTAAGAGTTGATGATCTGAATGAAAGAGCATGGTTCCATAAAGACCAAAACGTATGTCTTAGCTGAGTCCACTTGATCGCTTGACCCGAGATATGGGAGGAGAGAAAAATGTCCCGTCGGGCGTGCCAAAATCTGTAGAGTATTTTTCATCATCCTGTTTAGATAGGAATGCGCTCGCTTGTTAGGCGCTGTACAGACTCCCCCTGTCTAGGGTAGGCGGGGGTTTATTGATTATGGGGATTCGAATCTCTGGCAGCAGCGGACAAACCTGCCGTTAATTACCCCTCCCCCCTCTCTAAGACGGGTGAACCTCCGATTAACGGATCGTGCAAATCATGCGAATTCAATGTGGAATATGTGTGCTTGATGTTGGATATGTATGCCGTAGAGGCCTTCGATGTATATGATACTAGAGATATGTATGTACAGGACAATCTTGCTCAATATGATAGTATACTATTTGGTTTACCTTTATCTTAACATGTGATATGTTTTACTTATTATTTCATATCGCATATACATGTTGATAAAGCCCTTAGGATCCTTACTTGACTACCAGCGTTGTGATGGCAATCATACTTGTGGGAGCTGGGTAGTTGATAAGCACATCCTAAAATGCCCCTAGTCATAGGAGTATCGAGACTGGGTATCGATACTCCAGAGTAGACTAGTGTATACATTTCTAGACCTTGACGAGGGGCGATAGTTGGTCCCGCAGCCATTGTGTAATGCACCTAAGATTGTATACATGTGCTCACTAGGGGTGAGTACACTGGACGGACTCGCCGAGAACTGGCTAGATGGTATTATACTTATCATCAGATAGCAGTTCTCAGGTGACATGAGCGCAGACAGTCTATTGAGCTGAGGTCATCATTTGTCTCGTGTGAATTCCCACTGTGCTTTGATTACTACCCTATCGTGGCTCTATTGAGTCGTGCAAATAAGTTTTAGTTGGGTACAGTCCTGAGCCACATGGAGACAGTGAGCGATTGTTGGGGATTTGTCTCTCCAGGTATAGGGAGTCGATATCGCGCTGTGTTCGGTTGGCCAACACCATAAGACCCTGGCCAAGGCGGATTGAGAATTACTGATAGTTTGATTAATAGATTCTCGGATGGTCTTGAACCACATCAGCACGACTTGTCAGGTTATTAGGGGTCTGACGTTTTCCACCCTCTAGACTCAGCGTGCGATACTCTCAGACAAACAGACCGGACTGTATGAAGATTGTTAGAGACATACTCAGTAAGAGTTCGGATGAGTTTGCTCATTGGCCTTCTTTACGATAGGTACCTAGGTAACCGTTTACGTACAGCTAGTGTCACTGACGTGCTTGTGGTTAAACCCACTGCCAGCGTACTTTCGAGTCTTTAGAGTCCCACGCAGAGGGTTTTCCTTGTTCAGGCGAAACGATGTAGAGGTCGTGTAATGTTTTAAAAATTAAATAAATAAATAATTAAATAAATAAAATCCTTTAGGTGAATTTTCTGATAATCGGTAAAATAAACCGTATTTTCCGTAAAACTCAACTATAATTATTTTTCAATATAGATTTAAGTACGCCTATTTTAACTATATAATTGCTAGTATTTGATATTTATTTACTCAATTATAAATTTTTAGTTTACCTAAATATTTTTCCTTAAGTAATAATTTTTAATATTAACACAAGCTTTTAATTATACATTAAATTGGTGCAAATTACAAATTGCAATGGGTTAATTTGACAAATATGAACCATGACATATTGGAATCTAGTTAGTAGCATGCTCTTCTCTTCTTGATTTGTCTTCAAATTTCTAGACTTTTCTAGGTCAAATAAAATAAAGAAAATAAATAAAAATGTAATAATTAGTGATAAGACTTAAAAGGGTTAATTATTTGGGAGCTTTCTACACATTTCTACACACTTTTTCCTCTCTCTCTTTCCCTCCCCTAATGTGGCCGAAATCCCCCATGGCAGCCCCCAATTTTCCCCATCTCACTTTGCAACAAAAATCTTCAAAAATTCATGAAAAATCCAAAATAAAACCTTAAATTCCAAATCCAATCCCTACCCATTATTCGTTGGCCTATCTAGCATGGATCTTGGAACAAAGTTAGCACTTTGGAGGTTATGATTTTCAAGTTGGATCTCATGTTTAGTGAGGTATAATTCTAACCCTAGTGTTAATTGTAAGTTAATTACGTAAATTGAATGGATTTCGGTGTTTAATTATAGTTTTAGTTGCTAAATTGAAAATTAAAGAATGGGTTTTTAAATCAAGTTAGGGTTTTTACTTCATCATTAAGTATGCAATGTGTAGTTTAACATGTTGGGGAATGCTAAACCTAATCTAGAAGCTAAATTGTAAATTGTTACAATTAATTTATCCGAATTGCATAATTTTTGCGAACTAGGTTTTTGTAAAATATATATATATATATATATATATATATATATATATATATATATATATATATATATATATATATATATGAGATAAAATTCTAGTGAGAATTTTTATCAATTATTCATGGTTTTAATGGGTAGATTAACATGTTAATTGAATGCAAAACCTAATCTAGTTACTAGTTGCTAATTGTTAGTTTAAAATTATGCTAAATATGCTATTTTTGCTAACTAGGTTTTTAGAAATTGGTTAAATAATTGGGATTAAAATCTAATTAGGATTTCATGACATTATTAACATTATAAATTGTAGTTTAATACTTTAGTTCATGCAAAACCAAGCTTAGTTGTTGAATTGTGAATTTCGCTTTAAAAAGTGTTAAAATTTGATATTTTTGCAAACTAGAATTTAGGATTTAATACAAATTGATGAGATTAAATTATGGTGATGGTTTGTATGACTTAGTTATAATATTTAGTGAATATTATAGCCATTAGTTTTGTTAAAACATCAAGTTTTGAATTAAAACAGTTATTTGAGGCTTTTTAGGTTTTCGGAAATAAATCGATTTGATCTATTTTGAGTTTTTTATGAGTTGCAATCTATTTTATATTATAATTAGTGAGTTTTGGAACTACGATTTGTACGTTTGTGTTTTATCTCGATTAATCGGCGTTTGCACGCCGATGTCGAGGGTTATTTGGTTCTTTTCCATGAGCGGGTCATAGGTTTTAACCTATGCGCGTTTCGTGCGTCGTTTTGGTTTTATCCGTGATTTCGGTTTACGATATTATATATGTTTGCGTATAGGTACCCCTCACGTGGATTTCGGACGATGAAGAAGAGGATGGCGGCATCGACTTCGGCAGACAAGGACCAGATGAGTAGATGTATATCTACGGGGGAAGTCGGGTGGATGGCGTATAGCACCCCCGCAAACGTAGAATAGGGATATTATGTACTGTTATTAGAAAGTCAGACGTGACCTTAGATTCTTGGCGAGCAGGGTCCTATTGAACACTTTAGGTTGGACTAGACTGATTTAGAAAGACTTAACCAGAGGGTGACTGCCTTGGAGAGAATTCGTAGGTTTCAGGTAGACACACACACACGCACACACATAAACTTGACTTGGTGTATATGTGTGTGTGTGTGTATAGGGATGTGTGTAGGTATATATATATATATATATACAACATATACACGTGATATGAGGTTATTATATGATACTTGGGGATGAGTCGATATGATCGGGCATGATGCCGTGAGATATTAGATATACGATCGAGTTATGATATGAGATGTATTATGATATTAGCGGATCGTTGTGAGATGAGGAAATGTATAATTATACATAAACGATAATAGGTGATGATGACATTGAATGTACGAGACTCTAGAATAGAACCCGGATTGTAATATGTGACTTAATCACGAGATGATATATGACATGATATTTTAGTGGATCATTTGACGATGTATATTTATGCAGACGATGATATATGATTGATGATATTAGGATGTTGTCACGCCCCGCTTCCCAAAATACGGAATACGAGGGGTAGACAAGGCCAGCCATGCTCCTACGGTCAAGGAAAAGTCCTGCCGTAGTCACACTTCGGCTTCTAGTTTTTCATGGTAAACAGTAAGTAATGTGCAGGTAGGGAGAAATACAGTAACTGAAACGAAACAATATAAAGAACCGACCTGATGGGAACGAAAGGTATAAGCCTGGATAGCTAATCAAGATGTCCGTGATGTACGTCTAGTCCTGGTCCAAGCTAAATCTTCTCTTCACACTGAGCATGCATACTCAGGTCGTCAGAGCGACACAATAGCAATATAATATAATAAATCATGTGACAACTCTAACAGTGGTAATAGATATGTATAACAGTAAATCAATGACAACATGAATATGAATGTGCAGTAATCAATGCAGCGGAACAGTAAAAGCAGTAGAACGATATGCCACGTATGTCAACACAGTAAGAAAAATATATCAATGCCAGTATCCCTATCAGTCTCTAAGTCTCACTGTACAGGTCACTAAGCCTATCGTCAGTCCAAGTGTGAGAGTCAACCACTCGCGAGTGTCCTCCACCCAAGGGTAGAACCCAAGGGCAAGGGACCACGGGCCCAACATGTATATCACGGTGATAATCACATACCCTGTAAATCTCCATATATCTCCCTAAATATATAAGCCGGCATGGGACTCCCGAGATTCTGTTGAACTCACACTTAAACTACCCCACACCCCGTGGTCTACATCAAACGCTAACCATAATCCTAAATACTAATCGGTCTGTGACAAGTCTGCGCGAGAACTGGAGGCAGGACCTCCATCAAGCACGTCCCGACTAATACCTAAGATATATAGCAGTGTCTGGTGTCTTATCTGTGACACCCGTGCAAGAGCTTCCATAAGTGTCACATACCACTTATAGTCACACATACACGCATCCCACAGACGTCGACAATGCAATAGAATAATAAGGTTCACTGATTGTGTACAAGTACGTATCACTTTCACTTAATCACTGATACACGAACACTGACGTACTTGCCACAATCATCACTAATACCGAACACTGGGTAAATGCATGTTATCACTATGTTATTAATGCAATGACAGGCGTATGATATGATGCGTAAGCAGTATATAAAGCATGTTTAGGATGTCCTGAATCAATAATCTACCACTTGCATAATTTATCATAAATCATACGGTTACAATTTAGTGAGACGTTGAACAGGTAACAATTGGTATGTTCAGTTATCTATCCATCGAATTTAGTTCCATGCCAATCGGTTTCCAGGATCATTGATTATAGCCATTTCATTTTAAACTCTCGCGGCTGGAAATCCGGTTTCAGAATCGGAAGCCTGTTTCGCAACGCATTTTAATCCCAATTGGGATGAGAATTTAGCGACGCTACAGTTGAATGAAATCTAGGGTTCTCAGTAAAGTTTTCAACGCAATAGACGGATCTTCGATCGTGTCTGTACGTCAGGAGATATACACTGTTTAATATTAATATGTCAATTCTGATTCTGTTGGGACTATTATGCGTCCCGATCTTTTAAATTACAGATAAAATAGTAAATGATGACGAAACAGGGTGAAACCACCTGTATTATCTAGATAACAGATTCACCTATAATCAACAGTGGGGTTCCGCAATCTACGAGTTAAGTAAATCTTGTGGTACCCATTACGGAACAGCAAGCAACAATTGGAGTCGCTCTGGACTGCAGTCCAGAGTCGCACTCCGATCCAAATATCGTCACAGTTTAAGTACAGGAATATCTGGAAACAAGTATAAGGTTAAAGTTCGTCGAGTCGTCTTCGATTTGAGCCCTCGAGCGCATCAATCCAGTGTGTATATGATTTATGGCGAATTTAACGGTTTTCAGGTACAATAAAATTCCAGTTTTATGAGTAAACTTGGGGGTAGTTGTTTTAGTCCTTAACGGTCATATTTTCCAGCGAAAATTGCACAAGGAATTCATCACAGCAAGGGCCAATGTAAGCACTCCAGTTCCGTCAATTTAGAAAAGTATTTTCTTTGCGAACACACGTCGAACATGTATGACACATAATTGATCCAAAAGTGTAACACTATGATCTATGCAATTAAAGATTGTACCTAGGATATATAGCATGTAAACAAGTAAAATACTTGCCTGGACCCGTCTCGGAGATGTACGGTAGCAGTGATATGGGACACAGCAAGGTTGGGCCTCGGCTCGATCTTGGCTCGGCCTCGGAGTTTGGACTGGGCTAGGAGCTCGAGTATGGCAGCGAAGGCTTGGTTACTGGGGTCTTGACGGCGAGGGTGGTGGTCGATGGTGTGGAGTTGCTCGCTGTGGTGGCCGATAAAGAGACTGTTAGAGAGAGAGAGAGAGGAATGAGAGAGAGGGCACAGAGAGAGAGGGGAAAGAACAGAGAGAGATCACACAAAGAGACAACGAGAGAGAGAGAGAGATCACAGAGATTGAGAAAGAGAGAGAGAGGGTGAGAAAGAGAGAGATGTTTCAGTTAGGGGAAAATCGTGAGCAGGAGGAGGCGCCGGGGGCGAGAAGATGAGGGGAGAGAGGTGACGACGATGGAGTGAGGGTGTCGACGAGATGTAGTGGAGCGCTTGCCGATGTCGTGGGTGCCGGCGGCGGGGAAGCTCGGTGGCTGAGCTTGGTGGGCAGGGGGTTCGTTGTGCAGGGGAGGATTCTGTGGTGGTTAGAGAAGGTGAAGGTGAGGGTTTTAGGAGGAGGTTAGGGTGAGGCGATGAAGGAGGAGGAGGTTCAACGTCGTCGTCGTCGCCGTCGAGGGGAGTGGCTGCAGCTTGGAGGCAGTGGGTTGAGGTTGGGTTTGCGAGAAAGAGAGATCTGAGAAGGAGTTGGAGACGGGGAGTGCGAGGGGTCGCGCGTCGTTGGAGGCGAGTGGGTCGTAGGGACGAAAACGCGTGCGTCGTGGGTGTAACGTCGCGAGAGCGGGGGCGACGGCGGAGGGAGCGGATCGCGCGCGGTAATGAAGGAAATAGCCGTTGGGGGAGAAGGAGCTAAGCGGGTCGGGTTCGTTGGGGGAAACGGGTTGGAGACGCGAGTGAGAGGAGAAGGAGTGGGCCGGGCCAGGAATAAAACAATTAATTAATAAAAGAAAATAGATTCGGCTGAGAGAGAATGTGGGCCGGGAAATAAATAGAAAAGGGGGAAAAGAAAGGGCTGGGTCTGGTGGGCTGCTGGGGGAAAATTTGGAATAAATAATGAAAGGTGATGGGCTGAGGAAAAGTGTGCTGGGCTCGGGGATTTGTAAGGGAAAAATATAGGATTAGGGAATTAAGTTTAGGTTGTAATAAAAGAAATATGCGGTTTAGAAGAAATAAAATTATAAATAAAATGAATACAATTATAAATAAGAATACATAGAATTCTAAAGTAATAAAATACAGATTTTGGTACAAAAGGGGCTGGGTATTACATTATACCACCCTTACAAAAATTTCGTCCTCGAAATTTAAAATAAAAGATAAGTTATACAAACATAAGCGAAAGCTATTATATTGCAAACTAATACGTAAAGATTTACTAGAAATTCGTGGACGAAGAAATTTAAAATATATATATATATATATATAAGTAAGAACAACATACGGAAAGGCAGGTCTAAATAGGTATAAGGCAAGAATAACTATGAGGGCAACTACGTGTATACGAGAATATAGGTATCAATAACGAACAATAATAATCAAAGTGTGTTCGATAAAAGTCGAAACCCACATCTAAGTCTATCAAAAGCAAGCAGAAAAATATCAACCATTTATCTTAGTAATCATAGGCATAAAACCCAAAAATAAAGTAACGACAATAAAGTAGTGAAAATTAGTCGGTAGGTTAAAACATTTTAGAATAGTGTATCGATCAAATAACGTAGAAAACTCATATAGTGAAAATAAGAAACACGGAACGAAAAATATGCGCGATGTAAGGTTGCGCTATCGAAAATAATGGGAAAGCTAGTTGTGGAGTACTTGAAATGCGTAAAACGGTGATAGTTAATAAAACGCGCTTTTCGATAAATACCAAATAATGAAAACCAATTTTCGAATGATAAAGTCCCTAAATATATATAGAGTAATAGGAAAACACATAAAAATGTATAGGGCTAGCTAGAGTAAGGATTTCAATGAAGTGTGGCTCATTACAAGGTCGGAGTGTGACAGCTTTAGACTGAAGGTCAAAGAGATTGGGATCGGGTCAACACAGGAAGTAAGGATGAGCCACAAAGGACTACAAGGGAAAAAGTATGGGGAGGATAACGTTCGGTACATCATATGAATCAAGAATTTGAAGGGTTAGCTGACTCGGAAATTTCATAAGGAATGCTCTCCTCCCATAGGAAACTTCAAACGGGACACAGACGATGGGTGAAGGGTGGACTTACTAAAAGATCGGATGCGGTACTGGTTAATCTGAGTGAGGGTTAAGACAATATAAGGAGTAGGGGTGGACAGATCTCGGTAGGGGAAGTAATTGTATAGAGAAAAAAATAATCAAGCAACAAGGGAACTAAGAAGATCGAAGGATTTGCGAACTCAGTAATTTATTCCATTCTAGAAAATTTTAAACAAGGCATCATCAAAACGAAATGTGGCCCTAAACTATATACAGATTTTATTTGGCCAAGGAAGACAGCATCTAAAAGAAATCCCGTCAGTCGCGGTTGTGGAGATTCAGCAAGTTGCGGTAGGCTCGCGCACTCAGGTAGGGGCGTCCATTTCCATAGCGCCTCGCAGGTATCGCTATTGGGAGTTCTTCCATCACAGGGTCTTGTTCTTCTGGTACTTCTTCCTCGGCTGGAGCTTCTTCATCGAGGTCTGATTCCATGTGATTTTCTTCTTCTGGATTTTCTTCCACGGGGTTTTCCTCCGCTGGATTTTCTTCTATCGGGTCTTCCTCGGGATCATCCTCTATCGGGTTCTCTTCAGGGTCTCCTACCTCTTCGTCGGAATCGTCTATCATGTTAAACTCTGGGGCGGCTGCTCCTTCGTCCTCTGAATCGCTGTTTCCGAAATTGACCTGGGGACCGTTGATCTCATCGTCAGAACTTATCAGCGTGCGGTCTAAGGAAAAGCATGACTGCGCATCCTCATCTAGATGCGGCGCTGCTCCAGGGTGGGCCATGGTCTGAAAAGAAAGAGTCATGATTAGACAGTGGAATACATCAAGAAAATGGCTAAGTGTATGAAGTATGGGAAGATATGCGGTGGCAGGAATTGAAAAATCAAAATTAAAATGTTGTGCTAATGAACAGTATGAACAAGGGGAAATGACAAGACAATGATACATGTATTACGATTCAAATTTTATTGCATTCCGCTAAAATTTTCAACGGATACAAGATTTCAAACGGAAAGAAATATTTATAAAAAGATGACAACATTATTACTGAAAGTAGATAACATGAAAAAAATTTCTTCTTCGATTACTATGACGTTGCATTTTCGTCGCGTGAGTTGAATCCTGCGTTAGGTCCACCTTATCGTCGAAGTTCGAACTACGCGATAATCATCACTTGTCAGAAGTGTGGAGAGTGGACGAGTCTCCTCCTTGTAGTTCCTTCCTTTCTGGGCAACCGTTGATGAGATGTTTGTTGGATCCGCAAATCAGACATTTCCCTTGGGCGCGGCGATAATCCCTCTGAAGATGTCCTGGCCTCTTACAATACCCACAACATGGGGTCTTCTGCTGTTTCTGTCGTGGGGAAACAAATTGGCGTTTCATCTTCTTCTCTTTTCCTCGTCTAACGGGGATCTCTTTATGATTGGAGACTCCCGCTGGTGCCTGATTTATCTGTCTTCTCAGTCCTTCAGCCAACAAGTCGTTCGTCCGCTCTTGGGCTTCCTTTAGACCTTGCAGTACACTCAGAATCTCAATGGTCTGATTCTGGGGAGCGGATAAAGATGAAGAGTTGTTGGAAGACATGATCCTGAAACAACAATTTTGAGAATGATATAAGTCACACGCTAAACGAATCAAAATGTAATATGGATAGGACAAAGATTCAAGAATATCAGAGGTGATGAATTTATTACAAGTGGAGAATCAACTGTATGACTTTAAGTCACTTAAACAGAATACGGTAGTGCAATTGCAACCACGTAATCTTGCCAAGTCACCCGAAACCTTAGCGAATGGATAGCTGAACATACGATGTGAATATGGATCAAGGATATCAAGTTTACAATCTAGACTGAGGGATATCTTAAATTGTCAAGCTATACACGGAAAACTGCAATTCCAATCGAAGCAAAACCCGGGCTTTGATACCAACTAAACCATGTCACGCCCCGCTTTCCAAAATACGGAATACGAGGGGTAGACAAGGCCAGCCATGCTCCTACGGTCAAGGAAAAGTCCTGCCGTAGTCACACTTCGGCTTCTAGTTTTTCATGGTAAACAGTAAGTAATGCGCAGGTAGGGAGAAATACAGTAACTGAAACGAAACAATATAAAGAACCGACCTGATGGGAACGAAAGGTATAACCCTGGATAGCTAATCAAGATGTCCGTGATGTACGTCTAGTCCTGGTCCAAGCTAAATCTTCTCTTCACACTGAGCATGCATACTCAGGTCGTCAGAGCGACACAATAGCAATATAATATAATAAATCATGTGACAACTCTAACAGTGGTAATAGATATGTATAACAGTAAATCAATGACAACATGAATATGAATGTGCAGAAATCAATGCAGCGGAACAGTAAAAGCAGTAGAACGATATGCCACGTATATCAACACAGTAAGAAAAATATATCAATGCCAGTATCCCTATCAGTCTCTAAGTCTCACTGTACATGTCACTAAGCCTATCGTCAGTCCAAGTGTGAGAGTAAACCACTCGCGAGTGTCCTCCACCCAAAGGTAGAACCCAAGGGCAAGGGACCACGGGCCCAACATGTATATCACGGTGATAATCACATACCCTGTAAATCTCCATATATCTCCCTAAATATATAAGCCGGCATGGGACTCCCGAGATTCTGTTGAACTCACACTTAAACTACCCCACACCCCGTGGTCTACATCAAACGCTAACCATAACCCTAAATACCAATCGGTCTGTGACAAGTCTGCGCGAGAACTGGAAGCAGGACCTCCATCAAGCACGTCCCGACTAATACCTAAGATATATGGCAGTGTCTGGTGTCTTATCTGTGACACCCATGCAAGAGCTTCCATAAGTGTCCCATACCACTTATAGTCACACATACACGCATCCCACAGACGTCGACAATGCAATAGAATAATAAGGTTCACTGATTGTGTACAAGTACGTATCACTTTCACTTAATCACTGATACACGAACACTGACGTACTTGCCACAATCATCACTAATACCTAACACTGGGTAAATGCACGTTATCACTATGTTATTAATGCAATGACAGGTGTATGATATGATGCGTAAGCAGTATATAAACCATGTTTAGGATGTCCTGAATCAATAATCTACCACTTGCATAATTTATCATAAATCATACGGTTACAATTTAGTGAGACGTTGAACAGGTAACAATTGGTATGTTCAGTTATCTATCCATCAAATTTAGTTCCATGCCAATCGGTTTCCAGGATCATTGATTATAGCCATTTCATTTTAAGCGCTCGCGGCTGGAAATCCGGTTTCAGAATCGGAAGCCTGTTTCGCAACGCATTTTAATCCCAATTGGGATCAGAATTTAGCGACGCTACAGTTGAATGAAATCTAGGGTTCTCAGTAAAGTTTTCAACGCAATATACGGATCTTCGATCATGTCTGTACGTAAGGAGATATACACTGTTTAATATTAATATGTCAATTCTGATTCTGTTGGGACTGTTATGCGTCCCGATCTTTTAAATTACAGATAAAATAGTAAATGATGACGAAACAGGGTGAAACCACCTGTATTATCTAGATAACAGATTCACCTATAATCAACAGTGGGGTTCCACAATCTACGAGTTAAGGAAATATTGTGGTACCCATTACGGAACAGCAAGCAACAATTGGAGTCGCTCTGGACTGCAGTCCAGAGTCGCACTCTGATCCAAATATCGTCACAGTTTAAGTACAGGAATATCTGGAAACAAGTATAGGGTTAAAGTTCGTCGAGTCGGCTTCGATTTGAGCCCTCGAGCGCATCAATCCAGTGTGTATATGATTTATGGCGAATTTAACGGTTTTCAGGTACAATAAAATTCCAGTTTTATGAGTAAACTTGGGGGTAGTTGTTTTAGTCGTTAACGGTCATATTTTCCAGCGAAAATTGCACAAGGAATTCATCACAGCAAGGGCCAATGTAAGCACTCCAGTTCCGTCAATTTAGAAAAGTATTTTCTTTGGGAACACACGTCGAACATGTATGACATATAATTGATCCAAAAGTGTAACACTATGATCTATGCAATTAAAGATTGTAACTAGGATATATAGCATGTAAGCAAGTAAAATACTTGCCTGGACCCGTCTCGGAGATATACGGCAGCAGTGGTATGGGACACAGCAAGGTTGGGCCTCGGCTCGATCTTGGCTCGGCCTCGGAGTTTGGACTGGGCTAGGAGCTCGAGTATGGCAGCGAAGACTTGGTTACTGGGGTCTTGACGGCGAGGGTGGTGGTCGATGGTGTGGAGTTGCTCGCTGTGGTGGCCGATAAAGAGAGTGTTAGAGAGAGAGAGAGAGAGAGAGAGAAAGAAAGAAATGAGAGAGAGAGGAATGAGAGAGAGGGCACAGAGAGAGAGGGGAAAGAACAGAGAGAGATCACACAAAGAGACAACGAGAGAGAGAGATCACAGAGATTGAGAAAGAGAGAGAGAGGGTGAGAAAGAGAGAGATGTTTCAGTTAGGGGAAAATCGTGAGCAGGAGGAGGCGCCGGCGGCGAGAAGATGAGGGGAGAGAGGTGTCGACGATGGCGTGAGGGTGTTGACGAGATGTAGTGGAGCGCTTGCCGACGTCGTGGGTGCCGGCGGTGGGGAAGCTCGGTGGCTGAGCTTGGTAGGCAGAGGGTTCGTTGTGCAGGGGAGGGTTCTGTGGTGGTTGGAGAAGGTGAAGGTGAGGGTTTTAGGAGGAGGTTAGGGTGAGGCGATGAAGGAGGAGGAGGTTCGACGTCGTCGTCGTCGCCGTCGAGGGGAGTGGCTGCAGCTTGGAGGCAGTGGGTTGAGGTTGGGTTTGTGAGAGAGAGAGAGATCTGAGAAGGAGTTGGAGACGGGGAGTGCGAGGGGTCGCGCGTCGTTGGAGGCGAGCGGGTCGTAGGGACGAAAACGCGTGCGTCGTGGGTGTAACGTCGCGAGAGCGGGGGCGACGGCGGAGGGAGCAGATCGCGCGCGGTAATGAAGGAAATAGCCGTTGTGGGAGAAGGAGCTAAGCGGGTCGGGTTCGTTGGGGGAAACGGGTTGGAGACGCGAGCGAGAGGAGAAGGAGTGGGCCGGGCCGGGAATAAAACAATTAATTAATAAAAGAAAATAGATTCGGCTGAGAGAGAATGTGGGCCGGGAAATAAATAGAAAAGGGGGAAAAGAAAGGGCCGGGCCTGGTGGGCTGCTGGGGGAAAATTTGGAATAAATAATGAAAGGTGATGGGCTAAGGAAAAGTGTGCTGGGCTCGGGGATTTGTAAGGGAAAAATATAGGATTAGGGAATTAGGTTTAGATTGTAATAAAAGAAATATGCGGTTTAGAAGAAATAAAATTATAAATAAAATGAATACAATTATAAATAAGAATACATAGAATTCTAAAGTAATAAAATACAGATTTTGGTACAAAAGGGGCTGGGTATTACAGATCTATGCGATTATAGTACAGTACCCTTGATCATGATATTGTTTGATGATGATATTATACGAACGATGATGTATATATGTGATAGTTGACCCGTACCCTGATTTTGGGATGCCGTACGATGGATTTTACCGTACGAGACATAAATTTGGTGATTGATCCGCACTCTTGACTCGAGGAAGTTGTACTATGTACGTGACGCTATTGAGACTGGATCGCCGACTAGTAGAGATATCGACTCAGACTTTAGGAGGATTTTTCTTACCTTTTGACTAGTGTCTTTAGTTAGTTCCTTAGTTGGTTAGGTAGATCTTAGTTTAGGCTCGAGTCATACTTATTTTCAAAAGTTGAATCGTGATTTTTCAAACAACAAACCGTATGACTCGTAATCAGCATGTATTTTCTAGTTGTGCGTTACTACATTTTCACCATTATATTCATCTTGTGTTAATCGCATCGCATATTCATACATATGTTCTTTAGCTAATATGAAGCTCTGCCTGTTAGGACACCAGCACCATTACCGATGATGCGCATATTCCACATACACTTATTTGCCGGCTCACAGACATCATCATCGGTAATTGCCATGTCACGTACACTTTAGAACATATTATATTTTTATTGATATAATCAGCTAAATGCTAGTCCAATATAATATTGTGTGATTACTCTCGTGTGCTAGTTTAGACATTGCATTTATTACTTAGACACTTCATGCATTCATATTTTCATATTATCATGCAGTATTGTGGGGCTTATGCCGATACTTATTATTTACTTACTCATGATTTTGGGATTTTGGATTTCTATGAGATTTCTGGATTTTGGGGAAAACCGCAAGAATATATATAAAAATTTCTCTCTCTCTCTCTCCCTCTCCCTCTCATTTTAAAATACAAGCTGCGGTTTTCTCGTAATGTATGTGTCGTCCACCATGAGATTTCATGTTTTCTGTTGGATTTCGAAACCCGATTCGAGAAGTGAATGAACCGTCTCGGGTACATGGTGGGCCCGGTATGGTACCCCGGGGCAAGAAGCTCGAGTTGTAGACGATGAGCCTGGCAGGGGAAGACTACCTACCGGTGATGTCTGGCGCGGCGGATATCCGGAGGATACCGACCGTTGTCGTGAGATTTGATAATATGGGCCGATCCAGACTGACGGAGCACGAGATATTGAGACTATAAGATATTGAGATTATGAGGTATTGAGACCTTGAGATTTACATGTTTTGTGTCGATACTTGACACGGATTTCCATGGATTTTATTGATGATGTTTCAGCTTACCACAAAAATTTTACTATGATAAAAATTAAAGATTTCTTACAGATATATCCAAATTTCATGGTTGATTGTTTTACATTCATGGTGCATGCATACTCATACACATGACATGTTACTACTTGAGGCATTGACACGAGCACTGAGTATTGCACTTACGTATAGATTATTACCCTATCATTATTAGTTGTCTAGTATTATATTAACTATATTATTATGACCTAGGAGAGCGTCGTGCATGCAATTTCTACTTGCAGATGTCTTCTACTCACGAGTTGGCAACTCACCCCCGTTGTGCCAAATTTTTTTACAGGTTTCGATGTACAGGTTTCCTTGGCAGCTTGCTGGCACATCATTTCATTCAGGGTGATTTTCTTGGTAGGTTGGTTCACTTGCATCAGAACCGCCGTTGTACTTTTATTATTTCATTTGTATCTAGTAAGCTCTATCAACCAGACTTGTATTACTGATAATTTAGTAGACCAGTTGTTTTCTTTCGACCTTAGAGTCGCGCTTGTACTATTATAGTTTTCTGGTGGTTTGGTTTTCTTTTGAGTTTTGAGTCTCGCCCTTCGGCGTTGTATATTTTAGTGCATTGTGTGGCTGTTTCCGCCGTTTGGCGTAGAGCTAGCTCCCGCTTGGGGATGCATTTTTATTGTTTGTATATATTATTCTTGTTTGTACCTGTTTGGGGCCAGTTTTTACAAAGGGGACTTTGCCGAAATTTTTGAGAAAATTTGATGTTGCTTTTAAACTTGTTTTCCTACATGTTTTCTTTTACTTCTTCTTTTAAATGGTTTAGATTTCTGGGCTTCGGCTTGCTTAGATTACGATACGCCTCTAGACGTTTTGTAATTTAAGTGCCGGTCACGTTCCGTACTTTCGGGTCATGACAAAGTTGGTATCAGAGCGCTAGGTTTAACCCTTGTCTAAGTCTAGGTTGACCTTGGTTGATGGAGTAGGTGACTTAGGTAGAGTGACGTACCATGGGTATGATCCGCAGCATACTTACGATATGCTACTATTCTTAAGAAGCCTTAGGATGTACATTTCTTTGCATCGTATTCTATTCGTTCCTATGATCTATCTTCGTCAATGTCGGATGGTGGTTTCTGTTACCACGGTCACACGGGCAGAGGGAGCTGCGGTTCGAATGCGATGACCGTTAGGGTATCGTCTATTCTTGAGGATTGAAGCATTGTTTAGCGTGCGGACGAAGGGTATTCACATGTCGTTCAGACGAAGTTAAAAGGTTCGAACGATTGTCAGAAACCCATTTTCCCAAGTTTAAGGTATTCGGAAGAACATGTAGGTATTTCTATGGACCCTCTAGAAGAATGAAACCCTAACTCGATATAATGACCATGAGAACGCCTTTGAACCTTAGGGTTTACGGCAGTTCCGCGGTGCCATTAGTGAGGCTTGGGTTTGCCCTTCCACGGCTGGTCCGTAGATGCTGGAGCATGTACTGGATATTTTTAAACTTTACCCGAGTGTTGAGCTCTCGGGGGATTTTGGGATTTCGATGAATCGATCGAAAAATTTAACGTAGTCCAGATATCAGGTGAAGGGATAGATTACTTGGGATACTCTAGATATGAGTATAGCCGTTTGTAGCGCCGTTCATACAGCTACGAAGAGACGAGTTCGAATCAGTCGACACCAGAGGAAAGAGGAGCCCATTGACGTCGGTGTTACGATTTGCGATCTGGTGATTCGAGTATCACATCTCCGTTGTTGGGTTTTGGTATTTTGAGGATTTCGTTTTATAATTGGTTTTCCTATGTACTCATTCTTTTCACTCGATTCGTGTTCCATGTATCAGATGTATTGATGTTGTTTTGTGCATACCCAGTGCACTCGATTTGGTTTTATACATTTTGAGATATTGATTTGATTTCGTGCATATGGGTTGCACATGATTTTGACGTATGCTTCGGCATAGTTTTCATGCACTTTTCGTACCGTGATTTCGATTTTGATATTCGGTATATGTTTTCGTGCACCATGTGCACTTGATTAAGATTCTTGCGCATACTTGGCACACTTGATGCGATTTTGTGCACACCAGATGCACTAAATCGGGATTTGTGCAGACTAGATTCACCTGATATTGTTGTCATGCACGCCCGTTGCACTTGACAGATGTTTTTGGTGCACACCCGTTGCACTCAGTTTGTTTCTGTGCATATTCGTGGCATCTGTATTTGGTTTCGATTTTCGTGCGCACCGGATGCACGTGGTACCTTGTATACTGTATTTGAGATTGATATCATTTTGAGCAGTACATTTTTATGATATTTAATTTGGTTTAGTAGCCGAGCAGAACTGTTCTGAGAACAGTACCTAGGATTTTGATGTATATCATGTTGGTTTTCGTATTGGACTTTGACATTGTATTCTCACCATAACTCCGATGATTGCGTTATGCTTGACGGAGTTTTGATTTTGAGTTATGTACTTGTTTTTCATGTGCATGCATTGCGCTAAAATGTGTTTTATGTATTGATGATTTCGGAGCCCCGACGATTTGAGTGTTTTGCTAAATGTTTTAGTATTTGGTGGGAGTTTTAATTTAAATTCGGGGACCGAATTTCTTTAAATGGGGAAAATTGTAACGTTTTAAAAATTATATAAATAAATAATTAAATAAATAAAATCCTTTAGGTGAATTTTCTGATAATCGGTAAAATAAACCGTATTTTCCGTAAAACTCAATTATAATTATTTTTCAATATAGATTTAAGTACGCCTATTTTAACTGTATAATTGCTAGTATTTGGTATTTATTTAGTCACTTATAAATTTTTAGTTTACCTAAATATTTTTCCTTAAGTAATAATTTTTAATATTAACATAAGCTTTTAATTATGCATTAAATTGGTGCAAATTACAAATTGCAATGGGTTAATTTGACAAATGTGAACCATGATATATTGGAATCTAGTTAGCAGCATGCTCTTCTCTTCTTGATTTGTCTTCAAATTTCTAGACTTTTCTAGATCAAATAAAATAAAGAAAATAAATAAAAATGTAATAATTAGTGATAAGACTTAAAAGGGTTAATTATTTGGGAGCTTTCTACACATTTATACACACTTTTTCCTCTCTCTCTTTCCTTCCCCTAATGTGGCCGAAATCCCCCATAGCAGCCCCCAATTTTCCCCATCTCACTTTGCAACAAAAATCTTCAAAAATTCATGAAAAATCCAAAATAAAACTTTAAATTCCAAATCCAATCCCTACCCATTATTCGTTGGCCTATCTAGCATGGATCTTAGAACAAAGTTAGCACTTTGGAGGCTATAATTTTCAAGTTGGATCTCATGTTTAGTGAGGTATAATTCTAACTCTAGTGTTAATTGTAAATTAATTACGTAGAGCGTCCGTTGCTCCACGGCGCAAGCCAGTTTCAAGCTTCTGTGAAACTTGACTCCTTGTCCGGCCGGTGAGCCCGAACAGGGAGCGGTTTCCGAGTCGGAAAGCGCGAGCATCTTTTGCTAGTGGGCCCGGGAAGTCCCATAACGGGACTTCAAGATTCATGCAGCCTTAAGAGCCCGGGAAGTCCTATAACGGGATTTCTAGCTACTCGAAAGGTCCATTGAACCCATGGTGAAGCCCCATTTTTGGCGTCCCGGAAAGTCGAAATCGACTTCCGGTCAGCGACAAAAATTTAGACCCCTCGTTTTGCGCCCCAGAAAGTCCTGTTAGACTTCCGAGAAGCGCAAAAACCAAAGATTGAATGGATTTCGGTGTTTAATTATGGTTTTAGTTGCTAAATTGAAAATTAAAGAAAGGGTTTTAAAATCAAATTAGGGTTTTTACTTCATCATTAAGTATGCAATGTGTATTTTAACATGTTGGGTAATGCTAAACCTAATCTAGAAGCTAAATTGTAAATTGTTACAATTAATTTGTCCGAATTGCATAATTTTTGGAAACTAGGTTTTTGTAATATATATATATATATATATATATATATATGAGATAAAATTCTAGTGAGAATTTTTATCAATTATTCATGGTTTTAATGGGTAGATTAACATGTTAATTGAATGCAAAATCTAATCTAGTTACTACTTGCTAATTGTTAGTTTAAAATTATGATAAATATGCTATTTTTGCTAACTAGGTTTTTAGAAATTGGTTAAATAATTGGGATTAAAATCTAATTAGGGTTTCATGACATTATTAACATTATAAATTTTAGTTTAATACTTTAGTTCATGCAAAACCAAGCTTAGTTGTTGAATTGTGAATTTTGTTTTAAAAAGTGTTAAAATTTGATATTTTTGCAAACTAGAATTTAGGATTTAATACAAATTGATGAGATTAAATTATGGTGATGGTTTGTATGACTTAGTTATAATATTTAGTGAATATTATAGTTTTGATAAAACATCAAGTTTCGAATTAAAACGGTTATTTGAGGCTTTTTAGGTTTTCGGAAATAAATCGATTTGATTTATTTTGAGTTTTTGATGAGTTGCAATCTATTTTATATTATAATTAGTGAGTTTTGGAACTACGATTTGTACGTTTGTGTTTTATCTCGATTAATCGGCGTTTGCACGCCGATGTCGAGGGTTATTTGGTTCTGTTCCATGAGCGGGTCATAGGTTTTAACCTATGCGCGTTTCGTGCATCGTTTTGGTTTTATCCGTGATTTAGGTTTACGATATTATATATGTTTGCGTATAGGTACCCCTCACGTGGATTTCGGACGATGAAGAAGAGGATGGCGGCATCGACTTCGGCAGATAAGGACCAAGTGAGTAGATGTATATCTACGGGGGAAGTCGGGTGGATGGCGTATAACACCCCCGCAAACGTAAAATAAGGACATTATGTACTGTTATTAGGAAGTCAGACGTGACCATAGATTCTTGGCGAGTAGGGTCATATTGAACACTTTAGGTTGGACTAGACTAATTTAGAAAGACTTAACCAGAGGATGACTGCCTTAGAGGGAATTCGTAGGTTTCAAGAAGACACACACACACACGCACACATAAACTTGACTTGGTGTGTGTGTGTGTGTGTGTGTATAGGGATGTGTGTAGGTATATATATACACGTGATATGAGGTTATTATATGATACTTGGGGATGAGTCGATATGATCGGACATGATGCCGTAAGATATTGGATATACGATCGAGTTATGATATGAGATGTATTATGATATTAGCGGATCGTTGTGAGATGAGGAAATGTATAATTATAAATAAACGATAATAGGTGATGATGACTTTGAAATGTACGAGACTCTAGAATAGAACCTGGATTGTAATATGTGACTTAATCACGAGATGATATATGACATGACATTTTAGTGTATCATTTGACGATGTATATTTACGCAGACGATGATATATGATTGATGATATTAGGATGTATGCGATTATAGTACGGTTACCTTGATCATGATATTGTTTGATGATGATACTATACGAATGATGATGTATATATGTGATAGTTGACCCGCATCCTGATTTTGGGATGCCGTACGATGGAGTTTACCGTACGAGGCATAGATGTGATGATTGATCCGCACTCTTGACTCGAGGAAGTCGTACTATGTGTTAGTTATATGTATGCCCTAGAGGCCATTATTGTACGTACGATGTATATTGTAATGGATGCTTGGACATATATAGGGAGGACTTTCTTGCTCGACATGATAGTATCCTATCTGGTTATATTTTATCTTAACATGTACTCTGATTGTCTCTATGTTACATGTTGATAAAGCCCTTAGGATATGTACTCGACTACTGGGACTATGATGAGATCATACTAGTGGGGCCACGGTAGTCGACGAGTACATCCTATAACTGTTCCTAGTCGAGGGTGTATCGAGATAGGGCATCGATACACCAGAGTAGACTAGCGTATACGCATCTTGACCCATATGATGGGCGATGAATGATCCCATATCCATCGGTGTTTGACATCAAGGATGGTGTACGGGTGCTCAGTGGAGACTGGGTACACTGGACGGACTCGCTGAGAACTCCCAGATGGTATTATACCTTACGTCAAATGGCAGTTCTCCGGTGACACTGGTACAGAGTAGTCTGTTGACCCGAGATCGTCATAGAGTCTTATGTGATTCCCACTGTGCTTTTATTTCCATCATACCACGTCCAAGAGGGCATGCAAAAAGGTGGCTTTTGGGTACAGTCCCGAATCACATGGAGGCAATGAGCGATAGGAGGGGATTCGTCTCTCCCGGTATAGGGAGTTGATGTTGTGCTGTGTTCGATTGGCTATAACCGGAAATCCCTGGCCAGGGTTGCTGAGATTTACTGGTAAGTGTTATCAGTAGTTTCTCAAACTGTTATAGACCTCATATCGACACGACTTATCGAGCTACTGGGGTCTGACGTTTACCACCCCTAGGCGAGATATGCGACATATCAGACGACGAGACCGGACTGTACGGGAGTGTTACTGATTGGATTCACAGGAGAATATACAGGCTTGCTTGTTGATCTTCTGATCGCTCAATACCCGGGTGGCCCTTACGTAAAGCAGACCGCTTGCGGCTTGTGGGTGTTTGATATGATCATCACCTACTGCCGACGTATTGACGAGTCTTTAGAGTCCTACACAGGGGTTTCCTGGCTCAAGGGAAACGGAGTAGGAGCATATATGTGATATGTGCGGGACCGAGATTAATACGATATGAGATACCGTATTCTATTCTCGCGATTCGTGACATTGATCGGTTGTATGCGATATAGCCGTGTTATCGGATCAAGTGTTGATTCGATAAGTTGTTACACATGATATTAGTCGGCTATAGCCGGGTTATTAAATCAAGAGTTGATTTAATAATTTAATGTATAATTATATATTTGATATATTACATTACATTAACTAGTATTGGCTCACTTATGATTTATTTTCTCACAAGTTTGTGCACATTGTTTATATGTGATATATGCAAGTGTACAAGTTTGTATCATGCTTGATGATACATACAAGATGGGTGTATGAGACTTATATCAAGTTTAGGTTAAATTAGGGTTTACTTATTTCCTTAAGAATAACAAAAGAGAGGAGACTTTAGTCAATGTTATCAAGCTTGTAGAAGCTTGTATGCAACATTGACAAAATCAACTCTTTTGTCATTCCTTAGGATATTAGTTAACCCAACCCTCAACCTCATACTATGGTTAATTCTCTACATGAGTTAAGCATGAGAGCTTAACTCAACCATGGTGCAATAATTCATTAGATAAGTTTTCATTTGGATGAATTATTCACTTCTTCTTCTTCTTCATCAAGCTCCATCAAAAGCTTACTAGCTCCAATGGTGCCATGAGAAAAAGTGTGAGAAAATCAATTCTAAAGTGAGCCCACTTCCTACTTCTTCATCCTCTACCACTTGTCATGTAGTAGAGTGTGTTCTCTTCATAAAGTTCATGACCTAGTGAAGGAATAGCTTGAGTTAGTGTCTCCCCGACGTAGATCATCTTCGGCCTCGAAGTCATCGAAGCAAGCACGTTCATTCTTCTTGTGGAGCTTCTCTAGAGTCCGGAGTTCACGATTGCAGCGAAGGGGACATCTACACGGAGCTATTGAAGTGAAGGACCGGATCTACAAAGGTTGTAATCCCTCTCACTTAGTGTTAAAGTGTTTAACATGCTTGTTTTCGCCTAAACCCTAGTTTAAAGATCCGGCTTCGGGTTGTTCGGAACGGCTAAAATTTTAATCGGGCATGGTTGATGCTTCGTAGACCCTTGTGTGCGTGCCTAGCAACCCTACAGTGGTATCAGAGACAAGCTAGAGTTTTAAGCGAAGTCTAGACTAAGTTTAAAGTCCGATCGAACCCGAAAACCCCCAAGAATACCCTTCTCTGGAAATTTTCTAAAACTGTGAATTTTTATGAATTAAAAATCCTTTAAAAAATTAGCAGGGAATTCTATGGACACGTGTTCAAAATGACACTCTGAATCGCTCAAAGCGCCGCAGAACCGCGGCAAAACTAGGGTATTGGTGGCGGTTCCGCGGCCGTACTTGGGGATTAATGGTTAGTTTTTGCATAGTTATAACCGTTGGTACTGGCTGAATCTTCTGGGAATTTTTATTTTTCACTCAAGTGTTGAGTTTTCTGGGTTGTATTGGGGACTTAATGATTCGATCGGATAATTTAACTTTGTTTAGTTTTTCCGGATAATTTTAGAACATGTTAAAAAGTTCGACCGGATATCAATAACTCACTTTTTCCCGACCCGGAAAATTTCCAAGAGTTGGATTTTTCCGTTGTTTAAGAACGTTCTAAGTCGTGCAAGTAACGCGATGGACCCTCTAGAAAACAACAAACCTTAACTCAATTATGTGACCGTCTTGAACTGCCTTTTGAACCTTAGGGTTTGGGGCAGTACGGCGTGCCACATGTGAGGCGTTGGCTTGACCCTTCTACGGCTGGACCATTGGTACTGTGGCATGTGATGGATATTTTTTGAACTCCGCTCAAGTGTTGAGCTATTTGGGAAAACTTGGGTGTTTGATTATTCGATCGGAAAGTTGAACATTGTCTATTTATCTGGAAAGTGATACAATATTTGGAATCCACAAAAAGTTATGAGATAACTAATTTGAATATTATAAACATAGCAGTTTAGTCTCAGATGATCGGTTGCCACGGGATTTTGATGTGATCAAAAGTCCGTCGCAATCACGTAGCGTACGCGGATACTAGCCGGGTAAACTTAATAGATAGCCACGCCCCATAGCCCCGACTAAGTGACTGTAGGAGAACCTCGTCGCCAAAAGCATCCGTTCGGGTGCTCGCGGCAACGGTGTTCCGTCTTAGTGCACTTCGTCGACGGCATCCGGGGGTGCGGCCGTCTACTAAAGTTTGCGACGAGCATTCGATCAGGATGTCGGGAATCTTGTTGAATTGCCCGACTTGATATTGAAAAGAGTTTTCGATAAATGAGACTAAAATGCGGGGTTTATAATTGTTAGGCATGCGATGTCTAAGGAATTCATTTGGTTAGGCATGTGATGTCTAAAGAGGTTACGGATTCCAACTGTTGTAGTTTTACACTTTCTTTTCTGTGACCGTAAGCGTAGTATGTGGTGTATCGCCGGCTTCGTTGCTATACATCAACGACAATCGGGATACGCATACTTGCTTACGTTGATGATATGAGATATTATGTGTTGCTGTGATATGTTATATTGGATCGTCGCGTTTGAATAGCCGGGGGTTTTATGTGAGATGAGAGTTTTTCTTTTTCATTCATGTAAAATTCATTTGTATGTAATATTCTTTTATTGGGGCACTTCCGGGCTGAGGATGATGTCACCATTGTATATTATTTACTTTTCCGCATTAGGTAGACCCAAGGCGGGGAGCACAAGTAACCGGATTCCAGGGTCCAGTGGGAGACCATCTCGAGGAGTCGAGACCGGGTCTCCTAACCCTTGAATTGGCAGTGTTGCTTGCCGCTCTCGTAGGGGTCTAGGGATGTGGGTTTGGCTATTCATCGCGACCGTGGAATCCGTGTTTTATACAGGCTCGTATTGAAAACACGGACGTCCTAGTATATCCAATATTTCATATATGTTTCTTCTGCTGCGATATCTGTGATGTGATCATTTGATATGTTGTGATAGATACTGTATATAGTATATACGATATATTATATAGACGTTACTTATGTTTTACACCCGCGCTAGCCCTGTCCCGCTCTGCCGTTAGTTACCTAACCTAACGGTGCACAAGGGGACATCGAGGCGAATGCGGATGGCATAAGTGTACGTCGTATTTATCTGTGATGTTTAGGTGACTTACATGATGGGACTTCATTAATATGATTAATGAAAGAAAAGAAAGCTAAAAGATGTTGTGGAATCGAATTTTCAAAAATAGGTAGCTACGGTTCTTGCTTTGCATCGCGGTGTTCCTTGTAGAACATCCTGCACCTTATTCGATAAGGAAAGGGCCGAGATCCCTTCACCGGGAGTGACCCCTTTAGCAATGACTGGCAGATACTACACCCCTCGGTTTGTCTTTTGATTGCTTTTAGAGTTTTTGCTTTACATAGTGATATATATGATATATCCTGCACCTCATTCGACGAGGAAAGAGCCGAGATCCCTTCACCGGGAGTGACCTCTTTAGCGAAACTAGTAAAAACCTCAAAAACACTCCATTTTTAAAATCATTTGATTCTACAACGATATCAAGTTCATTACGCAATAGGTTTTCACAAAAACCTGTCGTAGCCCTCCGTCATTTCAGATAAGGACTGTTTAGTATTCGTGCTGCGTTTGTTAGACTTTGTCAAGACGTAGTGTGCGGTAGCTGAATAGTACTTATCTGCTTATGCATATGATGCAGATTGGATTAGGGTAGTCGTGCGACCTTGTTGGCCTTTGTCAAGGGCCGTGCAGGTGGGTTTAATTCAATCAAGAAATGACGGGTTGAACTTGACTAGCAGCCTATGGTTTGTTGGCCTTTGTCAAGGTCATAGGACGTTAGGGGCAAAATATTATCGGGAATTTCAAGTGTTGAAATTTGCAATGAGATTGCATACCTTCTATGAGATAGTTGGATCCCGATACCCACTGCGAGTAACCGTTACTCCTGGGAGAGTTTTACACATTACAATTAGCCGATCAAGTAGGTGTCTAGAAAGGTGTCAACGGGGTTACGCCTCTGGGAAAATGAGGTTTACTTTAATTAGGTTCGTGCGAAAGCACGGGGGACCTCCCTCAAAGTACCGACACTGGCCTGACTGAAAGATTGGCGAACTTGTAGCGTGTAATTAATTCCGGCTAGTCTTTCCTTTTAGGGTTTGAAGGAAGATTTGATTAAAACAGTGGGAGACATTCTGATTAGATATATTAGATAACCAATCTAATCTTGCAAGAGCATACGCTGAGTGTTTTCTTCTCTCTCTCTCCAGGTAGCGACCATATCACGCCTTAATCAAGATAATAAAACGGATATATTGACCGAACCCGCTTGTTATACTGAGCCGGGGAACGTTGGTCCCACTCTAACTTATAATTGTTATAAGACAGAGCAGGAAATTGGGGAATACCAGATTCCCCGTGCCGCCCAAACGAAGAAAGTGCATGCTGATGCATCATCTTCGGGTGTGTTCATTACATAGAACTGTTTCTCAGTATCCTTTACGTCCTCGGTATGAGATACCGGATCAGGATCCCGCATATGTAATCTGTTACATGGGCTACAGATAGGTAGAGAACTGAGAACGGGTGATAAGTTTCATGAGACAGAAAACGGTGCAAGTGTTGCAACCAAGTCTGTTGGTCACTATCACCCTGTATTATCAGAATACATTGATTCTGAACAAATGTTATTACATACCGAACCTGATATACAACATCATATCAGTCTCTTTATTAGTAAAGAAAGGATATAATTTTGTATTGTTGGATAATGTTTTGAACATTTCCTATATCAAGAGTTGATCGGTTCAGGCACGTTATCTAAAAGCATTAACGTTCTAAATCAAACTACAGTTCTTAGTATACAGAACACACACAAGAGGAAGAGTTCAGAAATGAACGAATCCTTCTTGAGGCATTGTAGACTAGGTCATATCAATGCGACCCGACTAGCTAAATTACATTTAGATGCATATTTAAATCTGTTTGAATTTACATCTTGTGAAACTTGCCGATCATGTCACAAAGATAAGATGACCACAGCTCTGTTTATTGGAAACAGAGAAAGAGTTAGTGAACTCTTGGGATTGATACATACTGATGTATGAAGGTCCCCTGTCTACACATGCCAAGACCGGTTCTTTGTACTTCATTACATTCTCTGATGATCTCTCAAGATTCAGACATATGTTCCTGTTGAAACACAAGTCCGAACCTTTTGAGATATTCACAGAATATAAGTTAGAAGTAGAGAACCAAATACGGGTATAAGTATTATGTTCTTTGATGTGATCAAGGAGGAGAATACTTGAGCACGGAATTCCTGGACTATTCTAAAGGAGAATGAGATTCTCTCTCAGCATTACTCCTCCGTATACACCACAGCACGTCGGTGTATCGGGGCAAAGCAATAGCACCATATATAGTGTGCTCTATGATGAGTACTACTGAGTTTCCTATTTCCTTTTTGGTAGTTATGCACTTGAGAAGATGCATACCTATTAAATAGGGTTCAAATCAAATCAGTTGCCTACCGCTTCATATGTGATATGTAAAGGGAAGAGCCCATATCTTAAGCTTGTTAAGATTTGGGGTTGTCCGGCCTATGTCTAAAAGCAAAATCCGGACAAGCTCAAGGCAAGGTTTGTTATGTAGAACTGGAAAGGTTCCAGCTATACAAACTGCGGCTGATGATTTGGTAGAACCAAAGGTTTCAATAGTTTCCAACGAACCTCAGCCTCTCCGCCGATCTAGTAGGGTTCCTCACCCACCTGAGAGATACTTTGGTTTCTCTATGACAGTGGGAGCGAGGATTGCATCATGAGATGATGACCCAACTAGTTTCGAGCTGGCCATCAGGAGTGAGACTCTGTAAGAATGGCTGGATGCTTAGCGATCTGAGATGGAATCCTTATACACCAACAAATTATGGATTTTGGTTGCTTTATCTGAAGGGTTAAATCCCCATAAGGAGCAAGTATATCTTGAGAAGATTACTTGGTGTATATGGAAAAGTTGAGACTTTCAAAGCTATGCTTAAGTCCATCCAGATCCTACTTGCCACGGCTACATACCATGACTACGATATCTGGTGGTTGGGTGTCATGACTGCTTTTCTAAAATGATGATTTGGAAGAGAGCGTCTTTAAGTACACAGCCAGAGGGCTTCGTAGACAGTGGGAGCAGTGAAAACGTGTGCAAGATGTTTTATATGATAAAACAGGCATCGCGGAGTTGGAACGTCTATTTTGATGTGGTAGTCAAAGAGTTTGACTTCATTAAAATGGTAGATGAACCTTGTATATACAAAAAGGTAGTAAGGAGTATGGTGGTGATCCTCGTAGAGTACGTGGATGACATACTCATGATAGGGAAGAAGTTTCCTATGCTACGCTCGGTCAATCTCCGCTTATCACAAGAATTCTCCATATAGGATCAAAGTGATACCTACTAAATCCTGGGTATTGGATCTATGAGATAGATCTAATTGGATGTTAGGATACTCACTAGTTGTAGTGAGATGGTATCAATCGATCCTAAGGAGAATCACTGGAAAGGTTCCATGGTAATAAGGATGACTGAATGTCAGTCGCAGGCATTGTCTTTACCCTCAGTGGAGGGACGGTATGTTGGAAGAGTTCCAAGTTAGATACCGTGACTTACTAGACGATTAAAGGCAAGATACATCGTTACCAAGGATGCTACCAAAGAGGCAGTCTGGATATATATAAGTTCATGAGATGAACTTCGTTCCTACCATTGTGTGACAATAGAGTTGTGTCTTATGCCAAGGAACCCCCGTCCCATCAGAAATCCAGATATAATTCTTAGACAGTATCACCTCATCATGGAGATGGTTGATCTCTAGGAAGATCGAGATTAGGAGAGTAGACACAGAAGACAACAGCGCGGATCCACTCACAAAGGCCTTTTTCCCATTAGAGACTTTTATGGGATGGTTGAGTATGAGATACTTCAACCACAGCTGATTGTTGGGTATGTGATACCACAACAGATGGCCCTAGTGCAAGTGGGAGATTGTTAGTTGTATGTATGCCCTAGAGACCATTACTGTACATACGATGTATATTGTAATGGATGCTTGGACATATATAGGGAGGACTTTCTTGCTCGACATGATAGTATGCTATCTGGTTATACTTTATCTTAACATGTACTCTGATTGTCTCTATGTTACATGTTGATAAAGCCCTTAGGATATGTACTTGACTACTGGGACTATGATGAGATCATACTAGTGGGGCCACGGTAGTCGACCAGTACATCCTATAACTGTTCCTAGTCGAGGGTGTATCGAGACAGGGCATCGATACACCAGAGTAGACTAGCGTATACGCATCTTGACCCATATGATGGGCGATGGATGATCCCATATCCACCGGTGTTTGACATCAAGGATGGTGTACGGGTGCTCAGTGGAGACTGGGTACACTGGACGGACTCGCCGAGAACTCCCAGATGGTATTATACCTTACGTCAGATGGCAGTTCTCCGGTGATACTGGTACAGAGTAGTCTGTTGACCCGAGATCGTCATAGAGTCTTGTGTGATTCCCACTGTGCTTTGATTTCCATCATACCACGTCCAAGAGGGCGTGCAAAAAGGTGGCTTTTGGGTACACTCCCGAATCACATGGAGGCAATGAGCGATAGGAGGGGATTCGTCTCTTCCGGTATAGGGAGTTGATGTTGTGCTGTGTTCGATTGGCTATAACCGGAAATCCCTAGCCAGGGTTGCTAAGATTTACTAGTAAGTGTTATCAGTAGTTTCTCGAACTGTTATAGACCTCATATCGACACGACTTATCGAGCTACTGGGGTCTGACGTTTACCACCCCTAGGCGAGATATGCGACATATCAGACGACGAGACCGGACTGTACGGGAGTGTTACTGATTGGATTCACAGGAGAATGTACAGGCTTGCTTGTTGATCTTCTGATCGCTCAATACCTAGGTGGCCGTTACGTTTAGCAGACCGCTTGCGGCTTGTGGGTGTTTGATATGATCATCACCTACTGCCGGCGTATTGACGAGTCTTTAGAGTCCTACACAGGGGTTTCCTGGCTCAAGCGAAACGGAGTAGGAGCACATATGTGATATGTGCGGGACCGAGATTAATACGATATGAGATACCGTATTCTATTCTCGCAATTCGTGACATTGATCGGTTGTATGCGATATAGCCGGGTTATCGGATCAAGTGTTGATTCGATAAGTTGTTACACATGATATTAGTCGGCTATCGCCGGCTTATTAAATCAAGAGTTGATTTAATAATTTAATGTACAATTATATATTTGATATATTACATTACATTAACTAGTATTGGCTCACTTATGATTTATTTTCTCACAAGTTTGTGCACATTGTTTATATGTGATATATGCAAGTGTACAAGTTTGTATCATGCTTGATGATACATACAAGATGGGTGTATGAGACTTATATCAAGTTTCGGTTAAATTAGGATTTACTTATTTCCTTAAGAATAACAAAAGAGAGGAGACTTTAGTCAATGTTATCAAGCTTGTAGAAGCTTGTATGCAACATTGACAAAGTCAACTCTTTTATCATTCCTTAGGATATTAGTTAACCCAACCCTTAACCTCATACTATGGTTAATTCTCTACATGAGTTAAGCATGAGGGCTTAACTCAACCATGGTGCAATAATTCATTGGATAAGTTTTCATTTGGATGAATTATTCACTTCTTCATCATCTTCATCAAGCTCCATCAAAAGCTTACTAGCTCCAATGGTGCCATGAGAAAAAGTGTGAGAAAATCAATTCTAAAGTGAGCCCACTTCCTAGTTCTTCATTCTCTACCACTTCCCATGTAGTAGAGTGTGTTCTCTTCACAAAGTTCATGACCTAGTGAAGGAATAGCTTGAGTTAGTGTCTCCCCGACGTAGATCATCTTCGGCCTCGAAGTCATCGAAGCAAGCACGTTCATTCTTCTTATGGAGGTTCTCTAGAGTCCGGAGTTCACGATCGCAGCGAAGGGGACATCCACACGGAGCTATTAAAGTGAAGGACCGGATCTACAAAGGTTGTAATCCCTCTCACTTAGTGTTAAAGTGTTTAACATGCTTGTTTTCGCCTAAACCCTAGTTTAAAAATCCGGCTTCGGGTTGTTCGGCACGGCTAAAATTTTAATCGGGCATGGTTGATGCCTCGTAGACCCTTGTGTGCGTGCCTAGCAACCCTACACTATGTACGTGACACTATTGAGGCTGGATCGCCGACTACTAGAGATATCGACTCAGACTTTAGGAGGATTCTTCTTACCTTTCGACTAGTGTCTTTAGTTAGTTCCTTACTTGGTTAGGTAGATCTTAGTTTAGGCTCGAGTCATACTTATTTTCAAACGTTGAATCGTGCTTTTTCAAACAACAAACAGTATGACTCATAATCAGCATGTATTTTCTAGTTGTGCGTTACTACATTTTCACCATTATATTCATGTTGTGTTCATCGCATCGCATATTCATACATATTTTCTTTAGCTAATATGAAGCTCTGCCTGTTAGGACACCAGCACCATTACCGATGATGCGCATGTTCCACGAACACTTATTTTCCGGCTCACACACATCATCATCGGTAATTACTATGTCACGTACACTTTAGAACATATTATCTTTTTATTGATATAATCAGCTAAATGCTAGTCCAATATAATATTGTGTGATTACTCTCATGTGCTAGTTTAGACATTGCATTTATTACTTAGACACTTCATGCATTCACATTTTCATATTATCATGCAGTATTGTGGGGCTTATGCCGATACTCATTATTTACTTACTCATGATTTTAGGATTTTGGATTTCTATGAGATTTCTGGATTTTGGGAAAAACTGCAAGAATATATATAAATATTTCTCTCTCTCTGTCCCTCTCATTTTAAAATACAAGTTGTGGTTTTCTCGTGATGTATGTGTCGTCCACCATGAGATTTCATGTTTTCTGCTGGATTTCGAGACCCGATTCGAGGAGTGGATGAACCATCTCGGGTACATGGTGGGCCCGGTATGGTATCCCGGGGCAAGAAGCTTGAGTTGTAAACGATGAGCCTGGCAGGGGAAGACTACCTACCAGTGATGTCTGGCGCGGCGGATATCCAGAGGATACCGACCGTTGTCGTGAGATTTGATGATATGGGCCGATCCGGACTGACGGAGCCCGAGATATTGAGACTATGAGATATTGAGATTATGAGGTATTGAGACTTTGAGATTTATATGTTTTGTGTCGATACTTGACACAGATTTCCATGGATTTTATTGATGATGTTTCAGCTTACCACAAAAATTTTACTATGATAAAAGTTAAAGATTTCTTACAGATATATCCTGGTTGATTCTTTTACATTCATGGTGCATGCATACTCATACACATGACATGTTACTACTTGAGACACTGACACGAGCACTGAGTATTGCACTTACGTATAGATTATTACCCTATCATTATTAGTTGTCTAGTATTATATTAAGTATATTATTATGGTCTAAGAGAGCGTTGTGCATGCGATTTCTACTCGCAGATATTTTCTACTCACGAGTTGGCAACTCACCCCCGTTGTGCCAATTTTTTTTTACAGGTTTCGATGTACAGGTTTCCTTGGCAGCTTGCTGGCACATCATTTCATTCAGGGTGATTTGCTTGGTAGGTTGGTTCACTTGCTTCAGAACCGCCGTTGTACTTTTATTATTTCATTTGTATCTAGTAAGCTCCATCAACCAGACTTGTATTACTGATAATTTAGTAGACCAGTTGTTTTCTTTCGACCTTAGAGTCGCGCTTGTACTATTATGGTTTTCTGGTGGTTTGGTTTTCTTTTGAGTTTTGAGTCTCGCCCTTCGGCGTTGTATATTTTAGTGCATTGTGTGGTTGTTTCCGCCGTTTGGCATAGAGCTAGCTCCCGCTTGGGGATGCCTTTTTATTGTTTGTATATATTATTCTTGTTTGTACCCGTTTGGGGCCAGTTTTTACAAAGGCGACTCTGCCGAAATTTTTGAGAAAATTTGATTTTGCTTTTAAACTTGTTTTCCTACATGTTTTCCTTTACTTCTTTTAAATGGTTTAGATTTCTGGGCTTCGTCTTGCTTAGATTACGATACGCCTCTAGACATTTCATAATTTGAGTGTCGGTCACGTTCCGTACCTTCGGGTCGTGACAGGTCGTATGGTTTTACTTGCAGGGTTTCGATCATATACGTGTACTAGCTATACATATTTTTGTTCTGACAGATAATACTAGCGGGCTTAGGATTAAGCCGCGTTCTAGTATTATATTATTGGATTATATTTTATCTCTTGGTATTCGTTGTATGAATACGGATATGTATATACGGTGGGGGGTATTCTACTAATTTCACTAGAATACTTCTAGAAGAAGACACTCATTTTGTTTCAAATCTATTTGTTTAAATGGATAATGGGGTGGAGGGATGATGTGTTATTAAGCATGGGTAAAGCATGGCTAGTATGGATGACTCATTCATTTGGATAATTATTGAAGCATGACACATTTTGATATGCTTGATATTATCATCACTTACCCATTCTTCATATTATTCTACACTTCACATTCTCTTTCTTCTTTTGCTCTTTCTTCTTCCTCAAACCCTAAACACTCTCATGAGTTGAGAAATCTAGGGTTATTAAGATAATCTAATCCAATAAATATTATCTAAATCATCTAAGCTACTTAGATTAGCAAACTAGGTATTTTAGTTACCTCACTTTTGACGTTAGAGCTTGAACCATAGACTCTCGAGTGGATCGTTTTCGACACGAGGAGGCCGACGACCAAGCTCAATCCTCATTAACAAGGAGCTCAAGAAGAGAATAAGAAGACTCGAAAGACCGTCTACAAAGGTTATAATCCCAACCTAGTAGATAAATCTCTAGTTATGGTTTATTTAATTTAGTGTTTGGGCTTGTATCATGAGATTTTAGTATATTGTGCTCAAGTTTTTTAAATTTTTTATTCCGCTAGCCGTAGTTGTTATGGCTAGGAGCACATATACACTTACACTTGAAAATAAATGTAAATGCATTCACTTCATTTTTATTTTTTTTCATTTATTTACGTTTTATTTCCTTTTTATTATCTTTATATTTTATTTTATTTTATATTTCCATATTTTTTTGTTTTTTTATTAGGGCCTCCCCTTTTGAGAAGGGGTCCTTGAAGTTTTGGGGGGCCTCCAGGGGTCCCAGAAGCTGTGGGACCTTCCCCTTTAGGGAGAGATCCCTGAAGTAGGGAATTTCCCTCCTTTTGGGGTGGGGGTAAGTGAGGCGAGGCGAGGCGAGGCAAGTCCATCTCGCCCGACGCCACTCGTCTCGTCACCTCGCCTTGGCGAGTCGCGAGCCGAGGCGAGGCGAGGCGACTCATGCCAGTTAGGTGAGTCAGCTCGCTTGTATTTTTTTTCTAAAAACTTAAAAATTAACTAAAATTTTAAAAAAAAGCCTTAAAAACCTTAAAACTGAACTAAAAATTTTATTAACTAAATCAAATTACATAATACAATTTGTTGTTTTTTTTTACAATAAAGATCGAACTCATTCGGGCTGCCTACGTATCCCTCCCAAATATTAAGCTCAATAAGAGGGTATCAGGTCTACGTAATTCTTTTTCTACTATTGCGGATCATACTCACTAGTCACTACTCATCGGTGCTGGTTGTGGTTCCTCCTTCAGTGTTGGTCTCGTCCAATCCTGTAAACTACTCAGGTCAATAATCCGAGTCCAAACTGATTGCATTTTGTATCCTAACGGCTGTTGCTTCCCAATCTTGCAAACAAATCATACACTCCATTGTGTCGTACGCCAAATTGCATCTTTTCTTGCTTAATATCCTGTCACATGTACTACAAGCACTTTCTGACGCTACTGTGGACACTGGAATGGTTAGTAAATCACGGGCCATGGTGGAAACCACCGTATACAAATGTTTATGGCATTTCCACCAGGCTAAAATATCAAATTTGTTTATGGTATAATCTACATCTGAATCAGTTTGTAAATATATTGACAACTCATTTAAAGGTGACGATGATGAGGCTAGCGGGATTTTTGCCCTTTTCTTCTTTTGAATAAGTCCTAAAGCTAGAGTCGAAGCACGTGAACTGGTTGCGGCTGGTGGTCTACTAGTTCTACCAGAACAAGATCGTGCTACATACAAATCAAACACTTCATCTAAATTACTTTTAATGATATTAACATAAGCATCAATATTTATAGTATGCCCCATGGCCATGTGGAGCCCGCTTAAAAGAGGCTCAAACCTTCTAATTTAATTCTAGGGTCCATTACCGAACATAAACAGTAAATAATTGGAACTTGAGACAACTATTTAGAAATTGTAGATAGTATAGTAAGTATAACAAGGTGAAGTAATTCATTTTCGACGTGACTAGCAAAATATTGAGCTATATTATACAATTCAGAGATAAGAATATGAGAAATGAGGGTATAAGTAGCAGAAAATTGGTCGGTTGCTATTTTAAAAGTTATAAAAAAATCTTTAAAACGATCTGTAACCGTCTAATAATTCTCTGTTAAGTTGTTTACTACATGCATAGATTCATTCCACATGTTAGTAATAATTCCGGTAGTTTTTAATGCAGTACGAAGCATGTCATATGTACTATTCCACCTAATACCCATATCTTTTTTAGGAGACGGTCTTACTCCTGCAGCCAGGCATCTAGATTTGTATTCAGCTTTTCTTTTTCCAGAACTTTTAATAAACCTGCATGCATCTTTAATTGTTTGAATATTTGTATTACATACGTTATATGCATCCTGTATAGCAAGGTTAAGTATATGACATGCACAACTAATATGAAAAAAATGACCACTGCAAATTGGTTTGCATAGCCTAATAAGTTCAGTAATAGCAGAATTATTGTTGCTAGCATTATCGAAAGAAATAGAATTTTTTTTATTTATACAATTATATTCTTCTAAAATAGATCTAATTTCAGAAATTATATAAAAAGCACTATGCAAGTATGAAAATTGTTTAAAAGTAATAATTCTTTTTTGTAAAAACCAGTCAAAATCTATCTAATGTACAGTAACACAGATATAGGGAAGTTCCCTTCTATCCGTCCAAACATCAGAGGTTAATGAAATACTGGTATGTAAATAAGAAAAAGTAGCAATTAATACCTGTTTACCGTCATTCTAGAGGTTAAAACAATGACTTTTAAGCGTAGTCCTTGAAACCATTTTGTATACCAGTTGCAATGCCGTTAAATGTACCGCTAAAAAACCGTGTTGTTTCCCCAATATTTAACCTAATAAAAAGCAAAGCTCTATTGGAACTTAATGAGGGAGCGCCTCACGTTCTCTCCACGAGGGCGCCAGTGCCAAAGCCAATCTTATAGGATTAAAATCCTATGATGGCGCCTCACGTGCTCCTCACGCGGGCGCCAATGTGCAAAACACAGAAGTGCCCATCTTAAGAATTAAGTTCTTAAGCGGCGTCCACGTGCACAACACGTGAGCGCCAACGCCTAAGTTAATATCTATAGAATTAAATTCTACATTTCTCCTATAAAGATTGGGATATTCTCTGTTAAACAGAGTCGTTGGATCAAAGATCCAATGGAGAAAATATCTCCCAAATCTTTCTAAATTAGAAGGATACTCTCGGTTGGATCAATGATCTAACAATAGAATAAAATTCTATTTCTTGGGAATATATTCCCTCAACTGTTCAAAATAAGAAAGATTGCTCTTTGTAAAACAGAGAACCGGTGGATTAAAAAATCTAACGGTGATTAAAAATCACCGTTTTACAGAATAAATTTTGTATAAGGGAAAAATATTTCCCCAATCTTATTAAAAAAACAATAAGAAAATATGTTTTATAAAACAGAAACTCTTGGATCAAAAATCCAACGGTGTGTAAAATTTCCCAAATCAATTGGAATCTCTCAATGAGAGATTTTCTCAAAACTAATTAACAAATTGCATCTACTATATAAAGGGCCCAAAACTTCAAGTCTGATAGAAAGGAACCCCTCATAAGTTTTAAAAAAAAATAGAGACAGAAAGCTTCAAAAGGAACAAAGAATTAAATTCTCAAGGAAGAAAATCTCCCTCCTAAAAAACTCTATGTAAATAAAAAAAATATATAGATCAAAATATCTCATTTACCCTTTTAAAAGAACTTAGTTCTTTCTCTAGATTTGAGATCCTCGAGGCAAGTCTCCCACAAGTTGAGAATTTAATTCTCATCGGGAAGAACTTGTTCTTGAGAATTAAAGATTCAGAAAAGAACCAGAAATTGAATCTCTCAAAAACAAAAGCATATAAGAGAAACCTACTTCTTACAAAAGAACTTAGTTCTTAAAAATGAAGCTTGATCCTAGATCTTCAAAACAAAGATCCTGGTGATCATTAATGGGAAAAAATGCCATCAACAGAGGAGAACAGAATTCAGCACCCCACGTGCTTCCCACGTGGATGCCTCTAAAAGCACCTAGCGTCTCACGTGCTCCTTACATGGGCGCCACAAAAAAGAAGAGTGTTTAGCACTCATTGGGCAGTGTCCGGCGCGGCACGTGAAAATCACGAGGGTGCCATAAAGTGCTCAACACTCCATAAAAAAAGAGCCAAAAGGCTGAGTGTTCAACACTCATTGGGTAGCGCCTAGCGCCTCACGTGCTCCCCACGTGGACGCCGCAAAAGAGAAGAAAAGAGTGCTTAGCACTCCACAGACAGCCCAAGACGGCTGAGTGTTCAACACTCATTGGGTAGCGTCCAGCACCTCATGTGTTCCCCACGTGGACGCCATAAAGAGTGCCTAGCACTCCATATAAAGACAAAATGAGTAATGTGTTCAACACTTATTGGGCAAGGCCCATGACTGAAAGCTCCACATGATTATATGTGGGTGTCAGAACCCATATAAGTGCCCAGCACTTTTTCATAAAAAAGAGAGACTGAATAAACAGAGCCCAAACAAATGCTTAGCACTCTTTCAGAAAAAAGGAGAGACTAAGCAGACTAAAACCCAAATTGGCTAAGTTACTAAAGTCTTGCAACTGAGTCCAAATGCTCTGTTGTTGGGTTTTAAATAAAGAAAATCCTAAAATATTGTTAAGTGGATCTTAGTCTCAAATTGGACTAATGTATCCTTAACAAAGAAATCAATCGAGCCCATATGCTCTCGATTTCCAAGGTCTCAAATATGATCAAAAGTTCTTAAGCCCACAACAAACCCTTTTCCCTCAAATACGGGATTTGATTCAAGGGTACATCTCTTTACACCTCTGATACATGTCATTATAATTCTCCAACGTCTTCAGAGAGGTGGTGGGTCCCGACGACCAATAACTTCTTCATGCATTGACGTGCATGCCTCAAATCAGATTGTGCCCCAAATTGGACACATTCCATATCTCCATTGTTCACTCTGCCACGTAATAAATACACGTGCACATAGGGTGAATGATGGACCAAAATGTCCCTAAACTAATATTACCCTCTAAAATGGCGATAAAGGACCGAAACGTCCTTAAAACTAACATTTCGCCTCAAACACGGTAATAATGGACCGAAATGTCTCTAAACTAATATTCGCCTCTAAAATGGTGATAAAGGACCGAAACATCTTTAAAACTAACATTTCGCCTCAAACACGGCGTTAATGGACCACGATGTCCTTAAACTAAAATAATCGAGCCCAAATGCTCATATGTTTAAGTTGATCTTAATCTCAAACCAGATTAACGATCCTTAAATCAAACTAAATCCAAATCTAAAAAATATACGGATTTGGACTAATCCACGCCCTACGGACGACGATATAAATTAGTCTCCATATACAATCGATGGGCAACCAAAATAAAACAAACAAACACACACGCGACACGAAGTGAACTTTCGGAGCAGGAGAAAGTGGTTATTGCGATGCGGTAACGTAATTAACTGCAGGGGCTTGCACCTGCAGGGAAGAGCGTCCTCAAAATCAAAAACCCCTCATAAACGAGGAGGAATCTGACGAAATCTGCTACAACGGCTGCATCCGTCCAAACCTCCGATATACGGTGCCATAAATCAACTTGGCATCTTCGGAGAGGTGGACGGATAAATCCAAATAGCATCTGCCCCCCAGGATTCAGGCCGGACGTCCCGGTCCGTCTTCCGGCGGTGAACAGATTCTGGCACATCCGGTGAGACCTTTTCCTCTTTCCACTCCATACTCCGTATGTCATGTTCGCGAACAAAATCGCGGTCCGCTATGATTACCCTTGGATTCGAGATACTAAGATTTGGTGTCTTGTTCCTGTGAGAAGAAGAATAAGCGATGGCTTCCAACTGCATAACTTGCAACAGCAACTCCCGCTCCGCTCCAACTGGAGGAGTGACTTACGGGCCCAACGTGGCCTCCATATTTTCAATGCCAGTGGGGTAAGTTACACAAGCCACTACTGGATTGTTCTTCGGGACCATGCTCCTGCCAATGGGTTTCAGCGCCCCAGTGTCGCAAGAGGAAGCTGTCAGGAAGTCGGTCTTCGATCGACTTGCAACCTCCACGGCCCCTCTCAACGTGGCGTCCAAATCCGATGCCTCGGTCTTCAACAGGCTGAGCCGAAGCTCAGACGTCTCAGTCTTCAATAGGCTGAGCCAGACCAAAACGGGCTCGCAAAGAAGCTCTTCATACCTGAAGGGGCTGCCTCAAAACGGATAGCCCTCCCAACTCTTCCTGCAGGTGAAGTCGTCAAAAGTGCTTCCCCTACCAGAAGATCGGTCTTCGGAAGATTGGCCGTTCCTTCACAAACTCTGCCACGAACGTCAGTTTTCAACAGGCTGGCACCAGCAGCAGCCCCTCAACAAAGCCAGGGGAATAAAAAAGCTACTTCCAAAACTGAGGCGGTCCCGTATGCAAAATACGCTCGACGTCACCACTGGCGCCAAGTAAGAAAAGCTACGGGCAACTCTCCCTCTGGATTCACTCCGCCAGCTCCAATGGTGGAAGTTGACATTGATGTTCTAACCGGAAACAACTTTGATCTGCTTAAGAGTGTGCGAATGAACTCTCCAACCGCGGTGCTGAAGAAATCTCCCCCGCCTGTAAAAGCCATAATGCAGACAAACCGAAGCAGCCCCATCAATGGCTCTCCTCCCAAATTCACAGGGTCTGGTGGAAAGTCCAAGACTCTGTAATCGATAAAGACTACTCTCGTCGACTGAAGAAAATGAAGGTTCGGCAAGAGAAAGACCATCCTTCCGTCATACAGCGAGGGGCTTCTTCTACACATGAACCTGTTACAACGTTTCCTTCAACTTCGACCTCCTACAAAAGGATGAGGCCGCAGAAAATTCCACCGCCGGCGGCAAACTCCAAAGGCGATGGACCTAAACGCCCCAAGTCTGGGGGCATGATCGTACGCACGGTTTACATGGCTTCTGGAAAAGAGGAAAGCCGTGCTTCCGTGGCTCATCCACCGCAAACTCGGTCGTTAACTAAAGCTTAGTAGCAACAACAAAAGCTCCAGAAAATGTTGATCAAAATGTCAGCACTTACCGAGCAGAAAGAACCTGGAATCGGCATCTGAACAGCATCAAGAGTAGAAGACCTATACAGAGTTCCTACGAAGGGTGCTTGAAAGGAAGGATAAGGAGGCCGCGGAACAAGCTGCTAACATAAAGCAGATGGTGCTTCTATTCTAGGACATGGTTGGAATGATGATCCAGCCAGAAGCTCCAGCCGAAGATCCATCGATAATCGTTGAGGACGACATAGGGGAAACATCAAACCCCCTTCCGGCGCTATCAGTGGCCAAGGAGAAACAATCTCCAAGGCTGTTCTTGATGATTATATTGCTCAACAAATACGAGCACATCAAACCAGTGAAGCGGCTGGCCAAATCCTTAGAACTGGGCGACCGTATCCATGCTGGTATGATTAAATCAAGTACCCGCCGGGATATAGATCCCCAAGTTCCATGTGTACAAAGGGACATGCAACCCATATCAGCACGTCGCTCAGTTCAGAGCTTTGTGCGGCAACACTAGAGGCGATGACAAATTGTTGCTTCGCCAGTTTGTTGGTAGCCTGTCAGAGACGGCCTTTGAATGGTATTCGGAGCTCCCAAATGACTCCATGAGAACATTCACAGAAATGGAACTGCTGTTCATACAGCGGTTCGCCAGCGCAAGCGAGCGCATCCCGATCATGGCATTAATCAATACCATGGTGAAGTTAGGAGAAACCTGGGTCCAATACGAGATCCGGTGATGGAACCTATGGTCAAAATGTGAACAGCGCATCGAAAAATCTCCTGCCGTGGGCATGTTCATCGGGACCCTTGATCCTCAAACGACCGTGTCCTAGTTCATGACGTTCTTCAAGCCGACCACCTTCCAGGCTCTGATCGACTGTAGGGTTCCTAGGCATCCTAATGAGGTCTCACAAGGTATCAACCATGCCAATTTCAAAAATTCTAGGTGCCGAGAAACCCGACTACGGATCGTTTGCTAGAAATCTAGGCGAAACATTAAACTAGTTAACACTTAACTATAAGAATACAGAAATACAACCTTTGTAGATCCGGTTCTCCACCTCCATAGCTCCGCAACGAAGTATCCTCGCTGTCCAAATCGAAATCCGGGCTCTTGCGTCGGCTTCATCGGAGAAGAAGAGGGCTAGGTCATCGACGACGTGCCGAAGATGATCTACGTCGAAGCATCACTAGATCAAGCTCCACCTTCACCAAGCCATGAAAACTTGTGAAGGAAACACACTCTACTACTTGGCAAGAGGTAGAGGATGAAGAAATAGGAAGTGGGTAGACTTTAGAATTGGATTTCTCACTCTTTTTCTCACTTTGCCATTAAAGCTTTCAAGCTTTTTCTTGAAGTGAAGAAGAAGAAGAAGCTGAAGAATATGATATGTTAATTATAATAAGAATAATAAAATCATTCTTATCATAATCTTAACCATGGTAATGTGTAGAGAGTTAATCATGGTTGAATGGAATGGTTAGGGTTAAGCATGAGACAAAATGGTCACTTGGTCAAAGTCTTCATGAAGCTTCATGAACAAAACAAAATAAGCCACCATTTTTCTCATTTCCTTTTCTTTTTCCAAAAGGATAAATAAATGAATAAAATGAATAAGGAAATAGTAAACCCTAACCATTTCATTAACCAAGGTTTAATTCTTTACACTTAACCAAAAGGCATGTATCATCAAACATGATACAAGCAAGTGCACAAAATCATATCGCATATGCAATGCGCACATCCGAGTGAGAAAATCCATTTAAAGTGAACCGATACTAGTTAATGAAAAGTAAGATATCAAATATATAATTATGCATTAAATAATTAAATCAACACTTGATTCAATGATCCGGTCATGTCGCACACAACCGACTAGTATACAATGTATCGGCTTATCGAATCAATCCTTGATTCGATAACTAGGTTATATCGCATACAACCATTCGACACATTCATCGCGAGAATGGAATACGGTATCACATACACGTATTATTCTCGGTCCCGCACATATCTCATATGCGCTCCTATTTCGTTTCGCTTGAGCCAGGAAACCTCTGTGTAGGACTCTAAAGATTCGTCAATACGCCGGCAGCAGGCGATGATCATATCAAACACCCACAAGCCGCAAGCGGTCTGCTAAACGTAACGGCCACCCGGGTATTGAGCGATCTGAAGATCGACGAGCAAGCCCGCTCACACTCCAGTGAATCCAACCAGTAACACTACCGTACAGTCCGGTCTGTTCGTCTGATATGTCGCATATCTCGCCTAGGGGTGGTAAACGTCAGACCCCAATAGCTCGATAAGTCGTGTCGATATGAGGTCTATAACAATTCGAGAAACTACTGGTAACACTTACCAGTAAATCTCAGCAACCCTGGCCAGGGATTTCCTGTTATAGCCAATCGAACACAGCGCAACATCAACTCCCTATACCGGGAGAGACGAATCCCCTCCTATCGCTCATTGCCTCCATGTGACTCGGGACTGTACCCAAAAACCACCGTTTTGCACGCCCTCTTGGACGTGGTAAGATGGAAATCAAAGCACAGTGGGAACCACACAAGACTCTATGACGATCTCGGGTCAACAGACTACTCTGTACCAGTGTCACCAGAGAACTGCCATCTGACGTGAGGTATAATACCATCTGGGAGTTCTCGGCGAGTCCGTCCAGTGTACCCAGTCTCTACTGAGCACCCGTATATCATCTCTGATGTCAAACACCGATGGATATGGGATCATCCATCGCCCATCTGTATGGGTCGAGAAGGTATACGCTAGTCTACTCTGGTATATCGATGCCCCGTCTCGATACACCCACGACTAGGGACTTTGAAGGATGTACTTATGGACTACCATGTCCCCACTAGTATGATCCGCATCATAGTCCAGGTAGTCAAGTACACATCCTAAGGGCTTTACCAACATGTAACAGAGAGACAATCAGTATACACGTTAAGGTAAAGTGTAACCAGATAGCATACTATTATGTCGAGCAAGAAAGTCCTCCCTATATATGTCCCAGCATCCACTACAATATACATCCTATGTACAGTAATGGCCTCTAGGGCATACATATAACTAACAATCTCCCACTTGCACTAGGGCCATCTGTAGCAGTGGTTGTAGTATCTCATACTCAACCATCCCATGAAAGTCTCTCTCTGGGAACAGGCCTTTGTGAGTGGATCCGCTGTGTTGTCCTCTGAGTCTACTCTCCTAACCTCGATCTCCCTGGAGATCAACTATCTCCATGATCAAGTGATACTGCCATAGAATATGTCTGGATCACTGATGGGACCGGCGTTCCTTGGCATAAGCCACAACTCCATTGTCACACAATAGGAGGAACATAGTTCATCTCATGAACCAATATACACCCAAACAGCCTCTAGGGTAGCATCTTAAGTAGCGATGTATCCTGCCTTTATCTTCTAGTATGTCACGGTATCTAGCTTGGAACTCTTCCAACATACCGTCCCTTTGCTTAGGGTAAAGACAATGCATGTGACTGACATTCAGTCGTCTTTATCACCCTGGAACCCTTCCAGTGATTCTCCCCAGGATCAATTGATACCATCTCACTACAGCTAGTGAGTATCCTAACATCCAATTAGATCTATCTCATAGATCCAAAACTCAGGATTTAGGAGGTATCAAATTGATCCTACACGGAGAATCTTTGTGATAAGCGGAGATTGACCGAGCGTAGCATAGGAAACTCCTTCCCTATCAAGAGTATGTCATCCACGTACTCTACGAGGATTACCACCATACTCTCTACTACCTTTTTGTATATACAAGGTTCATCTACCATTTTGATGAAGTCAAACTCTTTGACTACCACATCAAAACAGATGTTCCAACTCCGCGATGCCTGTTTTATCCTATAAATCATCTTGCACACGTTTCCGCTGCTCCCACTGTCTACGAAGCCCTCTGGCTGTGTACTTATAGACGCTCTCTTCCAAAACATCGTTTAGAAAAGCTGTCATGACACCCAACCGCCAGATATCGTAGTCATGGTATGTAGCCGTGGCAAGTAGTATCTGGATGGACTTAAGCATAGGTACTGGAAAAGGTTTCATCATTATCCACGCCTGGTTGATGATGAAAACCTTTAACTAGTCTAGCTTTGAAAGTCTCAACTTTTCCATCTACACCAAGTAATCTTCTCAAGATATACTTGCTCCTGATGGGGATTTAACCCTTCAGATATAGCAACCAAAGTCCATACTTTGTTGGTGTACATGGATTCCATCTCAGATCACTAAGCATCCAGCCATTCTTACAGAGTCCTACTCCTGATGGCCAGCTCGAAACTAGTTGGGTCATCATCTCATGATGCAATCCTCGCTCCCACTGTCATAGAGGAACCGAAGTATCTCTCAGGTGGGTGAGGAACCCTACTAGATCGGCGGAGAGGCTGAGGTTCGTTGGAATCTACTGAATCCTTTGGATCTACCAAATCATCTGCTGTAGTTTGTATAGCTGGAACCTTTCCAGTTCTACACAACTGACTTTACCTCGAGCTTGTCCGGATTTTGCTTTTAGACATAGGCCGGACAACCCCAAATCTTAACTAACTTAAGATATGGGCTCTTCCCTTTCCATATCATATATAAAGTGGTAGGCAACTGATTTGATTGGAACCCTATTCAATAGGTATGCAACTTCACAAGTGCATAACACCCAAAAGGAAATAGATAACTCAGTAGTACTCATCATAGAGCACACCTTATCATATAGGGTGTTTTGCTCCGCCCCGATAAACCATCGTGCTATGGTGTATACGGGGGAGTAATGCTGAGAGAGAATCTCATTCTCCTTTAGAAAAGTCCAGGAATTCCATGCTCAAGTATTCTCCTCCTTGATCACATCATAGGACATAATACTTATACCCGTATTTTGGTTCTCTACTTCTAACTTATATTCCGTGAATATCTTAAAAGGTTCGGACTTGTGTTTCAACAAGAACATAGATCTGAATCTCGAGAGATTATCAGAGAATGTAATGAAGTACAAAAAACCAGTCCTGGCATGTGTAGACAGGGGACCTTACATACATCAACATGTATCATCCCAAGAGTTTACTAACTCTTTCTCTGTTTCCAATAAACAGAGCTGTGGTCATCTTATCTTTGTGACATGACTGGCGAGTTTCACAAGATGTAAATTCAAACTAATTTAAATATGCATCTTTATTTAACTCTAGCGAGTCGGGTCGCATTGATATAACCTAGTCTACAATACCTTAAGAAGGATCCGTTCATTTCTGAACTCTTCCTCTTATGTGTGTTCCATATACTAAGAACGGTAGTTTGATTTAGAACATTAATGCTTTTAGATAACGTGCCTGAACCGATCAACTTTTGATATAGGAAATGTTCAAAACATTATCCAACAATACAAAATTATATCCTTTCTTTACTAATAAAGAGAGAGATATGATTTTGTATATCAGGTTCGGTATCTAATAATATTCGTTCAGAATCAATGTATTGGTAATACAGGGTGACAGTGACCGAAAGACTTGGCTGCAACACTTGCCCCGTTTTCTGCCTCATGAAACTTATCACCCGTTCTCAATTCTCTACCTTTCTGTAGCCCTATGTAACATATTACATATCTGGGATCCTGATCTGGTATCACATACCCAGGACGTAGAGAATACTGAGAAATAGTTCTTGTAATGAACACACCCGAAGATGATGCATCAGCATGCACTCTCTTCGTTTGGGCGGCACGGGAATTCTGGTAATCCCCAATTTCCTGCTCTGTCTTATAACAATTATAAGTTGGAGCGGGACCAACGTTCCCCAGCTCAGTATAACAAGCGGGTTCGGTCAATAATCCTTATTATTATCTTGATTAAGGCGTGATATGGTCGCTACCTGGAGATAGAGAGAAGAAAACACTCAGCGTGCGCTCTTGCAAGAATAGATTGGTTATTATTTTATCTAATCAGGATGGCTCCCACTGCTTTTTATCAAATCTTCCTTCAAACCCCAAAAGGAAAGACTAGCCGGGATTAATTACACACTACAAGTTCGCCAATCTTTCAGCCAGGCCAGTGTCGGTACTTTGAGGGAGGTCCCCCGTGCTTTCGCACGAACCTAATTAATGCAAACCTCGTTTTCCCAGAGGCGTAACCTCGTTAACACCTTTCTAGACACCTACTTGATCGGCTAATTGTAATGTGTAAAACTCTCCCAGGAGTAACACTTACTCGCAGCGGGTATCGGGATCCAACTATCTCATAGAAGGTATGCAATCTCATTGCAAATTTCAACACTTGAAATTCCCGATAATATTTTGCCCCTAACGTGCTATGACCTTGACGAAAGCCAACAAACCATAGCCCGCCAGTCAAGTTCAACCCGTACATTTCTTGATTGAATTAAACCCATCCGCACGACCCTTGACGAAAGCCAACAAAGACGCACGACTACCCTAATCCAATCGCATCGTATGCTAGCAGATAAGCAGCATATAGCTACCGCACACTGCACCTTGATGAAAGCCAACAAATGCAGCACGAATACTATATACAACTTATCTGAAATGACGGAGGGCTACGACAGGTTTTTCTGAAAACCTATTGCGTAATGAACTTGATATCGTTGTAGAATCAAATGAATTTTGAAATGGAGTGCTTTTGAGGCTTTTCTAGTTTTGCTAAAGGAGTCACTCCCGGTGAAGGGATCGTCGGTCCTTTCCTCGTCGAATGAGGTGCGGGACATATCATATATATCACTGTGCAAAGAAAAAACACTTAAAAGCAATCAAAAGACAAACCGAGTGTGTAGCATCTGCCAGTTATTGCTAAAGGAGTCACTCCCGGTGAAGGGATCTCGGTCCTTTCCTCGTCGAATGAGGTGCAGGATATATCACATATACCGCTGTGCAAAGCAAGAACTGTAGCTACCTGTTTTATTTTGAAATTCGATTCTACAACATCTTAGGTTTCTTTTATTTCATTAATCACATTAATGAAGTCCCATGATTTAAATTACCTAAACATCACAGATAAATACGACGTACACTTATGCCATCCGCATTCGCCTCGATGTCCCCTCGTGCACCGTTAGGTTAGGTAACTAACGGCAGAGCGGGGCAGGGCTAGCGCGGGTGTAAAACATAAGTAACGCCTATATAATATATCATATATACTATATACTGTATCTATCACAGAACATCACATGATCACATCACAGATATCGCAGCAGAAGAATCATATGAAATATTGGATATACTAGGACGTCCGTGTTTTCAATACGAGCCAGTATAAAACACGGATTCCACGGTCGTGATGAATAGCCAAACCCACACCCCTAGACCCCTACGAGAGCGGCAAGCAACCCTACCAATTCTAGAGTTAGGAAACCCAGACTCGACTCCTCGAGTTGGTCTCCCACTGGACTCCAGAACCCGGTTACTTGTGCCCTCCTCCTTGGGTCTATCCTAGTGCGGAAAAGTAAATAATATACATCAGGTGACTACTTCCGCAACCTGGAAGCGCCCCAATAAAAGAATATTACATACAAGTTTTTACATGAATGAAAATGAAAAACACTCATCTCACATAAAAAACCCCGGCTATTCAAACACGACGATCCAATATAACATATCCAGCAACACATAACATCACATGTCATTAACGTAAGTAAATATGCGCATCCCAATTGTCGTTGACATATAGCAACGAAACCGGCGATATCACATATTACACTTACGGTCACAGAAAAGAAAGTGTAAAACTACAACAGTTGGAATCCGCAACCTTCATAGACATCGCATGCCTAATCGAATGAATTCCTTAGACATCGCATGCCTAACAATTATAAAACCCGCATTTCAGTCTCAAAATCGAAAACACTTTTCAATATTGAGTCGGGCAATTCAACAGGATTCCCGACATTTTGATCGAATGCTCGTCGCAAACTTCAGTAGACGGCCGCACCCCCGATACCGTCGACGAAGTGCACCAAGGCGGAACACCGCTACCGCGAGCACCCGAACGGATGCTTTCGGCGACGGGGTTCTCCTACAGTCACTTGGTCGGGGCTATGGAGCGAGGCTGTCTATTAAGTTTACCCGGCGAGTATCCGCGTACGCTACGTGATTGCGACGGACTTTTGATCACATCAAAATTCCGTGGCAACCGATCAAGTGAGACTAAACTGCTATGTTTATAACATTCATTCAGTTATCACATAACTTCTTGTGAATTCCAATTATTGTATCCCATTCCAGATAAATAGAAAATGTTAAACTTTCCGATCGAACAATCGAACACCCAAGTTTTCCCAATACAGATCAACACATGAAATAAGTCTAACAACATTCAGTTCGTGCCTCAGTACCAACGGTCCAGCCGTAGAAGGGTCAAGCCAACGCCTCACATGTGGCACGCCGTACTGCCCCAAACCCGAAGGTTCAAAGGGTAGTTCAAGACGGTCACATAATCGAGTTAAGGTTTGTTGTCTTCTAGAGGGACCATCGTGTTACTTGCACTACTTAGAACGTGATTAAACTACAGAAATATCCAACACTTGGAAATTTTCCGACAGGGGAAAAATTGGGTATTTATATCCGGTCGAACTTTTTAACATATTCAAAAAAATTATCCGGAACGACACATAGACAAAGTTTGACAATCCGATCGAATGTATGAACTCCCAATACAACCCAAAATACTCAACTCTTGATTTCAGATTAAAAAATTCCCAGGAAAACCAGCACTGAAAAATAGGAGTTACTGTGCAAAATTCAATGGCAGATAAGACAAAAGGGACGCGGAAGGGCCGCATTAGCACGCTAATGCCGCGGTTACGCCGCACTTTAGAAAGATCATTAGGTAATTTTTGCATAGTAATTCTTAGATTTACCTGCTGATTTTTCTGCATATTTTTAATTTGCAAAAATCCACATTTTACAAAAATGTCCAGAGAGCATTTTAAAGTCGGGGTTTCGGGTCGATCGGACTTCTAACTCCGTCTACGCATCGCCTAAGGCTCTAGCTAGGCTCTGATACCACTGTAGGGTTCCTAGGCATCCTAATGAGGTCTCACAAGGTATCAACCATGCCAATTTCAAAAATTCTAGGTGCCGAGAAACCCGACTACGGATCGTTTGCTAGAAATCTAGGCGAAACATTAAACTAGTTAACACTTAACTATAAGAATACGGAAATACAACCTTTGTAGATCCGGTTCTCCATCTCCATAGCTCCACAACGAAGTATCCTCGCTGTCCAAATCGAAATCCGGGCTCTTGCGTCGGCTTCATCGGAGAAGAAGCGGGCTAGGTCATCGACGACGTGCCGAAGATGATCTACGTCGAAGCATCACTAGATCAAGCTCCACCTTCACCAAGCCATGAAAACTTGTGAAGGAAACACACTCTACTACTTGGCAAGAGGTAGAGGATGAAGAAATAGGAAGTGGGTAGACTTTAGAATTGGATTTCTCACTCTTTTTCTCACTTTACCATTAAAGCTTTCAAGCTTTTTCTTGAAGTGAAGAAGAAGAAGAAGATGAAGAATATGATATGTTAATTATAATAAGAATAATAAAATCATTCTTATCATAATCTTAACCATGGTAATGTGTAGAGAGTTAATCATGGTTGAATGGAATGGTTAGGGTTAAGCATGAGACAAAATGGTCACTTGGTCAAAGTCTTCATGAAGCTTCATGAACAAAACAAAATAAGCCACCATTTTTCTCATTTCCTTTTCTTTTTCCAAAAGGATAAATAAATGAATAAAATGAATAAGGAACTAGTAAACCCTAACCATTTCATTAACCAAGGTTTAATTCTTTATACTTAACCAAAAGGCATGTATCATCAAACATGATACAAGCAAGTGCACAAAATCATATCGCATATGCAATGCGCACATCCGAGTGAGAAAATCCATTTAAAGTGAACCGATACTAGTTAATGCAAAGTAATATATCAAATATATAATTATGCATTAAATAATTAAATCAACACTTGATTCAATGATCCGGTCATGTCGCACACAACCGACTAGTATACAATGTATCGGCTTATCGAATCAATCCTTGATTCGATAACTAGGTTATATCGCATACAACCATTCGACACATTCATCGCGAGAATGGAATACGGTATCACATACACGTATTATTCTCGGTCCCGCACATATCTCATATGCGCTCCTATTTCGTTTCGCTTGAGCCAGGAAACCTCTGTGTAGGACTCTAAAGACTCGTCAATACGCTGGCAGCAGGCGATGATCATATCAAACACCCACAAGCCGCAAGCGGTCTGCTAAACATAACGGCCACCCGGGTATTGAGCGATCTGAAGATCGACGAGCAAGCCCGCTCACACTCCAGTGAATCCAACCAGTAACACTACCGTACAGTCCGGTCTGTTCGTCTGATATGTCGCATATCTCGCCTAGGGGTGGTAAACGTCAGACCCCAATAGCTCGATAAGTCGTGTCGATATGAGGTCTATAACAATTCGAGAATCTACTGGTAACACTTACCAGTAAATCTCAGCAACCCTGGCCAGGGATTTCCTGTTATAGCCAATCGAACACAGCGCAACATCAACTCCCTATACCGGGAGAGACGAATCCCTTCCTATCGCTCATTGCCTCCATGTGACTCGGGACTGTACCCAAAAACCACCGTTTTGCACGCCCTCTTGGACGTGGTAAGATGGAAATCAAAGCACAGTGGGAACCACACAAGACTCTATGACGATCTCGGGTCAACAGACTACTCTGTACCAGTGTCACCAGAGAACTGCCATCTGACGTGAGGTATAATACCATCTGGGAGTTCTCGGCGAGTCCGTCCAGTGTACCCAGTCTCTACTGAGCACCCGTATATCATCTCTGATGTCAAACACCGATGGATATGGGATCATCCATCGCCCATCTGTATGGGTCGAGAAGGTATACGCTAGTCTACTCTGGTATATCGATGCCCCGTCTCGATACACCCACGACTAGGGACTTTGAAGGATGTACTTATGGACTACCATGTCCCCACTAGTATGATCCGCATCATAATCCAGGTAGTCAAGTACACATCCTAAGGGCTTTACCAACATGTAACAGAGAGACAATCAGTATACACGTTAAGGTAAAGTGTAACCAGATAGCATACTATCATGTCGAGCAAGAAAGTCCTCCCTATATATGTCCCAGCATCCACTACAATATACATCCTATGTACAGTAATGGCCTCTAGGGCATACATATAACTAACATCGACAAGCTGGCCCAAATGGACCAGATGGGCCATGGGCCTTCCTCCTAAAAAATGGACCCTCGAAATGCCAAGGAAAGCGGTATTCGTTGCCAACACTCAACAGCAACCGAGTGACCCGAAACTGGTTGGTCGCCAAAAGAACATGCGTCCATGCCTATCCTTGAAAGAAAGGCTAGGACGCGCTTACTCGTTTCCCTGTGACAAGATGAGGAGACTATTCGAGCTGGCAGTGCGCAACAAACTCATTATATTGCTAGAACACGACGTCCACCGCAACCCGGCGATGTCAACAACCCCAACTACTACTCCTATCACAGAATGGTGAGCCCCCTAATTGAGGATTGCTACGTCTTCAAGAACTGCGTCGAGGACCAGTATCAACAGGGGAAATTTGTGCTTTCTGAGAACTGGAGGGTGAACCCGCCACAGAGGCACACTTCCAAAAAGGTGGATGCACCAGAGGCATCATGCTCGCTCATGGAAAATGCTCCATGGGAAGTTGTTCTCTTAGCTAAAACCAAAAGAATGCTGAAAGATCTCAAGGCATGTCCGGCAGTCATATGGAGAAGCCCACTTGAACTGGAAACCATCAAAAGGATGCTGAAACCGCGTCCCGTACGGAAAACTGTCGACAAAGGGCAAATCCCAAAGTCAAGCCTTCAAAGTGTTCGAAGAAAAAGAAGAAGACCAAGAAACCTGTGCAACCTGCCGAGTATGACGACAAACGCACAGATCTACAAAGGTACATTGACGCACTGGAGTAGTACAACCAGAAGGCACGGACACCGATCACCCTTAAAGAGTTCCTCAAGTATATTCTTGAGAACGAAGATAGTGACAACGATGAGGAAAATGACTCATCAGAAGAAACTGAAGACTATGTAGCGAGTTGCCACATGGTCTCCCATTCGTTGTTAAATGGCGAAGAAACTCCCTCAGCGTCAGAAAACAACGTAGAGAAACTGGGGACAGAATCGGCGCTAAAATCCCCGGAACTGTCGGAAGACCCAATCGATAGGTTGTTAAATGAAGCCTTTCAAAAAAGCAAAGCTGACCGAGAATGCGAAACAGCCATATACAAAAAGGCTAAGCGTCAGCATCAGGATGAACAAGCTGCGGCGAGGATGAGTCATAAAGTACTCCAACCAAATCAAAGCACACCTGCTACAAATAAGCGCAAGATCAAAGCATAAAAGCAATTCGCCAAAGCCATGTCAGTGGGAATAAAGCTGCCACCTCTGGTAGGAAACACTCCCGGGATCATACGTCTCGACGGAGAGGATTCATATCCAAACTACTGCCTATATCATAGGAGGGTCACTCACCCCACCGAAGAATGCAGTTCCTTCAAGAAGTGGTGGCGAGGATACGTTGCTCATCAAAAACACTTCAAGAGGATGAAGCGCGATGCTCGTCGACAGCAAAAAGGTGCGACAAGTATGTGTGAAAAAACGACTGGCAACTGTCATATGGTTGATACCGGTCCGAAAGGGAAAACCTCCAAGTTCTTACCTTCGGGAGTGATTTTGAGGACGAAATGACCCTCAGCCCTTTCTACAAAAACTCCACCTCCGAAAAAGAAGAGGGGGAGAAGAACTGTGAGAATATTCAGCTGCGTAGTCGCACGCTGCCTGAAAATAACCTCGGACCTAGAAATAAGGGTTCGAGCAAAAAGGACAAAGGGAAAGAAAAATCCCTGAGGAAATTGCCCTCGACGAAACTCGCCTTATAGCACAGAAAAACCTGGAGGCTTATAAGGCAAGGATGACATGGTCATACGAAAAACTGACCAGGTAGAGAACATTCCGCCAAGGCAAACTCGTGCTAATCGTCAAAAGACCTATGATCCCCAATCGTGCAAAACGGTGAAAGTTCGAGCTAAACTATGAAGGTCCGTACATCATAGACAAGGTCTACCAAGATGGAGCCTACCTGCTCATAGATATGTATGGCGAAAGACCCTTCCGGCCAATAAACGGCCGATTCCTCAAAAAATACTACGCCTAACAGGTTACGAACTGGGTCAATGATAAATGACGACAATTGTGTCCGCTCGCTATCTTCCTGAGTCAGAACCCTAAAAGTAGTATCCAAAAGATCCGTCGCCTCGAAAATGGGCGATAATGGACTGAGATGTCCCTAAACTAATACTCGTTTCCGAATGAAGGACCGAGATGTCTTTAAACTAAAACCTCGCCTCAAACACGACGACAAAAGATCGAGATGTCTCTAAACTAAAACCTCGCCTCAAATACGGCGACAATGGACCGAGAAGTCTTTAAACTAAAATTTCGCCTCAAACACGGCGACAACAGACCGAGAAGTCCTTAAACTAATATCCGCCTCAAACATGGCGATGACGGACTGAGATGTTCTTAAACTAAATATCCGCCTCAAAAATGGCAATATTGGACCAAAAAGTCCCTAAACTAGAAATTTCGTCTCAAATACGGCGACAACGGACTGAGATGTCCTTAAACTAAAACTTCGCCTCAAACGGTGACAATGGACCGAAATGTCCTTAAACTAAAATTTCGCCTCAAACATGGCACATCGTCCCAAATACAGCGATATCCACCCTTGAGATCTATATTGCAATCAAACCCTCAACGACGAAGGTTGCAACTCAAGTCTTGTCAGCTGCACAGCTACTCCAGCGGTGAAGTCACCCCCACGTCCCACCGGCAAACAGATGGGTCACATATAAAAAAAGGTACGTCCACAAACAAAATGGGCACGGATGAAAACCCGAAAGGACGCCGTGAGTTAAAACAGCAGGACTGCCGGCGAGCTTGTGAAAACCTGAAAGGCCGCAATCTCAGGTTGGTACGTCCAAAAGCAACATGGGCACGGATGAAAACCCGAAAGGGCGCCGTGAGTAAAAACAGCAGGACTACCGGCGAGCTTGTGAAAACCCGAAAGGGCGCAGACTCATTAAAATAAATACACTTACGAGATACTCACAACTCGTGAGGAGAATTTCCCTATGAGACCCTCACGGCTCACGGGATTCAAAAGCCTTAAGCTACGGGCACCTAAACCTGTTCTTAAACCATCACATTCCCCAACTTGACCTACAGGCGGTCCAATATTGGCCCTTGTATACTATCCATGAGCATAAATAAACGATTTCCTCGCCAAGTTCCACCAATGACGAGAAATGTCCTCATATGATGAATGACACTTGTAAGTCCTCTCGACTTATAAAGAGAAAATACCTTTTTAAGATCCTTACAACTTATAAGAGAACACACACTTAGGAATCCCCACGATTCCTAAGGAGAAATACACCTACGAGATCCTCACGACTCGTAGGGAGAAATAACTTTCTGAGACCCTTACGGCTCATAAAGTCAAAAAGTCTTAGTCGACAGGATCCTAACCATGTTTACTAAGCCATCTTTGTTCAAATCGACAAATGCAAATGATGATTCTCTCCTGGAGACATTCCGGTTGTAGTGATGCTGATACCTAAATAGGTGTCAAACCCCAACTCCTCTCAAGGAAAATGATGATTCGCTCATGGCAACATTCCAGTGGAGGCGATACTGATGCCTAAATAGGTGTCAAACTCCAAGTCCTTTCACGGCAAATGATGATTCGCTCCTGGAAATATTTCAGTCGTAGCGATACTGATGCCAAGGTTAGTATCAGATTCCAAACTCGCAATAAAAATCAGCGAGCAAAGAATATACATATAAAAAAATAGCCGAAATGATGGGGAAACTCACAATAAAAATCAGTGAGAAAAAAATATGCATATAAAAATAACCGAAATGATGGGGCAACTCGCAATAAAAATCAGCGAGTAAAAAATATGCATATAAAAACAGCCGAAATGATTGGGCAAATTGCAATAAAAAGCAGCGAGTAATTATAAAAAAATAGCCGAAATGATTGGGCACCGCGAATAAAAAGCGGAAATGATTGGGCAATCGCGACTTTCGCGATATGAAAAGCTGAAAAGATAGGGCATCGCGGAAAGAAGAAAAAATGAAAACAAAACTTTTCTGCCCTGCATGTGAGTCTACACCGACCCCTGTATACAATTCATAGGCATAAATGAAAAAGGGAACCATGTTTTCCCACCAGGCTCTGTCAAAGGGAGAGCCAGATCTTGATGGCAACATCTACAGCCTAGAGATCATCCTAACGTTATTTCTCAGTGCAGATGCGACGTCAACAAAGACCCAAGGGTCGAACAAAGAAGGAGCCATGGCAAATTCCTAGCTCCAAGTCTTGACGGTTCATATACAACCTAAAGATTACCCCAACGTACCTTCTCATTCCGACAAGACGCAGACACGACATCAACAAAGACCCAAGGGTCAAATCAAAAATGGAGCCATGGAAAATTTCTAGTTCCAAGTCTTGACGGTTCATATACAACCTAGAGACAATCCCGGCACTCCTTCTCATTCCGACAGGATGCAGACACAACGTCAACAAAGACTCAAGGGTCAAATAAAAAATGGAGCCATGGCAAATTCCTAGCTCCAAGTCTTGACGGTTCATATACAATCTAGAAACAATCCCGGTGTTCCTTCTCATTCCG